>OU795039.1:37786130-39070560 GCA_917208275.1 Patella pellucida
AGACAGCAAATGCTCTAAAAATACACCAATAAGGGATGAATTTTCACAAAAGACCACTACGCTCGCAAAAGATTGCTCAGGGAGGTGCCCTCATTTTGCAGCGCCCCCCCCCCCCCCTTTGAGAAATTCCTAGATCCGCCCCTGTAAAGCGATATCCCCTAGGAGATATCGCTCAGTACAATATGAATGTTTTCACACAAGTGATATCTACTGTAGAGAATGTGTTATTTGGTGATAAAATATGGGGGCTGTTTAGCGGCAATTCTATATTCTCCACTATAGTCGGGTTGTGAAATCATTCGGACAACGCAACAAAATAACCCGACAATCGTCGCCTTCATTTTGTCAATTGTATTTTGATGACCTGTCGGTTTGACATAAAACTCTATCGCGTTCACAAGTGTTGACATGGGCAGCAGCGGACGGGTTGACGATATAATGTACCCACACTAAAATTTGGGCGTATAACAAGTGTATCTCTGACTGACACAGCTTTTCCGGTATTGGGTGAAACTTTGGGTTTTAGTCCTATTCGAATAACTAGGTAACATTCATATTGTCGGACTGACAGGCACTGTCCTTCATAACAAATGGGGGCCCGTCTCGCGGTTCAAGTCGGCGCATCAATATTCATTTGACACATATTATTACAACAGCCGGAAAATGATATCATCATATCCAACTGTTTATTATTGATTTTGTTTTGTATTTCTTACTTTTATCTGTTTTACTAATTACTATTAATATATATTTAGGTCTATTGGGTATCATATTTATGTCATCCAAAGCGGGTACCGAATCAAACCTTTTCGGCCCACGACGGGATTCAACCTCTAGACATTTTAGTCAAGATTCCATTAGAAAAGGGCAATGCTAATCATAATAAAGTACTTCTGCCTTTTAAACCACGATATGCAATATATAGTATATTGGTTTATTATCAATTCATAACATTACTGGTATGTAATAGTTATGTACCTTGTTTTCAAGGTGTATGGGTTGATACACCGTCTCTTTTGAGTGAGGCTCCGAGGCGAAGCCGAGGAGATCTCCACTCAAATAAGAGACGGTGTATCAACCCATACACCGAGAAAACAAGGTATATAACTGACTTACACTAAATACTTTTGCGAGAAATAGCGATTTCCTAATTTCAAAAGCATTTTTCATTTCACAAATTTATCAAAGTTTCCCATTCAGAGCCCCCCCCCCCCACAATTATCTCATTGACAACTCTTATTTCTACTCAGGTAAATGATGTTCAGTACAACTCACGTGCATTTCACGGTTCAAATCAGGTCAATAACAGGGATATTGATTGGTTGAGAAAAGCAAACGGCATCCAATCATTTTGTCCAAATGGCCATTTCTTGATGTTTTGACAACGGCTGTGTCGATTGTAGTGGATAGCAGAAATGAATGCGGGAATTCGTCGAAAAATCCTACTTTATAGTTTCACAGAGATATATATTTCTAAGACCAAGAATATCATTTGAGATGTCGATGATCGCGAAGATTTAGAAGACCAATCCATCACAGAACAAGAAATTAAAGCCATGCAGATGAGTCGAATGCCACAAAACACGAAGAAAAATACCAATGGCATAGGAATATGGTGACACTTCGAGATCAGTACAAGAGATTGGATTTTAACTTTTTTGATAAGCAAGGTACATTTACTAATTTCCGCACAGATCATTCATTAACTCCGCGAGGTATTGGCATCCACAAAAACAAGAACCGCCATTAAATGAAGACGAGTTCTTAAGTTTGTAGTGTAGAAAATGCCAATGGATTAATTTATACTAGTAATATATATGGAGTACGTGCTGTGGATGAGCATAAACCGCGACAAAATGTGAAAGTTTTTAGTGTTGAACATGCCAAGAGATTAATTTATAATAGTAATATAGATGGATTACGTGCTGCGAATGAGCATAAGCTGCGACCAAATGTGACTGTGCGACAAAATGTGAAAGTGCGACTAATCAAAATGTAAAGAAATGCGAGACAAAATGTAAGAATATGCGGAGAGTGACGCACATTCGAAAAATGCTGAGAAAGTTGGAAATGATGGCTATTTTACCATAACATGTTCAAAGCTGGTTGGAGATGTTAAAAAAAATATGTAAATCATGATATTGTCTTTTTGTCCCTTTTCAACTGATACACGGCCATTTTTCAACTGATACACGGCCACTTTTGACTTTTGAAAAGTGGCCGTGTATCAGTTCCAAAGTGGCCGTGTATCGGTGTATACCCTCCCATTTTCATCAAAGAGTCGAGAAAAAGTATGGGTATAAGTAATAGTTATGTACCTTGTTTTCAAGGTGTATGGGTTGATACACCGTCTCTTTTGAGTGAGGCTCCGAGGCGAAGCCGAGGAGATCTCCACTCAAATAAGAGACGGTGTATCAACCCATACACCGAGAAAACAAGGTATATAACTGACTTATACTAAATACTTTTGCGAGAAATAGCGATTTCCTAATTTCAAAAGCATTTTTCATTTCACAAATTTATCAAAGTTTCCCATTCAGAGCCCCCCCCCCCCCACAATTATCTCATTGACAACTCTTATTTCTACTCAGGTAAATGATGTTCAGTACAACTCACGTGCATTTCACGGTTCAAATCAGGTCAATAACAGGGATATTGATTGGTTGAGAAAAGCAAACGGCATCCAATCATTTTGTCCAAATGGCCATTTCTTGATGTTTTGACAACGGCTGTGTCGATTGTAGTGGATAGCAGAAATGAATGCGGGAATTCGTCGAAAAATCCTACTTTATAGTTTCACAGAGATATATATTTCTAAGACCAAGAATATCATTTGAGATGTCGATGATCGCGAAGATTTAGAAGACCAATCCATCACAGAACAAGAAATTAAAGCCATGCAGATGAGTCGAATGCCACAAAACACGAAGAAAAATACCAATGGCATAGGAATATGGTGACACTTCGATATCAGTACAAGAGATTGGATTTTAACTTTTTTGATAAGCAAGGTACATTTACTAATTTCCGCACAGATCATTCATTAACTCCGCGAGGTATTGGCATCCACAAAAACAAGAACCGCCATTAAATGAAGACGAGTTCTTAAGTTTGTAGTGTAGAAAATGCCAATGGATTAATTTATACTAGTAATATATATGGAGTACGTGCTGTGGATGAGCATAAACCGCGACAAAATGTGAAAGTTTTTAGTGTTGAACATGCCAAGAGATTAATGTATAATAGTAATATAGATGGATTACGTGCTGCGAATGAGCATAAGCTGCGACCAAATGTGACTGTGCGACAAAATGTGAAAGTGCGACTAATCAAAATGTAAAGAAATGCGAGACAAAATGTAAGAATATGCGGAGAGTGACGCACATTCGAAAAATGCTGAGAAAGTTGGAAATGATGGCTATTTTACCATAACATGTTCAAAGCTGGTTGGAGATGTTAAAAAAAATATGTAAATCATGATATTGTCTTTTTGTCCCTTTTCAACTGATACACGGCCACTTTGGAACTGATACACGGCCACTTTTGACTTTTGAAAAGTGGCCGTGTATCAGTTCCAAAGTGGCCGTGTATCGGTGTATACCCTCCCATTTTCATCAAAGAGTCGAGAAAAAGTATGGGTATAATAATCTGATATACTGTCAACAGGCGTGTAATAAATCATGACAGATACTAATTAAACAACTAACACCATCCGAGTATTTCTGAAGCAATATAATATCCCTACAAGCAGCTACAAGCGCCAAAGGTTTTTGTACAATGCATGTGATATTTAAAATATATTTCTCTGAATATATATAATCCAGAAACGTATAGATGGAATAATTTCTCTGAAACTGAATTTAGACTATTCTGGGGGGGGGGGGCTAAATATACTTGGTAAAGAATACGAAGTTGCTGTTCTCCGTCGTGGTTTCCTTTCGCCAGTCGCCTCTCGATGTGATTCCGCGCTGTCCAACCAAGAGCAACCACAACGTCGATTATGGGGAGGATGCTCTTTGTTGGGCTACGTGTTTCGATAAACGAGATCGAATGTCTTGATGAATATCCTTCCTCGTTTTGAGAAACCCTGCAACTTTGACTTCGGCTTCCAACTGCGCCGAACTTCTACCGTGACTGGCTGGTGGTTCAGTGGGAACCTGGAACAATTCTTCATTGGACAAGGTTTTGTCTTCATAATGATGTGAATCGAGTGAGTAAGCGATATGGGTGGCACAGTTGCGCCGGAACCTGGGTACCAGGGTATACAGATGGTACCTTGCCCTTTTCTGGGGTATACATGTATACCCATGCCCTAACAATTAATGTTTTCAACCTTTTTACCAGTCTATTCATTTTTAAATGATAGATATTATGTAATTGCTCTCTGGTCGGTCGCGAACCGACTCTCGCACTCATAATACGAAAATTGTGAATAATCAGTTATTTGTCTCTTTCATTATCCTGTATTTTAAAGGGTTTTATGTTGAAATTTGGAATGCTAGAGGCCGTCTAAACAGCATTCTCGGAATTGATCAATTTCAAAAGGCAAGGGGTGGGGGGCATTCCTTATGTTTTGGTACCCTGGCCCTGGCGTCGTTCCGGCGCCCCTGGGGTGGCGTCATCGTCAACGACTCCACGCCGAGTGACTGAATCTGAAGGTTCAGCAGATCCTTCGCTAACTAGCATCAAGCAGGCCGATTTGAGCTGGCTCGTCTCCGTCGCTGTCACAAATTTCTCTACGTGAGCTTGTTGAAGGCGTTGGCGTGGTCGCTAAACTGGCATTTTGAGACTCGAAGACAGTGACATCGATTGACAAAGTATCAGCGTAAGGTCGAGCATCTTCTACGATAACGTCACGAGGGATGGTTGAATAGGCACGCCTTCCATGACAGCATTGTGGATAACATGGATGTTATCGTCTTCGACGACTTCACGACAGGTGACTAAATTTGAAGGTTCAGTAGAGGCTTCACTGACATCAAGCAGACTCGTCTCCCAAATTTCTCTGACTGAGCTGGCAGAAAAATCAACGCGAAAGCTAAAAATTTCCCTAAAATATCGCGTAAGGAAAGGGTAAGGGACTCATTGGGTTCTAGTCTAAAATAAGTCTACTAATTTTTTATAATATCTGAAATACTAATACGAAAGGGGTGCTTGAAATCCGGCAAAAGGGGCACGCTGAATCTATACTTGAAACAAGGCGTCCAGGTTTGCGGCAGTATCTTACACATTTGAAAAAATATCGAGCGCAACATTGCCAGATCTATTGTCTAATGCGCTATAAACGAGTTAAATATCTACAATAAATTTTGTAGCGAATTTACGTATTTTTATTGCGAGAGGACGTTGTAGTAAATCGAAAGAATATACGAAGGGGGCAAGTGAATTATTTATAACTGGTGAGATTCGCCAGCCAACTTGGCAGATTTACAAGCGTAGACCATGTAGTACATTAACTATTCACTAATAATTCGAGTGGCAGACCTTAAGGTGGGTTTACACTATAGATTTTTTAAAGTAAAATCTGACTTTAAAATGTCTGTGGAAACTTTGACTTCAAAAAATCTATGAAGTCAGTACGTTCACACTTGCAGAGATTCACAGAAAACAATTTTGTCTGACAGAATGAGGTCACGGAGTGCAGTCATGTTACATAGTTATACATGTAGTACTGTCCATATTATCACCAGCAACTTGATGGAAGAAGCAGTCTGTTGGCTAATAATTGCCTGTTTGTTAAAAAAGAAAAAGAAACAAAAATCAAAAAAGAGAATTTGGACAAAACAATGGATAAGCCGAAGACATCGAATTGGTATTTTTCACCAGCTTGTTCCACTGACTGCTATCGAAGACGAGGCAAGTTTCCAAAACTTTTTCAGATTGAACAAATTACAATTTGAAACAATTCTAACGAAAGTGGCTCCTTTTATTGAAAAACAAGATATACGTATGAGACGTTCAGTTAGATCCATGCTTGTTATAACATTCGCTATTTTGATGATCATGTGATCAAATCCCGCTAGATGGTCTCTGATTGGCTAATATAGATGGATTACGTGCTGCGAATGAGCATAAGCTGCGACCAAATGTGACTGTGCGACAAAATGTGAAAGTGCGACTAATCAAAATGTAAAGAAATGCGAGACAAAATGTAAGAATATGCGGAGAGTGACGCACATTCGAAAAATGCTGAGAAAGTTGGAAATGATGGCTATTTTACCATAACATGTTCAAAGCTGGTTGGAGATGTTAAAAAAAATATGTAAATCATGATATTGTCTTTTTGTCCCTTTTCAACTGATACACGGCCATTTTTCAACTGATACACGGCCACTTTTGACTTTTGAAAAGTGGCCGTGTATCAGTTCCAAAGTGGCCGTGTATCGGTGTATACCCTCCCATTTTCATCAAAGAGTCGAGAAAAAGTATGGGTATAAGTAATAGTTATGTACCTTGTTTTCAAGGTGTATGGGTTGATACACCGTCTCTTTTGAGTGAGGCTCCGAGGCGAAGCCGAGGAGATCTCCACTCAAATAAGAGACGGTGTATCAACCCATACACCGAGAAAACAAGGTATATAACTGACTTATACTAAATACTTTTGCGAGAAATAGCGATTTCCTAATTTCAAAAGCATTTTTCATTTCACAAATTTATCAAAGTTTCCCATTCAGAGCCCCCCCCCCCACAATTATCTCATTGACAACTCTTATTTCTACTCAGGTAAATGATGTTCAGTACAACTCACGTGCATTTCACGGTTCAAATCAGGTCAATAACAGGGATATTGATTGGTTGAGAAAAGCAAACGGCATCCAATCATTTTGTCCAAATGGCCATTTCTTGATGTTTTGACAACGGCTGTGTCGATTGTAGTGGATAGCAGAAATGAATGCGGGAATTCGTCGAAAAATCCTACTTTATAGTTTCACAGAGATATATATTTCTAAGACCAAGAATATCATTTGAGATGTCGATGATCGCGAAGATTTAGAAGACCAATCCATCACAGAACAAGAAATTAAAGCCATGCAGATGAGTCGAATGCCACAAAACACGAAGAAAAATACCAATGGCATAGGAATATGGTGACACTTCGATATCAGTACAAGAGATTGGATTTTAACTTTTTTGATAAGCAAGGTACATTTACTAATTTCCGCACAGATCATTCATTAACTCCGCGAGGTATTGGCATCCACAAAAACAAGAACCGCCATTAAATGAAGACATTTCTTAAGTTTGTAGTGTAGAAAATGCCAATGGATTAATTTATACTAGTAATATATATGGAGTACGTGCTGTGGATGAGCATAAACCGCGACAAAATGTGAAAGTTTTTAGTGTTGAACATGCCAAGAGATTAATTTATAATAGTAATATAGATGGATTACGTGCTGCGAATGAGCATAAGCTGCGACCAAATGTGACTGTGCGACAAAATGTGAAAGTGCGACTAATCAAAATGTAAAGAAATGCGAGACAAAATGTAAGAATATGCGGAGAGTGACGCACATTCGAAAAATGCTGAGAAAGTTGGAAATGATGGCTATTTTACCATAACATGTTCAAAGCTGGTTGGAGATGTTAAAAAAAATATGTAAATCATGATATTGTCTTTTTGTCCCTTTTCAACTGATACACGGCCATTTTTCAACTGATACACGGCCACTTTTGACTTTTGAAAAGTGGCCGTGTATCAGTTCCAAAGTGGCCGTGTATCGGTGTATACCCTCCCATTTTCATCAAAGAGTCGAGAAAAAGTATGGGTATAATAATCTGATATACTGTCAACAGGCGTGTAATAAATCATGACAGATACTAATTAAACAACTAACACCATCCGAGTATTTCTGAAGCAATATAATATCCCTACAAGCAGCTACAAGCGCCAAAGGTTTTTGTACAATGCATGTGATATTTAAAATATATTTCTCTGAATATATATAATCCAGAAACGTATAGATGGAATAATTTCTCTGAAACTGAATTTAGACTATTCTGGGGGGGGGGGGGCTAAATATACTTGGTAAAGAATACGAAGTTGCTGTTCTCCGTCGTGGTTTCCTTTCGCCAGTCGCCTCTCGATGTGATTCCGCGCTGTCCAACCAAGAGCAACCACAACGTCGATTATGGGGAGGATGCTCTTTGTTGGGCTACGTGTTTCGATAAACGAGATCGAATGTCTTGATGAATATCCTTCCTCGTTTTGAGAAACCCTGCAACTTTGACTTCGGCTTCCAACTGCGCCGAACTTCTACCGTGACTGGCTGGTGGTTCAGTGGGAACCTGGAACAATTCTTCATTGGACAAGGTTCTGTCTTCATAATGATGTGAATCGAGTGAGTAAGCGATATGGGTGGCACAGTTGCGCCGGAACCTGGGTACCAGGGTATACAGATGGTACCTTGCCCTTTTCTGGGGTATACATGTATACCCATGCCCTAACAATTAATGTTTTCAACCTTTTTACCAGTCTATTCATTTTTAAATGATAGATATTATGTAATTGCTCTCTGGTCGGTCGCGAACCGACTCTCGCACTCATGATACGAAAATTGTGAATAATCAGTTATTTGTCTCTTTCATTATCCTGTATTTTAAAGGGTTTTATGTTGAAATTTGGAATGCTAGAGGCCGTCTAAACAGCATTCTCGGAATTGATCAATTTCAAAAGGCAAGGGGTGGGGGGCATTCCTTATGTTTTGGTACCCTGGCCCTGGCGTCGTTCCGGCGCCCCTGGGGTGGCGTCATCGTCAACGACTCCACGCCGAGTGACTGAATCTGAAGGTTCAGCAGATCCTTCGCTAACTAGCATCAAGCAGGCCGATTTGAGCTGGCTCGTCTCCGTCGCTGTCACAAATTTCTCTACGTGAGCTTGTTGAAGGCGTTGGCGTGGTCGCTAAACTGGCATTTTGAGACTCGAAGACAGTGACATCGATTGACAAAGTATCAGCGTAAGGTCGAGCATCTTCTACGATAACGTCACGAGGGATGGTTGAATAGGCACGCCTTCCATGACAGCATTGTGGATAACATGGATGTTATCGTCTTCGACGACTTCACGACAGGTGACTAAATTTGAAGGTTCAGTAGAGGCTTCACTGACATCAAGCAGACTCGTCTCCCAAATTTCTCTGACTGAGCTGGCAGAAAAATCAACGCGAAAGCTAAAAATTTCCCTAAAATATCGCGTAAGGAACGGGTAAGGGACTCATTGGGTTCTAGTCTAAAATAAGTCTACTAATTTTTTATAATATCTGAAATACTAATACGAAAGGGGTGCTTGAAATCCGGCAAAAGGGGCACGCTGAATCTATACTTGAAACAAGGCGTCCAGGTTTGCGGCAGTATCTTACACATTTGAAAAAATATCAAGCGCAACATTGCCAGATCTATTGTCTAATGCGCTATAAACGAGTTAAATATCTACAATAAATTTTGTAGCGAATTTACGTATTTTTATTGCGAGAGGACGTTGTAGTAAATCGAAAGAATATACGAAGGGGGCAAGTGAATTATTTATAACTGGTGAGATTCGCCAGCCAACTTGGCAGATTTACAAGCGTAGACCATGTAGTACATTAACTATTCACTAATAATTCGAGTGGCAGACCTTAAGGTGGGTTTACACTATAGATTTTTTAAAGTAAAATCTGACTTTAAAATGTCTGTGGAAACTTTGACTTCAAAAAATCTATGAAGTCAGTACGTTCACACTTGCAGAGATTCACAGAAAACAATTTTGTCTGACAGAATGAGGTCACGGAGTGCAGTCATGTTACATAGTTATACATGTAGTACTGTCCATATTATCACCAGCAACTTGATGGAAGAAGCAGTCTGTTGGCTAATAATTGCCTGTTTGTTAAAAAAGAAAAAGAAACAAAAATCAAAAAAGAGAATTTGGACAAAACAATGGATAAGCCGAAGACATCGAATTGGTATTTTTCACCAGCTTGTTCCACTGACTGCTATCGAAGACGAGGCAAGTTTCCAAAACTTTTTCAGATTGAACAAATTACAATTTGAAACAATTCTAACGAAAGTGGCTCCTTTTATTGAAAAACAAGATATACGTATGAGACGTTCAGTTAGATCCATGCTTGTTATAACATTCGCTATTTTGATGATCATGTGATCAAATCCCGCTAGATGGTCTCTGATTGGCTAATATAGATGGATTACGTGCTGCGAATGAGCATAAGCTGCGACCAAATGTGACTGTGCGACAAAATGTGAAAGTGCGACTAATCAAAATGTAAAGAAATGCGAGACAAAATGTAAGAATATGCGGAGAGTGACGCACATTCGAAAAATGCTGAGAAAGTTGGAAATGATGGCTATTTTACCATAACATGTTCAAAGCTGGTTGGAGATGTTAAAAAAAATATGTAAATCATGATATTGTCTTTTTGTCCCTTTTCAACTGATACACGGCCATTTTTCAACTGATACACGGCCACTTTTGACTTTTGAAAAGTGGCCGTGTATCAGTTCCAAAGTGGCCGTGTATCGGTGTATACCCTCCCATTTTCATCAAAGAGTCGAGAAAAAGTATGGGTATAATAATCTGATATACTGTCAACAGGCGTGTAATAAATCATGACAGATACTAATTAAACAACTAACACCATCCGAGTATTTCTGAAGCAATATAATATCCCTACAAGCAGCTACAAGCGCCAAAGGTTTGCGTACAATGCATGTGATATTTAAAATATATTTCTCTGAATATATATAATCCAGAAACGTATAGATGGAATAATTTCTCTGAAACTGAATTTAGACTATTCTGGGGGGGGGGGGGGCTAAATATACTTGGTAAAGAATACGAAGTTGCTGTTCTCCGTCGTGGTTTCCTTTCGCCAGTCGCCTCTCGATGTGATTCCGCGCTGTCCAACCAAGAGCAACCACAACGTCGATTATGGGGAGGATGCTCTTTGTTGGGCTACGTGTTTCGATAAACGAGATCGAATGTCTTGATGAATATCCTTCCTCGTTTTGAGAAACCCTGCAACTTTGACTTCGGCTTCCAACTGCGCCGAACTTCTACCGTGACTGGCTGGTGGTTCAGTGGGAACCTGGAACAATTCTTCATTGGACAAGGTTCTGTCTTCATAATGATGTGAATCGAGTGAGTAAGCGATATGGGTGGCACAGTTGCGCCGGAACCTGGGTACCAGGGTATACAGATGGTACCTTGCCCTTTTCTGGGGTATACATGTATACCCATGCCCTAACAATTAATGTTTTCAACCTTTTTACCAGTCTATTCATTTTTAAATGATAGATATTATGTAATTGCTCTCTGGTCGGTCGCGAACCGACTCTCGCACTCATGATACGAAAATTGTGAATAATCAGTTATTTGTCTCTTTCATTATCCTGTATTTTAAAGGGTTTTATGTTGAAATTTGGAATGCTAGAGGCCGTCTAAACAGCATTCTCGGAATTGATCAATTTCAAAAGGCAAGGGGTGGGGGGCATTCCTTATGTTTTGGTACCCTGGCCCTGGCGTCGTTCCGGCGCCCTTGGGGTGGCGTCATCGTCAACGACTCCACGCCGAGTGACTGAATCTGAAGGTTCAGCAGATCCTTCGCTAACTAGCATCAAGCAGGCCGATTTGAGCTGGCTCGTCTCCGTCGCTGTCACAAATTTCTCTACGTGAGCTTGTTGAAGGCGTTGGCGTGGTCGCTAAACTGGCATTTTGAGACTCGAAGACAGTGACATCGATTGACAAAGTATCAGCGTAAGGTCGAGCATCTTCTACGATAACGTCACGAGGGATGGTTGAATAGGCACGCCTTCCATGACAGCATTGTGGATAACATGGATGTTATCGTCTTCGACGACTTCACGACAGGTGACTAAATTTGAAGGTTCAGTAGAGGCTTCACTGACATCAAGCAGACTCGTCTCCCAAATTTCTCTGACTGAGCTGGCAGAAAAATCAACGCGAAAGCTAAAAATTTCCCTAAAATATCGCGTAAGGAACGGGTAAGGGACTCATTGGGTTCTAGTCTAAAATAAGTCTACTAATTTTTTATAATATCTGAAATACTAATACGAAAGGGGTGCTTGAAATCCGGCAAAAGGGGCACGCTGAATCTATACTTGAAACAAGGCGTCCAGGTTTGCGGCAGTATCTTACACATTTGAAAAAATATCGAGCGCAACATTGCCAGATCTATTGTCTAATGCGCTATAAACGAGTTAAATATCTACAATAAATTTTGTAGCGAATTTACGTATTTTTATTGCGAGAGGACGTTGTAGTAAATCGAAAGAATATACGAAGGGGGCAAGTGAATTATTTATAACTGGTGAGATTCGCCAGCCAACTTGGCAGATTTACAAGCGTAGACCATGTAGTATCATTAACTATTCACTAATAATTCGAGTGGCAGACCTTAAGGTGGGTTTACACTATAGATTTTTTAAAGTAAAATCTGACTTTAAAATGTCTGTGGAAACTTTGACTTCAAAAAATCTATGAAGTCAGTACGTTCACACTTGCAGAGATTCACAGAAAACAATTTTGTCTGACAGAATGAGGTCACGGAGTGCAGTCATGTTACATAGTTATACATGTAGTACTGTCCATATTATCACCAGCAACTTGATGGAAGAAGCAGTCTGTTGGCTAATAATTGCCTGTTTGTTAAAAAAGAAAAAGAAACAAAAATCAAAAAAGAGAATTTGGACAAAACAATGGATAAGCCGAAGACATCGAATTGGTATTTTTCACCAGCTTGTTCCACTGACTGCTATCGAAGACGAGGCAAGTTTCCAAAACTTTTTCAGATTGAACAAATTACAATTTGAAACAATTCTAACGAAAGTGGCTCCTTTTATTGAAAAACAAGATATACGTATGAGACGTTCAGTTAGATCCATGCTTGTTATAACATTCGCTATTTTGATGATCATGTGATCAAATCCCGCTAGATGGTCTCTGATTGGCTAGCGGTAATTATTTCCATCGATTTTACATGAAAAAATCGCACAGAATAGAACCAGTTCTTTTCGATCGACAAGTCGGCGAACGACAAATCTATGAACGACTTTTTCGTTCAGACTATAGATTTGTTGAAGTAAAGTCGATGGCTTCAATGTCTGCTGCGATTTTACTTTAAAAATCTATAGTGTAAACCCACCCTAAAACAACCACTGCTGGCCTATGATACTAGCTGAGCTGTCTGATCATGATCATGCGGGGTGCGCATTAGGGGTAGGGTTGGGTTGGGGTTAGGGTTACCCTTCAAGGGGCGCCCAATCACCCCCCCCCCCTCTAGGCACGAGCCTGCAATTCAGTCAAAAAATAACGAAAACCAACTAATCGATCCCCAAAAGTCATTTTTCAGTCGAACAATAACGAAATGCGAATTTAATCTATGATCCTGCTTTTTAATTGATATCATCTCTAATTTCAATTTTTTAAAAAAACCACAACATACAAGAATGACTGACAGATTACGAGCCTTTTTTTAGCGTACACGACATAGCTACTGATGAGTTTCCCTGGTTAATCTCTATATGTTGTGACTTGCTTTCAATAATTAAATACTAAACCATAAACTAATTACGATCACATCTGCAACCTAGGACCTGGTCGATCATTATTGTTGGCGAAATATTTGGTGCTAATTCAGTTGTAGCTAAAGTCAGTCACCAGTGTATTGCTTTGCAATGTTCGACAAAATAAGCCATGTAGTCTCAATATAGTGCACATTTTTTGCGTCTGGTTATTCCAGTCTACATGTGCCGTCTGTTGATGTAATGTGTCTAGCCTCGTCCCTCGAGTCTCTTTTTACAACTGGGGCTGAAGCGCATTATGGTACACGATTCGTGTACCAATGTTTAAAAAATTATTTTATCTTAAATACCGGATATCAGAAGCTCATCTTTTCCCGGTAAGTTTACATCATCAATGTTGAATTAAATTGACCAATAATTCTTGTTTTCGATGTCGACGATTTTGGAGGATTTTGAGTTACGGAGTTAGGTCCTTTAAAGGACAATATTGGTGCCAGTCATTATCACATATGTGATAGAGTAGGTTAAACACATTCCAAATTAACTTTTAACGCAGAGAGCACTGCTACTATACTATAGCTGAGTAATACACGCTAGCCGAATCAGCAGTGACGTAATGAAAAGGAAAACATTGAAAAAATAATAACCAACCAATCGTCGTTTCCACGAAATTTGTCTGAAATATATGTTATTTTTTTATCTAGATAGTAGCCGACAAAAAGACTTCACAAATTATTGAAATCAGGCTTCAGAAGGATCAGTATGACAAATGCACCATTGAGGAGAATACGAAATAATGCATATATCACCTTATATCCCTAGCTTGCTTTACCTTATCACTACAAGAAACACGACAATTTATAGACAACAATAAAAATCAACGTTCTGTAATTTCATTCTGAGAAATACATAACATAACATGATACATTCTACTTACCAACTCATTATAATTCTGTCAGTAAATACCGCCACCCATACACGCTTAGGTCAACTCTGTCATCTGTATTGTTTTGTGAAGCTATTTAGAATCCGACGTGTCGTGTCGTGTAATCACGAGCTGTGAAGTGTAAAACGCTTTCAATCAATATTACGAATTACCTACTGACTTGCAGACCGTCCTTACGTTATAAAGAATAATACATTCAGAACCAAGAACGTATTTATTTATTCAATCAGACGAATTTATTTATTTCGATATATCATTTTAAATATTATCAGACAAAATTTGTTCATCTCCAATGAATACCTTTTAAACAATACAAAAAAAATATTATTGGTCAGTCTTGTCGACGTGTCTGTGTTCAAAACACAGTAAACATATTCAACATTCCTTGCTCAAAATTTGAAACAACTGTTTGCCATGTAAAATTCGTCCACATTTGCAATAGATGGGTTTATAGAGGACAGGAAAAGGTGGTTAGAGCTCATCCGCCCATTGTCCCAATGCTTCATATCAAAATTGAAAAAAATAACAAACTCTCATAAACTGTACTTTCTATCGCATTCACAAGGTTTTCGGGAAGAGGGGTAACTCCGGAGCGGAATTTCAAGGAACGCTGAATATCGATAGCGTTCGTCATCTTGTGACCACAATGTCACACACTAAATTTGCAATAGATCCGTTAAAAACTGTAGCCTCTGTCACGTTCACAAGGTTTTCGAACAAGGGGTAAGGGGGCTACTGATGCCAAAATCGAATAAATAACAAACTCTCTCATAAACTGTACTTTTATATCGCGTTCAAGAGGTTTTCGGGAAAGAGTGGTAACACCGGAGCGGAAGGTCAAGGAGCGCTGAATATCTATAACGTTCGTCATCTTGTGACCACAATGTCACACACTAAATTTGCAATAGTCACGTTAAAAACCAATCTAACTAAAATACAGATCTATATTTCGTTTCGTTTTTTTATACTTTCGATAGTAAAGACAAGTAAAACGAAATTTTGAACTATAAAAAACGAAACGAAATAGGAATTGATCAATTTCAAAAGGCAAGGGGTGGGGGGCATTCCTTATGTTTTGGTACCCTGGCCCTGGCGTCGTTCCGGCGCCCTTGGGGTGGCGTCATCGTCAACGACTCCACGCCGAGTGACTGAATCTGAAGGTTCAGCAGATCCTTCGCTAACTAGCATCAAGCAGGCCGATTTGAGCTGGCTCGTCTCCGTCGCTGTCACAAATTTCTCTACGTGAGCTTGTTGAAGGCGTTGGCGTGGTCGCTAAACTGGCATTTTGAGACTCGAAGACAGTGACATCGATTGACAAAGTATCAGCGTAAGGTCGAGCATCTTCTACGATAACGTCACGAGGGATGGTTGAATAGGCACGCCTTCCATGACAGCATTGTGGATAACATGGATGTTATCGTCTTCGACGACTTCACGACAGGTGACTAAATTTGAAGGTTCAGTAGAGGCTTCACTGACATCAAGCAGACTCGTCTCCCAAATTTCTCTGACTGAGCTGGCAGAAAAATCAACGCGAAAGCTAAAAATTTCCCTAAAATATCGCGTAAGGAACGGGTAAGGGACTCATTGGGTTCTAGTCTAAAATAAGTCTACTAATTTTTTATAATATCTGAAATACTAATACGAAAGGGGTGCTTGAAATCCGGCAAAAGGGGCACGCTGAATCTATACTTGAAACAAGGCGTCCAGGTTTGCGGCAGTATCTTACACATTTGAAAAAATATCGAGCGCAACATTGCCAGATCTATTGTCTAATGCGCTATAAACGAGTTAAATATCTACAATAAATTTTGTAGCGAATTTACGTATTTTTATTGCGAGAGGACGTTGTAGTAAATCGAAAGAATATACGAAGGGGGCAAGTGAATTATTTATAACTGGTGAGATTCGCCAGCCAACTTGGCAGATTTACAAGCGTAGACCATGTAGTATCATTAACTATTCACTAATAATTCGAGTGGCAGACCTTAAGGTGGGTTTACACTATAGATTTTTTAAAGTAAAATCTGACTTTAAAATGTCTGTGGAAACTTTGACTTCAAAAAATCTATGAAGTCAGTACGTTCACACTTGCAGAGATTCACAGAAAACAATTTTGTCTGACAGAATGAGGTCACGGAGTGCAGTCATGTTACATAGTTATACATGTAGTACTGTCCATATTATCACCAGCAACTTGATGGAAGAAGCAGTCTGTTGGCTAATAATTGCCTGTTTGTTAAAAAAGAAAAAGAAACAAAAATCAAAAAAGAGAATTTGGACAAAACAATGGATAAGCCGAAGACATCGAATTGGTATTTTTCACCAGCTTGTTCCACTGACTGCTATCGAAGACGAGGCAAGTTTCCAAAACTTTTTCAGATTGAACAAATTACAATTTGAAACAATTCTAACGAAAGTGGCTCCTTTTATTGAAAAACAAGATATACGTATGAGACGTTCAGTTAGATCCATGCTTGTTATAACATTCGCTATTTTGATGATCATGTGATCAAATCCCGCTAGATGGTCTCTGATTGGCTAGCGGTAATTATTTCCATCGATTTTACATGAAAAAATCGCACAGAATAGAACCAGTTCTTTTCGATCGACAAGTCGGCGAACGACAAATCTATGAACGACTTTTTCGTTCAGACTATAGATTTGTTGAAGTAAAGTCGATGGCTTCAATGTCTGCTGCGATTTTACTTTAAAAATCTATAGTGTAAACCCACCCTAAAACAACCACTGCTGGCCTATGATACTAGCTGAGCTGTCTGATCATGATCATGCGGGGTGCGCATTAGGGGTAGGGTTGGGTTGGGGTTAGGGTTACCCTTCAAGGGGCGCCCAATCACCCCCCCCCCTCTAGGCACGAGCCTGCAATTCAGTCAAAAAATAACGAAAACCAACTAATCGATCCCCAAAAGTCATTTTTCAGTCGAACAATAACGAAATGCGAATTTAATCTATGATCCTGCTTTTTAATTGATATCATCTCTAATTTCAATTTTTTAAAAAAACCACAACATACAAGAATGACTGACAGATTACGAGCCTTTTTTTAGCGTACACGACATAGCTACTGATGAGTTTCCCTGGTTAATCTCTATATGTTGTGACTTGCTTTCAATAATTAAATACTAAACCATAAACTAATTACGATCACATCTGCAACCTAGGACCTGGTCGATCATTATTGTTGGCGAAATATTTGGTGCTAATTCAGTTGTAGCTAAAGTCAGTCACCAGTGTATTGCTTTGCAATGTTCGACAAAATAAGCCATGTAGTCTCAATATAGTGCACATTTTTTGCGTCTGGTTATTCCAGTCTACATGTGCCGTCTGTTGATGTAATGTGTCTAGCCTCGTCCCTCGAGTCTCTTTTTACAACTGGGGCTGAAGCGCATTATGGTACACGATTCGTGTACCAATGTTTAAAAAATTATTTTATCTTAAATACCGGATATCAGAAGCTCATCTTTTCCCGGTAAGTTTACATCATCAATGTTGAATTAAATTGACCAATAATTCTTGTTTTCGATGTCGACGATTTTGGAGGATTTTGAGTTACGGAGTTAGGTCCTTTAAAGGACAATATTGGTGCCAGTCATTATCACATATGTGATAGAGTAGGTTAAACACATTCCAAATTAACTTTTAACGCAGAGAGCACTGCTACTATACTATAGCTGAGTAATACACGCTAGCCGAATCAGCAGTGACGTAATGAAAAGGAAAACATTGAAAAAATAATAACCAACCAATCGTCGTTTCCACGAAATTTGTCTGAAATATATGTTATTTTTTTATCTAGATAGTAGCCGACAAAAAGACTTCACAAATTATTGAAATCAGGCTTCAGAAGGATCAGTATGACAAATGCACCATTGAGGAGAATACGAAATAATGCATATATCACCTTATATCCCTAGCTTGCTTTACCTTATCACTACAAGAAACACGACAATTTATAGACAACAATAAAAATCAACGTTCTGTAATTTCATTCTGAGAAATACATAACATAACATGATACATTCTACTTACCAACTCATTATAATTCTGTCAGTAAATACCGCCACCCATACACGCTTAGGTCAACTCTGTCATCTGTATTGTTTTGTGAAGCTATTTAGAATCCGACGTGTCGTGTCGTGTAATCACGAGCTGTGAAGTGTAAAACGCTTTCAATCAATATTACGAATTACCTACTGACTTGCAGACCGTCCTTACGTTATAAAGAATAATACATTCAGAACCAAGAACGTATTTATTTATTCAATCAGACGAATTTATTTATTTCGATATATCATTTTAAATATTATCAGACAAAATTTGTTCATCTCCAATGAATACCTTTTAAACAATACAAAAAAAATATTATTGGTCAGTCTTGTCGACGTGTCTGTGTTCAAAACACAGTAAACATATTCAACATTCCTTGCTCAAAATTTGAAACAACTGTTTGCCATGTAAAATTCGTCCACATTTGCAATAGATGGGTTTATAGAGGACAGGAAAAGGTGGTTAGAGCTCATCCGCCCATTGTCCCAATGCTTCATATCAAAATTGAAAAAAATAACAAACTCTCATAAACTGTACTTTCTATCGCATTCACAAGGTTTTCGGGAAGAGGGGTAACTCCGGAGCGGAATTTCAAGGAACGCTGAATATCGATAGCGTTCGTCATCTTGTGACCACAATGTCACACACTAAATTTGCAATAGATCCGTTAAAAACTGTAGCCTCTGTCACGTTCACAAGGTTTTCGAACAAGGGGTAAGGGGGCTACTGATGCCAAAATCGAATAAATAACAAACTCTCTCATAAACTGTACTTTTATATCGCGTTCAAGAGGTTTTCGGGAAAGAGTGGTAACACCGGAGCGGAAGGTCAAGGAGCGCTGAATATCTATAACGTTCGTCATCTTGTGACCACAATGTCACACACTAAATTTGCAATAGTCACGTTAAAAACCAATCTAACTAAAATACAGATCTATATTTCGTTTCGTTTTTTTATACTTTCGATAGTAAAGACAAGTAAAACGAAATTTTGAACTATAAAAAACGAAACGAAATAGGAATTGATCAATTTCAAAAGGCAAGGGGTGGGGGGCATTCCTTATGTTTTGGTACCCTGGCCCTGGCGTCGTTCCGGCGCCCTTGGGGTGGCGTCATCGTCAACGACTCCACGCCGAGTGACTGAATCTGAAGGTTCAGCAGATCCTTCGCTAACTAGCATCAAGCAGGCCGATTTGAGCTGGCTCGTCTCCGTCGCTGTCACAAATTTCTCTACGTGAGCTTGTTGAAGGCGTTGGCGTGGTCGCTAAACTGGCATTTTGAGACTCGAAGACAGTGACATCGATTGACAAAGTATCAGCGTAAGGTCGAGCATCTTCTACGATAACGTCACGAGGGATGGTTGAATAGGCACGCCTTCCATGACAGCATTGTGGATAACATGGATGTTATCGTCTTCGACGACTTCACGACAGGTGACTAAATTTGAAGGTTCAGTAGAGGCTTCACTGACATCAAGCAGACTCGTCTCCCAAATTTCTCTGACTGAGCTGGCAGAAAAATCAACGCGAAAGCTAAAAATTTCCCTAAAATATCGCGTAAGGAACGGGTAAGGGACTCATTGGGTTCTAGTCTAAAATAAGTCTACTAATTTTTTATAATATCTGAAATACTAATACGAAAGGGGTGCTTGAAATCCGGCAAAAGGGGCACGCTGAATCTATACTTGAAACAAGGCGTCCAGGTTTGCGGCAGTATCTTACACATTTGAAAAAATATCGAGCGCAACATTGCCAGATCTATTGTCTAATGCGCTATAAACGAGTTAAATATCTACAATAAATTTTGTAGCGAATTTACGTATTTTTATTGCGAGAGGACGTTGTAGTAAATCGAAAGAATATACGAAGGGGGCAAGTGAATTATTTATAACTGGTGAGATTCGCCAGCCAACTTGGCAGATTTACAAGCGTAGACCATGTAGTATCATTAACTATTCACTAATAATTCGAGTGGCAGACCTTAAGGTGGGTTTACACTATAGATTTTTTAAAGTAAAATCTGACTTTAAAATGTCTGTGGAAACTTTGACTTCAAAAAATCTATGAAGTCAGTACGTTCACACTTGCAGAGATTCACAGAAAACAATTTTGTCTGACAGAATGAGGTCACGGAGTGCAGTCATGTTACATAGTTATACATGTAGTACTGTCCATATTATCACCAGCAACTTGATGGAAGAAGCAGTCTGTTGGCTAATAATTGCCTGTTTGTTAAAAAAGAAAAAGAAACAAAAATCAAAAAAGAGAATTTGGACAAAACAATGGATAAGCCGAAGACATCGAATTGGTATTTTTCACCAGCTTGTTCCACTGACTGCTATCGAAGACGAGGCAAGTTTCCAAAACTTTTTCAGATTGAACAAATTACAATTTGAAACAATTCTAACGAAAGTGGCTCCTTTTATTGAAAAACAAGATATACGTATGAGACGTTCAGTTAGATCCATGCTTGTTATAACATTCGCTATTTTGATGATCATGTGATCAAATCCCGCTAGATGGTCTCTGATTGGCTAGCGGTAATTATTTCCATCGATTTTACATGAAAAAATCGCACAGAATAGAACCAGTTCTTTTCGATCGACAAGTCGGCGAACGACAAATCTATGAACGACTTTTTCGTTCAGACTATAGATTTGTTGAAGTAAAGTCGATGGCTTCAATGTCTGCTGCGATTTTACTTTAAAAATCTATAGTGTAAACCCACCCTAAAACAACCACTGCTGGCCTATGATACTAGCTGAGCTGTCTGATCATGATCATGCGGGGTGCGCATTAGGGGTAGGGTTGGGTTGGGGTTAGGGTTACCCTTCAAGGGGCGCCCAATCCCCCCCCCCCCCCCCTCTAGGCACGAGCCTGCAATTCAGTCAAAAAATAACGAAAACCAACTAATCGATCCCCAAAAGTCATTTTTCAGTCGAACAATAACGAAATGCGAATTTAATCTATGATCCTGCTTTTTAATTGATATCATCTCTAATTTCAATTTTTTAAAAAAACCACAACATACAAGAATGACTGACAGATTACGAGCCTTTTTTTAGCGTACACGACATAGCTACTGATGAGTTTCCCTGGTTAATCTCTATATGTTGTGACTTGCTTTCAATAATTAAATACTAAACCATAAACTAATTACGATCACATCTGCAACCTAGGACCTGGTCGATCATTATTGTTGGCGAAATATTTGGTGCTAATTCAGTTGTAGCTAAAGTCAGTCACCAGTGTATTGCTTTGCAATGTTCGACAAAATAAGCCATGTAGTCTCAATATAGTGCACATTTTTTGCGTCTGGTTATTCCAGTCTACATGTGCCGTCTGTTGATGTAATGTGTCTAGCCTCGTCCCTCGAGTCTCTTTTTACAACTGGGGCTGAAGCGCATTATGGTACACGATTCGTGTACCAATGTTTAAAAAATTATTTTATCTTAAATACCGGATATCAGAAGCTCATCTTTTCCCGGTAAGTTTACATCATCAATGTTGAATTAAATTGACCAATAATTCTTGTTTTCGATGTCGACGATTTTGGAGGATTTTGAGTTACGGAGTTAGGTCCTTTAAAGGACAATATTGGTGCCAGTCATTATCACATATGTGATAGAGTAGGTTAAACACATTCCAAATTAACTTTTAACGCAGAGAGCACTGCTACTATACTATAGCTGAGTAATACACGCTAGCCGAATCAGCAGTGACGTAATGAAAAGGAAAACATTGAAAAAATAATAACCAACCAATCGTCGTTTCCACGAAATTTGTCTGAAATATATGTTATTTTTTTATCTAGATAGTAGCCGACAAAAAGACTTCACAAATTATTGAAATCAGGCTTCAGAAGGATCAGTATGACAAATGCACCATTGAGGAGAATACGAAATAATGCATATATCACCTTATATCCCTAGCTTGCTTTACCTTATCACTACAAGAAACACGACAATTTATAGACAACAATAAAAATCAACGTTCTGTAATTTCATTCTGAGAAATACATAACATAACATGATACATTCTACTTACCAACTCATTATAATTCTGTCAGTAAATACCGCCACCCATACACGCTTAGGTCAACTCTGTCATCTGTATTGTTTTGTGAAGCTATTTAGAATCCGACGTGTCGTGTCGTGTAATCACGAGCTGTGAAGTGTAAAACGCTTTCAATCAATATTACGAATTACCTACTGACTTGCAGACCGTCCTTACGTTATAAAGAATAATACATTCAGAACCAAGAACGTATTTATTTATTCAATCAGACGAATTTATTTATTTCGATATATCATTTTAAATATTATCAGACAAAATTTGTTCATCTCCAATGAATACCTTTTAAACAATACAAAAAAAATATTATTGGTCAGTCTTGTCGACGTGTCTGTGTTCAAAACACAGTAAACATATTCAACATTCCTTGCTCAAAATTTGAAACAACTGTTTGCCATGTAAAATTCGTCCACATTTGCAATAGATGGGTTTATAGAGGACAGGAAAAGGTGGTTAGAGCTCATCCGCCCATTGTCCCAATGCTTCATATCAAAATTGAAAAAAATAACAAACTCTCATAAACTGTACTTTCTATCGCATTCACAAGGTTTTCGGGAAGAGGGGTAACTCCGGAGCGGAATTTCAAGGAACGCTGAATATCGATAGCGTTCGTCATCTTGTGACCACAATGTCACACACTAAATTTGCAATAGATCCGTTAAAAACTGTAGCCTCTGTCACGTTCACAAGGTTTTCGAACAAGGGGTAAGGGGGCTACTGATGCCAAAATCGAATAAATAACAAACTCTCTCATAAACTGTACTTTTATATCGCGTTCAAGAGGTTTTCGGGAAAGAGTGGTAACACCGGAGCGGAAGGTCAAGGAGCGCTGAATATCTATAACGTTCGTCATCTTGTGACCACAATGTCACACACTAAATTTGCAATAGTCACGTTAAAAACCAATCTAACTAAAATACAGATCTATATTTCGTTTCGTTTTTTTATACTTTCGATAGTAAAGACAAGTAAAACGAAATTTTGAACTATAAAAAACGAAACGAAATAGGAATTGATCAATTTCAAAAGGCAAGGGGTGGGGGGCATTCCTTATGTTTTGGTACCCTGGCCCTGGCGTCGTTCCGGCGCCCTTGGGGTGGCGTCATCGTCAACGACTCCACGCCGAGTGACTGAATCTGAAGGTTCAGCAGATCCTTCGCTAACTAGCATCAAGCAGGCCGATTTGAGCTGGCTCGTCTCCGTCGCTGTCACAAATTTCTCTACGTGAGCTTGTTGAAGGCGTTGGCGTGGTCGCTAAACTGGCATTTTGAGACTCGAAGACAGTGACATCGATTGACAAAGTATCAGCGTAAGGTCGAGCATCTTCTACGATAACGTCACGAGGGATGGTTGAATAGGCACGCCTTCCATGACAGCATTGTGGATAACATGGATGTTATCGTCTTCGACGACTTCACGACAGGTGACTAAATTTGAAGGTTCAGTAGAGGCTTCACTGACATCAAGCAGACTCGTCTCCCAAATTTCTCTGACTGAGCTGGCAGAAAAATCAACGCGAAAGCTAAAAATTTCCCTAAAATATCGCGTAAGGAACGGGTAAGGGACTCATTGGGTTCTAGTCTAAAATAAGTCTACTAATTTTTTATAATATCTGAAATACTAATACGAAAGGGGTGCTTGAAATCCGGCAAAAGGGGCACGCTGAATCTATACTTGAAACAAGGCGTCCAGGTTTGCGGCAGTATCTTACACATTTGAAAAAATATCGAGCGCAACATTGCCAGATCTATTGTCTAATGCGCTATAAACGAGTTAAATATCTACAATAAATTTTGTAGCGAATTTACGTATTTTTATTGCGAGAGGACGTTGTAGTAAATCGAAAGAATATACGAAGGGGGCAAGTGAATTATTTATAACTGGTGAGATTCGCCAGCCAACTTGGCAGATTTACAAGCGTAGACCATGTAGTATCATTAACTATTCACTAATAATTCGAGTGGCAGACCTTAAGGTGGGTTTACACTATAGATTTTTTAAAGTAAAATCTGACTTTAAAATGTCTGTGGAAACTTTGACTTCAAAAAATCTATGAAGTCAGTACGTTCACACTTGCAGAGATTCACAGAAAACAATTTTGTCTGACAGAATGAGGTCACGGAGTGCAGTCATGTTACATAGTTATACATGTAGTACTGTCCATATTATCACCAGCAACTTGATGGAAGAAGCAGTCTGTTGGCTAATAATTGCCTGTTTGTTAAAAAAGAAAAAGAAACAAAAATCAAAAAAGAGAATTTGGACAAAACAATGGATAAGCCGAAGACATCGAATTGGTATTTTTCACCAGCTTGTTCCACTGACTGCTATCGAAGACGAGGCAAGTTTCCAAAACTTTTTCAGATTGAACAAATTACAATTTGAAACAATTCTAACGAAAGTGGCTCCTTTTATTGAAAAACAAGATATACGTATGAGACGTTCAGTTAGATCCATGCTTGTTATAACATTCGCTATTTTGATGATCATGTGATCAAATCCCGCTAGATGGTCTCTGATTGGCTAGCGGTAATTATTTCCATCGATTTTACATGAAAAAATCGCACAGAATAGAACCAGTTCTTTTCGATCGACAAGTCGGCGAACGACAAATCTATGAACGACTTTTTCGTTCAGACTATAGATTTGTTGAAGTAAAGTCGATGGCTTCAATGTCTGCTGCGATTTTACTTTAAAAATCTATAGTGTAAACCCACCCTAAAACAACCACTGCTGGCCTATGATACTAGCTGAGCTGTCTGATCATGATCATGCGGGGTGCGCATTAGGGGTAGGGTTGGGTTGGGGTTAGGGTTACCCTTCAAGGGGCGCCCAATCACCCCCCCCCCCCCTCTAGGCACGAGCCTGCAATTCAGTCAAAAAATAACGAAAACCAACTAATCGATCCCCAAAAGTCATTTTTCAGTCGAACAATAACGAAATGCGAATTTAATCTATGATCCTGCTTTTTAATTGATATCATCTCTAATTTCAATTTTTTAAAAAAACCACAACATACAAGAATGACTGACAGATTACGAGCCTTTTTTTAGCGTACACGACATAGCTACTGATGAGTTTCCCTGGTTAATCTCTATATGTTGTGACTTGCTTTCAATAATTAAATACTAAACCATAAACTAATTACGATCACATCTGCAACCTAGGACCTGGTCGATCATTATTGTTGGCGAAATATTTGGTGCTAATTCAGTTGTAGCTAAAGTCAGTCACCAGTGTATTGCTTTGCAATGTTCGACAAAATAAGCCATGTAGTCTCAATATAGTGCACATTTTTTGCGTCTGGTTATTCCAGTCTACATGTGCCGTCTGTTGATGTAATGTGTCTAGCCTCGTCCCTCGAGTCTCTTTTTACAACTGGGGCTGAAGCGCATTATGGTACACGATTCGTGTACCAATGTTTAAAAAATTATTTTATCTTAAATACCGGATATCAGAAGCTCATCTTTTCCCGGTAAGTTTACATCATCAATGTTGAATTAAATTGACCAATAATTCTTGTTTTCGATGTCGACGATTTTGGAGGATTTTGAGTTACGGAGTTAGGTCCTTTAAAGGACAATATTGGTGCCAGTCATTATCACATATGTGATAGAGTAGGTTAAACACATTCCAAATTAACTTTTAACGCAGAGAGCACTGCTACTATACTATAGCTGAGTAATACACGCTAGCCGAATCAGCAGTGACGTAATGAAAAGGAAAACATTGAAAAAATAATAACCAACCAATCGTCGTTTCCACGAAATTTGTCTGAAATATATGTTATTTTTTTATCTAGATAGTAGCCGACAAAAAGACTTCACAAATTATTGAAATCAGGCTTCAGAAGGATCAGTATGACAAATGCACCATTGAGGAGAATACGAAATAATGCATATATCACCTTATATCCCTAGCTTGCTTTACCTTATCACTACAAGAAACACGACAATTTATAGACAACAATAAAAATCAACGTTCTGTAATTTCATTCTGAGAAATACATAACATAACATGATACATTCTACTTACCAACTCATTATAATTCTGTCAGTAAATACCGCCACCCATACACGCTTAGGTCAACTCTGTCATCTGTATTGTTTTGTGAAGCTATTTAGAATCCGACGTGTCGTGTCGTGTAATCACGAGCTGTGAAGTGTAAAACGCTTTCAATCAATATTACGAATTACCTACTGACTTGCAGACCGTCCTTACGTTATAAAGAATAATACATTCAGAACCAAGAACGTATTTATTTATTCAATCAGACGAATTTATTTATTTCGATATATCATTTTAAATATTATCAGACAAAATTTGTTCATCTCCAATGAATACCTTTTAAACAATACAAAAAAAATATTATTGGTCAGTCTTGTCGACGTGTCTGTGTTCAAAACACAGTAAACATATTCAACATTCCTTGCTCAAAATTTGAAACAACTGTTTGCCATGTAAAATTCGTCCACATTTGCAATAGATGGGTTTATAGAGGACAGGAAAAGGTGGTTAGAGCTCATCCGCCCATTGTCCCAATGCTTCATATCAAAATTGAAAAAAATAACAAACTCTCATAAACTGTACTTTCTATCGCATTCACAACGTTTTCGGGAAGAGGGGTAACTCCGGAGCGGAATTTCAAGGAACGCTGAATATCGATAGCGTTCGTCATCTTGTGACCACAATGTCACACACTAAATTTGCAATAGATCCGTTAAAAACTGTAGCCTCTGTCACGTTCACAAGGTTTTCGAACAAGGGGTAAGGGGGCTACTGATGCCAAAATCGAATAAATAACAAACTCTCTCATAAACTGTACTTTTATATCGCGTTCAAGAGGTTTTCGGGAAAGAGTGGTAACACCGGAGCGGAAGGTCAAGGAGCGCTGAATATCTATAACGTTCGTCATCTTGTGACCACAATGTCACACACTAAATTTGCAATAGTCACGTTAAAAACCAATCTAACTAAAATACAGATCTATATTTCGTTTCGTTTTTTTATACTTTCGATAGTAAAGACAAGTAAAACGAAATTTTGAACTATAAAAAACGAAACGAAATAGGATCTGTGTTTTAATCAGATTGGTTAAAAACTGTAGCCTCTGTCACGTTCACAAGGTTTTCGAACAAGGGGGCAGGCGAGTGAGCTACTGGTTCGTCATATGCCAAAATCGAATAAATACTAAACACAATTTAATTGCTTAAATACATGTGATGATTGCCAGGGTTGCGACAGACACATTATCGTTTGTCACATAAAAATCACATTCTAATCTAGTTGGACAAAACAGAATTCGTTAGCTGAAATGTTATTTATTTGGAATAACCAAAATGGACAATTGCATATACATTATAATATGGACTGAATAAATAACAGCTAAGAGCAAAGGTAGTGTAAAAGGGGGCACCAAGTCGTACAGAATGAATGACAACCCTACCGATCGACTCAGATTTTTGTTGGTAGAGTGATAAGAAATGAAATGGGGTCTAACGTCGCACTCCATCTATAGTCTAATGATGATAGTAAGAAAAACACATTCGTGGAAGGGAACACTATCAACCACACAGCTTTAATTAAAAAATTAAACACACTTGTTGAAGCAGGCATTATTGGTCTCAACCAAAACAGAAATTTAGAAAACTGAAAACAATATTTGCTTATATTATGTATAATAATTATTCCGAACTCGTATTTTGCTTTTTTATCTTACAAGTAGTATTCCCCTCTTCTTTATTGATTACACTCAAGCGTGATTAAAGATATTCATTTTAGTATTTTAGACAAGTATTTAGGTGTATTGAAATTTGTCATTGGCCTTTGGGTGTTATATATGGATCACATTTTTGATGAAATTAATCATCTTATATTCTTGGTAATAAACTAACGTCTTCCCTGTTTACATTAATTTATGATGTGGTGTGATATTAAGCCATCAAAATCCTATTAATCTTACTTGGTCTTTCTACAAAACACTTTACGATATATTTATTAAAGCACTTTATTACTCTATAAATTAAAAAATTATCCATATCAAAAGACTATTATATATATTTTTAAAAGTAGATTATAAACCCACTGACGTCACGAAAAGCGTTATAAATCCACATTATATAGATTTCTAAAGAACAAACAAAAGAAACGCAACACCTTTCAAATATAGAAATGAAATTGGGTTTAACGTCCTACTGTTCTGCCCCGAACTGGGCTAATGAAGACGGGCATACGTCATACAGTATGCTATGTGTGTGGGTGTGTGTGGGGGGGGGGGGTCGACAATACGGCCTACACTTGAGTCGAATTCCAGCTTTCAGAGGCTTTCTTACGAGCACGCCAATGTGTACTGTAAAGGGGGGGGGGGCTCCGCCGGGAAATCTAGATGACATTCTCCGTCAATGCAGGTATCGAACACCCGACCCCCAGGCTAGCGGGCCAGTGTCTAACCCAATTATATATTAGCCCCCGTGACCACTCCCTTCCCTTTTTTTCATTAGTTCTTCAAATAAAGAAGAACTAATGGCATATAATAACAAGGTATAATAGGACTATCAGGATGGGTGTTTCATATCGTTCGTTAAACTGTGAGAAAATTCACAAAATCATATTACCTCTTTCAAAATTTATTTGTCTGCTAACGAATATTGCCTTAATATTCTGGCCTTATTTACGTGTGTCATAAAGCCACATCCAGATACACTAATGAAAGAGCATGTAACTAATTCCATTTTTTGGGAGGCTGGTAGCAGAAATTCGGATTTAGGTGAGCCGGGTAAAAAAAATCCGAAATAAATGATTCTTGCTTTTTATGAAAGGTCTATGTGAGTACAACTTCAGGAAAAATTCAATAATTTTTCAAATCTTCGCCACTTTTTTCATTACAAATGCCTTTCCGCTATTAGACTATCGATAAAATTAGTAACACCAATGTCGGGAAATTCAAATTGTAAAGACGTCCATAACTGCCAAACAGTAGATTAAATCAGCTGTTGCATAATTTTCTGTTTCGTCACGTTGGGTAGTATTGGGTAAACTTCTTACCGTCCCTACCAGAAGCCAGATGAGCCCTTCTACTTATAGCACGAAACATGTTGAAAAATGCCAAGCACAAGAATGGCCATATTTTTTCAATACTGGCGTGTACCAGCCAGACATCTACATTACCACATGGCTTCGTATCAAATGTATCTGAAAACAATTAACATGTTCCAGCGAATCATAAATGGCCACTCCCACGCATTTTCAGTTATGAAGTATCCCTGCCACGGGGAACGTAAAAACCGTAAATTGGACCGCCCCCAACAACAATTGACTCACTGCGCTCACAGTAACTTTTTATCGCGTTCCTTGATGACCTAATGATTCTGATCACGAACCCATGACAGTTAAACCCAATTCTGATACAGACGAGGGCGTATACTAGTCTTTCTAGCTGCTCACTGACTATTGAATTACCTTATACAGAACATTTCAGACATGTCACATGCCACGATTGTATAAATCACAGGTTACTTAGATGTTTATTTCTGGCGAGGTGTCAATGTAGATTCTCTCGTCGCTATTAGTGTATTAAAAATTAAAAACATTTTAAATTATCTAGAGTTCAGTGTCACTATCTCTGCTCCACGTTATTCTTGATACATATAACATTCTTCGCAAAAGACTGAAGCCTTTGCCAAACTATACATCTTTGTAAAATGCAACCATACCTCCATGTCAAATGCAACCATACCTCCATGTCAAATGCAACCATACCTCCATGTCAAATGTAACCATACCAATAATATTAACCAACTAAACCTCAGCCCAAGCAACAGTCTTGGGATTTTGCAGGCACGAACAAACTTCATCATGTTAAGCCTCCCTTGGGAGACTGGCAAAGCTCCAATAGGTCCAACAGGAGAGATGAGGTGTTTTGTGTCACTCTCGATTTGGTCATACTCACATTTTCATTTTGAAGCGAGAGAATATACCAGAATGTGTTCACTGTCATGTTCCTTTGACAGTTACGCACATTTTGACTGAGTGCAAGCATCGATTAAATCATTACCGTTGCTACTCCTTACATCCGTTTTGTCCAACCGGGTCTTTAATTCTTTATTGTAAATCCCTTGACCTTTTAAAAAAGACAAACTTTTATTCAAAATACTAGTTGTCTATATTTTATACCCCCATTTCACTGGGCTGCGGAAAGCTGCGGTACTCACGGATGTCCGCGGAATGGCTTCTACGGAAAAGCTTCGGCATTTTTACGCGGAAAAGTGGAAACAAATTTCCACGGAAAATATCCATCTCTCACGCTCTCGGAGTACCTTCGGAACAGTAACGGAATCTTCGGTACACATACGGGTAAACTACGCTACAAATTATGGCGAAGCGGCGAAGAAACTACGGAACATTCAGGAATGCGCCCGGATCGTCACGGAAGATATTCGGACAACTTGCGGGCTACACTCGGAAAATACGCGGGATAACTGCGGTAGCTGGTGGTACTAATTCGTTTGGCAAGGTAGAACTTCGGAATGACTGCGGAACAAGCCCGGACCATCTTCGGTAACCGCATTTCGTCTCGGACCAATCGCTACGCACTTGCGGAAAATCGGTAAAGATCAAAGGATGACACCGGATTCCGCCCATAAAATCACTGTTTTGAGGCAGAAGCACGGACTTATATCCCCATTTCACTAGACCGCGGAAGACTTGCGGAAGCAAAACCTCAATTATACCGCAAAGTACCGTATGTCTTTCCTGTGGTACCGTATTGTTCCGCTAGGAAGCGCAGTGAATCTGAACTCATTCCACATCATCCGCAGCCTTCCGCGCGCCCACAATTTGCCGCAAACGTTCTTTTTAACATATTGAAAAGAACGTTTGCGGAAAAATTTGTTTGTGCTTTTCCGCAGTTAAACCGGGAGCGATCCGTAATATTCGCAAGTCTTCCGCTGTTATTCCGTATACAAACGCAGTTGCCGCAAGTTGTCCATGGTATAATGTGCTTTCCTCTTCAAAATAGCTACTTTATAGGCGAAATCATGTGCTCTTTACCAATTTTTTCCGCAGGTACGCCGTGATTGATCCGAGACCAAACGCTGTTGCCGAAGATCGTCCGCACTTGTTGCACATTTATTTCGCCTATAAAGTAGCTGTTTTGAAGAGGAAAGCACATTATACCATGGACAACTTGCGGCAACTGCGTTTGTATACGGAATAACAGCGGAAAACTTGCGAATATTACGGAACGCTCCCGGTTTAAGTGCGGAAAAGCAAGAACAAATTTTTCCGCAAACGTTCTTTTCAATATGTTCAAAAGAACGTTTGCGGAAAATTGTGGGCGCACGGAAGGCTGCGGATGATGTGGTATGAATTCAGATTCACTGCGCTTCCTAGCGGAACAATACGGTACAACAGGAAAGACATACGGTACTTTGCGGTATAATTGAGGTTTTGCTTCCGCAAGTCTTTCGCGGTCTAGTGAAATGGGGATATAGTCCGTGCTTCTGCCTCCAAAACAGTGATTTTATCGGCGGAATCCGGTGTCATCCTTTGATCTTTACGGATTTTCCGCAAGTACGTGGCGATTGGTCCGAGACGAAATGCGGTTGCCGAAGATGGTCCGGACTTGTTCCGCAGTCATTCCGAAGTTCTACCTTGCCAAACGAATTAGTACCACCAGCTACCGCAGTTATCCCGCGTATTTTCCACCATTGCCGAGTGTAGCCCGCAAGTTGTCCGAATATCTTCCGTGACGATCCGGGCGCATTCCTTAATGTTCCGCAGTTTTTTCGCCGCTTCGCCATAATTTTTACCGTAGTTTACCCGTATGTGTACCGAATATACCGTTACTGTTCCGAAGGTACTCCGAGAGCGTGAGAAATGGATATTTTCCGTGGAAATTTGTTTCCACTTTTCCGCGTAAAAATGCCGAAGCTCTTCCGTAGAAGCCATTCCGCAGACGTCCGTGAGTACCGCAGCTTTCCGCAGCCCAGTGAAATGGGGGTATTACGTTTTAAATGTTTATATAATATGTAAAAGATTTGATATATTTCCTTTTTAATTATATTTTCTGTGATATTTGTATTTATTTACATATATAAATACATTTGTGCGATATTGTTTTAATTTGTCTCGTAAAATTCAGCATATTACGTTTGGCGCAATATTGCCCGGTTGGATCATTCATTTTGAGATCGGATGCCAAAACTAAATCGTCCATAAAAAAATTGCTCAAGGTAGATTGCAGTGGATTTTCTTCTCGGTACTATGTACCTACCTCCTTACAAAAAAGGAAAAATGATTTGTTTCGGATTTTTTCCCCCAGGTTGAAGTGTCTCCTACCAGCCTAATTATCAAGGCTTGGGACAGTGATGGCTGACGACAGCTTTTTACCCATGACGAATACCATGATGGCTGACAGTTTGACACAAATGATCACATTCTAAATTACTTCTTGAAATGGATCATCACAGATAAACCCTAATGTCTTTTACTGAATTACCGTGAAGACCTTTTTTTAGGAATGTAACAACTCGTCAAATACTAATTCTATAGGCTGAACATGAAACGTAAATCTGTTTTGTGTAGTATGATACATTGATGGCACATGTTAAAAATGACTTGTATTTTCTATTTGTGTTTACTGATGATGGCTTGGCATAAGGTTAAAAATGTCATCATATTAACCTAAATCGCTAACATTTGGGACCTAGAAATTGACAAAATTAGGTCTCAACGCACAATACTGTAATATGAATGTATATAAACTGATTTACATTCAATGGTTTCCGTTTTTACTCTTATTTCAAATCAGTTACGTTCGGCGAAATAAGACGGCATGCTCAATCGAATGCCAATTTCTAGCGTCTGGTTATTCAAGTCTACATAAGGATATCGCGATTTGGTACCATGTATCTAGCCTCGTTCCTCGAGTCTCTTGCTACAACTGGGACTGAAACGCATTTTGTACACGATTCGTGTACCAATGGTAAAATGTTTATTTTGTCTTAAATATTGGCTATCAGATGCCCAACATTATCTGGTAACACCACGGCATCAATGTTACATTGAATTGACAAATAATTCGTGTTTTCCATGTTGACAATTTTTGATGATATTGAGTTAGAGACTTTAAAACAAATAACATTAATGTTTACTTTAGCCGTTTAATATTAAATATCCTGTGGTAAATACCAAACTAACGCTAGATATTGTCAACCCAATATAAAATCATCGAACAATCTGATGTCGTTCTTCGAGTGGAACAAATACAGTATTTCTATTTAGATAAGAACGAATTTGTTGTGATTGTCAGTTTCCGGAACGAAATGGGAAGTCTGTAAATTTGCGCAAACAGTGGAAAAGAGGTGTTGTACGCTCTGATATTAGGTTGCTTTGGACACGAATTAAAGGAGTTAAATCGCTAATAATTGGGACCTAGAAATTGACAGAAATTGGGTCACAACGCATATGATAATGCAATATGTTATGTATGTATATAAACTGATTTACATTCAGTCGTTTCTGTTTTTACTGCAATTTCTAATCAGTTTTGTTCGGAGAGAGAGGGAAATGGAGTTTAACGTCTACTCGACATAAAACTAGGTCATTTCGGGACTAAAATTCTGTTCGGCAAAGTACGCCTGAAGTCTCAATCGAATGGCAATCTCTAGCGTCTGATTTGAAGTCTACACCAAATTAGTTATTGCGCATGCTCGCCAGATATGAATATGAGGTCACCGTTTAACGTGACTTGTGGAATATATCTAGCCGCGTTTTTTGAGTCCCCTGTTACGATTCGTGTACCAATGATAACATATTGATTTTGTCTTAAATATTGGATAGCAGAAGCCCATCTTTTCCCGGTAAGATCACAACATCAATGTTGTTTTAAATTGACAAATAATTCGTGTTTTCAATGTTGAAGACTTTAGGTGATATTGAGTTAGCTACTTTAACATGCATGTCTGTTTCTTCGAAAATATATATATGTCACTTAAACATGCATTATTCAAGAGCTAAATCTGCCTAGTGCAGGTCTTTATTTGGGCATGAAATGTTTTCTAAAGTATTAATTAGTCATTAATTAACTGATCCAGGCCTTAATCAACTTTGGATGGCATCACATTGCTCCGATATTAAACAGATTAAAATGTTTAAGTGATAAATCAAATATGGCGGTCCAAGATGCTTCGAGTCTTAGCTCTGATCATCCAGGTCCGTGGTTGAAATTATTGCACACGTCGGCCAAATCTTTAAATGCCAATATCTTCGCTTACAATAGAGTAATTTGAATGAAATTTTCAAATTGTTCATTTTACATCACCTACTTTCGAACTATTATAGCAAGAATGGCTGGTTCTTATCTATATCTTGAATAATGTAACTTTAATATAAGTGTGTTCTTTCCTCCAAGCTGTTGCCTTAAAGGGATATTGCGAGGAATTACAAATGTGTTCGACGATACAATTTGTCATGTAGCTAATATAGATCTTTCTTGGTTAATAATTAACTTTAATAGGTCGGTCATAATGCAAATAATACGTCCTAACAAATGTATATAATAAATAAGTTAAACGTCTAGACGTTCGCTAAGAACAGCATGCAACTAAATGATATATTATCTTTGAAACATTCTCACTTTGCATGTCTAAGTAAAAACGTCCAATTTCTCGTCTAGCTCATCTAAAGAGTCTCATAAAAACGACTAATAGGATGTTATGTATATGTCTGTTCAAAGCCAATTATGTATCGAGGGGTTGGGTGGTCGAGTTGTCTAATACGCGTGCGCTTTAGTTGAGTATCGTGGTTTCGAAGCTAGTACCGTATTTCCTCTAATAAGCGCCCGGGCGCTTATTTTTTCAGCAACCCTTGACCCTCCGGCGCTTATTAGAGGCCCGGCGATCTTTGGAGGCTCGGCGCTCTTTGGAGGCTCGGCGCTTATTTCTTTAATAGCAAATTGAATTTGGGGTAAATCCGTCATTTACCATGGACATTGGGCCGGAGAATCTTTTGAATTACGGCATTTGATCAAAAGCAATCTAATGTCTATTAGAGACCCGGCGCTTATTGGGGGCCCGGCGCTTATTTTCTCAACTACCCTTGACCCCCCGGCGCTTATTAGAGGCCCTGCGCTTATTGGAGTCCCGGCGCTTATTAGAGGAAATACGGTATATGGCAAGGAGAACGGTCAGAAAAGTTAGTTGGTGATAACTGATCGGCTCGCGCGACTGGTATCGCCGCCCATTAAATTGTTAAAAATGAATTTTTAGTTAGAGCTAAATCTGCCTTTAGCGCGGTTTTATTTTGTTTTCAATTGTTATATAAACTATTTTCATGATCAACCCTCTAGATAATCGGGTGGGGGAGATTTAAGCGGATTGAAACACGATCGCCATTTAATGATTCAATTTAAAAATAAAGTGAATCGAGGCTCTATTTTTTAAAACTATTATAGTATGAACTGTCAGATCTTTATCTAAACGTTACATGATGCATCTTTAAAGGTTTTGAGCTGTGGTGTATATATGTATTCAAAGTGCTATTCGAAGGTAATATTATTTTGATCTCCAGAGACATCTATTTGTATATGGAGTAAGTCATGTGATGTGTCATCAGTCTCTAGATGGGGGTTGTAATTATGTTTTATAGATATCTATAGTTTTTGGCTATTATTGATATATGTTCAGTAACAACACATTATTATATAGTGCGTGTTCCAAGGTTTGTGTTGTGTGATATGTCAGCGCGGTGCCTGCTGGGCTGGCAGGGAAAGTGTGCTTAGTAGATTGGATGTGACGAAAATCCGAGATCTACCGTTGTACACATTGGCATGCACGTAATGCACAATATTCGTACATCTGTCAAAAAAAAACCAAAACGACATAATGCTCTTTTTGAATAATATAAATATAATATATACCTTGTATAGTCCTTGTCCTTACTTTCAAGTCAACTTTTAGATGGGTCGTTTGCATTCCTCGAGGAGTCACCGTCAGTAAGACGTTTCCTCGCTAACCTGACGATCCTGTGTCCAATCCCTGCCTTGGCCGTGGAAGTTCGTTGGGATTTTCGGGCTTAGTTCCTCATTGTCAGTGATGCAGCACGGAGGGCATGACAATAACAACTGTCTAGTCGTTCGGATGATATAAAAGACAGTTGGAATTTGATATAAGAGTAAGCCATAGTACCGTTGTCCGGGCAAAATTTCTCTCATATAGCACATTCTATGGCGTTTGCTCGTCTTCATTAGGCCAGTTGGAGCAGAACAGTAGGACATTAAACTCCATTTAATTTTATTTTCCATACCGTGGGATTTTACTTCGTTTTAGAGCACTTGCTTCCAATATCCCCCCCCCCCCAGTATTGGAACAATGTTTTCTTGGGTAATAGGTAGTTTATCCAGGCACAGTGTGATTGCTAGAAGGGAAGTTCGCCCATAACTATATCTAACTGGACGTTGGTATTTCTTTGGAAATGTATAGCACCAGGCCCGTAGCCAGCTCATAAAAATTTAATGGGGCAACGGAATTTTTGGGAGGGGCTGAGCATGCGGCCGGCTCAGAACGCTCCTGAGGAATCATTATTGTTAGCGAAATATGTGGTGTGGGGGGGGGGGGCTAATTCGATTTTTTGGGGGTGGGGTGGAGCTAAGCATGCTTAGGACTATTGGCTCCTTCCAGCCTTCCAAGAAGAATTTATCAGTTGTATTCACTAAAATGAGATTGCGATTTCTCCTTTAACTATTCTGCTGTAAAAACTATCTGTAATCAATAACGTTATTATTTAGAACAGTAAAATAAAATTTGATTTTTAAGTTTAAAAATAAAACAGAGACATTAAACTAAACATGAATGTTACATTTGACGCCGATTTCCTGTTAATCTTTTTACACGTTTAGAACGGATTTGACATTAAATAACAAATGCATGTGAGAGTGACAAGGTGTTAAAGTAATTCAACTGAAGGTAATAGTTTTCTTTATTTGGAGAGTTGAATAATGAATGTTGATATATATTGATCGTGAATTAACAATGACTTTCATTTTATTAGATTAACTGACAGTGACAGTAAAATATATTTTTTTCGATCGGTTTTATCAACTTGTTTAAAGGAAATGGGTTAACGGGTATTTTATTGCCAATTAGAAGGATACCCGTCATGACTCCGAAACCGGAAGTGATAGTCCATCGCCACCAGGCCTATGTTACTCCCCAGTCCGAGCTTCCCCCTGTGTAGCCGCCAACCCTGGACTGACAGACACACAGACAGACAGACAAATGACAAACACAGATATTAGTATATATTGTATTGTACGAGGTCTGGCAAAAAGTTCAAAGCCTATCTGTGAAAGGCACATTAAAAAGATCGTTCACAGAATCACAGCAGACCTTTGAGTGCCAACAGATCACTAACAGTAACTTTAGTGTTTTCTCATCCCGTGTGACCAGTATCCAGGATTTTGGAACATGGTTTGAAGCACGAAAGAAATGGTGCTACGAATTTTAGTTCGTTTTTGCCTGAAGCTGTTGACTGTTGAACATTAAATCATTAATTACCACTGGCTTAATATTTTAATTGAAGCGAGATATCCACCTCGAAAAATAAATGAACAGTTCAACAAATTTAAATGGGCCCTTTTATTTTTACCCAAATGAACCACTTTATTTTTACCTAAATGTGTTGGGGGGTTTGGTGGCTGAATGGTTAGCGTTGTATCATAAAGCCTGGCATTGAGTCAACTGGCGTGGTTTCGAATCCCCGGTTATACGTGGCAAGGAGTAGGGTCACCTGTCCAACCTCGTGGGTTTTCTCTGGGTCCTCCGGTTTTCTCCCCTACCTGCAAGCGAATTTTTTAATTAAAATTAAACCATATGTTAGTCCCGAAATGATCTAGTTTGTGTCGAGTGGACGTTAAACCCCATCTAATCACTCTCTCTCTCTCTCTCTCTCTCTCTCTCTCTCTCTCTCTCAAATGTGTTCCAGTGAACTGTCGCTTTTAAAACTGCAAAAAACTGATACCGCACATTGATTGTGAAGTCAGTGTATAGGTTCCTGTAGCCTATAATGACAATGTCGTGTTGTATAATGTTCCTGGAATCATGTATTTTTAAACTCCATTTAACACCTGCCAATCCACAGTAAAAAACTAGATTCTAAAGAGTTCTATTTGATTTACGATAGCGTGATAGAAATTAGATATAGAACAACACAAACGAGCACGTTGGTTCAATCATTGCTTTGGGTTATTACACAATCAATCTTCAGAGATGGTAAAGAAAAGGACAACAAGAAAACAGGTTGAACGATTTGTACTTTCAATCGATTGGTATTGTTAAAAAATGGCTAGTATTACAAATACTTCCATTGTTTTAAAGAGGGGGGGGGGGGTGGAATGGTTAGCATGTGCGCGCTGCATCATAAAGCCTGTCATTGAATCAACAATTAACTGGCGTGGTTTCGACTCTCCGATTTTACGTAACAAGGAGTAGGATCGCCTTTCCAACCTTGTGGGTTTTCTCCGAGTTCTCAGGTTTCCTCCCACTGCTAAATACCCCTACACGCAAGCGAATTATTGAAATAGAATTAAAGCATGTGAGTCTCGAAATGACCTAGTTTGTGTCGAGTGGACGTTGAACCCGATTTCTCTCCCGCTCTCTCTCAATCTCTATCTCTCCATTGTTTTAAAAATCTAGTACACTGAACTTGAGTCAAACATAAAATTGTCGATTTTATGTGATGATTTGTTTTATGGGATTACAATCTGTCTTAGTTGAAAAGTTTACGTCTGCCATCGCTTTTTGTGTACCGCTATCGACCCAATATATGGTCAATATAAGCAAAATAACACATCATATCAGTTCAGTTCAATACTTTATTTTGATCTATTTCAAAGAGACTTGGTTACTGTCAATTATTTATCCGTTTCGTATTTATGTTCAGGATGTTTTTAATTACACAAAAAAAATCGTTGAGGTTGCCAATTGAAGCATTCCTGAAAGTCTTGGAGGAACCCAAATCGTGAAATCGTGGTAGATATATTATATCGATAATGAATAAATTCCTGTATCTTTAATACAAATATAAATCTAGTGGCGTGCATTAATCACGTCTATAGATTTAAGCCCAAAACTGTAAAACTGCCTGATACTAAACAAATTCCACGACGTGATTCCAGGGCATAATCGAAGCGAGGCGCATTATATAGCGGCTGCCAGCCAGGATACGCCCACATTTTGCAAGAATGGATAAAGAACAAACGAAGAAGTATACAACACGATTTTTCGTACGATCAGGGGCCATAATCCAAGAAGTTATGGTCTGAAATGCGCAAATATCGAGACGACTGTGATCTTTGGTTTGGGATATAAATATATTAAACATGCATTATTCAAGAGCTAAATCTGCCTAGTGAAGGTCTTTATTTGGGCATGAAATGTTTTCTAAAGTATTAATTAGACATTAATTAACTGATCCAGGCCTTAATCAACTTTGGATGGCATCAGATTGCTCCGATATTAAACAGATTAAAACGTTTCAGCGGTAAATCAAATATGGCGCGGCTAGACGCTTCGAGTCGTAGCTTTGATCAACCAGGACCGTGGTTGAAATTATTGCACAGGTCGGTCAAATCTTTAAATGCCTATTTCTTCGCTTGCAATAGAGTAATTTGAATGAAATTTTCAAATTATTCATTTTACATCATCTACTTTCGAACTAGTATAGCAAGAATGGCTAGTTCTTATCTATATCTTGAATAATGTAACTTTAAGTTTCATCAAAATCGTACAAATATTGTGACCTGTAGAGAGTCCACAACCTTTGTAATTACTTGTACACAATTTGCGTACGAGTGCCGGCCAACATCTGATGTAAATTCAAAATTTGTCCATAAAGTCGTGCCCCTCCCTACATGGCATGGACTTTCTATATAAGAACTCTTGTTGAAACTACCTAGTTACAAGATCAGTAAAATGGGAATTCTCTTTCAAAAATATGGGGATAAGTATTATGTCTAAAACCTATGACGACATTGACGTCCACATTCATATCAGTAAGATTATCAAAGTCAGTGGCAACCAACTCGTCTGTAGAAATACTGAAACACGATACATGCCAACTTCTTTCTCTTTAAGTTTCTTCGATATAAACTCCTTTCTATCAACAAATTTTACTTTTACGCATTTTTGCGAAAAGGCTTGGTTTTTTTTTTAAAACGGTCGTGACTTTAAAGGACCTAAGTCCGTAACTCAAAATCCTCCAAAACCGTCGACATCGAAAACACGAATTATTGGTCAATTTAAATCAACATTGCTGATGTAAACTTACCGGGAAAAGATGAGCTTCTGATATCCGATATTTAAGAAAAAATATTTTTTTAACATTGGTACACGAATCGTGTACCATAATGCGCTTCAGCTCCAGTTGTATCGAGAGACTCGAGGGACGAGGCTAGACACATTGCAATAAGTCAGACGGAGTTAGTAGACTGGAATAACTAGACGCTCGACTTTTGCACATGATTGACGTTGCTGGCTTATTTCGCCAAACATAACTGATTTGAAATTTGAGTAAACACGGAAACCATTGAATGTAAATCAGTTTATATACATTCATATTACAGTATTATATGCGTTGCGAACCACTTTTATGAATTTCTAGGCTCCAAATGTCAGAAAAGGAGTGGCGTTGAAAGGGTTCTGGTGTATTTTGTACAGGCTATCCAATCTCTGTATTATTTTTGCAGTTCTGCTGCATTGTATATTAATAATTGCCTAAAACACGGAAACTTAGATTTAACACAACCAACATGACATACCGATACAAGTTTTTGTTTCACTGGTGTAATAATAATATTGACAGGATATTTTATGCAAGCAAACAAATGGAAAAACAAAAACCGTGACCATCAGACGCCAAAATATCAAAAAGAACAAGTTTCCATGACATAAACTATTCGTTTTTTTCCAATACCCCACATCTTGTTGAACTAGATACCCAATCTGAACGACATACTAACCCTACCTGCAGCCAGCTACCATAAATTTCGTCACGTTAGTTACGTACGCTAGATACCCTGACGTCGACGATAGTCTTTAAGTCTGCACGTAAAATAACCTTTGACAGTTTATTAATGTTTGATAATGTGTGTCAATTCTTTCAGCTCGATCTTCGTTTGAATAAAATAAAAAAGAGTAGAGTAGAGGGAGAGTTTATCTTAGAACAGCAAAGTATCGATACAACTCCCAGTCTTTGATCTCTTGGGGTTATTGCCTTGATAACGGCATTCTTTAATAACAATATGCTATGAAAAAAGTTGTCCTTGGTGTAAATAATTGATTTTGTTTGTAACATTGCTGTTCGTGTGAGATAAGAAGATCGGCGTTACGTGTACTGTAATTTTTTGGGTTCAAAGGAATCCACTGACATTTGATCAAGTTCATAATTACATGTTTTCTGTGTCATCTTTAAGAAGGCAATTATGCTCAAGCCTTAAAAAAGAGTTCGAGTTGACAATCTTGGTGAATTCTTTCAGAGAACGCCATTTTTTATACTTTATAAAATGGCAAATCATACAAAATACACAGTAAAATACCCAACAACTAGACGTATAAATAGACAAAAAAAAGGAAGGTGTTTATACGAAATGCAACGCCAAATATACAAGAAAAATATTGTAATAATCGATATGTATAGGATATTAACCTAACCGAGGGTGCTATATTATATAACCCGCGGGCGCAGCCCAAGGGTGATATAAATATAGCAACTGAGGTATGATTGGTTAATATCTGACATATACAACGCCCACTCTTAAATTAAATGGACTCTTCCATTACAGGCCAACGACGATTGGGCTACCTACTCGGTACTTTCCGGCAAATAACGAATATTACCGAGTTAATCACGTGGTTGTTTTTGTTTACAATTCGCCATCTTGAAGAATTGAATAGCAAAAGAACAAAAACAAAAATGGATAGGAATACGAAGTCAGACGAATAATCAACCCCCCTTTAGCAAACAAATTGACGATGGAATTGATGTGGATGCAACTATCGATGAGGATCTAATCAAACAAAAGAAAATTGGGATCAAAAGGCGTGTGTGGACGGAAAGGTGATTCTGAAAGCTATCTTAGACATGCCACATGGTCGAGTATGGATAACCGATCTAAATATGCCGATAAGTACGCCGTTTATTCCTGTCTTGAATGTTACAAACTGTACCATAATACTTTTTAATTGTTACAAGAATAAAAATTTATTTCTGTGTTTTTTTGTATTACTTCGCTCATCAGCGGTTGATAGGAGTCGAATACATCGACCTGAGATGACGTCATTAGCGGTTGATATTTCATATCAACCTGTCACGACGTCATCAGCGGTTGATATGAACAGAATATCAACCTATGATGACGTCATGACAGGTTGTTATGAGATATAACTGCTATGCACATCAAAGAGAAAACTACCGCCAGTTGTATATGTATAGGATATTAACCTACCTGAGGTTGCTATATTATATAACCCGCGGGCGCAGCCCAAGGGTGATATAAATATAGCAACTGAGGTATGATTGGTTAATATCTGACATATACAACGCCCACCCTTAAATCAAATGGACTCTTCCATTACAGGCCAACGACGATTGGGCTACCTACTCGGTAATTTCCGTCAAATAACGAATATTACCGAATTAATCACGTGCAATTACGTGGTTGTTTTTGTTCACAATTCGCCATTTTGAAGAATTGAATAGCAAAAGAACCAAAAAAAATGGATAGGAATACGAAGTCAGACGAATAATCAACCCCTTTAGCAAACAAATTGACGATGGAATTGATGTGGATGCAACTATCGACGAGGATCTATTCAAACCTAAAGAAAATTTGGATCAAAAGGCGTATTGTGTGGACGGAAAGATTCTGAAAGATATCTTAGACATGGTCGAGTATGGATAACCGATTTAAATATGCCGATAAGTACGCCGTTTATTTCTGTCTTGAATGTTACAAACTGTACAATAATACTTTTTAATTGTTACAAGAATAAAAATTTAATTCTGTGTTTTTTGTATTATTTCGATCATCAGCAGTTGATAAGAGTCGAATACATCGACCTGAGATGACGTCATTAGCGGTTGATATATTTCATATCAACCTGTCACGACGTCATCAGCGGTTGATATGAACAGAATATCAACCTATGATGACGTCATGACAGGTTGTTATGAGATATAACTGCTATGCACATCAAAGAGAAAACTACCGCCAGTTGTATATGTAGTAAATAATACCCTACTACGAGGTTGATATTAGAAATAGCCCGAGACCTTCGGTCTCGGGCTATTTCTAATATCGAACCGAGGGTTAGTGGGGTATTATTTGACATACACATTGACATCACTTCAATGACAGAGTGGTCAGCATACCCCCATATAGCAACATAAACGCATCCATATCGCCCCGTGTTGTTTTTAGCATGATGAAGGGCAGGGCAACGTCACTGTTGGAATGAGTATACTAATAGTGAACTGTTGTCCACCACTGCCCATTACACCTGCGTTATTTTAGTCATACATCGACCAGTTCACAAGTAAAATGCTGTCAATGACTGATTCAGACGAAGTATATTTTTCGATATGGATGTTGGAAATCCAGCGCTGTATTTCGATATTTCGGATGTAGGGGTAAATCGATCTGAAAATGACAAACGTTTTCATGTTGTCAAAGAGGAAACGGTTTTAAACGTTGCAAATAACGCTGTACCAAAATATATTCTAAGGCGTAATAAAGGGGCTTTTAATGCTTTTTAAGCATGGTTGATGTGGCGAAACAATCAACATAATGACGAAGAAAGGAAAATAACTAAAGATCTTGAACACATGGACAATAGTGATTTAAACTTTTGGTTAAAACACTTCGTGGTTGAAGTTAGAAAAAAGGACGGCGAGAAATACCCTATGAATTCAATATTCAGTTTGGTAATGGGATTGATGTCTTATTTACGTCTTAAATGTAAGAAAAACTTGGATATTTTTCACTACGCAAAGGTAAGAATGGTGTCAGTAAGAGTGATGAGGGCAAAAACGTAAAAGACGAGGAAGACACCAGAAAGAATTACGAGACCGAAAATTTTTCAAAACCGCTTTATCTACAAACATCTGCAGAAAATGATTCTAATCCTATTAACTGTACTTTTAACTTTATAACTAAATAAAATTTATTTTTACTGTGTTTGCTTAATATGACGTCATCAGAGGGTGATATGTGATATCGTCCCAGGGATGATATCACATATCACCCTCTGATCACCCAATCCTCGGTACGATATCTCTAGTATCGTTTATGGAACATCAAAGACAAAACACCATGAAGGTGTGTATCACGTGTTAATACCCATAACATTGTTTTTTGACAAATAGGAACTAGTATTTCCAAATAAAATCGGGGCCGAATTAAGGAGGTGTGGTGGGTTTTTTTTGGCTCGGCTGCAGACAGGGCCCACAAATTAATTATATATTTTTTTAATATATGTAGCATATACAATTACATAATTTTATGGTTTTATTTTTTACGTTATACATGTTTGTAGCAAATAAATCTATCTATCTACTTACATTAGCATACAAATTGCATTTATCTAGTTTGACGGACAATGACCAGAAAATGCAACGTTTTCACTGTTGATGCAAGGGCCCGAGCGACGATTTCAGCTTAATCCGGCAGCATACTATATTATCATAAAAAGACAATTACTCAAATCTCTCTTCGTGATCTACCGGGTCTCTCTTTTTTTCAGTTTATTTTGGCTTTAATATACGTCTAATCCATTCTGGGATCACGGTGGCTAAGTGGATAAGGCGCTGGTTCGCTAGCCTGGAGGTTGAGTGTTCGATCCCTGCATTGGCCGAGAAAGTTCATCTCGATTTTCCGGCGTGATTTCACCTTGTCAGTGATGCAGAAGGAGGGCCTGACAAGGACAGTTGCCTAGTCGTTCGGATGGGACGAAAAACCGAGGTCCCGTGTACAAATTGGAGTGCACGTAAAAGATCCCTTGGCAGTTGGAATTCGATATAAGAGTAGGCCGTAGCGCCGCTGCCCGGGCAAAATTTCCCTCATAGCACACTGTTGGCGTATGCCCGTCTTCAATTGGCCCAGGTTAGGTGCTTAAGCGTAGGACGTTAAACCCCATTTCATTCATTCATTCTAATCCATTCTAGCATGTGCCACACAGAACCAAACATTTCCAGGCGCTGCGCCCCCACCTCCAAAAGTGCGCTAAGTTTGACCTGCCTACCCTCATTCGGAAGCCCGAGCACACTGGTATGTTTACAGATGTGGCTTTTGTTGTGGCTGGCTGTTGTTGGGACCGTGTTTTTCTTCGGGGTCTCGCAGCCTAGCAGGCGACATCTTCTTTACGAGTGGTCAAGCTCCTCGCATTTGAATCAAACGGAAGTCTGACCATTGGTCGTAATTTGGACCTTCGCATCCCTGTATAGCAACATGTTTTTAGGTTTAGCTGGAGATGAACTGAATCTTTGCCATTTTGATCACCATTTTGACTTTTCTGGTTCTCTTAAAATTATGCAGCCTGGGTCCATCTCTGAAAGTGTCTCGCCATGACCAAACAGCTCTGAACATTGGTAGTACTTCCTCGAGGTACTCTTCGGGGCAGGTGTTAAACATCCGCCATGGCGCCATCATCCTGGGCTTTGCTCAATTGTATTTAGAACATAATATTCATCTTTCTGTAGTCGTGTAGGTGAGGAATTTGGTGGGGCCTCGATCTCTTCATCTAAATCCCCCCCTCAGCCCCAGCGAGACTGGAATTATTGCTTTTTAATTGATGATATAAACATGATTTTCGCATTGTCTATGCCCAGACAATGTGTCAAGGCTCTGGGGATTACACCAAACCACTAATGTATGCGGCACTCTAATGATTACCATTAGTTACAATGTATGCCCCCCCCCCTCGAAAACATCCTGGATCCGGGCCTGAGAGGGGCCCATTTTTGGCTTAAAAACTCAAAAATACATTAAAATTCAGTAAAAATAGTGATTTATTTTTGTCAAAATTGGGGGCCCATAGTCAAGAGTAGGGTCCCACTTGCCATTGGTAAGTTGGCCTCTATTCGGGCCTGCCCTCTATTATGAGGGAAAAGGACCCTACCATATATATATGCAGGCCTGGACTGGGTCGAAGGGGCCCCTACTTGCCAGGCGGCCAAGAGGGGCCCTGATTTTCGCACAAAGTACCCAAAAATACAGGAAAGTCTAATAAATTAATTAGTAGGTCAAGACAAGAATGTTGAAGTTTAGCTGATTTAGAGGGCCCATCAGCTGAAGATGTCCCAGTATAGTGTCCAGTGTAGTCAGAGGGTCCGACTGCACCTGTCATGATTTGTGGCCCATAATGTTATAACGGCTAACACATAGGCTACATATAACACAACACAGTTCTATGGATAACAATCACTATATTGTCAACACGCGACGTTTCGACAAGAATTCTTGTCGAACGTCGTTATGCTTGATAACGACCAGTGAATTCTTGTCGAAACGTCGTGTGTTTACAATATAGTGATTGTTATCCATAGAACTGTGTTGTTTTGTATTGTGTTAAGTCGCTAAATGCCATTCAAAGATTATAACAAAAACATATTATACTGTTACTGATAACATATTTAGTGTGGGTGGGACCTCGTGATATTTGCCCTCGGGCACTTCGGGGCAGCACTATTCATCTGAAATAGCATTTTTCCCGCTTCTGGCATCTGGTGGTATTTTTTGGACATGGAATTCAGTTGCAGTAGTATTCAGTCTTGGGTCATGTAATACTTATAAGTTTAGTAATTTGGTAATTTGTACGTTTACAGATTTAATATAAATAGTCTTTTATCCATAATTCATCATAAGTTGATAATATGTGTCGAAGTCTTGTTTATTATCACTGGCCGACAGTATTACTTTTAAGTAATTTTATTAATTTATTAAGTAATTTTATTTTTTAAGTTTTTGAAATTCGGCAGATTTACTTTTTCCAAAATTGATCCCCAGATGCTTGGAAAACGATACTATTCCAGCGAAATTCCTCGCCAAAATGGAGTTTTACTTTTCCAAAATAGATCCCAATATGCTTGGAAAACGAATTTCCGGCTGGCGAATTTCAGAAAAATTTTAGGGGGAGAACCTCCAGACCCCCCATCGGCATTTGCAAACTTCGGGGAATGAATATTCGGGCGTTTAATTATAACAGTATTTATACACATCATTAAGCAACAATTTACAAAATACCGTAAAAAACATAAAAAGGAAAACATTTTGTTCAATATTTATGTTAAATATCATCCAAAAAATCAAAACCGTGATACATCGCGGTATGTTCGGTTTTTCGATATTTTTTGAAGACGGTATTTTTGACGGTTTTTATTTTTGTGACGGTTTTATATCGAAATACCAAAATATCGCCCAGCATGAGTCAATGGTGAAACTAATGGTGGTCTGCGTCCAATTCTTAAACAGAGCTAATTCCCTTTAACCACGAGACTGGATATTCGAAAAGACAAATATGTTCTAATTTCCTGTCAGAAGCGAAAAAGAAGACAAACTCTTTCGAATTTTAACAACAATGGTATTTTTTAAAAACTTCTGTCTTATTTGAGACTGTAATTATGGAAGCAAGATGCCTAGCTTAATATTTGTTAACTTAATTAATTAGAAATACGCTCTTTGAAAAAAAAAAAAAACTAATTCAGTAATTTCAGAGAAGGTGCTTGGCGAGGGGTCAATTCTTTTTTTGACGAAAGTTGACAGTTGTCAATAATTATAAACGATTACATGACTATGCGAGTATACCTATTTTGGCCTTGTTCTGAACCACACATAGATCTAGCATCAAACAAGAACCACTGTTATAGAATAGTCACTCGGGCCTACAGTCCTACAGCCTCGAAAAAGAACACCAACATGACAACGGTCAGCAAATGAAATAGAAATGTCATTGACTCAATACTCAAAAGGCCTTCTGACTGACTGACTGACTGACATTAAAGGGTCAATCCCGATAATGTTTTTGAGAATAAAACTCTTTAATTTTGTGTTAAAATCCATTAAGATCCCCCACCTTAGGGCCGAGCAACTAACTCAATATATGTGATACGTTTTCAAACAACTTAAAACCACAGTCTTCATCTTGAAATGGAGTCTGGTGTCCCAAACTGTATAATGATAATAATGCGGTGATTTGTTAAACCAGACTTTTATTTTATAAAAATAATGTGTCGGTGAAATTTACCTTTTGTTATAAAGTATAGCACATGGACCATTTACCGTGTAGACCTCTAAAGGAAATGTAATCGATTATCGGGTCACCTAACGAAAGAATTGACTCGAAATCTTAAAAGGGTTACGTGCCCGTATAAGATGTTTTAACGCTCACTTCCAAACGACTCAATATTTTGAGCTGAAATTTTGATTCAGGGTATATACACCATTCTTCTATATTTTGGCTTTTAACTTTCATACAGACTCAGACTTTTATTTTTGAGGCTCTGTTTTATTCGGGACAGTCCCTTTAATTTAATTAAATAAATGACAACCCTGGGCTACCGCAGTCTGTGTAGTTTACCCTACTTAATTCACAATCACATAGTCACAGATCTAGAGCGATTCAGAACTGTTATTTTAAAACATCACTTGATAGTACCGTACTCATTTATTCTATTTCCTATGTTGAGATTCTCATTTTTGGTCGAAAACGGAAAGAGTGTATGGTATCTAACAGACACTCAAAAATAGTCCTACCGGCGTTAATTGACTGCCGCTGTGTATTTGTTCCCTGGGTACTTACGCTTGTCCGAAACCTTTGTTTGCGTTAACAACAAGGCCATATCTACTAGTACTTCCTGCAGTGTGAGATGGTACCTGCTCAGATTGAATACTGGCCTTTACCTGATTCGGATTTCTCTGTATTATTGTTATTTTAATTTTGTGCTACTTATCAAAATTTTTACAATATAGCTGATCTGTTTTATTACTCAAATTAGTGGTTTCACTTTCAGGTCACGTGACTTTAACAGCGTGAAATCCGAAGCCAGCGGCTGAAGGAGGCCCACTCCAATTTGTAATTCAGACTTACTGTTTTATTCAAAATTTTAAATGTAATTACGGGTGGGCTATATAGGGGCAAAAAAAGTGAAGGTTTTGAAATACCGTCTCTGCAGAGCTAAATTTGTGCAGAATTCATTTCTGATCATTTTGGTACCAATTATATTGAAATCGAATGAAAATTGAGAAGGTGCAGGCAAATTTAGTGACCTAGGGGCTGGGATCGCGTTTTTTCCGTATAATATAGCATATTATGTGGGTTTTTATTATCTTGGTCAATTTTCAACATATTTTTGATAATTTTTGTGGCTATTTTAATGTATTTTCTGTCAGAAAATACAATGACAGTGTTAATTTTTACTTTTTGGTGCAACTTATCTCTGTAATTTGTAAAAATTGTAATTTTTAGGATCGAAATGAAAATTTTTCAAAGCTACGCAACCCTCCATTGAATAATTAATTAAATGATATTATGAACAATTATTATCGAACATAGAAAACAGGTGAACATAACTATTCGGTTAAGGTAACACACAAGTTGAAAAGGCACATTTAGTAAAATGAACGGAAAAGAACATCAATCATCTCCCAGTTCTGAAGGTCAAATTTCATTGCTCTTTTTCTCAAATCCCATGATTCAATAATATTACATGGCAGAATCTGAATTACGTCTACAGTCTGAATATCAATATGTAAAGTATGTCTCCATAGCTTGCTTTCATTGGAAATGCAATATTCTAAATGTTCTACCATGTTTGTTCCATAAGTATCTTCAGATATTCAAATCCAAACATACATTGCCTACTGGTACAGGTGTCCCAAATAACTACACACGGCTCGTTGATGGTCACTTCTGGCTCAGATATTTTTCTCTTTCAGGACTCTTATTATTAATTGTATGGACACCAAAAAATATGAGACTCACATCATCCTCAGTAGTAGTTCCTATATGAACTGTCTCTGAGCGAACGATGTCTCGCTAACAGCTCCTCACAGGCCTTATTATCAACTAGTATGAAAATAAGGCTTTTCTCCATCTCGGTTCTAAGGCTATTTTAGATCCTTACCGTCTACTTTGCACCGTGAAACGTTTTTGATCACCAAAAGAAATCATTTCCTGACACAACCGAGACAAATTTATAATAATCCAACACTATTTTCGTGTAGAATTCGATGTTAGAAAAAGACCGGTCTGCGCTGACGTCAGTTAACAAACATGGCGGCCAGATTTGAACGATTTTGTTTATCTTTTTCTAACGTCGAATTCTACATGAAAATAGTGTTGAATTATTATAAATTTGTGTCGGTTGTGTCAGGAAATGTTTTCTTTTGGCGATCAAAGAAGAATCACGGTGCAAAGTAGACGGTAGGATCTAAAATAGCCTTACTTAGAACCGAGATGGAGAAAAGCCTTATTTTCATACTAGTTGATAATAAGGCCCGTGAGGAACTGTTAGCGAGACATCGTTCGCTTAGAGACAGTTCATAAAGGAACTAGTTGATAATAAGGCCCGTGAGGAACTGTTGGCTAGACATCGTTCGCTCAGAGACAGTTCATGAAGGAACTACCTCAGTAGGCATGTCAGGAATATTTATATCGGCCATATCCGTTTCGGTTGTCAGAATTAATGTCAGGTTTATTTTAATTTCGGCTGTGGACAGTTGATTCAATTTTTAAAAGTATGGGCGTGTCTTTGATTCACGCAACGCTTGTTTTCAATAAGAAATTTCACTTTTCAAAATAGGCTTCAGACTTTGCTCGTCATCAGCATTTTGTATAATTTTTTCAAGTTCATTGACATCTGAAATGGGACCACCCCAATTTTTACACTTTTTGGGTAGTACATGTATATGAACATACTCAGTGGCTTTTAGGGCAGCATTACAGTCTTTCTTTAATTTTTTCAATATTCAGAAGTTTTTGTTTCTATTGCTGTCCTTGTGTATGAAGTATTTTCCACAAACTCTTGATTATTTTTTCAACATTGACTGGTGGAGATTTGTAAACTGTCATCTCATCCCGAATGCCTCTGCCAGTGAATCTTTTATTTGAGCAAGCTGCTGATCTCTCTGCAAGCTTATCAAATTTAGCAAGGTTCCCCTCACAATCAAGATTGTCTGTTGGCAAATATTCTAAGAGAGACGGCTCTAGTTAATGTAAAGCAGTGGCTCTACTTAATGCATCTGACTCTGGACCAAATCCATACTCACGACCTCTCTGTGTAAGGTTAGCAGCTGCTTTGTTTGAGCACAAACTAAGTCTAAGAATATGCATCACTATTGCTGATGTAGGCTCTGAAACCTCATTTTGAGTAGTATGTTCATATACTACTCAAAAAGTGTAAAACTTGGGGTCGTCCCATTACAGATGTGAATGAACTTATATAATTATACAAAAAAATTATACAAAATGCTAATGAAAGCAAGCTATGGAGACATACTTTACATATTGATATTCAGACTGTAGACGTAATTTAGATTCGCCATGTAATATTATTGAATCATGGGATTTGAGAAAAAGAGCAATGACATTTGACCTTGAGAACTTTCCGTTCATTTTACTAAATGTGCCTTTTCAACTTGAGTGTTACCTTAACCAAATAGTTATGTTCACCTGTTTTCTATGTTCGATAATAATTGTTCATAACATCATTTAATTAATTATTCAATGGAGGGTTGCGTAGCTTTGAAAAATTTTCATTTCGATCCTAAAAATTACAATTTTTACAAATTACAGAGATCAATTGCACCCAAAAGTAAAAATTAACACTCTCATTGTATTTTCTGACAGAAAATACATTAAAATAGCCACAAAAATTATCAAAATATGTTGAAAATTGACCAAGATATGAAAAAACTCCACATAATATGCTATATTATACAGAAAAAACGCGATCCCCGCCCCTAAGTCACTAAATTTGCCTGCACCTTCTCAATTTTCATCCGATTTCAATATAATTGGTACCAAAATGATCAGAAATGAATTCTGCACAAATTTAGCTCTGCAGAGATGGTATTTGAAAACCTTCACTTTTATAGCCCACTCCTTAGCAATTGTATTGTAATAGTTTAATATCAATCTTAATATCTGCAAATTTCAGATTAAAAAATTATCGAAATGTAAACGAAATTACTGTTTATGGCCCGTAGACGTTCGCGAGAAAATACTGCTCTGACGTCACACGAGTGGGGATTTTTGATCAACGTGAATTGCTATGGCTCACTTTATTGGTGAATCTGCGTCTTAAGTCAATTTGTATTTCTACTTTCTCTTGAAATAAGTAAACAATAGAAACTCGACTCCCTCTCCTGATAGTAATACTGTAAATATTGGTAGATAATAAGAGTAGAAACCCATTTGACCGCAAGAAAATCCTAGCGGAAATCCTATCACGGGGTAGTCAATGTACACTTGTGTCCGTAACAGTGTGAGCTGACTTGTACAACTGTGCATGCGGTAAACAGTAATCACACACCAGGAACCATCTCACACTGTCACACCGGTCCACAATTTATACATCTTGACTTGATGATGTCAAATCTCCAAAACATTGCTGATTGATGATATTTTGCATTAAACAGAAAAATGAAACCTTGCTGTAACAGTTTGCTGAAAAATTCTCTCTCCCATTGTTTTTGTTGTGTTTTTCAGTTCTCTGCATGAATTTTCTATACCATATGGTAAAGAGTAAATCTGCAAAATGCCAGGAGCTACATCAAAGAAAGATTTATATTTGGGGAAAAGCATGACAGATTTGAATACATATTGTACTGTCAAAGATCTTGGACCTAATGTAAAGTTGTAAGTATAGCCAAATTAATATGTGGAACATTTCCTTTCTACTCTGTAATTCTTAAATAGAATCAAAGATACAACCTCTATCATGGAAGACATATACTTCGAAACAAATCAGTCTGGCTAAACACCCATTTAAATACATTCACATTTTTTTATAAGATATATTTTGCTTCAGACTGATCAAATCTGCAGAAAAGACATTTCAAGAAGCTGTAAAACAAGACGACTGTGGGGATGAAGAAAGGTCATATATTCTGTATATGAAATATTTTAATGTTGTACAGCAAGCCAAAAAACAGTCAGACTATAAAAAACAGAAGGTAATTAACAAAGTCAGTTCCAAGATGATTGTTTATGGTAATATTATATAAATATGAATAGTTTTAGTATGGTCGCAAACCTCAACAATAACTTAGTTTAACACTGTGGGCAAGGACTTTTGTACATCTGGCTTATTCAAGAAAAATACATTACAGATTATAATAATGATTGGTAAACGTTGATTTTTAACTTTTTCTGTAAAATCTCCAAATATATTCTCTTTTTGTATGTATTTGCATGCATAATGTTTACACTGGAAGATGTTAATTTTTTATGTATGCAAAAAATGTTGAGAAATAATGAGTTTTGATGCTTTGATATTTTCTGATTGATTCCTTTTGGTGTTGTTTACAGGAATACTATGATAGTTTATTGGGAAGTAAAAATCAAATGAAAGCTATTCAAAGGGCCGAGTCTTTGTCTCAAAGTCTAAAAGAAAGGTAGGTTGTTGTTTGGGAATACAAATTTCATATTGATCCCATGAAATATTTGACTACAGTATTTATATGTCCCTCGAGGAAATATTGAATATTATTTAGTATTACTTCCGAAATTTTATTTTCAGACAATTTTGAATTGTAAAAAATAGATGCATTTAAATTAGATATATTTTAATAGTAAAATAGCTCATGACAGTAGCAATCATTGTTTTGCCCAATATTACCGGTAGATATATTGTGAATTTATTTTTTTAAGGTATGACTTAATAGAAGCTGAATCTATTGCTAAAAAATTATCAAAGTTGGATGCTAAAACAGAAATAAAGAATGATGAAAATGAGAAGACAGAAGAAAAAATACAAGATAAGGAAAAGGGAGAAAATGAAAATGGCAGCTCAAATTGTTCATTAGATACAGGTTAATAAAGAATTTTATAAATAATTACTGGTCTATCATCGTCTTCTCAAAAAGAATGATTCAATAACAAAACAGATACATATTGTTTGTTTCGAGTACTGAAGTATCTGAAACAAGATGAGAACATTTTAATTGGTATGGGAGTATTGATTTGGACCATGGTAAAGATGTGACAAATTTGTTATAGAGTTGACTATAATTATAAAACTATAGTTTTTAGTTACTAGATTTTTAGGTAGTTTATATGTGTATAAAATATAAGAACTTTGCTATAATGCAGGTGAGGTCAGTCATACCCAATTTTTACATACAAGGATAAATTGTTCTCCTCTCAATTGAACTCTAGCTAGTATGCTCGAGCCAATTGTTTTGCTGATTAATTGGTGTGCCGGTGTGCTAGCCAGTGAAAAAGGACAACACATGAACTGTAGTGAAGGTTGCATAATAATAACATGAATCCTGAAATTTGTCTTAAAGTTGAGCCAATAAAGTAGAATTTAGCGATACCCAAATCAGCTAGGTAAATAAAAACAAAACTAATAAATATAAGTTGAACCCCGGGGTGAGTGTTATAATGATGTTTTATTTTAGAGAAGAAGAGGAAAGAGAGTATAGGAAGTATATTACCAACACATTTATATGATATAATGAGAGATAAAGAAATAGAGATGTTAATAATGGATGTACGAACAGTCATAGATTATAATCAATCACACATAGATCATATCAACTGTATTAATGTACCTGTAGATATAGTACCACCTGGGTAATTATTTTACTTTTATCTCCTTCACTTCCATTTTTTGAATACTACCAATATTTGTTTGAGCCATGTTTAACTAAAACAAAATGGCTTGGGTCTGCATCCTGTGAATGTGGTACCCTTGTTAACTAGAAAAGATACATTTCACCACTGTTTAGACAAATCCAGCACAAAAACATATCGTCGGTGGGGAGTCAAAAGGTTGTATCTGGCATATTTTGCGATATTAACTTTTTTGCTTTTTCGGAATGAGAATTTTTTTTTTTTAAAGTGAAAATGTCGTATTTTCTTGACAAAAAAAAACTTTGTGTCTAATCAAAGCATTGCAATCAAACGAAATATGGCCAGTATCGGTTTATGGTTGAACATGTATTATTGAAATTATTGTTGAGGCTCTACTGTATAAAATCTATGAAATTGAAGTTGAAGCAGGTAAAAGTTAATATTTTCAGGACATACGTCTTTGCTTTATAAAATTGCAAAAAACTAGGTTTCACTCCTTATTACTGCACTAGATGCTGAGCTTTATACGTTTGGATTGTTACATACTGTTTAACTGGCTACACATACATTTTGTAAATAAATATTTGAGAAAAGCTTCAGAAATACGACATTTTACATACAACATTTTGACGTGACGGTTTTATTAGACATTTTGATTCTTAACCTCTTTGTGTTTTTTGGCTCTCCTGGACAATTTCGCAAAACCCAGATACGACCTTTTGACTCCCCACCGACGATATCTTGCCATTGGTGTTTCTTGTTTGTTTTTTTTTCATCAAATCGCTTTTCTCAATAACCTGTTTTCTGATCAGATAAGTAGATTTTATTTTTAGCTATTGAAGGGATTGTTTGACATCATGTAACCTTGGGCACTCCACCCCCATATCCACCAATTTTTTTTGCTTGCCATGTTTGTTTAAGACTGATATTTATTTACTGAGGGTGTTGTTATTCATGTTTTCAGTACAACATGTAGATATATAGAAAAGGATCTACCGGCAGAATCGATAACATTATGGTCAAAAAGAGGAAGTGTAGATCATATTATATTATTAGATTGGAATTCTACATTAGAAATGGCCAAAGTTGGTACAACACTCAATACATTAAAAGATGCACTGTTTAAAGTAAGTTGGGTTTTTTTTTAGATATGATGACTGGTTATAACTGTTAGTTGGGAATCACTAATAAGCAGAGTTTGACATTCACTCAGGCCTAGTTGGTTATCTAGAAAAGTCAAATATTGAGTGCGAGTCAAGTGCGAGTCAAATCATTTCAGGGTGGGAATATTTGATCACCGCATATATCAAAGGAAGTCATTATATTGTTGACTAGTTTTAACCGGGGTTACTTTTCTCACAACCTGATGCTCAGGGCTAGTGATTATTGTAGTTAGTTTATTGTATGCAGAATCATTTTGGCTCTAATTTGGGTCTGAACCTCAACTGAAAAAAACCCCCAAGAACACCAAAACTGCTGTAGATTCTTGGCTTGATAAAGACGAGAGAACCCTCGTCGAAACGTCGCCCGAAATAAATCTTTCAAGTAACTTGTATTCCATATAATTGTGTTGTGTGTTACCCCGCAAATGAGTTTAAAAAAAAATTCTTTGAGAAACATTTTAAAATTTTATTTTTGACAGTAAACTGGCATGTTATATCTATATATTTCCATTTCAGTATGATTCTAAGTTTATACTAAAGAGTGAACCATTGATATTAGAGGGTGGTTATAGTAATTGGTTATTATATTATCCAATGAAAACCACTAATCCGCACATAGACAGACCAATACTTACAGCTAAAGATCCCCTTGCACTTTGTAAGTCACACTTGTTTGAAATGTTATTAGAAGATGTCCTACAATTTCTTTTTATGAAATACAATCTGTATTGCAGTGCAAATCTTGTTTTCAGTCAATAAGTTTAAAAACATTATTTATCCATCTGTATACAAAGGTCATCATAGCCGATTGAATAGTTCTCATTGTTAAAAATCTTATATTTTGTTATCAATTCTTAGATAACATCATGCTATCATACTGTTTGAGTATTGTGGTGTGTCAGATTCCTTCCAAATCTGGATACAAGCACTAAACTCTGCAACAGTGTCTGTTTAGGGTCCTTTGTTAAAATCAAGTTGACCACTTTAATTTTCAAAATGGCTGTCATTTTCCTTTTTGTTTTTTCTTGCACAGAATCTTACCTAATTTTATGTTTTGAGCCACTGGAAGTCAAATTTTTGATATCAGAGCGTCCTGGTGTCTTTTTAAAACAAATAATTTGAAATTATATACAAAATATAGACTCAAATTGTCTAATAATAAACCAACATTAAGTTCAACAAGTTAATTAATACAATTTTCAAGCATAGGGAAGAACGCTGTATAGCTACCACCCCTATCATGGCTAGGAAAATGTAATGTATTTTAACAAAAAAGTGCAGTTCAATGGCCTTTGTGAAGAATATAAGTTTAACATATATCCCTTTTATTTTATAACAGTGGATTTTGATTACCCGGAATTTGAAGATGAAGAAACTAAACCCAATCAATCACAATCTGTGTTACAGAAAGAAACGCCTAGCCCCAGTAATTTAGAGAAAAATTTAGGCTTCCCGCAAATTGACAGAAGCACAAAACCTAAGCCCAGTGGAACAATAGCATCAAAAAAAACTTTTAACCAATTAAATGAAATGACATTGAGTAACATGAAAAATTCTCCAGTTACAGAGAATTCTGTATCTTTAGAGATATTAAATCAAAATACTTTATATCCTAGTATGTCAAATCTACCCAGTAGCAGTGGTAGTCTTAAAAATACAAACGTTGCTCAAGCTAGTAGACCTCATAAGTCAGTTGATAACAAACCACTTAATACACTAAAACAACAGCAAACAGAAGAATTTAAGCAGCGACAAAAAGAACTGGATGAAAGTGAATTACAAAAAATTGAAAATCTGGAAAAGATTCGTAAAAAACAAGAGAAAGATGTGGCTGATCTGATGAGAATGAAAAGAAACTTACAAGAAGAATTAAAAAATGAACGATTGGACCAAGAAGAGAGAAGACGGAAATATTTAGAGGAAGAACAGTTAAAGTAATGATCTATTTTATCAAATTTATGTTTATGTTAGGATATTGCAAATGTATTAAGATATAAAGGTATTTTGATAACAAGTCATCCAACACTGCGGAAAGTGGTATAAAAACCGATATCAACCAGTGTACTCCTTTAGTGTGCACTTAAGAATCCTTGGAATTTGATGAAGAGGTGGAAATGCTGTCTGGGAAAAATGCCGCTAATAGCACACTGTATACGTATGCCAGTGTTTATGAGGCATATTTGTAACAAATTTATGACTAGTTTATAGAGAATGAAAATCATTTTGTTTATTTTCTTCTTATAGTTCTAATATTCTTTTCTTTTTTTGTTTTCAAAGAAATACAATTTTTTTTGTCAGATTACAAGAGATAGAGAAAAAGAAAGAACAAGATGTTTTAAAAGCTAAAATGGAGGAACTAGATAAATTACGACATGAAAGAAAAATAGCTGAACAAAAAAGGATACAGGAAGAACGTGAGGTAAGTTACTTATGACAAAACAGTATTATATTTAGTTGTCAATTATATAATGCTAATTTTCCTGTGTACTATGAAATATATGCAACTAAATTTTCACGCAGAATATTAACTGCCTATATGACCATTTGCACATAATTACCGCCAAAATCAACTCTACAACAAGTTTTGTAGTAAGCACTGCCATAAATTTTAAGCGATGATTCTCGTGCCACTGTAGATGAGAATTTCTGTATGGGGCCTTTGAAGACGTAGTTTCATTATGGAAAATAAGGTAACAATAGGCAGCAATTCTAACAAAGGGAAATGGCGTAGGACATGTCCGGAATATACAGGTGAAATAGCATCAATTGGAAAAATGAGGAATATATATTTAAAAGTATTGGAATGAATAAATAATTTAATTGTACTAATTGAACAGATTCAGATTATGAGCAATTTCTTTAATTAAAGACAGTAGATGCTGCTGAAACAAAGGAAAGATTAAGACAGGAACGGATTGCAGCTGAAGATGCAGAAAACTTGAAACTTGAAAATGAAAGGCAAGAGCAGATAACTAAAGACCAGCAGGCGAAAATAAAATTGGAGAAAAGTAAGGAAGCAGAAAGACAGGAACAAATCCTACGCGACAGACAAAATAGAATAGAATTAGAAAAAAGAAAAGAAGTAGAAAGATTGACTCTGGAAAAAAAGAAAAGAGAAGATGAACAGAGATTGAAAGAAGAACAGCAACGTGTAGAAAATGAACGACTTGCTGAAGAAAGACTGAAGGTACAGCAAGCTCAGATTGAAGCTGATAAATCTAAAGCTGAAAAAGCCAGAATTGAGGCGGATAAGGCCAGAAAATTAGCAGAAGAAAAAATCAACAGAATCCAAAGTAGGCTTCTTTTTTTTCTCCATCAGAATTACTATATTAAGTTCTTGTCTATGGAATACTTTGATTCTTTATGTTACATATAATATAAGCTTGTTGTAAAAAGTGCTGGGGTTTTTAAGTCCGGAGAGTTCAGAGTTCACTCAAGTAAAATGCCCTGCAGTGTTCTACATGCTGTTTCTTGCAAGGAAAGTCTACGCTGAAAACTCCTGAGGAACCTTGAAACTCTTGGTTAATAAGCCAGTGCCTTACTGACTGAGCCATGGTGCCTCCCTGTGGATTCAGAAGTGACCATTTTAACTTGTGAGAAGAGACCTATCAAAGATTGTAGTTTATTACACCTGCTTACATCCTACTTGTTGATAAGATGTACTAACAAACTGAAACAGACCTAACTTAGATGGTCAAGACAGGTCAACCTGGGAAAAAATCTTTCTTGAAAAAAGGTAGCAATCCAAGCAGCTGCCTCACCTTTGCATTTATGACAAAGTTAAACTATCTTGGGTTTCTAATAAGCTGAATTTAAGCATCGGAACAGCAAATCTGACGAAATTTAAACTGAATGCCAATGATTTTCATTAATTTTTAAGGTCAACCATCTCAACCAAAGGTTTATCCATCGCCTAATCTACCTGTAGGATGGGAGAAAAGATTAGATCGAAATACTAATAGATATTTCTATATAGATCATAATAAAGGTGAAACACACTGGGAACCCCCACAAATTAACAGAACACCCACTAAAGGTTTGTCACTATAATGCTTTATTTCATAGCGATAACACAACTTTACTGCTTTTTTTTTTGCTACACTCAACATTTATACTATGGGTATTGAAAGCAATATACATCCTTGTGAAATATCCTTCAAAATTCAATTTGTATTGTAAATAATATAAAATGTTTCTACAGACAGACAAGAATTTAAAAGTTTATAACGAATATGTGGGATACATAAATTCTTGACATTGATTTAAAGGAGAATGCTAACGTAAAAGTTTAATTTTATCATTTTTTACGTAGTTCATTACGTAACATTTTTCAGAATATTTAAAAAAAAAAAAGAAGTTTAGTAACAAATAACGGAAAAACCTGACAATTAATTTGCTAAAGCTAAATCATGTGACATGACGTCAGAGTAGATGATCGTTTAGAAGTCGATGTATATTTCTATGTGTGATGTTCACAAAATGTTAACTGCACCATTGAGAAGTATTTTATATTGGTAATAGGCTCATTATAAATAAATTATTATTATTATTATTTATGATTAGTAGTATTCTCCTTTAAGTAGATATAAATTGTCATTAAATATTTGACAATTTGCTTTGTATTGTGGAAAGAAACAACTCTGGGTCCTAATAATTAAGACAAATGCTACAATATGATGGTTTAAACAATATTTATTCATAAGATATCATATATTACATTTCACGTTATACAGAGACGATACAAAAACAAGCCAAAGGCTTATATAAATTTGCTTTGTATGATGTTACAGGGAATTATACAACTAAAATAAAAGAAGAACCTACAACACCAACATCTACTGGTTTAAAAAGATCTTTTTCGTCACCCGATATCATGAAATTAATGGAACAGGAAGAAAGAATTCAACAACCATCTATAAATAGATCAGTTAAACCAGCTATAAGGTTAGTATTAACCTGGACATTTTAAATAGACTTTCTGTTAGGCGGACTTGCACCACACAGAGAAAATTATACAGAACACAATCAATATACACAGACACCTAGCTCAAACAACGCACATATCAGATCACAGAGTGGATACTGAAGCTGGCCATAAGCATCCACTTTGCTCTACAGACTGGGCCTGTAGCTTCACTAAAAATAAAAAATAAACTAACAATAAGGGAAGAAACTCAAAAAAAAAGTGAATATTTCCCATCCCAAACGTTGTATTATACTGGGTCAGGATCAACTACTGTATGTAAAATCTCAATGCAAAAAAAGCCTAGATAAATAACTATTTTCATGAAATGTAGTAAAAAGCCAAGTAAAATTAAATGGCTTTAGTCAAAAATAGAGATTTTTAAAATTCAAGTGTATTAGAATTAGGGCCTAGAGAAAAAATTAATACCAATAGAAGAAAGCAATAGAACAAAAATATTTGACTTGTCTGATGAATGATGTTATGTTCGTTCTTACTGTTTAACTTAACGTCTGCTTCCACAGAAGGTAATATCTCAGATGAGTCTTTTTTTTTCTTTTTTTTAAAAATATCTTAGCACCCACAGGGGTCTTTCCGGTGGGAGTAAACCAATGAGGTTGAGAAGGTGCCCCTATCTCCAAGCTACATATCCTCACACCAGGGATCGAAATCACAAGCCAGAGGTGACCTGCCAGCTAGAGGTCGAGGCGCGGCACTTGGTCTAGAGTCTAGACCACTAGGTCATCCCAACCCCCCCATTAACGTTATGTAAAGGCAGTAACTATTTAAAATGACAAAACTCTTTTGAACCATGTGTCTCATTTGGTCAGAGAGAATCATATTTGATATTTCTTATATTTTTAGACCTGAACCTAAGACATATATTAAAGCTCCTGTGAAAAGAAGAGATCTTAATCCTATCTATGGAAACGTGGTAAGTTAGTAATATTTCTATACAACACTTAGTTAATATTTTCAACTGCTGAAGTCATCTGCCTTGCTGTATTCCTTTGCGATACATGTGAGTGATCTCCTCCATATTGTTTTTGTTATATACGTAAATTCTTTGGTATACACTGCCCAATAACACATACCAATCAACTTAATGTCTATTAAAGTGAATCCGCCCGGCCATCCATCCATCTGTCTGTCTGGCTATCTGTCACACTTTTTGGGACACAATAACTGAGGTAGAAGGTTAAAACTTGGTGTAAGTGTTTATTAGGTGAATGTCTGCTTAGGATAAGCAGAGGTAAGCAATTTGATTCATTGATGCTTTGGGAAACGATTACTTTGGTTCTAATTAAGTGATCTTGGCAATAACATAAGATTCACAGTGGACCAGTTTAGGTGATGAATGATCTAATGTGTAGATTACATGCGTAGAATCGACTGCAGAGGAGTTGTATGCACAAGCAAATTAATGACATAAAGATATTCCATTACATAGTTATGCTGAATGGATCTGTCTTTATTTGCTTGCAATGTAAGGTTTTTGGAAGTTTCTTCATGGACTCATGAAGCATTTGTTGAATTATTGTAATTTTAGATAATGTATTTATTACAGGGTGCAGCATTAACAGGGTTAAGAAATCTGGGTAATACATGTTATATGAATTCTACCATACAGTGCCTAAATCATACCACACCTTTAGTATCTTATTTTGTTAGTGATATTTTTGAACGAGATATAAACAGGTAAGCACTATATTAATAGAGGAAATTTGTAATGAAATTGTCAGTTGTTTTATAAATTTGTACTTAGATCATTACTTTCCGTCATGGTCAAATTGAAATGATCAGCAGGGATGTAGCCACGCCGGGCGGCGCTGGACGGTGCCAGCCGCTTTCGTCTGGTACTATTTTTTCAAACCCAGCACATCGAAGAGAGCCGCCCAGTCGTATTTAAACCCCTTTGACTTCGCCCTTCTCTCACTCTGTACACAACCTCAGAGCTCGAAATTTACCACGGTAAACTGCAAAGTCGCATGGTAACTACTAGCCCCTGCAAACCATGTCTGCCACGGCATTATTTATTTTTGTGTGCCGTAGTAGACCCTATCATCCCAACTTAGTTTAAAGAAAGAAGTATTGGTATTTTGTTTATTTATATTTAAAAGCTGTACATGTAGTTATATTATTTCACAATTCCACGGTCTCTAAATTTGTATTTGCTGGAATAGGTCACCCATCCGGTTTGGATGTCGTAAATGGTGTTGTTCGATTGGTTTTACGATCATTTATTAAAGTACTCATTCTACGGTTAATTCTACCGAATCTTTACTAAATCCTAGCCTATCAACAATGTCAATGTTTTTTATTTTATTTCTTGCCTGAGTTGACTGTGGATTTGCTATGGCCCGGGACTAGGAGGATATTGAGAGCTTTCTCAACTTCTGTCTGACCTGATTCTCATTCCACCGTAATAATAATATAATAATTCGTCAGACACAAGTCAAATAAAACAACGTGTTTTAATTATCAATATCTACCTGTTGTCATAATCTGTTGTACTCAAATAAAACACAAACACCGTTTTAAGAATAGGCCTATTTAAATTTGAATATAATATAAATGGAAATTGATTTGCACTGAAGCAAATAAGACAGCAAGTGCTATGAAAATACACCAATAAGGGTTGAATTTTCATAAAAGACCATGTCCCCCTACCAAAATTTTTTGGGTTCGCTACGCTTGCAAAAGATTTCTTCCACCACTCACCAAATCCTGGCTACATCCCTGGATCATCCTATATTAAAGAAGAAAAGTAAAATGATTGTTTTTATTTTAATCAGATCTAGTTTTTTGGGTATGAATGGTGAAGTTGTTGATGAATTTGCTGTTGTTGTTAAAGCTCTGTGGTCAGGACAGTATCGCTGTATTACACCTAAAGATTTAAAGGTAGGATGAACACTTTTCAGAATGTTTTTTAAACTTATTTAAACATACATTATGCAAGTACTAAATCTGCCTATTGCAGGTCTTTCATTAATAACATGAACATATCATTATCTGGTAAATGCTGCCTTTAGAATGATAAAAAAAACATTCATTTTAGACATAACTAGGTAACAGAAGGTCAAAATTAATGTCAATGTGCATTTATATGGACTTCAGTTAACACTTACAGTTTTGATATTATAAAATGCATTTGGTATAAAGTGGTGAAATATTAAAAATGATCAGGTCTACTTGCTTTTACATTTACCCTATATAAAAAGCCATAATTATAACGTATTGTTATTTGTAATATTTCTATAAACAGAACACTATTGGTAAATATAACCCTATGTTTGCTGGATATGAACAACAAGATTCTCAAGAATTACTTACATTTTTACTGGACGGTTTACATGAAGGTTTGAATGAGGTGAGTTTTACAAACAAATCAAATAAGTCAAAGAATAAGCCACAAGAAACTGATGGTTACTTGAACAGTTCTCTGAGTCTTTTTTGGGGGATCACGGTGGGTAAGTCGATAAGGCCAAGGGTGCTGGTTCGGGTGTTCGATCCCTGCATTGGCCGAGAAAGTTCATCTCGATTTTCCGGCGTGATTTCCTCTTGTGATGAAGAAGGAGGGCCTGACTAGGACAGCTGCCTAGTCGCTCGGATGGGACAAAAAACGAGTTCCCGTGTACACATTGGAGTGCACGTAAAAGATCCCTTGGCAGTTGGAATTCGATATAAGAGTAGGCTGTAGCGCCGCTGCCCGGGCAAAATGTCTCTCATAGCACACTGTATGATGTATGCCCGTCTTCCATTAGCCCAGGTTAGGTGCATAATAGTAGGACGTTAAACCGCAGTTCATTCATTCATTTATTTTCGAGGTTTATATAAAATATCATAAATAAACTACTATAGTTGTGCTACTTGCCAGTAATGTCACATCATTAAAGGATGTTATTCCAATGCATTTGGGACCCATTTTAGTATAGTGATCACTTACATCCCACTTCAGTAACCTATAGGGGATATTCGAATAGTGCCCAGCATGAGAAAAGGGGGATTTCAGGCTACAATGCATGTGCAAGCTGCATAAGAAAATATCTCAACCAGAAAAGAATTTAGCGGCACTCAATTGTAATTCGGCAATTCGGACGTTACAGACTGAAATTGAACACTCCCTAAGAGTAATCAGCAGTTTTGTACCATCAGCAACAATGTCCATTCAGAAATTAAAGGTAAATCATCATGTATACTGTTAAACAGAAGACTTACATTGTCCAGGAAATAGAAGAGAACATTGCCATTTTTGAATGTTATTCTTTTAGGTAAAACATAGACCACAGATTCCTGATCAGAATAATGATAATCTGTCAGACATTAGAGCAGCGGAACTAGCATGGGAAAATCATAAAAAACTTAATCTTTCTGTTATTGTATCATTATTCCAGGTAAGAATCTATTTTAGTAACCAGTACAGTGTTAACAAACATTTTGTCAAACCTTCAAATCAAAGGCTAATATATATATCTTTCTTCAAAATAAAGTAATTTCAATGATATTTTCAATATATTCATCTTGCATTATCTATTTTTATACGCCCACATTGAAATGTGGTCGTATATTGCCGTCGCCCCCGTCCGTCCGTCCGTCCGTCGGTCCGTCCGTCGGTCCGGCGTCCACAATTGCTTGTGGACGCTCTAGAGGCCAAAGTTAAAATTCGATTGACTTTAAATTTATACACAGTGTTTAAGGTCATGAGACGAAGAAGCCTATTGATTTTCAGCGATTTCCGATAATAACTGTCAGAGTTATGGCCCTTGAACACTTCAAAAAATCTTGTGGATGCTCTAGAGGCTAAAGTTAATATCCGATTGACTTCAGATTTATACATAGTGTTTAAGGTCATGAGACGAAGAAGCCTATTGATTTTCAGCAATTCCCGATAATAACTGTCAGAGTTATGGCCCTTGATCACTTCAAAAAATCTTGTGGACGCTCTAGAGGCTAAAGTTAATATTCGATTGACTTTAAATTTATACACAGTGTTTAAGGTCATGAGACGAAGAAGCCTATTGATTTTCAGCGATTTCCGATAATAACTGTCAGAGTTATGGCCCTTGATCACTTAAAATAATCTTGTGGACGCTCTAGAGGCCAAAATTAATATCCGATTGACTTTAGATTTATACATAGTGTTAAAGGCCATGAGACGAAGAAGCCTATTGATTTTCAGCGATTTCCGATAATAACTGTCAGAGTTATGGCCCTTGAACACTTCAAAAAATCTTGTGGACGCTCTAGAGGCTAAAGTTAATAACCGATTGACTTTAAATTTATACACAGTGTTTAAGGTCATAAAATGAAGAAGCCTATTGATTTTCAGCAATTTCCGATAATAACTGTCAGAGTTATGGCCCTTCATCACTTCAAAAAATCTTGTGGACGCTCTAGAGGCTAAAGTTAATAACCGATTGACTTTAAATTTATACACAGTGTTTAAGGTCAAGAGGCGAAGGAGCCTCTTGATTTTTATCGATTTCCGATAATAACTGTCAGAGTTATGGCCCTTGATCACTTCAAAAAATCTTGTGGACGCTCTAGAGGCCAAAGTTAAAATTCGATTGACTTTAAATTTACACACAGTGTTTAAGGTCATTAAATGAAGAAGCCTATTGATTTTCTGCAATTTCTGATAATTACTGTCAGAGTTATGGCCCTTTATCGCTTATAAAAATCTTGTGGACGCTCTAGAGGCTAAAGTTAATAACCGATTGACTTTAAATTTATACACAGTGTTTAAGGTCATGAGACGAAGAAGCCTATTGATTTTCAGCAATTTCAGATAATTACTGACTGAGTTATGGCCCTTGATCACTTTCAAAATTTTGTGGACGCTCTTGAGGCTAAAGTTAATAACCGATTGACTTTAAATTTATATAAATTGTTGAAGGTCATGAGACGAACAAGTATATTGAGTTTCAATGAATTTAGATAACTTGAACAGCATGGAGGAGAACTTTATCAAAGCCAAACAAATTCCAATGATTTTCTGATAATTACATAATGAGTAGTTACTTTTAATCAGATTTTAGTGTATTATAAATGTTTCATTACCGAAAAAAGTAAAATATGCGACAACTCTTGTTGACTGCCCGGACGATTTAGCTGCTGTGGGCGTATGTTTCGTTGCCTGGCAACCTATGTTTGAACTATTAAAACAGAAGCAGCCAGCTCTTTATATAAATCTTACATATTGTATCTTTAAATAGCTGGTAAATAAAAAAAAAAAAATAATTTGGTGGGTTAGGGAATGATGTATTAATGTTATATTGTAGGGCCAGTTGAAATCAACTGTAAAATGTTTAGAGTGTGGTAAAGAATCTGCAACATTTGAAGCATTTATGTATTTATCTTTACCTATACCAGATAAATCACGATGTTCATTAAAGGTACAATCATTTAAATAATTTATAATCAGAAAATATTTAGGATGGGAGTTATCAATCAACAATTTTCAGATCGATTATGTTTAAAAAATTATACGTTGCACTCAGATCAGTTATCACAATCTTATCAATAATTGATTATATGCATGCGTCTATAAATTTCTTCATCAATTGTTTAACCACTTACTCAGTATGTGCAATATACTTGATAATTAGCTCTCCAGCACAACTTGTAAGCGTTGGTCTTTCTTTGGTTTCTCTGCAGGCATTCGACTAATTGAAATAAAAATATAGCAGTTTGTAATGAAATGGCCATTTTAGTGTCAAGTGAACCCAGTATATGTCATTTCTGTCTCCCGCTGTGATCATTTTATTTCACTCTGATTCTAGCCAGCACACATAAATGTCTCAAAAGACAGAGACCATTAGAAGTTTGTATCTGACAGTCCTTGGCCAAGGATTTGTCGAGATACATAGATAGAAGGCATCTGAAACTGGACTGTACTGTAACCTACTGTAAATCATGATACTACGGTTTTGTTACCAGTACTAGAACTGAATTAATTATAGATCTTAGACTTCATTCTTATAATTTTCATTTGGAATTTTTATGGACTTGGTTACGAGATGTAGGTAAACATGTTATTTTAGGTTTTTGTTATTATATTATGTAGGATTGTATAGAGAAGTTTTTAAAACCTGAAATGATGACTGGGAGTTCTAGATATAAATGTACAGCATGTAAAGTACCACGAGATGCTGTTAAGAGAATACAGCTATTTAAATTACCTCCGATATTGTTGATAGGACTCAATAGGTATGTATAGTGATTGTATCCCATAAAAACTGTGTTCCGTTAATGTCTTCACCGATCACTTAATGTTACTTAAATGATTAATTAATTCATTTGTTTCAGAATAATTTGAGAATTTGCAATGCCAATATTTAATTGGTTGAAATTTGATGTTCCATAGTGGACTGATCACATAAGGATAAACAAAATTGTCACTTATCATTGTTTTATGTTTAGATTTGTTAGTGATGGTATGTGGATGCAGAAGAAGACAACTTATGTAGATTTTGGTATAAATGATATAACCTTTAACGATTGTGTTATTGGACCGAGACCAAAGTCCTATAATTTATATGCTGTATCTGTAAGTACCAAATGAAGCTTTATATATATTTAGTGAGCTGATAATGTAACAGATTGAATGGCTTAAGTTGTTAACTAGTGTTGTATTCGGGTACTTGGATCCAGGGGTGTTACACATTTACATGTGGGTGAAAATAAAAGTCAACCATTCTCCATCTTAGAATTCCAATCTCTATCTTTATTACTTCAAAAGGCAGAAGAACTACAACGTAAGGGAGACAACTTGTGTCTGCTTAAATATAATGGTTTCAGACCACAATGATATAGAATATACCTCAATATGACATCCCCCCGCATTAAAACAAAATTCCATCAGTGGACTAATAAACTGAAAGTTCAAGGCCTCTAAGCAAATCTTCAAATTTTCATCTAAATGAAATGCAGTAAAGTCAAGCAGTAGGCAATTGCTTAGGGCTTAGTCCATTCTAAGAAAGCACATGGAAAGCACATGGCACAGCTGAAAAGCACATGGTACACTTAAAACTGCCACAAAACTCTGATAAAATCCAAAGGTTGGTGAAACACATACAAATTATGAAGCACAATGTCTGGGATGTTTTACATCTCCACCATGTTGTATTCGGATACTTGGATCCAGGGGTGTTACACATTTACGTGTGGGTGAAAATAAAAGTCAACCATTCTCCATCTTAGAATTCCAATCTCTATCTTTATTACTACAAAAGGCAGATGAACTACAACGTAAGGGAGACAACTTGTGTCTGCTTAAATATAATGGTTTCAGACCACAATGATATAGAATATACCACAATATGACACTAGTATGTTAACTACCAGTTATTTTAATGTATATATTGAAAATTTCATTCGAATACTTTAATTTGAGTGTAGTTATCAATAGTTATAGTTTTAGTAAGATGTGGGCATTAAACGTAACCCCTGTACTGGTCATTCAAGTCTTAGCTACACTTCTCCATTTGTCAATTGAATCATTAAATGGTCAAACCATTCTAATCTACTTAAAGTCGGAGCCATCCGATGACATCGAGAGTTGATTATGGTCTTGTCATGTTAAATGATGTCTCATTAATAATATATATAACATTTAAGGCCCAAAGAAAGACCTTCAATAGGAAGAATTAGCTCTTACATAATGCCAGCCCAAACAATTTATGATATGAATTGCATAGGTTTTTCTTCGATTGCATGTCATCAAAACTCAATATTTTAGGTGGACATAACTATTTTTTTATTTTTTTCAGAATCATTATGGAACAATGGAAGGCGGACATTGTAAGTATGCACTTGTCACATCTTCATATTTTATACAAATATTTTGTACATAAAAGTATTGAATGTAAAGTTACAGTAGAATATTTTAAGTTAATTGAATTATTACCACCACTGCCTTCACTGTGACCTTTAAACTAACAGGAATTCATTGCTACGATATCAACCACAATTTCATATATTAACCCTTTGAACCCTGGTATATTTTTATCGTAAATGACCCCCTCCTCCTTTGCCTGTGGGGCAAAAATTGACAATTATCAGTGATTAAATTGCTAATCACCCAAAGTGCCAACAAAGAGGGTATTCTGGATGCACTACCAGGAAAAATAGTTCTGAAATATTCATATACATGTAATATGATTTTTCATGGCAACATTTGTCATCATAGTAACAAACTCCAAAATTCATGGATTTATTATCGTGGCTACTTTCACTAAGAAAGTCACTATCGTAGGCATAATCAACATTACTCAAGTCCTCATCATCACTATTACGTATCCTAGCTAGTGACTGTTACACGTCTGTTTGCCATTCATGACAGTAAACAATATTTTCACAAATATTTGGGTTGTCTGCGATTGAAGAGGGGAAAGCCCTCACTACAGATGACACATTGTGACACATGTTCTGATTGGTCTAAACTTAAAGGAATTCCAAGTCATACCAGTGTATCATTAAGGGAATTTGGGAAAGCCATTGTACACACAACACATGTTCACAGTGGAATTTCAAATGCGTCATGCTTGGCCAGAAAATGACTAGCCAGGATAGAAACTTTCGGCGGGTTGCGCTTTTTCATTGATTACAATTGGCAGTTAAAGGAGTTGTTGAAGATATATTTTAATGAATGAAATAGGGTAATTCTGTGTCAAAGTCAAAGACTTTCAGAAATTTTTATCCTAGCCATTTACAATTATCTATTATAGTTATGTGGGACTCTTTCGCAGAAATACAAACTTTCGTTTGTCCCAGGGGCCAAGCCTCAGGGGCCTAATGGCCCTAATTAAAAAAAAAAAAGACATATATTTTGACACAATACAAGTAAATAGAATTCCTCTTCACGTCCACTCAAAACAATAAAGGCCTAATTCAGAGGAGAAAAATGATTTCTAATCAAGTAGGTGCGGAAAAGGTGAACCAAGATAGTTTTGTCACGTCACATTTTCATCACCATAAGATTCTTGTGTTGTCTTGTACGGTATTGTTAATTTTATGAGTTTATAAATATTTATATTTGTACCATTGTAAAGCACCTCTGAACACGTGTATGTGAAAGAGGGGCTATAACAAATGTTTGTAATAATAATAATAATAAGGGGGCGCACTTAAGAATGTAAGAATGATAATTTAACTGATTGGCTATAGTATAATTATGGTAATGTTTTCAGATACAGCCTATTGTAGAAATCCTAGTTTAAGAAAATGGTTTAAATTTGATGATCATGAAGTGTATGAGATATCTTCGTCTGATGTTAAGGTTAGTAGAAATATGTTCTTAATATATAATTTGTACCTCCATTTCCCAGGCTGAAAGTAGTACATAGTTAATGTTATGCTACATTCAATTAAAGACTTATATACAACCATCACTAGAAAATGAAATTGTAATAACTATGTTAAAAGTTGTATTTTCTACTTGAAAAGTTAAAAGATATTTTGACACTCAGGTTTGTAGGAAGAATGTGATTGAGTCATATTTTGAAGTCAGAAACTCATTATTACGCCAATATGATGTTTTTAAATAAAAACGGGTCATGTGGGTTTTTTTTTAAGTGACACATGAGTGCCATTTTTACAAGGTAATTAATACATGCATTGTTCCTACATTGTACATTTAAGGGGATTAAATATAAAACACTTAAATACAATTATATTTTTTTCTTTTTCTTTTGCAGTCATCAGCAGGTTATCTGTTGTTTTACACATCAATGGAACTGCCAATACCAGAATTTAAACCCCAGTTAAGATAGTACTATATAGAATACATACTTCACTGTGTATAAAGCACACTTGATTGTAAAATAGACAAAATTTACTCATTTGTAAATTGCTTAATGATTTTAATTTGTTACACACCCACACTAGTCAATCCTGACTTTTTTTTCATTGCAAAATTAAAACTATTTAAAATACAGATGTGACATCATTCTTTGATGGTATAGGCACTATGCTCAAAGGCGGATCCAGGAAATCCAGTTAGGGGGGGCCCCTGAGAAAATTTTTCAAAAAGTCGGGGTGTCAGTGGTTATTTGTGGCGCATATCTATTTTTTGATACTGTTTTTTAGAGATTTAGGGGGGGGACCGGGCACCAAAGGCCCCCCCCCCCCCTGGATCCGCCTCTGACTATGCTAATCATACAATAACTTAGTGACCTTTATGTGAATTTCTGAGTATAGAAAAAAGAATTAGCTTATACATAAAGCTATGACGATATAATTTATATAGGCTTAAAATAACATGAATTTCCAGTCTAAAAAACCTGAAGGTGGAAAAATCTTCTTAGGTTTTTTTAAACATATAAAATGTTTCCATTGAGAAATTTTGCCAATGTACAATAACTCCTGGTCAATTTGGGTTGTCATAGGTTAACAGTAATATAAAGTATGAGAATAAATTTGAGAATACTGTATATTTACGCAAAATTTATATTAAATTGAAAAGTTTTAATTCTTAAATCAGTCCTTGAAATTACGGATTTTCTACCACGGCACAAAAAAATGAAAAATCCCGTGGCAGAATGGTACTGCTACGGCACCACGGCATTTTTTGTATTTCAAAATAGAAAGATAAAATTTATTTATTTAAAGTATAGTAATTATACATATGATTATGATAAACAAAACTAATATGACATTATGTAGGCCTAGCCTAAGTGGACTGCAATAATACTTCACGGCATACTTTACAGTAAATAGGCCTACGGTTAACCAAATTACTATCGTCGGATTGTAGCTCACAACCAATGCTTTCAAGTTTTCAATTATCGCCAATTTTTTTTATAATCCCCATTATTTGTGGAATGATGAGAATTAAAACAAGAGTAAGACGGCATGGATGCCATACGACTCACTAGTGTCAAAAAGAGTTGAGGAAGTAAGCTACGTGTATCCATACGCGTGAAAGGTTCGTGAAATGAATTTAAAATTTATTGTTTGTTTGGCATATTACTGTTACAACGCTAAAACAGATCTATTTTATGTAATTTTGGTTTGAAAGAATAGCAAGAAAATAAATATGATTAATTTTTACGCTCCGTAACATAGGGCGTAGTAATTATAAACAAAGGGCGTGAATCGGTCCAGGTCCTTTGTATGTGACACACGATTCATTTAAAAATACAAATGACGAGAATTATAACATTGTTCATGCATTAGCCAGGGTAACTTGGCAATTAGTTCATGCAATGTATTCCTATTTTAGTTTATAATCGTTAAAAATAACACCACTGAAAATAACAGCACATGGGATAAGCAATAAGTGTACCGGTCGGTATTCGATAATTGCAATATATTTGTCAGACAAAATGATAAACAAATATATGACGTTAGTACATGGTCAGACGACATCCTCCTGGTACTATTCTATAACCGGTACATTTAGTCATTAAAAGGAACATAAGATCTACCACGGCAGAGGGGGGTTGCGTCGGCTTTTACCCCGGCTTTGACGTTTGCCGTGGTTAATTTCGAGGACTGTTAATTGTGTATTTATTATATATTGTAAAAAGTGTAAATATGTTATATTTATTATAACATTAATTATAATTAATATATATTTATGATTTTTATGTACATGTATATATTGTAAATTATGATATTATTGTAATCCAGTCTTTCAGTTTTATATGTATCAAAGTCATAACAGTACTTTTGCAATCTGTATACAAGCGAAAGAGTAAATGAAGCACTGTTTTCAGAAATACACTGCTATTTTGAAGTGAAAGCAGGAGGACAAAAATATGATGAAATTATACATCAATGTTTTTAAACCAATATTTTATTTATTCATTTTCAAATAAATAATATTCAAAATATGTGAGATGGGTATAAAGCATGAAAATGATTCTGGAAAAAAGAAGGTTTGGGTGACATCCTCACATTTCTGAGAAGACCTCTAGAAATTTAAATAGACCTGCACATCTGTATATTGCCGTCGGTCCGTCCATCATCCACAATTTCTTGTTAACACTCCACATTTAATATTGATATGTCATTTGCATTAGTGAGTTCAATTAGTAAAACGTATCTGTAGATTACTTCCAGAGTTAAGGCCCTTGTTTTAGTTCTTAGAACCGCATGAGCCCTCGAACGACCAAAATTATAATGTTATCTGTATGAAATTGTCAATTAAATGCCCCTAATTACCGACAAAAGAATGGATATGCGACAACCATTGTTGACTGCTGCTCGGTGTATGTTTTGTTGCCTGGCAACCTATCTTTGTTTTCATTTGTGCTAATAAAATATAAGCTTATATCATTAAAAATTTAAATAGCTGTATTATGATGCCTTTGAATTGTGATAACAATATAATATTAATAATCAATATTAAATGAGGTGCCAAGCTCATGTCATATGTCATCAATTTGAAATAATATGCGGCATAATGCTGGAGCTTTATTTTCCATCCAAGAATATAATGGTAAAATGTAAATGCTTTGTCTTTGAACTAATGTACATTTGTAAAATAATATATCTTCACTGTGTTTGTGGACTGTAGGTATATTTTATGTTGAATAATTAATATGCTTATATTTATGACTAATTAATGTATGAGGCAATTTAAAGGACTTTGCGTCATCCACTTTTCAATAATTTTTGATGCTTAGATATATCACATACTCTTTTTGTTAAACATATTTAACCCGCATTGAAATTTATGATGTGTATTTGTTTTTCCCATACATAACTTGGGTTATATTGAGAATAAAAACAAGTCAACATTAGGGACCACACAGCAGACTTCAAATTGATACAGTACTGCATAGAGTTACAGCAAAATTTCAAGACATATCCCAAAATAAACAACTTTGATCAGGGAATGTCAAAATGTGTATTTATTCTATAGATGTATCTGTATGACCTTTGGTTTAGAATTATAGTACTGGTTTTTTTTTCAGAATTTTAATTATAATATAATAAACATACTGGTGCATCTAAATGTTATTACTTAATTATATAGAATACAGTTTATTTAGATTTAAACTATAATTAATATAACAGGAGCAAGCCTGGAAATAAGGCACCTGTCACTGACAATGTCAGGCACAGATTCAGGCTTTGTCAGGCACAAAACCTCTGGTCCCTGTCATTTTGTCAGGCAGTGATTTGTCTTTTTTAATGATATTATTAATATTAATACATGTTCGGCATTAAGTTGAAAATGTCAGATACTATTTCATTTCATTATTAGTGCCTGACATTGTGTCAGGTACATCTAAAACCGTTCTTTCCAGGCCTGCAGGAGTATGTTTTCAGTTTTAGAAAATAATGAATGGTTGTCTATTGTTAATTTTATATTATAAATTCTAAATGAATAAAAAAAAATATGGATACAAGTGGATTCATTTTATTTTTCAAAATTAAACGATTGAGCTCCTAGTAGAATGATATGTTTATTCATTTTTGTAGGAAATCTGATATTGTACCTCGAAACCATTGCACTTGGTTTGGTCGTCTGCCTGAATAGGTAGGTAAAATATTCACAATTGATGATTGATGATACAATGTTAGACCCAGAACTTGTAGTATGGGCTTAGTCATTATCTATAATTCCTGTTGATGTTGTTCCTACTATTATCCATGGATGAGGTTCAAATGATAGTGTTTTGAATTATTGGCCAATGAAATTTCATGAAATGGAGTTTAACGTCCTACGGTTATCCACCTAACCTGGGCTAATGGAAGTTAGGCATACACCAAACTATGAGGGAAATTTTGCCCTGGCAGCAGCGCTACAGCCTACTCCTATTTTAAATTCCAACTGCCAAGGGATCTTATTTACGTGCACGCCAATATGTGTACTAGGGGTCTGTTTTTTTTGGCCCCATCTGAACTACTAGACAGCTTTCTTTGTCAGGCCCTCCGATCTGCATCACTGACAAGGGGAAACCACGCCGGAAATTCTAGATAAACTTTCTCGGCCAATACAGGGATTGAACACTCGACCTCCAGGGTAGCGAGCCAGCAATTTACCCACATCATTATTTATTAACAGTAGCCTACTAATAACACCTGCAGATAGATTTTCGAGCCCTTCTAAAGCATTTCTCTGATAGCAGGCCTATATGTATACAACAAAATGCATGGCATGGGTGTCTTCCCCCGCCCCCCGCCAGCGCACTGACTTTGCAAGTGTTCAAATTCCCTTAAATTGAAAAGAGGTGTCCTAAATTTGCCGCCCCCTAGTAACACCGCCAGCCTACAAATTGTTACTTGAATCATGTGGTGATAACATTGATAATTAGAGAAAATAATTTGGATACCCGGTATCCTTAGGAAATGAAGTCAAATGGGCTTTAACATCCTACTTTACTCGGCCTGGGCTAATGAACGGAATATATCCAGGGTAGAGGAATGAGTGGGCTACGATACTGACATTATGCTAAGTAAACGAAAACATGTCTAAGGTTCGTGAAAAAGCAAGGTTATTCTAATTATAGAAACTCGGGAAATCCCCGGAAGTCAGATTGTTTATTGGTGGTTCCCGCAAAAGGTTTTAAAATGGCTGCTTAAATTTCATTGGTTCGGATCTATGACGTATGGGGGTTCCAAATAGAAAGTGGCGAACTTTGTATGGATTACCCTCGGTGATATCCCTCTGGATAATCTACAACAATCTGAATCATCGATGATTTCCGAATAGTAAGTAAAATTTTAATGAAAACATAGATATTCCGTGTATATTCTGGTGGTCATATTTTAATTAGAAGATGTTATTTGTAGGATGTAAACAGAAATTTTACGACTTGTACGACAGCCGTAACAACCTTGGTTCAAAATCTGACCTATATTAAAGCCAAACATTGCCAATTTCTCCTAAACTGGATGCTTTTACGAGCTCTAGAATAAGTTAGGGTTTCTCTAAAACGTGATTGTTAGCTCTGACTTTGTGGTCTCAAAAAATTGTCATTAGATATTAACGTACGATGGAAAATATATTTTGATTCACAAACTTGTCAAAATGGACTCGTCTGAACCGTCACGTCAATTTTCCGAATACCGTTGCCATGATAATTCTTTAAAAAATACGCAAAACACCTTGTATTAGCTATATTTTATTTACACCACATGTTCCTACTATATTAAAGATAAAGAATATAGTATATGCATAGAAATTAATAATTGATTAAACCAATGGCATTATCTTGAACTCGTGCCAAAATATAACTACTCGTCAACTTGCTTTCATCATTGCTCCGTCTTGAATTATTTTGTCCTCGGTCGCTTGAGGTACACTGTTCATTTGATATTTGCATTAAATCTATACACGAGAAATGAACATCTTTTTCAAATTTAGGCTCTTTGTGTATTTACTTTTATGTTTTTAAAAACATATTATTATTTGACAGGTCAAAATCGTAATATAAACACGGCGAATACCTCATAATATTCAATTTTTATAGCGGGAAGGGGTTGCAGGTTGTGAGACATTTGTGTACGTGGATGAGTCCATACCGTGACATACCAAAGATTTTGGCATTCGCATTGTTGTCGTTGTCAACAGACATCATATTTGTACGAGATTAACAGATGAAAACGTTGATTGCATTGTTTTAAATAATTTTAGAAATGATTTTTAATATTCTAAGGCCCCTTTCAATGGAATTTTGAGAATAAACAGATTCGGGGGTGTCGGGTTGTAATGGAAGAGTTCATTTCATTGTTTGAGGTTTGAATAGCAGAAAGCAGTGTGTCAGACTGAAGCAAAATACATTATATCATCTGATATGTAATTAAATTGTATTTTTTTTATGGAAAGCTCAGGATTAATAAGTACCTAGTTTTCAATTTGATAATTCTGTACAAACAGATGATTTTGCCCAAAATTATGTCCATTTTCATTTTATTAATTTAGGAGATTAAATTAAAGCCAACATAATGATAATGGAACCTTGACTTCGACGATGTGTATTTATTTGAAAACATCAAAGTCATTGCAAGAGCACAGTTTAATTTTATTTATTTTGTTTTATCTTGATGAAATATTATTATTAGCGACCATATAAAGTGTCTTCCAATATCATCCAAAGTCTTTGGCATTCAAACCACAAGTTATTTGTCAATTTAAATCAACATTGTAATTGTCATCTTATCGGGAAAAAATGGGCTTTTGATATCCAAAATTTAAGACAAAATAAACATTTTACCATCGTGTACGTCCATAATGCGTTTCAAGCCCATTTTAACAAGGGACGTGAAGAATGAGACTAGACATTCTTATCTGGAGAGCATGCACAATAAATACTATGTGGACTGGAATAACCAGACACTAGAAAAAAACAGCCATTGAGACTTCTGGCGTATATCGCCGAACATAACTGATTTTGAATTAAGAGTAAAAACAGAAACGATTGAATGTAAATCAGTTAATATACATGCGTTTTTTGCGACCCATTTGTGTCAATTTCTAGGTCCCAAATTTTAGCGATTTAGCTCCTTTAGGAGATCTGTTAATTAGACAGGAATGATTATTCAGTCCGGTGGTTTTTCATGCTAGTATTACTACTAACCAGTACCAACTGTACCATACTACTTTGCAAAGATTTCTTATAAACTTAGTACTAGGACAACAGTGTTAAAAATGTTAGTAATCAGAAAGAAAAATCTGTGCACAGGACAAAATAGCAGGAACCAGATAGAACCTGTATTTTTACCTGTGGTTCTTATTGTGGGCTTATTTTTTAGGCTCTTGATAAGAATCTAATAGAACTTTTTGTAAATTGTTATTCACAATAAAATACCATTGGTGATACATTTTCCCATTTCAATTCACAAATTTCACAAGAAAAACCAACCTTGACATCAACATTTTACATCAGATTTTATTAACTGTAGTAATAGACCCTGCCTGTATAAAAGAAAATGTTTAGAATAGTTCAGGAATAAGCTTACTGGTACTTAATTTATGCACTTTTGTATTAAACATGTGACTACGATACAAATGCAGATTAAAAAAACCCAATTGAAAACTGGTCTCCTTTTGATGTATCATAAGTCATTTCCAAAATCAACAGTTTGAGTCACTACTCAGTATCACTGATATTTTTTGTATCATTATATATTTTTTACAAAAATCTCAATTTTGATATTATGACTTGTTTTTCGTATTAGCAAAGTTAGGTTTAATTAAATATCTTTTATTTATTATATACAGTAGATTAATAGTAACAATTAAAATTTCAATTACAGATTTATTACAAGTAGTGGGTTGATGCCAACAGGAAGTGGTACCATTGTTTTTCTTATTTATATTTGGCATCCTACGGGAGCCTCTAACTACTTATGAATATGAATCGTCGCATTGAAGATCAGGTAAATACTTTAACTTACAACAATAATTTAGTAATACAAACGCCTAAAAACTATCTACTGGTTGTTTGATTCTGTACAAGCCTGCTTTTTTTTTCGTACAGATTGTGTTGAAATTGAGGAAGGTGTTGAGCATGTTCTTTACAATCTGCTGATTTTTTTCTAACAGAATTGTTTTCATTTTTCCATTTGCATAATATTGTTTGCATGAAATACACATTTTTTTTATCAGGTTTGTGAATAATCATCTTGTAAAAAGTTTTAAAAAATACATGTAGTTCACATGTCATTTAAGCTTATAGTACTAGTACATGTATATGTACAGCTGTTAATTGATTAGCTATACACCAGTCAACTAAATGATCCTGTCAAGTGTCTGTGATTGTCAGATGACCCCATCAGAAAATTATGAAAAAAAATATGTATTAGTAGTATATTATTATGTAGGCCTATGTTATAATGAAAGGTTATGAATAAACATGTAGCATTAAAGGGTCGATCCCGATAATATTTTTGAGAATAAAACTGTTTAATTTTGTGTTAAATCCATTGAGATTCCCTACCTTAGGGCCGAGCAACTATCTCAATATATGTGATACGTTTTCAAACAAATTAAACCCACATTCGTCATCTTGAAATGGAGTCCGTTGTCCCAAACTGTATTATGCGGTAATTTGATAAAACCAGAGTGTTATTTTATAAAAAATAATGTGTCGGTGAAATTTACCTTTTGTTATCACGTACAGCACATGGCACATTCACCGTGTAGACCCCTAAAGGAACGGGAATCGATTAGCGGGTCACCAAACGAAAGAATTGACCCGAAACCTTAAAAGGGTCACGTGTCCGGATAAGCTGTTTTAACGCTCACGTCCAAACGACTCAATATTTTGAGCTGAAATTTGGAGTCAGAGTATATACGCCAGTCTTCTATATTTTGGCGTTTAAATTTCATACATACTCGGACTTTTATTTTTGAGGGTATGTTCTATTCGGGACTGCCCCTTTAATATTGACAGAGGTATGGCCTTTTAAATCAGGATTACCATTCACATGTTTCAAAAGTTCCTTTATAATTATATGGCTTGATTTTGGTGTTCTAATTTTATTCCTTCTAGAGTTCTAGTACAGTTGATATAGAATAATAGAATGGCTCTTATTTTTAAGTACATGTACCTTCATTAGCAAACTGAATGTATGCAACTCCTTAAAATTGTAAATCACTCCCCTTTAATACAAAGTTAAGTGGGGGGGGGGGGATTACTATCATTTATGAAAACAGGAATAATCCCCTTACATGCAGTTATTGATCTTCAGAACCATTTTCCATACACACAACTTATCCCTCTCCTTAATCACTCTTCTTATCCAGAAACTATGAGAGCTTTTGTAGGGGAGTGATCTTTTCAATTTGTTGATTAAATGGAGCCTTTTTCGACTTTCCTCTGAAATACAAACAACAAGGACTGTTTATATGACATTTGAACATTTGAGGCCAAAAGAAAGACCTGCAATAGGTAGATTTAGCTATCTGCATATTTAATTACATTGTTTTAATTAGATATAATTAGAATTTTAAAAAGACTAAACAATTGGATTGTTTATGAATGCATTTCCATAAAACAAGTAGTTAGATTATATTTACACTTATTTGGTATGATACATGTACAATCAAAGTTGGAAAATGGTGATTTTATTTATTACTAAATTTATCTTGCAGCATCGTGTTAATCCCAGTGAACCATTTCAGCGTGGTGTAATAGCGCCTACTCAAAGATTTAATGCTGATGTTCCTGAGAATTTATCACGTAATATACCATATAATATGCCTGGATATTCGTAAGTATCATTTGATGGATCTGTTTAAACAGAGAATATTTTATTGATCGTCAGATTAGGATATTATAATTATAGCAAGTAGAATCTCCAATTTACTCCTGCATTTAAATTAAACTTAAGATGATAGCATTTATTTTGTGCATAATTGCAACATTTTTGTAAAGGTTCCGCAATATTTGTATGTGTGTACTGTGTACATATTGATTCATTTAATGATTGTAAACAATAACAATTTTTTAATGAAAAAAATTATTGTAGACTAGATACATGCTTAACTTACATTATTTTAAAATATTTGATTGTAACTAGTAATGTTTTTGATATGATCATAGTAGCACATGGGTATGGACTATGGAATAATTAATTTGAATTTTTATTATTATTACAGAGTTAGTCAAGGAGGTCATCATCCTCCCCCCGTACATCATCCGTTAACTGGTGTACCAGCTCCTTCACAACCTCATCCCCCACAACCTGCTGTACAACCTCCACAGATGCCACCACAACAGGTAAATATATTCACATCTTTCATATAGCAGGGAAGGGGGGCTGAATTGTTAGCATGTGCATGCTGTATCATTAAGCCTGTCATTGAGTCTACTGGCGTGGTTTCTAATCCCCAGTTGTACGTGGCCAGGAGTAGGGTCACCTGCCAACCTTGTGTGTTTTCTCCATGTCCTCCCGTTTCTTCCCACCTGTTAGTCCAGAAATGACCTAGCTAGTGAGTGGACATCAAACCCTATTTCTCTCTCTATCTTTACTATCATCTTAAATATCATTGCAAATACTGTATCAACATTTTTGGATCAACATTCCATATGCATTCATTAGTTTAAAAATAATGGTATATGGATAATTCCAGTACAGAATTCTGTTTTCTGATTATTCTAAAATGGCTCCTTTTAATTGTCAATTTAAAAGTTTATATCATTTGATTTGCATGACGACAGAAACCGTTGTTATTTGGAATTTAACCATTTAATGAATTATTTGTTCTATTGTAATTGATTACCTTAAATAGGATCTCTTACATGTACATGTATGTGAGGTATTTGTTGTGTGAATTCAAATCTTTTATGTACAGTATATACATGTAGCTCTCCAGACAGATGTTTGTTAGAAATTATTTGAATATTCCTGCCAAAATTGACTAATGCGATCACTAAGATGAGTAAAAGTACATTTAGCAGGAATTATTTGTTATGTAATTTAGTACAACATATAATATGTAGTATACCATGTTTAAATACTACTTAATAATACATAGAACATTTACAAGTAAACACAAAACATAATGAATTTAATAGAATTTTCAGTAAAAAAATGCATTAAATCCTTGATTAAAATACTAAAATTCTTAACATTTAGATGCCACCTATAAGTATTCCAGAAGGCAGAAATGCATTTGAAAATACCAGTCAACATGCTTTACAAAGAATATTTCCCATGGATGCTGAGGTAAGTTCTGGCCACTTCATTTGGTTTGTTTTTTTTTCCTATTTTAAAAAATGTCAACACGTTATAAATTCTAACCAAAAGACTCATATTCTTAAAAATTGTTCAAACGTAGATTGTAGATATGATGGCATGCTATTTCGTGGATATTAATTTCAGTCCCATAATGCTCAGGTGCAGGGTCAGCAGCAACAGTTTCAAAGGTTAAAGGTTGAAGATGCTCTTTCGTACTTAGATCAAGTTAAACTACAGTTTGGTAATCATCCACAAGTTTATAACGACTTTCTCGACATAATGAAGGAGTTTAAATCTCAAACGTAAGTATTGGTGGCTTCTTCTCAATTTATCTTTGTCAATGGGCAAGTGAAAATGTAAATTAATGGAGAGTAGTAATTATAAGGCTTCGACCTTTGTTATCTCAAACAATTATGAAAGGGCATATGTTCTGTAGGTACTATTTTGGAGATCAGAGGGAAATTGTTTTCGAATGACCAGAATGTTACTTTTATACACCCACATGGAAATGAGCAGAATGTTACCTTTATACACTCACATGGAAATATGGTTGTATGTAGTCATCGCGTCCTTCCGATGCAAAAGGATTTGACCTTGGTAAGGTCGATGGTAGGGCTGGACGATATTGACAATTTTAAATATCGCGATATTTGAAAAAATATTCACGATATATATTGAAATATCGCGATATTTTTACGTGTGTAATGTTTTATTAAAAAATGTGTATAAATCATTGTTTTATGTTGTCTTTACCGTCAATGCGTAGCACGGCACCAAACTAAGTGCTTTTCAGTCATATTTGAGTGACGTCGTAAGCGGTATTTCCCCTTCAGAATCGCTAATACTAATTTTAAAACTGAAATCCGATCGTTATTATCAGCTAAGATTTATTAAAATCATAATAATTTGAATGATAATATGTCAAATATTTATAATCTCGATGAAACCTCACGAATTTTTTTATATATTTAGTCGAAATTTAGCAATTTTCAGTCATCAAAACAGATAAATCCCATTTTCTACGGCTCTAATTGTCCGATCTCGAGGTTTCACTCAGAATAATAATCACAAAAATGTTATCTATCATTTGATTGGTTCTATATGAAAATCCCCTGAAAAATAACGATCGGAATCACCAATGAAGTGGGCCATAGCAATGCCGTCAGTGGAAATTTAACGGCCGCGTGACGTCAGAGCGATATTTTCCCGCTAGCGTCTCCTGTAAACAAACGGTAATTTCGCTATCATATCGATACTTTTTTAGCCCGAATCTTTGCAGATATCGAGATTGATATTAAACTATTGCAATACAATTGTTAGGAATGCATTTACATCAATTAGTAATTCAGAATCGTAGATTGAAGTGGGCTATATTTCAGCTGCTGGCTGGCCCGATTTCAACCTAAAGTCACGTGACGTGAAACCCCTAGACTAGGACTATTTTATTGACAAAAAATGCATTTCAACAAAGATAATCAACGATGTCTTCTTATTGATTTAAATTATATCATATTTCGCACATAATTAGCAATATATCGTCAATAAATATCGCGGTATTTACGATAATCTGCAAAAAACGATATATTGCTATACCACGATGTTTTTGGTGACCAAAGATCGTCGACGATGAAAAAATTTGACATCGCGATATATCGGGATATCGAGAATATCGTCCAGCCCTAGTCGATGGCAGTGTAACCCAAGAGCAGCCAGATGCCTTCAGGCTGTTTGAGGGCTGATCTGACGTTGCCGTGTTTCAACAGTTCCCCTGGCGGTAGCAGTAGCTGACTGAAACCTGTTGCGCAGATGCTTCTGTCTTGACCACAGTTGTTACAGTTGGCGCTCCAGGTCAATAATCGATCAGCAACTTGTCCAGTGGTGTGGAAGCGTTGTCTGAGGTGAGCAATGGTCGGGCGGACATTAAAGTGTCTGCCGACAGCTACCTGTTAAGCCCCCTGATTCAACATGCCAATAGCTCTGTTCCTGGCATTTCTCCGAAGTGATGAATGTTGAAATTTTGATCTGTATTTAAAGACTGCTTAAAACCATGAAAAGAGACAAGTGTTGCGTTTGCACGAACAAAAATCATTACCGATATTAGTTTTAAACCTATGTGCTATAAGATAGGAAAGCACAAGAAAATATTTCATGAATTAGGCATTGCATTTTTAATGGCTTTTGAGTGTATGCTATTTACCGTAGTAAGATGAAGAAGTCTATTTGATTTCAATAACTTCCTTTAATTTCTTCTGGATTTATGGCTATTGTTTCACTGTGGTGCACCCTGTGAAAGCTTAACAACAAAATTTTTCATCCTATCTGTATGAAATTTGTATGCATCATTTAAATTAGCGAAAGGAAAGATCCTATTGAATTTTAGCAATGTTCACTTGTTGAGGGAACCTTATGAACCCTCAAATGGCGAAAATTAGGTATGAATTAATACATGTATTTGACAACCCTTGTCCACCACCCTCGCGATTCACCTTCTGTGGGTGGGTGTTTCGTTGTCTGGTACCCTGTCTTTAAATAAACAAGAAAGTGGTTAAACAAAAGTAGTTAGAAATTAATGGAGATAACCCTCTTGATTTAGGTCAAAATAAAATATACAATTCGGTTGATGTGATTGGACAAAGCTATAGTATACGATATTCTTTTCTCAAATATTAGTGTTTGTTTACTGAATTAAATTTTTTTTTTGTCTCTATTTGTGAATACAAATATAATTGTTATATCTGAACATCGCCTGTGTGCCATTTGTAGATAAGCAGTTATAATATTATTTATCTTTTTTTTTTCTGACAGGTTGCTGATCTACATGCCTAAGCTTATATAATATTGTATTTTGTTATTTTCAGTATTGATACTCCTGGGGTAATAAATCGTGTATCTAACTTATTTAAAGGCCATCCTGATCTAATAGTAGGATTTAATACATTTCTCCCACCTGGTTATAAGATTGAAGTACAATCAGAAATGATTAATGTACATCAACCAGGACAACAAGTTGTATCTATATCACAGAGTAATGTCCTCCAATTAGCCTCTGCTACAGTAAGTTTGCATTCTTTTTCACCTAAAATCATGTTAATTTACTATACATGTATTTTAATTCACACAGATTCTTATCGCAGACCTTATTAATTAATTTTATATTATTATCTATCTATTTATTTGATATACTTCTTACTACTTTTTATCCGGCATCTCAAAAAGAATCTATGGGTTTTTTTATTACAAAGTGGATAAATTGTCATGGATTTTTTTTGAAAACCTTTGCTCTATACCTAAGCTTATTTATTTCAGCCAATGCTCCATCAGCAGAATAATGCTAGTCAGAGTCAAAATAACTCATCTGCTGCTTCTCATCATTCATATCATCAATCACCTCGTCACAATCCTGAACCTACACCTCCCCCATCTTCACAACAACAACAACAACAACAGCAACAACAGCAGCAGCAGCAGCAACAACAACAACAGGTGCAGCAGCAACAACAACAACAACAGCAACAACACAATAATAATAACAATCAACAACAACAAGCTGGTCAACCCGTTGAATTTAATCACGCAATCAACTATGTCAATAAAATCAAGGTCAGTTTCCTTTGTCTTTCTATAAAACCTCATACCACTTCCCATTGGAGGTGTTAATGTAGTTTACATACAAATCTTAACACACACTCTTCCTTTTCATATATTTGTTGAATTTTTTTACTTTTGTTAAAATATTGAATTTATTATTTGAATAATTTGATTTATTATTTGAATAATCTGGTTTTTATTTTAATAATCTGATTTATTATTTGAATAATTTGATTTATTATTTGAATAATTTGATTTATTATTTGAATAATTAGATTTATTATTTGAATAATTTGATTTATTATTTGAATAATTTGATTTATTATTTGAATAATTTGATTTATTATTTGAATAATTTGATTTATTATTTGAATAATTTGATTTATTATTTGAATAAATTTGAGAAAGAAATGGAGTTAAACGTCCAATCAACACAAACTAGGTCATTTCGCGACTAACACATGTTTCAAACTTATTTAGCAGGGGGGGGCAGAGGCCCCGGAGAAAACTCACAACTTGGACAGGCGACCCTACTCCTTACCACGTACAACCGGTGAATCGAAACTCGATGACAGATCAGACACATGCACTAACCATTTGACTATCCAACCCCCCTACTTAGAAATGATTTAATTAGTTTGGATATAGCATAATATGGGTTTAAAAAGAGATCTGCACTGCTTAGGTTGACTTTGAGCGTATTAAACAATAACTCTATTGTAATTTGATTATTTTAGAATCGATTTCAAGGTCAACCAGAAATCTACAAACAGTTTTTAGAGATTCTGCATACTTATCAAAAAGAACAGAGAAATTTAAAGGAGGTAAAGCAACTGTTTTTATACGCCCAGATTTTCATGTGGACGTTTATTGTCGTCACCCCTGTCCGTCCGTCCACAATTGTTTGTGAACACTCTACAGGTCACAATTTCTATCTGATTTTGAAATAAAGGTTTATCACCATAAAATCTCGGTTCCTTTGATATTGGCATATATCGGACCGTAACTTCATGGATTATGGCCCCTGATTGCACGAAAAATAAAGTTTTAGCTTGTGAACACTGTAGATCTTGGTTCCTTTCGATATTTGCGCATATCAGATCTTAACTCCCTGAATTATGGCCCCTGATTGTACGAAACTCGCCTATTTTAGCTTGTTGTCCCTCTGGAGGTCACAATTATTATTGTCACAAAAAGCGTTTGATTATATCACCGTTATAATGAAGGTTGAGTTTGAAACTCATGGAATAGTGTATAATATGGTATAACATGGTTTTAGACCCTGTAGAGGTCAAAATTTTAATCCGATTTTGATGAAACTTGAAGTGCATGTTTATAACCCAAGATCTTGGTTCTTTTACATATTTGCGCATTTCGAATTGTAACTGCCATGAATTATGGCCCTTGATTTTAGGAAAAATCACTTTCTTTTTAGCTTGTTCTCTATCCATATCTTGATAATGTGGGCGTATCCTGCCTGGAAGCCGCTGGTTTTATTGTCATATTACTTCCAATATGGTGGGTCACTTGGACCACAATGCTTGTTAAAAAAAAATTACAGATCAAAATGGGAACCGAAATGAGACTGCAATACATCATAAAAATATATTTTTTATCGTTTATACTGCAGATCAATTTAACTCTACTGTTCTATTTATACTCTCTCTTTGAATAAGTAGACAACCAAATTAATGTTTGTTTATACTGTAGTTAGTTATACAGTAACTCAGTAAACAATAATTGTTAAGATTTTCAACATTTAACATGTTTTTTGCCTGTTAAATTGTAACAAAATATTGTTAGTTTAACTTACTATACTTGAGATGAAATATGTACTTATTTGACAGCATATTGTTTGTTATTTATTATTGATGTTAATATTTGGTGTTACTAGGGTTTAGTTTCATCAACCTATAAACCTTTAACAGAAGCAGAGGTCTACTCTCAAGTAGCTAAATTATTTCAAAATCAAGAAGATTTATTGGCAGAATTTGGTCAGTTCTTACCCGATGCCAATGGTTCATCATCGTTTGTTAATTCTTATGCTAGTATATTTACTCATGCTGTGGTAAGTCATGTAAGTAATTTTTTTTTATTTGTCTGATTTAATGTATACTTAAAACAATATCTTTTTTTAGTGAAATACATAATGCAAGACTATGTTTGATTTGGCTGTAGAAATGATGATTAATATGATCAGCAGTAAATATTGATATAAATATGCGATAAATTGATATGTGTCTTTTATTTACTTGGGGCTTGTTAATAATTTTAACAGAAACAAAGTATTCTAGTATGACTTGAAACTAAAGTTAAAATAACTATGTAATATGGTATTATTTTGAAAACATTATTGTTTATTCTCTTTCTTTTATTAAATGTAAAATTCAAAGGTTTTCTCCAATAAAAAAAATATATTTCGGGGACAATTGTCTTAGACCCATTATATGATAGACATTCTGTATTTTGCAAGTTTAACAATCATTACATCATGTAATTCCACAAGTTAATGTACTGTAAAAGAGTTAGTATTAACTGTCTTGTTATAATGTATAATTTGTATAAAGAAGAAGCTCTACACAAGCTGTACAAAGTAAAAGCTAGATTTTGTCGTAATAGCTACATTTTGTCTTATTTCTCCCCCACAGAATGATTCATCAGCACTTGGTGTAAGGAATGACCATTCTTCAACAGTTAAAAAACCTGGTTTTAATAACAAGAATCAGTCAAATAAAAGTAGTCAATTAAAACGTCCCATGCCTGGATCACAGATACCTGCTAAGGTAGGAAATTTTGATCATCTTATAGTGTGTTTGTTGAAACAAAATATTATTGTTTTATGTTAAATATTACAATTCCCTTTTGTTGCCATTTCTTGATTTAGGTCTCCAGTGTTGGATTTCCCCCTTCCTTCCTACCCTAATTTGACCCCACCAATTTCGAGAGAGTGTTTGTTGTCGTTGATTTAGCTGGTTTCAGTTTATCAAAAGAGAAAATTTCTTTCGCAACCAGATTCTTGTAACACAAATACTTTGTGTTAGTGTTACTGTACCTCATTTAATTGATATGGTACACGGTGTACTAGATGTTAAAAACCTATAATAATACTGATAATGTACCTGTCTTTCTATTGTGGGGAAATAAAACATTCTTTTGTTTGAATTACTGTGATTAAAATTTTGAACATAATTTCTATGTTTATATATTTATACAGAAACCTAAAACAAGTAGTTTAAAAGATGTATCATTAGCGGAAGCTGGTAAATATGGTACGCTCAATGAATATGCATTTTTTGACAAAGTAAGTAGCTTGTTATGATTATAAACTGTACATGTGAATAATATTGTGACACTCTTAACTTTTAACTTTTATATGACTTACATATAGTAAAACTATTATATTAGAATAGGAATATCCTCAACTGTTTTATAAGACAAGTCTTATTCTAGTCAAGCGTGAATATTTTTCTTCGACAACAGAGATTATCATGATATTGTGCATTTCTGTTTTCGTGATGAGCATTCTTGTTTTTGGACTAGGAATTGAGGGTGATTCTCTTCAAAATCCTAATGCTCCATCACTTCCTCCCACTGCTAAAGACCCCTACGCACAAGTGAATTATTGGAATAAAAAAAACAAAATAACATGTGTTAGTCCTGAAATGACCTAGTTGTGTTGAGTGGACGTTAAACCCCATTTCTCTCTCTCTCTCTTGTTGACTGCTCAGACGACTTAGCTGTTGTGGGCGTATGTTTCATTGTCTGGCAACCTATCTTTTTCATAGATATATTTATGAATAATTGAATTTATTCTATATTTGTTTACAGGTACGCAAAGCTTTAAAACACCATGAAGTATATGATAACTTTTTACGCTGTCTAGTTCTCTTTAATCAGGAAGTTATCTCACGAAATGAACTAGTCCAACTAGTGCAAAATTTTCTAGGGTAAGATAATCACATATTTACGTAGAAACAAAGAACCGATCTATTGTGGCAGTCATATAATTTTTATACGCCCACATTGAAATGTGGTCGTATATTGTTGTCGCCCCTATCCATCCTTCCAGCAGCCACAATTGCTTGTGGACGTTCCAGAGGCTAAAGTTAATATCCGATTGACTTTAAGTTTATACACAGTGTTTAAGTTTATGAGACGAAGAAGCCTCTTGATTTTCAGTGATTTCCGATAATTACTGTCGTAGTTAGGGCCCTTGATCACTTCAAAAAAATCTGTGGACGCTCTGGAGGCTAAAGTTATCATTAATTGACTGACTGATTTGTATTTGAATGATGATAGTATTTGAGGCAGGGTATGCTTTCTCATTTTAGAACCCCCAATACCACTTCTCATTTGAGGAGTTCACAAATCTGAAATTTTGTTGTTGTACTTTGTATAAAGACACCTTTTACATTAGATTAAAACAAAAATTTTGTTACTAGCTTAATTTATGTAAGTTCCACTAAGTGATTGTAAAAAAAATAATTTCTAAACAAGTTGGTATTATATATTTTTTATCAGAAAATATCCCGAGTTATTAAAATGGTTTAAAGATTTTCTTGGTTGTAAAGAATCTGGAGGTACAACGGAAGCCATTCCACAACCAGCTACAGCTAAAGAAAGAATCAGTGGGGAATTATTAATGGAAATAGGTAATAATACCTTCATTAGTTTAATTATGTATTTCCAAAGCAATGTAATGTGTTTGATATATGTGACCTGCCTTGGCTAAATGAGACACATGGGACAAAATATCAAAAACCAGGTACCGATAGTCATTATGGTGTGGGTCAAGAGATCACGCTGGCTTTCAATTTTTTTACGCTAAACTGGATTATAAATTTTATATAAAAATATGTTCATATTTTTTTTTACGCCAACTGAAATACTTTTTCCCCCTAATATGTGTGATAAAAAAGACAACATGCAACATGTCAGTGATTCAGGATGAAGGGCCTGACAAGGACAGCTGTCTAGGCATTCGGATGAAACAAAAAATACGAAGTCCCGTGTACACATTCCTTTCGATATTGGCATGTATCGGACCCTAACTTCATGGATTATTGCCCCTGATATGAAAAATGAGCTTGTGGACCCCATAGAGGTCACAATTTTGAACCTCAGGTTGAGATTTTTTTTTCAAATTAAATAATTTATAATATTTAATATTGTATTCAGATTTTGCTACTTGTAAGAGATATGGAGCAAGTTACAGAGCTTTACCTAAATCTTACCCACAACCAAAATGTTCCGGTAGAACACAGCTTTGTCGTGAGGTAAGCATTTTTTTTGTTCAACTTTGATAATTTAAATGTATGTATGTATGCTAACAACTGAAGATACAAATATGTTTTTATACGCCCACATTTTCATGTGGACGTATTATGTCGTCGCCCCTGTCCGTCTGTCCGTCCGTCCGTCCGTCCGTCCACAATTGTTTGTGGACTCTCTACAGGTCACAATTCTTGTCTGATTTTGACGAAACTTGAAATATAGGTTTATCCCCAAAAGATCTCGGCTGCTTTTCATATTGGCATGTATCGGATCAAAACTTCATGGATTATGGCCACGTCTGTCCGTCCGTCCGTCCACAATTGTTTGTGGACTCTCTACAGGTCACAATTCTTGTCTGATTTTGACGAAACTTGAAATATAGGTTTATCCCCGAAAGATCTCGGCTGCTTTCCATATTGGCATGTATCGGATCCAAACTTCATGGATTATGGCCCCTGATTGTATGAAAAATCACGTTTTTAGCTTGTGGACCCTATAGAGGTCAAAATTTTGAACCGATTTTGATGAAACTTGACATGCATGTTTATAACCCAAAGATCTTGGTTCCTTTCAATATTTGCGCCTATCAAAACGTAATTTCCTGAATTATGGCCCCTGATTGTCCGAAAAATCACCTATTTTAGCTTGTGGTACCTCTGGAGGTCACAATTATTATCTGATTTGAAAAACCGTTCAATTATATCACCGTTACACCCTAAGGAAGGTTGAGTTCAAATTTCGGACCAAAATTACCATACAAAATGGCCTTCGTTCGTACGCGAATACTGTTAAAAAATGGTTTATCAAGGTTGTGGACCCTGTAGAGATCACGATTTTATTTCGATTTTGATGAAACTTGAAATGCATGGTTATAACCCAAAGATCTTGGTTCCTTTCAATATTTGCGCATATCGGATCGTTACTTCCTGAATTATGGCCTCTAATTATATGCAAAATCGCCTTGGTTTAGCTTGTGGTCCCTCTGGAGGTTACAATATTATCCGATTTAAAAAATCGTTTGTTTATATCACTGTTACACCCTCAGAAAGGTTGAGTTCCAATTTTGGTATAATTGGACCATATTTGCCATACAAATAGGCCGCCATTTGTTCGCGAATACTGTTAAAAAATTGTATATCAAGGTTGTGGACCCTGTAGAGGTCACAATTTTGATTCGATTTTGATTAAACTTGAAATGCGTGGTTAAAACCCAAAGATCTTGGTTCCTTTCGATATTTGCGCATATCGGATCGTAATTTTCTGAATTATGGCCCCTGATTATACGCAAAATCGCCTTCGTTTAGCTTGTGGTCCCCCCGGAGGTCACAATTATTATCTGATTTAAAAAATCGTTTGATTATATCATCGTTATGCCCTAAGGAAGGTTGAGTTCAAATTTTGGAAAAATTGTAGCTAAATTGCTATACAAAATGGCCGCCATTTGTACGCGAATACTGTTAAAAAATGGTATATCAAGGTTGTGGGCCCTGTAGAGGTCACAATTTTAATCCATTTTGATGAAACTTGAAATGCATGGTTATAACCCAAAGATCCTGTTTCCTTTCGATATTTGGACATATCGGATCGTAAATTCCTGAATTATGGTCCCTGATTATACGCAAAATCGTCTTTGTGGTCCCTCTGGAGGTCACAATTATTATCCGATTTAAAAAATCGTTTGATTATATCACCGTTACATCCTTAGGAAGGTTGACTTCGAATTTCGGAAAAATTCGAAACAAAATTGCCATACAAAATGGCCGCCACGTGTACGCGAATACTGTTATAAAATGGTATATCAAGGTTGTGGACCCAATATAGGTCAAAATTTTGATTTAATATTCATGAAACTTTAAATGCATGGTTATAATCCAAAGATCTTGGTTTCTTTCGTTATTTGCACATATCAGATCATAACTTCCTGAATTATGGCCCCTGATTGTCCGAAAAATCGCCTATGGTCCCTCAGGAGGTCACGATTATTATCTGATTTAAAAAAACGCTTGACTCTATCACTGTTACACCATATGGAAGGTTGAGTTTGAATTTCAGGGAAATCGGACCATAATTGCCAGACAAAATGGCCGCTGTTTGTACGCTAATAGTGTTAAAATATGGTATGTCAAGGTTTTGAACCCAGTATAAGTCACAATTTTAATTCGATTTTGATGAAACTTGAAATGCATGTTTATAACCTAAAGATCTTAATTCTTTTCAATATTTGCGCATATCAAATTGTAATTTAATGAATTATAGCCTGATTGTAGGAAAAATCACTTTCGGTTTTGCTTGTTCTCTATCCATCTCTCGAAAATGTGGGCGTATCCTGCCTGGCAGTGCCAGCTTACTATCTTTCTTAATGTTATGGGGGGTTATGATGGTCTAGTGGTCTAGAGTGCTGTACTTCGACCTCTAGCTGGCCGGTCACCTCTGGCTTGCAGCTGTGGTTTCAAGCCCTGGTGTGAGTGTATGTGGCATGGAGATAGGAGCGCCTTCTCAACCTCGTGGGTTTCCTCCGGGCTAAAGACCCCTGCACACAAGCAAAGTATTGAAATAAAATTAAACCATATGTTAGTCCCAAAAGGACCTCGTTGTGTTGAGTGGAAGTTAACCCTTCCTTAGCGCATAAATATTCACTGAGGTAGCGCAATATTTTTTGGCAAAATGTGCCAAATACTGTATACATTATTAAAATTAGTCCAGCTAAGTAACTAATGAATATAGAACTTTCAAATTTTTAAGGACTACTTATTACTATCTCAGGTTGTACTTGGCAAGTTTTGACCTACTTCTACCAAGTTGCCATGGTAACCAGGTAATCCAAGATGGCCGCCACTTTTTTAAGAAATCATATTTTCAAGATAATCAAGTGCTGTAGGCTATAAAATATATATAAAAATAGTGCCAATTGTATAGAATATGGGGCCTAACATGTTTCCAATATTTTACCACCAAAAAAGTGGGATAACATCTAAAATTTGAAAAATAATTGTGTGATAACTAATTAAAGACAGATTTTTCGAGAATTTTTTTTTCGCACAAAGACTTACAAAAAACATTTATTTTGTCATCAATAAACTTCTAAATTGTTTTTTGAACAAAATATATAACTATCTCATTGTGAACAAAGAGAAATATAAAATATGTTATGGGACATGTCGGATCATCGCCAAAACTAACCTCATCTGGGGGGGGGGGCAGCGAAGGTAGGCGGGGAAGCGCGAAGGTCGGCTGATCAACTTGCATCGGTCCAGGAACATTGTCAGCTATGTCATCAAACGCCTCATTTTCTGAGCTTTCAGGAGATATGTCGTTTGTCGGTATATCGTATTCACTGCCAAAGCTAACGGGCCCTCAATCTTCGTCATTTGAGCCGTTGAAAATGAAATCTAGGGCGTGTTGAAATGCGTAGTATTTGTTGATATTTTAGTCGGATGTTTTGGTTTTGTATGACCCGGATGTTGGCTATATTCGGTCGCTAGTAATACTAACGCTAGTTACACACTCCCGAGTTAGATTTCACGTGATACAAGGTCACTGAACCATGCATTCTATTTTCCCGACATTTGTCGGCAGACGCTACCAGCGGTCAAAAACGTTGCAGACGCTAAGGAAGGGTTAAACCCAATTTCTCTCTCTCTCTCTCTCTTAATGTTATATTAAACAGATTATACTTAAGGGCGTTGCCATGTCTAACCTATTGTTACTTCGCAACTTACTTTATGTAATTTTTCAAACTCTGTTCCACATAAATTTGGTATGATCATTAAAAAGGCATCTGCTGAAGCTGTGATTTAAATCATAGTTTGGGTACATATCTATTGTGGTTTTAAAGATATTAAATTTTGAAATCGTCTTAAAAATGATCAATTTTCGTTATAAATCTAAAAGTTCTCAGTCTTGCTTTAAGGTTTTCCTTGGTTACAAAAAAGGTCCTTTCGAATCGTGACGTATTTGTGTAATAATTAATGCTATTTGTAAACGATTGGACAAAATATCATGAATTCGCAATAAGTAGACTTAGTCACTCCTGTCTGTGTAGTTATTTGAAAATAATATGATATCTTCGTCACACAAAACAAAGAAACGAATGGAGCCATTTTGTCTGCATTTTTCATTTTTTTGTGCCTCGGTAAAATATTCTAAATTTCGAGGACTACTAAACACAGAGAACATGTCATTGCGTTGACTAGGGCATGAGTACTAGAGTGATTTGAAGCAGCACGTTACAGCCATTGAGAGGCTTATCTCATCCAGGTTACTAATTTTTGGTAACTTAAAGCCTTGTGCCTGTAAAGTAAAGTAAAATGGGCTTCTTGTGTCAGTAAATGTCCACCAGCCTACAATTATTTCTAAAATCACATTTCAGCTGCATTATGACTTCTCGTCTTAGTGGAGTGTTTCATTTAATCTCAGTTTGTAGGAACATGTATTAAATGATACATGCATGTTGTTATATATTTGTAGGTATTAAATGATACATGGGTGTCGTTTCCATCCTGGTCTGAAGATTCTACATTTGTTACATCACGTAAAACACAATACGAAGAACATATATATCGATGTGAAGATGAAAGATTTGAGGTATAAAATTCAGATTACTAGCCAGATTAATCGAGTAGTAAAGATTTTCAAATAAAACATGATAATTCTTACATGCCATCATTCCAGATTTAAATGACTATTACTATAGTACTGTACTGCCTTCAACTTTTATGAACAGAAAGGCAGAGTGTTTATGGTTAATGATTTTAGTCAATTATCACCTTCAACTATGTTTTTTTATACGTCCACATTTTCATGTGGACCTGTATTGTTGTCGCCCCTGTCATTTCTGAACTTGTATCTGTCATTTTAAACTGTGTACCAGACATAACAATATCATTAATAACACAGAAATAAAACATGTCTGTGCCAGGCAAAATGACAGACACCAGGGAGATTGTACCCGAAAATGTCTGTCACTGGTGCCTTATTTCCAGGCTTGTTAGTTACACAGAATTAATTGTGGAGTTGTAGTGAGTAATTCTATAAAAATTTTCGGGTTTTATTTCAGCTTGATGTTGTGATAGAAGCTAATTTATCTACTATAAGGGCATTAGAGGGTGTAAATAAAAAATTAAGTCGTATGACTCCCGAAGAACAAGCCAAGTTCCGCTTAGATAATTCATTAGGTGGATCATCTGAAGTCTTACACAGACGCGCAATACAAAGGTTAGTATTTTAACATTAAATATTAGTTTCATTGTCTTATTTATTATGAAACTTAGTTATAGGGAACTGTTTTGGTATTTATGAGTGTTTTTAGAGTTATGTTGAAGCTTTCCAATTACACTCTTTCAGTTATCACTGTATTTTATTCCAGCACATTAGTCTGTAAATGACCAAATAATAAGATTGACTTTAATATATGTACATAGCATCTTTCTTGGATGAGCTTTATAAGTTGAAAAATATAGGTTAAAATATTCCAGGATATATGGTGACAAAGCTCCAGAAATTATAGATGGTATGAAGAAAAATCCATGTGTAGCTGTTCCATTAGTTCTGAGACGGTAAGTAATACCTCTACTACAATTTAGAAGTGGATAATGAACTTATTCTGATAAAACAAAGGATTTCTGTTAGCTATTGACATTGACCAAGTGCTGAAACTCTAATAAAAAGTGCACACAGGTTGTTTCGTCCCTTTAAATGTTAAAAATTGAAACTGACTGGCCAATTGTTACTTGTCCAATCAAAGGATTTCTGTTAGCTATTGACATTGACCAAGTGCTGAAACTCTGATAAAAAGTGCACACAGGTTGTTTCGTCCCTTTAAATGTTAAAAATTGAAACTGACTGGCCAATTGTTACTTGTCCAATCAAAGTTACATGCATAATTGGTGGCAAGCTGAAATAAATATTCTGTGATGAGTAAAAATATTGACTCGTCTTACCTGTTGGCTATCAGTTAATGTCATTTTCATCACCTGCATGGTAACTTTTTATAGAATATAGTCTTTTAATTCTTTCTTACTTTTTTCAGTTTAAAAGCTAAAGAAGAAGAATGGCGAGAGTCTCAGAGAGGATTTAATAAAATCTGGCGGGAACAGAATGAGAAATATTACCTCAAATCATTAGATCACATGGGAATCAATTTTAAACAAAATGACATCAAAGCCATCCGCTCAAAGGCATTATTAAATGAAATAGAGACTATTTATGATGAGGTGAGAAGGTTATTATTGTGTGTTAGGATGCTATGACATCGAAAAATACAATTGGACAACCAATTTTGTTCAATCTCCTAGTAAAAATCTCATTGCTATTGTAATGTTACTTTGTTAGCATGCTTGTCTTGGACTGGAAGTGCCAAAACTATATATGATCATATTAATACTCAAGCATGCAAATTATCATAATTCCTCCTAGAGACAGATGGTTGTCCCAAGACTTCATCTTAATTGTAGTAAATATTTGATGTATTTCTATGTTTTAGAAACAAGAACAGATATTAGAGGGTCAAAATGAAATTTCCAGTCCTCACCTATCATTTATATATAAAGAAAGAAGTATGATAGATGATGCAGCTAATCTTATAATACATCATATGAAACGACAAACAGGTATTATATACACCCAGGAAAAAATGGTTGATACTTTCTTATACCACACTTAAACAAGTTAAGAAAATGGATATCAAAATAAGCCTGGTCTTTCCATCTTTCTATCCTTGGGTTTTTGTTTCCAAAGTATAAGTCTTGTAGTAGTTTTGCCTTGTAGAATTTAATTTAGTTTTTGGTGACCAATTCAGGAGCATATCTCTGAAACCATTCACGATACTTTGATCAATGTTGTAGTCACATCGACTTATTGTAATAGTTGTGCTAAATAGATATTTCTAGGTTAATAATATTCAAGGGACTAAACCATTCAATATTACTTTAGAAACTTTTTGCACACATTCTATTACTGTAGCTTTGTTGTTTGCTTGTAAGGAAATGCTGGTTTTATATTTTTGAAATTCAATGGACAAAAATCTTAACTAGTTTTCAGTATGAATTATTCAATTACTATTCCTGTAAAAAGCATAACAGTAGGACATTAAACCCCATTTCATTTCATTCCTGAATAAAAATTGTATTCAATCATTCATCCATACATCAAGAACTGAACAGTTAACTCTTGTGTGTTTTGATACTATGATAGTTAAATTTGGCTACTGACTGCCAATAACACCGATTTTGATCCCTTTATCTTACTAAGACTACTTGTTTTTATTAATTCCTAATTATGATCGTTTTTCCTGTTGAGACGAATATATCATGAGTTATAAAAGCTATAGAGGAAAATAAAATATTTAAAATTTGATTTCAGGTATACATAAAGAAGATAAAACAAGAATAAAACAATTATTAAATCATTTTATACCAGACATGTTTTTCTCTCCACGTGGTGAATTAAGTGATGATGAAGGTGATAAAGATGAAGGTAACTTTTATTTTTTATGTCATCTTATCAAGTAACAGTGTCTATTAATTAAATTGGTACAAAATCTGAGGTTATGTACACGTTCATGTGTATGTAAAAGAAGCCTTAACAGTTGGAATGGATGAAATATACGTGGAAATGCTGCTGTCAGGTCAAAATTTCCTTCATTGACCTCTAAATGACATATGAGAGTCTTCATTCTCAGAAATTTAGGACGTTGAGCTTGTTTTGTTTTTTCATAAAATTGACCATTTGGTTTCCATATTGACATTCGTGTTAATTTTATCATTTGGTAAACTAAAATTTATATATCAAACTGTAACATTTTGAATTCCCTGTATTGTTAGGGAGGTTTTTTTGTTGAACAGTGAGTACACCACTATTTATGCTTTAAATACAGATGATGTTGGCTTACATTATTTCAAATAAATTGCGGCCAATTAGACATTAGACTGTATAGTAGTATATCAAATATTGGACTTGACAGAAGCTTTTATTGAAATGCACTTGCAGGATAGTATCTTTATTTTAAGTTGTTTAATGGTCTTAAACAAGACACTGCATAATAATAATATATTGATGCAACACTGAGACTAACGCACTCATGCAGTTTCAATATTTAACTTAATGTCTCCCTATCAACCATTAAACCAGTAGTGATAATGTTATATTGTAGATATGGAGACCGATGATTATGAGAGAACTGAGATAAAGAAACCAGAAACAAGTAGTAGAAAGGAAGATAAAACTCCACCGCCATCAGTAGCAGACACAACAACAATTGATAAAAAACCTGAAATAAAGAAAGAACCTGGTACTGATGATAAACAACAACAATCGCCACCATTAGTTAATGGTGTTAATACTGATGATTCTGATGATGATGTAAGTAATAAAAGCCAAATTATACATGTATCAAGAAAACATATGTGAACTCATCTGTCCCTTGGATTGCTGGCTAACAGTTTTATTCCCTTTAACTTTTTTTTGATTTTTTGGTTTCTAATTTTTTATTCATATGTTGTGCAGCAGTTCTCCTACATTCTTATTACCGAAGTCTCTTAAAGAAACTGTCAAATTGATAAATTACATTATTTTGCATTACTGGTATAAATCATTATTGTGATAACTATAAATTTTCTCTCATTTGTTTTAGGATGAAAAATGTTCTCTGTTTTTCACCAATAATAACTGGTATCTGTTTTTCCGTTTACATCAATTATTATGTGAACGCCTACATAGAATTTATACGTTAACCCAGAAAATAGTACAAGAAGATTGTCGGAAGGAGCGTAAAGATTCTACTGCTATAGCACTAAGATTAAAAACACCTTGTAAGTACTTGTTACACCATGGTGAAAAATTTACTTGATACTGGTTTTATCATTCACCAATATTTACTATTTTCACAATCCAGCCTCCTGGGTTTTCTCCGGGTATCCGGTTTCCTCCCACTGCTAAGGACCCCTACACGCAAGTGAATTATTGAAATAAAAATAAACCATATGTTAGTCCTGAAATGACCTAGTTTATGTCTAGTGTACGTTAAACCCCATTTCTCTCTCTCTCTCGCCGTTATCACAAGCTGAGAAATTTCTATTTCACCTTAACTCTAGTAATAATATTAAAATGATATGATCATCTATTTTTATGTTGATATTTTGATTTGTATTACGTTTTCTATGTGAAATAAGTAGGTAATAAGTTCTTGTAAACTATTATAATATAATGTTATATATATATTGTATATTTACAGTTGAAGTAGAACCTGAAGACTATTATTCCTACTTTCTAGAAATGATTAAAAATTTATTAGATGGTCACATGGAATCTAGTTCATATGAAGATCAACTACGTGAAATGTTTGGTATACAGGCTTATATTGCCTTTACTATGGATAAACTTGTACAAAATCTTGTTAGACAGGTATGATATTATTGGAAGCGTTTAAACTGGACCTGTTGGTCATGTCTCATTAAATGATACATGATGCTAGCTTTTTATTTCACACACCAATTTGAAGTTTTTATTGTTTTCAAAAATACAGAATTTATGTTTGTGTTTTGATTATTTGATCCTTGAGTCCTATTTAGCCAAAGTTAGTCAAAAATGTAATAAGTTACTGAGTTTAAGTATTCTATTCTTTAAACATATGAAATGTCATCATATATTCTGGGGTTTCTATGGTTGAAATAAATGTGGTTAATATTTGATCTGTTTTGACAGAGTTTATCAACATTGCTAACTAATATTGTGTATATATTTGTAGTTACAACATATAGTAACTGATGAAACCTGTCAGAAAGTCATGGATTTATTTATTGAAGAACAGAAAAATGGTGCCACAGGTGGTCGCTTAGCAACGCAACATCAGAGAACTTTAGTAGAATCATCATTTCAACGCAGAGCAGAACAACTTCTTTCAGAAGAAAATTGTTATAAAATAGTTATTGTAAGTATTCTATATATATACTGGTTGAAACAATTTATGATCAATGAAGGTATATACTTGGTAGATTTAAACTTCTACTCTCTTCTCAATATTCATGTATGTTTTACCCACAAGTATTTTTACTGTGTTGAATCGATATATCGAACTGTGGAATGCCACATGCAGATTGATTCTTGATGATACTTATGAAAAATAGGATCTTTGGGTCATGGACCCCAGCTTTATGGAAACAATATTAAAGAGCCCAACCAAATCATATTACTGCAGTTAAAATATGCAGTACTATTCCGATGGTGGTTCAATATATGAATGGCCATCAACAGGATTATAGTCAACCCCTAATGTTGTTGTCAAATGAGCAATTCCTTGTTTTTTTTTATAAAAGTGTGAGTTGAGAGTATTAAAGATGTTTTATTAAATATATTTCAGTTTAAGAAAGAGTGTAAATTAACTCTAGAATTATTAGATACAGAACATGATCAAGGTGATGATCCAGTAGAAGTAGAAAAATGGTCCGAGTATGTTGAACAATATGTAGCACAAGATGATACAATATCAGAAGAGCTTAAAGATCAACTTACAAAAAAACCTGTCTTTTTACCCAGGTATAAGATCTTATTAGACTTGTATATTACTTTAATTATGGTACATGCAATACAAACCAGTGACTGCCAGGCAGGATACACCCACATTTTAGAGAGATGGATAGAGAACAAGCTAAAATGAAAGTGATTTTTCCCTACAATCAAGGGCCTTAATTCAGGAAGTTACAATCCGATATGCACAAATATTGACAGGAACCAAGATCTTTGGGTTATAAACATGCATTTAAAGTTTCATCAAAATTAGATTAAAATTGTGACCTCTACAGGGTCCACAACCTTGATATACCATATTTTTACACTATTCACTTACAAGTGATGGCCATTTTGTACGGTCATTTGGTCGAATCTTCACGACCTCCAGAGGGACCACAAGTTTAAAATGGTGATTTTTCGTATAATCAGGGGTATCAAAAGGAACCAAGATCTTTGCGTTATAAACATGCATTTCAAGTTTCATAAAAATCAGATTAAAATTGTGACCTCCACAGGGTCCAAAACCTTTTTACAAAAAAAAAACCCCCAAAAAAGTTTCATTTAATTTCTAATTTTTAACATTGATTTCCTGTACTATTATTCTACCCTACTCAATCGACCAACCTCAATCATATAATACCAGGGGTCACGGAACCGGGGCGGGGTGGTGGGTGCTGCTGAAGGCACTGCAGGGGTTACTCAAAATGTAAACAATCACACCAAATTTTTAAAAATTTTCTATGGGCCCTATGACCATTTACGACAAGGAGACTTGACTAGTTGGAAGAAAATCAGAACATATGCTCAATAAACATATTATAAGACCTTTATTTCAGTTTATAGGTAGACAGTTTATAGGCCTACTGGTATTATCGTTGCATGTACAGTTGAAGGCATTTTTGAAGGTTGAACACTACCTTTGATTTTTCATAGGGCATCTACTTTATTTATGTATGACAGTTGCACATGCCCACTTGTCAGTATTTGATGTGATGTTTATATATTTTTTTAGAATTGTTCGACAGTCAAGGCAGCATAACAAGAATAAAACGCGTGGTGAAGAGGAAGAAAAACAGAAAGAGAAAGATAAAGACAGTGATACTAAAGAAGAAACAAGTGAACTCCTTAAACCTAAAACTGAAGATATGGATATTATGGACAGTACAGGGTGTAAATTTAATGTGAATTCCTTTAAAATGGTGTATGTAGTGAACAGTGAAAGCTATTTGTATAAACGAATGGCACTTAAAAAAGCCAAAGAGGTAAATATATCATTACACAATTTATGTCATGGGAGGCAAACAGTAACACTTCCTTAAAAAAAGTTGCAGGTTCTGGACAGGTGGGGCGATCTGTGTAACTGCTGGATCAAAAGCTGATGCAAGCGGAGAGAGTAGACAAGAATAGATCGTTCAAAAATGAGTAGTATAAACTGACTATAATAAAGGACCTAAGTCCGTAACTTAAAATCCTCCAAAATCGTCGACATTGAAAACGCGAATTATTCGTCAATTTAAACCAACATTGATGATGTAAACTTACCGGGAAAATATGAGCTTCTGATATCCGATATTTAAGATAAAATATTTTTTTTAACATTGGTACACAAATCGTTTACCATAATGCGCTTCAGCCCTAGTTGTAATAAGAGACTCGAGGGACGAGGCTAGACACATTGCACCAGCGCTCACGGCATATGTAGATTGGAATGACTAGACGCTAGACATTGTGCACTCGATTGAGACCGCATGGCTTATTTTGCCGAACACTGGTTTGAAATTCGAATAAAAACGGAAACCATTGAATGTAAATCAGTTTATACACATTCATATTGCGGATTTATATACATTGCGACCCACTTTTGTCAATGTCTAGGACCAAAATGTTAGCGATTTAGCTCCTTTAATTGTAATAGAGTTTGTGTATTACATAATGTTATGAGTTATACTACTGTTGAGCAGGAAATTTGAAACTGTAAAAATTGTATTTGTTTCATTCCCTATATGTTTTTATTCTTATTTCTTTCAGTCCCATAAACGAGTGTCGTTAAAGTTACATGAAAAATTCATGACAAAAGTGAATAAATGGAGAAAGGAAAATGTGACTGCCGAACTAGAAGCAGCTTGTTCTCAGTGGCTGCTGGGTAAAGGTGAAGGACTTCATGCGTGTAAAACAACGTGTAATAAAATTTATTTTCCGGACAAATCTCCCTACTACCAATATAACAAATATTCTGTGGAATATTTTGAAGCAAACAGCGCCTCGAAACCTGACATAGAAAAATAAGTGTTAAACTGCATGTCTATGAATTATTTTTACAAACTGTCTCTATGCTTTTTGCTACAATATTCATTATTTATGAAGACAATAACTCGACATCAGTACATGGAAGTATCCTCTGAATTTTTTATTAACGTAACTTGTATTATGACCAGCATGTTGAAGAAAACCCGTCTTTAACTGCCAAATATTGCATTTGTTCCATGAAAATATCAAGTGATTTTTCTGTTAAGAATGTGAAATACAAAAAATATTATATCACAACAGAAAACAATTTAAAGGCTAGAAAATTATAAAGTGCTAATTGTGTACATATATTATGTATAAATTTTACTTTTTCAAGCCATTATTACATTGTATATGACTTACTTATGGGCACTGTACATATTCAAAAAATTTTCCCCCTCATTTGTATTGTATTAGTGTATAAATAGCCATTTCGTACCATTTATTCATTGTAGTAGGTTAAGGTTGTATAATAGATAAGTATCATGTAAGTAGAATCATACAGATATTCTGTATATTGTCATTATGTAAAGAACCACTCAATAAAATTATTTTGAAATTATGAAATCGTAGTTTGGAATCTTAACATAATTAGATATTTTTGTCCCCCCCCCCCCTTTCGAAGATGGGGGGGTATTTTGGGCGGAAAAATGTGACGATGTGCAGAATTTGATTAAGTGGTAGTGTTTACAGGGGCGTAGAATCAATTTCTGACAATAACAACCTTGTAAAATGATCACATGTTCACAAATTTAGTATATTTCCTTTTGTGGTTGGGAAAACCGGACTATGAGTTGATTTCCATTAAGATTCAATTTCTGTCATATACAACTACGTAAAATGGTCGTATGTTCACCAATTTAGCATATTTCCAAGATGGTGGAATGTTTTCTGAACATATTATTATCATTTATTTATCATCGATTTGCCTGGGGAGCAAAGCCTATTCCTGGCATGAAGGCAAAAAAAGCATAGCAGCAGCATGGTGCTTACGCCACGTGCCCATCATGCGCCTGCCTTGACCATGCCAAACGCTTACTACAAGATCTTACTACGCTTGTGGCCAAGCCAAGCGCGAAAAGTGTCCCCAGCATGATCTAGCGGTTACCAGTCAGACCGAGATACGTTCTCACCAGTGACATGCCAACCAGGCGTAATAGAGACTTACCATGATCACCCGTCCTCATTCATTTTCAAAGCAGAGAACAAACAATCAAGAACATTACATAGTTTTTTTGAGGTTTCCTCTTTGGGTGCAAGAATGGAGCTGATGGACGAGGCTCAGTATTTTCCCTATATATACATAAAGGTTGAAACAGCGTAGCAAGCATGTGACCAGGAGCTTCGTTCCAGCCCGGCAGCAACGTTGTTGATAGTGGTGGAGACGTGGCTGTAAATGAAATACTTGCTAAGCCCTTATAGCATAGATTATGTTATCAACTGACTTCCAAGGGGAATGTAGAACGAGCGTGTGGAATGATAGTGCGTTGGAAACATAAAGTATGTCACCACTTCCACAACGACGTGGCCGGGTACTGCATCAGCACATCGTCTCCTATTTTGCCGCCAAAAATGACCACCTTCTTAGAAATATGCTAAGTATATGAACATGTGATCATTTTACCTAGTTGTCAATGTGAGGAATGGAATCTGTGACCCCGAAAACATATATATTGACACCAAACACTAATACTTAATCGAAATCAGTACATTGTCCGATTTTCCAGCCAAAAATGATCGCCGTCTTTGAAATGTCACCATGAAATGCTGGAAAACATTCTGAGGTATAGTCATGAAGGACATGAACCTTGCCAATATTAACACATTGCCAAATCACAGTTGATGGACTATGTCGATAACATTATAAAAAAGGTGAAAATAAAAAAAAAAGTTGGGAGTATTATCACAGAATGGCTACCCTCAAATACCCCCCCCCCCATACTATGAAAACCTAATCAGAAAAACGTCAACATTGGTTTTTTGTAATCAACACCTACAAAATAAAGCTTATTCCATGATTTCTACCCGAAAAGCCGACGGATGGGAATTATGTAACAAACCCTATCCAACTAATGAGCAGAGATAAGCAATCTGATTGGTTGATGCTTTGGCCAATGGGGCGCAATAACTTTGGCTGTAATGAAGTTCGATTGTGCGAATTTTCTATTTAGGCAAACCAGCCATAAGCAATTTGAATGGTCAAGACTTTGGAACATAACAACCATGCTTTTAAAGATACATTATGGGAGGTGAGATAACGAGATAACAGTTCTCATTATAATAGTTAAAAACTACATAATGCAAAGGCAGTTTGCTGAATATTTCAGTCAAATTGATCAACTATGAACCGTAAACCATTCGAATGAATAAATGAAATGGGGTTAAACGTCCTACGCCTAAGCATCTAACCTGGGCTTATTGAAATCAGACATACGCATACTCATACAGTGTGCTATGAGGGAAATTTTGCCCGGGCAGCAACTGAATTCCAACTGCCAAGGGTTCTTTATGTGCACGCCAATGTGTAGGCTACACGGGACCTCGGTTTTTCGTCCTATTACGAACAACTTGGCAGCTGTCCTTGTCAGGCCCTCCTCTGCATCACTGACAAGGGGAAATCACGCCGGAAAATCGAGATGAACTTTCTCTGCCAATGCAGGGATCGGACGCCCGACCTACAGGCTAGCGAACCAGCGCCTTATCCACTTAGCCACCGTTGTGATCCTCCCCTCTCCCCCCATTCGAATGAAAGTTCCGCTTAGCCTCGGTCATCATTACTGAAGTCAGTACAGTAAGGCGAAACTAATTGTCTCGATTATCCATTTATTTGTTTAATAACAGGAAAGTTTTCTTGCAAATCGGACAACAATCCAACAAATCACAGTCTAGCCTTACCGTCGAGAGCTAATTATGGTCTGAATAAGTTAGTTAATGTCTAATTTTATATTTCTATAACATCTGAAGCCTAAATTAAGACTTTAATTGAGATAGAATGTTTAAACTTGATATAGATGTATAATTATTAGGTGAATGTCGTGTCTGTGTTCAATGATTAAAGAGCTAATCCCGATATTTTTTGAGGGAATAAAACTGCTTAAAATACAGATGTGACGTCATCCTTTGATGTTGGCGTACCATTATTTCAAATAATGTACTGGCAACTTGCCAATAGTACATTATTTCAATATTAGACTGGCATGCCGTTTTTCACTGTAAACACACGTGCGGAGTGTGACCGAGTGTGTGTTTTTTAAGTAGTTTAATCGTCTCTGGCTTAGACATTGCGTAATATATTGTAAAAACACTCGGACGTACGGTCCTCTTGTTGTTACAATATATTACTTAATGTATCGCCCTCGACCATTAAACCACACTTAACTTTGTGTTAAAATCCCTTAAAATATTCGAGTCAAGGACAGAGCAACACTTCAGTATTAATGATATGTTTTCAAACGACTTAAATCCGTCAGTCTTCATCTGGAATTTGAGACCGGTACCCCAAGGTGTATTTTGTGGTATCTGGATAAAACCAAACATTTTTTTTTATAAAAATAATGTGTAGTTGAAATTTGCCTTTCTTTATCAAGTACGGCACATGGGTTATTCACTGCATAACCCTCTCAAGTAACCGTAATCGGTTACAAGGTCACCCAATGAAACAACTGACCCGAAATCTTAAAGGGGTTACGTGTCCGTATAAGCAGTTTTGGCGTTCACGTCCAGACGACTCAATATTTTGAGTTTAAATTTTGAGACAAGGTAAATACACCATTCCCCTATATTTTGGGGTTTTATTTTCATACATTCTCAGACTTTTTTTTGAGCCTCTGTTTAATTCGCGATTGTCCCTTTAAGATTTCAAGCTAAAGCTAAGCAGAGCTAATCCATTTCATTACTCGATGCTTTGGGGCAAGATAGTCTTGATTCTATCTGGTAGTGTATAGTTTGATTGCTCGATACTTTTGAAAAAAAATAAATGTGCGATTAATTAAATGTGTTATCAATTTATTTTGGGATTTCGGCCTCACTGTTGGCTTGTTACATCTCAATAATAGTGCAAATATTTTAGCTACAGAATAATCTGCTCTGTCCTCTGTTTGGCCCACCCCCAATATTTTAAGAAAATAGTTTTAAAATAATTTATAGAGGTTTAAAGCAGGATGGGCTTGTACGAAATCACTCTCTGACTGAGTAGGGGTGTTAGATTTAATCACCGTAGAAGGTATTGATTACCGAAACGTATCACAAACTCTAAACAATAACATGTGCATCACTTGCTTTTTACGATCCTCAAAGTTTTTTGGTTATAAGTTCAACGCGGCGTGAATATGCATTCACTTGATACACTCAATCCGTTCGTTTGACACCTCCCTCTTTTTTCGGATAAGCTGGTGATTTAGCGACGAACAGGGTCTGGTCAGCTCTATTCATCTCGACGACCAGTATCTGAAATACTGCCAAATTAATATTTATTCAATTTGATTCACTCGCTTCGTCGGTCTGTCACTCTCCTCTCTGGTCGGATAAACTAGTGATTTGGCGACAGGCGGTATCTTGTAAGCTGGTTTTATCGCGACGATCAGTGCCTAAAATATTGCCAGATACTGCATTTGGGGCAGTCTACTCTTCAAATTTTCGGGGGCTTTGTTGAGGTTTTGCAAGTCCGTTCATTTGCCACTTTCCTCTCTGGGTTGGATAGACTAGTGATCAGGCGACAGACGTGAGACGGTATCTGATCAGCTCTATATATCTCTACAATCGGTGCCTAAATACTCTCAGACAGCATTTTCGACAGTCTATTTTTCAAAAATTTCTTGGGGAGGTCCCAATCACCCCCCTACTTTGGCACTCGTAAGTGGATTCCGTCGAGGTTCGCAAGTCCGTTCGTTTGACACTTTATCTCAACGATCAGTGTCTGAAATAGTGCCAGGCAGCATTAACGGCAGTCTGTTTTTCAAAAACTTCTGGGGGAGACCCCCTAACCTCTAGTTGATGCTCGTGCCTTTGCCCCAGCTTTGCCACTCCAATCACGTTCGACGCCCATCTAAAAATGTATATAAAGATTATTGGTGAATTGTTTCGACTATATTAAATGTTTATCTCATCAGCAGTGGATACCAAATGTTGCTAATTTTTCAATTCATCATAGCCTTGTACATACTGAATGGAATAAAATCATTTTGGTACCGATATTCCTTTTACAGATTAAACTTTCACAAAAGTCCGTTCATTTGCCACTTTCCTCTCTGGGTTGGATAGACTAGTGATCAGGCGACAGACGTGAGACGGTATCTGATCAGCTCTATATATCTCTACAATCGGTGCCTAAATACTCTGAGACAGCATTTCCGACAGTCTATTTTTCAAAAATTTCTTGGGGAGGTCCCAATCACCCCCTACTTTGGCACTCGTAAGTGGATTCCGTCGAGGTTCGCAAGTCCGTTCGTTTGACACTTTAACTCAACGATCAGTGTCTGAAATAGTGCCAGGCAGCATTAACGGCAGTCTGTTTTTCAAAAACTTCTGGGGGAGACACCCTAACCCCTAGTTGATGCTCGTGCCTTTGCCCCAGCTTTGCCACTCCAATCACGTTCGACGCCCATCTAAAAATGTATATAAAGATTATTGGTGAATTGTTTCGACTATATTAAATGTTTATCTCATCAGCAGTGGATACCAAATGTTGCTAATTTTTCAATTCATCATAGCCTTGTACATACTGAATGGAATAAAATCATTTTGGTACCGATATTCCTTTTACAGATTAAACTTTCACAAAAGTGTAGTTTGCAAGGACTTCAAAATGAGGATCAGTCGTTAATAGTTGTCCGCATGTACTAAATTTACAGTAATATTGGACACCAACATAACCTACGAAGATGCATAAGGGCTCCATTTTAAACGTCCACATTTTCATTTGGATGTTCATGTATATTGTAATTGTCCCTGTCTGTCCGGACGACCGTTCGTCCATAATTTGTTTTTGTGACACTCTACAGGTCACCATTTTTATACATTTTTTGACGAAATATAGGGTTATATCCAAAAGATCTTGATTCCTTTCGATATTAGCATGTACCGGACCGTAACTTCACCACTTTTTTTATTTTTTAATAATTAGCTATTTTGTAGATTGAATATTGGCATTTATAAGATTGGGATTTCTCTGTATCATTATTATTTCAATTTTGTACTTCCTATTAAAATTGTTACCACTTCTCACAATACAGCCTCGTAACAGCAACGACATTCCTCATGAAATTTTATATCTTTCAGCTAGACACCAAACCAATCAGACAAAGCCGGAGATCGCTGCCCCTTTGTGCACAATAATTAAATAACGTTTGGAACAAATCGTTCCACATGTGTCTCCCGAATATCTTATCAATCACCATAAATTGATTTGGCCAGCTTTTTTGGTGTGTAATGTTAGCATTGAATCCTATTTTTGTATCTGGGATCTAATGAATTGTTTGATAATGGATTTAATGACACATGTAATATCAATAGCTGTTAATTTGTATATTAGACTACACAATGAAACAAACAACTCAAAACTCTTATTTTACACAATCTCATTTTATTTTCACTAAGACTCTTATACCACCAAATATGATAAAAGCAAAACAGAAATGCTAAATTAAGATGCTATTGAGCTTTTTTTCCCCTTTTTGGGTAGGGTAAGTAAAATAAACTAATTATTTGTGTAAAAAAATGCAAGTTCTGACATACTTTTCTACCTTGACATGATAATCAATAGAAATTTCTTTTTTTAACAAACCTGATCCTGTAAAGAAACTTAAAATTTGGCCAATATTAGCAGACTCTTTTGGGGATGACATGTTTAGAAAGATTAACACCTATATATGTAATGATCTTCTGTACCTAGAGTTTTGATAATTAGTTCTATGATAGAAAGGCATAAATTTAATGATTCTTTTTCCTTTTTTGAAGTATAAATGTAACCTATGTTCATAAAAAATTTTGCTTGTAAAATAAAAAGAATAAAAAGAACTATGTTCGAAATACTGAAAGCAGTGGTGTCAAAAATAATATTTCTATGTGTAGCATAGGATTTTATTTAAAGAAATTACATTTTAAACTAATAAACTAGCTGAAAATTAAAAAAAAACAAAAACATTCTTTGATGAATGTCACTTCAAAATTTAGAGAGGCAAAAAAGTATGAGAAACTCAGCAAAATTATATTTCATCACTGAAATACATGTATAGTAGAAGTAGTAAAATACCCAGACTTTACTATTTATTGTTCTAGTTAGCTGGAGGAGGATTTTGACATTTTCTTGAAAGAAATTGGTTATTGGAAAAAAAAAGCCAGAGGTGACTAGAGTACAAATAATCTCAGCTTGGAAAATTCCAGAGATAGCTGAAGAATTTAGATCAATAACTGATGACATAAGGCTTCTTAAATGAACATTATTATTAATATCCAACGTCTTACATCCAATAAAAATTACTTTCGTTCCTCACATCAATTTCGATGAGTGACAGTGTTAAATCCCTTTCCTGGTTTTGTTAAAAATAATAATGAACATTAAAACAAGCAATATGTGTAATATGTTATTTCTATTCCTGTAATAAAAAAAAAAGCTCCAAGCAAGTACATTCTAGCAAAGTAAACATTAATATATAGATAAGACAAGCATATATAGTAAATGTATGTACATTTTATATATAATATAATATGTGTTTATACAGGATACATTAGTACCAATTCAATATCTTTCTCTCTTCAAACACATACAGTATAAAAATCTCCCTTTCACACATTATTATTACAACCCCTATACATCACCGGTAAAGCAATATCAATCCATTAAAAATATGACAACAAGTGAAGCCAGTGATTGTAGTTTAAATATATTCCTACGATTCTACGAGGCTGATATTTCATATGTGTATGTATTAACTATGATAAAACAAGAACATTTTCATGAATTCTAATAACAATAAGCAAAACATGAAACAAACAGAGGCACACAGAGCATTATTATCTACAACCATTCTTTTAAAAATATAATTCAAACCATCAACAATATTAAGGTTTTTTTTGCTGAATTTATAGGATATTCTTGGCTAGACTTTTTTTCCACAAGTTTTTGTGTGTCATGCTAGAATTAAGTGGCTATCTTTGGTTTATGACGAGAAATACCTGAATCTAGTCAATATAAAATGCTATGTGTGCCTTGATAATACAAGTTATACAATATAAGACAGTACAGGATGTAAATCTAATTCCATATAGGAAGCTTAAAATCTCTAAAACAATGAACATTTCTCTTGAATTCTATTATTATTCAACTATCAACCACAGAATTCTTTTTAATCTGAATATAATAATATACTAAACCTAATTGTAGTCAAATTTGGGTAATAAAACCTATTTTAGTCAAATTTCAACATTAAATATTATTCAAAAGTTATATTTACTGGTATATAAAAAGTTTGATGAAATCATTTTCTTTGTTCACAAAAACTAAGTACCAGTACCAAATTTTGTTAATAACATAGAAGTGTTCAGTCAAGAATCAATAGGCCAACCTACACTTATGATGACATTACTAAATATAAAAGCATATCCATGCTGTGTTATCTGTTAACAGCATTGAATATGAATTTCATACTATTGCAACTCTTCATATTGTAGTAATTTTGTAATCAATACATCAAACTTTTAAACAAAATTTCTAAGTAATGTCAAACCAGCAATCGTACATTACTGTGATTTCTTTATGCTGTCAAAACAATTTTTTTTAGTCTTGTAATCGATTCCCTCGGACCAGTAACCCACAGAGATTAACAAATTAAATCAATATTACTCAAGACTTATTGATGTTTCTGAGAATTTTAATTCCTTCCTAATTTGGATATATTTTTTATTGAATTATAACCAAACTGCGGTCCGGTGTCATGAGATGGCATAAGAATATTTTTTCAAGCGCTCAATGTTCTATATTATTGAATAGAACAACAAACATGGCTTCATCATTATGTGGATGATTTATGAGCAATAATTAAGATTCCATATAAAATTATTGTTGGTTATTTCATTAAGATGATATTTATGTAGGTAAAATACAAGTAACAATGTTACATTAACTATATAATAATAACAGTAAACTGATCCTCTTTTTTTTGTAACTGTATTATTTCCCAAGACTTGTATAAAAGGCATACTAAAAGCTTGATTTTTAAATGTATAATTTATCTAGATTCATAATTATAAAATGTATACTAAAACCTTGATTTCCAAGATGCTTGCAATAGATATCTTTAATCTATGCCAGTTATCAAATCAACATGTCCACAGACTTTCATAATCAGGACAAAGCAAAAGTGAACAGTTACTGGACAGACTTTGTTTTTTCTACATGACAATCAATGAATGATATACAAATTTTACAATCTAAGCATGCATTAATTTGAGAGTAAAATAGAAAATGAAGATATATTAGAAACTATGCCAAAATAATACATGCCTAGAAAGAAATTTTCATTACCAGCCAGCAACAGTGGAACAATGAAACAAATCCTAGTGCTAACTATTTACTACACTTTCTAAAATCTAAAATGTTAAAACTACATCTTCACAACATTAATAGCACTGTGTTAGGTCAAAAATGAAATCATTACAAATAATCACATAGAATAGAAGAAAGTATGGATAATATTCCCCCAGTCTTGATTTTTCTTTAATTCTTTCAACAAGATATCTTCTTTCTTCACTCCTTCGAGATTTGAAAATTTTAACACTAAAATTGTAGAAACTATTCTTCAAGATATTATAGAAGTTCAAATAACGACTTCCGCACATAGTTAGAAACCATTTTTAAATGTTGATTAGTAAAACGTCTGTTATACTACTGTAATAACATATTTCTTCATTCTGTTTGTAGTTTTCACATTATATAAGATAAAACCAGAGTAATATATAAGCAGTACAAATAAGCTGGTTATATAAAAAGTATATTAACACGTTAAGACAGATCGTGCATCATAATCATTCAAATTAAACCAAGGAAAAGAATAATGACATCGATCGGAACGAGAACTGTTTATTTTCAAATATGAAAAAAGTTGAGGTCACAAGTTATCTATACAGCCTGCAGTTTTCTTTAGCAACAAATCTAAAAGATGTTAATGTTTGTTTTTTTGTCAGCCACCCTGATAATTTAAGACATGCTTGAACATGGTAAACCAGGGGAACCCATTTGAGTTAAAACACGATCCAACCACTGTAACGGTCCATTTAAATGAATCTCAATCCAACATGGCGTACTAGTAACTGTCTGGCGTCTGTAATATATAATACAATATAATTACAATTACCCAAAAAATACATGCTTAAAAGATAATGTACAAAATAAGCTGGATGGACTTTTTAACTTAATGTTAAACATTTTTAAAGATTGATCAACTTCCCAATGAAAGTGTTCTTTCCCCTATTCAGTGCTTGTGTTTCTTTTGTTCTAAGGTATGGTGTTCACTTGATGTCATAAACCACTTTATATAAAGATGGAAAAGTTTAAAATTAAACCCGTTTTCTGACTTAGTCAGTGTACTTAAGATATTCTCCACAAAACACATTTGTATTGATTATTTTTTGTTAAACACTTTTAAAGGTTTATTTTCCAGAGTTTGAATATAAAATATTACCTGTACTCTGCTCCCCATCCTTTCACAAAACTCATTCTAATAGTACACATACGAGTTAACTGATAAACTGACTCAAAACCTTGATTTACTGATTGAGCCAACAGAGCAGCAAATTCCTGGTTGTTAAATATCTTCAAATTACATCCTGTAATATTACAACACAATCAGTATGTATATCAATATCTCAACTTATATATCACAAACAACCTGGTATAAATGTACTAGTACTACTATAATCATTATAATAGCTACTAGATTTTGAATCACTTGGAATACATGATCACCTAATTTCTGTATTCAAACCCAGCTAAAATTGGGAAGCAATACAGACAAAGTAAATATAATGTAGCATAACAATTGTATGTCGTAGACTGACATTGATCGAGTACATGTTTCAGGATTCTTCGACATCTGTACACATTCTAGAAGTTATACTTAAAATGGATTATCTCCCATTAATCAGTAAACTGAGCATGTTTCCTACCTGGAGGTATCTTACACACTGTAGCAGGATGCCATCCATATCTTTGATTGCAGTTGGGACTCTGGACAAAAACAGCATTTTCACTCAAACACTCTGCAAACACTTCTCCGCCAATATAATACAATCTAACTCCTTTACCTGTAAAATATTAAAATAAATACCAACTCTTTTTTAACCTATACTAATTTACTATCAATTTCTTTATAGTCCAGTTTGATCAATATAAAGATTAGAATTGTATAATGATATCAATGTAGAATAATATGTTTCATATACATACGATCTTAATTCCAAGAAGAGAATTACCAGAAAATGAAATATATATGTATACATGTACCTATATGTCGTCTGGTCATTTCTACTTGTTGAGTTCTGTTGACATTAGACAGTAGTCCCAGACAGAATCTCTCTGAATTAGAGGGATCTGTAAAGCCATCCACTGTGAGAGACGGTTGTGAAGCATGGAAAGTCTCTCCAACACGAGTGTTTAGTTCATAATAGGCTATAGAACACCAGAAGTCAGGTTCCTTGTATGTAACAGGCTGTAGATCATTATCAGCTGAAAAACAAACAATCATAATTAAGTCAACTGGTTCAATCCAAAATAGTGCTTGATAGCAGCATGAATAATGTGCAGCATTACAATATTTAAATGAAATAGTGACCAAACTAAAATATATTCGTTTACCCTTATTGTAGAAATGTCATTCTGTACTTGTAGATTAGTTTATCCGGGGCATATCTCCAATACAGCACAGTGGTATGTATGTCAGAACTATGATATATTTGAAAACCTGGCATTTTGTTTGCAACCCATGAAATTTTTTTGGGTCTAACCCTTTAGATGCATTTATTTTTTTAGCTTTTGATCTAGCTCCTAGTTGCATTGATATCACATAGTACTCCAATTTTTGTCATGATAACTATCACAACCGGGTGAATGTTCAAATAGTGCTTATTTTATTTGAAAGTAAATAGTAAATGAATCACTTATTGGAAAACGCTGAAAATAAATAGGCTTCTTCGTATCAGATATTGATAGCAACATGTATCGGCCGATACAGATACAATCACTGATAGTGGTGTATATAAAACTAAAACACATTAAAATGTCTCGAATGGCATGATGATCTACATAGATATTTGTCTGTATTAGTCAGGAAACGCATGTTACTATTTTACCTCGGAAATCAAACACAAACCCTGTCTTTTTGAAGTAATAAAATTGGGTCACGCTTCACAAATACACTCCATCTATTATGAACTTCATTATTTGTGAAAAAGGATTTACAGCCCCCGAGAGTCATGTATTACCAGTACGTCAAAATAGCCATGCATGGTTATTTAGTTGCAAGCAAAATAATGATTTGTTCACAACTTGGATAATATTTTAAAGGTATTTACCGAGTCATTTTGAACAGAATTAACTCCAGTATCGGCAAAATGGCCGTGTATCGGCCGATACAGATTTCTCCCAATAGGCAACTTATCGGACCATCACTAGTATAAATCTAAAGTCAATTGGATATTAACATTAGCCTCTAGAGCTTTCACAGGATAACTTTAAACATTGTGTATAAATTTAAAGTCAATTGAATATTAACTTTAGCCTCTAGATCTAGAGCAACCACAAGATTTTTCAAAGTGATCAATAGGATTCTTCGTCTCATGACCTTTAAAACTGTGTATAAATAAAGACTATCAGGTAATAACTTTAGCCTCTAGAGCGAACACAAGAAATTGTTGACGCCGGAGACGACAATATACGACCCATTTCTATGTGGGCCTATAAAAAGTGGATGTGAAATGGAATAAGGTATTGAATTGAACTGTCATTCAGTGAACTGTTTAAATCCTCTGGTAGACCCTTAATTCATTAACAAGCCAACAGTGAGGCTGATGTCCCCCGCCAAAATCCCAAAATAAATAGATGACACATATTATTTAATAACACATTTATTTGTTTCAAAAGTATCAAGCAATTAGACTATACACTAAGTTTCATCACTCTCTCTCATATAGAATCATAATTATCTTGAAATTGCTTAGCTCTGCTTAGTTTCAGCACAAAATGTTTATCATTGAACTCAGTCAAGACATTCACTTAAAGTTACATTATAGGCGGGTCAAACTAACATTTGACGTAGAACAAATTGCAACAAAAGGTTTTTTGATTTCTATTGACTCATTATGATGACCTAAGTAAGGAAAAGAAAGTTTACCAAAATCGGAGTCCAAATAAGGGCAGGGGGCGGGGCTAAATCCAAGATGGCGGCTTTCAACCAAAAATCGCGAATATCTCTAAAACCACTGGTTTTAGACACCATAGATGTATTATGGACAGATAGGAAGTCAATATCAGTGAGTCCAAAAATGGTAGATTCAGCCACTTGTGACGTCTGCATGACGTCATATTAACTATGGCTGCCGCAGGAGGAAATAAAATGAAATGGGGTGTAACGTGATTGGGCTAATGTAGACGGGCATAAATCATACAGTGTGTGGTGGTTGGTCTTTTACCCGGACAACATCCCTACATCCTAGTCTTATCTTTAATTTAAACCGTAAAGAATTTTTTTGCGTGCCCCTCAATGTGTACACAGGACCTTTGTTTTTCTCTCACCAGACGACTAGACGGTGCCCCTTGCCAAACCCCTTGTCCTGTGTCACTCACAATAGGGAGCTCTGTCGGATTCCATTAATAACGACAAGTATGATGGCATGCAATTTATTTATTTAAACGTCAAGGTCATTATCATGATCTTCATCTTCTTCGGTGACTTTTTGAGTATTATCACAGAAATCTGACTGACAAGGCCCACACGCACTCGAACAAGGCATACCATATTTGCGACAACCACACCTATTTCCTGTACAATGTGTCGTGCAGCTACAGTGTACAACATTTAGAAGTTCTGTGGGAATAGAACTTTTATCGTTCATTGTAGGTATTAGTGCATTGTTCTGTAGTCTCCACCCCCAGTCAGTCGGACGAAGTTCTCCACTTTTCCCCATCCATACCATGATTTGATAGTGGCACCTTAGTGAATGAAATTTTAGCGCCGATTCCGTTGGTGGCAGTTTTTCTGGAGTTACAAAAGTTTTAGAAGTAACTATCTTTGTAGACAACAGTCTATACCTCAAAGTTTTAAGGGATTCCGAGTCCTTCCCACCAAAAAAATAAAGTGCAGTTTTGATGCCTGCTGCACAAACGTCACTTGGATTACTATCTGAACAGAACACTTTAGCTAGACTTGTAATTGGTGATGATTTTCGCAACAGTTTTTGAAATGCGGACTGTTTTCCTATGCCGAATATTCTTGAAGTTGAGTCACATCCGGTAAATGCGTGTAGGAATAAGAGACTACTGCATAGTTCATCACCAAGTGCCACTTTAATAGACTTTATATCATATATCTTTCTTGTAGACCCTGACTTCTGTTTATCTGATCGAAACAATAACTGTAGATTTTCAGTGTGATAATAATAAAGAAGAAGGATTAATAAGTCTGTATCTTCGCCTATAAGAGTTGTGGAGTTCAATATTGACAGTGATTCGGCTGTCTTAGCTATTTCTACATCAGCGTCGCCTTCAGTCTGAACAGTGTGACAACCTTTGTCATTAAGATGTTTCATAACAAGTTGTATGAACGAGTTCTTATTTTTTGCATTTGATAAAAAATCGTGTTGTTTTCCAGAGAAGATGGTGTTTTCCGTCATATTCACAGAAAGTCCTACGCGAGAATTACGCCTTTGGTGTGTGTTATCTTTTATGGTCGGACCATTATAGCCGTCGAATATAACCGTGCTTCCATACCCATAGTTCCGAACCGTAAAGTCTGCGTAAGTTTCCGCTATTTCTGAATACGTACTTCCTTCTTTCCATGTTAATCTATGTAGAAGTGAGCCACCATCTAAGACGAATTTAGCAGTACGTGGGGATCTTGTATTATCAGATTCATGGTTATCAGATTTCTGTACCGTCATCTTGATAATGGCATGTGCCAATGGTGGCTTGTCAGCTTTTCGTAGAACATAGGTCGCTTCGAATAAACCTGGAGGATAAGGACATAACTCATAATCGAGAATATCTTTTAAAGCAATATCGCCATGCTGTGCAACAATCAACAGTCGTTGAAATAACAAAGCAGGATCAATCGTACGATCATCAGCTATCGGAACAGCACATGACGAAGCCATATTCCTAACTTTATCTTTTCTGGTGAAAGAATACGTAAAAATTGATTGTCCAATCATTTTCTCAACAATTCCCCAGCCGACTTCTTCCCAGTGGTCGACGTTTATCATATCGCTTGCCTCCATACCAGTAACAATGTTCCTAAGACCAGGGTCTGCCGATAATGGCTCACACGAATGAACAACATCTAGTAATTTTTGAAAATCCCTTAAGTCTCTTTCGACTCTTGCTTTAGTACCTTCTCTATGCTGGTCATTTGTAAAATATTTCGTATCTGTAAAATCTTGCATTGCTAGACTGTATTCGGCACATGCTGGTGCGGACATAGTCCAAATAGCTCTTTGTCTTTCTGTCATTCCACTACCTCGTGTAAGTCCCCCTCTTGTCTTCAGTGCTCGCATGAGCACTTGTTCAATCACCAAGTCCAAAGATAAACCAGCCCAAAACTTGTCTGTACGCCTTATTACAAAAAGTCCATTCTCAAACATCTCGTTTACGTCTGGACGCGTATGTTTCAGAGCCAGCATGTCCATCAGATATAGATAACTCGATTTTAAGTAATTATAATGTCCAGCTGCGGCGAATATCGGAAGACAATCGTATATGACTCTCAAATGACTATTCCAAGAAGAACTTCTATCACTTTTCACCAAATTCCTTGCAGTTTGAATGAGTTTCTGATACAAGTACCAGATATTAGCAGTTCTTGAAACAGAAGACTTGGCGCGCTTTTTGTCTTCAACGGTTTTCTCAATATCAACAATTGTTTCATCATTTTGCAGGTCACTTATTTGTAATTCACCACTAATCACAGAGCCGTACTTGGCCTCAAGACTATCCAACTGTTCTTCAAAGTCAGGATTTTCATTTATAATTTCCGATATAGTTTCATGTGTGATACATTTATCTAACAATAAATGTGCCCTGAATGACCTCTGAATCGCCTTTCCACTCATTATGTGTAACACTGCATTGTCACCGTAAAGAGTTTCAATCAATTTCCTTATTCCTGTACCATCCATGAGATCACCTATAGCCCCAAGCAAGTTCATCAGCATATGGAAAGTACCCATTCGTACTATAACATCTTTTACGCTGTCATCATCTGAAGCTTCAGCCACAATTTCTCTTGATTTCCAGTACAGAGGTTGATCAAATGTTACGATTGCTGGAATTTTATTGGTGTGTGCTATTCCGCAAATATATCGAAGAGTGGAATATATACAGGTTTTATCGCTAGACTGGAGATCAATCATTGGTAGAAGATAAACAGAAGATTTACCAGGATGCAGCACATTAGCGTGGATCATATGCATCATACCTGACCAGTTTGGAGACACAGATTTGTATCGAAATGACATTTCCCATAAAATGTCTATTTTCTTGTCTGTTACAGGAATTTCATTGAGACGAACTTTCTCGAACTGAAGAGATAACCGTAGACGATTTGCGGCATGGTATTGGTGAATAGGAATTTTGGTGTCTTCTGTAATGTCCAGTAGGCTAACAGGTTTTCTTGGGATTGTTTGCGATTGAGAACATTGGTTTCTGGGCGTAACAGCACATATAAGGCCCATGCCATGAAAGGTACCCTTTCCATCAAGTGTCATAATGTTCGCATCAACATTATCTCCGGCGAAGAGAGCAATCATTCCATCTTCCGTGTTTCCTATTGGAGATAACACACCCATACATGCAGCATTGAGTATAAATCTACCAACCTCATTATAAGATGAGCAGAGTCCCATAGTGTGTAAGATGTCGATTAAAAATCGTGACCGAAACATATAATGGAGCTGAACACCCAGGCCTATCTGTAGGGGTGAAATGATAGCCTGGGGACGTGCTGCTTGCATGATACTGTGACCTATTGTAGCTATTTTCCGACAAGTATCCTTTCCAACAAATAGGTTAGCCAAGAAAAGCCGAAGTGATTCTGGTATATAGGTTAAAAGAGAGTCCAGCTTTAAATTGTTTGGAGTAGGATACTCATCCTTGGATTCACTCAACTTTTTAATGTCGCTTTTGATTAGTTTGGCCGCTGCCTTTAATATTGAGCGTTTCCGAGTTGCATCATCACTCTCATTCGCCTTTGTCATATACGTCCTCAAAATTGAATCTACAGTCTCAATTCTAGTGACTATATCTTTTAAGCCATATTTTGAAGAAATTTTGATACTTTCACCATATTTTTCAATAAGTTTCATTTTCATATATTTTGCGCTGTAAGCAGTAACATCTTCACAATTCATTTCACGCAAAATTTCACCCATTCTTTCTATTAAATCCGTGATTGTCAGCTGTTCCTCGTCGTTTTCTTCAAAATACTTACAGACACAGAGAAATGCATTTTCCAGAGTTTCGTCTTTTGGTCTTCCAGATTTTTTACGTTTTGCCACTGGCTCTAGCTGAAAATCTGTTGGAATGTTTTTTCCTGTTCTAAAATTTGTTGAGCATACATGATGGTAGACACAATCGGCCGCGTGAAGGTCAGCATTAAAAAATTCAATTCGTCCACACACGACGTGACTCCATTGATCATTGCGTGATTTGCAACAGTGACGAATAGTTCTTACGAAATCATCTGTTTTAACCAAGCTGTATTCCGCCGACGATTCAGATACAGATTGACCACAAAAAAGGCAGTCGCTCTGATTATTAAAACTCCCCACGGAAGTACGTGTTACTTTTCTTACAGGGTTGTCATCTTTATTTTTCTTAAACGATTCAATGTCCTTTTTATTGACATATTTTTGTCGACAATTGACATGAATCCTCGTTCCTGCAGCTACTGAAATAGAATCACCTCTCGACAACGCAGCCCTGTTTATGCTTTTCGCCCCCTTCTCCGTAATTGTAACATACTGTTCTTCTTTATCAATTCTACATGAAGGGCATACCATCTTCACTGTATCAGCACTCATTTGTGCACTTAACGTCGACCATTTTCGCAAGAAATGCCACGTCTGGTGTCCCGTAATGACGTCACAATAACGCCATGACGTCACAGTAGCGTCATGACGTCAGAGAGACTTAACGTCGTCAATAACGACTCACTGAAACCGACTTCCTATCTGTCCGCAATACATTTATTGAGACTAAATCTAATACTTTTGGACATATACGCGCTTATTCGGTCGTAAGCCGCCATCTTGGATTTGACCCCGCCCCCTGTCCCTATTTGGACTCCGATTTTGGTAAACTTTCTTTTCTTTACTTAGGACATCATAATAAGTCAATAGAAATCAAAAAACCTTTTGTTGCAATTTGTTCTACGTACGGCATCTTTTTGCCGTCGTTTGACCCGCCTATTATTCAAGATATAGATAAGAACTAGCCATTCTTGCTATAATAGTTAAAAAGTAGATGATGTAAAATTAATAATTTGAAAATTTTTCAAATTACTACATTGCAAGCGAAGATATTGGCATTTGAAGGTTTGGCAGACGTGTGCAATAATTTCAACCACGGTCCTGGTTGAACGAAGCTAAGTATCGAAACGGCTGGAACAGGCCATATTGATTAAATCAAATTATCGCTGAAATTAAACTGTTTAATATCAGAGATATCTGATGCCATCCAGCAGAGTTGATTAAGGCCTTGATCAGTTAATTAATGTCTAATTAATACTATGGAAACATTTCAGGCCCAAAGAAAGACCTACTATAGGCAGATTTAGCTCCTAACTAATGTATCTTTAATAAACATCAAGTTTAAACATGCTACCTCAATTAAAAGCAGAGCTGTTGACCAATCAAATTGAATATCGCTCATTTGCCTAAGCAGAAAATTCTTACCATTGAACTTAAGGTAATGATATAATGAATCTATATTTGGAGTTTTATTGCTCTCACTTCATTATAACTAAAGTTATCGTGCCCTAAAGGATCAACCAATCAGATTGCATATCTCTCCTTACCGTAAGCAGACAATGTCCATCCTTTAACTCCATTAAAGGGACAATAACACTCTTGCTGGCTTGACATGTCCAGAATTTTTTTTAGCCTTATCCTAACTACAAGATGTTCAAGTGTCCTACCTGTTGTGTAAATTATCCATTACAACCTATCTTACTTGTCCAGAGGGTTCGAAAATATGTTTAAATCCAATTTGCATTTGAAAGTGCTTACGTAAGGCTTTTCAAATCATGTTACGGCATGTAGTTGAATTTTTCAATTTTTAAAATTAGGTGTGTTAAGATGAAATTTGTATCATTTTTTAATTGAAATATTGTAAAATAGTACAAATTGTTGACCAGAATAAAGATTGGAACATATTATTCAATTACAACAAGAGTGGTATTGGGGCTTTGAGGCATTAACATTATAAACGCCTACACATAGTTTGATCAGTCTACTCCAATCAGGAGTTATTTTGTCTCAACCAATCACATTTCTTATCACTCTGCTTACCCTCAGCAGAAAATTTTCATTTTCGCACTTAGTCAAGGTATTAATGTAATAAAGCTATACACCAAGTGTTCTCACTCTCACTTAATTAGAACCAAAGTATCAACCAATCAAATTGCTTATCTCTGCTTACACTAAGCAGAAAATTCTCATCTTCAAACTCCATCAATGCATTCACCTAATAGACACCTATGCCAAGTGTAAACATTATAACTCAATTATAATGAGAGTTATTGTTTTCCAAAGTCTTGACCAATCAAAATGTTTATCGCTCTGCTTAACCTAAGCACAAAATGCTCATTATCGAACAAAGTCAAGGTATTGACTTGATTAGAACTAAAGTTATCGTGTCCCAAAGCATCAACCAATCAAATTGCTTATCTCTGCATACCCTAAGCAGAAAATGCTCATCTTCAAACTCCATCAAGGAATTGACCTAATAAACACCTACAACAAGTTTGGACATTCTAGCTAAATTAGAAAGAGAGTTATTGTGTCCCAAAAGGTGTGACGGACAGACAGACGGACGAACCCATTTTAATAGTCCCCTGCTTTCTTCGAAAAGCGGGGGACAACAAATCCCCATTGTTGCATCGTAAATTAATCCCTTAACAAAGGAACTGGCATAGTGGGGGTAAATCAGACAAACTGTCTCACCAGAGACAAATGAACTCATTTGAATAGGCAAAATCCAAACTATGCAAGACAACTTCTGTATAATATTTTGATACAAAAATTTAATTGTACAGTGCTTGCACCCATCACTAATTGAATGAAAATCTTTTTGTTGCTGTTTCTTGTATTTTTTAGAAATTAATATTTTGTCTAACAGAAGTCACTTTCAAAATCTGTTTCATTCGACATATTGTTGAACACTAGTAACCCACAAACTAAACAAATATGTTTAATGGTAGCAATAGATATATATATGAATCAATTTTTTTTTTTCCTGGTATGAAATACTAATAAAAACTGCAAAAAAGAAAATGTACTTACAAATAGAAGGACTTGGTGAAACGTCAATTCCATCTGAAATTATACAGACACAATGTAAGTAATAATAATAGTAATATTTTTTTTTGGTTTTGGGAGGGGGTTCTACCAATAGAAGAATAAGTCCTGAAAATAAAAATGCCGGAAATTAGAATCGCTTAAGAGGAGCAAAATCTAGTAACCTTAACTATTAAAAGAGACTTGTAACTCTTGCAAATAGTATTCAGAACCTACAACCTACAAAAATTAAAATCTACCAATCATTACAAATTTTCATTCAGTATAATATATTTCACAAGTCACGATAATTCTTTGGTATAATTTACTGATTCTGCTTCAACTTACTTTTGAAATGTCATGACTTCCAATTAATTTTTTGTGAAGTAAAAATGAAATGAAATCTTAAAGGGACAATACCACTCTTTCTGGCTTGACAGGTCCATAAAAAAATTAGCCTTATTTTAACTACTTGATGTTTAAGTGTCCTACCTGTTGTGTAAATTATCAATTACATCCTATTTTACTTGTCCAGAGGGTTCGAAAATATGTTTAAATCCAAGTTGCATTTGAAAGTGTTTATGTAAAGCTTTTCAAACTATGCTGTTACAATGTAGTTGAATTTTTCCATTTTTTTAAATTAGGTGTGTTATGATGAAATTTGTATCATCAATTAATTAGAATATTGTAAAATAGTACAATTTGTTGACCAGAATAATGATTGGGGCATATTATTCAGTTACAACAAGAGTGGTATTGGGGCTTTAAAGTTAAACTCATCAGTTGCAGAGCCCATGACACTATCAACTTGATAAACCAAAAACATGTACGAGATTCTATATATTTTCATAATCTAAATAAGTCAAACCCAAAATCATCTCAAAACTTTGATAACTACCTATAGACTAGACAGATGAAGTTAGATAATAAAAAAAACTGTTACCAAAACAAAACTATAAATCTAAAATAAAATCCAACTTACACCAATCCATTGATTTAGAATAGCAATTTTCCGTCCGTCTAGATTAAAGACCAATCTACTAGAAGACCAGCGTAGACTTCAATAGGTTGAAGTCTGCATCTCAATTAACGGTCGGTTTGTCAGGAAAATGTAACTAAAGTTCTCTTATTAATGTGACAACGTAGATATAAGATCAACAAGCACTGTATTATTAGAGAGCAACTATTGGAAGCAGACAACAAAATGTTCCCTCCCTGCAATTTCTGTGGAAAAATAGCACACGTTAATTGTATCAGTGATGCTTACTAACAATGACCAGAAGGCACATCTATACCCATGAGAAATTGTACACCAAATCAAAGTGACAGTAACACCTGAGGAATACATTAGATGAGAGAATCAGGGTATTAAATCTGAGACATTTACATATCAAATTCTGAATTAGACGTTCATATTGTTCCAGACATTATCATTATTACAATATACAATATTTATTAATACTGTATTTATTTAAATATAGTAACAAAACCAACTGGATTCGCTAAATTCAAAATCTTTGATTTTAAAATGATGCCATATTGCAGGTTTTTATGTTGCAATATCTCATTTTGTGTAAAAATTAAAGGACAATATCCAGTGTTTTTTCTGTGTTTTTTGTAAGTTTTGAATAATTTGGAATTCATTATTTTAGTCCAGTAAAGTAAATTAGTTAGGCAGTTCAATATTCTTTTGCCCTCCACATATGATTTGTGCACAGGAAAGGCTCAGAATGTCTACTTAGAATATTGCAGACAGGTAGTAAGTAAAACTACATGCCACTTACGACAGGTGGACTAAATTTTTATTTTAAAATTGATTTCAAACCACATTACTCATATACAACATATATTTAATTATTCCTTTCCAAAATGGTTGTGATGTAAAAATTAACTACAAATAAATACAGCCAAAAACCACCATTTTGCACCATCAATTCACATTCAGTTTTTAATAACAACTATTTTCCCACCATCTACGCTTGTTTTCATCTGTTGACACCAGTTCAAAGCATTACGAAGAATCTACACATTCATATCTAAATAAATTACACATGTAAATATTACGGCTCAAATGGTGATGTCCACGGCTCATGGTCAGTTTTATTCAACCATTAAAAACTCTCAAAATGGTGTCCAGGAATATAGTCTATGATCATTACACAATCAACATTTTTTTTATTAAGGGATTTTTTCCAATAGTAGTACGGCAATTTTGGTAATATGGATAGTAAAGACACGCAATCTTACTACAAAAATACTGGATTTCCTGAAAAACACCCATGGAGCGTGGCAGGACACAAATGATTGGGTGTCAATAATTGTCAGCCCAATAATATGGGCTGTCTGCACGAGTGACGTCAAATGTTGCATTAGGAAGCATTTAATGTGAATGTTGATAAACATGATTCAGAGACCAAACTGCGGAAAAAGATGTGGGCAGGCGTTAATCCCAGAATTTAATTTGGTAAATGGACAGCAGATTAAGACGACATCGTCTTTTATGTGCAATGAATTCTCAAAATGTTTTGGTTGTTTCCGCGACTGTCAAGTCATGTGACAAACATAGCTTCTTATTTTTGATAGCTTGGGGTATTTCCGCACAAATAGGCTACAATATTTTGAGAATGATTTGTAGCAAATTTTTGAACATGTTTTTAGTCCAAATATATCATCAAATCACAAAGTTTGTACATTGGTAAAACACTGAAACCATTGAAGAATAAAACTGAGAGATAATATAACTATATTTTAGAAAATATGAAATGCCTTTCAAGTTATTCTAAATTTTTTAAAAACAAAATATAAAGATAGTAAGCTGGCACTGCCAGGCAGGATACGCCCACATTTTCGAGAGATGGTTAGAGAACAAGCAAAACCGTAAGTGATTTTTCCTACAATCAAAGGCTATAATTCATTAAATTACAATTTGATATGCGCAAATATCGAAAAGAATCAAGATCTTTAGGTTATAAACATGCATATCAAGTTTCATCAAAATCGAATCAAAATTGTGACCTATACTGGGTCCACAACCTTGATATACCATATTTTAACACTATTAGAGTACAAACGGCAGCCATTTTGTCTGGCAATTATGGTCCGATTTCCCTGAAATTCAAACTCAACCTTCGGTATGGTGTAACGGTGATAGAGTCAAGCTTTTTTTCAATCGGATAATAATCATAACCTCCAGAGGGACCATAGGCGATTTTTCGGGCAATCAGGGGCCATAATTCAGAAAGCTACGATATGATATGCGCAAACAACGAAAGGGACCAAGATCTTTGGGTTATAACCATGCATTTTAAGTTTTATCAAAATTGAATCAAAATTGTGACCTATACTGAGTCCACAACCTTGATATACCATTTTATAACAGTATTCGCGTACATGCGGCGGCCATTTTGTATGGCAATTTTGTTCCGAATTTTTCCGAGATTCAAACTCAACCATCCTTAGGGAGTAACGGTGATATAATCAAACGATTTTTTAAATCGGATAATAATTGTGACCTCCAGAGGGACCACAAGCTAAACAAAGACGATTATGCGTATAATCAGGGGCCATAATTCAGGAAGTTACAATCCGATATGCCCAAATATCGAAAGGAACCAAGATCTTTGGGTTATAACCATGCATTTCAAGTTTCATCAAAATCGAATTAAAATTGTGACCTCTACAGGGTCCACAACCTTGATATACCATATTTTAACAGTATTCGCGTACGAATGGCGGCCATTTTGTATGGCAATTTTGGTCCAATTTTACCGAAATTCGAACTCAACCTTTCTTAGGGTGTAACGGTGATATAATCAAACGATTTTTTAAATCTGATAATTATTGTAACCTCCAGAGGGACCACAAGCTAATCAAAGACGATTTTGCGTATAATTAGGGGCCATAATTCAGGAAGTTACGATCTGATATGCGCAAATATTGAAAGGAACCAAGATCTTTGGGTTATAACCAAGCATTTCTAGTTTCATCAAAATCAAATTAAAATTGTGATCCCTATAGGGTCCACAACCTGGATATACCATTTTTTAACAGTATTCGCGTACGAACGGCGGCCATTTTGTATGGTAATTTTGGTCCGATTTTTCCGAAATTTGAACTCAACCGTCCTTAGGGTGTAACGGTGATATAATCAAACGGTTTTTCAAATCGGATAATAATTGTGACCTCCAGAGGTACCACGAGCTAAAATAGGTGATTTTTCGGACAATCAGGGGCCATAATTCAGGAAATTACATTCCGATAGGCGCGAATATCGAAAGGAACCAAGATCTTTGGGATATAAACATGCATGTCAAGTTTCATCAAAATCGGTTCAAAATTGTGACCTCTATAGGGTCCACAAGCTAAAAACGTGATTTTTCGTACAATCAGGGGCCATAATCCATGAAGTTTTGATCCGATACGTGCCAATATCGAAAGCAGCCGAGATCTTTGGGGGATAAACCTATATTTCAAGTTTCGTCGAAAACGGGTAAGAATTGTGACCTGTAGAGAGTCCACAAACAATTGTGGACGGACGGACGGACGGACAGGGGCGACGACATAATACGTCCACATGAAAATGTGGGCGTATAAAAACAAACCAACAGTGAGGCTGATGCCCCCAACCTCAATCCCACAATAGATAGCTATGACTGTCATTAATTACTTTCACATTTATCTTTTAAAGCATCTAGCAATTACATTGTTTCTGTCTCTGCCTATATAACCCAAGCAGAAATCTTCATTATCAAACTCAATTAGTCAAAGTATCAATGCAATGAAACATTACACGAAGTTTCATCACTCACCCTCAATTAGAAGCTGGATTATGGTTTCTAAAATCTCTGCCAAATAAATTTATCTACTTTCAATTCTTAATAAAATTTACATCAAATACATCTCAAGGTTAATATCACTACCATCAATAGCAGAAACTGTATTTGGCTGATCCACTCATTGACACACCTAAATTGTTTTCTTGAAAAATTGTAGATTAAGAAGAGCACATTACACCTACCATGGCATATACACACTTTGTATGTACAGGTACATATATTTGGTACTAAAATCTGAAAATAAATGTGTCACATCAATAAAATTGCTATCTGATCCCACTAAAAAAATTTTTATTCAACATACATGAACAATAATTACACAAAATTATCTTGTATTACTCTTATTAAATTTAAAGTATTTATTTATTCTTAAGAGATTTTAATTATCTTATAAATGTCAATATAATATGTTGTTCAATGTTATAGATTTTATGTAATTATTTTTATGTAAGTTGAAAAAAAACAACTTTAGTGGTATCAGTTAGCAAGTTTAGTCCGTTAATTGATGTAGGCTACATGTACATCATGAATTTTCGTTTACGGAAAAAATTCCATTCCTAAATTTGAAATATTGGCTGAGGGCAGCTATGAGCTGGTCTGCGCAGGCGTCAATTTACAATGGCCGCCAGATTTGAATGAATGTTGTTTATGTTTTTCTAACCTCGAATTCTACATGAAAATAGTGTTGGATAATTATAAATTTGTGTCGGTTGTGGCAGGAAATAATTTCTTTTGGTGATCAAAGAAGAGTCATGGTGCAAAATAAACGGTAATGAAATGAAATGGGGTTTTACGTCCTACTGTTATGCACCTAACCTGGGCTAATGGAAGGCGGGCATACGCCATACAGTGTGCTATAAGGAAAATTTTGCCCGGACAGCGGCGCTATGGCCTACTCTTATATCTAATTCCAACTGCCAAAGGATCATTTATGTGCACGCCAATGTGTACATGGGACTTCAGTTTTTTGTCCCAACCGAACGACTAGGCAGCCGTCCTTGTAAGGCCCTCCTTTCTGCCTCACTGACAAGAGGGAACCACGCTGGAAAATCAAGATGAACTTTCTCGGCCAATGCAGGGATCGAACACTCAAACTCCAGTGCCAGTGCCTTTCCCACTTAGCCATTTGATCCCCAAAATAGACGTTAAGGATTCTAAAATAGCTTTAGAAACGAGATGGTGAAAAGCCTTATTTTCATACTAGTTGTCAATAACTCTCAGCAGTAACGAAGAGAGCAGCAGGATCTCAGATTTTCGTTACTAAAGTAACTAATGTCAATGGTGCACGACAAAGGTACTGTGTAAATGTTCTACTCTTTGTTTTTAACAGTATTGTCCAAAATTGCATTATGTAGAAAGTGGTGGAGGACTATCTTCATTGTGTGTGATGTGGTCATCTTTTAAGCATTAAATGAAATGAAATACAGTTATATGGCACATCAGCCAATCGTACTATACTGAGCCAAATTTGAAGTGCATTAAAACATAATATGACTGATATAATTACTGTTCAAAGATCAATAAGTAGATGTCATTATATCATCTACATGTTTACTTTATAGACTATATAAAAATAACGGTTAAAGAATGGAGTTCTTTAATAATATTTTCAAAATAAATCCATTCTGACAGTAAGAACAACACGTAATGACCGTAAATGGACGTGAAAGTGGAATTCAAATCACTGGACAATAAGTGAAGCCATTAACCTTTATTTAGATTGACAAAATCAACTCACAATGACCACAGGGTAATGATATCTCATCAACAAGAAAATAGGGTATTTCTAGCCAAACTTGGGCTAGCTCTTATTCAAATTGATTTCTTAATCCAGTACTTCACTTATACCAATAGTAACTGACACAAGATTCTACCCAAAATAACATTTCAAACTGGGCTTTAACAACAAACTGCTGATCACCATAAATAACATTTACATCTCAAGTGTATTCAAAACTATTGTTTCAGCTAGATACAAAATCTTACTAGTGACACTTAATCTGAATATCTCACAATTTGTTTACATTTAAGACAATTATGGTTTATTTTCTGAGAAGCAATCTTTTCTAAATTGCGTTATCAACATCTTTCAAAAACAATTTGTTTAATAGAGATTGAAAACTGATCAAAATTTGTTAATCCAAAACTAACATTCTCAATAAAATTAACTGAGGAATTAAAATAAAATTATATTTTTAAATTGAATCCTAACAACAGCATCATAAATTTTATTGCATGTATTAAATGCATGTGATATATTTTGTAAATTATTAATATTGATAAACTAGAATGTGAAATCGTGCCATTAATACTTCCTTTTAGATTTCCTAAATGAGATTATGAAATCTTACATTGAGAGAAAAACACAATCAAGTAATCTAATAAATGATATTTTCTGAAGAAAGTTTTTAAGAAAAATATTCCAGTTGGCAACAACAGTATTGATTTCAACTTGTAAGATATCTCTTAAAAGAAAAGACAAATTATCCTACTTTTCTTATGTTTTTGTGTCAATATACATAAACCTTTGTTTTATCATTAAAGTTCCAAGTGTGTTGTTGATCATCTTATACAAGATACTTTTTAGTCACAACTTGATGTGAAAAATATATAGAGTTTTCTGTAATTAGTGATGTAAATCCACTATTAGAAGCTGCAATGCTGACAGCATTTTAATTAAATGAGAAATAGATTATTTACTATGTCATATTGAGCCATTTACAACCTTTACCTATTGTAATTGAAAGTTAAGTTGCTATGCAACAAAACATACACCTACATCAGCTAATCTGTCCTAGCAGTCCCCTTTAGATTGTTGCATTTATAACAAATGTATTTACAAAAAACTAAAAACAGTCACAACCCATGAAGTAGTTATCAGAAATAATAAAAATAAGCTTGATTCCAGTTCGTCCTAGTGTTAAAATTCTTTAAACAAAACAGTAATCAGATTGGAACTTTTTGAGTGTTCCTGTTATCCAATTGTTGAAAATAAATCAACTTCTTTGTCTCATGAACTTGAAAATCAATAGGGTTCTTTATCTCATGAACATTGTGAATAAATTGCAATTCAATAAGATAACTTTAGCCCCTAGAGCGTCTACAAGATTTAAACCAGTGGCTGCCAGGCAGGATACGCCCACATATATATACAAGAATTGGGTAGAGAACAAGCTAAAAATAATGTGATTTTTTCCTACAATCAAGGGCCAAATTCATGAAGGTACAAATCACAAATATCGAATGGAACAAAGATCTTTGGGTTATAAACATGCATTTCAATTTTCATCAGAATCAAATTAAAATTGTGACCTCCACAGAGTTCACAACCTTGTTATACCATAGTTTAACACTATTCACATACAGCCATTTTGTTTGACGATTTTGGTACGATGTTCACGAAATTGGAATTATACCTTTATTAAGGTTTAACGGTGACATAATCAAACATTTTTTTAAATCTGGTAATAATTGTCACCTCAAGAGGAGCACAAACTAATAAAGACGATTTTTCATACAATCAGGGGCCATAGTTTAGTAAAATACGATTTGATATGCGTAAATATCTAAAGGAACCAAGATCTTTAGGTCATAAACATGCATTTCAGTTTCATCAAAATGAAATTAAAATTGTGACCTCTATGTACAGTGTCTACAACCTTGATATACCATATTTTGACACAATTCGATTACAAGCAGCGGCTATTTTGGTCCGATTTTCACGAAATTTGAACACAATCTTTATTACGGTGTAATGTTGATATAATCAAACGGTTTTGTAAATCGGATAATAATTGTGAACATCAGAGGGACCACAAGCTAAAAATGGTGATTTGTTGTATTATCAGGGACCATAATTCAGGAAATTACGCTCCGATATGCACAAATATCAACAGGAACTAAGATCTTTAGGTTATAAACATGCATTTAAACTTTAAAGTTTGACTGTTATTCTAGCTCTTCAAGATGCGAACATTTATTACGCAAAACATGTACCGGTAAGATAATAAATTCAGCTGTTCATGTTATCGGAAATAGTTTAAAATTAATGTTTCATGACATAAACACTTTGTATAAAGTTCTAAGCAATCAGAAAATGGAGGCTCCACAAGATTTTTGAAAGTGGTTAAGGGCCATAATTCTGTCAGTAATTATCAAAACTCTCTGAAAATCAATAGTATTTTTCTTGTGACCATAAAGAATGTGTATAGTATAAGTTGTAAAAGTCATGACAATTTATAGGACTACATTTCAATGTTGGCGTATAAAAATCAAGAGAGAAGGTGATTACTAGTTAAGTTTTCAACTCTACCTGAGAACTGGACATTGGTTTAACTTTGAAAACATACCACAGAGTCTTCAAGACATAATTAAACAATTCACTTTTTATTCAATGAAGATCTGTGATCTCTTAATTAATGGTGTAAACAGATCTAATAGATTTGTTTTTCGAAATAAAAAATAGTAATTAAAAACAAAATAGGCCCTCTATTCATGAGGGTTAAACAGTCTTGATGATCTGTTTTATATCAATCTAAATTCCTCAATAATGTGTTTCTAATTCAACTTTCAAATCAATTATTTATTCAGTCATGCATGTTCACTTGTGCAAATAAGAGTGTCATTTTAAATGTAAGATCAATTACTTGATTATTCAACAAATAGCTCAATTATAGCCTACCGTACTTGAATTGATTTAAAAAGTGGTGTTTGATTGAAACTGTCATTGTATGATGATACAATAGATTGAAACCGTGCCAATATTTTATCATATTTTGGGGATAACAAAGCCTGATTAATTCAATAATGTAACAATATTGCAGTGAAAAGTGCGTGCTTGGTCCAGCTCTTATCTGAAAGTTGATCTTGACAAAGGTTGACAAATCCTTTTTTACACAATCTGTTTTTTTTTACATAATATTAATCAATCTAGGATATGGGACAAAATTAAATGCTTGAAAAAATAGAAAAGTAAAAGCTTCCAATGTATTATTATATTTTCAATCATATACCCGGAGTCCCTCTAATTTGACAATTTGCTATCCTGTAATACACAAACATTCAACAACCCTTCAACTATATGCCGTAAACAATAGTACAAAACCAACTACACAAAATGTATCAGAATTCATAAAAAAAAGATAATAGGTTGCCAGGCAACGAAACATACGCCCACAGCAGCTAAATAGTCTGGGCAGTCAACAAGAGTTGTCACATATTTTGACTATTTTCTGTAACTTTATGAAACATTTATAATACACTAAAATCTGATTAAGAGTAACAACTTATTAGGTAATCGATGCCAGGGAAAATGTCACACAAAGTAGAGTGGCTCCAGACAAATTTTTTAATCCATAGTCAATTCAGTAAAACTGTGTTATATTTAGTTAAAAGTAAATTATTTTTTTTTAGATTTTGGCACTTTATTTTGCCATTTAGATGAAATAATTTTTTTTTTCTCTTTACCTGTTCGCCCGAAAAGTCAAGATTGCCCGAAAGTAAGGGGGGAGAAGCTGCCTCCCGCCTCCTGTCCTCCCTGGCTTGTTCGCCTATGGCAAAAATAATCAAAGATATTATAAATAAATTTGTAGAGATTCTTTGGTTCTATAATGATTAGAATAAATCAACTTCACAATAGAAGTTAGATCAAAAGATTTCATTTAATTCTCTTGCCTGGTCAAATGACCAGCGGTCAAGATAAAAGCAGAAACTAATTCCTTCCGTCACCTGATGATTTATTAGTAGGAAATTAATCTGGACAATGGTGACCAGTAAACCTTCATCTTGAAATAACCTACATTGTGACAAAGTAGCCATCAAACTAGGCCATTTACTGAATCACAATAATATATTGTTCTCTCATCTGGAGTCTATTTACTTGGAACTAATTCATCAGAGTATTTACATACAAAATGAAAACGCAGTACTGGACTATTGAGAATTCTGATTTACCTCACACAATGTAACAAAAATTTCATATTGTTGGAGAACACAATTGAAAGATTGACATAAAGCAAAATTTTGAAAAATAAAGAAACATAATTCTGACTTGATGTTTACACTATTGAATCTCATTTAACTTTATCAAAGATAACCAAGTTAACACTATTATTTTTAGAAGAAAATATATGAAAGAATAAGAAATAACATTGTTTTGATAATTATTTGATTTATAAAATGACTTTCTGTCTAAACATTTCAAGAATGGAACTCTTTGATGTCTGTAAAAGGCAAAGTGCTGACCTAATTACATTAAAAAAAATTTCCTACCTACAACAGGTAGAAAATAATGGCATTTAAACTGGCACTACAAAATATCTATATTTCCAGAGCAACACACACAATCTGCAAGTTTTAAAGAAAACATGTGCCTGCAACAGCCAAAGTCCTTCCTTTAAATAATGTTATTATATAGGTGAATAAAAGGCAAAATCTTTACACTAGAAAATATTATTTAAGAATTCAAATGATTCTGTCATATAATCCAGGACAGGACCCTTCAAGTAATTAACAGAAATTGCTGTAATATTACAGACTAATTTGTCATAATTGTCAAAACAAACCAGCCAAACCTGAGGCTGATGTCCTCCATTGAAATCTTCCTCCAAAATAGATGACATATTAATTAATTTCACATTTATCTATTTCAAAAGTAATGAGTTATCAAACTGATTATCTTTGCTTAGTCGAAGCATAAAATGTTCACTTTCAAACTCAGGTTTTAAAGTAATTTCCATCATTTAGAATTAGAAGGAGAGTTATTATGTTCCAAAGTCTTGACCAATCAAATTGCTTATCGCTCTGCTTATCCCGAGCAGAAAATGCTAATTATTGAACTTAGTCAAGGTATTGATGTAATAAAACTATACACCAAATTTCATCACTCTCACTTAATTAGAACTAACGTTATTGTGTCCCAAAGCTTACCCTTAGAAGCAGAAAATAATAATCATCGAACTCCATCAATAAACACCTACACCAAGTTTGAACATTCTAGCATTCTAGAAGGAGAGTTATTGTGTCCCAGACAGACAAACCCATTTTAATAGTCTCCTGCTTTCTTTGAAAGCTGGGGGACAAACAGAAACATAAAACTATTTTCTCAATTAGAGACAAACTTTTTTCTTCAGTGCTTTGTTTTTCACACTATATTAAGAGAGAGAGAGAGAGAGAGAGAGAAATGGGGTTTAACATTCACTCGACACAAACTAGGTCATTTTGGGACTAACGTATGGTATTCAATTTTTATTTCAATAATTACCCTGCGCGTATGTGTCTTTAGCAGTGGGAGAAAACCGGACTGCCCGGAGGAAACCCACGAAGTTGAGAAGGCGCCCCTATCTCCATGTCACATACGCTCACAATAGGGCTCGAAACCACAGCCGCAAGCCAGAGGTGACCGGCCAGCTAGAGGTCGAAACGAGGCACTCTAGACCACTAGGCCATCCCAACCCCCCTATATGTATAGAAAAGTCTCTTTTGATTCGGTCCTCCTAGTTCTGCAGAAGATCGATTAATCTTTTTCAAATCATAATACTTAATTTTGCAAAGATGGCTGACGGCCATAGTCAATCTAAATTTTATTTCATTAAGTTCTTCACATAACTTGAAGTAAGTTGAAGAATAAAATATGAAATGAAATATGATGTGGGTTTTAATCAGATTAGGATTCAAGTGAGAATAACCATAAAATACTGTGATGTGTCTTCAGTTTACTGACAATCGAGCACATGGACACACTCACTTGGTCAGATACAGTCTTAACATTTGTGAAAAAAAAATCAATAAGTTTATTTCATATAATTGGATAACATTTTTTCCTTTATTTACACAGTGCAAAACCTGACATTTTTCGTAAGCCATTTGGGAAATTTGATTTATATTGGTATGAAAATTCATAGAAAAAAAACCCCTAATATCCCAATAATTTTCACAAGCTATTTTCAAAAAAAAAATTTTTCATCAATTTTCGTTTTAAGTAATTACAAGCAATATTCAGGAAAGTCAATCAGATTCTTAAACTATAATACAATTTTAAAATACATTACAGTATTAATTTATATATCTCTATTGAATTTAAATTACTGGCAATTCTGATTGGGTAAAAGCCAAATATATGTTATAAAGATACTAACATCAAAATGGGCAATAACTCTTTGTTAAAAAAAATAAGACATTCCTAAATTTACATGTATATATGTACAAGATAGAGAAAATCAGAGTTTTAAATACACACAAAATAAACTAGGTAATTCTGGGATTAACATAATGGTGCACCAACTTGCAGGCTTTGACGTCTTCTTTTTTATATTCTTTTTTTGTTTATCAAAAGCAGCATTTAATTTTTACTCATTATACTACCGGTATGCATTATTCAACCATTATTGAACAGGGAACAACTATTCAGCTCTCTCTGCATTGTGTATCAGCATTCATTAGTAGGATATTCATTCAACAAACGCTAAATTCTATAATTGTTTTCTAAAATAACTTTACCAAATAATAAACAATATTCATTGATAACATGTCAACATGAGAAAATTTACAAAAAATCAATAAAATAAATATTGTCATTTAATGGTAATATCACCATTAGTAGAGATTATATATATATAAACGACAAGGATTTGGCCATAATAAAGGAAATGAAGAGCATCTGGTGGAACTAAGCTCAATTATGTTAAATAAGAAATCAACATTCAACAGAAATGTCAATTACCGGTACCACCTACAAGGCTCTATTCCTGGTAAATTTACAAGAATCGATATCTTATGTCTACTTCCATTTTCAAACAACACAAGTACATATTACTCTTAATTGGATTCCTACAAACCTAACATTTTTCTCTTTACAAATTTTAAAATTATATTGTTGAGGAAAATTTAAACGGAATATCCACATGTGTCATTTATAATCAAGTGATAAATGGTAGACTATGCTGTCCTAAAATAATTTTTTTTTAAATAGAAATTATTTTTACTTTAACAGATGACAATAGTATAATGAAAATTATGCAAAACTTTTCAAGTGCTGTGATTTGATAGATTGGGGACAATAATCTTATTACTAATGTATTATGCTTAAATGCTACCTTTCAAAGGACAAACTGAAAATTTGGTCAGTTAAAATTATTTACTTGCCAAGACTCAAGATGTAGTCATCTGAAAAGTTGTGTTAAAAAGCTACCATAATTCTCAACTAAGTAATTTCAAAATACTAAATTGTAAAAGTTTTTAAAAATTCCCAACTCATTTATTTACTGAAAATACTCTTGCAGCAAAGAATTTTTAAAATGAAATATAAACATAAAAATTTAAAACCATCAAGAACAGGATGTAGCTTCTCGATAATTTAACTAGTGATGAGCTTATGTGGGTATCGGATTGACTGATATCAGATCTACTATTAAACATAATATCTGTAAATACGAATATGATTACCAATATACTGTCAAAGACAGACACATATTGAAAAACATCATCAGGGAATTTAATGCAATCTTATTAAAATCAAATGTTTTTCAATTCATTTTTCCTTTTATATTCCATATTTTACATTATATCTGACTCTATTCTACTTTACAGTGCTTGCCACGAAGAAATCACTGCATGAGTACTCCATTACTCACGCAAAAATGACTCTGCGTGAGTTTGGCGAGTAACTGACTTACTCACGCAAAATTTTCCAAGGGGAGTAAAATTACAATAGAGACTAACTTCCATTCCAAAGATCTAAGCCTATTTTTTTTCTAATGTTCTTCACTAGAGGTGAGCCTTCTTGTCATTTGTAATATTATTAATATTAATTCAATACTTGAACTTTTATTCATTCTAATTCCAAAAAGAAAACCTGTTTATGCGAGTGCCTAGATTAATTTAGTAAAGAATAATAGAAGAATACTTTTGTACAATTTATTTTGGCTGAATGTAAAAAATAATAGAAGTTTACTTAGTTTACTTTTTTTAAAAATATGAAAGGCTCTGTTGACAAAACAAAGAGAACAGGTGAACTTATTAATAATATAGTAAATGGTAGTCGTGTGTAAATTCTAATGTATAGTAGTCGTTTTGGGTCATATTCATCTTTATAACAAAAGTTTAAATCCGTTATCCTGTTTAGCTTAAAAAAGAAGGTTTTCAGAAATACGTCTCTACCCTTTTGTAATACGCATTTGATGTTTGAAAGCCGTAGAATGTACATGTACTGTCGCCCCACGATGTTGACAGTGGCATCGTCTGCTAAAATATACTTATAATAATGTAATAATAATAACACTTGTAGTCGTACGTACGGCAATGTCGACGCACTTTTTCTGACTATTCCAATCCAAATAGTTCTCGGCATTTCTAGCTTGTTTAATATTTATTTTAAAATGAAACCAGTATTCAAAATATAGTCACGAAGAATAGAATATGGTATTATATTCGTTACAGCATTCTACAAATTTTCATATCTCGTAATATTTCTCGCGAGAATTCTACTTTAAGTTTCAGTTAAATAAACCAATCATAAAAATTCTACGTTGCTCGCCCGAAATAATTTCTTTATTGTCCAATCAAAAGACGCCTTCTATTTTTACTTTATTCTATTCCTAGTAACATCATGTACAACCGGAAACGGAGTTGGCTTATTGCATTGTATTCTATCGTAGAGCTGAATTGAAAATTGTACATTTTTTGATGAAAAGTTTCCAGAAATGTTTGCGCGAGTAATGCCTTACTCTCGCAAATTACATTTCAGGCGATAATAGCGCGTGCGCGAGTGATGACTCGCGCCTCCTGACGAGGTCTGCTTTACATCTGAGTCATGTTCTTAGTTGAGTACTGTAAATAGCCAATGAAAACGCTGCTTTTCCAATCACAAAAGACAATGTTTCATAATCAATTTAAATACTCACTAAAGTCCTGTCTAAACAGCAGCTGCTCTGCATAACACTGCTACACTTACAAAATGTCAATTGTTTTTAACTTACTATCTGTTCCAGGAGATACTCCCACACTAAAATTCCTTGTCTTTTCTTCAGTTTTTAATTTAAAGGGTCAATCCCGATAATGTTTTTGAGAATAAAACTGTTAAATTTTGTGTTTAAATCCATTAAGATTTAAGATCCCCCACCTTAGGGCCGAGCAACTATCTCGATATATGTGATACGTTTTCAAACAAATTAAACCCACATTCTTCATCTTGAAATGGAGTCCGGTGTCCCAAACTATATTATGCGGTGATTTGATAAAACCAGAGTTTTATTTTATAAAAATAATGTGATGGTGAAATTTACCTTTTGTTATCAAGTACAGCACATGGGCCATTCACCGTGTAGACCCCTAAAGGAACGGGAATCGATTATCAGGTCACCAAACGAAAGAATTGACCCGAAACCTTAAAAAGGTTACGTGTCAGGATAAGCTGTTTTAACGCTCACGTCCAAACAACTCAATATTTTGAGCTGAAATTTTGAGTCAGAGTATATACATCAGTCTTCTATATTTTGGCGTTTAAATTTTATACATACTCGGACTTTTATTTTTGAGGCTATGTTCTATTCGCGACTGTCCCTTTAAACGGTCAAAACTTGGTGACATACTAGAAATTGTCATCCTGTTGCTCTCTTTTGTCGAACCTTAACTTTGGGAGTCACTTTTCAAAAGAACATAATATTGTTCTATTTTCATGACATTTGCACCTACTGCAACTGTTCATTATTGTAACATTCTTGTCATTAGAAATGACGTCATTTAACCCTTATTAAACAAAATTTTATTATAAATGTAGGCTACCTGTTTCTTTATATTTAATTCTTAACTTTAATTCCACTAATCGAAAAGCACAAATCAATGTAAACATATAGATATTAAAAGATAGATTATAACTTGATGCAATTGTCCAAAAATACCTTTTACATTGTTTTGCCTTACACACCTATAGTGATTTTGAAACAAAAACTATATTTTCATCCCTTAAAGCAAACATGATTTTTTAAAGAGTGTTATTCTATACCCTTTAATACAATCTGATTAAAATACAGATCCTATTTCGTAGGGTTGGGCGATAATGAAAAAAATATATCATGAAAATAATATATCACATATCAAGATAAATTATATTATCATTATAAATTATAAGTGTCTTAAGAAGTCAAATTTGGAATACTTGGTACAAGAATCATCCTTGATGCCGCATTTTTGTTGATAACGCCAGTGATGGAGAATTATCTTAGACCAGCTGATACATAATAATAATGAATCTAATTCTAACAATAGAATGTCCTAATTAGACGAAGTAAAATATTAATGATGATAATACGTAAACATAACTGAAAGGGTTCGAAAAGCTACTTTTTGATATTTATAAGTCAATGACAGCTGCGACTGAGGGGTATAAGTCGAATCGTCATATTTTACTGTTTTTCCGACCTCCATTCATAGATAAGTCGAAGCGGTGTAGTGTTAGACGAATATCTTGCCATTTAATTCAAGCAGTTAATGTAAAATAATTAGTTGTTAAATTCAGGACAAACTTGAGTAGTATTCGAATTTTTGTTCTTGATTTATTTGAACATGTCTTTATTCCAATATCTCTAATAAATGCAAAGACAATACATGGTTTCTATTAGGAGATGACTGGCGATCACACAGTGTTTCTAATAATAGAATAAAATAAGTCAACAGTGAGGCTGATGTTCCCCGCTGAAACCCCAAATTAATAGATGACATACAGTGCACTCTGTCACATCCAACCTCTGATCACTCCGGCACTCTTTCACATCTGACACTATTTTCAAAACTGGATGTGTGTGAAGCCATAAAGAATTACCAACCAATCACCAATTAATTATCTATGAGATTAAAACTCGTTAGCGCCAGTCTGTGATGATTACTTTGATGATTTTAATCTCTTGTAAAACAGTTGTGACAAATACTCAAGAATATCCACAAATTTTCCCCCGAATTCAGTCGTAAAATTATTCCAATTATAGCACCTTTTTGAAACATCCGTTGCGCATTACGATTGAACGTGATTAACCTATAAGTTTGGTCACCCTATGTATCTCTTTGAACCGTGTGACAAGGACTTTGGGTACTCCAGAGTGTCTAGAGGTTTCGTTGATACGTAACCTCTAGACTCGTTTTGCTGTACATCTATGGAGCGATGTCTGACTGAATTTTTTGCGCATCGAGCTGAAAGGCGTTAGTAGATAAAGCATTGAGCTGAAAGGCGCCAGTCATTAAATTCTGAATGCATGTCCTACCTTATTGTGTAATCCTTCTCTGAGCAACAATGACACTTTGACAAACAAACGTTGTTCAGTGAAACAGGTTTATCCAATATCACACATGCTAACATTTCCTAAAGTTGCCATGTTGGGATAATTTGACCTCTTTTTGACGTCATATCCCCCGCATTAAAATTTGAGAACACATTTTATCGAAACGCAATGCATTTTTGTACAATATTTCTATGGATTGCGTATGTACTGTTTTTGTAGAAATTTTACGTCGGGAAAGAAGACAGTGCTTGAAATTATGATTCTACTACAACGGCACCAAAAAGTTGACAAGGCATGGCTGCCTTTCTTCATATTTAACAAATACTGTTGTCATTTGCCGTCACTGAATGTGCAATTTTTATATTTGTAAATAGACGCCCCTGTGATGATTTTCCGTGTCAATTAATCTGGTTCTAATTGCGTTTGGTGGTACTAAGATAACATAAGTACCGGTATTAAATTTACAGGGTCTTCTCGGAGTAATAAAATCATCAAAATTTGTTTTCCTTTCGGTCATTTAGTTATTAGTGCTCCCAACGATTGCCATCGCATGTCAACCATAACTAACATTGATTCATCAAATTTCCAACAGCTCTGCCATAACCTTCTACAATAAGGGCACTATTTTAGAAAGTGGGCATTCTTATGAAAAAATAAAGTATTAAGGGTAGGTTCGGACTATATTCACATCCAAATCTTGCATTTCTAAATTATTGACCTCCTAATCCCAAGCCCAGCCGAACCTGAACGACTGTGTGATTTTGGAAAGTTATTACCTATGCATTTCATGCGTCTACATGTATATAAAAGGCATAACTTTTTGATACATGTACATGTGGACAACGGCGCAATTTGGGCTAGTTTTATTACCGTGGCAGTCCGTGTTTGCTTCAGCTTGTACTTTTTACAGCAGTTTTGCCTTTGCCGTGGTAAATTCTAGCATAGGTGGTATGCTTGAGATTATTATTTATAAAATGTTATAAAGTGTTGATTACAATATAAATCCTTAAATTTATCGGCGTTAGTAGAATGTGTTTAATCAATCAGTTGATTATGATAGCTTCTGTCTTGTCAATGTCACGTGACATTTTCCCGCTTTTTCTATCTATAGAATTGAAATATCTTTAAAGCATTGAGTCTCGTCATCAACTAAAATAAAAGGCCGAGTGCCATTTTTAAGTAAAAGACTAGAGAGAATGCTTTGTTCCCAATTTGAATAATAATTTATGAAAAGATATTTGGCTGCCGATTTAGTCATGGACAGATAATGGCTATGCAAATATTGGTAAAATTGCTTCTGACAGGCCACTCATCGGCCAAGTAGGCTATTGAATGCTGAAACCGATAAACGGACCATCACTACAAATAAAATTAAAATGATCGCCTTCAAATTATAGTCTCATTATTTCGTTTCGTTTAAAGAACCCCGTTCGTAATTTGCACCATGCCAGATTTCAACTTTGACCGTTGTAGGCCATTTCCTGTTCCACTGTGATTTGTTGGTTGACGGCGAAGGTTTTTGTGAAATCTCTTAAAATATACAGCAAACACTTTTTTTGGTAACATAGATGGATATGATATGCAAGGTTAATGTGTAGATAATTGAACATTGTGAATTTCGCGGTCCACTGAAAGAAGTAAACTAGTTATCAATTTCTGCGGCGAGCTTTTGATCGTTCGGATGTTAGATGTTACGTTGTTAGCATATCAAAGAGTAACATCTAACTTGTTGGATTAGGACTTTGGGATGCTCGATTCAGTCCGGAACGTCCCGAATTGACAGAATTGCACAGTTGTCCGACCCGACGACGGAGGTGGTGTGAGTAGAATTTTGACGTACTTAAACACGAAGATATTTATATATCCAGATGACGCTTGCATTGTAGCCCAAAATTCCCATTTTCGGGATTGAGAGAATTCAATTCCGGAACGTTCAAAAGTATCAAGCAATCAAACTGACTATCAACTATACACTAAGTTCCATCAATCTCTATCACATAGAATCAAAGTTATCTTGTCCCCAAAGCATGGACCAATGAAATTGGTTACCTCAGCTGAGCTTTAGCTTGAAATGTTAATCTTTGAACTCGGTCAAGACATTCACCTTATGAACATCGACGTCAAGTTAAAACATTCTACCTCATTTAAAAGAGGAGCTGACGTGCCATTTAACAACATTTCATTCATTCATTCAATTAAAAGAGTTATGTTCAAAAGTCTTGATCAATTAAATTGCTTATCGCTACTTAGCCTAAGCAGAAAATTCTGATTATCCAGCTTAGTCACAGTAATGACATGATGTATCTATACTCAAGAGTTTCAAAATTCTCATCATCGTACTTAGTCACGGTTATGATACGATGATCTTAGTCTCAAGTGTTTCATCACTCAATTAATTGCAACCAACGTTATCGTGTACCAAAGCATCAACCAATCATATTGCTTATCTCATATATCTCTCCTATGTCTTGTCTGCGATATCACTTAAGTGAAAGCAGACGTTAAACACCAAAAAGACAGACAGACACAAAACGTTATCCTTTAAAAGGCAGGCTCATCTACAAAACCGGAAAGGACAAAATTATATAGTAGGCGAGACCACCCACAGCCACATATGCCGTGTTCTACTATGCATAACCTTGATTGAAGAAATGAACTGATGTTTTTAATGGCACACCTGCACGAACTGGGTGATAATGCGCTAGACATATTTATTAGGCCTATATAAAAATCGTTTTTGCATTTGTTGCAGACATCATGAGAAATTAGGCTATGTATTCAATTAGTATGATCCCCAATCCAGCATAATTTCCGACGGTTCTCAAGACAAAGTTTTAAGCAACAGAATAACTATGCAACCCTTGATTACTTTCGCATTATTATTATGGACTAAGTTATTATTGTGTACGTCTATAGCCTCCTTTCAAATTTCCAGTTGATGATAAAATTTTGTATATAGTTTATTTTATATAAATATCGAAATGCTACAGCCCTTGTGGCCAATTAAATATTCAAGTCAGGTATGTCACTAAGTTTTAGCCATTTTAATTAAAAATTTAAGAAATGGCAAGCAATTTTCGTGTCGTAGTGTCACCTGGAACAGACATACTAAACTAAGGCTGCCTGTCTACAGTTAGCTCCGCTTGAGAACAGACACTAAGCTAGTTGACTGACATTTTAAGTCCTAAATCAACGATTTTAGTCGAAAACACAAAGTAAACCCCGAGAATTTCTAGAAGTATTTATTCTGCTTCCATTTATTACAATTGTATAGGTTTATTTAGTCTTTGTGTGTGTCAGATGTGAAACTGAGTAGCAGCGCAATAGAAAACAATATACTAATTTTTGGATACGGCAGCCACTCAGGACAGAGATTTATTCTCGAATGCAGGAACAGACAGTAACGAAACAAACTAGAGCATCGCGTATAAATAAAGCGTCCACATGATTTTTTCAAGTAAATATTCGAACAATTAGGGGCCATAATCCAGAAAGTTATGCTCATATATGCGCGATATGTGTAACAGTGATATATTCACACTCTTAATGTGATTTTTCGTACAATCAAGGGCCATAATTCAGGAAGTTACAATCCCATATACATGAATATCAAAAGGATCCAAGATCTTTGGGTTATAAACATATAATTCAAGTTTCATCAAAATCGTGTCCACAACCTTGATATACCATATATTTACACTATTTGCATAGAGGAGTGGCCATTTTCCCCGGCAGTTTTTGTCCGATTTTCACAAAATTCATTACTCAACTATCATTATCTTGTAACGGTGATATATTCAAACGTTTATTGTGGCTTCTAAAGGGACCACAAGAATAAAAACATGACTTTCGTACAATGAAGGGCCATAATACAGGAAGTTATGATCTGATATGCGCAAATATTGAAATGAACCAAGAAATTAGGGTTATAAACATGTATTTCAAGTTTCATCAAAATTGGATCAAATTGTGGCCTCTAGAGGGTTTCACAACCTTGTTGGTATAAGATATCGTATTATTTTTCATAAACTACACATGTCTATTCATTGCTGATTCATGATAATGTGTCAATTGTTTTTACAAATAGCATTAATTATTACACGATTACGTCACGATTCGAAAGAAGCCTTTTTGTAACCACAGAAGACGACGACAAGTTCTACTCAACAGATTTTAACGAACTAGGCATCAAATTGAAGCTTATATTTGAAGGAACATTTCTACAGGACCAATTGTGATTATATCAATTAGATCTGATTTCAGACCAGTTTACATAACGGCCTATGATTTTTTTGTGATTTTCTGGAATTTTGGCATTATTATTGGCACCAAAAAAAAAACCTCCCGTAATTTTCTTCAACACTAGCTTAGCTATTTGCGTGTCAAAAATTAATCTAATTCAAATCAGGCAAGACTGAGAACTGTTTAGATTTATGACGAAAATTTATCATTTTTAAGCCAATTTCAAAATTTAATATCTTTAAAACAACAAGAGATATGTGCCCAAACTATGACTTAAAACACAGCTTCAGATGTCTATTTAATGATCATACCAAATTTATGTGGAACAGACGTTTAATAATAATATTAAATAATTGCGAAGTTACTGTAGGTAAGACATGGCAACGCCCTTAATGTATTCATACTATTTCAGTCCATTATTCAACAAATGTCAAGGGAAACAACTCTTGTTTCTAATCCACAGATGTATCATAAAAGAAATACATGTTTCAAACAAAAGTGGAAAATCATTTTTATGAAAAAAAAAGAAGAAAACATTGTAAAGCAATAAAGAGAATGTAGATTATGTGTTGTAATTTAGAAGAAAACTAAAGGATTGATGTAAGAATTGTGAGTATATCCTTTAGAAGTAATCTATTACATGTACTTACCCATTCCTTGCGTATCTGAAGTGTCCCCTTCTTCGCTCATGTAGCCAGGAGGTGGACTGTCTGAAATTTAACACATGGATATGATGAATTAATTAATAAACAACTAAAAATCTAGTTTCCAGGATAAAATATTACCAGAACACTCTAGTAGCATTGGTTTTTTTTTATTGCTAATGCAGGACTAATCACAGATAATATATGGAAAGTAAATATTTTCTAAATATGAAATGTGAAAATGTCTGATTTACCAGGTATACTGAAGTTCTCATTGATGCCAGCTGGAAAGTCAGTATTTTCAGGTATAGTTGTAGAATAATCATCAAGTTGGGGAATCTTCTCAGGTATTTCTGTGTGTCTTGGTACCAATACTGGTGGTAATACTAAAACATAAAGATAGGTTGTCAGACAATGAAATAGTTAAGTCCTCTGAGCAATACGCAAAGGTTATTTTTGTTATTTATTATTACAGCATATTTATACATATAGTGTGCCCATTCATATCAAGTGTTCAGGGGAACAATATAATCATCTCCCCCCTCCCCCTTCTCAGCTAAAAGCTTGTTAGAATACAAGATAAAGTCCTCGACCTCGGTTATGCTGGCTGGGGTAGAAAGACTTCAGAAAAAAACCTTAAACTTTTTGTCAGTTTATTTTCTTCAGTCTTTCTGTTCACAGCATAACCTAAGTCTCGTGCTTGATCCTACACAGAATACATGACATGTGTTTTGATTTCTTTTAAAAAGAATGTTGAGATGTGCAACATCTTAATAATAATTATGAGACAACCATATATTTATTCTTAAGAGTGCAATTGCATTATTTACAACAAACCAAAAATAAGTAGTGGGACCATACATCGATACATAATGGTATCACAATACAGAGCTTGGCAATTTATTGTATTGTTTTGGAATCTCATATTGCAGTATATTGTTGTGCAATTATAATTGCATTGTTTTTATACATGTCGTCTTCTTTAGTTATTAAATTGTTTCATAAAGACGAATCTCTGATCAACATTTCTTCCAATAATACTACTGAGTCCATCGATAATGCCGAATGTGTTTTCTGTATGACATGGAGTGAAGCCACATACAGTAATTTATTTAATATTTGTATTGTTTAACATTTAGTTTTATAAAATAATATACTGATCTAAAAACAAAGTGCATATGATTTGCCACTCAAAAGATTTAGGATTTACTGTAGCTATGTTCGCCTCTTAAGAAGTAGATTACAACAAATTACTTTCCATATTCCTTCAAAATATTCAACAGGATAAAAATATGTGAAAGGTTTACAGGAAATCAACTTAATCAATGCTAAAATTTACTCAAGTCACTAATTAACTGGCTATATCCTATATTTTGTCCGTAGTAAATGTTGAATGTTGAACAAATTTCAAATCATATCTAAATGGAATTTAACCATTTTCGGACTAATATTCCTTTTTTTAAGTGATCAAGGGCCATAACTTTAGCAGTAATTATCGAAAATCGCTTAAAATAAATAGGCCTTCTTGTCCCATGACCTAAAACACTGTGGATATATTTGAAGTAAATCGATATTAACTTTGGCCTCTAGAATATCCAAAAGATGATCAAGGGCCATAACTCTGGCAGTAATTATCGAAAATTGCTGAAAATCAATAGGCCTCTTCGTATCATGACCTTAAACACTGGTGTTTAACGTCCTACTGTTATGCACCTAACCTGGGCTAATGGAAGACGGGGTATACATTTGAAGTCAATCGGATATTACCTTTGGCTTGTACAGTATCCACAAGATTTTTTGAAGTGATCAAGGGCCATAACTCTGGCAGTAATTATTTGAAACCGCTGAAAGTCAATAGGCTTCTTCGTCTCATGACCTTAAACACTGTATATAAATTTAAAGCCAATCTGATATCAACTTTAGCTTCTAGATTGACCACAATATTTTATCGGATATCGTTGAAAACCAATAGGCTACTTTGTCATAACCTTAAAGAGCACATAAGATCATAATTTCTTATTACATAATATAATAAACAATGATTACTAAATCCATATTACGGAAAGTTCAAATCAATCTGATTAAAATTAACTGAGCTATTTACGTTTTAGTATGGGACAGCCAAAAACGACCTTAATCCGGTTGATTGGCTGATGACGTCACAGGCGCTACACATAGTATACACATTATCTATCCAATATATCACTGCCTGTATAATATATCACTGTATACACAACACCACCAGTTAAAAGTGTGTATTGTCGGTAATCATTAGCTCGTAATTATCACTATGAGGGACCGGGTATCGTCCAGATATTACGAAAAAAGCAAAGATACTACCTATACCATCCAGAATCTAATACATTTGTCCAGTCAATAGATTGCCGTCTAGAGTGTGTTAAAGACCGCCAGCATTCATTAAAAACCGCCAAGTTTGTGTTACCGTGTAGTTAAGTTTTACCGATATCAGATATTGACAGCAACATATACCGGCCGGGTGCCAGTCAAGTCGTCTACAAGCGAAGTCGTCCACAAGGCATTGGTGATGTGTCCAAAACAATTAATACTTGAATAGAGTCGTACACAACAACTGATTGGTTAAGTCGTCCACAGCTAATACTTGAATCGTACACAATTTAAAATTTAAATGGAATAAATAAGTTTTACTCGTTGATTTTTGGTGATTATCGGTAACAAACGAGATTAGTTCCTCGCTGTATAATCGTATTGTTATTTAATTGCCGATATGATTTTAGATATTAGATCAGTTCACCAATGTTTTTTGTAATAAAATATATTTAGACAATATTTAATTGACTTGATATGAAATCCGAATATAAATTATTCGATGGATAAATGTTTGTGATAAGATTAGTTTATGAAGACAGACATGGTTTATTTTACAAGTAGGTTACATATTGCCATCTAAATCACTCGCCAAAATACATCTCGGACTGAACGCCTAATAATTAAATAATCAACTATAAATAGCGCCGAGGTCACTTTTAGATAAGACAAATTAGATTGATATTATTTCAGCACTATAATTAAAATAATATAGCGACAAGTGAATACATACTTTATTTACCCAGTAATTAGTTAAATTGCGCCGGAGCCCTTTTACATAAGACAAATTAGATTGATATTATTTCGGCATCATAAATAATTTAAACATAGGTTGCCAGGCAACGAAACATACGCCCACAGCAGCTAAATCGTCTGGGCAGTCAACAAGAGTTGTCGCATATTTAATTTTTTTCGGTAATGAAACATTTATAATACCGGTACACTAAAATCTCATTATGTAATCAGAAAATCATTGGAATTTGTTTGGCTTTGATAAAGTTCTCCTCCATGCTGTTCAAGTTATCTAAATTCATTGAAACTCAATATACTTATTCGTCTCATGACCTTCAACAATTTGTATAAATTTAAAGTCAATCGGATATTAACTTTAGCCTCTAGAGCGTCCACAAAATTTTGAAAGTGATCAAGGGCCAGAACTCAGTCAGTAATTATCGGAAACGCTGAAAATCAAAAGGCTTCTTCGTCTCATGACCTTAAACACTGTGTATAAATTTAAAGTCAATCGGATAATAACTTTGGCCTCTAGAGCATCCACAAGACTTTTTGAAGTGATCAAGGGCCATAACTCTGACAGTAATTATTGGAAATTGCTAAAAATCAATTTGCTTCTTCGTTTCATGACCTTAATTACTGTGTATAAATTTAAAGTCAATCGGTTATTAACTTTAGCCTCTAGAGCCTCAACAAGATTTTTTAAAGAGATCAAGGGCCATAACTCTGACAGTAATTATCGGAAATTGCTGAATATCAATAGGCTTCTTCGTCTCATGACCTTAAACACTGTGTATAAATTTAAAGTCAATCGGTTATTAACTTTAGCCTCTAGAGCATCCACAAGATTTTTTTAAGTGATAAAGGGCCATAACTCTGACAGTAATTATCAGAAATTGCTGAAAATCAATAGGCTTTTTCATCTCATGATCTTAAACACTGTGTAAAAATTTAAAGTCAATCGGTTATTAACTTTAGCCTCTAGAGCTTCCACAAGATTTTTTTAAGTGATAAAGGGCCATAACTCTGACATTAATTATCGGAAATTGCTGAAAATCAAAAGGCTTCTTCATTTTATGACCTTAAACACTGTGTATCAATCTAAAGTCAATCTGTTATTAACTTTAGCCTCTAGAGCGTCCACAAGAATTTTTGAAGTGATCAAGGGCCATAACTCTGACAGTTATTATCGGAAATCGCTGAAAATCAATAGGCTTCTTCGTCTCATGACCTTAAACACTGTGTATAAATCTAAAGTCAATCGGATATTAACTTTGGCCTCCAGAGCGTCCACAAGCAATTGTGGACGCCGGACCGACGGACGGACCGATGGACGGACGGACGGGGGCGACGGCAATATACGACCACATTTCAATGTGGGTGTATAAAAACTAATCGTTGATTTAATTTCCGTACACGAAATGGAACTAAAAGGTTCCAAATTTAAGAATTCCGTATAAGAATCAATTTAGAATACCAAAATGCGAATCGTAACACATTGTGGTCTACACTGTGTAATACATTATAAAATAAATCATAAATCAATGAAATATGTTGTAAGGTGGACACTGCATGCATTGCTTTAATACTGACCTAGTATTTGTGGCTACGTGCAATTTTATTCTTTGATCTGTTAATATCATTGTTCCGACCTGTCAATCACCGTAAAGAGATTGACCAATCAGATCCCGATAATGGTGGATATATAAATATTACACATTAAAATGTCTCGAATTGCATGATGATCTACGTAGATATTTGTCTTTATTAGTCGTTAAACGCGTGGTACTATTTTACCTCGGAGAACGTCTTTTTGAAGTAATAAATTTGGGTCACGGTTCCTACGCAATCACAAATATACTCCATTTATTATGTTATTATTTGTTGATACGAATTATGTCTAATTTTTAAAGTAGCCTAGCATAACAATGCAAATCACTAAATTATTTTTCTCAATTCTTATCGGAATCACGTGACATGAAAGGGAAATCCTCGCTTTCATCTTTCATTTCAGTCATACCTAACCCGTGTGATATTTCCCCGCCTTTCCTACATGCTGTTAGCCAATAGCTGCTGTAAATTTTTCCGCGTTTAGATGGTCCTACGCAATGAAAAATTAATTATCGTTGTTGGTGCACGGGGTAATGGGATATGAATAACAGAAAGAATAAAACGATGACCAAGAGGTAATTTGACGTAAAATCTTTTAAACACTGTTCATTTCTCCACAACGTCCGGGAAAATAAATGTCTTGTCTAAAAATAAACTCCTTCAAATCTAAATGGTAGTGTTCATTTTTAAAATCACCCCGAGAAACTGAACGGTCGTGAAGTGGACGACCGATAAAAAAACGATGTTTTTTAATCTACACGGTAGCACACAAACTGGGCGGTTTTTGATAAATCTTGGCGGCATTTAACATATTCTAGACGGCAATCTATTAACTGGATACGTGTATTAGATTCTGGGTGGTAAGGTAAGTTTATTTCCTTTTTTCGTAAAATCTGGACGATAACCGGTCCCATGTAAGCTACATTTTTGGTTTACGGTGTGCTTATTCTGATTAAAAAGACGTGGGGAATATGGCTACAGCAACCGGCTTTATAAAACAAATTCTAAATTACGAAACAAATTTATTCTTTATTCTTTGAATGGCATTTAGTAAAACAAATTATTCCGTGGTCAAGGATTAAGGAATCGGTCAAGCGTTAATGAATACACACACCGACTGTATATAGGTAATTAAGGAATAAACATTCCGAATATGCATTTGTACACTGTGACGTCACTAGGGACTGAGGGGATTAAGAGTGTTTTCGATAATTGGCCAAGTCGTTTTTACGGGAGGTCTATATTTGCAACTTTGAGTGAAGATAGAATGATTTATTTTTAATCAGATTGATGTTAACTTTCCGTAATGTGCATATAATAACCACTGTCCATCACTACGCCGAGTTTCAGTTTGTCGTCTTATGTGCACTTTAAACACTGTGTATACATTTAAAGTCAATCGGATATTAACTGTAGCCTCTAGAGGATCCACAAGAAATTGTGGATGCGAGGGGGGGGGGAGGGGGAGGGAGAGAGAGAGAGACACACACACACACATTTGGTATATGTTCAATTTTATTTCAATAATTCATTTGTGCGTAGGGGTCTTTAGCAGTAGGAGGAAACTGGAGGAGCTGTATTCATAATATGTTCAGTAATAACTAATATGGTTTGCAAATCGTGCGTCTTCCACACTCTGTTCGTGTGAATTCTGGGTACCGGTCTATATATTAAAATAAAACTGGATCATACATTGATGGATTCCTTAACCAGTTGTTAGGTAAATTTAAATCTTCATTGAACATAAGTTAACCCCCCTGATAGAACACCGGGTACACACAGAGAGAAACATGGATATTTTTCCGACAGAATCTCAATGTCGAATTCCAATAACAAGTGACATTTGTGGTTGGAATTAGGTCAATAAACCAATTCTAAATTTGATGTACCGTTACACACATGCTGACAGATACTTAATTTTTAAAATATTATTGAAGGATATATCTAGTCGTACTGGATTTTATTATATAGTAATTTCAGTTATGGTTGTCACAAGCTCATTCTATCAGTATTATCGACGGTTAAATAAAAAGATAGTAAGCTGGCACTGCCAGGCAGGATACGCCCACATTTTCGAGAGATGGTTAGAGAACAAGCAAAATTGAAAGTGATTTTTCCTACAATCAAAGGCTATAATTCATTAAATTACAATTTGATATGCGCAAATATCATAAGGAACCAAGATCTTTGGGTTATAACCATGCATTTCAAGTTTCATCAAAATCGAATTAAAATTGTGATCTCTACAGGGTCCACAACCTTGATATATCATTTTTTAACAGTATTTGCGTACGAGCGGCGGCCATTTTGTATGGTAATTTTGGTCCGATTTTTCCGAAATTTGAACTCAACCTTCCGTATGGTGTAACAGTGATAGAGTCAAGCGGTTTTTTATATCAGATAATAATCGTGACCTCCAGAGGGACAGTAGGTGATTTTTTGGACAATCAGGGGCCATAATTCAGGAAGTTATGATCTGATATGTGCAAATAACGAAAGGAACCAAGATCTTTGGGTTATAACCATGCATTTCAAGTTTCATCAAAATTGAATCAAAATTTTGACCTATACTGGGTCCACAACCTTGATATACCATTTTATAACAGTATTCGCGTACATGCGGCGGCCATTTTGTATGGCAATTTTGTTCCGAATTTTTCCGAAATTCGAAGTCAACCTTCTTTAGGGTGTAACGTGGATATAATCAAACGATTTTTTAAATCGGATAATAATTGTGACCTCCAGAGGGATCACAAGCTAAACAAAGACGATTTTGCATATAATCAGGGGCCATAATTCAGGAATTTACGATCCGATATGTCCAAATATCGAAAGGAACCAAGATCTTTGGGTTACAACCATGCATTTCAAGTTTCATCAAAATCGATTAAAATTGTGACCTCTACAGGGCCCACAACCTTGATATACCATTTTTTAACAGTATTCGCTTACAAATGGCGGCCATTTTGTATGGCAATTTTGTTCCGAATTTTTCCGAAATTCGAAGTCAACCTTCTTTAGGGCATAACGATGATATAATCAAACGATTTTTTTAAATCAGATAATAATTGTGACCTCCGGAGGGACTACAAGCTAAACGAAGGCGATTTTGCGTATAATCAGGAGCCATAATTCAGAAAATTACAATACAATATGCGCAAATATCGAAAGGAACCAAGATCTTTGGGTTTTAACCACGCATTTCAAGTTTAATCAAAATCAAATTAAAATTGTGACCTCTACAGGGTCCACAACCTTGATATACCATTTTTTAACAGTATTCGCGTACAAATGGCGGCCATTTTGTATGGCAATTTTGGTCTGATTTGCCCGAAATTCAAACTCAACCTTCCTTAGCGTGTAACCGTGATATAATCAAATGGTTTTTCAAATCGGATAATAATTGTGACCTCCAAAGGGACCACAAGCTAAACAAAGGCGATTTTGCGTATAATCAGGGGCCATAATTCAGGAAGTCACGATCCGATATGCGCAAATATCGAAAGGAACCAAGATCTTTGGGTTATAACCATGCATTTCAAGTTTCATCAAAATCGAATGCAAATTGTGACCTCTACAGGGTCCACAACCTTGATATACCATTTTTTAACAGTATTCGTGTACAAACCGCGGCCATTTTGTATGGCAATTTTGGTCCGATTTGCCGGAAATTCGAACTAAACCTTTCTAAGGGTGTAACGATGATATAATTAAACGGGTTTTCAAATCGGATAATAATTGTCCCCTCCAGAGGGACCACAAGCTAAAATAGGTGATTTTTCGGACAATCAGGGGCCATAATTCAGGAAATTACATTCCGCTAGGCGCAAATATCAAAAGGAACCAAGATCTTTGGGTTATAAACATGCACGTCAAGTTTCATCAAAATCGGCTCCAAATTGTGACCTCTTTAGGGTCCACAAGCTAAAAACGTGATTTTTCGTACAATCAGGGGCCATAATCCATGAAGTTTCGATCGGATACATGCCAATATTGAAAGCAGCCGAGATCTTTTGGCGATAAAGCTATATTTCAAGTTTCTTCAAAATCGACAAGAATTGTGATCTGTAGAGGGTCCACAAACAATTGTGGACGGACGGACAGGGTCGACGACATAATACGTCCTCATGAAAATGTGGGCGTATAAAAACACAATTTTGATTTTTAGACATTATTATTAATTGAGATTCGGAGGATTCGCACAAATTACATATACATGTATGAGAATCCTCTTTGATTCTCGCAAAAATGACAAATTTTTAGCCCTGGTATTTAATTCCCTGACCACATCCACATCCACATGTTTTAAGGGCTAAACCCGATATATGTTTTGTGAATAAAACTGCTGAATTTTTGGTTAAAATCCCTTAAAATATTCGAGTAAATGGCCGAGCAATTACTTCAGTATTTATGATACGTTTTCAAACGACAGTCTTCATCTGGAATTTGAGACCGGTGCCTCAAGGTGTATTTTAGGGTATCTGGATCAAACCAATCATTTTTTTAAAAGATAGTAAGCTGGCACTGCCAGGCAGGATACGCCCACATTTTCGAGAGATGGATAGAGAACAAGCAAAACCAAAAGTGATTTTTCCTACAATCAAAGGCTATAATTCATTAAATTACAATTTGATATGCGCAAATATCGAAAAGAATCAAGATCTTTAGGTTATAAACATGCATTTCAAGTTTCATCAAAATCGAATTAAAATTGTGACCTATACTGGGTCCACAACCTTGATATACCATATTTTAACACTATTAGCGTACAAACGGCGGCCATTTTGTCTGGCAATTATGATCCAATTTCCCTGAAATTCAAACTCAACCTTCTGTATGGTGTAACATTGATAGAGTCAAGCAGTTTTTTAAATCGGATAATAATTGTGACCTCCAGGGGGACCATAGGCGATTTTTCGGACAATCAGGGGCAATAATTCAGGAAGTTATAATCTGATATGTGCAAATAACGAAAGGAACCAAGATCTTTGGGTTATAACCATGCATTTCAAGTTTCATCAAAATTGAATCAAAATTGTGACCTTTACTGGGTCCACAACCTTGATATACCATTTTATAACAGTATTCGCGTACACGTGGCAGCCATTTTGTTCCGAATTTTTCCGAAATTCTAACTCAACCTTCCTTAGGGTGTAACGGTGATATAATCAAACGATTTTTTAAATCGGATAATAATTGTGACCTCCAGATGGACCACAAGCTAAACAAAGACGATTTTGCGTATAATCAGGGGCCATAATTCAAGAAGTTACGATCCGATATGCACAAATAATGAAAGGAACCAAGATCTTTGGGTTATAACCATGCATTTCAAGTTTCATCATAATTGAATCAAAATTGTGACCTTTACTGGGTCCACAACCTTGATATACAATTTTATAACAGTATTCGCGTACACGTGGCGGCCATTTTGAGTGGCAATTTTGTTCCGAATTTTTTTCGAAATTCTAACTCAACCTTCCTTAGGGTGTAATGGTGATATAATCAAACGATTTTTTAAATCTGATAATAATTGTGACCTCCAGATGGACCACAAGCTAAACAAAGACGATTTTGCGTATAATCAGGGGCCATAATTCGAAAGTTACGATCCGATATGCACAAATAATGAAAGGAACCAAGATCTTTGGGTTATGACCATGCATTTCAAGTTTTATCAAAATCGAATTAAAATTGTGATCTCTACCGGGTCCACAACCTTGATATACCATTTTTTAACAGTATTCGCGTACGAATGGCGGCCATTTTGTATGGCAATTTTGGTCCAATTTTTCCGAAATTCGAACTCAACCTTATTTAGGGTGTAACGTTGATACAATGAAACGATTTTTTAAATCGGATAGTTATTGTGACCCCCAGAGGGAACAACAAGCTAAACAAAAGCGATTTTGCGTAAAATCAGGGGCCATAATTCAGAAAGTTACGATCCGATATGCGCAAATTTCGAAAAGAACCAAGATCTTTGGGTTATGACCATGCATTTTAAGTTTTATCGAAATCGAATTAAAATTGTGATCTCTACCGGGTCCACAACCTTGATATACCATTTTTTAACAGTATTCGCGTCCGAATGGCAGCCATTTTGTATGGCAATTTTGGTCCGATTTTTTCGAAATTCGAACTCAAACTTATTTAGGGTGTAACGTTGATACAATAAAACAATTTTTTAAATCGGATAGTTATTGTGACCCCCAGAGGGACCACAAGCTAAACGAAGGCGATTTTGCGTAAAATCAGGGGCCATAATTCAGAAAGTTACTATCTGATATGCGCAAATATCAAAAGGAACCAAGATCTTTGGGTTATGACCATGCATTTCAAGTTTTATAAAAATCGAATTAAAATTGTGATCTCTACAGGGTCCACAACCTTGATATACCATTTTTTAACAGTATTCGCGTACGAACGGCGGCCATTTTGTATAGAAATTTTGGTCCGATTTTTCCAAAATTCGAACTCAACCTTATTTAGGGTGTAACGTTGATACAATGAAACGATTTTTTAAATCAGATAGTTATTGTAACCCCCAGAGGGACCACAAGCTAAACGAAAGTGATTTTGCGTATAATCAGGGGCCATAATTCAGGAAGTTACGATCCGATATGTGCAAATATCGAAAGGAACCAAGATCTTTGGGTTATAACCATGCATTTCAAGTTTCATAAAATTCAAATGAAAATTGTGATCTCTACAGGGTCCACAACCTTGATTGTGATCCCCAGAGGGAACAACAAGCTAAACGAAGGCGATTTTGCGTAAAATCAGGGGCCATAATTCAGAAAGTTACGATCCGATATGCGCAAATTTCGAAAGGAACCAAGATCTTTGGGTTATGACCATGCATTTTAAGTTTTATCGAAATCGAATTAAAATTGTGACCTCTACTGGGTCCACAACCTTGATATACTATTTTTTAACAGTATTCGCGTCCGAATGGCAGCCATTTTGTATGGCAATTTTGGATTTTTTTTTCCGAAATTCGAACTCAAACTTATTTAGGGTGTAACGTTGATACAATAAAACGATTTTTTAAATCGGATAGTTATTGTGACCCCCAGAGGGACCACAAGCTAAACGAAGGCGATTTTGCGTAAAATCAGGGGCCATAATTCAGAAAGTTACGATCCGATATGCGCAAATATCGAAAGGAACCAAGATCTTTGGGTTATGACCATGCATTTCAAGTTTTATCAAAATCGAATTAAAATTGTGATCTCTACAGGGTCCACAACCTTGATATACCATTTTTTAACAGTATTCGCGTACGAACGGCGGCCATTTTGTATGGAAATTTTGGTCCGATTTTTCCAAAATTCGAACTCAACCTTATTTAGGGTGTAACGTTGATACAATGAAACGATTTTTTAAATCAGATAGTTATTGTAACCCCCAGAGGGACCACAAGCTAAACGAAAGTGATTTTGCGTATAATCAGGGGCCATAATTCAGGAAGTTACGATCCGATATGTGCAAATATCGAAAAGAACCAAGATCTTTGGGTTATAACCATGCATTTCAAGTTTCATAAAATTCAAATGAAAATTGTGATCTCTACAGGGTCCACAACCTTGATATACGATTTTTTAACAGTAATCGCGTACGAACGGCGGCCATTTTGTATGGTAATTTTAGTCCGATTTTTCCGAAATTTGAACTCAACCTTCCTTAGGGTGTAACGGTGAAATAATCGAACGGTTTTTTAAATCGGATAATAATTGTGTCCTCCAGAGGTACCACGAGCTAAAATAGGAGATTTTTCGGCCAATCAGGGGCCATAATTCAGGAAATTATGTTCCGATAGGCGCAAATATCGAAAGGAACCAAGATCTTTGGGTTATAAACATGCATGTCAAGTTTCATCACAATCGGTTCAAAATTGTGACCTCTATAGGGTCCACAAGCTAAAAACGTGATTTTTCGTACAATCAAGGGCCATAATCCATGAAGTTTTGATCCGATACATGCCAATATCGAAAGCAGCCGAGATCTTTTGGGGATAAACCTATATTTCAAGTTTCGTCAAAATCCGACAAGAATTGTGACCTGTAGAGAGTCCACAAACAATTGTGGACGGATGGATGGACAGACGGACAGACGGACAGGGGCGACGACATAATACGTCCACATGAAAATGTGGGCGTATAAAAAATAATGTGTATTTGAAATTCGCCTTTCTGTATTAAGTAGGGCACATGGGTTATTCACTGCATAACCCTCTTAAGTAACTGTAATCGGTTATAAGGTCACTCAACGAAACAATTGACCCGAAATCTTAAAAGTGTTACGTGTCCGGATAAGTAGTTTTGGCGTCACGTTCAAACGACTCAATAATTGAGTTGAAATTTTGAGACACGGTAAATACACCATTCCCCTATATTTTGGCGTTTTATTTCCATACATTCTCAGACTTTTATTTTTGAGCCTCTGTTCAATTCGTGATTGTCCCTTTAAAATGCAAATCAAATGGAAACTTATGTTAATATGAATTGTGTCCAGCTTATGTTAAAATGAATTGTGCCCAGCTTATGTTAAAAAAATATAATTACCCGGTGGTTCCACTCGTATATAATGGTAAGGATTGACACAGACCTCGTCTCGTTTTAGATGAAATGCATATTCACACCTATCTTGGGCACGTAATTCCTGGTGACTCTGTAAGTCTGGCCACCTCCATAAACGACAGTAGATAACGTGTGGTAAACCTTTACGGTGAGATACTTGTAGACGACCATCTAACGATCTGAAAAAAAATCAACAAATTCATCCTATTAAAATTTATTATCTCATAATAATTGTTATATTGAAACAAAGGAAATTTCTCTTGAAACCACAGGCATAGCAACCCTGTTAGACCTAGCTACGAGAACGTTGCTAAAAAACTTGAGATATATACTGATGTGTTTTTGGCAGCCTTCAGTTTGGCGTGGCAAACATGTAACATCTTTAAAACAAGACAAGTTTATGCTATTATGACTAATTAAACTTAGAGGCTAATGTAGTGGCACAACTATCGCCTAACTCTTAATACTCGCGTTTAAAGTATTGAAGCGTTGTTTATGTTTGACATTCACGGCTGTCACGACGTTGGCCGGCAAAATATGCAGTTTAAAAAGATGGTTGTCTTAGTACCAGCCTAACGCCTCGATTTTACATACGACGATTTTAATTCAACTTTTCAAGACAAGTGTAAGCCTCCTATACCAAAATAATCTTTATTCATTTTATTCTAATTTTAATTGTTGAGGGATTTTTTTTTGTGGTTTAAAACAATACTTTTTTAATACTTTTTTTTCAGCCAACATATTTGAACTATGTGGGAACCTTCTGATCGATTTCCATCAATATTATGAAAGTTGAATCTGTAAAACTAAATGGATTATCAGTACAAAAATAGCTAAATTTAGTTCAGTATTTAAAGATATGATGAATTGAAAATATGTCACCATTCAACATCATAAAGGATATAATACAGACAAAAGAAACCAGTGCCACCTATAATTGTTGTAGAAATCTTTTGACAGGTCTATTTTTAATCCAACTGAATCCAAGCTGTAAGATTATCTACCATTGATATTATGATTATTTTTTGGTTAATTATTTAAATCATTAATTTGAGTACATTTTCGTGTGGATAAAGCCATGGGAAAGTTGATATTTTTCAAAAAAATGTAACTGACGCACACAGACATCAGGCTTTAAAAATAATTAATAGAGAAGACAATTGGAGAAACAAAGAAAGTCACTTTAGAACTTAATCAATAGAATCTAATGTGACGACCTGGAAATGGAAAAATAAAGACAAATTCTGTACATAAACTTGAGAAACCCACAATTGGTCAGACATGAGTAAATGGTATAACAACAGCTAGTAGTTTTTGATAGTATATTGCGAAAAGCACAATACCGCCAATTCAATTTTTCATGATATTGTTTCGGTTATAGCATCACAGAGACATCATACTTCCCTATACTTCTTCATTTCATCAAAATATTAAGATAGGTTGCCAGGCAACGAAACATACGCCCACAGCAGCTAAATCGCCCGGGCAGTCAACAAGAGTTGTCGCATATTTTTCATTTTTTCGATAATGAAACATTTATAATAGACTAAAATCTGATTAAGAGTAACAACTCATTTTAATACTTAAAGATAGTAAGCTGGCACTGCCACTGCCAGGCAGGATACGCCCACATTTTCGAGAGATGGTTAGAGAACAAGTAAAACCGAAAGTGATTTTTCCTACAATCAAAGGCCAAAATTCATTAAATTACAATTTGATATGCACAAATATCGATAAGAATCAAGATCTTCAGGTTATAAACATGCATTTCAAGTTTCATCAAAATCGAATTTATATTGTGACCTATACTGGGTCCACAACCTTGATATACCATATTTTAAAACTATAAGCGTACAAACGGCGGCCATTTTGTCTGGCAGTCATGGTCCGATTTCCCTGAAATTCAAACTCAACCTTCGGTATGGTATAACGGTGATAGAGTCAAGCATTTTTTTAAATCGGATAATAATCGTGACCTCCAGAGGGACCATAGGCGATTTTTGGGACAATCAGGGGCCATAATTCAGGAAGTTATGATCTGATATGTGCAAATAACGAAAGGAACCAAGATCTTTGGGTTATAACCATGCATTTCAAGTTTCATTAAAATTGTATCAAAATTGTGACCTATACAGGGTCCAAAACCTTGATATACCATTTTATAACAGTATTCGCGTACACGTGGCGGCCATTTTGTATGGCAATTGTGTTCCGAATTTTTCCGAAATTCGAACTCAACCTTCCTTAGGGTGTAACGGTGATATAATCAAACGATTTTTTAAATCGGATAATAATTGTGACCTCCAGAGGGACCACAAGCTAAACAAAGACGATTTTGCGTATAATTAGGGGCCATCATTCAGGAAGTTACGATCCGATATGCGCAAATATCGAAAGGGACCAAGATCTTTGGGTTATAACCATGCATTTCAAGTTTCATCAAAATCGAATTAAAATTGTGACCTCTACAGGGTCCACAACCTTGATATACCATTTTTTAACAGTATTCGCGTACGAATGGCGGCCATTTTGTATGGCAATTTTGGTCCAATTTTTCCGAAATTCGAAAGGAACCAAGATCTTTGGGTTATAACCATGCATTTCAAGTTTCATAAAAATCGAATTAAAATTGTGACCTCTACAGGGTCAATAACCTTGATATACCATTTTTAAACAGTATTTGCGTACGAATGGCGGCCATTTTGTATGGCAATTTTGGTCCAATTTTTCCAAAATTCAAACTCAATCTTCCTTAGGTTGTAACGGTGATATAATCAAACGATTTTTTAAATCGGATAATTATTGTAACCTCCAGAGGGACCAAAAGCTAAACCAAGACAATTTTGCGTATAATCAGGGGCCATAATTCAGGAAGTTACGATCCGATATAAACAAATATCGAAAGGAACCAAGATCTTTGGGTTATAACCATGGATTTTAAGTTTCATCAAAATCAAATTTAAATTGTGATATCTATAGGGTCCACAAGCTAAAAACGTGATTTTTCGTACAATCAGGGGCCATAATCCATGAAGTTTCGATCGGATACATGCTAATATCGAAAGCAGCAGAGATCTTTTGGGGATAAACCTATATTTCAAGTTTCGTCAAAATGGGACAAGAATTGTGACCTGTAGAGAGTCCACAAACAATTGTGGACGGACAGGGGCGACGACATAATACGTCCACATGAAAATGTGGGCGTATATAAAGTAATTATCAGAAAATCATTAGAATTTGTTTGGCTTTGATAAAGTTCTCCTCCATGCGAACCTTTAGTTTACAAAACATTTAATATCATGGATGTAGCTGTTCAAGTTATCAAAATTCATTGTTCGTCTCAAGACCTTAAACTCTTTGTTTCAATCTAAAGTGAATCGGATGTAAACTTTAGCTTCTATAGTGTCCCCCGTCTTCAATTAGCCCAGGTTAGATGCTTAAGCCTAGGACGTTAAACCCTATTTCATTCATTCATTCTATAGTGTCCACAAGAATTTTTGAAGTGATCAAGGGCCATAACTCTGACAGTAATTATCGGAAATGGCTGAAAATCAATAGGGTTCTTCTTCTCATGACATTAAACACTGTGTATAAATTTAAAGTCAACCAGATATTAACTTTGGCCTCAAGACCATCCACAAGATTTTTTTAAGTGATCAAGGGCCATAACTCTGGCAGTAATTATTGGAAATTGCTGAAAATCAATAGGATTCTTCTTCTCATAACCTTAAACACTGTATAAATTAAAAGTCAATCGGATATTCACTTTGGCCTCTATAGCATCCGCCAGATTTTTTGAAGTGATCAAGGGCCATAACTCTGGCAGTAATTATCGGAAATCACTGAAAATCTATAGGGTTCTTCTGCTCATGACCTTAAACACTGCGTATAAATTTAAAGTCAACCGGATATTAACTTTGGCCTCTAGAGCATCCGCAAGATTTTTTGAAGTGTTCAGGGCCATAACTCTGGCAGTAATCATTGGATATTGCTGAAAATCAATAGGGTTCTTCGTCTTATGACCTTAAACACTGTGTATCAATTTAAAGTCAATCGGATATTAACTTTAGCCTCTAGAGCGGTCACGAGATATTTCAAAGTGATCAAGGGCCATAACTCTGGCGGTAATTATCGGATATCGCTAAAAATCAATAGGCTTTCTCGTCTCATGACCTTAAACACTGTGTATTAATTTAAAGTCAATCGGATATTAACTTTAGCCTCTAGAGCGTTCACAAGATATTTCAAAGTGATCAAGTGCCATAACTCTGGCAGTAATTATCGGATGTCGCTGAAAATCAATAGGCTTCTTTGTCTCATGACCTTAAATACTGTGTATAAATTTAAAGTCAATCGAAAATCAACTTTAGCCTCAAGAAATTGTGGACGACGGACGGACGTGCGGACGTACAGAACGGGTGACGCCAATATACGACCACATTTCAATGTGGGTGTATAAAAATGATAAATGGCGAAGCATTCAAGAAATTTGGGACGCAATCTATTATGTGATTTTAAAACGTCTGATACATTTTGATAATGCATGAGACCTGCAGACATACATGTATACAGCATACACAGCTCAAAGTAAATTAATATAATTTAACAGAAAAAAACTAAACAATTAGTTCTATAACTTCTTCTTAACATGTGTAAACAATTTGTCCAATCAAAAAACAATTAATAAATAAATGAGCTCCTGCAAGAATTTTGTAAATTCTGACCGAATGAATAATTTTTGATACAAAGAAATCATAAAATTTGTATAATAATATATCTTGTTAGTTATTAACAATTTAACTGTAAATGTATTCGATTAAAATTCATTAACACATATCATTATCAAACGACAGCAATCAAACATGACCACAGTTTTAGGCTGATATTCACTTTTTTCGATCTGTTTCTACAGGAACTCATTCTTCCTACCACAAGAACACTTCAATTTCTAATAGACAAATAAATACAGGATGTTGAATATTTGATTCGGACTACTTCAAAAATGATTTCGTACTAAAAGAAATAAAGTAGTCTTGGAAAAGTATATTTTGATTTGGGTAAGAACAGCACAAGCTAGGTGAAGACCAAATATTTGAGTATCGAAGACTTGTGTCATGAAAGAGAAACCCTATGGACGCCACAGTAACAATACACTGTTCAATAGAATACAGACAAGATGAAAAACACTTGATGTGTACCTACTAAACTTACAACACATAATTATCTATTTATAACAAATATCCATCATGATATCAACACCAGTAGATTTACAATAAAAAATGTGATTGCATTGGGTTAGAGCAATCATAAATATACAATTTAATTATACCCTCTAGAATTCATCTTTAATACATAGAAAGTAAATAAATATTTATATTTCGGCACACAAGAACTATACAAAATTGCAATGATATGGCTTTTAGAGCAAATAACATACATAATATAAATGATCTGTGGTACAGAAGAGAGTGATGGCCTATAAAGATTGAAGATATTACAAGTTAACATATTATAATATATATTGAGCTAGTAGTAATACTATCACCGACTGTAACTAATCACTGTCACCAATTCAATTTATTTACTATATAATAGTACAGTAACTCAGAAAAAAACCTCATCTGAATTAGAAGTTGCCGCTCACACAACATGTCAGTTGTCTTAAAAAGCTTTTATACCCCATACTTAAATTACAGCTATTTTTTTTTTGCTTCATATTTATCTCATTTTTAAATGTTGATATTTAAAATTACTTTGTAATTGTAATAGAACCAAAAGCGCTGGCATGTGCAGGTTTTTGTTTTTTTTTCTGTTTAGTTCAACACCAAAGATGGTATCCAGAGAGTCTATCCTGCTTGCTTAAAAAGCACAGTTTTTCTCCAATTTTCTGTGAAAAAAATAATTGTTAACAAAGTACATATATTTAAGTATCTGTCTTTTCTCCAAAAAGCATTTATTATTCAGTAGACTCTGTTATAACTGGTTTCGTGTCAAGTTTCACAAGAAAATTGGGGCATACAAAATGCATAAAAATCAGATCATACATCACACTGAAAAATCATGTTTTAAATGTTGGATCCTATTACAAGTGAAACATAGTCATACCACCTCTGCTCTGAGGAGTAATTTCTTTTTCTCATTTTTTTATATATTAAATTACCTTCAACTAACCTGAACTAGAAAAAAATATAATGTAAATATATAATTTGATTTCATCTATTCGATAGCAACGGAACTTCCATCGTAATTTTTGACAATATATTACATAACTGGTAGATGATACTTACAAATTATAAATAAGTTCTGTTTACAATTAGTATTTATTTGCTCGTTTATTCAATAACATGTCTGCTTGTCCGAACAGAAATTAAATTTAGTATATATGATAATTTATTTTACCAAGCTTTGATAAAATAATAATTATATATTTTTACATAAATCTAAATTAGTCTGAATTAAAAGGTTCTGATGTAGACTATATGTTTTTTCGCGGATTTTTTCCCAGTAAAAAAACATAAAGCTGGTACATTAAACATGTCTGAACGACAGACTAATGATATAAATTTAGAATGTAAAAATAACTATACTTGTAATGGCTGAATGACATACGGAATAAATCAATTGATGTATACAAGTATCATTACCCAGCCTATCATAAAATAAATTATCTAAAAAAAACCTAATTTGATGTTTGCATCACAAATACTGAAAATATACTGTGATAAAAAAAAAAGTGAATTGCCCACAGAATATAAATAATCAATAGAGTAATGTGTAGAACACAATCAATTAGAATTCTTGTTTTTAATATGTGTAAAATATGTGCCTTTATAACAAACAGCATGGCTCATATTTCAATCATTTATCTGTTTAATAGAAAATCAAATTAGAATTCTTCAATATACACCATTAATCACATTACCCAAATTGAATTGTACACAATAACATAGAAGAAGTCGCCATTCTTCGTTACATTTGATAATGGAAGGAGAAAAATGTAAGAGGCAAAGATAAAAGTGATTATTATCAACAGACCCAACAATCTCTTGTCAGTTTTCATGATATAATCACAGTAAACCTCAAAGTACCAAAATAGAAAGATTTTTTCCACCAGCAGTCCAGACATTTTATGTTCCTGCAACAAGATTTCACTGATCGCTACTGTGTATTGATCAGCCTTGTTTAGACATCTATAGAGAAGCTTTCCCACTTTTTTTTCTCAGACATCTAACCTAGTTACTTTTATCTTTTTCTTTCAGTCTTTAAAAATCAAATTTTATCAGCGATATCTTAGTTGTTGATAACTAATACCATGAATAATTCAGCCATCAAAAATATTTCAACCTGCTAAGTATCTCACTAATACGTTAGAGTTGATGGTATTTGCTGCAGTGCTGTTAAAAGTACACAATTTTCATAATTAAATTATGAACATACATGTCTATATGTGTTATTTTAAAAGTCATGGTTCACAAGAGCCGACAAATTATTTCAAAAATTGTTTAATTTTGTTTAAGTTATTAAACAAATGAAAATAATCTAGTTCTATTACAGATAGTCCCATTCCGGATTAGTAATCCTCAAAATGTCTTGAGTGTATGGATTGATTAATCGTGTGGCAAGGTGGGGGGGGGGGGGTGCATCGAAGCCAGATCTAAAACAATGTCGTATTGCTATATTTATTATTATCAAGTACCAGTATATACAATTTTATAAAAAAATAAATTACTTATGAGCTTATTGTATAAAGTTTATAATTCAGTAGTTAGATTAGGAAGTGTGTGTCATAAATCTAAATCTGACTATTTTTGTCCTACCTACATCAGTTTTTTTCCTTTAATGTAGAAAATTTCTACGGTTTCTTTGGTGGGTGTTTAGGAAGTATATCACTTTAAGATACTATTACACATCTTTTAAAACGGATTACAATAAAATTTAATGAAATAAGTTGATATACCTTAAATGTATATGCATAAATTTCCAAAAATGGTAAATTTTGAAAAAAACTCCACAAACAGGTTTAAATAGTATTCAAATACAATAATCTAATTACATGTTCTTGTGACTGATCTCTTGTCTAAAATAAAAAATTATGGTAAATTATTGCAGTTTGGATTTAGAGAGAGAGAGAGAGAGAGAGAAATGGGGTTTAACCTCAACTCAACTAAAAATAGGTCATTTCGGGAATTCAATAGTTTGTAGGGGTCTTTAGAAGTGGAAAGAAACTGGAGGACCTGGAAAAAACCCATGAGGTTGGACAGACGACCCTACTCCTTGTCACATACACCAGTTGTTACAATGACAGGCTTTATGATAAAGCATGCACATGCTAACTAATCGGCCATCCAACCCCCCAGTCTGAATTTATGCTTAGTTACACGTGTAGATAATATCAACCATTAACTTCAATAAAATACAAATACATGATATTGATTGTGTTAGTGTTATTAAACTTCAAATTTATATGTGGAAAAAGAAAATACGCCCAAAATGTATATTTTTAAAAACATTTTTTTTTAATAAAAACAAACAAAAAATTAAAAATACACAAAAGAAGGGTTTGAACATGACAAATTAATTACTTCCTTTTCCCCAGTATGATTATTATTTCTTAACAGAAGCTTGTATTCAAATTAAAACTATCTGTGGTTAATTTCTATCACAAAACAATTTACGGCATTGCAAATTCCTTTTTTTTAAATATTTTCCATTCAAAATGAATTTCAATATGGAAGTGTCAGAAGAACATAATCTAAATCCCTTTCTGATTTTTAATCATGTTTCTAAGGTAGACAAGCAATGCTTGGAATTATAGGCTGTTTTATATGAAATGAAAAAAAGTAATTTACAAAATAAATATTAATCTTAGAAAATAGGGCAAAGTAGAAAAAATTAATCAAGATCACCTTAGAAACATTAAATAAAAATTGCCATTTTTGTATTCTTATTTACAGAAGAAAAAACAACTGGAATAAGAAATAAGGTACCATTAGTAAAAAAAAAAACCAAATAGATTTTACAATATTAGCGATAAAATCTTAAATTCAATCAATTAAATATAACCACATACTTTACCAATAAAATTTTAAAAATCAAAGTAATTTATGCAAATCATTGTGTAAACGAGATTAAAATTATTCATCCATAAGAATTACAAACCAATAAAATAATTATAAGAGCTTTGATTTGTAAGAGATATGTCATCACTTACCTGTTGATTAAATATTACATGTTACACATGCTAATTTATTTACTGATTGAAAAAACAAGCAGTTGGAAAGAATTTAAATTCCAGACATATTCTAGAAAATCAATAGCAACTTAGTGAGAAATCTTACTTTTCATTTAGTATATGTATATAACCAGAGAAACCTAGTCTCCTAATATATTTAATACCTTGGAAAATCATATAAACACTTCCTTAAGATATTCAATTCTATCTCCTGGAACTGTCCTAATTTTGCCTTGAATAAAACTAAAAGAAAAGAGAAGTTGTCTCATTATGTCGTTGTTACATGGTACCCATGTTTTAGTACAAATACCAACTAATCTGCAAGCTATAAACCATTTCTGCACAAAAAGGAAATAACAGAATTTACCATTTTGACCGGGTGCTTCAAATTCCAATAGCAGATCTCCAAATGACACCTAAGGAATGAAAAAAAATCCAGACAAGAGGTATTTTTTACTGGCCTCTAGTCTATGTAGTGTATATGCTACTTGTCGGAAGGCTAAAAATCAATATCACATGTATTAATAGGCACTGCAGTGATAATTTATGTTGATATGCCAGACAGTGCTGTTATTTCACAAGTTAAACAAAAAAACTTTTCATCAAAATCACAACCAATCCTTCATAAACAATTTCAAACCAATACGGTCACCATTTTATAAATAATTATGCTGTAGAGTGATGGAAAGAACAACAGTACTGATACTAGTCTCCTAGCCAACCAAATCCAAAATGTCTCAGTCATCGGTCACTCATTGGCTATTACTCAATACCAAGCAGGTTTATGTAATGCAGGTACTTACCGCCACAGCTTACATTCTTTACTCTGGAGAATGGAATTTTTTACGAATGAAAATGGGTAATGTAACTTATTTTTATTTCCATTACATATTTAAGAATCAGATTAATTGTAAGTCTGTTTTTGTTAAAGTAGCTTATACCTTGTCATGCAAGAATTAAATTAAATCAATAGGTGATTGAAATACATTTATAATAATACTGCTGTCTGTACTTATGGAATTTTCTACTGGAATATCATAGTAAAGTCACCATTCTTGCAATCTCCAAAATATCTTTTACCTAACAACAAATATAAATGTAACCGCAGTAATTATCGGAAATCGTTGGAAATCAATAGGATTCTTCCTCTCATGACCTTAAACACTGTGTATAAATCAAAAGTCAATCGAATATTAATTTTGGCCTCTAGAGCATCCACAAGATATTTTGACAGTAATTATCCAAAATCGTTGAAAATCAATAGGGTTCTTTGTCTTATGACCTTTAACACTGTGTATAAATTCAAACTCAATTGGATATTAACTTTAACCTCTAGAGCCTACACCCAGACCGACAGAAGGGGTGACGACAATATACAACCACATATCAATTAAAAGGATATGAAAATTTTGTACAAAATAGGCCTCTGGGGGAAGATATTAGATATTTTTATTTGTTTCAACTGGACCAAGGAATTGACAATTCAAAAACTTGAATTGTTTTGTATGAACTGAACAACCCAAATTCTTGTTAATCTCTTTTATAAAATGACACAATTGTAATTCCTCTTTGTAAACTAAATGCCTAATCCTTTCATCTTGTAATCTACAATCTGACAACTATATTTCTATTTCTATCGTTGTTTGGCAGGTTGTGACAGATAATTTCAATTACATGTATTTTTTTGTGTGTGAATCACAGTGTGAACATACTTGTATTAAATTCATTCAAATTGTGCAATAAAACATGTTCATCATCATACAATTACAAGATGTCGAAAAATGAGACCTTAAATCCTTTGTTACGAACTGGGGGGGGGGGGACTGTTTATACTGATCAAATACGCTTCTTTTTATTAAGAATTCAATTATGAAAACCAATGGCAGATAAATTTAAGATATGTTTAAAAATGTCACGAGACTCCTTATGACTAGTCTTGGATCTTCAAAGCAAATATAATTTGACTAGAATTGATGGTCAAAATCAATTAAAAATTGTTAATTTAAAACAGAAATTGCGAAACTAGTTTTCTTACTGGAGATTCTCTCAACATTACGACATGTATAATCTTTTTGGGACTAACCTATTATAAGCACATGATCCTATTCCTTCTTATGAAAAATCAATGCAGTTAGTACCGGTACAGTAAATAATGACTAAAATTTCTAAATTGATAATACATTGGACTCTGTACAGTGTTTGTCACATCCGACATCGTACGGAATCTTTACAATATGTCGGATCACACAAAGTGTCGGAATACCCAGTTTTTTCAAAACTGGAAAGATTATTATAATGTAGCTTCGAATCCCCAGAACATGCGTAGGCATTTTGAATAGGTCAAATTATAGTTAGAACAGCCTTAACCCAAAAGAAAACACAAATTTGGAACAAACAGACATAATTTTTATGGTAATCAAAACAGCCACACTTTGACCATAACAGACGTAAAAAATCAAAACCAGCAGTTACACAATATTTAAGAATCCAATGATATTTACATAAGTTTCAACCATAATTTTTGTCATTTTGACTAAGGACGAATTTTTGCCATTTTGGTTTATGTCCTTTTTGAACAATAACTTTTTATCATCTGAAGAGGATGCCGAATGACATAAAATTTTCAATCCATCATATCTTTGAAAATACTAAACTGAATGAACCATTTTTGGACTGATATCCCTTGCTGTGGTTCAACTTTAACAATAGTTTTGCAATGATTCACAACTCGATAGTGTGTATATATATTTGCCTTGTATTTGAATTCTTGTAATAAATGTCAAGTATATTTTTATTATTGGTTAATATGTTCAATGTGCTGATTTGAATACAATGTGTTTATGTAGGAATGTGTTTATGTAGGAATGTGTTTATAGAACATGCCAATTTGCTAAGATGTTGATTTATTAGGGAATGGTTTGAACAATATTTTACTACTTTTTATAGATCAATAAGCTTATAGAAAAGTTTTCATGATCGTCATAGTATAGTATAATAATACATATACCGGTATAGTATAACTTTTTTATATAATTATTTTATTTTGGTTCATGTTATACAGGATGCAGAACAGACCCTACTACTACTCATTTATAAAATGTTTGTTAAAACTTTAACTAATTCCTTTGAGTATATTATGAAATTATGAAACTTTTCTATAACAACATCGCATAGGCTACTACATGTATTAACAGTCAAATGTTACAAGTAAGCATCCTACCAGTTTGTAGCTGTATCATCATAAATTCTCAATTACGTACTTTTAGTATCCACTTCTTTACAGAATGACTTGTGGCTATAGTAAAATGGCCAAGCATTCAAGCTATAATATTGTACTGTCCGGATGACCGACTAATACTGACCAACAGATATTCCTTCAAGTAATCTTATCTTGTGGCTAAACAATTGACTTACCAATAGTTAATCATAGCAAAGGACCAACAATAATCAATAAGTAAAAACATCAGCACTAACAGTTGTATTGTGTCTAGTTCACATCAAAGCCACCAATAACAAAATATTTTTAAATCAAACTAAATAACACTCTACCTAAAATAATCCCACATTAAAACTACCCAATAACTTTAAAACAATCACAGCATCGCCCACCCCACACACAGGTTCTTGTCAATATAAATTATTCACAACTACATTTTTTATTTTTTTATGTGAAACTATATTTGAATATTACTCACCACATTTTTTTAAAGTTGAATTCTAAACTCTGATCCATACAAAATGTATTTACATGAAGAAGCATTCAATGAATATTGAATTTCAACAGACAGTACATGAAGTAACAATACTGTTATATAAACATAAAGAATAGCTCAATCAATTTAAACTTTACAGTTATTGAGGTACAATGTACATGTAGGCCAGCTATTCAAGTGATAGACCGACAGTATTAATACAGACTTAAACATTATCATCTCTCTATTAAAAAAAAAAAATACAAGAAAAAAAGAAGAGTCCAAGTACTATAATAATAACAGGTGAAACCTAAGAAATATGGAATTATTATTTTGTACCCAAATGTGAGTTGGTACCTATTGTAAAGTAGCCCTCATGACCCAGACATGTTGACCTACTTTCCATCTGGTCCAAGCTCACATCATCTAAGTTCTGTCTAGATTATACACATTTATAACTTTAGTTTAGTCAATACCCACTAAAATAAAAATATGGCTACCTCACACTACTGTCATCTTATTCAAGCCATTGTCTCTTCTTACTTATAACTATCATATTTCATCTAGTGATCATAGTAAAAATTATTGTTAATCACGGAGACCACCTTGCTTAATACAATGTACATGTGTACTTTCAGAAACTCACAATTCACTGGCTCGCTAGTTTTAACAACATACTATTAAAAAAGAATTGTACTGTTAAACGAATGGGGTGAAAAAAGGGGAAGATTCACACCAAACATGATCCTATACTGTAAATTGAGGTATTGTTGCCTAATAAACAGCCACAGACAGCTATGAATATTGTAAGATCATGTATGCGCTGGTGGGAGAAAATGACATATATACATGATACGTCTGCAACTAGCTTGGACAACTGCCAACCAGATTTTTGCTATAATTGTGTCTTGTGATATTTAACCTTTCAGACATTTTCTTCCCATATCTTTTACTAATTAATGTTATCTTCAGTTTATGAACGATTTCTTCCGGTCTTCTTTTGAAAAATATTATTTTTAATAATGGAAGGCTTGGACATAAAAAAAGGAAAAAAACCTCAAACACATTATCTTCTCCAATATTAATTAATGAGCCTATAAATTAGATTTTAATAAAAGCTGAGTGAGCACATGATTGATGTAAATATTTGCTATTATGATTATATAGTCACTCATACAAGAATCAATGAACAGTAAGAAACATGAATCCGAGAAAACTATTAATCTTGTAATGTGCTTGCCATTTACGCTTTTTTCATTACAGATACTTCATAACACGACAGTAGGTTACCAATCATATTTCCTGGCTGTTAAATTGCTGAAATAATGGTAGATTAGGTGTCATTAGAAAAAAAAATCCTTTTAGGTTCTAGACATCCTCAAAAACCGAAGTGTTGAATTATATATTATTTTTTTTGGATTATCTCTGCTAATAAACTGCTACTGAAAAAATATAGAATTTAAAAAAAACCCATGAATTATTTATTTATTTAATTAATCTTTATTAAAATATTTATAAATATACTAAAGGTTTATTAAATCGATATGCACCATTGCTCTTCAAAGATTTACACTTCAAGTTGCTGATCCTCATTTGCAGTATTTTGAATACCTCGCAAACATATATTGTGAAGTTGAAACTCTGAAAGGAATAGCAGTTTAAAAGTGTTTCAATTCCGTTCAGTATTTACATTGAAGATATGATGAATTGAAAATTTGATGTACATGTACATGTACTGCAGACGCTGTCTTAATGACGTATTTTTTCGCCTGATTAAAATTTGTCAACGATTTTTACAGCTAATAATGAACAGTCACACGTGGTGATTGTCTTGAGAGTGTACGCCACTCTGTGATTGAACCCGTGGAGGCAGCCATTATGAGATTGTGTGATATCAATGATGCTGACAATTGGCTTATAAAAATGAATCGTTAATCGCAGGCAAAAAACAGTTGACCGAAAATATCTAACATTCTAGATACAAGTGATTGATCGGGCGAATGGGCTGAGCAGAATCCCTGTCTCCGTGAAGGAGAAAATGGGAGTATTTTTTTTAGGGATTTTAAAAATTGCTGCGATTAGGCGAAAAAATAAGCATGTCCCCTACTTTAGCACCACAAGAATATTGTGATAGTTCAATCTGTTTATTATCAGTCCAAAAGTTATTTAATTCCTTTCATTATTGCCAAAGTTGTTGGTACAAAAGAAGCCCCATGGTTTAAATCTGATTGAATTCAAGCCAGGAAATTATCCAGAGTGCATTTTAGCTTGTATTAAACAATGAGAAATTTAATTTTTTAATGAAAATGATGCATTGATCCTTTAAATGTTCAATAGACCTATATGTAGTCTGAAAAATATACAATTAGGATCAGTGAATTTAATAAACAGTTATAAATTACGATAGAGAGAGATGGGGTATAATAACGTCCACTAGACACAAACTAGGTCATTTCGGGACTAACATATGGTTTAATTTTATTTCAATAATTCGCTTGCGCATAGGGGCCTTTAGCAGTGGGAGGAAACCGGATAACCCGAAGAAAATCCACAAGGTTGGACAGGCGCCTCTACCAGTAGCGGATTATCATTGAGGTTGATGAGGCTGCAGCCTCAGGCCCAAAGATTTTGTAAAAAAAATTTTTTTAGACTTGTCTGATACGATTTAAAACGCATAGACAATGAATGTTAGAAGGGGGGGGCGTAGGCCCAACGGGAATTAACATAGGCCCTGAGCCGAAATTAATTAGGCCCACGCCATTTTAAATAGGCCCTCCAGCAACTGTCGCCTGAGGCCTTGGTGGGGCTTAATCCGCCACTGGACCCTACTCCTTGTCATGTACAACCCCCCAGTTTTAAATTAATAATCTGATGAATTGTTGATATAGATGATAACAAACAAAGTTAACAAATCTGTTTTCAAAACATAAATACAGTGTACTTCAGGTACATGACAGACCAATTTGTTTGAATTCAAGCCAACTAAACTATGCAATAAATTTTTAAATGGGCACGAAATAGCGATTGTTCATTCACTTACTTTTTATCTCACCAAAACAAATATATCAAAAAGCATAGTGTCCAAATATTCTATGTCTGAAATTTGTCAGTGATACAGCACTAGAAGTTATTATCCCGATGAATCATATTGTTCTTATCAAGACAGTCCCTTATACATAGACCCAATTAAACCAGTCTACACCAACTGTCCAAATATATTGATGTTTAAATAGATTAATAGACAAATGTAGAAGTAACTATTTAATAGCGTTGGAATCAATAGTTTGAAAACAAGTAAGACCCACATCCTACCTATACTAATACAATTATTATATCAGTCACGAGACAAATTTAGTCTTGACAGAAAAAGAAATGGATTGCCATTTACCAATCTAAGCCTTACTAAATTATTAACCTTTTGAACTAATGTTTTATCCAAAGCGTGACAGTAGAGAAAGTCTCTCCATTCTGTGATGATGCTATCTTTGTGATACTTTAATAACCTTTATGTCACAAGTGTCAACGCTAAAGTGTTTGGTGTATATTTTGGAAATGTAAAACAGTCAAGCGAATCCAAGAGTCAGAAAAAAAAAAGATATGGCTCCTCACACTTCCTAAAGAACTATCAAAACACTTTATCCAATCATTTCAATTCAAGTCAATAAATTAAATCAGTAAATGTATTGTACCAACTAAATAATCAAACATATTCACCAATGCATAGGAATCTGACCTTCTATCCGTATATAAATGCATACACCATACCGAACTAGACAATATGAAAAAAGAACAGGAATGCAATGCCCGTTGAAGCCTAGATTTTGCCTGCTCTCGCTTTGGCTGTCGATTCAATCAGATGTTTTTTCTTCAATTTAGGCATTTTGATTTGCAAAAATACTCCCCACAAAACTATATCATAGCCACTTGTTTCCACTATTTACATTATATTCGTCCATTTAAGTTTGTCATCGATTCCATGCGCTGGTGTCACACAAAAACCTTACCAACCTCTGAAGTCTTGTTTACTTTCGCCTCAAAATCATGAATATTCACCAAAATCTGGCAGAAAATGTATATTCAAACCCTACACAAAAATCACTATTCAAAAGGTGAGAAATCGAAAAGGAGAGATGCAACTAGACTCAATGACAGACCTTATGATGCAACAAGCACATGTTAACCATAGAGCCAAGACTACACAATGCTAACAATTCCATAAGACACTCTTAGACCAACCAAATTTTGAGTCTGGCCACGTCTCAAGTATGATAAAATATAGTTTGACAATTACCAAGGATCCTACCTATCGATAGTACTAGACAGGTAGGCAGAGGGGAAAATCAAGTTCCAGTGAGGCAGACACACATCTTTGTATCCAAACAATGTCCTAGACAAAAACATCCAATTTCTTTTGCCTAAAGGTCAAAATTGACTGTTAATGATGCAGATTCAGATTAATATCAACAATCTATCTCACTGAAAGGATTCTTATTAAAAATAACTTTTTCATTTCCTTTGGGTTAAAACAGAATGAAATTCAAGTAAGACATTTCACTTCTTACACATTATTGTAGTTTTTGTTTGAAATTTGTAAAAAGATTTGAAAGAAACAATAAGTAATAAATTAAATCATTGAATATAATTACCGTAGTTTATACATGAGGATATCATATAACAAATTATCAATGTCTTCACTCTTATTGAGAAGTTTAATGTTAAAGGGACAACAACACTCTTGCAGCTTTGACAGCTCCAGAAAACAAATAATAGCCTTATTCTAAGTACTAGACGTTAAAGTGTCCTACCTGTGGTGTATATTATCCATTACATCCTATTTTACTTTTCCAGACGGTTCAAAAATATTTTTAAATCCAAGTCACATTTGAAAAGGTTTACGTTAGGCTTTTCGAATCATTTAGTTGAATTTTTACATTTTTTAAAATTAGGTGTGTAAGATGAAATTTTTTATCATCAATTAAATGGAATATTGTAAAATAGTTCAATTTGTTGACAAGAACAAAGATTAGTAGACATTATTCAGTAACAAGAGTGGTATTGAGCCTTTAAACAAATTGGTCTATCAACATGCATTCATTCAAGCCGTGGTAAACATTTATTAGCATAAAATATTACAGTTAAATTACACAACAAATACACAACATCAGCTTCTATTTTTCCCATCAAACTAACCTTGTATTGGAATAAAATTTCAAGTTACTTACATACATACCCTTAGATCGAACTTAATTTGTGACGTGTAGTTTTTTTTCCAGATATGGTTTTTCCTATTCAGACAATCCCTTATCATAAGGCAGGATTTAATACAAGATAGTTTTAAAAGACTGGGTTATCAAGACCATTATAAATAGTTCCATTACGATATATATGCTTTCACCGTAGACGGTATTATACAAGACTGAACAGTTGATTGTGCCAAACGAAGTTTTGTGGTACTTATTTAGTATGTAATGATGCAAAGGTATTGATATAAAACCGAACGGAGTGCATTAATAATTTTCTTCAAGGTATTTGGTATTTTTTCCCGACTAGAATTCAGGCTAGGATGGTAGAAGAAAAACAACACCACTCCCAGAAAATCAATATGTATGTAGATCTTAGTTTACCATTGTCTGTCCTAGACACTCATAATATAGTCATTTATTTCGAATACATGATGTAATGTTTGTCTGTTCTTATACAAGATCATTTAAGCAAATCAAGTTGTCACTTTCTGGACTGAACATTTGGTTTGCAATTTTATTGTTTCGGTAATTTTTTAATTGTTGAAACATGATTTTCCAAGATCATAGTCTATTCTCAAAATAAAAATTCAAGAGGGTCAATGATTGAACAAAATGTAAAATGAATGTTGAGAGACAGTATGATTAGATTTTCTGGGGCAAATTATACAGTTCACTATTGGATTATTCCAAGCATTAATCTTTATGAAGTTCACTCAATAATGTCTAGATTTTGCCTTTGGATTGTACGATATTCATATGTACATGTACCTGTTTTTTAAATTTAATTCCCAATTTGTTACTAAGTAAACATGCTACATGTATGTCTGATTTTTAATAGCTAGGAAGTTATAAAATGATATCATGATGTTATGACATCATAGTAGAGAAGCTTTGGTAAATAGTAATTATTTGCAATTCTTTTTTTTTTTGAATTTGGCTACTTACAATAACTCATTCTTCTAAAAACAATTGTTTCTTATTCATATGGTGCATATCCCAAGCAGTCACAGAACATAATATATTTTAAATAAGCACAAAATACTGTGATCGAAAAGATGAAAGATGTCTTGAAGGTGGGCATAATTAGGTTACCATAAAAAAAAATCTAGAGAATTGAGCAATAACTCAAAATTTAGGCCACATCATGTTAGCTTACAATTTGAGAAAAGATAGGTTGCCAGGCAACAAAACATATGCCCAAAGCAGCTAAAGCGTCCGGCAGTCAACAAGAGTTGATGCATATTTGATGTTCGTCTCAAGACCTTAAACTCTGTGTATTAATCTAAAGTCAATCGGATACTAACTTTAGCATCTAGAGCGTCCACAAGATTTTTTGAAGTGATCAAAGGCCATAGGTCTGACAGTAAAAATCAATTCTGACTCTGAGGTGAAATGTTCATTCTTTACATTGGGCATTTCACCACACGGTGTGTCTGGTATTAGCTTTCATATCTTGTTTCCCTTAATATTCTTTATATAAGGAATGGTAGTTTATCGGAACAAGTCAAGGTGTAGATATGGACATCAAATTTGTTTGCCTATTGGTATGTTACAAATTTTAAGCAGCGTTGAGATAAAGAACTCTCTCAAAAGTACCATACTGTAGATCCTGTCATATGTACTTCTTATTACATGACATCTCTACTACTAGAAGAGTCATGTGCTCGAAATGTAATGCTCTATTGAATAAAATTCTTTTCAAACATTTTTTCCTATATATTCTACCACTGCACATTGTACACATTTTTTCATTCCATATACAACTTTTATGGATTCAGGACCGAGAACAGGTACCCGTATTTACTTTCTTTAACACATTAAATTATCTCAAAAATATTTTCAAATAGTGTTGTGCTAGAATTAGCCATCTTGATTACCATTCCATCATTGGGATTCATCCATCACGCATTTGTGTGTCAATGGGAAGTGAGATTTTTATGTTGTGTTTGTAGCCCAGCCAGTGTTTAAATATGTGATGTATTGTAATGCTTATACTACTGTCCTTCATCAGCAATAATCAGCATCATCATCTATGTAATAAAGAGCTGTAAATGAGAAGCTTTAGTAATACTTTTCAATGTACATATATTGGAAAAAGACTTAGTCTTACTAAACTACTGTCTATAGTCTTCTAACCAACAAGCAGTAATCTAGTAACTAGTGCTGCTGTGTAATACAGGACTAAAGAATAATACTGTATTTTGTCACTGGGTTAACAGTTGGAAATATTTATAGAAATAACTACATGTAGATGACTTTCCTGACATGTTTCCCTCTGTACGATTATATGCTAGCCTAGTTATTTCATAACCCACAGTATGCAGTTCAACAATGGAAAGTTGCGTGAGGGGTTCATGAAAGTGTACTCTTGTAAAAGGAAAAGCTACGGTTGGGTCTGCAGGGATAGCACAAATTGAATCAAAAATATTGTGATGACAACCATGAAACGTTTTAAATGTTGGAAAATGTAAACTTAAGGGGTCCGTTGCTCAAAACTAAGTTATTTTAACTATCCGTTAAACTCTAACGGACCTATATCTTGGTAATGTGTTGTTTGTTAATGTACAGAAAACACTATATAATTATTTATTTTTTCCTCTAGAAATATTAGCATAAATCTGGAGGAAAAAATTGCACCACCGAATGTTTGGGGCCTTTATTTCCAGCAACAATCTTTCTCTTCGTTAAAGTTAACGGATTGTTAAAAGATAACGGAGCTTTGAGCAACCGGCCCCTGAGCAATTCAATTATTCTTTTATATTTAACTGCCAGAGAAGAACAGAGACTTAAAAATTACATCATAATTTAATGAAGGGTGATAGCTGGTATTGCCTACAACAAAATTTTTATTTCTATTGAATCTAATTTCTTTTTTATCAAAACCAGCGACTGCCAGGCAGGATACGCCCACATTTTCGAGAGATGGATAGAGAACAAGCAAAACCGAAAGTGATTTTTCCTACAATCAAAGGCCATAATCAAGTTACAATTTGATATGCGCAAATATCGAAAAGTATCAAGATATTTAGGTCATAAACATGCATTTCAAGTTTCATCAAAATCGAAATACCATTTTTTAACAGTATACGCGTACAAACAGCAGCCATTTTGTATGGCAATTTTGGTCCGATTTTTCCGAAATTCAAACTCAACCTTCTTTAGGGTGTAACGGTGATATAATCAAACGATTTTTTAAATCGGATAATAATTGTGACCACAAGCTAAACAAAGGCGATTTTACGTATAATCAGGGGCATTAATTCAGGAAGCTACGATCCGATATCCGCAAATATCGAAAGGTACCAAGATCTTTGGGTTATAACCATGCATTTCAAGTTTCATCAAAATCAAATTAAAATTGTGACCTCTACAGGGTCCACAACCTTGATATACCACTTTTTAACTGTATTCGCGTACAAACGGCGGCCATTTTGTATGGCAATTTTGGTCCGATTTTCCCGATATTCGAACTCAACCTTCCTGGGATGTAACGGTGATATTATCGAACGGTTTTTTAAATCGGATAATAATTGTCGGCTCAAGAGGGACCTCAAGCTAAAATAGGTGATTTTTCGGACAATCAGGGGCTATAATTCAGAAAATTACGTTCCGATAGGCGCAAATATCGAAAGGAACCAAGATCTTTGGGTTATAAACATGCATGTCAAGTTTCATCAGAATCTGTTCAAAATTGTGACCTCTATAGGGTCCACAAGCTAAAAACGTGATTTTTCGTACAATCAGGGGCCATAACCCATGAAGTTTCGATCCGATACATGCCAATATCAAAAGCAGCCGAGATCTTTTGGGGATAAAGCTATATTTTAAGTTTCGTCAAAATCGGACAAGAATTGTGACCTGTAGAGGGTCCACAAACAATTGTGGACGGACGTCCGGACGGACAGGGGCGACGACATAATACGTCCACATGAAAATGTGGGCATATAAAAACTGTACTATTAAAATACATGTATAATAATCACTGTAAATTTAAATTCCCTAATATTAAAGGACATAAATCACTATTCTTTGGCACCTGGAAATAGACACAAATGGGTCACAACGCATATAATAATGTAATATGAATGTATGTATATAAACAGATTTACATTCAATCGCTTCTGTGTTTACTGAAATTTCTAATCAGTTATGATCAGCGAAATATGCAAAGATTGCATATTAAATGACAGTACTTGGCGACTGGTTATTCCAGACTACTCTGGTAGTCTTACTTTGTTGGATGTGTGTAGCCTCATTGATCTGATCACTTCATTACTAATTGCGCCCGAAAGCATTCTGGCACGTGATTTGTGTGCCAAGATTATCATTTTCATTGAGTCTTAACTATTGGATACCAGAAATCCATCAACGTTGATTTAAAATGACCAATAAGTTGTGTTTGCAATATCGAAGACGGTGGAATATTGTGTTAAAGACTTGACTACTTACGCATCTCCTTTACTGCCAACTGCAATCTTTACTTACCACAACAAATGTTTTTATATAGTTCAGCGTTTTTACATAATTTTAAATATTTTTACAGGCCAAAATTAGTTTTAATGTCAATTCACGTAACATCTGTCCTCCTAAATTCAACTGGCAAATAGGGGTTTGATGGAACTGAACCAGTATATAAAAGTTGTCTCATAACTTTCTGCACCTCCAATAAATTGGTCTTCAACCACAGACACTATCGTTCACCAATCTATGAAAGTCTAAAGAAAATGGGTCTTGTCAACAATTTACTTACAAGTTCATGTACTTACCAAAATATCAGAGTTGAATAAGAATATTACATATTTTGGTACACATGGAATACGCAGAATACAAATAAATAAACTTTGAATTTTGACACATACTCTGTGACTTTAATGTGTTTTGAATAACTTGGACACAATGAATCTTAAAAATCAAAATTACTATGTTTGTTTTGTTTATTTACAATCTAATTAAAATACAGATCTATATTTCGTTTGGTTTTTTATACTTTCGATGGCCACGCTACTTGTAGATCTAACTACTTATAGTGGTAGGTCACGTTCTATGACGTAGAAAACGACATTTGACCCTATAAGGTCAGTCATTCGATTAACCAATCAGAATCATTGTTGCAAGTGGCTATGTTTTTTTATCTACTTTTGCTTTGTTTTGATATCTGTCGGAGTTCATGTCTACCCACAGTTCCTGGCAAGAGAGGTCAAACGCCTCATTCGACAAGACAATTTGATTGGCTGACCACCGATTTCAAGCTGAACATGAGTTAAATAACAAACCTTCAAGACCCTAGAGTGTAGTAAAGACAAGTAAAACAAAACAAAACTATAAAAAACGAAACGAAATTGGATCTGTGTTTAAATCAGATTGGTTTATTTATTGTGTTTTAAATTTTTCACATATTTTGAGCATTTATTGAAAATGTATGGGATTTTGCTTTTCTTGTACATGACAAGGACCTTTTAAGTTAAGGGTATTGTTCGAGAAATTAAGTCCTTTAAAGCGGGAATTTCAAATATTCAAGTTTTATTTTTAAAATGTATTAAATTAAAGCCCCAAAATAGATAGTATCTATAAACGGACTTACCTTGTTAAAGAATAATCCTATAATTCACTATTGCCAGTTGAGAAATTGGCAAAAATATCATTTTCAACTTCTTTAATGAAATAGTACCTGACATTTTCAATTTAGTGCCGGGCATGTATTAATAATATCAGCAAAAAAGACAAATCAGTGCCGGACAAAATGACAGGCACCAGAGGTTTTGTGCCTGACAATGCCTGGATCTGTGTCTGACATTGTCAGTGACAGGTGCCTTATTTCCAGGCTTGATAATTAGTCTAATATAGCAACCAGTGCCAACAACAATTGTGCTCTAAAGAGTTGTGTCCCTTGACAGGATTTACACAAGTGAAAAACATTTAATATATTTGAATAGTAAATTATTATGACTGGTAATAGTATACATGTACTATCCGTAGTGTTAAGTTAAATTAGTGAACAATAACTTCACATTAGCTTTATATGACCAACTCTTAGATACTGCCTTGCCATACCATATATATATCTCTTTCCTAAAAAATAAGATCTGTCCAAATAAATCCAATTGTTTTTATTGTATACTCTGGTGCAATCTTTTATTTTTCATATAAATCACAAGTATTTTACTTTTTTATACAATCATCACCTTCTTGGTTTTTTCTCTGTATTTACCATTACAATAATATGAAAATTTAAAATGCTTGAGAATTTAAACTGATAAAGGTAAATATATATATTTTACAATAAGTAATACTGAGAACCAGCGTTCACACTGCTAACTAGCTCATGTTGTCCATCAACTAAAGGTTAAATACTGGGATTTCAGTTTCCATTAATTTTTCCATTAATTTTTTTTCCAGATCATGTCGACAAGCCATCGACAGCAGGGCATAGGCATATTGTAAATTCAATGTGTAAATTGCAAGAAAACTGAAATTGACATGATGTGTATACCTGTAAGAACTGCAGATTGTGAGAGAAGATTTAGTAAACAAAATCTGATTCAAACAGCCAGCAGAAACTCTCTCAAAAACACTATTATTTAGTCTTGAAGGTACAATATCTCTTGTCCTTTTTGCTGTGTTTTTATTTTTAACGCAAAACTTAAAAAATGGCAGATCATTTATTAAAATTGAGCTTGAAAACTGATCTTTTGACCAACATGCGAGCATTAAAACATACGTGAGTTAAATAAAATTAATAGAACCTACACTATTTTGCCTATAACCTTTTTAGGACTTATGGTTTGGATTGTTCGTACTTGGTTTTTATTTTATTCTCCTTAAAAGGTATTGGTACTTAGTTTGAGGAATTAGATTAGTGATGATCATCATGGGCGTGGATTTAAGTGCGGGGACCTGTGGGAAGGGGGCGAAGAATATGTCTCCCCCCCCCCCAAATGATTTTGATCGCCAGGACAGATTTTCAGGTTTATATCCATATATGACTGTTCAGTTTTGAAGGATATCTAACCTCTGCCTTGGGTCTCACAACAGTAATTGATCTTCACGATATCTTCCTCCTTAATTGTAGGTACTGTAGCCAATTTTTCCACAGTGTCATCATATTACCCCTTGTTACAACTTTCATTGAAATAACACTGGTAAATTGTTAGTAATTATTATTTTGGTTTTGCAATGAAAGGTTCCAGGGTTCGTCCCCCCCCCCCACAAAGGTTATGACAAATCCACACCTTTGATGATCATAAGTGACTGATGGGGTTGCTTAGCTTCTGCTGGAGAAAATTAATGTATAAAATAAAGACAGGTTGCCAGGCAAGGAAACATATGCCCACAGCAACTAAATCGGGCAGTCAACTCTCTGTCTTTCGAGATAAGAGATGGTCCTATATAGTTTCGCATAGCAAAGCCCAACAAGATTCACATCTGCATCAGAGCAGTAAGCAAAATTGACGATATTTTTCATCAAAACAATGATTGATTATTGTTATTTATAATATTTCTGCAACATGCAACTACAATTAAGCATATAATCCTACCTGAAATGGGTATAAATGATTGTATTTAAAATCGAGGCATTATGCCGTTACCAAGAATGCCATTTGTAAACAGGAGATGTATGACAGTATTAATTTAAACACAAATATTTGTGGAGTTAGGCGATAGTTGTGTCACTGCATTGGCTTCTGTAAGTTTAATTGGTCATAATACTAAATAAATATAATGTTATAATATTTCTAAGATGTTAGTGTGTATAATTAATAAAGAAACTGAGTTTGCCACTTCGAACTAAAGGCATTCAATTGTAGATAAAAACATAAACACATCAGTATATATATCTCAACGTTTTTAACTACGATTGGATGCTTTTAGTTCCAAGTGACAAAATCAGTTTCTTTATTAATGCATGTAACATCTTAAAAATATAATAATTTTAAACTATTACGACCAATTAAACTCATTGCAGGTGGCACTGATAGCAAGTGAAGACATGTGTAAGAAATTTTCCAAATTGTGTTTTAATCAGACTTTTTAGCTTCAGAGCTCGGAACCAACCAAAAGTACACTTGTATCAAACCATTGCGAATAAAGTTGATAAATGCTGGTGTACAACTACTAACAGGTGGCATGGAAAAACCTAGGAATACAGTGTAGAATGACCTGGCTATCATTAAAACAGGAATCAAAATGGTGAGGGAAAGACTGAGACAATTCAATGACAATACGGTATGTACATGTACATGTATACAGACAACTCATCCCAATATAAGACAACTCATTCCAACTTTAAAACATGGGTCGAGATATAAGACAAATCATCCCAAGAAATATAGGTGTCAGTTATATTTATTTTAATACAACTGCTTTCTTTGTTATAAAAATGTGTTATCTTAAACATGCATTATTCAAGAGCTAAATCTGTCTAGTGCAGGTCTTTATTTGGGCATGAAATGTTTTCTAAAGTATTAATTAGACATTAATTAACTGATTCAGGCCTTAATCAACTTTGGATGGCACCAGATTGCTCCGATATTAAACAGATTAAAACGTTTCAGTGATAAATCAAATATGGCGCCCCAAGACGCTTCGAGTCTTAGCTTTGATCAACCAGGACTGTGGTTGAAATTATTGCACAGGTCGGCCAAATCTTAAAATGTCAATATCTTCGCTTGCAATAGAGTAATTTGAATGAAATTTTCAAATTATTCATTTTACATCATCTACTTTCGAACTAGTATAGCAAGAATGGCTAGTTCTTATCCATATCTTGAATAATGTAACTTTAATAAAATTGATATTGTTGTTTAAATAAAATAGATATTGTTGTTTAAATAAAATAGATATTGCTGTTTTAAGTTTTTGACATTCCATATACTTATCATAGCGTACATGTTTCAATTTCTTCTTTGTACCATGCATGCGACTGAAAATGTTGGCCCCAGTCATGTTCAATTGATTGTTTCCATATCATTGTCTGATAGAATGATAGCAATTTGTGACCAGAGCAGTGTCCGAAACAAACATTTTCCAAGCACAGACCTGGAGGACTTGTGTAACATGATCATGTCGGGCCTTCAGGTGACACGCAGGCCCAGGCAACCAATAATAATATTTATAGTTTCCAAGCGAAGCGCAGAACGATCAACGGAAAGAAGTACATATTTCAATGATAATAGCGATAATATGTTTAAAATTAAGCCTCTGTCAGCATGTGAATAAAATAAAAAAATTTATAACTAGCATCGCCAGTTTATTGATCTAGAATGGCTAGAAATTCCAATCGATGTCACGTGTCATCAGTGGATTTGACTTGTAAGAATTTGTCGGAAAAATACATTATTAATGTCTGTTTCTAGGTGTATTCGGTGTTCTATCAGAGGATTATATTCAACTCTGATTTAAATTTCATTAACATGTAGGCCCTACTGGTCAGTGAAACCATTATAAACGAATGACCCAATTTTATACAGAGGGTCGAAGAAGCAGGATTCCTGAGCGAGATGCACAATCCATGCTGCGGTATGACTGTTAATGTTATTGTAGCCAACAAGCAAGTTGATTGACTACTTGATCAAAAATTATTAATTAACCCGTTAAATTTAGCCCGAAAGTAGATTAATTTATAGTTTTACAAAGCCAACAAAAAAAAAAAGTTACAAATCAGAGGCTGGTTACACAAGTCAATGTTTGGAAAAACAGCAGCTTCCGTTAAACAATAATTGTCAACTATCGGAGACACAGGGCCCAGGGCTGCTTTTCTATGGCAGTTCTACTATTTCCAGAATGGTCGTATGTGGACACTAACTATGCGAGATAAGAAGGCGAAGGCCCGGCGGACCGGAGTGAAATAGGCAAGCAGGAGTCCTCCGATAAATCAGTCGGCCTCGGGCCTCAGGACCGACGTTTGTGTCAAACACCGGACCAAAGGCAGAATATGACCTTATAATATAAAGAGTTTCAGTAAGCTTTAGCTAAAATCTTGGAATGAGTTGCCTCCTCCTTGGGATGAGTTGTCTTATATTGGGATGATTCGTCTTTGGATGAGTTGTCTTTGGGATGATTTGTCAGGTATTTGACAATACCTGGTACATGTACATTTCATTTACCCCTAGAGTAGCTACATTGAATAAAATGTTATTGTTATACTAGTAGTAGTAGGCCTACCTATAAGCTTTAGCTCTACACCACAAGTTTTGGTTTTCATTTTGATATATTGACATTCTATGGTGGTATCAGGCGTATTCAACACCAGGCTAATTCAACACCAGTAAAATTGGCGTATTCAAGACCAGTATATTATAAGACAAAAGCAGGATTAAAGGACCTAAGTCCGTAACTCAAAATCCTCGAAAATCTTCGACATCGAAAACACAAATTATGGTCAATTTAAATCGGGCGGTTTTAACTTACCGGGAAAAGATGAGCTCCTGATATCCGATATTTAAGATAAAATAATTTTTCTAACATTGGTACACGAATTGTGTACCATAATGCGCTTCAGCCCTAGTTGTATTGAGAGACTCGAGGGACGAGGCTAGACACATTGCACTGTATCACACGGCATATGTAGACTGGAATAACCAGGCGTTTTTATACATTCATATAACAGTATTATATGCGTTGCGGCCCACTTTTGTCAGTTTCTAGATCCCAAATGTTAGCGATTTAGCTCCTTTAACAAGATATTTATTATATATCTTAAATAGTCATAATAAAAACAACAGTTGAAATATTTCATATTCGAAGACAATATTTACATAATATAAAACAAGTAATAAATAAAATGAAACCGGTCCCTGAGTGTTCAGTCGAGAGTTGATTCCGTTATGCCAACCCTCGACGTCTTTTTTCGGCGAACGGGGCACATAAACACGGATCAACTCTTCGCACTAAACATTCGGTTTGATATCCATTGGTTCTTGATGTACTCAAGGACATCGGAATTGATTTGAAGTTTAAAATACAAAATAACAATATATACATGTACTGGTCTTGAATACGCCGATTTTTCTGGTGTTGAATTAGCCTGGTGTTGAATACGCCAGGATTTACTGTGCATGTTATTCACATAATTTCAATCTATTACTAGTACTGGGGTTGTCACTGGACACTGACTGGCTACCTGTCACGTACAATATAGCCTACGAGTACGAATACTACGGAAGTAGAAGTAGGATTGGCAGTTTAATGATAATGACTATCATTCAACTAAGGAACCGGAAATAGGTCTTTTACTTACCTTGGTATAGTAATGCAGTTTGTGCTGGTGTCCTGGGTTGACAGTGCTTTAGTCAGTTCTTCTAACCCACCTGTTTTCTTTAACTTTTTAACTAAACTTTTGACAGCTTTTTCTGACCATTTATCGTCTCTATCGTGTTCCCCTTTTTTCAAAGCCAAAAGTCGTTTCACTATTGGAGGTGTGAAAGGAGACAACGTTGTCATAGCTTACGTTGATTAATCGAACATTTAATATATGATGTATTTCTTCTATAGTTCTACTTTGTTAGGTCTGAAATATCGAACAATTCATTACATTTTATGCGTGTTTTCTCACAGGCAATAGCATCTTCCATACTCCATTAAGAGTGAGCCTGTTTACTAATGTACCTTAGACAAATTCGCAGAAAAGAGTTCGTTATAAATGCAGTGTAAAATATAACAATGCCCAACACTTACGTCTAGTTTCGTGGTATTAGTAAATGGTCTTGCTTACATGTACTTGAAAAATGTTGTGCTGGAAGGTGTCACCTCTCTTCTGCAGGTTTTTTTTTTATTATTATTTTTACCGGAACTACACTAAATTGTATAATCGGGAGCTGTCATTGTGCCATACAAAGTTCAACTTTCAATCCGCCAAATGGCACGTAATATTACGCGCTCGTTTGTCTGTTTCTTTATCTTTAGGTTCCCCTAGAAATTTATATTTAGTGTATTAAACTTTAGAAGCTCAAGTGAGGAATTGCAGAATGGACACGAATAAATACAATTAGATCCTTGCTCACAGTCAAAATCATTCGGAATGACATAAAGTTCATTGACATTAGCGGTTCATCGAGCAACAAGCCGGACATCGGCTGTACAGTACAGTTGCCCGGAGCAAAATGTAGACGTCCAGTTGTTGCCTGCAGTGATGACTAAGATTTACATGGTGATTGATGTACCCGTTACTACGGAAAATTACGCAAATATATACATAACTTGATACTTTATTCACAAGAATTATATAATCAGTTTTAAATCAGTAGATTTTAAAAGGTGTTTTAGTTTAGTTTAACTATATATTTATATAGTTTAAAGCAGGGACGCGTCCCCACCAATAATAATAATTTTAGTGGTGGGGACATGTTATACTGTCTCCCCACCACGTATTTCCGATGTTTTTTTTTTAAATTGAAATCATTCCAGAGCTTTTATTGACCTTTCAAAACGTGTCGAGTTTGTCCCAGTCACTTGAGGCCAGGGTCCTTGAAGTTGTACAGCTGCACCCGGTGACCGATTTTTATTTGAACAGGGAATAAGTAATATTATAATAGTAAATAATTAAAATATTCCATAGGGATTGTAGTAGTATGTATATCCTGTATGTGTGTATATCTGATACGTTGGGTATTAAAGGGGTTATGGAATAACTGAGATTTTGTTTTTATCTGGTATACGGGATGATAAATCACCTAACTGAAGGGAACCAATGAATGAATGAAATGGGGTTTAACGTCCTACGCTTAAGCACCTAACCTGGGCTAATTGAAGACGGGCATACGCCACAGTGTGCAATGAGGGAAATTTTGCCCGGGCAGCGGCGCTACGGCCTACTCTTATATCGAATTCCAACTGCCAAGGGATCTTTTACGTGCACTCCAATTTGTACACGGGACCTCGGTTTTTCGTCCCATCCGAACGACTAGGCAGCTGTCCTTGTCAGGCCCTCCTTCTGCATCACTGACAAGGGGAAATCACGCCGGAAAATCGAGATGAACTTTCTCGGCCAATGCAGGGATCGAACACTCAACCTCCAGGCTAGCGAACCAGCGCCTTGTCCACTTAGCCACCGTGATCCCCTGAAGGGAACCAACCTTCATTGCTAGATTTGTTGCCATACCAAATAAACGTATTTTTTTGGAGTACAGTAATCGTGTTCTTATTATTACAAGTAAGTGAAATTATTTTGCTGTTTTGAAGATACACCCCTGTGATATTGTTTTAATTTGTCTTGTTAATTTCATCATATTTGGCGCAATATGACCCGATTGGAGCTGACGTGCCATTAAACAACATTTCATTCATTCATTTGAAGATGATTTAGAAATTTAGGAAATTTATCGCAAAATACATTTTTAAAAACCTGTGCAGGGGCGGATCAAGGATTTTTTGCAGGGGGGGGGGGGTGAATTACTGCTGAACTAATTGCCGTAGGCGCTAAAAATTGTAATGGGGGTATGGGGGCCCTCCCCCAGAAAAAATTTGTAATTTATATATTCAATTTGGTGCATTCTGACGTATTTCCGGAAGCTAAATTTCAAGACTAGGCTATAGGTCTGCAAATCGCCAATAAAATCGCATAAAATATGTCCATAAAATCTTGATGGGGAATGCTCCCTTCACATACCATATTATGATTATGTTCTAAACATTTTACAATATGAAGAGCAAAAACCAATAATCGAACTTACCCTCCTGGCGACATTATGTGTTTTATTCCAAACTTGGTGCCTTACTTGATGTGCAAGAAAAATAAGAAACGAAAGGAAGGGAATTCGACAATTAGGCTAGTTAAATAAATCGATTGATGATGAATTTAGGTTATTGTTAATCTCTTATTACCCGATTTTAAACACACCAGGTGTTACGTCTCACGCAGCAGTTGTTTTAAAAGCGCGTATAAAAAAGTCTTACGAATGACGGACGACCTGTCGAAAGTATTTTACCTGCACTTGATCGCTGTAGTGTAGGCCTACCTTCCACTGTTTCGCGGTAAGGGCATGTTCAAGTGACTATTTGTTTTTGTCCACAATGGAATGAAAGTCATGTCTCAACTCAATGTATACAAACTCGCAATTTTAGGGTCAGATTCGGGCTTTTAAATTTAAGTTTCTCGGCCCCTTCATATTGTCAAGCCTGGGCGGACGTGAATTTTTTCTCATAAAAAGTGTTAAATTTAAAAAAAAATAATATATTTGTGGCTGAGCAGGGGGGGGGGGGCACCCCCCCCCTCTGGATCCGCGCCTGCTGTCCTGGCCTTTCCAGAAAGGAGAGAGAGAGAAATGGGGTTTAACGTCCACTTAACACAACTTGGTCATTTCGGGACCAACATGTTGTTTTTTTAAATTTTTTTCAATAATTCGCTTGCGCGTAGGGGTCTTTAGCAGTGGCAGGAAACCGGAGTGCCCGGAGGAAACCCACGAGATTGAGAATGTGCCCCTATATCCATGCCACATACTATCACAGGGGAAAAGAAACGGACAGAGTGGATATAAGTGTAATGTACTGTTCTTTAGTTTTAAATATATAAAACACTTTATTGAATGTTTTTTTTAGGTTAAAACATTGCTCTCTGAACTGTTTTGTTATTAATAAAAACTCCTCAGAATCTTCGAGAATGCACATTTAGTCACCAATATTTACTTTTTTTTCCACCGACAAATTAAATTCTAAAACATTTTTTTATGTATTAGAAAAATTAATAAAGACGTTTGAAGTATTTGTATAGTTCAAAATTATTTCTTATTTAGTGTACCGTATTTCCTCTAATAAGCGCCCGGACGCTTATTTTTTCAGCACCCCTTGACCCCCCGGCGCTTATTAGAAGCCCGACGCTCTTTGGAGGCCCGGCGCTTATTTCTTTAATAGCAAATTGAATTTAGGGTAAAGCCGTCATTTACCATGGACATTGGGCCGGAGAATCTTTTGAATTACGGCATTTGATCAAAAGCAATCTAATGTCTATTTTATGTGCATCTTCAATGATAATTTCAATTGTAGGGTGACAGGGTCTTCATGCATTATTAGAGACCCGGCGCTTATTTTTCAGCACCCCTTGACCCCCCGGCGCTTATTAGAAGCCCGGCGCTCTTTGGAGGCCCGGAGCTTATTTCTTTAATAGCAAATTGAATTTAGGGTAAAGCCGTCATTTACCATGGACATTGGGCCGGAGAATCTTTTGAATTACGGCATTTGATCAAAAGCAATCTAATATCTATTTTATGTGCATCTTCAATGATAATTTCAATTGTAGGGTGACAGGGTCTTCATGCATTATTAGAGACCCGGCGCTTATTAGAGACCCGGCGCTTATTTTTTCAGCACCCCTTGACCCCCCGGCGCTTATTAGAGGCCCGGCGCTTATTGGAGACCCGGCGCTTATTAGAGGAAATACGGTAAATGGGTATTAAAACCAGTACAAGGCACTATTCTGCCCGAAGTAGTAACGTCTCATGTAAAAATTGCACGCGTCATGCAGTCAATGATTGACGCCGCGTGCTGTGAAGCCACGTGTTGAAGGCAGTCATCTCTTTTTTATACAGAGACATTAGAACACTTTCGTAAACGTCTGCGAAACAGATTGGTAATTCTAACATAGCATCATGACCACTGTCACATTTGAAATAGATAATTATATTAATACCATTGGTACTATGCGAACCATTAACATATAATATAAACAGCTAGATTTCATTTCAATGTGGTCGTTATTTTTTTAAATTTTAACGTGAGAAAATTCGCCTTTGCCATCGGATTTTTAATCGCCAATGAATAATACAGTAAAATTTTACATTTATTTCAATTGGGATTGAATATTGACATGTTTAGCTGTTTTCCCAAAGACGTTAACTAGTCTTTGAACATTACTGTGAATGGAGGCGCAGCTCGAATCTCAGTAGTGTAAATATTTCTAGTTCTTGTAGTGTACATGAGAGAAAAAATCGTGAACGGTGGCTTGAAGATTTGTCTTTAGATTAGATTTCGTATCTTTTGCTGCCTCAGGGATAAGAATTGTTTGCCAGAAAATGATGCTGAAAATACCCACAGAGTGCGTTCTGCGCCCCTGTAGTTAAAAGGAGCTAATTCTCTTAACTATAACCCAATATCATTCAAAATCTTCAACTTTGAAATCACGAATTATTTGTCGATTTAAATAAATATTGGTGCTGTGGTCTTCCCGGGAAAAGATGGGCTTCTGATATCCATTATTTAAGACAAAATAAACATCTTACCATTGGACCCGAATCGTGTACCATAATGCGTTTCAGCCCCAGTTCTAGCAAGAGAATCGGGGAACGAGACTAGTCACATAGCACCAAATCAAACGGTGTTTGTAGACTGGAATAACCAGTTGCTAGAAATTTGAATTCGATTGATACTGTCGGCTTATTTCGTGGAACATAACTGATTTGGAATTAAAGTAAAAACGGAACAGTCATTTTGTCATTTGTTTCTTCGTCAGTTTCATTAGGTGACTTTAATAACACTTACAAATCAAATATCCCCTACTTTTTTTTGAATAGTATATAATCGATATACGAAAAACACATTGGAAGGTAAGCTGGGAGATACTACGAGATTCTACATGTTGTATATTCAGAACGTAAAGTACTTTCATAATATTGAGAGGGCAATTCGAACGAATAATGTAGAATTGTATACCAAAGTAATCACTCCTATCATAGACCTCTTCTTTGTCACAAACCACGTCAATTACGCCAGGTATATGTCCAAATTTCAAATGGATCTAATCAACATGGACCAGTCCCACCCTGGTCTACGAGAGATTTTGGAAAACGGAGGATTTACTATACGCCGCACTGACAAGCAGATTAGTCGATACCCGATCGACCTTGTTTAAGAGCAAACTGTAAACCGTGACGCTGCATCAAGAAAAACTGGAATAGTTGGTGGCAGAGAATATTCCACAATAGTGAAATTGACATTGACTAAATCATTCCGTACCGATATTGTACAGGCGTTAAATGAGTTTGTTGATATGGGTGATGCCGAGCAGGTTGTGCAAGAGCTACGCCCAGAGCGTATGAAGAAAGACAGTGAAGATTTGAAAAAAACTTGAAGTGAATATATGCAACATATGCGATCTATTCAGAATGCCAGAAGCCACCTATGATAAACTTCTAAATATATCGACCGGGAAGGCCGCCAGTAAATCGGTAAAGTCATATCTTCTGACGCTAGAAAGTCGAGGGAAGGAATGCCATAAGACCTTTGTTGAGGAATGTATGGTGGATGAAGATCGGTTTGAAAAACCTATACGAAAAGAGAAGGTACTTACTTTCAGGTGTGAGGGAGTGAAAAACCGAACGACCAAGGACAAAAAGTTGGCCGAAGTTAAATGTACGAGAGATTTGATGGGTAAGTTGTCATTCACGGGTGCCAATATTGATCTCAGCCAACCATTTGTTTTCAAATATCCATTGACGCCCATACCACTGTCAATGTGCAGTATTGATGGAACTGTTCATCACACGGCCAAGTCTAACGTGTTGAAAGTCTTCGAAAAGATTCAAACACAAGAAAACATGGAAGATACCCCAGAAGGAATTGAAGCAGTTGTTGTGGATTCTGGAAATTTTTTATATGGCCAGACTGACATGCCAAAAAGATATGGCGATATCTCTCGTCGGCTCTTACGAAATTTAGTCGCACTACAGAAAGAGCGGATATATACTATTCAAAAAAAAGTAGGGGATATTTGATTTTTAAGTGTTATTAAAGTCACCTAATGAAACTGACGAAGAAACAAATGACAAAATGAAATGAAGTTCACATTCATCGATTTATTCCAAATGATCGTTAGACTAAGTAAGGCACAGGCTGACCATTATAAGGGTAAAATGATACCCGGGGTCAAACAGCAAAGTTACCACAACAAAGTCAGTAACGGGTAAATCCTCCTCTGTTTGCCTAACAATCATTGATCCTACGTGGCATACTCCTAATGAGACGTCTAAGGTCATTTTGGTCCAGATTGTCCCATTCCTGTTGCAACGCAACAGCAAGTTCTTGGACATTGGCAGGACGTTCCTGACGTTGACGTAACCTCTGTCCAAGCATGTCCTAGACATGCTCGATGGGGCAAAGGTCGGTACTCAGTGCTGGCCAAGGTAATGTGGTGATGTTCTGTTGTTGGAGGCAACCTGTAACGATCCTGGCCCTTTGACATCTTGCGTTGTCATCCTGGAAGATGAAACGGCGGCCATGACGTCGTGCGAACGGCACAACATGGACTGCCAAGATGTTGTCCCGGTATTACTGGCCTGTAACACGCCCTGCAACAACATGTAAAGCCGTTCTTCCAGCAACAGTGATGCCTCCCCACACCATAACAGAACCACCCCCAAATCGATCATGTCTGGTGACGTTAACGTCTTGGAAGCGCTCGTTTCGACGACGCCACACCCTCCTACGTCTGTCCAAAAAATCAACAGTAAACCCCTTGACTCATCTGAAAACATCACATTGCTCCAGCGTCGATTATCCCAGTGTTGACGATCCGTACACCAACGACGTCTTGCTTGAATGTGATGATCTCTCAAACAAGGGATCACGCGAGGACGTCGGGCGCGAAGGTGACCCCTATACAGTCGATTCCGAATCGTCTGGCCACTCACTCTCACACCAGTGTCTGTTTGAAGACGAGCGCTGATCTGATTTGCTGTGGTGACACGATTTCTCAAGGCCAAGGTACGGATAAATCGATCTTGGGCTTGAGTTGTCGCCCTTGGTCGACCTGAGCGTGGTCTGTCCTGTACAGATTGTGTATCACGGTATCTGGGCCATAGCCTGCTTATGACAGACTGAGAAACATTCATCGTCCGCGTCACAACCGCCTGTGTTGTGCCGATCTGTAGCATGCCAAGGGCACGTAACCTTTCATTTTGGGTAAGCCGAAAAATATCAAAATTTGTTTTCTGGTCACTAAAACAATTAAACTGATGTTTCCACCCTAGAATTCAATGCCACAATGACTGTAACATTCAAAGTCAGAGTCGTGCAAATCTTTTGTTGGACCTCCATGATGATCCCAAGCATCACCTGCATTCCATGCGGTAGCTATTGGTGCGTTTGGGCCTCACGTGTAACTGGAAATGTTTCTTCTGTTAGGTTCTATAGTGACTTTTTTCGTAGTCATTTGCATATTTTAGTATTATGCCCCCAAAATCAAATATCCCCTACTTCTTTTGAATAGTTTATTTGGTAATGGATAGCTACGAAAGTCCCTCAATAAAAAGTGCCGAACGGGGAGAGACAATTGATGAAGACATAGTCGTCATCGAGGGACCGGAAAAACATATGACTGGAACATGGTTAGTCAACATGAAGCGAGGCTCATTCAAACGGGCGATCCCATCATTTTGCATTTTACATTGGCAGAATGACGAATATGTACCATTTATAGAAACGCGTCATACATACCACATCTGGGCGAATGTCACCATTTATGGGTGGATGCTGGACATGTCCTACATGAAGTCAACAATCATCTCAGTAACTTCAATCACCAAGAGGCCGACACGCTGGTCTGTTACGTTGTGAAGTATCTCGATAGTATAAGTATAAAGAACGTATCAGTAAGAGCCCAGGGGCGTTTTAAGGTTTTAAGGCGGAAAAGAACGCCAACCCGAGCAATTCGTGACCATGATCGACAAATAAATACGCAATGTCGTATATATGTTCGGAAATGTCGATATTAACGCTGTTCCAGCATTTGTTTCTGAATCGAACATTTCTAGAATCTGGAGCTCGTAAATTCTATCCTTAATGAAAATTTTGTCCTTGCTGCAGTTCGTTCTCAAAATGTTCGTCTAGATCGTCTATGTAGATGGCCAACAATGTAGATGCCGGTTCCGTCAGTTCATCACGGTTTAGATTCCCGAGTTTACCGAGAAATTCAAACCTTTGGCTTAGAACTGAATAAGCATTTTGCCGTTTGGTCAGATAACTGTAGTAGTTATAATTCAGATAAATTATAAATTTTTTAGATGAAAGCAGCTCGCGTTGTTACAGGAAATACAATTTACACCTCCAGACAATCTTTATATTTTGAAACTGCATGGTCAAAATTACGTGAAAGAAGAAAGATTAGACGTTTGAATCAGTTACATAATATAATGTATGGAATCTGGCCCGTGTATTTTACTATAATAATGTAACAAAAAATGAATGAAATGAAATGGGGTTTAACGTCCTACTGTTATGCACTTAACCTGAGCTAATTGAAGACGGGAATGTAACAATAAGTAAACGTTTTAGTATTCATTAGCTAATATAATTTACAAGGAAGTTTTGTAAATAGATGTACGTATGTTTATGTTTGTTGAATAAAAAATAAGTTCGCTATACTATTTTTGTATAAAAATTTGATTGATATGTTCGGAGAAGATTCATAATCTGTTATTATCCCTTTGTAAAGAATATTTTTGAATTAAAATATGTTTTAGTTAAAAGGCCAGGCCTCACTGGGCGACCTAGCCATCTCTTTTCTGAATAGCTTATTAGTAGGTTTTCAGAAAAGGTGATTTCTTGATTGATGATGTTCATGCCAATGCAATGACTGCATTCTTATTCAGTACTGGATTCAACAGTAACAGTGTATAAAACGATTGGTCAGGGGGGCCTTTTTGTCAGACGTTGGGCCCTTTTGTCTGCCTGTGAGGCCCTCCCTAACTAGGGTACATTTCATTTTTCTCATCGGTTTTAGCATTTTTCTCCCGGTTTTTTTTCAATTTCTTTGATTTTTTTCGCGAAGAGGCTGGCGCCTCCAGCGCCTCAATGATAAAACGCTACTGTAAGAGCCGATGACACAGATATTGCCGTGATAATACTGCATCACACTATCCAGTTGATTTGCAAAGTGTGGTTAGATACTGGGACTATGTCTAAGAACAATAGACGATATTTAAGCCTATCAGAAATCGGGGCATACTTGGGAAGAAATGTATGCTTGGCCCTCCCAGCTTTTCATAACTTCACAGGGTCGGACTTCGCCCCAGCGTTTTACAGAAAGGGGAAACGAATCCCGTTCAAAAAGCTCCTAGAGAGTAAGCCTACACAAAATGCATTTATCGACCTCACATTTCAAGATGAAATTAGTGAAATGACAGTTGGTGTTTTGAACAAATTTGTGGCTAGCAGGCCCGAAGCCAGAAACCAAAATTTAGCCGACATAGGGGGGCGTGGAAGATAAATTTCCGACAACAAAAAATCAATGAACGAAGGTCATCGCCGACTGCCGTAAGCGCAGGTCCGAGGCTAGTGGGGGGGGGGGGGACGAGCCGCCCCCACATGACCGTACCTGTCGGAATTTTTCTGTCTGCATCGGAAAAAAATTCGCTGGTTAGCTATGCTCGCATTTTTGCCGGGAGAGAGTTTTAGTGCGACATATCCTTTCTAATTCGGCCGAGATATAGTTAATGTCGGATAGAAACTCTTCATTTTCCGACCCATTCGCCACCTGCATGTCAATTCTTGGTAAACAAGGTCCCTTTAGACGAGGGCCCACATAGCGCAATAATCTGGAGAAAAGAGTACTTACGGCCAAATTATTGGGGGGGGGGGGGAGGCTATCCACTCGGTTCCTACTCGTAACCCGTTCTGGAGTAGGAACCGAGGGGATTGTTTGTTCTGAAGTAGCGTCTTATTGACTTTGGGACCATACCCCATCAGCTGAAACAGGAATCAAAGTTGTCCGCCATATTTGAAAAAAATATGTCTATCAGAGTCAGAAGGGGGCGTTCTGAAGTACAGAAACCAGGTGATATCCTCTTCTACTGGGATAACGTATGTGTTCCTCTTGGAACCATTTCTTGAGTAGGAACCCAGGGGATTCTTTGTTTTGAAGTTGTGTTTTATTTACTTTGGGACCATACCCTATCAGCTGAAACTGAAATCAAAGTTGTTCGTCATATTTGAAATAAATATGTCTATCAGAGTCAGAAGGGGGCGTTCTGAAGTACAGAAACCAGGTGATATCCTCTTCTACAGGGATAACGTATGTGTTCCTCTTGGAACCAGTTCTTGAGTAGGAACCCAGGGGATTCTTTGTTCTGAAGTTGTGTTTTATTTACTTAACCCAGGGGATGTGCTATTTAAGAATTCCGATTCTGATCATCGGCCATCATGGTGCCTCCATTAAGCTTAGTTCTAAAATTCTCCTCGAGTTTAGAAACAACGGCCAGCTAGCTCCCCCACTAACTAATTTCAGTGTTTTTTGTCTGCAAAATCATAAGGAACAGATTTGTAGCCTACTGCCTGAAAAAATTCTGAAAAAAGGTCTGACTGTGGTTTGAAGAAGGTATTGATTTAAAAAACAAGGTTGACATTTTTTTTCAAAAGATGAGCATGTGTTTTTTTTTAGAATCTGGTCATGTGATGCAGAAATCATGCTGCTCACAGAACTAACCTGTCCCTTGGTAAGTGAGCCCTTAGAATAAATATTTTAAGGGCTCACTTACCAAGGGACAGCTAGATGTTCTGTGAGGTAATGTATATATCAATGATCGGTCAAATTTAGTTAGGTACCATTTGGCCTACGTATTTAAGTAACTGTTGGGGGTCTTTGGGGCCTCCCCCAGAAATGTTTTTAAGATATTACTTGCTTTGCTTTTGTACTTTATAAAATACTTTCTTATGATTGTTCATTCTATTTTCAGAATGTATATATATATGACGTCATAGTCATTGTTGTATTAACAAGATGTAGATTATCTGAAGAGCTTAATAAAATAAGCGAAAGTACTAATAATCGACAAATAATGTAGTTCTTTTTTCGAAAACTTTTATATTTTTGTGTATTTAATACCTAAGAGTAGTTATCTTTAACTTTTTATATATAGATGTATATAGATATCACTTTCTTCTGTATGATATCTACAATACAACAATAACAACCAAGCGTCTTTGTAATGTCTTTCAATACTCAATCTGATTAAAACAAATTTCCTATTTTGTTTCGTTTTTATAGTTCAAAATTTTGTTTTTCTTGTCTTTACTACACTAGGATCTGGAAGATTTGTTATTTAAATCGGGTTCTGTCTGAAATTATGGGTCAGCCAATCAAATGGTCTGTTGAATCGAGTGCTTGACCTTTTTTGCGCGGACCTGTGGATGGACATTAGCCGCGAAATAAATCATAACAAAGCAAAGCTTATATATATAGCCACTTGCAACATTGATTCTGACAAACAATTTAATAATAAGGGCGACAATTTCCGACATTCCAGGTAGCATCTGAAAATGTTAAAAAATTTAAAAAAATTGTAGTGAGTATAAAACAGTATTATTTACAAAATATATAATATATAAAATTAGGGCAAACGGTTATAAGCTAATTTAGTGTAAACGCTAATCTTGTCAAATCACTTAATTTTTAATTATTTGAGAGAGTGGGTCAATTCAAGTCCAGCAGTACCTTGTGAAATTTGTACATAAGGCTATGAAACTAAGATTTAAGTATTTCAATTGCATATCATAAATTATTTGTACATAACTACATATATTGTGTTTAATAATCTATGATTACATTTTACATTTGGCCAATGGCCTTGTATATTGAATAAATATGAATACGAATGTGTTACACCAATGAAAGACTATGTTAACCTGTTAATAAAATATACAATACAGAACATAAATGTGAAGTTGTATCATTCTTAAAAATTCTACATAGTAAGCAAGGACAATAACTAAAGTAATTAATGGCAATTGTTGAAACCTGAGCATCTCTAGGACATTCATAAGTTTAGATAAAGTGAGCAGGTGCAATAACTCTAGAATTAACTAATAGATGGTGACCATCTCTGGAGAGCCTGGCACGCTATATTTAATGACAATATATATTTTGAGTCCCACATGAACTATAATGACAATGTAACAAATTTTCATTTCAGTTAGATTAAAATACTACAGCAGTCACATTCTACACACTTCATTTTTATTATCAATTGATGCTAGTAGGCTACTGTTAATGTTAGATATTACTTTGTATGTGGTCATCATAGAGGAACAGTTAAAATCAGCTACATTTTAAGGAATTTGTGGGAAACAGAGATGGAGGGGGGTAAAGAAACAGTATATATTTAAGATGGCACCCAATATTTATATTGTTACAAGCAAGTATAATTGGAGTCTAGAATAAAATAGAGGAGATATGTATTGTAAATGCGTTTATTCATGTTTTTTATAACCATAAAATATTTAAAACATACTGATGTTTCAAAAGTTTCATTGGCTAATAATCTAGAATTTCAACTTTCTGTCATAGCATATTCTAGACCTTACTGAACTTGAACTCTCATCTAATGACAAAGTGGCATTCATAAAATAATTTATAAATTCCAACTTTTCTCAAATACATCTGAAAATTAATTTTCTTGGATACTAAAATTGTTTGTAGGCCTATTACATGTAACTTAAGTCGGGTTATCAAGACATTAAGGGTTATTATTAGGAATGACTCTGGGGAATGTGCTGTATCACTGGTTTACATCTCGAGTAATGCAAATTATAAAGAAATGTCATTCGACAAATATGAAAACATAATAAGACTGATAAATCTGAATTGTAGAATCCCATTGCTACTTTGAGTTTGTGTGAATATAAATATATTCACTAAAATATAACATCATTTATCACCATCTAGGTAAAAAGACAAATACAAGAATTTTGAAACCTGATGTTTCACAGTCTGTGTAATACCGTAATTAGATGTAAAATGTAAAAAACATACAGAAAACATTTGATATTATTTGAGAATTTCAGAAACAAAGCTCAGATGAAACTGAAATATAGTTGAAGTACAATAAATCCAAAATCAGCATGTTAAAATTTAATTTGCATGGAAAACGTCTTCTTTGAACAAATCCTTCATAATATACTAAAACTTTAAAATGTTATAAGATATTCTGGATAAGCTTGTGTATCATTAAATATAATATACATTGAAGGGTTTGAAGTATTGTCAACTAATGAATTATAAACTTGTGTGCCGCTAGGTTTGTTTGGTGGAACTCTATAAGCACTGTTTCCTTGTGTATAATCTCCAACCAATACTTTACACTGATACATTTGACGTAAACCACTAAGATTTTGTCTTGAATAATTGACAGAATATGATGAATTTACAGCAAAGTAAACACCTTGACCATGTACTGTGGCTGAAAGAAAGATTCACATTTGTTAATACCACACCCTCATTTGGTCTGTCCATGATGATGATGATTAAATCATCTATTTGACCCTGAAAGTACATAATGCATAGGGAAAACATACACCCACCACATTAAAATAATTAACTTTGCCATTGTATAGTTTACAATGTCTTTGAGTCAAGTTAATAATAGCAGAATAACCTGGAGAATACCTTTGAAATGTTACCGGTTAAAATTAGAATTTATTGAAAATCAGTCTTGCATCATCTTCCAAATGAAAGTTTCAAAACATGATATAGAATTTCCTAGTATTGAAGGGAAGTAATTCAGAAAATGATCATAGAAATTGGTTGAAAATCATTAGGTATCGTCCTTTTTAAAAGAAAGACAACACATACTAATTTTGTAAACAATGATTTATAATTGTATGTCCTAAATTTTCATAAGACAGGTGTAGAACTCTAGAAATAAACATAGGTTGCCAGACAACAAACAGCAGCTAAATCGTCCAAGCAGTCAACAAGAGTTGTCGCATATTTTTACTTATCTCTGTAATGAAACATTTATAATACACTAAAATCTCTTTAAGAGTAACAACTCATTTGGTAATTATCAGAAAACCATTAGAATTTGTTTGACTTTGATAAAATTCTCCTCCATGATAACATTTAGTATATGAAACATTTAATATCATGGATTTAGCTGTTCAAGTTATCAAGACCTTAAACTCTGGTAATCAATATAAAGTCAATTAGATGATTACTTTAGCCTCTGGTGCGTCATCTTCCCGAAGCAACGGCCGCGTGTTTAACAACATTTAACCCTTGCTTCAACACTTAGCTATTCCTAAACTTTTACGCTGGTTGTGTTTACACGTGACTAATTAGCATTCAAATCATTGTCCAATCGTCCAATCAGAGGTCGTAGCACATAACACACTCACATTGTAGCATGTGACTGTAGTAAACAAATATGGCAGCCTCCACAGAAAAAGATCGAGAAAAGTTGACAGCCGTTGAAAGTTTTTTTTCAATTGAGAAACTCACAGAAAACCAAAAAAAGGCAATTGAAGCAGTTTTAGGACCTTGACTTAAATTGAACCTTGACCTTTGCATCTCGATTGTCACATAGACATTTTATTTCGAAGCGCGTGACGATTTTTTTAAGGAAGGATAAATAAAATAAATTGAAAGTAGTCTTATTTTTAGTAACTGATTTAACGAAGGAATCTGATTGGATCACGGTTGGGGCCGGTACCCAATCAAATTTAGTGCCGAAAAATGTAGAATGTTTAGTGAAGGGCTTGATAAGCTGTATGTTCTATTGAAGATGCTGGGGCGTCCACAAGATTCTTTGAAGTGATCAAAGGCCAGAACTCTGGCAGTAATTATCAGAAATTGCTGAAAATCAATAGGATTCTTCGCCTCATGGCCTTAAACACGGTGTATAAATTTAAAGTCAATCAGATATTTACTTAGGCCTCTAGAGTATCCACCAGATATTTTTTAAGTGATCAAAGGCCATAACTCTGGCAGTAATTATCCAAAATCGATGAAAATCAATAGGTCTCTTTGTCTTATGACCTTAAACACTGTGTATTCATTTAACCCTTAGAACCCGTACCACCGGTAAACCGGTGGAACTCTTATACGACTAGTGGCCTTAGAACCGGTTTACCGGTGTGAGGTCATGCATTGAACTATGAACTACAGTTCAATTCTTTTCAACCAATCACAATGCTTTTTCATATTTAGCTCTCGGACATGTAAACAAAGATGTCAGCGCCCATGCAACGTGTTTTTGTTTGATATTTGTTCGATGATTGTTAGCATGAAACAAGTGAATCCAGAACCCGGAAGTTCGAAAGGTAAACAGCCTTATAAACAACTGTTTACTACGACAATCAATTCGAGGATTTTTCGGAATTAGACGCTGCAAATGATCAAGATTATCCAGAAAGTGATTTTCAGAATATAGCAGTGAAAGCGAAGATAGTGATGTGGAATCGGCTGCCCCAACAAGTGGGTGTGGTCGCCCACGTCTTTCTGGCGATGCAACCAACACACAAGTAACTTCAGGTTGGAGTAAAACTGGCACAACAAGGTTGAATACTTACACTGATGACATTTGTGACCTTTCTTGTTAATATGTGTCATTTCTGATTAAATATGTGGTGGTTTAAAATAAATACAACAAGAACAACATGTTTAAAAGTCTTTTATTTGTGCTTTCCTTAATTTGACGTCATATAGCCCAGGAGCCTAGGCATGACGTCAAATAAGATCCAGGAGGTCAGGGTTCAAAGGGTTAAACTCACTCGTATGCTAACTTTAGATTCTAGAGTGTTCACACGATTTTTTCAAAGTGATCAAGGGACATAACTCTGGCAGTAATTTTTGGAAATTGCTGAAAATCTACAGGCTTTTTTGTCTCACAACCTTAAACACTGTGTATAAATTTAAAGTCAATTAACTTTGGCCTCTAGAGCATCCACAAGATTTTTCAAAGAGATCAAGGGCCATAACTCTGACAGTAATTATCGGATATCACTGAAAATCACTAGGGTTCTTCATCCCAAACCTTATACACTGTGTATACATTTAAAGTAAATCAGAATTAACTTCAGCTTCTAGAGCGTCCACTAGATTTTTCAAAGTGATCAAGGGCTATAACTCTGGCAGTAATTATTGAAAATCAATAGTCTTCTTCGTCTCATGACCTTAAACACTTTGTATAAATTAAAAGTCAATCGGAAATTAACCTTATCGACGGACGGACAGACAGTAATTATCCAAAATCGCTGAAAATCAATAGGTCTCTTTGTCTTATGACCTTAAACACTGTGTATTCATTTAAACTCACTCGTATGCTTACTTTAGATTCTAGATTGTTCATAAGATTTTTTTGAAGTGATCAAGGGCCATAACTCTGGCAGTAATTTTTGGAAATCGCTGAAAATCTATAGGCTTTTTGGTCTTACGACCTTAAACACTGTGTATAAATATAAAGTCAATTAACTTTGGCCTCTAGAGCATCCACAAGATCTTTCAAAAAGATCAAGGGCCATAACTCTGTCAGTAATTATTGGAAATCGCTGAAAATCACTAGGGTTCTTCATCTCACAACCTTATACACTGTGTATACATTTAAAGTAAATCAGAATTAACTTCAGCTTCTAGAGCGTCCACAAGATTTTTCAAAGTGATCAAGGGCTATAACTCTGGCAGTAATTATTGAAAATCAATAGTCTTCTTCGTCTCATGACCTTAAACACTTTGTATAAATTTAAAGTCAATCGGAAATTAACCTTATCGATGGACGAATAGACAGGGGCGACGACAATATACAACCACGTTTAAAATACTGTAAAAGTAACATACATACTGTCCAGGGTGGACATATGACAGTCAAATTGGACAAATATAATATTGTCCATGAAATGGGGCGTATCAAAAAATGTTAACTGACTGCTGTAAAATATATAGTGTTTATAAATCAAAACCTTACCATTTTTACCACAATAGCTTCTATTAAAACCATAGTTATTAATACTATATATAGAATTTTCATCAGTACCATGCCATAGACTATCCATTTCTACTGTTTTCCTGTTTAATTCTAGTTCCATTTGGCGCTTTTTAGAAACATATTGTTCATAAAGCGACCGATTTTCTATTCTCTCAATCTGCAAAAAAATATATTAATGTCTTGTACATCTGTTTTAATTTTTCTCACTTAATACAAACTGTAAAAAAAACGAAGAGGGGTTTGGGCTCAAAGAAACTTTATTGATGCAAGGGAGATACATGTACCTCCCTGCTGCCAAGGAAATATTTAACATTTATAAACAAAGCAATTGAACAACAAAGTCCCAAAGTGTCCAAACCTTAAATATACATATACAGTGTGGGTTTTAACTTGTTAATTAGGATAGTGACTGGGCCATAATTTTGACCACATCTGCGCTGAGTTGCGGAGAGGGGTCTAAGTATCTCTGTAAACAATTACTGGTCCAGTCACCTTGAATGCGGATCAGATCCGCGGGGATATTGCAATGTAAGGCGAAAGAGGCCCCACTCCGATGGGAGCTGTGACCTGCATAGTCGGAAGGGTTTATGCCTGATAAGGCGAGGGTGTGGCGGAGTTTGGTGACAAAGATTGGGTAAGTGAGTTACCATGCAAAATACACCCACATTTTGAAATAGATGGACAAATAACAAGCTAAAAAAAAAAGCAATTAAAATTGTGATCTCTGGATCCACAACCGTGGTATTACATAGTTTTACAATAGCCATTTTGTCTGGCAGTTTCGTTATGATTTTTATGAAATTATAACTCAACCATCATGGTGTATCCGGTTTTAAAAATTGGAATAAAATTCTAGAGGGTTCACAAACTAAGAACGCGTTTTTTCATACAATCAAGGGCCATAATAATAGTGACGCTCTGATATGCGCCAATAGCAAAAATAACAAATATCTTTGGGACATAAACATTTATTCTATAACTACATGCAAATACAAGTAAATATCATTGAATACAGCCATTGAATAATCTTTGGTTGTATTCAATGGTTTGGATTTTCTATAGCTCATGGAATACTTGCTCAGGGATACACTCTCTTGAACCATTGAATAACCAGAGCAGTATTTAATGGTCATTGAGTTATATGTTATATTTATATATTTTAACAACAAAAACAAATACTCATGGAAAACAGCTACTAGTCTATTTAAGGCCACGCTTCGTAGAGTGTTATCTCAACGTTATAAGTATGTGTTTTTGTAGTTACTCTATCCAGTGTTTCATCAAGATCAGTTCATAATTATGACCTCTTATGATTCCACAACCTTGATATTACATACTTTTACATTATTTGCGTACAAAGAGCGGCCATTTTGTTGGGCAGTTTCAGTCTGATTTTCAAGAAATTGCAACTCAACCATCATTAGGGTGTTACAGGGATATAATAGAATTTTTTTAAATCGGAAAAAAATTGTGGCCTCTAGAAGGTCCAGAAGCAAAAAACATTATTTTTCTTACAATCAGGTACCAAAACACAAAACAAAAACTAACGGTCCAATATGCATGAATATCAAAAGGAAATGAAATGAAATGAAATATTGTTTTATGGCACGTCAGCACCAACCGGGCCATATTGCGCCAAGCATAATGAAATTGCAGAGACAAATTAAATTAATATCACAGCGATGTATTTATATATGTAAATATAAACAAATATCACAGAAAATATATTTAAAAATAAACCAATTCCTTTACATATATAAATATTTAAAACGCAATATATGAGAAATATATACAATTAAAATTTAAAATAAAAGTTTGTCTCTTTTAAAAAAGCTAACAATTTAGCATAAAGCTCCGGTTGAGCAAACAGCTGACGTGCTGACTGGCAACGGTAGTATTTAGATCTAGTATTCTTGAGATGATTGCACTCAATCAAGATGTGTTTTACTGTCAAAGGAACATGACAGTGAACACATTCTGGTTGAGGCTCTCGCTTCAAAATGAAAATATGAGTTAAAAAAGTATGACCAATACGAGAGCGACACAAAACAACTTCATCCCTCCTGTTAGTACGATAGGAGCTTGGCCAGTCTCCCAAGAGAGGCTTGATGTGATGAAGTTTATTTGTGTCTGCAAGATCCCAAGACCGTTGCCAGCGGTCAAATATAAAGGAATTTATAGTAAATTTAAAATCGTTGAAAGGTATAAAAAATTGAGATATGGGAAGATCCAAAGCAGACTTGGCAGCCAAATCTGCTTGATCATTCCCTTTTATATCCATGTGACTAGGGAGCCAGCATAGGACAATGTCCTTGCTGATATACTCGAAAGATAGTAGCAGACGATAAATGTCCGCTACTAATGGGTGATCAAGTTGTTTATTATTTATTGCTTGCAGAGAGGACAAAGAATCAGTAAAGATTATATGTTTTAAATTAGGTGAGGTTTGAATGAACTCCAGGGCTTGCAGTATAGCCTGGAGCTCAGCTGTAAAAATAGAAGCTGCAGGTGGAAGACGAACAGATATGGTCTCAGATGGCGTCACGGTAGCCGCGGCTACACGATCACCATCTTTTGAACCATCTGTGTAAATAGGAGCATAATCACCATATTTAGACCTCAACTCTCGAAAAAGAGATTGAAACACCGTGGAGCTAGTATCTTTCTTTTTATGTTGTGTTAGATCAAAATCAATCTTTGGGGGCGATATAGCCCACGGCGGAGTCCTAAAGAAAGGGGTATTCGCAATACTGTCATGGCTGATCCCAGCCTCCGACAAAAGGGGTTGTATGCGAATACCAAATGATGGAATAACTTTAGGTTTAAGCAGATATAAATGCTCGTAATAGGGTCTAAATATAGTGTTATATGAAATATGATGAGGAAGTGATGCAATTTTAGTAGCATACTGCAGTGCAAGTTTATCACGTCTGTCGTGCAATGAGGGCTCGTGAGCCTCGACGTATAAACTATGCACTGGAGAAGTACGGAAGGCTCCTAAACTGATTCTAAGTCCTTGGTTGTGTATGGTGTCGAGCTCTTTGAGGTAAGACTCGCGGGCTGATCCATACACAATACACCCATAATCGAGTTTGGATCTTATTAATGCTCGATATAATCTGAGCAAGACCTTGCGGTCTGCTCCCCAGTCAGTGTTTGACAAGACTCTCAATATGTTAAGGGCTTTCAGACATTTCTTCTTGAGGCTTTTTATATGGGGTATAAATGATAATTTCTTATCAAATATCAAACCTAAGAATTTTGTTTCATCTACAACCGGAATAGGATTACCATCCAGTGTAAGTTCCGGATCAGGATGTAAACCTCGTCTTTGACAAAAGTGCATACAAACAGTCTTAGATTTCGAGAATCGAAATCCATTGTCAGTTGCCCATTGTTGAATAGAATTCAAGCAAAGCTGCAACTGGCGCTCGATTGTCTGCATACTTGTCGATCCATAACACATCTGAAAGTCATCAACATAAAGAGAGCCGTCGACCCCACGTTTAAGGCACGCCGGTATCGTATTAATTTTTATAGAAAATAATGTGGGGGATAATATACGTCCCTGAGGGACCCCCATTTCCTGAGGAAATGGGTCAGAGAAGATCGATCCCAGGCGTACCTTAAACGACCTATCTTCTAGGAAATTGGAAATAAAGATAGGTAACCGACCTCGTAAACCTAGGTTATAGAGGTCACGCATAATACCATATTTCCACGTGGTATCGTACGCTTTCTCCAGATCAAAGAAAATAGCAACCAAGTGTTGTTTCTGGATGAAAGCGTCTCTGACGAACGTTTCAAATCTAACGAGATGATCAAGAGTGCTCCTTTGGGACCGAAATCCACATTGGAGGTCTGTAATAAGCTTATTGGACTCAAGGTACCAAACAAGCCTTCGATTGATCAATCTCTCCATGGTCTTGCAAATGCAGCTAGTTAAAGCGATCGGACGATAGTTTGTAGGATTCGTAGGATCTTTACCAGGTTTAGGGATGGGGATTATCGTGGCTTCATGCCACGACGGAGGGAAACTCCCATCAACCCAAATCCGGTTAAAAAGATCCAATAAAATTAAGAGTGTTGATAAAGGTAAGTGTTTTAAAATCTGGTAGTGTATTTCGTCTGGACCAGATGCAGTGTCCCGAGCCCGCTTTAGCGAATCCCGAAGTTCTGCAATAGAGAAAGTATCATTGTGGTCTTCATCATTGTGGGACTTGAAATTAAGTCGCCTTTTCTCCTGTTGTTGTTTAATGCCTCTAAAGGCATCAGAGGAGAAATTGGATGATGAATTGAAAGAGAAAGTACTGGCCAGAGAATTAGCAATATCAGGAAATGTAGTTAAGCTGGTATTATCAACATTAAGATGGTTAACTGATAATGCACTACTTTTACCTTTAATCCTACGAATCCTGTCCCATACCGATTTGGATGTGGTACGGGAATTGATCCTAGAGACGTAACCTTGCCATGAAGACTTCTTTGCTTGGCGTATGGTTCTACGGGCCTTCGCCCGGACCATCTGGTAAGCCGCAATATTCTCCATGGAAGGATGGTTCTTTAGTCGTCTCAAAATACGATCACGCTCTTTTAGAGCGGATTTGCAATCGTCGTTAAACCATGGTTTGTTGAAACGTTTTGGTTCAGTCGTGGTTTTTGGAATCGCCTGCTCAGCTACATCTTGAAGAATTGAAGTGAATAAAGCCATGGGCTCATCTGCATCTTCTAACTCTTTTGCGTCAAAAGAGAAGAGACACAAAGATTCAAAAAGAGCCCAATCAGCCTTATGCAACTTCCACCTCTGGGGTCTTTCGACCGGAGAGGGACCATTATTATCAATCAAGATAGGAAAGTGGTCACTACCACAAAGATCTTTATTTACTCTCCATGTAAAATCCTGAAACAGGACCGGAGAGCAAATGGTGAGATCAAGGGAAGAAAAAGAAGCTGTGGCAGAATGTAGATAAGTAGGCGAGTCATCATTTAATAAACACAAATTATTAAGGTTAATAAAGTCCGCTATTTGTTTACCTCTGTTGTTATCATCTGGACTACCCCAGAGTGAATGATGACCATTGAAATCTCCCGTAAGGATAAAAGGGGGAGGTAATTGTGTGATCAGGTCATCAAGATCTCTGGGGTTTAGATTTAAACTCGGTGGTAAGTACACAGAGCAAAGAGTAACGGGGATATGTAAAGTTACCCTAGCAGCCACAGCCTGCAAAGGCGTGGTTAGGGGAACTTGACTCTGTGGGACATCTCCATTAATAATAACGGACACGCCACCATGTGCTCTACCATCATTATTGGCAAAATGATGATAGTCAACAAAATGTTTAAATGATAAAATATCAGATGTTTTAAGAAAAGTTTCTTGTAAACAAATAGCTAATGGATTGAATTTTTGTATTAGAATTTGGACTTCATTAAAATTTGGCTTAATACTACGACAATTCCATTGAATTATGGAATTAACCATCATCAGAGATGTTTAATAGGACTTCTGGGATGCTGTTTTGGATTGGGGTCGTGAACATCCACAACAACATCCATCAGGTTGTCCTGGTCCCCGAACCTGTTAAAGGTCTGGATAGGATCATCTTCGCCCTTCCTGCTACGGAAGGTTAATAATTTAGAACTGACCTTCGAAGTTGAAGGTCGTTCTTTAGGGTGTTTTGGTGGTTTTCCACCTTTCGGGGGTAGTGTGGGTGGCTTTCCACCATTTGACGGAGGAGTTTCTGGCACCATCTCCTCCGCTGCCTCGGGCACTATAGACGAATTTGTCTGAGTGCCGAGAGCGATAAATTCCGGTTTCTTTGGTATTGGAGGCTTATTGGATGATCCTGTCTGCCCGGAAGCTGGCAGGGGCAACTCAGTCTGACAAGCAACGGAAACGGTCTTTGGCTTCGCTATATTTGCAAACGAAGTTGCAAATACGGGCAATGGCGTGGCAAGCTCAACCAATTTCCGCGCTTCAGGGTAAGAAATATTATTTTCTGTTTTTATCTGTTGCACCTGTTTCTCTTTTTTCCACAAAGGACACTCTCTTGAATAAGCAAAATGAGCTCCTTTGCAATTGACACAGTGATGTTGGAGTTGGCATGATTCACTTTCATGGCCGTCTTGGCCACATCGTGCACAAATTGGTTTTCCCTTACATACATTTTTGCTGTGTCCAAAGCGTTGGCACTGAAAGCAACGCAATGGGTTTGGTATGTACGGGGAAACTGGAATTAAGAGAAATCCAGCTTTTATGGTTTTGGGCAGTTCTGGTTTGTTGAATGTCAGGATATAGGTGTTGGTTTGGATGACGTTACCGTTACGTTTGATAGAAATACGTTTTACAACTGTCACACCTTGTGAGGAGAGATTTTCAAGCATCTCTTCCTCATTGCTTCCTTCTAAATCCTGAGACCTAATAACGCCTCTAGAAAAATTTAAACTATTATGAGGCGTTACCTTTATAGGAATGCCCGCTAAAGAAGTAGATTTTAATAGACATAATGAATGTTGCTCTTTAGCGCATTCAACCAAGAGAGTACCATTCCTCATCTTTTTAACGCTTTTAGGTTCACCAGATAATCCGGCGAGACCCTTGGCAATTAAAAAAGGAGATTGTTTACTCAATGAGGTTTCATTGGTACTCTCAAGAACCAGAAACCTATACCAGGTTCGGGAAGTTTTTATCGAAATATCAAAAACATCGTCTGTCGGTCCGCGTTTCGGCGGACGAGGTTTTTTATTTTGGGAAGCCATTTATAAGCTTTGAAGATTCATCACTGGCTGCACCCCAATCACCATGGATTGCAACATCCGTACAGGCTATTGCGCGGATTACCAGCGCTGGCGCCCGACGAGAACAGCCAGTGATATACTCAGACAAAGTAAAGAGGAGATCTTCTGCTTTACCCGATTGACCCAAGCCGCTGCTTCTGAGAAGATGCTACAGGACACAAAGGTTTAACTGTACTAAACTAATAACACAGTAAGGGGAAAAACAAATCATCTTCCCATCAACTAACACGACCAAAGCCGATTGATCAGAGTGGGTCACTCTGACCCCCCGTCTAGGTGAACCATGGGCCAAAGTAATGTGTTGCAGAGAAAGGGCTCGCAAGCCAAATCTCCACTCAATCACCAGGATTCCACTCTCCACCGACACGGGTCGCAACGCACGGCAAACACGTCGCCCCATTAAAGGGATCCTTTTAGTCGCCTTTTACGACACGCAGGAATTACGAAGGGTATATTCTTATCACCCCCTACACCCCAGGGGGGGAATATCAAAAGGAACCAAGATCTGTGGCTAATAAACATACATTCTAAGTTTCATCAAAATTGGATAAACATGATTTTTCATACAATCAGGAGCCATAATCCATGAAGTTACGGTCCAATACATGCCAATATCTAATGGAATCGAGATCTGTGGGATATAAATTTTGTCTCGACAAATTGGATAAAGATATGTTGCCAGGCAACGAAACATACGCCCACAGCAGCTAAATTGTCCGGGCCGTCAACAAGACTTGTCGTGTATTTTACTTTTTTCAGTAATGAAACATTTATAATACAATAAAATCTAATTAAAAGTAACAACCCATTATGTAATTATCAGAAAATCATTCAAATTTGTTTGGCTTTGATAAAGTTCTCCTCTATGCTGTTCAAGTTATCAAAATTCATTGAAACTCAATATACTTGTTCGTCCCATGACCTTCAACACTGTGAATAAATTTAAAGTCAATCGGTTATTAACTTAGCCTCTAGAGCGTCCACAAGATTTTTTGAAGTGATCAAGTAATTATCGTAAATCGGCGAAAATCAATAGGCTTCTTCGTCTCATGACCTTAAACACTGTGTGTAAATTTAAAGTCAATCCGATTTTAAGGGACGCCGGACCGACGGACGGGTTTGACGGATATATACGACCACATTTCAGTGTGGGCGTATAAAAATTGTAACCTGTACAGTGTTCACAGACAGAGGGACGGACAGGAGCGACAACAAAATATGTCCACATAAAAATGTGGCTGTATAAAAATATTACAATTAGATCACTGTTAATTCTGATTTGTCAACAACCAAGATCGCAGTGTTTGGGAAGATAGTTCATTGGCCACTAAAAGTATCTTAAAAGTGCATCAAGGTAAGTCAGAAATCTACTTTTTTTATTACCTTTTGCACCATTTGGCCGGAAGCTGCAAAGTTTGCCTGAACTTTTATATACTCTGGATGAGATGCTGCCAAATTAACCACATTTAAGTTACTTTTGTCGTCAATCTGCCAATGTTTAGGAATTCCTAATTTGGCTTCTGAAAAAAATTCAGAGAAATATTTTTTTTTTTATTCTTTTAAAACCAGGAGATCTTCTGAAAAATAATAATTATTGTTCTGGGGCCTGTTTCACGAAATTTTAACTAAGATAAAATCCGATTTTAGTAATTCGATTGGATAGTATTAGATTGATTTTAGCGCTTAGCCAATCAGATTTAAGTATGTACTAAAATTTGGATTTTATCTTAAGTTAAAATTTCGTGAAACAGGCCCCAGTTATCATGGCAACTGCCACCTTTTATAGCTTTGTGATCCTGGATACAAGGAATATTGCCACGATTTTACTGCTTGTATTACAGCAGCAAAAACAAGATTTTGCAGGGTATTTAGTTGGATTTGTACTATTTGTAGGTCTCTAGATGTTTTCCTCAGATATCATGAAAAGGGTCAAAAGTTGAATATTAAAACACAGAATAACATTTTCAAAAACGATACCATTCTAACAGATAGAATCAAGATTATCTTGTCCCAAAGCATCAACAAATGAAATTGATTAGCTCTGCTTGGCTTCAGCTCGAAATGTTAATCATTGAATCCAGTGAAGACATTCAGCTAATAAACATCTAAATCAAAGTTAAACATGCTACCTCAATTAAAAGCAGAGTTATGTTCCAAAGTCTTGACCAATAAAATTGCTTATCACTCCTTAGCCTAAGCAGAAAGTTCTCACCATCGAACTTAATCAAGGTAATGATATAATGAATCTATATTCAGAGTTTCATCGTCCTAACTTCATTATAACCAAAGTTATCACGCCCCAAAGCATCAACCATTCAGATTGCTTATCTCTGGTTGGAGCTGACGTGCCATTAAACAATATTTCTTTCTTTCTTTCTTTGCTTATCTCTGCTTACCATAAGCAGACAATGTTCATTATCAAACTCAATCAAGGAAATAACCCAATGAACTTCTACGTCAAGTCTGAACAGAGTTCAAGCAGAGTTATAGTGTTCCGAAGTCTTGACCAATCAAATTGTTTATCACTCTCCTTACCCACAGCAGAAAATGTTCATTATGAAACTTAGTAAAGGTATCGATGTAATAAAGCTAGGCCAAGTGTCCTCACTTTGCTTAATTAGAACTAAAGTTATTGTGTCCCAAAGCATCAACCAATCAATTTGCTTATCTTTGCTTACACAAAGCATCAACCAATCAAATTGCTTATCTTTGCTTACCCTAGGCAGAAAATTCTCATGTTCAAACTACATCAAGGCATTCACCTAATAGACAACTACGCCAAGTGTGAACATACTATCTCCATTAGAATGAGAGTAATTGTGTTCCAAAGTCTCAACCAATCAAATTGCTTATTGCTCTGCTTACCCTGAGCAGAAAATGTTCATTATCAAACTTAGTCAAGGTATTGATGTAATAAAGCTATATCCAAGTGTCCTCACTCTCACTTAATTAGAACTGAAGTTATCGTGTCCCAAAGCATCAACCAATCAAATTGCTTATCTCTGCTTACCATAAACAGAAAATGCTCATCTTCGAGCTCTATCAAGGCATTGACCTAATAAACATTAACACCAATTTGAACATTCTACCTCAATTAGAAAGAGAGTTATTGTGTCCCAAAAAGTGTGACGTACAGACAGACGGACAGACAGATGTTATGGGAAAAGATGTTGTCATGTAGTACACGATATTTTTTAAATGTTTATAATTATCTTCTCTGTGATTATAATCAGTTCATTGTTGCTACTTAAGTCGTTTTTTTATTCGTCTGTTACCATTGTTACAGAAGTTAGAGACTTGTTAATCAAGATGAATGTGTGCTGATACCCACATCATTTTGGGGTTTTGAAGAGCTATGGCAACCAACGCCATGGTAGAGATTTGTTCTGAAGTTTTGTGTGTTAATTCTTTCATTTCATAGTTCTAATGTTTGATAAGACCTCCTACATCATAGGTCATTTGCATCATGTAGGTCTATATAAAAAGTAATTCACAATAGACTAGAAGATTCAAGTAATATCGTCATTTCCAGAATAGATTGACCAATATGACATCGGATATTCAGAATATGTGTTGAAGGAATATTTGTGTTATGAACTAATTCTTTAATATATAATTAATAATACTGTCTAATATTGAATCTCCATTAGAAGTCTGTATTTGTATGATTTTCTTGCATTATGTTACTAATTGTAAATTTACATTTTTTATAATTTTTACTGACTGAGCGTATTTCATGAATAGGTTATTTCTGACCTTGTTTTAAGTGATGTAACAATGTCGACAAATGTGTAAATTCTCTTCAAACTGACATTGCCCTACTCTATGGAGAACAGGGAAAATAATTTGGACTCATCCTTTTATCCTAACATGTTTTACGTCTAATTTGAAAAAAAAATCACTTCAATACTGCTTCAAGGTTTACTATAATTTAGCCTGTCGTGACAAATGACACTTTAGCTCTTTAAAATGGCACATGTAATCCCACATATTTTCTACATTAGGGGGAAAAGGTTACTTTAATTGTGAAACTCTTAATATACCAATACATGTGAGGCTGGTATTACCGGCTGCAAACCCAAAATAAATAGATGACACATATTAATTAATTAATTGCACATTCATCTTTTTGAAAATTATCAAGTAATCTTTACTTAATCTAGGCCTAAAATATTCACGATCAAACTCTGTCAAGGTTTTGAAGAACCTGGTGGTAGTGAAACTCTGCACTAAGTTTCATCACTCTCCATTAGTTAGAATCAAAGTTTTCTTGTCCCAAAGCATCAACCAATCAAATTTCTTATCTCTGGTCAGCCTAAGCAGAAATACTCATCTTCGATCTCCATAAAGGAATGCACCTTGTAAACAACTACAGTAAGGAGAGTTATTGTGTCCCAAACGGTGTGACAGGCGGGCACAAAGACACACGAACAGACAGGGGAGATGACATAATACATCCATATGAACATGTGGGCGTATAAAAATAAAGGAGCTCAAAAAGTATATTTATAACCTTGAGCATTTCCAAGATTGTTGAAAGTTATCAAAATCAAGGGCAATAAAACTTGCAGCAATTAGATTTTGATGAAAATCAATCGGCTTCTTCGTCTCATTATCATAAACTCTGTGTATAAATTTAAAGTCGATTGGATGATAACTATAGCCTCTATAGCGTCCAACACTGTAATGAAGGGGCATATATAGCGTCCAACATTGTAATGAAAGGACATATATAACTTGGGCAGTTATTATGGTAAATCCCTAAAAATCAAAATTTCTTTATCTCAAGACCCTAAACGAGGATGTTCACTTTGGTCTGTACAGTGTCCACCACTGTAATAAAGGGGTATAACTCGGGCAGTTATTATGGGGAATCCATAACCTTAAACGCAGATGTTAGCTTAGGTTTGTACAGAGAACCCCAGGTTTTACTTAGTGATCAAGGGCCATATATAACTATGGTAGAAAATCAACAGGACCCTTGGTCTCATGACCTTGCTGTGTGTGGATTTAAAGTCAATCAGATGATAATTTTAGCTTCTACAGCATCCACAACATATTTTTACGTGAACAAGTGTCATCATTCTGACAGTTATTATCAGTAATCACTGAAAATCAACAGGCTTCTTTGTCTTATGATCATAAACATGGTATAAATTTAAAGTGCCATAACTCTGGCAGTAATTATTGGAAATCACTTAGAATCAATAGGTAGGCCCTATATGTGTCTCTTGACCATAAACAATGTGTATAGATTTAAAGTCAATTAGTTGATAAAATAAGTCTCTAGAGCAGGGGTTCCATTTCGACCGTATATGCCGGTCGGGACCTAGGGCTCTGGAAAATGATCTACACCCGATCAGACCCGTAGGTCATTTTGCATGCCGGAAAAATAGCATATTTTGTGCTAAATCATAAAATCCTGGACTCGACGAAACTCTGTGCGTGTCGTGATGTAAACTGTCGGGTATAATCAAATTAACAGAATGAATGAATGAAATGTTGTTTAATGGCACGTCAGCTCCAACCGGGCCATATTGCGCCATACATGAAATTTACGAGACAAATAAAAACAATATCACAGGGATGTATTCATATATGTTAATAAAAAAACAAATATCACATAACATATAATTAAAAATAAATAATAAAAACAAATATCACAGAAAATATAATTAAAAACAAATATCACAGAAAATATAATTAAAAACAAATATCACAGAAAATATAATTAAAAATAAATATCAATTCCTTTACATATATAAATATCTAAAATGCAATATATGATAAATATATACAATTAAAATTTAAAATAAAAGTTTGTCTCTTTTAAAAAAGCTAACAATTTAGCATATAGCTCCGGTTGAGCAAATAGCTGACGTGCTGACTGGCAACGGTAATATTTAGATCTAAAATTCTTGAGATGATTGCACTCAATCAAGATGTGTTTTACTGTCAAAGGAACATGACAGTGAACACATTCTGGTTGAGGCTCTCGCTTTAAAATGAAAATATGAGTTAACCCATTTAACCCTAGAGCCAATTAAAAGATTAGCTGTCTACACCTAAGCTCATTAAATAAGTAGGGCCCTTATTCCTAAGCCAATTAGTGGATTATTGTTAATCCTAAAACCCTCTACAAGATTACAAATAACTTCAAAAATATTTTCTATACATAGAAATACTCTGTTACAAAATTGTACAGATTGTCGTGTTCTTTCTAATGATATAAAATTCAATTGTATAAAATAGAAATTATATTACTATAAATAACATTGAAAAGTCAGTTCCATTAAAATAATGACTTTTCTTTGTCATAATGGTAAAATAACGTATACATTTATCACCTAATAATTTATTTTAAAAATAGAACACAAATATAGTCCCTCCCGTTGGCCGCAGTGTTTAAAGTAAATATAAATCTAACTTTTAGAAAAGAAATATCACCCCCAATTGACGGTCACTATCGGCATTTTAACATTTTTGCCTTTCTTTGAATGACGGGAATGGCCGTCTTCTTTGCTTTATTGCGTCAAAAATAAAAACATATTGTTGAAATCTTCGACAATGTAATATTCCTCTATGTAGCTTGTATTAAATCCCAAAAGTTTTGATTCAATTTAGTTTTCAAAAGTCTAGAATTATTAGCCGTAAGATTTGTGTTCTTCTGTTTGAAAGCGTGACGTATTCAAAATGGCGGCAACACGCTTGACTTAGGCTAGAATACCAATTTTCTTCGCTTCATAACGTCAAAAAAAATAGCAAATAGTTGATTTCTTCGACATTATAATATTCCACGATATGTCTGGCAGTAAATCATAAAAAAATCTGATTCCATTTCACTGCCCATATCGTAAAAAAAATAGCCGTAGCCCAAGTGACAAATTGGGGAAAATATTGGACTATGCCAAACCAACTGACACGGTGTGAATTTTCACCTTCTTTGCATTATTGCGCCGAAAATAAAAATATATTGTTGAAATCTTCGACAATATAATACTCCTCTATGTAGCTTGTAATAAATCCCAAAACTTTTGATTCAATCTAGTTTTCCCAAGTCTAGAATTATTAGCCGTAAGATTTGTGTTCTCCTGTTTGAAAACGTGCGTATTCAAAATGGCGGCATCACGCTTGAGAACATCAATTTTCTTCGCTTCATAACGTCAAAAAAAATAGCAAATAGTTGATTTTTTCGACATTATAATATTCCACGATATGCCTGGCAGTAAATCATAAAAAATCTGATTCCATTTCACTCTCCATACCGTAAAATTATTAGCCGTAAGTGACGATGGGAAAAAATTGGAATAATGCCAAAACCATTGACACGGAGTGAATTTTCACCTCTGACCTATTACGTAAATACTGGAAGATCCTTTGTTGAAACGTATGTTTTTTATTGGATGATTAGCTAATTAAACATTCCTTTTCATGACGGGATTTACTTTTATTACCCAATCATAATTAATTAATGAAATAGAAACAATAGAAATACGTTGATTGATTTCGCGCTTGGGTTCGCTAATGCTGTGGTCAAGAATGATCGGTCCGCGAGCTCATTCGCTAACGCCAGGCACTTAGCGCGAGTTGATACGCTACCGTCAAAAATGGGTTAAAAAAGTATGACCTATGCGAGACTGACACAAGACAACTTCATCTCTCCTGCTAGAACGATATGAGCTTGGCCAGTCTCCTAAGAGAGGCTTGATGTGATGAAGATTGTTTGTGTCTGCAAGATCCCAAGACCGTTGCCAGTGGTCATATATATAAAATTTAATAGACGACTTAAAATCGGTGTAAGGTAAAAGAAATGGTGATATGGGAAGGTCTAAAGCCGACTTGGCAGCTAAGTCTGCTTGATCGTTCCCTTTAATATCAACATGACTGGGGAGCCAACATAGGACTATATCCTTGCCGATAAACTCATGTGATGGTAGCAGATTATAAATATCTGCTACTAATGGGTGTACAAGGTGTTTATTGCTTATGGCTTGCAAAGAGGACAGAGAATCAGTAAATATGATGTGTTTTATAGATGAGGAGGGTTTAATGAATTCCAAAGCCTGGAAAATGGCCTGGAGTTCAGCAGTAAATATGGAAGCAGCAGGAGGAAGACGAGTGTTCAGTAGTCCGCGAATTGACACCACTGCCAATCAATTATCCTTGTGTATATTGCTGTACTCACAATCAACGGAGGATCAATATCAAACAGATTAAAATCTTGACATTTAATCACGTTAATTAACTGAGTTTTATTTTTTAATCAGTACTGTGTGACCATTCTTAAAACCGAGTTGTTGTTACAGCATATTTGCCGACTTTCATCACTCGTGCAGCTATATTTACGGGGAACCATATTTACTATGTCAACATCAAACAGATTAAAAAATTTACTTTGATGTCTTCCCTTGATAACTAGAGTTAAGCATGCGAATGATAAATAAAGCAGAAATGTTTACATGCTTAATATCATTACAAACCTCTTAGAATAACAATTGTCGTCTAATGAATCTGACCGCCTTTTTTCAACATCCGCCCACGTGGAAGACAAATTCTGTCTTAAAATCTTGTCACAAACATTCCTGTGGTTAAGATTTAATATTCCTACACAAAAATGTATTGTCGGTTGTTTTTTTTAATTCCTTTGTTTCCTTTATGTAACAACTGATTGTCGTTACTTTACTTGAAACAATGAACTATATACGATGGCCGCCATTTTGATACACTGTGAATCAAGCTTTACATGTTATCGAGTGCAAATACAAGAACGATCTTCTTTGAGCTCCCCAAATATTGATACGAGTAATTAATATATTAATTAGTTTATAAAGTATGTTAATTATTGTACATTGAATGACTTTTAATAATTTAAATGCATTAATCACTACTTTTCGCCGTGTATGGAGAAATAACCAACAGTCTAACTTGTCCCATATACGAACAGGTTAATTAAAAGATCGTTGTTAGAAACATAACGCCAAGAATAGTTTTGTGATTGTTCCCAAAATTTTAGAAAGTCGGCTCTCGTAGAGCACATACTGTCTCCAGTGACAATAACACGTCACATGAACACGAATATCGACTATTTAAAGATGTTATACCACAACAGTTCCATTTGAGATACGACGAGTATAGCCTATACGGGTGATGTTGTAAAAAAAGTAAGAAAATAGTGTACTTGCGAATGTTTCTTGTTGTTATATTTTAAATGATAATTGGTTACATGTGTTCCTTTATTAAGGGGATGGGTGGGTATAAATGCCGACGTGAGATTAAATTTCTTTGTGACTGTCCTTGACCCAATTAAACCCGAACGGCATTTCAATATCATGTTGTTTTATGGCTTCTTATTTTATGCTAAAAATACCATCATTTTCTCCACGGGGAAAAATGACCGGTTGTGAAAATTTTGAAGTGGAAGCCCTGCTCTAGAGTGTCTGCGAGATTTTTCAAAATGATTAAGGACCATAATTCTGGCAGTAAGTATGGGAAATCCCTGATAACCAATAGACTTCTTTCTCTCAAGACCTTAAACTCTGGTTATAAGTATGACATAAATATTTTTGCCTGACAAATATTATTACCTTTCATTTTATCTTGCCGTATTACTTTCCGCTTTTGTTGTATACCTTCTTCAGACACTTCCATATCATCAAAATTTATCACATTCTTATTTTGGTTGTAGGGAAAACTAATTGTTGTTTTATTTAAGTTGAAAGAATCTTCTATTTTCTTGTTAATGTGTGGTGGGTAAGGTCTTGCACCTGTAGTTTCTAGTCGACTCCACTGTATAACATCTTTTAATATGTCTGCATGTTTTACATCTCGTTCTTCTTCTACAGCATTCAAAATTATTTCATTCACCTTATTAGCTACATCTGCAACATCTCTCGTGAGCCCCTCAATGATAATACGCATTAATGTTTCATCAACAGATATCTTAACTCCTCCATCTGATTCAATCTTTAATATCTTCTTTATCTGAAATTATGTATCAATTTAACTGAAATAATTTTTAATTTTAAGTGAAATAATGTAACAATATAACTGAAATTTTGTATTAAATCAAGTTAAATGATGTATCAATTTAGGTGACGGAAAATGTGGGCGTATATAAATTAATAAGATTGTTAAGGCATTAAATGTTAAGTATGGAAGAGGCAAAGGCTTAATGATTCTGTTTATCATCAACCACACATAATGCTGGGAACATTTCTAAGGAACTTTCTCTGTCAATACCAACATTGAATCCAGAAACACCTGATTAACGAGCCAGCATCATAAGGTACCGTAAAAAAAATCAGTCATTCAGTCATTATACACTTACACTATTCACTGATAATTTCACATTATAATCAATTCGTTGTTTATGAAAATCTTCTCTGTGTGTTTGATCTAAATTCAGCATAGCCTGACTTATTTGCTCTGCATCATCCGAATAGAAATACAGAATTTTTTCTCTAATTTCAGATTCTTTCCTGGATGAAAAGTCAGGATTTGCTTCAGAGTCCATATCAAAATCATCCTCATCATCATCATTTGAGCCAAAACCAAACGAAGTAGACACATAACCTACAATCAAATTACATATTACATCTGTTTAAAAGCCAGTCAACAGTGAAGCTGATGCCCCCTGCCGAAATCTCAAAACAACAGATGACGCATATTACTTTATGATTGCCAGGATTGCGACGGACACAGCACCAAGCAGCTTTTATCGCTATATCATCCCACAAAGAATCAGAGACCAAGCTAGTTTGCTTGCCCAATTCCAAAAAAAACTATACACTAAGTGTCCTCACTCTCACTTAAAGATTGGTTCCAAGAAAAGTATTTATCAGGTATTTCCAATAAAAGTATGGCAATTTTGTTATATATGGAAAGTAAAGATATCCAATCTTACTAGAAAAATACTGGATTTCCCCCAAAACACTCATGGAGCGTATACAGGACAAAAATGAAGGGGTTCCCCTAATCAACAGCCCGACGATTAGAAATTTCTGCACATGTGATGTTAAAGGTCACACATGAACATTGAGCGCTTGATGTACAAGGTGATAAACTTTATGAAGAGTTTGACGTACAAAACCTTGTGAGATAAAGATGACGGAAAAAAACGCGGACAGTGGATAATCCAAGAATTTAATTAGGATTCGTTATTTGTAAATAGTAAGTGATTAAAGACAACATTATCTTATGTATGCAATGAATTCTCCTCTGACGTCCGTAAGTCACGTGATATAAACATGACCTGGTTTGATCAATTGTTTATAGCAGGGCATTCCTTGGTAATTACAATGTTTTAGAAAGATTTGAAGCAAAATTAGTTAGTTTGAACATGTTTTTAGTCTATATATACCATTAAATTACCCAGTTTGTACACAGGAATGTAACTTTAATTAAAACTAAAGTTAGCCTGTCCCAAAGTATCGTTCAACCAATCAAATGGCTTATATCTTCTTACCATAAGCAGACAATTCTCATCTTCGAACTCTATCAAGGAATTCACCTAATAAACACCCATGCAAAGTCTGAACATTCTAGCTCAATTAGAATGAGAGTTATTGTGTTCCAAAGTCTTGACCAATCAAATTGCTTATCGATCTTCTTAATCTCAGCAGAAAATGCTCATTATGGAACTTAGTCAAGGTATTGATGTAATAAAACTACACTAAGTTTCATCACTCTCACTTAATTAGAACTTCAGTTATCGTGTTCCACAGCATTCACCAATCAAATTGCTTATCTCTGCTTACCCTAAGCAGAAAATGTTCATCTTCAAACTCCATCAAGGCATTGAACTCATAAATACCTACAAAAAGTTTGAATATTCTAGCTCAATTAGAAGGAGACAGACAGACGAATCATTTCTATAGTCCCCTGCTTTCTTCGAAATGTGAACTGATAAATATGGGCAACGACATAATACATTTACATGAAAATGCTGGCATTGAACAATCTATTTTGCACAGTCTACAATAATGTTTGAAATTATAATTACCATAAATTGATTTATTTCTCATTAGCAGTTAACATTGTTAGTAACATATATATATCAAGACTGATGTTATTTCACTTCAATCTTAATATCGATTTTAGTCAGTTATCCAGATTTTTTAGTAACTTGTATTCCATATAATTGTGTCATGTGTTAGTGTCATACATGTCACATAACATAGAAGTCATGGCAGTGCACATGATTTAAAATGATTTTATCTTAGGTATAATGATAGCCCCACTTTAATGACTCACTTGTAAATCTATTCCATATTCCCTTTTTCTGAATTGCACCTTGTATAGCACCGACAAAAGGATTAAACATAGATTCTTGGTAAATTACAACATGAACATTCTGGAGATATTTTAAATTAGTTGTATTATTTAAGGCTTTAACCATTGCTTCAGCTATATCAGTTGTTTTTGTTGAATAATTTCCTGAAATAATAAAGTATAGACAATCAAACTAAGCAGCTGAAAATACTGTGGTTCCTTAATTAATAGAAATACTCAAAATGAAAGTTGACAGCATAAAATTAATTTAACCATTCATACCTGTTCCCAGTGCAGGAAATGCTATGGATGTTTCATTTTTCTTATCTGCTTCTCTAAAACAGCTTGCGATGGCCTTCTTCCAGTTATCGTTAAATCTATCAGCATCAACATGTATCACATATTTACAATTCATATCAGAAACAGGTGTAATAGCTATACCATTTTCTTTCATTACATCACCTATTCATAAAATAGTAGAGATCACATTAATGATATGATTAAAATATGATAATCTAAAAAATGTCTTATAGAGTAACACTTTATAATCAGATTACAGTGGACTCTGTCACATCCGACATCGTACGGGCTCGTTACAATATGTCGGATTGTACAGCGTGTCGGAGTACCAAGTTTTCTCCAAAACGGGAAATACTGTAACTTCGAAAACTGGAAGTATTTTTATATTGTAGCTTCGAATCACCAGAATGCTATCATTGTTTCCATTAGCTCCAAAATTTACCGGTACATCGTGTACGTACCGATAGAGGTTAAAAATACTGGTCAACTCGTAATTTTACCAGTCCAGAATCTCACGTCATTGATGCTCCATATGAACTGCAGGTAGACCTGTTGTCAGTTAAATTTTAATCTCCATTGAATATAATGAATGAATGAATGAAATAGGGTTTAACGTCCTACGCTTAAGCACCTAACCTGGGCTAATTGAAGACGGGCATACGCCACAGTGTGCAATGAGGGAAATTTTGCCCGGGCAGCGGCGCTACGGCCTACTCTTATATCGAATTCCAACTGCCAAGGGATCTTTTACGTGCACTCCAATTTGTACACGGGACCTCGGTTTTTCGTCCCATCCGAACGACTAGGCAGCTGTCCTTGTCAGGCCCTTCTTCTGCATCACTGACAAGGGGAAATCACGCCGGAAAATCGAGATGAACTTTCTCGGCCAATGCAGGGATCGAACACTCAACCTCCAGGCTAGCGAACCAGAGCCTTATCCACTTAGCCACCGTGATCCCCCATTGAATATAATCCACTGATATAACACCGAATACATGTACTCCGAGAATCAATCATTAATATAATAATATATTTTTCCGAAAGAATCTTCAATGCTGAATGCCGATTGCACGTGACATCATTGGAAATAGGTCAATGAATTAGCGATGTTAGCTTTAGTTTGTGCCGTCTGTCTATCATTGTTGAATGAATAAAAACTATTGCGCAGCAGACGTAAACTCGTCAGCGGTGTTAGCTTTAGTTTGTGTCGTCTGTCTATCATTGTTGAATGAATAAAAACTATTGCGCAGCAGACGTAAACCGGTCTTTCCTCTGCTGTTACACTATTCAAGAGAACTACAAAAGATTTAACGATATTTTTTTGTGTTTGATGCATGTATCACCACCCTCATTAAAAGACGAAAGATTCGTCTGCCTTTTTTGGAGCCATTTTGTGAAGATCATGCAAACATTGAGCAGCGATCTTGAAGACGGAAGAAACAGTCATATATCGAAGTTACTATAAATAGCACCACCTTTCGACACATATGGTCAGCACGAGATATCTGACACAAGTTATGAATGGAAAATTCGTGGATATTCTTGAGTATTTGTCACAAGTGTCGTTCAAGAGATTAAAATTATCAAAGTAATCAACACAGACCGGCGCCTTATACAGCAAGTATTAATTTCACAGATAATTGATTGGTGATTGCTTGTTTACTTAGTGGCTTCACACCCATTGAATTTTAATCTCACCGATAATTGGGTGCTTCACACCCACCGTTTGAAGGACGGATTATGCGGTGTCGATTCAATGGAAATTATAGTGGCGGGGCGGCTGATTGTTGTCGAAATCCGGAACTGACAGAATCCGGACTTATCAGATTATTTTTGGCTTAAGTAATAGGGAAATAAATCGGGACATGAAAATTATGTCGGATGTCACAGAAATCCGGAGTGATCAGACATCGGATGTGACAGAGTCCACTGTACTTACGGGCTTTTTCACATTCCTGTAAGATTCTTCCTTTACCAGCTTTTAATATGGCCTGTGACACAGCTCCTGTTAATAGACAGAAGAGTTTAATATTTTTATACGCCCACATTTTCATGTAGACTAACATTGTTGTCGCCCCCGTCCGTCTACAAGTTTGTTGACATTCTACAGGTCACAATTTTTATCCGATTTCAATGAAACTTGAAATATAGGTTCAGCGCCCCAATATCTTGGTTCCTTTGGCATGTATCAACCGTAACTTAATGGATTATGGCCCCTGATTATACGAAAAATCACGGGGTTTTTTTAGCTTTTGGACGTATTATGCTTTCGTTCCTTAATTTGTGGACACTCTACAGGTCACAGTTTTTATCCAATTATATTGAACCTTGAAATATAGGTCTATCTTCCAAGGATATCGATTTCTTTCGATATTGGCATGTATCGGACCGTAACTTCATGGATTATAGTCTTTGATTGTACGAAAAATCATGAATTTAGCTTGTGAGCACTCTAGAGGTCACAATTTTTATTTGATTTTGTTGAAATTTGAAATGTAAGTTTATAACCCAAAGATCTTGGTTCCTTTTGATATTTGCACATATCGGACCGTAACGTCCTGAAATATGGACCCTGACTTTACAAAAAATCACGTTTTATTTAGCTTGAGCTTGGAGGTCACAATTTTATTCTGATTTAAAAAAAAACGTTAGATTATATATATCACCATTAATGATGGTTGAGTTAGAATTTCAAGAAAATCGGACCAAAACATGCCACCCCTTGTATGCAAAGATTGTAAAGATAGGTTACCAGGCAACTAAACATACGCCCACAGCAGCTAAATCGTCCAAGAGGTTGACAAGGGTTGTAACATATTTATTCCTTTGTAAGTAATAGGGGGCTTTTACAAGACAGTTCCATACAGATCAGATTATAATTTTTATTGTTTGAGGGTTCATAAGGTTCTACAAACAGAAACAAGGGCCTCAACTCTGAAAGTACATATTAGATGATAATCTTCATCAATCAAGCATTAACAAGGATGAACAAAGTGAGCCAAGGGCCATAACTCTAGAAATAATTATTGTAAATTGCTGAAATTCAATCAGATTCTTCTCTTTACTAATCTAAATGATGCATACAAATTTCATACATATCAGCAGATAACTTTAGATGTTAGAGCGTTCCCAAGATGCAACAAGGGCCATAACTCTAAAGTGATTGACAGAAATTGCTGAAATACAATGAAGTGGATACAAGGGTTTACCTAACTGGCAACCAGACGATTAGTGATGTTTGCTCGAGTAACGTTAAAGGTAGAATGCGAAGATTGTTTTATCTCCCAGCATTAGTGAGTGCTTGATGTTGATAAACTTGATGGAACAACAGTTTCTGAGTTAAAAACCTTGGAAAAAGACTTTGGCAGTTGATTATCTGAGAATCTCTTGTATAATAAATAGTCAGCGTTTAAAGACAACATCACATATGCAATGAATTTTCCTCCAGCTTTGCACCCATTGCTAGGTTCCAAGACAGCTAAGTCATGTGACACAAACATGACCACTTTTGATTGATTTTTTGTAGCTGGGTATTCCCTGACAATTACAATGTTTTGAGAAGGATTTAAAGTAAATTTATGATAAACAAGCTAACAGTGAGACTGTGTCCCCTGCTGAAATCCCAAAATAAATAGATGACACATATTAATCAAATCACACATTATCTTTTTCAAAAGTATCAAGTAATCAAACTGATTATCAACTATATACCCTAAGTTTCATCACTCTCTATCAGATAAAATCAAAGTTATCTTGTCCCAAAGCATCAACCAATGAAATTGCTTATCTCTGCTTAGCTTTAGCTTGAAATGTTAATCATTGAACTCAGTCAATACATCCACCTAATGAACATCTACATCAAGTTTAAACATTCTACCTCAATTAAAGTAGAGTTGTTATGTTCCAAAGACTCAACCAATCAAATTGCCTATTGGTCTGCCTACCCAGAGCAGAAAATGCTCATTATTGAACTTAGTTAAGGTATTGATGTTATGAAACTGTAACACTAACTTACATCACTCTCACTTAATTACAACCAAGCATCAACCAATTCAATTGCTTACCTCTGCTTAGCTTTAGCGGGAAATATTAATGATTGAATTCAGTCAAGGCATTGACCTAATAAACACCTACACCAAGTTTGAACATTCTAGCTCAGTTAGGAGAGTGTCCCAGAGACAAACCCATTTTGGTAGTCCCATGCTTTCTTCGAAAGGCAGGTAACAAAAAATCAAAATACCTACAGTAAGGTTGGATTCAATCCTTTTAAAATAGGCCTATCAATTTTGTTCACCAACAAAATGGAAGCAGGCTTATTACATAACAAACAGCATAGATCAATGTAAATACTGAATGAAATTTAAAGCATTTTTGTACCGATACCCCCAATAGAGATTCATTTTTCACAATATTATAGTTTGCAAGGGGGCTCTATAAAAGAATTAAACGTAAAATGAAAGCTTACCTATTGTAAGATTTAACTCGGAATTAGAACTGTTAACAATAACGGGAACTTTAACTTGTAATAAATCACCATTAGTTACACTAAGATTAAATTTACCAACTTTAATTCCCCTCCCTATCTCGTTTTGTGTTACAATATGAAAATCATTATCTTCTGGATGTTTTTCAGCTCTTCTAGGGTTACTTGTGGCTGTAATTATATATATTTCAGTTTAATTTTTCCCTTTCTATCATTCAAATTAATTTGACAATAATGAAGAACCTGAAAAAAATGGAATGGGGTCTAATATGTCTTACTGTCTGCACTAACTTTGCTTTACTCTTATTTCAATTTCCAACCGTCAGGTGAACTTAAACTTGCTTTCTGTGGTATTATCGAGTAGCCTTATCCAGTAACCTTACTATTTTGATCAGACTCCCCACATAACATTAAATAAAACAGCTGTGATAGTTTATAAATTGAATACAATAAATAAGTATTTATGCAAATTCACCTTTTAATTTTGTTTTGGTTTTTAAATGTTTGGTTTTTGAACCTGTATTATTGTCTTCATCTGTGAATTCCTACAAATCATACATAAAACGTTAGTGCATAATAATAGTGCAGTTGGTGAGGCATTGCCTTAAGAAAACCAATGCTCTGTCACGATTTCTGTAAAATATTTCTGATCCTGAGACATTGTATCTTCTCAACGTTATCTACAACAAATATAGATAATTACTTACCTTCACAGTGGCTGCATCACCAGGATAAACAATGATTTGTATATCATTAACTTTTAACTTTCCTCCCTGTGATTTATAATCATGGATAGTTTGGTAGAACACCCTAGCAACAAGATCACGAGGAAAACCTAAATTGCCTGTTCCAATAGCTGGAAATGCAATTGATTTGTAGCGACCCGCTTCGGCATTTCTGAGACACTTCAAGATCAAGTTTTCTAAGTTCTGCAATGTAAACATTTGGACAATGATTATATGAGGAACCAATCATCCATCACTTTTATATATCATGGCAAGTAAGAGAGAGAGAGAAAGAGAGAAATGGGGTTTAATGTCCGCTCGACACAAACTAGGTCATTTCGAGGCTAACATGGATCAATTTTATTTCCATAATTAGCTTGTGCGTAGGGGTCTTTATTAGCAGTGGGAGGAAACGAAACATTCGCCCACATCATCTAAATCGTCCGGTCAGTCAACAAGAGTTGTCGCATATTTTTACTTTTTCGGTAATGAAACAGTTGTAATACGCTAAAATCTGATTAAGAGTAATAACTCGTTCAGATAATCAATAGAATTTGTTTGGTTTTCATCAAGTTCTGCCCCATGATAATGTTTAGTATAAATAACATTTAATATCATGGATTTAGCTGTTCAAGTTATTAAAATTCATTGAAAATGAATATACTTGTTCGTCTCAAGACCTTAAACTCTGTGTATCAATCTGAAGTCAATCGGTTGACAACTTCGGCCTCTAGTGCATCCAAAAGATATTTTGAAGTGATCAAGGGCCATAATTATCGGAAATTATAAGGCTTCCTCGTCTCAAGACCATACACTTTGTGTATCAATCGGTTGAAGTGATCAAGGGCCATAATTATCGGGAATTATAAGGCTTCCTCGTCTCAAGACCATACACTTTGTGTATCAATCGGTTGATAACTGTCGCCTCTAGAGCATCCACAAGATTTTTTGAAGTGATCATTGGAATAACTCTGGCAGTCATTATAAGAAATCGCTGAAAATCAATAGGCTTTTTCGTCTCATGACCTTAAACACTGTGTATAAATTTAAACAGTGTGTATAAATTTAAAGTCAATCGGATATTAATTTTGGTCTCTAGAGGGTCCACAAGATTTCTTGAAGTGATCTAGGGTCACGGACGGATGGGGGCGACGACAATATACAGGCGTATAAAAAATTTAAATTTCAATAGGGTTCTCATCTATCCCTTTCTTATCCCCCACTTAACAATCTCACAAAGGTTCAAATATTTTGCTGCATTGTGTTCACAAGATTAATAAATATATAAACAGGGGAATAACTCTGCCATTTTGATTAGGTTCTTACATCTGACCTGTAATGTTTTCAGGTGATGACAATATACATCCACATTTACTGTAGGTTTATAAAAAAAAAATAGATTGGCGGCTGCCAGGCAGGATACGCCCACAAACAAATATCGAAAGGAATCAAGAACTTTGGGTTATAAACATGCATTTCATGTTTCATTAAAATTGATTCAAAATTGTGACCTCTATAGGGTTGACAAGCTAAAATCGTGATTTTTCGTACCAGCAGGGGCCATAATCCATGAAGTTTCAATCTGATACATGCCCACAACAAAGCAGCCAAGATCTTTTTGGGAAAAACCTATATTTCAAGTTTCGTCAAAATCGGGTAAGAATTATGACCTGTAGAGAGTCCACAAACAATTGTGGACGGACAGGGGCGACAGTGTGGTAGTGTATATTTGTATATATTTGTATTTATTGTATATTGGGTATTTGTTGTACTATTGTCTCTTTAATACAATTGTTATTTATAGTATATTTGGTGTTTGTTGTATTGTCCCTTTAAAGTACATCCTTAATCTGGTCAGAAGTCTCTTTTCAATAACAAGTCTAAACTCTACTCACTTTAACTCACTAAAATAACCACATTTCAGCTTCTATTTCAAACCTCACTCTTATCCTAACCTTGTTACAAGAAGGAACACATTATTTCACTTGGTAAGTTTTATATTTATTTGACTGACTTTAATATTTTATCTATTTAATGATAAGGTACTATAATTGGTATATATTTTATATAAGAAGTAATTAAGTATTTAGTATATTTCAATAAATATTTCTATAAATATTTCTATAAGTATTTGTATAAGTATTTGTATAATTGTGTATTTTTAGAATATTTTACTTAGTTTAATCTTTTCATATTGTTATTTTCAGTCTTGTATTAGTGTATCTGCTGGTGTTAAATAATCAGCTTTTTTATAAAAAAAACTCCTATTTCATAGGGTATGTATTGATTACTGAAAGATTTCTTATAATTGTAATAAACATTTTTCATTTATATGTTTTCATTCAATGATTTCCCGCCTTTTATTTTAAATGTGTATATATTAATTATTATTATTCCAATTCTTATACCTTTCTTTATGTATTTCAGAGTTTTTTATATATATTTAATCCACAATAAAGAACCTGAATCCATGACCTGGTGTTTTGTTCTTCAATGAATAGGAACCCTGCTACAACAGCATAATATGTCCACACGAAAATGTGGGCGTATAAAAACTCTTAGAAAGTTTTTAAATATCTGGTTGTATAGAAACACAGTTACCTTTTCACCTGAACCCTTATTGTAGGAACTCAAACATGTATGATAAACTTTTTGACAACTCAGATTACCAGGTCCAGTTACGGCAATATCACCGACATTGATACCATGAGGGTAATTTTCCTTACATTCTGCTAGAAGATTTGGACCGGCTGCTTTATTAATGGAGCCAGAAACAGCTCCGTTTTGTAACTCAAGTTTGTTCGAAGTAGAGTTAACAATTACATCCACCTTTAAATAAAGAAAAGTTGTCCGGTATTAAAAATAGTTCTAGAATGAGCGAGACGAACAATACTTTCACCGTTTATAATACCTTAAATCACTGTCCAAAGTTTTAGGTAAGATCTCAGATTAAACGAAGGGGTGTCATGTTGCTATACTTGGGATAGATTTGTTTGAACGGGAAGAATCGACACACTCGATCAAGAGCTCAAGTATCAGAAGCCAATCCAGCAACGGCCAGAGGGGGATTTCTCAGGCCATTGCTTCTTCGCATTTCCATTCAGCCATGCAGCGTGAAATATTTTTATCAAAACCATCTCAGTTATGTGTAGTTAAGGAAATTAAAAGTACATCGGTGATTAACTTGACAGAGTGTACTGTTTATTATTAAGGATCTATGTCAAGGCATTTAGTAGGCTATCATGTACATTCTGACAATGTACCTTTGTTTCTATTGATTTCATACTGCCATATGTTTTTGAAATGCTTTTAGTTAAAAAAATCATTCAATTTTCATTGAGGGTTGACAGTTATCAAATTATAAATATCTTACCACTGCTTTGGCTATTTCTCCTTTTAAAAGATTAGGCTTCCATCTAACTAATTCTTCGTCATCTTGCTCTAAAATAATAAGTGGTTGCCATGCAAGATATGAACAGAGAACAAGCCAATGATGCAATTTTTCGTACATCAGGGGCCATTAATTAAAATCCAGGATGTTACGGTTTGACATGCGTCAATATCGAAAAGGACCAAGATCTTTGGGATTCATGTATAAACATATATCTTAAGTTTCATTAAAATCAGATAAAAATTGTGATTTCTAAAATTGAGATTGTTGGCAGTTTCAGTCCAATTTTCACAAAATTCAAACTCAACTGCCAATTATTGTGATAATGTAACAGTGATATATTTAAACAGTGTCCACAAGCTAAAAATGTCATTTTTCGTACAATCTAGCGCCATAAACCATAAAGTTGCGGTCCAATACATGCTGATATCGATAGGAACCAAGATCTTTGGAATCTAAACCTATATGTCAAGTTTTGTAATGATCAGATAAAAATTGTGACCTGTAGATTATCTACAAACAAAATTTGAAGACACACAGACAATGGCATAATCATGTGGACGTCTAAAAATAAAGAAGATTCATGGCTAAAACCACTAGGAGAAGATTTACTCTAAGAAGATTTCATACAGTCTGCCATTTTATTTAAACCCGTAAGCTTTGCAAAATATTTGACAGATCCCATTTTTTTTTTCTTTCTCTAAAATCAATCTGAACAATTAGTGGCCTGTGTAGGGTCATGAAATCAAATGAGGTTTAACGTCCTACTGTTCAGCTCCTAAACTGGGCTAATGAAGATAGGCATATGCCATATGGGTGTGCTATTAGGGAAATTTTGCTGGGGCAGCGGCACTATTGCCTACTCTTATATCGAATTCCAACTGCCAAGGGATCGTTTATGTGCACGCCATCTGAACGACTAGACAGATGTCCTTGTCAGGCCCTCCGTCCTCCAGGCTAGCGAGACAGTGTCTCAGCCACTTAGCCACATGATTCCTTGTGAAGGGTCAACAGGAAGGATTAGTGTAAAATGTTACTAACCGAAGCTTTCACCATAGCTAGAAGCTTGTTCCCGTCTATGAGGTATAGATTCCTGGGGTACACCTGCAGAATTTAACTGGATAACGGATGGTTCTCCTTTTAAAGATTCAATAAAAAATTTGAGGGATGTTTTCTGTACATCTATTAAATAAATCGACTTGATGGGTGATTGAGGAACTCTTTTAAAATGATGTGTTATCGCTTTAACAATCACTTCTGTTGCATTTTTCACTGGATAACCAAAAATCCCAGTAGATATTGCTGGTAGAGCTACTGAGGAATAACCATGAGTCATGATTAACTCCAAAGTACGTAAAATTGTTGTGGATAATATTGTACTTTCATTTGAATGTCCTCCTGCCCATCTTGGTCCAACAGCATGAACAATCTTTTTACAGTTGAGCCGCCCCGGTCCAGACATCATACAATCCCCATCATATACCTGTCCATGTTCTTGAATATGTGCATTACATTCATCTTGTATAACCTGTCCGCCTAAAAAAGTAAAAGTATGACTTGTTGGCTCGATTAACCCATAAAGATAGGTTGCCAGGCAACAAAACATACACCCACAGCAGCTAAATCGTCCAGGCAGTCAACAACAGTGGTCGCATATTTTTACTTTTTTCGGTAATGAAACATTTATATTATAATACACTAAAATCTGATTAAGAGTAACAACTCATAAAGTAATTATCAGAAAATCATTAGAATTCGTTTGGCTTTAATAAAGTTCTCCTCCATGCTAACATTTAGTATACGAAACATTTAATATCATGGATTTAGCGGTTCAAGTTATCAAATACCATTGAAATTCAATACACTTTTTCATCTCAAGACCTCAAACTCTGTATTAATCTAAAGTCAATCGTATGATAACTTTAGCCTCTAGAGTGTCTACAAAATATTTTGAAGTGATCAAAGGTCATAACTGAAAATCAATAGGATTCTTCATTTCATGACCTTAAACACTGTGTATACATTTAAAGTCAATCGTATATTAATGTTGGCCTCTAGAGCATCCACAAGATTTTTTGAAGTGATCAGGTATTGAGGTCCATAACTTCGTTTCATGACCTTAAACATTGTGTATAAATTTAAAGTCAATCAGATATTAACTTTAGTTTCTAGATTGTCCACAAGATTTTTTTAAATGATCAAGGGCCATTACTCCGACAGCAATTATCGAAAATCGCTGAAAATCAATAGTCTGCTTCGTTTCATGACCTTATTAAACACTGTGTATAAATTCAAAGTCAATCCGATATTAACTTTAGTCTGAAGAAAGTCCACATGCAATAGGACCAATAGCGAGGAAGAGGCAGACAATATACACAACTACATTTAAATTTGGTGTAAAAAAACTATCCATTATTTCACATTGTAATATTTAAAATAATGCAACTGCTTAAAAACAAAAGGTTTTTTCGGATCCCTAACTTTAAGACTTTTAAAGATATAACCATAATCGTGTAATGCTCATGAAATTGAATTGACATTAATTTTGAATCACAACCAGAGTAAACAGTTATTTACCAATGATTGTCACCCATATTGTTTAAGTACAGCAACACGTAAATAATCCTACCTTTCTGCAGAATGTGACCAGCCAGGCCTCCTATATGTTGTAATCGATCATTAGCAGCATTTACTATAACATCTACATTTAAATCTATAATATCACCCTTTACAACTAGGATTTGTGTGTTCTTCAACTGGAAACTGGCACAGTTAAGACTGTTGGTATTTTCTATAGTTTCTTCTTCTACTTCCATTGTACAGCGAAACATCCTTTCAATATTGCTTACAGTCCTCTTGCCTTTTTCAGACTGAATAAATTTACAATAACTAGAGGTGTTAATATTTTTCTCTTTACAGATGATTTTAGAGTACAATTCTTTCAGGCTTTCTTGAGCCTCCATAATACCTTGTTTTGTCCCTTTAATAACAATTCCCTTTGTGTCTTTCATTTGAATTGTAACTTTGCAAGATTCCAACTTTAATTCCAAATCCTGGACTTTTGGTTCATAATGTTTCTTGACAAATCGATCTTTGGCAGATCCATACTGGGTTATTTTTTGATAGGTTGTATTTTCCTCAAAAAATTGAGCAACTGAAGTTTCTACCATTTGCATGACTTCTGAGAAAGCAGTGATTTCTATATTTTCAGTACTTATAGGGCAGATTTTCACCAGGTCAGGGTAAGTGTTTTTAATATCCTCATTTAAATCTTGCCATTTTGGCTGAGTTAAAAGACTGACAGATTCTTGATCTACTGGTAATTGTTTACAGCAAACAACATCATTAAGAACAGATTCAGCCAAGTTCAGGCTCTTTTTATCTTTAGCAAAGACATCAATTGATTTTCCTTCCTCATCCTTCACCCATACTGCAATGCTTTTGTCACCTTGGAACTTTTCTTTTATAATAAAATCATGAACATCTTTAGTGAACAAAATTTTAATCTGTGATTTAGAAAATTTTCTCATTTGAGAAGTTTTAAAATTCTGAAGTAGTTCATAAATCATGACTTTAGTTGCAGTGATATCAGAAATTACACCTTTTAATTCAATCTCTAATTCAGAAGTATTTTTTTGTAATATTTGCAGATGTTGAAATTTTTCTTGAACAATGTAAAGAAAACCTAAACTTTCAAGTACTGAAAAGGGATATTTCAGTTTCATGGTTTCACTGACTTCTTGTTTTTTTCTTTCAAACTCTTCTTCAATCCTTTGCTGAATTTGCTGAACAGACGATTCCATTTCCTGGTACTGTGGAGCATCATGTCCAACAATTATTATAGATGAGCTTGAATCACTGCCTTTAAAGAAATTGACATCATCCTTGTTCAAATTAGTGATTTCTTTCCAAACCAACTCTGAAACCTGAAACAATTGAAATTTCAGTCACAAATTAGTTTGTATAAGAATTCTTTGCCAGAATGGGATAAATTTTTTTTAACATATAACAGTATATTAACTCGAAGAGAATCATTAATCAAATGCCACAAGATTCAGTGGTCTGAATCAATAATCTTTCACCCGTACTACTTTAACATCCAAACAATATTGGGCAGACAGGTGCGACAACAATATACATCAACATGAAAAAGTCGGTGCATGAAAAGCGTTTTTTCATATAATCAGATTCCATAATCCAGGAAGTTACGGTCCGATACGCTCAAGTATCGACTGAAACCCAGATCTCTGGGATATAAAAATATATTTAGAGTGTCATCAAAATCGGATAAAAAAGAGGATCTACAGGCACCTGTTAAAAGGATTTAAATTTCTTAGATTACCTTGTCTAGCAAACTACAATAACAACAAAGTGTATCACCCGCCATATTGTTTTGATTTGTTGAGGACAATTTTGTCTACTATCATATCACAATCTCACTAATTCTCAAACTTCCCCTCGTTTTTATTGTCAACAAGACTTTTTTTTATTCTTAATATACAACCCCCAATGTCACTAAATTGATCATTTCATAGCATTATTATTTACAAATCCAACTTTAAGCGATATCAATTTCTGAATAATAACTTCATTGGACCAGAAGAAGTAGTGTTTGGGGAGCAGGCATTGATATTTGTGCGCACAGAGTGCGCAGGCACATTTGCTTTAAAAAAAAAAGATTTGCAGGCACATTTAAAAAAAAAAAAAAAAATTTTTTTAAATTATTACTGTCACGTAAATCATGCAAATTTGTGGTGGATCTGTCAATTTTAATTTCTGCAGCGGTTTAAAATAATAGCGGAGGTCGCGGTTTACTCATGTTCGTGGAGGAAATTTAGAGCGGAATTTTCAGCGTGGCTAGAGCAGATTGATTAATTGACGCCCGCGATTTTACAATTCCGCATAAGATAATAATACTACGACCTTTCATTCATTTGTGATTTAATGAAAATACATTACCGTGGATGTGCTATATCGATTTCCAATGGTATAATAACATTGGACGTGATTTACCGATTTTTGATTTGTCAATGGTGGAATCATTATCTTTCAATGGATAATGGATAATAATACTACGACCACGGTAAGATGAGCTTTTATGGGCTTTCATGTTTTTTTATATTCACCTTTATTATTTGTACTTCATACGTAAATAATCGTAATCAAAATGAACCGATCGGATAAACGACCTGCTAAAATTAAACGCTTCATCTAATATTTAAGCACAGTGGATGAATTAATTGGTGTTAATTTATACACGGATCTCGGCAATTAAAATGCTCGGCAAGTAATTTCTGAACCCCTTTAGGAGCAATTAAACGGTGTACCATTAAATTAAGCCAGTAATTAAACCATTTTTGAAATTTTCAAGGGTTATTATCAATTATCAAAGGAAGTTTTGAAATTAAAGGCTATTACAGTTATTAAAGTGCAAAAAAAAAACATTTTAAAGGATACCAGATCCGTATTGCAACATGTCACAATTACCGGTATATGACACAAATTTTAAAGTGGGTTGACCATCTTGATTTTGGTTCTATGCAAGGCCAAATAAATCTCTTTGTTGTTAAATCATTTTTTGTGGGATTTAACTTCTGATCCTCCTTCTTTAAAATCATGAATATTCACTAAAGTTTGTTAAAAAATATTAATTCACAAACTTCCAATAATTCCCCATGCAAAGGTAGAACATTTACTAACAGTACACAGATTTGAAATATTCCTTTCCTCCCCAAAAAATTTAAATGATCTGCAATCTCATAAAAACACACTTACTTCATTTAAGAGTTTAAAGTCTCTTATCTTCAGATTGCCCAGATAATCTTCTAAATGTTTCTCACACATTTCTGTCCAGTTTTTGGTTAACTTCCTGGCATCTTTCATCTCTTTACTAACCGTACAAGACAGAAGAACATCAGATGTATCTTTACTCCATTCTATCAAAGTATTGTATTCTGTCATCTTTGACTGGAATTGCTGTTTATTGGTTTCAGACTCGTAGATGAACATCATCTTATATTTGTCAGATTCAGTTAAAGTGACTTTCACAGGTTTCTTTGGTAAAACAATGATGTGAGGATTCTTTATACCACCAGATTTTCCTAAACACGGTTGATACACTACAACCTCTATATTAATTCCACCTAACTTATGAGACTTCTTACAAACTTTTTCAAGATCTGAAGTAGAAATTTGACAATTTGGATAATATCAATCAATCTCAGGTTTAGTCAAATTAGTATCAGACGTGTCGACCCCAAGGTATGAAAAGAAAAACAGGAGACCAGCAAAGAAAAAACAGGAGAATCCAGAAGATTATTTTTTTTTTTATAAAAAAACTTCATTGTTATTGTTCATAGGCTAATACTAAATGTCTTTAGTACATTTTACACTGTGCACTCGTTTCTGCTGCATACAACAATGCACAAATGAATTGGGTTTCGGGTCAATTATTTAAATGACACTATAAACCTCAGAATGCCTCGTTCTGCATTTTTGTCCAAACGAGGTAAAAAAATTGCCTCGTTGTCTGCAGTTCCAAAACTAGGTATTTTAATTGCCCTTTTTTGGAACGAGGTATTTTGTTCAGAACAAGGCTTGGTAAAAATGCCTCGTTTACTAATCGTGTTTTTTTATTTCAAGATAGTTTTTAGCGGTATTTGCTGTCAGCGAATTTGTAAAAATTAAAATTTATGTTATTTAATACGAAAATAAAACCAGTTCAAACTATGATATTATAATCAGAGAAATAGACAAGAATACACACCATCCCATAAATTATTTTCGCATTATTTATACCCATCTGTCTTCATAATTAAACGTTTTAATTAAATTTCACATTTAATTGACAATTGGTATAAAGCTGACAAATTTATCGCTGTGCGTTTATATGACTTTGCTCCAATAATATTTTGTGCAATATTATGGGGTTTCAACAGAAACAGTCAATGCTATTGTCAAGTTATTTTTTTACAATAAATATAGAAAATAAAGTGGCGTATTGGAAATAGTGATGAAATTTAATACTTTTTTCGATTAATAAGAATGGATTATTTATTGTATTTAGATCAGATAAACACTAATTTGTTGTCTGCGATATCAGTTAGGTGGAGGTGTAAAACACACAGCTACCATGATTAATTTACAACCCCAATTTAGCTTTCACAACACCACAGTTGTTACTTACCACCTAAACCTGATTGGGCAATAAATTAATCAAGGCAAGGTAACTGTGTGTCTTCAATAGTTTTACACCTTCACCTATGGTGTGTATTCTTGCCTTTCCTATTTCTCTGATTATAATATCATAGTTTGGAATTGTTTATTTTTATATTAAATAACATAAATTTGATTTTACAAATTTGCTGATAGCAAATAGCGCGAATAACTATCTTGAAAAAAATAGTTTAGTAAGCGAGGCATTATTATCAAGCCTCGTTCTGAACGAAATACCTCGTTCCAAAAAGGGCAATTTAAAATACCTCTTTTGGAACTGAAGACAACGAGGCATTTTTTTTATGTCATTTGGACAAAAATGCCGAACGAGGCATTCTGAGGTTTATAGTGTGACAGAAATTTTTTTTTTTTTAAATATACTGTGTGAAAATATACATAAATACTACCCAAAAGACTTTAAAACGGTACTCCAAAATGTGTTTTCAATCACATCATAATAAAAAAGAATTATTCGTAAAAATTTCACAACTCAAATCCGCAAATATTAGGCACATAAAACATATAAAAATTGTAACGGTAATAATTAGAATGGTAATATATAAATATTTATAATCTTGATAATATAAGATAAAAAGCAGGATACATGTCAGTCAATTGTAGAAAATTTCAATCCTCAAAACCGTTAAATCCCATTTTCTTTGGCTGTAATCACATGAATGGAAATCCCCCAAAATGTGACGTCATAGCGGTGGTTCCCTGCAAGTGTCTCCTGTACATACACGGTAATTGCGCTTATATTTTGATAACTTTTGAGTCAGATTATTTGAATATATTGAGATCGATTTCAAAGTATTATGATACAATCGATAGTAATATAATTAACTGAAATAGTAATCCAAAAATGCATAGACAGACGTTTACTAGCCATGGGATAAAATGATAAGTCGAGTCTCTATTTTATTTGGTACGCGCATGTACTCAGATACCATTACAATATACTTTATTTACTCAAAACAAATAACTCTCTTTGAAAGTAAATTCTACGATAAACGTGATGACTTTGACTTTCCGATTGTTAACTTTCCATTTATTAGTAGTAACATTCCAATATCACCAGCTTATGGAGTGTTTGTGTCGCAGCTAATTCGTTACACTAGAGCTTGTTCCTTTTATTCAGATTTTTTTAAGTAGAATGAGGCATTTGTCATCTAAGCTTCAACTACAAGAATACTTGCGCACTTTTCTGTGAGAAAATTCCTCCCGCACAGCAGATCGGGAGAAAGGTTGTGAATCTGTGAGTCTCACGGAAAAAACAGGTTAGTTGACACGTCTAGTTAGTATCTGTATACCTGTTTTAGAATATGGATATATTGATACCAATGGCCTAAGGATAAAATAACTATATTTACCTTTTGGGTTTTGAAAATGCACCAATGCATATTCATTGTTTGAATACATTTCAACACGTCCCACATCTCCGTAGCTTTCAAAATAATTAGTTAAATCTTCATCATCTGTTCCGTCTGTGAACTTGCTGACTTTGGCTGTGTCACTTATAGCCACACCTTTAATCTTTAAGTGATTACCTTCTAGTGCCTCTTCTAATGATGGAAATTTCTTTAATATTTCTTTTACTACACAAAAAGAAGAAATTCAGAAGACAATTTCAAACAAGTAGCATACCATTAACATCATAGCCTTGCTAGGCAAACTAAAAGGGCCCACCAGCAGTATTTTGACAGGTGGCAAGGTTATATTAAAAGATTTCCAAAACTACCTACAAGGTTTTCGTTAAGGAGCAATTAATGTGCAAAAATTAGGCATCATATTTCAGTTGGTTTCTTCTAAAGTAAAGACTTGCTTAACAACAACTTTCATTTAAAATTGAAGCACACCTCTGGAATTCAAAAGGATTCCTTGTAATTCTAGTAGGAAAATATCAACAAATTTGAAAAAAAAAGAGTTACATGTCCTATTGAATATTTAAAAGGTTTTGGTGACAGGGGAAGCAACTATATCCATTGATATAAAATCCAACCTGTAACCCAAACTGCAGGCTCTCCAATGTTACAAGGTTTTCCAAAAGATTCTACAAAAAGAAATATGGATCCTTGTCTGAAAGCTTCAGAAAAATCTATTTTAATATCTATCGCCTTCTTTAGCCACATGGGTTTCATGGTCTTAACTGAAGAATTTTTTAAACGATACAGCTATATTACGTACCGATATAAATAATGCCAGAATGTATCAATACATACTGGTGTAACGATACAGCAACACAGCCCTAGTGATTACAATATATGACCACATAAGCATGTGCGAGTACACAAATTAATAATACCTGTTTTCTTATCTTTATAAGTCATAACTGCTTTGGTTCCTTCTTCATTATACAGAATGTCCAATATATCAATATCTAATTTGCCTTCAAGACAATTCTGTAGTGTTTCTTTTTTTGTATCTTGATTTATGTTAGTAACCAGTAATCTGTTGTTTTGTAATGGTGGTGGTGTATAGGTCATGACCTTCAGTTTATTTTTACCAACTTTATGATCTCTACCACAAACTATTTTGACATCTTTTGAAAAATAAAATAAAAATTTATTTCCTTGTTATATTTTTGGCTGAAAATCAATAGGCCTCTTCGTCTCATGACCTTAAACACTGTGTATACATTTGAAGTCAATCAGATATTAACTGTAGCCTATAGTATCTAGATCATCCACAAGATTTTTTGAAGAGATCAAGGGCCATAACTCTGGCAGTAATTATCGGAAATCACTGAAAATATATTGACCTCTTCGTCTCATGACCTTATACACTATGTATACATAATATGAAGTCAATCGGATATTAATTTTAGCCTCTAGAGCATCCATCGTTTTATGACCTAAAATACTGCATATAAATTTAAAGTACAGCTGATATTAACTTTAGCTTCTTCGTCTCATGAGCTTTAACACTGTGTATAGAATATTAACTTTAGCCTCTAGAGAGTCCAAAAGCAATTGTGGATGCCGGACAGACAAACAGACAGGGGTGACAACAATATATGATCGCATTTCAATGTGGGCGTATAAAAAGGATTGTCTGAGAACCAGAATATCTTTTTGGTTGGATTTAAAATTATGCATTTTGTAGTGGATTTCTTTGCAAAAGTCATAATATGTAAATAATATACCTTCTGATGAAGATAAACTAACAAATATACATTTTTCATCATCATCAAACTCTACATTTACAGGATCTGCACCAAATTTACGTCTATTTTGTAAATAAAGTTGTATCTTCTCTTTTGATGTTTTTTTATTAAATCCAGTTATCATTACAATTGTTCCATTAGACTCATATTCATCCTCTTCTTTTAATGGATTAAATAGTTCAACTGTCAATTTACATCCATGTAGTGTGTGTTCCTTTTCACATACCAATTCAGCATCTGCAAAAAGAGTGCACCTATGGAAATGACAATTCTTATCATATTTGAATGAATTATACTTCTAAAATACATTCTATAAACCTTGAGTGGGTGAGAAAATATCACAGAATACCCTTATAACTACAACATATTTCAACAAATACCTGCATTTCCAATTCCATGTTTTATTACAGAATGGAAGTTTGCAATATGCTCTTGAAAATTAAAATCCGAAAAAATTTGAAATTTGATATACAACTATTATGAACAATCACATAAAAAAGGTACAATACAATAAATATATGACACATAGTAATTAACTGTAAGAATGTAAACAGTCACTCGGTTGACTGGTTACGGTTTAGTTCGGCAAGCTGACCGGTTCGATATTCCCTTGACCGTTATTCGTTCTATATAAAATATGTCAGTGTATATCGACTAGTAGTAAACTAGCATTACTGCATTAGCCCATGCTCTCTTGTTCATATTACACGTTGATACTAAACTTTCCCGGTAATAAAACGGCCGTATTCACTGATCGAAAACGTAGTAGTAAAATTATGCCGTGAACAAAGTATCTTTCATCCCGTTCGCACGTGGTCAAATGGTATAATCTTTCGGCGGGCCCGCTTTTCGTCGTTTCATTGACTCAATGGGGTCACGTGTACTATTATGAACAATCACATAAAAAAGGTACAATACAATAAATATATGACACATAGTAATTAACTGTAAGAATGTAAACAGTCACTCAGTTGACTGGTTACGGTTTAGTTCGGCAAGCTGACCGGTTCGATATTCCCTTGACCGTTATTCGTCCTATATAAAAAAATGTCAGTGTATATCGACTAGTAGTAAACTAGCATTACTGCATTAGCCCATGCTCTCTTGTTCATATTACACGTTGATACTAAACTTTCCCGGTAATAAAACGGCCGTATTCACTGATCGAAAACGTAGTAGTAAAATTATGCCGTGAACAAAGTATCTTTCATCCCGCTCGCACGTGGTCAAATGGTATAATCTTTCGTCGGGCCCGCTTTTCGTCGTTTCATTGACTCAATGGGGTCACGTGTAGTAATCACACAAATTGACTACAGGTTGCCTATGGACTGCGTATGAAAATGAAAGTAATGCTGTGCGCGCGAATAAATGGATTACATCATTATATATAACACTTCATGTAGAGGTAGGTGGCGGCCATAGAATATTCCTATATTTATAATGGGTCGAACACAATAATAATACTTATGCAATTTTCCGATGTCACTTGACGGCATGTGATACCTGCGCCAGTGACGACCACGTGGTAGCATACCATATTGTATTATCTCCGGTTGACCGGTCACGGTCAGTTTTTTGCCCATCAGTTAACCGGTTCAATTTTCTTTGACACGTTACATCCTTAATAACTGCACATTTATTTTTTCCAAAATATCAACTAAATTTCATATCTCTCTATCAGATAGAATCAAGATTATCTTGTCCGAAAGCATCAACCAATGAAATTGATTAGCCCTGCTTAGCTTCAGCTTGAAATTTTAATCATTGAACTCAGTCAAGACATTCACCTGATGAACATCTATATCAAGTTTAAACATTTGACCTCAATTAAAAGCAGAGTTGTAATGTTCCAAAGTCTTGACCAATCAAATTGCTTATCGCGCCTTAGCCTTAACAGAAAATTTGCACCATCGAACTTAGTCAAGGTAATGATATGATGAATCTATATTCAGCGTTTCTATGCTCTCACTTCATTACAACCAAAGTTATTATGCCTTAAAGCATCAATTACCAACCAGATTGCTTAGGCCATATATATTTGATACCTTGTTTCTTCTCGCCCGCACGCTTAGGAATAGGGACATGAAAATTGCCTGCACCACACGCAAAACAAAAAACTACAAGATAAACCTGCGGACAAGACAGAAAATAGACATTGCAAAAACAAATAATTATCAAATCAAGTGAATTGATCTAGGGGTAAGCCGTAAGCGTCCACTGAGCTGTACAGTCCTGGGCCTGTTTTGGTACAGACTTCACTAAAATGATTTACAAAAAACACGTAACAAAAACATGCGACCGATCTTGTCAGTAGGCCTTCAATGGCGTTAGTCAGCCGGTTGACGTCAGGTGTTAGAACGTCAAATAATTGTAACAATAAGTACCGAACACCCTCTTAGGTATCAGTTTTACATGACCTTATCTCAACTTACAGTAAGCAGACAATGTTCATCATCAAACTCCATCAACTTCAGGGTATTCACCTAATGAACGCCTACACCTACATTCTATCTTAATTAGAAGGAGAGTTACTGTGTTCTAAAATTTTGGCCAATCGAATTGTTTATCGCTCTCCTTACCCAAAACAGAAAATGCTCATTATCGAACTTAGTCAAGGCATTGACCTAATAAACACCTACACTAAGTTTGAACATTCTAGCTCAATTAGAAGGAGAGTAATTATTGAAATCATTGAGTAACAACAAACCTATTCGTCTCATGAACATAAGCATCATGTATCAACACAATCAGGTGATAACATAATCTCTGGGATGTACACAAGATTCTTAGAAGTGGTCAAGGGCAACATCTCTCACAATTTCTGCATCTCTAGTGCCCCTAGAAGAATTTTCAATAGAGTTTATGGCCCAAGACCCTGAAAAGTAATCATTGGCATATATCACTTATTTTACCTTACCCTCAACAGTATATAACGTCACAAAAGTACATTTCTCCTCTCCATTTATTTCAATGTTTTCTGGTACTGCACCAAACCTCTTCTTACTCTCTATATACATCTCTATCATCTCTTTACTTGTTGTATCTTTATATCCACTAACACAAACTATTCTTTTACCATCATCATGTGTTGAATTATCTAATTGTGTTGATGAGTTAAATATTTCAACAGTTAACTTACAACCATCCAATATATGTTCTCTACAACATACCAATTCAGCTTCTGGAACAAGAACAGAAAGTATACAGTGTAGTTAGAATTCATACTAACCAGCGGCTGCCAGACAGGACATGCCAACATTTTCAAGAGATGGATAGAGAACAAGCTAAAAACAAACACATTGGCCTGAAATGTGCAAATATCAAAAGGGACTAAGATCTTTGGGATATTAAGATATTTTTTAAGTTTCATTAAAATCAGATAAAAATTGTGACCTCTAGAGGGTCCACAACCTTTGTTTTACACAGTCTACACAATTTTCATTTCGAAATTTCCAGACCGACGACAATGTAGGTCCACATGTAAATGTGGGGGTATAAAAACTTATTATTCAGATGGTTTTTCCTTGCCTTTAACTTAACCTTTCCTCCCGTGCTGACAAAACCACTTTGTTAAAAGTAAAAAATTGCATATTCACTTTCTTAAATTTACCCCTGTTTCACTAAGAGCAAACAATTGTGTAACCACTATGTTAAATGTACCTGCATTGGCCTAGAAAGTTCATCAGGATTTTCCAACATGGTTTTCCCTCGTCGAAACGTCGCTGAAATAAACTCCTTAAGTAACTTATATAATTGTGTCATGTGTTATGGTTTTCCCTTGTCAGCGGTACAGGACAGAGGGCCACCCGGGTGGTGAGATTGCCGTAGGGTCCATGAAATGTCGGTGAGACGAGGTCAATTTCCTGTCATACTACGTCCCAAATGATGTAAAAAAACACGAAAATTAAAATCATCTATAGACGCCATTTTGAATAATTAGCGATTTCCGTTTTTGAAACCAAAGCTTTCATTAAGCGACCGAAATTGACAAGTCGAACATATCATTTGACAAATGAACGTTTATTAGTCAATTAAGAATACGAAGTACAAGTAAACAAAGTTTTAGGTAGTGTAGTAGTGAAGCAAGATATAGATTAACGGTGTCTGGACGAGTAAGCAACAACGCAAACTAAAAGTTTCGTGCCGTATTCTGAAATTAAGCATGGACAGACTCTGAAACCTGTTCTGAAAAGTAGCTCAAGCCTTTTTCACGTCCCTATCTGTCTATAAAAGCCTCCACGTGGTCAAACATTACGTGTGCTTTGCTTGTCACTGGTATCTTTAAATCTTTATAGGCACTTTCAAAATCTCGGATCGATTGATTGTACTCAGGAAGCAACTTCATGGAGAAACATTTATGTCTAACGTCTTCAAATATCTTGAATGTTTGAACTATTTTGTTTATGCTTTCGCAAGTACCCCCCGATTCGAGTAGTCTATCTAAAATGTGAACGTTTTGAAGGAGTTACTTGCATTGTTCCCCATTAAACTCACCCCCGTGTTGAGGAGGTCGTTTGATACACAACTTTTCTGACCAATCGATGGCTCGTAGGTCGCATTCCTCGATGCCGCGGAAAGTTGCGTCCAGGTGATCATATAATCAGTTTACAATTCCCAACACCAGGTGAGGTTCCATCACTGGAATAACGTGAAGAACAACTGTGTCATCGGGTAGATTCTTTAGAAGCGGAATGTTCTGACAACTCTTGATGTCGGCTGCAGAGAGTTTCGTCTTCCTGTTGTGATTTACCAAGTCAGCTTGATACATCGCTGCATTGTCCTGGGTGGCAACCAAGGTCCGTATCTCGATGACTTGGTCGGGATCAGTGAAAGAGGGTTTCGGAACTTCACACCATGGGCATGGAAATTTGGACGAATGTGTTGCGAATTGTAAACAGATTATATGATCATCTTGATGCAACTTTCCGCGGCACCGAGGGATGCGACCTACGAGCCATCGATTGGCCAGATAAGTTGTGTATCAAACGACCTCCTCAACACGGGGGTGAGTTTAATGGAGAACAATGCAAGTAACTCCTTCAAAACGTTCACATTTTAGAGAGACTACTCGAATCGGGTGGTACTTGCGAAAGCATAAACAAAATAGTTTAAACATTCAAGATGTTTGAAGACATTAGACAGAAATGTTTCTCCATGAAGTTGCTTCCTGAGTACGATCAATCGATCCGAGATTTTGAAAGTGCCTATAAAGATTTAAAGATACCAGTGACAAGCAAAGCACACGCAATTTTTGACCACGTGGAGGCTTTTATAGACAGATAGGGACGTGAAAAGGGCTTGGGCTACTTTTCAGAACAGGTTTCAGAGTCTGTCCATGCTTGATTTCAGAATACGGCACAAAACTTTTAGTTTGCGTTGTTGCTTACTCGTCCAGACACCGTTAATCTATTTCTTGCTTCACTACTACACTACCTAAAACTTTGTTTACTTGTACTTTGTATTCTTGATTGACTGATAAATGTTCATTTGACAAATGATACGTTCGACTTGTCAATTTCGGTCGCTTTACGAAAATTTTGGTTTCAAAAACAGAAATCACTAATTATTCAAAATGGCGTCTATAGAAGATTTTAATTTTCGTGTTTTTTTTACATCATTTGGGACGTAGTATGACAAAAAATTGACCTCGTCTCACCGACATTTCATGAACCCTACGGCGATCTCACCACACGGGTGAGGGCCTGACTAGGACAGCTGTCCAGTCGTTTAAAACACAGAGGTCCTGTATAACCATTGGCGTGCACATAAAGACACCTTTGCAGTTGGTATTGGATATAGGAGTAGGCCATAGTGCTGCTGAACAGGTAAAATTTCCCTCTCAGCCAAGTTGGAGCAGAACAGAAGGGCATTAAAACCCCATTTCATTTTATTTTGTTAAATGTACCTTCAGTTGTATTAAACGTTACAATTAAATATGTTTTATCTTCACTCAGTTCAACCTTTTCAGCTTCTGCTCCACACTTCTTATGATTTTCAAAGTACAACTCCATCAACTGAAAACTTGTTGACAGCTTAAATCCAGATACTTTAATAGCTTTTAATTCTGGAATTTCTTCTTCATAATATTGAACAGTTAATTTCTCCTTATCCAGAAAATGATCTCTTGAAAGAACAGTTGTAGCATCTGAAAAACATCATATTATTATCCTTGATAAATGATCTTAATCCTTAAAAAAATTACCCAATCAAAGAAGAACAGATTAATCTTGTTGACTTTTAATGATATAATATCATTAGAACAAGAATCTCAAATATTTTTTCTAATGTTAATGACTAAGACTGGAAGGTTATCTACTTATCTCATTATAAACCAATCTTATCGACACAGCGTCAGTTATTCTTGGGTTTGGGGATCCTTTATTCATTTGTTCAATAACAGAACACAATTTTCAAGGAAAACAATCACTTCTTTTATTCTAAAGCACAACGTTTCGACAAGCCTCTTAACGTTATCAAGCACAATGTGTCGATAACATTGTGCTTTTAGAATAAAACCAGTAATTGTTTCCCATAAAAATTGTGTTCTGTTATTGTGTTCCCCAATCACTAAATGCCACTTATAGATTATTTTTTGTTCAAGTTTACTCGCTGATTTGCCAAGCATCTTTATTATATGAAATTCTAGGAATACTGTATGTAAATAATATTATGAATGGCTTTGACTGTTTACTTATTTGTGCTTAGCTTACCATCAATTGTTGAATAAGTTACAAGGGTGTAACCATCTTCTTTAAAAGACTTTATTTCCTCAGCAGAAGCCCCAGATCGTTTCTTGCTTTCAAAATACATGTCAATCATTTCTCCAGACGTGTTAGGATTAAAGTCAGTAATTTTTAAAGTTCTGTTCTCTTTTTCCACTTTCACATCTCCAGTAAAGGGTTTCACACAAACACTAGAACCATGAAATTGCACAACCTCTTTCATAGATATGTGTTTTACCGCTGAAATTAAAGAAACATAGTTGCCAAGCAAAAAAAAATGTATGCACAGCAGCTAAGTCATCTGAGCAGGCCATAACGTTTGTTGCATTATCATTTTTAAGTAATTAAAAAGTCAATTCTTGATACTAGAAGTCAACACTAGATTTGCCAAATGTGACTCCACATTTAATGACATAATATTTATCAACAAATGGCAGTAAAATTTTATTTGCATCTTTGAAAATTTGGCAAATATGTTTAAGTCTTCTAAAATCTTCATGATTGTGAAACACTTGCAAAGTTCAAGATCTGTCTAACAATGTTATCTTAGTTATGAGAAGTATAATGAGGAGCTATTTCATAAGAATTTTATTTCATATCTAATTTCAGAAAGGATGATATTTTCACATACAAAACCACTATCTCTGCCATTGAAACAGAGTTATTGCTCTAGATATTCAACCCTTGTTTTCTTTGTCCATACCAATAAATAGTACCACACCAAAAATATTTCTATGTTATTGAATATTAATTAATTATTACCATCAGATTTATCATATTTCAAAAAGGCCTTATTCTCTTTCTTATTCAAATTTATGGCAAGCAATTTGGCATCTTGGGCAAACTTTTTCTTCTCAAAGAACATGGACAAAGCTTCTTGAGTGACATCCTTTGGTAATTTGCTGACTTCTAGAATATTAGTCTCTAGAAAATAAACATTTTATCTTAAATCTCAAAATAAATATGTGACATCCATTTATTATTTACAAATTTAATAGTTTTGTAAAGCATTGAACAATTGAGTTGAGTATCACTTTATTCCAAATCAATAGACCTCATAAGAACATTGTGAATTAATTTCATACCAATCAGTTAATTACTGAAGTCTTCAGAGAGCCCACAAGAGTTTTCAAATTTGTCAAGAGCAGCGATAATTATGACAATAAGTATGAACATCCGTATAAATTTGATGATTACTTTACCCTTTTAAACATCTGGCGGTAATTGTGGACAAGAGAGAGAAATGGGGATAACGTCCACGTTACCCAGCAAGGGTCATATAGCTTGTGTGTAGGGCCCAAAGAAAACCAATGAGGTTGGAAAGGTGATTCTTCCCCCGTGTCACATGCATGTGTGGTACTGAAACCACACGAATTTATTCAATGACAGATATTATGATCTAACAATAATATCTGATTTTAGCCTATAAAACAAACAAACATCACATATGATAACACTACAGACCTGCAAAAAACTGACTATCAATACATGTTTAATTACCTTGCTGTTCAGATAATGGATCTTTTTGTATGTTTTTAGATAGTTTTTCCAAACATGGCTTGGTAGTAGCATTAGAATATGATGCTGAAACTGTCTCTTCTTGTAGCATTATTGGATGGTTTGAACTTCCTTTTTGTTTCTTCCACATCAAAAATTCTTCAAACTCTTGGCTAAGTTTTTCTTGTGAATTTTCATTTGGTAACCTGCTGCTTTCGGACATTTCTTTGTCTCCATTGCCTACCAGACCCTGTTCTTCCTGATGAATGTATCCTTCATTTTGAATTTGAATCGACTGATTGGGATTATCATCAAATATACTTGGTGGTGTGGTTTGTGGCTGTGATGGTGTCTGTGTTATATATGTGTCCACTGTTTCTTTAGGTACAGAACCTGGAGTTGCAGTTCTTGATTCAGCCTGATATAAATCAAAGACAGAGTTATAGCCGCGTGTAACTGTGTATATAAACAATGACATGATATCTATAGAAACCAGCGGTTGCAAGGCAAGATACGGCCACATTTTGTAAGAGATGGATAGAGAACAAGCTAAAAACAAAACCAATTTCATCAAAATCGGTTGAAAATTGTTATCTCTAAAAAAGTGATTTTTCAATGAAGATATGGTCTGATACATGCAAATATCGAAAGGGTCCAAGATCTTTGAAAGATATACCTATATTTCAAGTTTCGTACAAATGGATTAAAAACTTAGACCTGTCAGTAAAGTGTCCACATACAAATTGTGGACGGACAGGTGCGACGGCATATTTCAAGTTTCGTACAAATCGATTAAAAACTTAGACCTGTTTGTAGAGTGACCACAAACAAATTGTGGACGGACAGGGGCGACGGCATAATAAGTCCACATGGAAGTGTGGCCGCATAAAAATGGACTATTTTATTCAAATATCCTGATAACCGTAAATAACGAAACATACTTGTACAGATTGAGTAAACAACATGCTTTAACAAATCTGAATAATCGTTAACACAGACAAACATGTAATCAGGTGATAACTTTTGCTGTTTTAACTTTTCGTAATCAATAGACCTTATCATTACTGTGTATAGTATAAATTTCAAATCAATCAAGTGGAAACCTTAGCTTCTAGAGCATTCACATGGACTAGACCGGCAGAGAAGAAATCATATCTTAAATGTGTCAACTGACAATCTATGCCACAGAAAAAAGAAACTTAACAAGAAAAAGTGGGTGAGCAAAAACTTTAAACCTGTTTATGACTGCAGTTATTGTCAGTTGAAATAATCTATTCATTGTTAATGATTTCTAGCTATAAATATTTTTGGGTGAATTATGTCATCTTTTCAACCCACAAAACTTATTTATTATCAGGCAGTATGGTATTTCTAATGATTATCAGTCATTGTTTTTAATTTGCTCTCATGGTTTAAACAATGTGACAGATTTGATAAATAACGAAAGTGATTCCTTTTAAAAAGGCAGTAAAAGATTTGAAGTCAAAGGGAAACGTTTGCGTAACAGGAATTGTCTATACATCATACTACTTACCATTTGGATTATATGTAACCATTCATCTATTTGTGGGATATTATCAATATCTGCTGCTTTTAATGTCAAATCACAATCAGTTCCTGCTATATTACAATTAAGTTTTCTATTTCGATACTTTGAATCTGAAAACAAACAAGATGACTTGTCATCACCATCCTGCGCCCTTGAACTTGTTTTGAGGGCATAAGGAAAGACAACTTCTTGGAATATCAATTGGATTAGTTAGAAGATTCTTACTCTGACCATAGTAGCTCGGCAAGTCACAGTCTCTATTTCTTGTAAGATTTGCACAACAACCTTTGCCTACCCCAATCAGCTGATGTATGTTAAAGATCGGAAGCTGGCACTGCCAGACAGGATACGCCCACATTTTCGAGATATGGATAGAGAACAAGCAATACCGAAAGTGATTTTTTCTACTATCAAAGGCCATAATTCTTTAAGTTACAATTTGATATGCGCAAATACCGAAAAGAACAAGATCTTTAAGTTATAAACATGCATTTCAAGTTTCATCAAAATCGAATTAAATTTGTGACCTCTACAGGGCCCACAACTATAATATGCCATATTTTTACACTATTCGCGTACAAACGGCGGCCATTTCGTCTGGCAATTATGGTCCGATTTTCTAGAAATTTGAACTCAACCTTACCAAGGGTGTAACGGTGATGAAGTCAAACGTATTTCTAAATTGGATAATAATCGTGACCTCCAAAGGGACCATAGGGGATTTATCGGATAATCAGGGGCCATAATTCAGGAAGTTATGATCCGATATATGCAAATAACGAAAGGAACCAAGATCTTTGGGTTATAACCATGCATTTCAAGTTTCATCAAAATCAAATTAAAATTGTGACCTCTACAGGGTCCACAACCTTGATATACCATTTTTTAACAGTATTCGCGTACAAACGGCGATCATTTTGTATTGCAATTTTGTTCTTTTTTCACAAAATTTGAACTCAACCTTTATTAGGGTGAAACGTTGATATAATCAAACGTTTTTTTCAAATCGGATAATAAATGTGACCTCCAGAGGGACCACAAGCTAAACAAAGGCGATTTTGTGTATATTCAGGGGCCATAATTCAGGAAGTTACGATCCGATATGCGCAAATATTAAAAGGAACCAAGATCTTTGGGTTATAACCATGCATTTTAAGTTTCATCAAAATCGAATTAAAAATGTGACCTCTACAGGGTCCACAACCTTGAAATACCATTTTTTAACAGTATTCGCGTACAAACGGCGGCCATTTTGGTCTGATTTTTCCGAAATTCGAACTCAACCTTCCTTAGGGTGTAACAGTAATATAATCAAACGATTTTTCAAATCGGATAATAATTGTGATCTCCAGAGGGACCACAAGCTAAACAAAAGCGATTTTGCGTACAATCAGGGGCCATAATTCAGGAAGATACGATCCTATGCGCAACTTTCGAAATGATCCAAGATCTTTGGGTTATAAACTTGCATTTAGAGTTTCATCAAAATCAGATTAAAATTGTGACCTCTACAGGGTCCACAATCTTGATATACTATATTTTTACACTATTTGTGTACAGGTGACAGCTATTTTGTCTGGCAGTTTTGGACTGATTTTCACGAAACTCGAATTCAACTTTCATTACGGTGTAACGGTGATATTATCAAACGTTTTTTTTAAATCGGATAATAATGGACCACAAGCTAAAAATGGTGACTTTTTGTATCATCAGGGGCCATAATTCAGGAAGTTACAATCCGATATACACAAATATCGAAAGGAACCAAGATCTTTGGGTTATAAACATGCATTTCAAGTTTCATCAAAATTTATTCAAAATTGTGACCTCTACAGTGTTCATAAGTTTAAAACATGATTTTCCATGAAGGGACAGTCCGATATATGCCAATATCGACAGGAATCAAGATCTTATGGTAATAAACCTATATTTCATGTTTCATTGAAATCGGATAAAAATTGTGACCTGTAGAGTGTTCACAAACAATTGTGGACGGACGGACAGGGGTGACGATATTATAAGTCCACATGAAAATGTGGGCGTATAAAAAGGTTTTCTTTGAACAGATAATGAAATATGATCTAGAAATAAAATTGGGACAGAAGGAGGGTCATCAAAAAATAAAATACAATGTAATACATGTAGGTAGATGAATGTGAAAGTGTTATAAAGGTATCTTGAACAGTTTCTGACATATGCTCTAGAATAGTAATTAAAGTGTTTATATGTTTTCAATGTGAATTTCTGTGATTTTAGGTGTTTTAAAGTAAATTAATGCAAAATATTAGTGAATTGGAATTAGTATAACACAACTTGTTTGTGTGATATTCAGCGCTTTATAAACAGATTATTATTATTATTTAATAATTATAGGCCGTAAGTGCGAATTCCGATATTTTAAAAGTGAATTCCGGTGTTTAAATGTTTTCAAAATGAATTTCGGTGATTTTCAGTGTTTTTAAGTAATTCAATATTAATATTAATGCAAACTATAAGTAAATAGAAAGATATTGCGGTGAATTCTGATATCGTCAAAGTGAATTCTGTTGAATTCCAGGGTTTGAAAGTGAATCCTGGTGTTTGTATGTGAATTCTGGTGTTTGTAAGTGAATTCTGTTGTTTATAAGTATAAGGAATTCAATATTAATATTAATGCGAAATATAAGTAAATAGGAGACCCTGCGGGTTTTAAAGTGACTTCTGGTGTTTGTTAGTGAATTCTGGTGCTTGTAAGTGAATTCTGGTGATAAGTCTAACCGTGGTATAACTTAAGAAATACATGTAGTTAACGGAATGTAATTGTTCAAATGCGATAGGCTTCTCCAATTTACTAATTTGAATACCTGTAATACATAAATTTCATACAGATCGATTGATGACTTTGGTCGTTTGAGAATTCACAAGACTTAATTAAATTATGCATAAATTTTATGATCAGATGATAACTTTTGTCATTGGGCGTTCACATGGTCCTACAAAGTGAAGATAGGTTGCCAGGCAACAAAACATGCCAACAGCAGCTTAATCATCCGGGGAGTCAACAAGAGTTGTTGCATATTCTTACTTTTTTCGATAATGAAACATTTATAATACATTCAAATTTAATTCAGAGTAACAACTCATTATGTAATTATCAGAAAATCATTCGAATTTGTTTGGCTTTGATAAAGTTCTCCTGTTCAAGTTATCTAAATTCATTGAAACTCAATATACTTTTTCGTCTCATGACCTTCAACACTGTGTATAAATTTAAGGTCATTATTAGATTTAAGTCAATCGGATATTAACTTTGGTCTATAGAGCATCCACAAGAATTTTTGAAGTGATCAAGGGCCATAACTCTGATAGTAATTATCGGAAATCGCTAAAAATCAATAGGATTCTTCGTTTCACGACCTTAAACACTGTGTATAAATTTAAAGTCAATCGGTTATTAAATTTAGCCTCTAGAGCGTCTATAAGATTTTTTGAAGTGATCAAGAGCCATAACTCTTACAGTAATTATCGGAAATTGCTGAAAATCAACATGATTCTTCATCTTATGACCTTCAACACTGTGTATAAATTTAAAGTCAATCGGTTATTAAGTTTAGCCTCTCGAGCGGCCACAAGATTTTTTGAAGTGATCAAGGGCCATAACTCCTTTATAGTAGCTAAGTCCGTAACTCAATATTATTCCAAACCTTCGTCATCTAAAACACAATTTCTTTTTTCAATTTAAATCAGCATTGGAGTTGTGATCATACCTGGAAAAGATAGGCTTTATCCAATATATTAAGGTGAATTTACTTAGACGGCTTAACTAAACATTAAAAAAACATAAATTTGTGTTTATAATATCCTAATAAACATGGTCATTTGATCAGATTTTCGGCCAAAGGACGACATGTGAACACAATACAGCAGTAAACTTATGCCAAAGCTGTATGATTACTATAGAACCCTGGGAGCGTGTTGAACCAACAATGTCACTTACGGTTTGAATAAAAATTAATTTCTCACTTACAAAAACTTTTTTGCTGTGTGTTACAGAGGGGATTATTTATAAATATATATTTAAGATTTATGGAAACCTTGTTGAAAATCGTTGGTCTTCCCCTTTAACACAAAAAAATCCCATTTTACCATTGGTACACGAATCGTGTTCGTGTACCATAAATTATAATGCGTTTTGGCGTCATTTGTAACAAGGTGCTCAAGGAATGAGGCTAGAAATATTCCACGAGTCATGTCAAAAGGTGATGCCATATTTTTATTTGGAGAGCATGCGCAACAAAATATTATTGGTGTTGAGATTTCTGGCGTATTTCATCGAACATAACTTTTGACAATTCACAGTAAAACGGAAACGATTGAATGTAAAAGAACAGTGTATATAAATTCATATTAGGCTACATTATTATATGTTTTGCGACCCATTGGTGCCAATTTCTAGGTCCAAAATATTAGTGATTTAGCTCCTTTAACGGCATTATGGCATATACAGGAAAGAGAAAAGCTGGCCATGGGTAGGTAGGTCTACTCTGTGAACTTCGGACTTAGCATATACTTACCAACTGGCTTGTTGAATAATATTATCAACTCTTTTTTGTATTCATCTTGGCAAAATTTCAATGGGATAATGTAAAAACTGTTTGCTACAGCGTCACAAACGAAGTTCGGGGATTCAGAGTGTTCTGGAAAGCCGCTCACGGCCAGACAATAATTTTTCACATCGACTTTTCTTGCAGACATAATGGGTAATTATTTCTTAGAAACTTCCACAAACATACTTTCACTTTCATTTTAGAATGTATTGTTTCCGTATACGGAGTATTAGTAACGACGTTATTACTGGCTTTAATTTACACGTGACCTGTCAATAACCCCAAAATGGAAAAACCCAAAGCCTCGTTTATCCAGATACCGTAAGTCGTTGGATGCTATATCGTAGCTCTCATTATACGGGAAAGGGGCGGAGCATATCTTATTCTTATTTAGGGTTCTCGTAATACTAAACTTACCTTTTCAGAACTTTTCAGTGAGAGTTTTTTCGGGTTTGATCTAACTCAATATCATCCAGAGTCTTCGACATTGAAAACACGAATTATTTGTCAATTTAAATCAACATTGATGTTGTGATCTTACAGGTGTGACCATATAATAGTCCGGGAGCTAGGCGGATTACATGGAAGTCGTGGACGGTTTAAAAATTGGTATGCTAGAGGTGTTTGGCTTGTAGGAGACCCCAGAAACCAAATTCTTAAGTTGCGCCAGAGGTGGGCGTGGCTGGAGGCGACATTGCGCCAACCATAGTAGCCTACCCCCTAAAATTGGTTTATTCAACATGGAAGAGGTCAAAGGTCACCAATTAACAATTTTTCGATTTCACTCTAAACTGTTTTTTCTTTATCTCGGAGTCTGTTCCAGGCATGTTACACAAAAGTAAATGGACATGTAGAATACTACTAGGAGCAGACATAATATGAGATATAAAATTGATGAAGTTTTAGTTATAAGTATGATATATTTTAAAAAGATAACGAAAATATTGTTCCACTTTAGCCCCCCCCCATCAGTAGGTATATCAACGTGATAGGTGCGAGTGCAGGTCTAAGTTGCACGGAATTATATCAGATATCGTTATCATCAACTTAAGAATGAAATTTCTGGTGGCTATAGTTTACTTGAGAAAAAAAATAATGCTGATTTGCACCGAATGACCCCTAATTAGAAATTTGGATAAGATAAAATGTGCGACATTACAACTATTAGTCTTCGCCATGATAACTAATAAACGGATTTCCTTGATTATGAACAAAATAGTTAACTTTGGTTATTATAATCTTACATGTGTGTTTGTAATGAACTTCCGTTAAATAAAATCCATTGCGCAACTAATTATCACAACTATGAACACAAGTTCTCTCTTGAAAAATGTGAAAATTTATTAGTAATTTCGACGGAGTCAAATGTCAACAATATCCTCGTGTTTATTGGACGAATCCAATATACCTGTTGCGGGGGTGGCTAAACATTGATAGATAATTTGGCAAACACGTGATGAAATCAAAACAAAGCGCGAGTATTTAGAGCTTTTGAGTTTAGGCGACGAAAATATCAATTGAAGGCAATACCGTTATTCCCGCCCTCTGTTCTGAGGCTAATTTGGAATCCTTACCTACTATTTTTTTACCTTTATTCTAATTTATTCGCCTAAGAAATCATTTCTTGCCACAGCCGACACACATTTTTAATGATTCAGCACTATTTTCAAGTAGAATTCTGCGATTAAAAACATACACAAAATATGTTTGATCTGAAAGCCATTACGAGACCCGAACATGCGCAAACCGCATGTTTTTTTTCATCGCTAAATTCTACTTGAAAATTGTGTTATTAATTTAATAATTGTGTCAAATATATTGATAAATGGTTCCTTTTGGTGGGAAATAAAGAATCACGTTGAAAAATAGAAGGTTGGTGTTCTAAAACAGCCTGAGAAGAGAGGTGGGTAAGAACGGTATTTTAACGTATTTTCATATTGCAGCCTGTATATGTTCAAAAGAAAATTATCTCATCCGAGTCTCTAATCAAATAAATAAAATAAAAATATTTCAAAAGGTAAAGCTATAAAATTTGCAGAGATTTTACTAGAATATAAAAGACGGTAATGTGTGCGAACGCTCAAACTCAATGCTAATTGTCGTAGGTCCAGACCACTCAGACCAAAGACTCCTCGGACTAAGACCAGGCGGACCAAAAAAAAAAGACCAGTTGGACCAATTAAATTATATTATTAGGCTAGAAGATATGCTATTTATTTAATATTAAATCACACTTCGAAGAAGCAAATAATTCTTAAACGGAATTCTTATATTTAGAGTCGTTTAGTTCAATTATTTTGTGTACGGAAAATAAATCAACGATAACGGTGCCGAAAACAATATCAATCTAATTTTCCTTATTTACTCTTGCAATGAGACTTGGTATGTCCGGACTTTTGACAGTTTCTACACAATACTGTTCTTATCTGATAGCCTAAGTTTTACTTTTTCCACATTCGCGGTATCCCAGTGGTTTCATTCCGTTCTACCCCACTAACCCCTAAGTTAATATATGGGGGTGGGGGAACACGTTTTCAAGTTATCCGTCCTTGATGCGTTAATATTAACAGCACATATTCTATCTCCCAAACAGAGTTGTCTTCCCTTGCAGTCCACACTATGCTGGATAGCGAGACTAGCGTGGAGAATGGCACATAATAATACGAAGACCCCCTTTTAAATGCCCCTTTTTAAACGTGACTTATGTGGTACTCGGTATCCCCCAAAAAACACTTCATTATTTGTAAATAAGAAAAATTAGATTGATATTGTTTTCGACACCGTTATCGTTGATTTATTTTCCGTACACAAAATAATTGAACTAAACGACTCTAAATATAAGAATTCCGTATAAGAATTATTTGCTTCTTCGAATTGTGATTTAATATTAAATAAATAGCATATCTTCTAGCCTAATAATATAATTTAATTGGTCCAACTGGTCTTTTTTTTTTGGTCCGCCTGGTCTTAGTCCGAGGAGTCTTTGGTCCGAGTGGTCTGGATACCTACAACAATTAGCATTGAGTTTGAGCGTTCGCACACATTACCGTCTTTTATATTCTAGTAAAATCTCTGCAAATTTTATAGCTTTACCTTTTGAAATATTTTATTTTATTTATTTGATTAGAGACTCGGATGAGATAATTTTCTTTTGAACATATACAGGCTGCAATATGAAAATACGGTAAAATACCGTTCCTACCCACCTCTCTTCTCAGGCTGTTTTAGAACACCAACCTTCTATTTTTCAACGTGATTCTTTATTTCCCACCAAAAGGAACCATTTATCAATATATTTGACACAATTTTTTAATTAATAACACAATTTTCGAGTAGAAATTAGCGATGAAAAAAAACATGCGGTTTGCGCATGTTCGGGTCTCGTAATGGCTTTCAGATCAAACATATTTTGTTTATGTTTTTAATCGCAGAATTCTACTTGAAAATAGTGCTGAATCATTAAAAATGTGTGTCGGCTGTGGCAAGAAATGATTTCTTAGGCGAATAAATTAGAATAAAGGTAAAAAAATAGTAGGTAAGGATTCCAAATTAGCCTCAGAACAGAGGACGGGAATAACGGTATTGCCTTCAATTGATATTTTCGTCGCCTAAACTCAAAAGCTCAAATACTCGCGCTTTGTTTTGATTACATCACGTGTTTGCCAAATTATCTATCAATGTTTAGCCACCACCGCAACAGGTATATTGGATTCGTCCAATAAACACGAGGATATTGTTGACATTTGACTCCGTCGAAATTACTAATAAATTTTTACATTTTTCAAGAGAGAACTTGTGTTCATAGTTGTGATAATTAGTTGTGCAATGGATTTTATTTAACGAGAGTTCATTACAAACACACAGGTAAGATTATAATAACCAAAGTTAACTATTTTGTTCATAATCAAGGAAATCCGTTTATTAGTTATCATGGCGAAGACAACTCTCCTCTTCATCCGACGAGAAGCAACTTTCTTCATCAGAGGAAGCAATGTCCAAGTCATCGTCAGAGGCATCGTGGTCTGATTCCTCGATCCCCTCTTCAACCAATGACTCCGGGGGTTCAGGACCAAGAAACCAAACGATTTCATACTGTCCTCAGGGCCGGATTAACCTTAGGGGGGGGCATACCAACTGTGCGGGGCCCCATTTCAAATTGTTCGTACTGACCGCGGATCGTACCAGTATGTACTCCGCCCCCTTGAGTGTCTGGGGTGTTTTCCTCCAGAGATTATTTTTTTAAAATAAAGATTAATTTCAGTGCATCTGAGACAATTTAAACAGCGATTTCATTGACGTTTAGAACTCGTTGACAATTTGAGTATTTTAAACCTTTCTCTCATGATGTTTTCATTTACTTTATTTTAGTGAAATTATTTTAGATGACATAACACATTAAACTCTGTTGTCTGAACTACTATACTATGATGACGTTAATTTCCCAGGACTGGTTGGGACACGGCAATCACATCGCAGGGTGTGGTCCCCGGAACTGGTTAGGATCTATTGATTGATAGAACCTCTAAATTATGTAATATAGTTAATTTTAGGGCCCAACCGATCTCTGGCCCACAATATCCCTTACTGCCTAGGGCGCCAATCCTCGCCCCCTCAGCCCAGGTACTGGTTAGCTCCGCCCGGGATAAAATATAAGCATGAGCCAGAATTGTGGGGGGCCCCTAAATGTGGGGGGCCCGGGACATTTGTTCCACTTTGCCTCCCCTAGACTCAGCACTGACTTTCCTTCTCCCAACCAAGAAGCTTTAATGAACTGGAGACGGCATGACGTTATTTACCATTATGACGATTGAAGCAAGTGACGCCATATTGGTTGACCCAAGAAGCGTAGGCTACTAGCTGGTTGTATTTGTTTGGAGTAAAAAAATAAACTCTTTTTATACGCCCACATTTTCATGTGGACGTATTGTGTCGTCGCCCCTGTCCGTTGTTTGTGGACCATCTACAGGTCACAATTCTTGTCCGATTTTGACGAAACTTGAAATTTAGCTTTATCACCAAAAGATCTCGGTTGCTTTCGACATTGGCATGTATCGGATCGAAACTTCATGGATTATGGCCCCTGATTGTACGAAAAATCACGTTCTTAGCTTGTGGACCCTAATAGAAGTCACAATTTTGAGCCAATTTTAATGAAACTTGACGTGCATGTTTATAACCCAAAGATCTTGGTTCCTTTCGATATTTGCGCCTATCGGAACGTAATTTCCTGAATTATGGCCCCTGATTGTCCGAAAAATCACCTATTTTAGCTTGTGGTACCTCTGGAGGTCACAATTATTATCCGATTTAAAAAAAAACGTTCGAATATATAACCGTTACACCCTAAGGAAGGTCGATTATATCACCGTTACACCCTAAGGAAGGTTGAGTTCGAATTTCGGGAAAATCAGATCAAAATTGCCATACAAAATGGCCGCCGTCTGTACGCGAATACTGTTAAAAAATGGTATATCAAGGTTGTGGACCCTGTAAAGGTCACAATTTTAATTCGATTTTGATGAAACTTGAAATGCATGTTATAACCCAAAGATCTTGGTGCCTTTCGATATTTGCGCATATCGGATCTTAACTTCTTGAATTATGGCCCCTGATTGTCCGAAAAATCCCCTATGTTTCCTCTGGAGGTCACGATTAATATCCAATTTAAAAAAAAACGTTTGACTCTATCACCATTACACCCTACGGAAGGTTGAGTTCGAATTTCTAGAATATCAACCATAATTGCCAGACAAAATGCCCGCCGTTTGTACGCGAACAGTGTAAAAATATGGCATATTAAAGTTGTGGGCCCTGTAGAGGTCACAATTGTAAGTCGATTGTAATGAAACTTGAAATGCAAGTTTGTAACCTAAAGATCTTGATTCTTTTCGATATTTGCGCATATCAAATTGTAACTTAATGAATTATGGCCTTTGATTGTAGGAAAAATCACTTTCGGTATTGCTTGTCATCAATCCATCTCTCGAAAATGTGGGCGTATCCTGCCTGGCAGTGCTAGCTTACTATCTTTTTTTTTAAAACGAGAAACAGATAACACTTTATTATCCCAGAGGAAATTTGTTTAACAAGTCAAAGGCAGCATATACAGATACAAATAGCAAATTATTAAATTATAATAAATCATGTAATTTCCCCGTATGGTTAGAGAAGAAAAAATATCACCTCAAATAGAGTAGGCCCTACAGCAGAGAAGAGATTAATGCAAAGTTTCAATACACATAGCATATTTCATACAGGCCCGCATCTATAGCGGTGGGGGGGGGGGCAAGGGGGCAGATGCAGATGCCCCCCCCCCCTGGAAATAATCGGCGCCCCACCTGGAAAAATTCGGCGGCCCAAGCGCCTTGTCCATTGAACACAATACGTGTCCAGCGACTTACATATCTATATTAGTATGGGCGTCCCATAAAGATTGGCAGGACGCACAGCCAATGTCATTTGGATTTATGGGAACCTCGCCAATCATGTTGTTATATGTGAGGCGCCCCTCAAATGGTGGGCGCCTCATAGTGAGGCACACGGTGAAAACCACAACTTGACGGGGGAATGACAAAATTGGTGGGGCGCCTTATAATGACAATATATTTTGGGGCGCACATAATGCATAATGCCTTTATCCATTGCGGGAAAATTCTGCCACCCCCCTTTCCATTGGACGCAATACGATGCTAACGTGTCCATATTAGAATGGGCACTCTATAAAGTTGGGCGGCCATTACGAGATTGATGGGACGCCTAACAAATGTCACTTCTATTCATGTCGTTATATATAAGGCGCCCCACCCCCCAAATGGTGAGGCGCCTCATAATGAATCACATGATTAACACCTAACTTGAGGGAATTTCAAAAACTGTGTGATCTGTGGTGTGGTTTATCCCGGAGGGGCACCAATGATTGATGGGGCACATTATAATGACACTGTATGTTCGTCGGTCCGCACATAATAAAATTCTGGCGATGGGTGCTGGTTAATTTCTAATTTGTGAGTTGTACCCAACATCTTTGCCACAAAAGATGCCCTTGTTATGCACCCACATTTTCATGAAGACGTATATTGTCGTCGCCCCTGTCCGCCTGTCTGTCCGCGTGAGTCGCGTGACAGTCTACAGGTCACAATTTTTATCCGATTTCAACGAAACTTAAAATATAGGTTTATCACCATAAGATCTCGGTTCCTTTCGATATTGGCATATATCCGACCGTAACTTCATGGATTATGGCCCCCTGATTGTACGAAAAATCACATTTTAAGCTTGTGAACACTGTGGAGGTCACAATTTTAATGAAACTTGATATGCATGTTAATAACGCAAAGATCTTGGCTCCTTTCGATGTTTGAGCCCATCAGAATGTAACTTCCTGAATTATGGCCCCTGATTGTCCGAAAAATCACCTTTTTTACGCCCACATTTTTATGTAGACGTATTTTCTATACGCCCACATTTTCATGTGGATGTATTATGTCGTCGCTCCGGACGTCCGTTCACAATTGTTTGTGGACTCTCTACAGGTCACATTTCTTACCCTATTTTGACAAAACTTAAAATATAGCTTTATCCCCAAAAGATGTAGGCTGCTTTCGATATTGCCATGTATCGGATCAAAACATCATGATTTACGGCCCCTGATTGTACGAAAAATCACGTTTTTAGCTTGTGGACCCTAAAGAGGTCACAATTTTGAACCGATTTTGATGAAACTTGACATGCATGTTTATAACCCAAAGATCTTGGTTACTTTTGATATTTGCGCCTATGGGAACATAATTTCCCGAATTATGGCCCCTGATTGTCCGAAAAATCACATATTTTAGCTTGTGGTCCCTCTGGAGGTGACCATTATTATCCGATTTGAAAAGATAGTAAGCTGGCACTGCCAGGCAGGATACGCCCACATTTTCGAGAGATGGATAGAGGACCATCAATACCGAAAGTGATTCTTCTCACAATCAAAGGCCATAATTCATTAACATTAAGTTGCAATTTGATATGCGCAAATATCGAAAAGAATCAAGATCTTTAGGTTATAAACATGCATTTCAAGTTTCATCAAAATCGAATTCAAATTGTGATCTCTACAGGGCCCGTCAGGGCCAACGACTTTAATATGCCACATTTTTACACTATTCGCGTACAAATGGCGGCCATTTTGTCTGGCAATAATGGTCCGATTTTCCAGAAATTTGAACCCGATCTTCCGTAGGGTGTAATGGTGATAAACTCAAACATTTTTTAAATTTGATATTAATCGTGACCTCCAGAGGGACCATAGGGGATTTTTCGGACAATCAGGGACCATAATTCAGGAAGTTATGATCCGATATGCGCAAATACCTTGATATACCATTTTTATACGCCCACATTTTCATGTGGACGTATTATGTCGTCGCCCCTGTCCGTCCGTCCGTCCACAATTGTTTGTGGACTCTCTACAGGTCACAATTCTTGTCCGATTTTGACGAAACTTAAAATATAGGTTTATCCCCAAAATATCTCGGCTGCTTTCGATATTGGCATGTATCGGATAAAAACTTCATGGATTATGGCCCCTGATTGTACGAAAAATCACGTTTTTACCTTGTGGACCCTATAGAGGTCACAATTTTGAACCGATTTTGATGAAACTTTATATGCATGTTTATAACCCAAAGATCTTGGTTCCTTTCGATATTTGCACCTATTGTAACGTAAATTCCTAAATTATGGCCCCTGATTGTCCGAAAATTCACCTATTTTAGCTCGTGGTACCTCTGGAGGTTACAATTATTATCCGATTTGAAAAACCGTTCGATTATATCACCGTTACACCCTAAGGAAGGTTGAGTTCAAATTTCGGAAAAATCGGACCAAAATTACCATACAAAATGGCCGCCGTTCGTACGCAAATACTGTTAAAAAATGGTATATCAAGGTTGTGGACCCTGTAGAGATCACAATTTTAATTCGATTTTGATGAAACTTGAAATGCATGGTTATAACCCAAAGATCTTGGTTCCTTTAGATATTTGCGCATATCGGATCGTAACTTCCTGAATTATGGCCCCTGATTATACGCAAAATCGTCTTGGTTTAGCCTGTGGTCCCTCTGGAGGTTACATTAATTAACCGATTTAAAAAATCGTTTGATTATATCACCGTTACACCCTAAGGAAGGTTGAGTTTGAATTTCAGAAAAATGGGACCAAAATTGCCATACAAAATGGCCGCCATTCGTACGCAAATACTGTTATAAAATGGTATATCAAGGTTGTGGATCCTGTAGAGGTCAAAATTTTAATTCGATTTTGATGAAACTTAAAATGCATGGTTATAACCCAAAGATCTTGGTTCCTTTCAATATTTGCGCATATCGGATCGTAACTTCCTGAATTATGGCCCCTGATTATACGCAAAATCGTCTTGGTTTAGCTTGTGGTACCTCTGGAGGTTACAATAATTAACCGATTTGAAAAATCGTTTGATAATATCACCGTTACACCCTAAGGAAGGTTGAGTTCAAATTTCGGATAAATCGGACCAAAATTACCATACAAAATGGCCGCCGTTCGTACGCGAATACTGTTAAAAGATAGTAAGCTGGCACTGCCAGGCAGGATACGCCCACATTTTCAAGAGAAGGTAAGAGAACAAGCAAAACCGAAAGTGATTATTCCTACAATCAAAGGCTATAATTCATTTAATTACAATTTGATATGCGCAAATATCGAAAAGAATCAAGATCTTTATGTTATAAACATGCATTTCAAGTTTCATCAAAATCGAATCAAAATTGTGACCTATACTGGGTCCACAACCTTGATATACCATATTTTAACACTATTAGAGTACAAACGGCTGCCATTTTGTCTGGCAATTATGGTCCGATTTCCCTGAAATTCAAACTCAACCTTCGGTATGGTGTAACGGTGATAGAGTCAAGCTTTTTTTCAATCGGATAATAATCATAACCTCCAGAGGGACCATAGGCGATTTTTCGGGCAATCAGGGGCCATAATTCAGAAAGCTACGATATGATATGCGCAAATAACGAAATGGACCAAGATCTTTGGGTTATAACCATGCATTTTACGTTTTATCAAAATTGAATCAAAATTGTGACCTATACTGAGTCCACAACCTTGATATACCTTTTTATAACAGTATTCCCGTACATGCGGCGGCCATTTTGTATGGCAATTTTGTTCCGAATTTTTCCGAAATTCTAACTCAACCATCCTTAGGGTGTAACGGTGATATAATCAAACGATTTTTTAAATCGGATAATAATTGTGGCCTCCAGAGGGACCACAAGCTAAACAAAGACGATTTTGCGTATAATCAGGGGCCATAATTCAGGAAGTTACAATCCGATATGCCCAAATATCGAAAGGAACCAAGATCTTTGGGTTATAACCATGCATTTCAAGTTTCATCAAAATCGAATTAAGATTGTGACCTCTACAGGGTCCACAACCTTGATATACCATATTTTAACAGTATTCGCGTACGAATGGCGGCCATTTTGTATGGCAATTTTGGTCCAATTTTACCGAAATTCGAACTCAACCTTTCTTAGGGTGTAACGGTGATATAATCAAACGATTTTTTAAATCGGATAATTATTGTAACCTCCAGAGGGACCACAAGCGATTTTGCGTATAATTCGGGGCCATAATTCAGGAAGTTACGATCTGATATGCGCAAATATTGAAAGGAACCAAGATCTTTGGGTTATAACCATGCATTTCAAGTTTCATCAAAATCAAATTAAAATTGTGATCCCTACAGGGTCCACAACCTGGATATACCATTTTTTAACAGTATTCGCGTACGAACGGCGGCCATTTTGTATGGTAATTTTGGTCCGATTTTTCCGAAATTTGAACTCAACCGTCCTTAGGGTGTAACGGTGATATAATCGAACGGTTTTTCAAATCGGATAATAATTGTGACCTCCAGAGGTACCACGAGCTAAAATAGGTGGTTTTTCGGACAATCAGGGGCCATAATTCAGGAAATTACGTTCCGATAGGCGCAAATATCGAAAGGAACAAAGATCTTGGGGATATAAACATGCATGTCAAGTTTCATCAAAATCGGTTCAAAATTGTGACCTCTATAGGGTCCACAAGCTAAAGACGTGATTTTTCGTACAATCAGGGGCCATAATCCATGAAGTTTTGATCCGATACGTGCCAATATCAAAAGCAGCCGAGATCTTTGGGGGATAAACCTATATTTCAAGTTTCGATGAAATCGTTTAAGAATTGTGACCTGTAGAGAGTCCACAAACAATTGTGGACGGACGGACGGACGGACAGGGGCGACGACATAATACGTCCACATGAAAATGTGGGCGTATAAAAATGGTATATCAAGGTTGTGGACCCTGTAGAGATCACAATTTTAATTCAATTTTGATGAAACTTGAAATGCACGGTTATAACTCAAAGATCTTGGTTCCTTTTGATATTTGCGCATATCTGATCGTAACTTCCTGAATTACGGCCCCTGATTATACGCAAAATCGTCTTTGTTTAGCTTGTGGTCCCTCTGGAGGTCACAATTATTATCTGATTTAAAAAATCGTTTGATTATATCACCGTTACACCTTAAGGAAGGTTGAGTTCGAAATTTGGGAAAATGCGGAACAAAATTGCCATACGAAATGGCTGCGGTTCGTACGCAAATACTGTTAAAAAATGGTATATCAAGGTTGTGGATCCTGTAGAGGTCACAATTTTAATTCAATTTTGATGAAACTTAAAATGCATGGTTATAACCCAAAGATCTTGGTTCCTTTCAATATTTGTGCATATCGGATCGTAACTTCCTGAATTATGGCCCCTGATTATACGCAAAATCGTCTTGGTTTAGCTTGTGGTCCCTCTGGAGGTTACAATAATTAACCGATTTAAAAAATCGTTTGATTATATCACCGTTACACCCTAAGGAAGGTTGAGTTCAAATTTCGGAAAAATCCGACCAAAATTACCATACGAAATGGCCGCCGTTCGTACGCGAATACGTTAAAAAATGGTATATCAAGGTTGTGGACCCAGTATAGGTCACAATTTTAATTCGATTTTGATGAAACTTGAAATGCATGTTTATAACCTAAAGATCTTGATTCTTTTCGATATTTGCGCATATCAAATTGTAATTTAATGAATTATAGCCTTTGATTGTAGGAAAAACCACTTTCGATTTTGCTTGTTCTCTAACCATCTCTCGAAAATGTGGGCGTATCCTGCCTGGCAGTGCCAGCTTACTATCTTTTAACGGTATTCGCGAACAAATGGCGGACATTTTGTATTGTAATTTAGGTCCGATTTTCCCGAAATTCGAACTACCATTTTTTAACAGTATTCGCGTACAAACGGCGGCCATTTTGTATGGCAATTTTAGTCCGATTTTCCCGAAATTTGAACTCAACCTTTCTTAGGGTGTCATGGTGATAATATCATACGATTTTTTTTAAATCGGATAATAATTGTGACCTCCAAAGGGACCACAAGCTAAACAAAGGCGATTTTACGTATAATCAGCGGCCATAATTCAGGAAGTTACAATCTGATATGCGCAAATATCGAAAGGAACCAAGATCTTTGGGTTATAACCATGCATTTCAAGTTTCCGATTTTCCCGAAATTCGAACTCAACCTTCCTTAGGGTGTAACGGTGATATAAAATGGTTTTTCAAATCGGATAATAATTGTCGGCTCCAGAGGGACCTCGAGCTAAAATAGGTGATTTTTCGGACAATCAGGGGCCATAATTCAGGAAATTACGTTCCGATAGGCGCAAATATCGAAAGGAACCAAGATCTTTGGGTTATAAACATGCATGTCAAGTTTCATCAAAATCGGTTCAAAATTGTGACCTCTATTGGGTCCACAAGCTAAAAACGTGATTTTTCGTACAATCAGGGGCCATAACCCATGAAGTTTCGATACGATACATGCCAATATCGAAAGCAGCCTGTAGAGGGTCCACAAAGGACGGACGGACGTCCAGGGGCAACGACATAATACATCCACATGAAAATGTAGGCGTATAAAAAAAAAAACGTTTGATTATATCACCGTTACACCCGAAGGGAGGTTGAGATGGAATTTCGGGAAATTGGACCAATATTGCCATACAAAATGGTCGCCGTTTGTACGCGAATAATGTTTAAAAATGGTATATCAAGGTTGTGGACCCTGTAGAGGTCAAAATTTTAATTCGATTTTGATGAAACTTGAAAGACCTTGGTTCATTTCGATATCTGCGCATATCGGATAGTAACGTCCTGAATGGCCCCTGGTTATACGCAAAATCGCCTTTGTTTAGCTTGTGGTCCCTCTGGAGGTCACAATTATTATTCGTTTTAAAAAAAATCGTATGATTATATCACCATGACACCCTAAGAAAGGTTGAGTTCAAATTTCGGGAAAATTTGACCAAAATTGCCATACAAAATGGCCGCCGTTTGTACGCGAATACTGTTAAAAAATGGTATTTCAAGGTTGTGGACCCTGAAGAGGTCACAATTTTCGTTCGATTTTGTTGAAACGTGAAATGCATCAAGGTTATAACCCAAAGATCTTGGTTCCTTTCGATATTTGCGCCTATCGGAACGTAATTTCCCCTGAATTATGGCCCCTGATTGTCCGAAAAATCACCTATTTTAGCTCGTGGTCCCTCTGGAGGTGACAATTATTTATTATCCGATTTGAAAAACCGTTTGATTATATCACCGTTACACACCAAGGAAGGATTAGTTCGAATTTCGGGAAAATCGGACCAAAATTGCCATAAAAAATGGCCACCGTTTGTACGCGAATACTGTTAAAAAATGGTATTTCAAAGTTGTGGACCCTGTAGAGGTCACAATTTTAATTCGATTTTAATGAAACTTAAAATACATGGTTATAACCCAAATATCTTGGTTCCTTCCGATATTTGAGCATATCGGATCGTAACTTCCTGAATTATGGCCCCTGACTATACGCAAAATCGCCTTTGTTTAGCTTGTGGTGCCTTTGGAGGTCACAATTATTATTCGATTTAAATCGTTTGATTATATCACCGTTACCGTTACACCCTAATGAAGGTTGAGTTCAAATTTCGGGAAAACGGGACAAAATTGCCATAAAAAATGTCTGCCGTTTGTATGCGAATACTGTTAAAAATGATATATCATGGTTGTGGACCCTGTATAGTGTAATATGATGTACAAGCTTTCCTTGTACTCTTTATTATGTATTAGTATTAACATGTAAAATGGGAGATAACCCCTCCTGGCTTATAGCAGAATAGAGTTATCTCCATTTAGGAAGTTGAGTGATTAAAGATGGCTGAAACATAAATAGTGTATTATATCTCAGTGTTACCAATCCGTCCACATCGTCCGTACAATCATGAAACATGGTGTCAGAATGGATCAAAACTAAACAGAAATCCTCACTCCTCATTATAAAATACGAATTTCCGACAGATGGGGCGGAATTAAGATACAGGAACATTTTTTGTCAAACTCACTAATTTCGGCGCCATAACTGATTTACACACACTAGCAAAACAATGTCCTCTACACCGCATCCTAACGTAGACTGGAGTTCAAAGAACCTTCCCGAAGCATGGAAAAAGTTCAAGCAACACGTCCGTTTGATGTTTATGGGACCATTAAAGAAAGCAACACAGGCTGAGCAGTGTGCGTACCTTTTAATTTGGGCCGGTGAGAAAGGCAGAGATATCTATAACACATTCACAGTTACAGAACAAGAAGCAGCAAGTTTAAATTCAGCTCTAGATAAATTTGACTCGTATGTGACCCCAAAGTCAAGTTCGTTATTCGCCCGATATCAATTTCAGACAAGAATACAACATGAAGGGGAAACAATAGAACAATTTACAACAGACCTGCAGCTCTTGGTTCAAGACTGTGCCTATGATAAGCCCCAAGAAATGGTCAGAGACAGAATTGTCTGTGGAATCCTGCACTCGAAAGTCAGGGAAAAACTTCTCGATATTGGAGATACGTTGGACATGACAAAGGCTATAGACGTATGTCGTTCACATGAAATAACACAATCTCACCTTAAATCAATGTCAAGCTCCAAAGCACAGCCACAGCAATCTCTAGAAACAGTAGACGCTATTTCAAAGTTCCGACATAAGCACACTGACAGATCGCAACACAGTGATGCTAATCGAAACCGCAGACAAGGCCAAAGGCAACGATCACATCAGAGTTCCAGACAACCTGATGAACGCTGTTCATTCTGTGGTCAACAGCACGGAAAACATCAAAGATGTCCAGCAAAAGGATCACAGTGTTCGAAATGCAGAAAATGGCATCATTTTGCAATTGTTTGCCGTTCTGGTTCTTTCAATTACAGAGATCACAGAAAGATACACACAATAGATCAGGATGATAACAGCTACTCGGATACTGATGTCAGCGAGTTATATATTGACTCTATAGAGGGCAAAGGGACACCAAAAGACCAAGCTTTTGTAAAATTGGAAATAGGTCAAGGGCAAACAACAACTTTCAAAATTGATACAGGATCTCAAGTCAATGTCCTACCATTCGTCCATTTCCAGAAAATTCCAAACCCCCCTCTATTGAAGAACACAGAAGAGCGACTCACCGGATACTCAGGGCAACAATTAAAAGTCCACGGATTCATAGATTTACAGTGTAGCTATAAAACCAAATCAGCCACTGATAAATTTTACATCATAAATACCACAGGTCCTCCCATACTAGGCTTGCCTCTCTTAACCAAAATGAAGTTGGTAAAATTCATATTTTCTCTCGAAGAAGCAACGATTCCACTCTCACGTGAATCCGTTTTGAATGAATACAAAAATATATTTAAAGGAATTGGCGAATTTGATGGCGAAGTCACAATTCAAATCGAAGATAATGCCGTCCCAGCAGTACATGCTCCGAGACGAGTTTCACATTCCATCCAGGATCGCCTCAAGAATGAACTTGATAATATGGAGAAGAATAACATCATTAAAAAGGTTACAGAACCTACAGATTGGGTAAATTCGTTAGTCGTGGTAGAAAAACCACACAGCAAAAAACTCAGAATATGCCTGGATCCTCTGGACCTAAACAGAGCGATTAAAAGACCTCATTACCATCTTTAAACTATTGATGATGCTTTGCCTTACTTAATGGAGCCAAGTTTTTCAGCAAATTAGATGCTAGGTCTGGTTATTGGAACATCAAGCTAACGGAATCTTCTTCATACCTAACAACTTTCAATTCAATATACGGCAGATACAGATTCCTGCGCATGCCTTTCGGGATCATCTCAGCTCAAGATGTTTTTCAACGTAAGATTGACGAAATCTATGGTGATATTCCCGGATGCATAGCGATCGTAGATGATATATTAATATTCGGCAGAACACGTGAAGAACACGACGCTAACTTGCTCGCAGTTCTTAATAGAAGTTGCCATAAAAATGTTAAATTGAATCCAGACAAATTAGTTATAGGGACCACAGAAGTTAGCTACTTCGGTCACCTTATTACAGCTGATGGAATCAAAATAGATCCAGAGAAAGTAAAGGCAATCGACGAAATGAAGGCTCCATCAGACAAGAAAGAACTGGAAACAATATTAGGAATGATCAACTACCTAGCCAGATTCTCGCCTTCACTTTCTGAAATTACAACTCCATTAAGGGAACTAACGAAGAAGACGATAGCATTCCACTGGGATCAGAGACATGACAGCGCTTTAAACCATGTCAAGAAACTAATCACCAGTGAACCAGTGCTGGCGTACTTCAATCCATCAAAACATATCACGCTACAAGTTGACGCATCAAAACACGGACTTGGAGCAATACTTATGCAGGAGCAGAAACCAATAGCATACGCTTCAAAATCATTAACAACATCAGAGCAGAATTATGCTCAAATTGAAAAAGAGCTGTATGCAGTGCTATTTGGTTGCAAAAAATTTCATCAAATGGTATACGGACATCAGATCACAGTTGAATCTGATCATAAACCTCTCCAAACCATAATGAAGAAACCATTAGCGACAGCACCAACACGTTTACAACGGATGCTCCTACAACTACAGAAATACGACATTAACGTTATCTTTGTACCCGGAAAGGACATTCCTGTAGCAGGTACACTTAGTCGTAATTTCATCACAATACCACCAGATAACATGTCTCAAGAAATGGATTTACAAGTCCACAGCGTAATAGCCAACCTACCAGTTAGTGATCAGAAAATGTCAAAACTGCGGAAAGAGATAACAACAGATCAACAAATGAACAAGTTGAAAACAACTATTCTAGATGGATGGCCACAACACCGCAAGAAATGCCCATCAGAGGTACAAGAATATTGGAATTACAGAGACCAACTCACAGTCATGGAGAATCTTATATTCAAGGGACACAAAATAATAATTCCCAAGAGCCTCCGATCCGAAATGTTGACAAAGATACACTCTAGTCACTTTGGTATAGAAAAGTGTCAGCAGCGTGCCAGAGACATCTTATTTTGGCCCGGCATGAACCGAGACATTGAGAAGATTGTCACCAACTGTACAATATGTGGCGAGAAACAGTCTTCCAACACGAAGGAACCACTAAAACCACATCAGATACCAACACGACCTTGGCAGAAAGTATGCACGGACTTATTCACCATTAACAACAAGAACTACATCGTACTCACTGATTATTACAGCCGATACTTCGAGATCGACAAACTTCATTCTCTCTCATCAGCAGCAGTTATCAGTAAACTATCAGCAAACTTTGCTCGCTTCGGCATTCCAAACATAGTTATCAGTGATAATGGTCCGCAATACTCCTCCAGTGAATTTGACAATTTCGCCAAGACTTGGGATTTCAAACACATCACGTCTAGTCCAAAGTACCCACAATCAAATGGTCTAGCTGAGAAAAGTGTACAGACAGCAAAGAACATTTTAAACAAAACGAAGAAAGATGGTGGAAACACATATATCAGTCTTCTGGAATATAGAGTGACTCCAATAGACAATTTAGCTTCCCCAGCACAATTACTAATGGGTCGCCGTCTACTTTTTGGATACTGTGTGACATAAGGACACCAGGACCACTGTGGTGAAATAATATTACCTAAAAGTTTTGTAATTTGTCTGGAATTTGAAGAAACTTGTAACAATTTATGATTTTGATAAAATCTAAAGAAAACTTTGATGACACTAGTTCACTTTGTTAACTAGTTTCAAAGCTGTGTTGTTAAATCTACTCACTTCACTTTATTATCTCACACTATCTTGGTGGTGTTTAGTTCAGTATGATCACATACTCAGTAAAGCAACTCATGGATTTTAACCACTCACCTACTGTTCGAAAAATACCCTACTCTACATTTGATTACATTAAAGATATTGGAATCCTGAAAAGACTTCGAGGAAAACGCGCTGGAATCAATAAACAACCCAAGAGTAAAATTGTCTCAAAATGTCTTTAATTAGGCCTTTTAAATGCACAGTCTATTAGAAATAAAACAGCTTTCATATTGGATTGTATTCTTGAACACACATTTGATATACTATTGATAACTGAAACATGGTTATCTCAAGTTGGTGATGAGGCTAAATGTGTTGAAATTACACCGCCTGGTTACACTTGTTTTCACTCTCCTCGACTCACTGGTAGAGGCGGGGGCATAGCTGTTGTTTTCAATGACAAGCTACAACTTAAACCTCTAAAATCAGCAAAAACTTTTTCTTCATTTGAACACTTAACAGTAACTATAAAATCAACACCACAGGCGTTAAAATTCGTTTGCATTTACAGACCACCCATTTCAGGTAGAAATTTTTGCACTGATGCAGACTTTATTGATGACTTCTCTGTGTTATGTGAAGATCCTTACCAGGACGATAACACCCTTATTGTCGGGGATTTTAACGTACATTTTGACTCTCCGAATAATGTTCTCACTAAACGTGTATGTGATCTTCTCAACATTTATGACCTTAAACAGTTAATTACTTTGCCGACACACCGCTCGGGACACACCCTTGATTGGGTTCTATGCCGAAATACTAATCTTGTACAAAACGTTGATGTTGTCAACAACCTGATCTCGGACCATTTTTTGGTATCTTTTGATGTTAGCTTTCCAGAAACTATGAAGCATGCAAAAACAATACAATATAGAAATTATAAATCCATAAATTTGGACAAATTCAATGATGACCTTAACAAGAGTTCACTTTTCAGTAAGTTAACAGGTGATGACGTTGATGATATGGTTGACTTATTTAACACAACCATTTCTGATCTCGTAGCAATACACGCCCCGATTCGCACAAAGACCGTTAGCCGTTCACTGAATACCCCATGGTACGATGAATCAGTACAAGGCATCAAACAAAAGCGTCGACAAGCTGAACGGAAATGGCATAAAACTGGACTGTCTGTGCATAAACAAATTTATATGCAAATTTGTAGAGAATTTCAGAAATGTGTTTCAAATGCCAAATCAAATTACTACATCACAAATATATCCAACTCTGCTTCTAATCCAAAGGTGTTGTACGCAACCCTAAACAAACTTCTGGGTACAGAAAACAAGGTGATTCTTCCTGATGGAGAAGATAGTACCATGGCTCAAGAGTTTGGCGATTATTTCATTGACAAAATATCAAAGATCCGTGATGGTCTTGGGTCTTCCTCTACTAGCTGTACTGAACAACCCATAGTTTCAACTCAGTTCATTGGTTTCCAACCTATTCAGCCAGAGCAGCTCAAGAAAATAATACTTCAGTCCAAACCTACATCTTGCTCACTAGATACCATACCCACGCATTTCCTGTTAAGTATTCTGGATACTATTTTGCCAGTTCTGACAAAGATTGTCAATAAAAGTCTTCTATCGGGAACGGTACCACTTAGCTTCAAAACGGCAGTCGTTAAGCCTTTAATCAAGAAGTCCTCGCTTGACCCACAACTGTTGAAAAACTACCGCCCTGTTTCTAATCTAACATTCCTCTCAAAGATTCTAGAGAAGGTTGTCAAGCAGCAACTTATTGTCTACCTAGACCAGTCCGGGCTCTTTGACGAGTTTCAGTCAGCCTATCGTCCTGCACACAGCACTGAAACAGCTTTGGTTTGTGTCATCGACGCTTTGAAATCCGCTGTCGATTCTGGAAGTATCAGTGTGCTAGCCCTTTTAGATTTGTCGGCTGCTTTCGACACAATTGACCATAGCAACCTACTTGATCGACTGAAGACTCACTACGGAATATCTGGATCTTCTCTACAGTGGTTCAGCTCATATCTAACTAGTCGATATCAGTATGTTGACATTAATAACTCTTCATCAAAGCAAGTGCAACTATCCTGTGGGGTACCTCAAGGTTCAGTGTTGGGGCCCCTTTTATTTACACTGTATACAAAATCCCTTGGAAACCTCATCGATAGCTTTAACATTCAGCACCACTGTTATGCTGATGACACACAGCTGATCGATAAATTTGACCTCAATACCGTCAGCCAGCTCTCCACAATCGGAAATTTAGAAAATTGCCTAAACGGTATTAAGAACTGGATGACCACCAACATGCTAAAGCTTAACGACGACAAAACTGAGCTTCTCCTTATTGGACCTGATCACAGACTTAATACCTGCACTGTGAAATCTCTCAAAATAGGCAATTCAGATATACAGATATCAAATGTTGTGAAAAATCTTGGCGTGTTCTTAGATTCAAACCTCAGTTTTAACTCTCATATAAACAATATCTGCAAAATTTGCCATTTTCATCTTCGAAGAATAGGATCAATCCGTCATCTCATACCTGAAAGTGCAGCCGCTGCACTGGCTCGATCGTTCGTGCTGTCAAGAATTGACTATTGCAATGCCGTACTTTCTGGTGTAACTGATGAACAGCTTTCCAAGTTACAAAGGATCCAAAATCGTGCTGCACGAATTGTGACTAAAACTAGATCAAAATCCCACATCACTCCCATCTTAAATAATCTTCATTGGCTCCGACTGCGCGAGAGAATTAACTTTAAAATTTTAACTCTAACATACAAAACATTAAATAAAACAGCACCAAGATATCTGCAGAGTCTCTTGAAAAACTACCAACCAAATAGGTCATTGAGATCCGAGAATAAACTATTATTAGAAGTACCAGTTTATAAGATGAAGAAATTTGGTTCAAGGACGTTTTCAGTATAACGCATCAGTTCTGTGGAATTCTCTACCACTTTCCATTCGAAAATGTGAAACATTGTCTAATTTTAAGTCAAGTGTGAAAACCTGGCTGTTTAGGCACTATAATTAATTCATGCGAACACTTGCATGCGCCTAGAGCACCCCCAAGTGGGATGAACTGTTGCGCAATATAAATCTCGTTATTATTATTATTATTATTATTATTATTATTATTATTATTTATTATTATTACGTTCCATCCTCCCAGTAACAGAAACACAACTCCAACCTGAAATACAAGATCCTGCCAATGTATGTGCCACACGAGAAAACAGACAAACCCAACAGAAATGCTTTTATGACCGAACAGCTAAGCCGCTTCCAGACCTTCAACATAACGACAAGGTGTACGTCCAGAAAAGCGACAACAACAAATCTTGGTCACCTGGCATAATTTCCAGTGTTTTGCCACACAGATCTTACCTCGTCAGAACATCAGATGACCAAACGTATCGGAGAAACAGACGACACATAAAACAGAGATCCTCTGAAAATGGTCCAGAACACTCCATACAACTCAACAACCAAAAACCAGAAGCCAATAGCAGCATACCATCCAGAAAGAAATCTAGTCGCACTATAACCAAACCAAAGAAATTAGACATTTAACATGTGCCAAAAACTGTGTTATAAAATGTGATCACTAAAATGTGATAACAAAATAACAAGTAGTATTTTAGAGTATTTCATATAATTTTATTCAAGTTTCATTATCAAATTTATTACATGCAAAAGTTAAAAATTAAGCTTTGAACTATATGCGTATTAATGCGTAATCAATGAAGTATTTACTAATGCTTAAAATTATTTTTATTCCAAAACAAAAGGGATGTAATATGATGTACAAGCTTTCCTTGTACTCTTTATTATGTATTAGTATTAACATGTAAAATGGGAGATAACCCCTCCTGGCTTATAGCAGAATAGAGTTATCTCCATTTAGGAAGTTGAGTGATTAAAGATGGCTGAAACATAAATAGTGTATTATATCTCAGTGTTACCAATCCGTCCACATCGTCCGTACGATCATGAAACATATAGGTCACAATTTTGATTCGATTTTGATGAAACTTGAAATGTATGGTTTTAACCATCTTCCTGAAGCAACGGCCGCGAGTTTTACAACATCTAACGTTAACCCTTGCTCAAACACTGGGCAATTCTTGAACTTAAAGCTTGTTGTGTTTACACGCGACTTATTAGCATTGTCCAATCAGAGGTCATGACACTCACACTGTATCGTCGGCGAGATCAAACTGGCACACAATAAGACTACTCACCACACAATACAGGACAATCAACTCAGCATGCAATAAGGAATTCGCTGATCACGTGCTCTGTTTTGGCTTAATCCAGCCTTCGATAAATATAATGAATTAAAAGTAGTCTATATTTAGTAACCCATTTAAAAAATAACAAAGGAATCTGATTGGATCAGGGCTGGGGCCTATACCCAATCAAATTTAGTGCCGAAAAATGCAGAGTGTTGAGTGAAGGGCTTGATAAGCTGTATGTAGTTAAGGCGAGATGAAGCCTTCTTTTGAAGATGGGTTATAACCCGAAGATCTTGGTTCCTTTCGATATTTGCGCATATCGGATCGTAACTCCTGAATTATGGACCCTTATTATACAAAATCGCCTTTGTTTAGCCCGTGGTCCCTCTGGAGGTCACAGTTATTACCCGATTTACAAAACCGTTTGATTATATCACCGTTACACACTAAGGGAGGTTGAGTTCAAATTTCGAGAAAATCGGCCCAAAATTGACAGACAAAATGGCCGCCGTTTGAACGCGAATAGTGTAATAAAAAGTGGTAAATCAAGGTTGTGGACCCTGGAGATGTCACAATTTTAATTCGATTTTGATGAAACCTAAAATACATGTTTATAACTCTAAGATCTTGGTTCCTGTTGATATTTGCGCCCATCGGAACGTAACTTCCTGAATAATGGCCCCTGATTGTGCGAAAAATCGCCCTTTAACTAGCTTGTGGTTCAACTGGAGGTCACAACTATTATCCGATTTATCAAAAAATCGTTTGATTATATCACCGTTACACCCCAAGGAAGGTTGAGTTCGAAATCTGGGAAAATAGGACCAAACTGCAAGACAAAATGGCCGCCGTTTGTACGCGAATAGTGTAAAAATATGGTATATCAAGGTTGTGGACCCTGTAGAGGTTACAATTTTAATCCGATTTAGATGTAACTTTAAATGCATGTTTATAACCCAAAGATCTTGATTCCATTTGATATTTGCGCATAACGATTTGTAACTTCATGAATTATGGCCCTTGATTGTAGGAAAAATTACTTTCTGTTTTGCTTGTTCTCTATTCATCTCTCGAAAATGTGGGCTTATCCTGCTTATTCTCTCTCTCTCCGTTCCTTATTTAGGGACGGGTCATTGTAAAATATAATTTTAAACAGCGCCATCTGTTAGCATAATACGAGTAAGAATAAATTCTAACGCTCATTATGGTACCAGGTGGCGCTGTTTAAAATGTTTACGCACTAGAACTGAGTACAATAAATTAAAAGTAATAATGGAAACAGTACAAAACACAAATTCAATTTCAATTTTTCACAAATAAGTCATATAAGTTAGCATTTTTACATGTGTAAATAGCGATTTTAATATATGTAAGTAAGCATTACAAGGTTAGAAGTTAGAACTATGAGGGAAATTCCGCTCCATATGTAGCTAGTGAACAGACTGTTATGTATTTTCGACAGAGACTGTTATGTATTTTCGTATTTTGCTGATGTTGCTTACGTTAAAATAACCAGTTTTACAAATTTTATTTATGTGACCTTCCATTGTCATGTTAGAGCCAAACATTACTCCAATGTTAGATTACAGTCACTTAATTTAGTACAGTAAGCATTAGATCATATGACTATATAATCCGTTTTATCAGCATTTAATTTTAAAAAGTTGCTGATCATCCAGGACTTGATATCTTTAACGCAGCTTTCTATACTTAGTTTTGACACATAGAAGTCACTCTGGTTAGGTTTAAATGAAATATAAAGCTGGGTGTCGTCTGCGTACAAGTGGTGTGATAATTCATGTTTATTAACAATATAGCCAAATGATTTTGTGTATAAGCTAAACAATATAGGGCCTAGAACTGATCCTTGTGGAACCCCAGATAATATTGGCGTGGAAGCTGATGATTTGTTATTAACAATAACACTTTGTGACCGACCCTTTACATATTATTCTAGAAGTAACAGGGCATTCCCCGAGATACCAAAGTCTGAGTTTAATCGATGCAGAAAGATATCCTGGTCTACGGCCACGAATGATGCAGATAAACCCAGAAGAATTAATAACACACATTTTTGGACGTCCAAACATATATTTATATCGTTATGTACGCGAATTATGGTAGTTTCGGTGCTGTGATGTTTCCTATAGGCACTTTAGAATTCCTCCTTTAAAGCCCCAATACCACTCTTGTTGTAACTGAATAATATGTCCCAATATTTATTCTGGTCAACAAATTGTACTAGTGTACAATATTCCAATTAATAAATGATACAAATTTCATCTTAACACACCTTTTTTTTAAAAAATTGTAAAAATTCAACTACATGCCGTAACATGGTTTGAAAAGCTTTACGTAAACACTTTCAAATGTAACTTGGGTTTAAACATATTTTCGAACCCTCTGGACAAGTAAGGTAGGTCGTAATGGATAATTTACACAACAGGTAGGACACTTAAACATCTAGTAGTTAGAATAAGGCTAATTTTTTTCTGGACCTGTCAAGCCAGCAAGAGTGTTATTGTCCCTTTAAATTATGCGTGTCTATACGAGCTGTTAGTTGACCGACTATAACACGTTCTAATGTTTTGGAAATGAAGCTTAGATTTGGTTCTAAATTAGAGGAGTAAAAACTGCATGTTAATGGCACAAGGAACAGTATTTTCACTAATAGCACTGTTTATATATACTCGTCAAAAAAAGAAACGCAAAGCCCATTTTTCATAATTTTTTTTTATTTGAACGAGGGCGTCGTTTTCATAAATGTAACTTGTTTTTAATGTCATTATATACGGATAAAAGAAATTCATTATTGGTTTTAAATATAGTGTCACTAACTGTGACTGGTCATCCCTTTTGTCGAAATTTGTTTTCGCTTGATTGAACAAAGACACACGAATTTAACAACTTCGCGAGCTTTTCGCATGGAACCTAAATCCAAGGCCGTTAAAATCCCGGGGTTCTCGGTTTCCAATCAGTTGCACATGCACACATTCAACGAACAAAGTGATGCCACATCTGCACGAAGACCAACGCAACAACGTTATTGGTCGATTACAAGCAGGTGAATCTAAGACAGATGTAACCGGCTGTTCCATTTCTATCCTTTGGGATAGGTACCGACATTGAAGTTCAACACGTGACCGCACAAGCTCAGGCCAAACAAGAGTGACACCACCTGTCCTGAGGCGTCACTTCCGGTTACGACATTGGCGGAAACGGATCTCAACGTCGAACTCTACTGTAGCAGCATTTGTCGGACGGTGTAGAATTCAGATTAGACCGTCTGTAAACGCCTACGTGAAACCGGATTAGGAGCCAGACGTCCCCGTTAGAGCTGCTGTTTTGAAATACACGGACACCGGAAATTCAACTTTAGTGGGTTAAGACACCGAGGGTATGACCACAGCAACACCGGAGAACAATGAGTTTGGTTCATCGACGTGTCGCGGTTCCTGTTGCAACAAGGCGATGGTAGAGCGAGGGTATACCGACGACGAAATATCGCACTGCGTTTCTTTTTTTTTTTGAGATTATATGTTTCATAACAGGTATGGTCAGAGGTAGACACTCTTTTAGTATTCGTGTGGATAATGTGTCTAAACTACATGATGTTGAGGCCGACCGTTTCAATCGAGCGAAAGCAGGCCCGAGGCTAGTGTGTGTGTGTGTGTGGGGGGGGGGGGGGCTGGGGGCCGTTCCTGTCGGAATATTTCTATCTGCGTCGGAAAAAAATCGCTGGTTAGCTGTCTCGCATTTTCGCCGGGAGAGAGTTTTAGTACGACATATCCTATCAAATTCGGCCGAGAGATAGAGGCCTAAATTCACTCACTCAGCTTCTAATTTTCGGGCTCTCCCCCCTCCTGCTTACGGCAGTCGGCGATGACCTTCGTTCATTGATTTTTTGTCGTGGGAATTTTATCTTCCTCGTCCCCCTATGTCGGCTAAATTTTGGTTTCTGGCTTCGGGCCTGAGCGGAAGCTCTCACCCGGATTACCGCACCCGGATTCGAGATCAAGTTAGCAAACATATTCTCGCACCCATAACCTAGCACCCGGATTCGAGATCAAGTTAGCACACATATTCCTAGCGCCGAGAAAATAATTGTTACCTTTGTATTTATTAGAAAATAAAATTTTAAAACATATTAATGCAAAATATATATGTAATAGATCCCCCACCTCACCCCTCACTCAAATATAATATTACCGTAAACATACTTAAATATCGCACATTAGAGGATAACTAATCATATGAGGGGAATCGGGTTAGGGTAGGCTCATTATACACCCAATAACTGCTAAACTAGCTTTGGTGGCATCAATATCTTTATTTCGCAAATTGCACAGGTGCATAAGGCATCAACATGCCAAATGTCATTAACTTTCTATGTTGGCGTATCGGGTTATACCACCGCAAAATTCCTAGCACCCGGATTCGAGGTGGAGTATGTGGGTTCAATAAACAACGGGTACGCCTACGCTGCATCAAAAAACGACCCAAATCAAATTTGGTGGGAAAAAGATTTTTATTTCACGGAATAAAGAGATGAATAAACTACTAGAATACAAAATTTCAGAAGGCTCCTATGTTGGCGTTTGGAGATATATTACCGTAAACATACTAAACATATGTGTTGAATCGGGTTAGGGTAGGCTCAGTATACACCCAATAACTTTTAAACTAGCTTTGGTGGCATCAATATCTTTATTTCACTAAATCGACCGATTCATAAAGTATGGACATGCCAAATTTCAAAAACTTTATATGTTTGCGTTTCGAGTTATACCACCGCAAAGTTCCTAGCACCCAGATTCGAGGTGGAGTATGTGGGTTCAATAAACAACGGGTAAGCCTACGCTGCATCAAAAACCACACAAACCAAATTTGGTGGGAACAAGATTTTTATTTCACGGAATAAAGAGATGAATAAACTACTAGAATACAAAATTTCAGAAGGCTCCTATTTTGGCGTTTCGAGATATATTACCGTAAACATACTAAACACCTGGGGGGAATCGGGTTAGGGTAGGCTCACTATATACCCGATAACTTCTAAACTAGCTTTGGTGGCATCAATATCTTTATTTCGCCAACTGCACAGGTGCATAAGGCATCAACATGCCAAATGTCATTAACTTTCTATGTTGGCGTATCGAGTTATACCACCGCAAAGTTCCTACCAACCGAATTCGAGGTGTAGTATGTGGGTTCAATAAACAACGGGTACGCCTACGCTGCATCAAAAAACGACCCAAATCAAATTTGGTGGGAAAAAGATTTTTATTTCACGGAATAAAGAGATGAATAAACTACTAGAATACAAAATTTCAGAAGGCTCCTATGTTGGCGTTTGGAGATATATTACCGTAAACATACTAAACATATGTGTTGAATCGGGTTAGGGTAGGCTCAGTATACACCCAATAACTTTTAAACTAGCTTTTGTGGCATCAATATCTTTATTTCACTAAATCGATCGATGTATACGGTATGCACATGCCAAATTTCAAAAACTTTATATGTTGGCGTATCGAGTTATACCACCGCAAAGTTCCCAGCACCCGGATTCGAGGTGGAGTATGTGGGTTCAATAAACAACGGGTACGCCTACGCTGCATCAAAAAACGACCCAAACCAAATTTGGTGGGAAAATGATTTTTATTTCACGGAATAAAGAGATGAATAAACTACTAGAATACAAAATTTCAGAAGGCTCCTTTGTTGGTATTTCGAGATATATTACGGTAAACATACTAAACATATGAGGGGAATAGTGTTAGGCTCGGCTCACTATACACCCAATAACTTCTAAACTAGCTTTGATGGCATCAATATCTTTATTTCGCCAACTGCACAGGTGCATAAGGCTTCAACATGCCAAATGCCATTAGCTTTCTATTTTGGCGTATCGAGTTATACCACCGCAAAGTTCCCAGCACCCGGATTCGAGGTGGGGTATGTGGGTTCAATAAACAACGGGTACGCCTACGCTGCATCAAAAAACGACCCAAACCAAATTTGGTGGCAAAATGGTTTTTATTTCACGGAATCAAGAGATGAATGAACTACTAGAATACAAAATTTCAGAAGGCTCCTATGTTGGCGTTTCGAGATATATTACCGTAAACATACTAAGCATATTAGGGGAATCGGGTTAGTGTATAGGCTTACTATACACCCAATAACTTCTAAACTAGCTTTGGCGGCATCAATAACTTTATTTCGCCAACTGCACAGGTGCATAAGGCATCAACATGCTAAATGTCATTAACTTTCTATGTTGGCGTATCGAGTTATACCACCGCAAAGTTCCCAGCACCCGGATTCGAGGCGAAGTATCAACACATATGTTTAGTATGTTTACGGTAATATATCTCCAAAACGCCAACATAGGAGCCTTCTGAAATTTTGTATTCTAGTAGTTTATTCATCTCTTTAATCCGTTAAGAAAAAATCTTTTTCCCACCAAATTTGATTTGGGTCGTTTTTGATGCAGCGTAGACGTACCCGTTGTTTATTGGGTGTGTAGTTGTTTATTGAACCCACATACTTCGCCTCGAATCCGGGTGCTGGGAACTTTGCGGTGGTATAACTCGATACGCCAACATAGAAAGTTAATGACATTTAGCATGTTGATGCCTTATGCACCTGTGCAGTTGGCGAAATAAAGATATTGATGCCGCCAAAGCTAGTTTAGAAGTTATTGGGTGTATAGTAAGCCTATACACTAACCCGATTCCCCTCATATGTTTAGTATGTTTACGGTAATATATCTCGAAATGTCAACATAGGAGCCTTCTGAAATTTTGTATTCTAGTAGTTCATTCATCTCTTGATTCCGTGAAATAAAAACCATTTTGCCACCAAATTTGGTTTGGGTCGTTTTTTGATGCAGCGTAGGCGTACCCATTGTTTATTGAACCCACATACTCCACCTCGAATTCGGTTGGTAGGAACTTTGCGGTGGTATAACTCGATACGCCAACATAGAAAGTTAATGACATTTGGCATGTTGATGCCTTATGCACCTGTGCAATTGGCGAAATAAAGATATTGATGCCACCAACGCAAGTTTAGAAGTTATTGGGTGTATAGTGAGCCTACCCTAACCCGATTCCCCTTATATGGTTATTTAGCCTCTAATGTGCGATATTTTAGTATGTTTACGGTAATTGTATATTTTGGGGTGAGGTGGGGGATCTATTACATATATATTTTGCATTATTATGTTTTAAAATTTTATTTTCTAATAAATACAAAGGTAACAATTATTTTCTCGGCGCTAGGAATATGTGTGCTAACTTGATCTCGAATCCGGGTGCTAGGTTATGGGTGCGAGAATATGTTTGCTAACTTGATCTCGAATCTGGGTGAGAGCTTCCGCTCGGTAAAGTTTCACTATCTTGACTATATCCGATTCTGAAACAAGCAGGAAGTCAGAGAGTACTGGTGCAGTGGACGACTGGGGTAGTCTGCATGTTTGTGTTGTGTTATCTGCAACCAAAACATCCCGTATTTAGTATTTTCACGAAACCCTAGCTTAATTGGTTATCATAGTAATTATACTAAGATATATAACTGTAAGAGTTATTATCATTGACGTGTCCTGGATGGTGTGAGGAATTAGCCAATGAAACGGTCTGTTATGGCGAGCTTTAGGCGTGTTTTGCACGGAACTGTGGATAATCCAATAGAAACATCAATTGGTTAACCATTGGCTGACATCATAGGGTCAAACGCCGCTCATGACCTCTGACGCGACCTATCGCCACAACCGGCCAGATCTTCATGTTGTGTAGGCCATCGAAAGTATACTATAAATCTGTATTTTAATCAGATTGCTTTTTTGTGCAATGAAATGAAATAGTGTTTAACACCCCAATAGTCTATAGTAAAATGAAATGAAATGGAATGGAGTTTAACGTCCTACTGTATGGAAGAGAATCGCTGCCAATATTAAATGCGCTGCTACAATGTATTTTCCATTGATTATATGTAAAAAGTACAAAGTACAAAGTCCTAATACCGGTAATGATAAAGTCAAAATACTTCCAAGGAAAGAGTTAAATGTAAAATGTCAGATGTTAAGCGTCAAATGACAAATGTTTTGTTTGAAAATGCCATTATTGACTTGTCGACACTCTACATTTCTCTCATTACATTTTACTTTTGCGCTCTGCCACATCTCATTTGTCCTCCGCGCTCTCGACATAGCATCTTTCGCACAGCATCAACTTGCATGGCATCTTTCGCACAGCATCAACTTGCATGGCATCTTTCGCACAGCATCATCTTCATATGCAAATGTAGGATATCACGTGCCCCATTTACATAATATGTACGGAAACCTGCCATGGCACACTATAAGGATATTCGCCGCACGATAACAAGCTTGTACGCTAAAAGAACTATATCTAGACGACCGTGTGCAATTCTGAATGTACCAGGAAGTAAGTGATAGATTCAAAGAGTCAAAGAAACATACTTTCCAATAATTTATAACACAATAACTGGAATTTCTTATTAATACCTGTTTTGTGACGGCCTTTCTATAAACAGAGTTATGTACAGCCCAATTAACTTTGTCCCATTAAAAAAAAAAATTTTTTACAAGCATTGTGCCCAACAAACAAATAATATATTTGCATTGCTTGTATGGGGTATTTAGTATTATCTTTTGTGCAATTATACAACTTAAAAATTCTGATTGGTTGTTTAAACTTATAGCTTTTAGCATTATTCAATCTTGATTATCGCCCTTTTTGTTAAGATATTATATTGACGTCATTGATAACATTACGACGTATTTACGTCACACCATTCAGTTAGCAGACAACTGCCTCTAGAAATGATAACACTACTGATGTCTTTCAGACACAGTAGTGATTGAACTAACAGACTTCCTTAGCGCAAATTTTTTAGTCAAATGACTACAAAAAGTTTCATGGCCTAAAACTCCCTTAACTTACAGATAAACTGACCCAAAACAGTACTACATGTACACATAGCTTAACATATAATATATCAATTCCCATTGAAGTAAAGGTGAGGTCTTACCGCATAATTATATGATTTGATGAAATCCAGTCGCTACGCTAATTTTCTCGCCTAGTTCGAATTATTAATGGCCGATCGTGGGAAAGCGCATGCGCTCTCCGTCTCTAGTGATCATACGTCACTTCCATATATGGCTTCATGACCTTAATTATATGCAAATGACTGTAGCGTGATAGTATTTGTCAGAGCGGGTCGTAGTAGCAATGCCTTATATGGAAGCGATGGGCGGAGTTAACGTTTCGCGAGTTTTGGCGAGATTTGACGGGTAGTTTCATGGAGGCTCGCACCCTGGGAAATGTAGAACGCATTACCACAAAGAAAAACTGCTCGGTAACTATTGTAGCGGTCCGGTCTTCACTATTTGTGATATAATTACTTATTTCGATACAAACTGTAATGATATATGTTAACAATTGTGCGTTTGAACCTATTTAAGCTTGCGTCAAAGGTCTTGGACTGTATCACTTGTAACGTTAAACAGACAGTTTAACGATACAAGATAGTAACTAAACTGCCTCCTGAGGCGGTCTACATTTTCTTGGCTTCTTTTTGTTCGGTTGTTTGTGCGTTTTCTTGTACGAGTGAAATATGTTCAATTTGAGTGAAGTCTGTGTTGCTTCAGACCCGGGACTGTACAGCGCAGTGGACGCTTACGGCTGACCCCCGGATCCATTCACTTGATTTGATAATTGTTTAGTTTTTGCAATGTCTATTTTCTGTCTTGTCCGCATGTTTGTCTTGTAGATTTGTTTTGCGTGTAGTGCAGTCCCCCTGCATTTACTAATAGAGAATCTTTGATTAAGCCCCCATATATTTAGTTAAGTTTCGACCCCCCCCCCCCGTAATCAGTGTTTTTACCCAATTCCCCACTGTAATATTTTATTTTAAATATAGGATATCAGAAGCTCATCTTTTCCCGGTAAGTTAACATCATCAATGTTGATTTACATTGATCAATAATTCGTGATTTCGATGTCGAAGATATTGGAGGATTTGAGTTACGGACTTAGCTCCTTTAAATATATTATTTGTTTGTTGGGCACAATGCTTGTAAATTGTTTTTTTTAATGGAACAAAGTTAATTAGGCTGTACTCGACTCTGTTTATAGAAAGGCCGTCGCAATGCAGGTATTAATAAAAAAAAATCCAGTTAGTGTGTTATAAACTACCGGAAAGTATGTTTCTTTGACTCTTTGAATCTATCAATTACTCCCTTGCACATACATAATTGCGCACGGTCGTCTAGATATAGTTCTTATAGTGTACCAGCTTGATATCGTGCTCTGAATATCCTTATAGTGTGCTATGGCAGGTTTCCGTATATTATTATATGTTAATGAGGCACGTGATATCCCTCATTTGCATATGAAGATGATGCTGTGCGGATGATGCAGTGCGAAAGATGCAATATCGAAAGCGTGAAGGACAAATGAGATGTGGCAGAGCGCAAAAGTAAAATGTAATGAGAGAAACGCAAAGTGTCGACACTTCAGTAATATGGCGGGGTATCGGGTTCAAAATGCGATCTAGAGTAAAAAGTAGAAAATCAAAAGTCAAGAGAAAATTCTTATCCGAAATGGACATTTTCGTGTGGGAAACATATACCGTTCGTGATTTTCAACCTAATACGTCCACCTTTTCAACTTAAGTCGCAAATATTCTACTTTCAACAACATAATTTCTACTTTCAATAATCAATTTTTGACATTCGACTTTCACGAGCCCGTAGCCAGCCTATAAAATTTGGGAGGGCTATTGAATTTTTTTTTGGGGGGGGGGGGGCTACGGATTTTTTAGGGGGGCTGAGGGATATGGCCAGCTAAGAAATCATTATAATTGGCAAAATATTTCGGGGGGGGGGGGGGGCTAATTCGATTTTTTGGGGGGGCTTAGCCCCCCTATAGACCCCCCCCCCCGTGGCTACGGGCCCGGACTTTAAACTTTAGATTTTCTACTCTAGATTTTCTCCTCAAGATTTTCTCCATGCATATTACGGAAATAAATTTGATCACGTGACTATTTCCGCCCAATCGTTTATTTTTCCGGGAAAATATCGTATTTTAATGACATGCAGAAATGGTCACGTGATCAAATTTATTTCCGTAATATGCATGGAGAAAATCTTGAGGAGAAAATCTCGAGTAGAAAATCTGAAGTTGGAAGTTGAATGTCAAAAATTGATTATTGAAAGCAGAAATTATGTTGTTGAAAGTAGAATATTTACGACTTAAAGTTGATAAGGTGGACGTATTGGGTTGAAAATCACGAGCGGTATATGTTTCCCACACGAAAATGTCCATTTTGGATAAGAATTTTCTCTTTTGACTTTCGATTTTCTACTTTTTACTCTAGATCGCATTTTGAACCCGATACCCCGCCATACAATAATGGCATTTTCAAACTAAACATTTGTTTTACATTTAACTCTTTCCTTGGAAGTATTTTGATTTTATCATTACCGTTATTAGGACTTTGTACATTGTACTTTTTACATATAATCAATGGAAAAGACATTGCAGCAGAGCATTTAATATTGGCAGCGATACCCTTCCATACTACTGTTCTGCTCCTTGATATGAGAGAAATTTTGCCCCGGTAGCGGCACTAAGACCTACTCTTATATCGATTCCAACTGCTAATGCGGGGATCGAACACCTGACCTCCAGGCTAGCGAACCAGCGTCTCACTCACTCAGCCACCATGATTCGACGTCTGTAGCAAATTCAGGTTTTTGATAAATGGTGTATTTTGTAACAAGGGCTTAAAGGTGCATCATGTAAGAGCTAAATCTTCCTATTGCAGGTCTTTTTTATTTCAAATTTTTACATGTATACATTATTATTTATACTTTTATTAACATGTCAAGCCTATAATCAACTCTCTTGACCATCGGGAGGCCAAGATTTAAATGGATTTAAACGCCTGCGAGATCAAAAATAATAAAAAGTTTCGGTTGACAAGTATCGTTGCTGCGATAATAAACGATCTACGCTATATTAGACGGAGAGAAATAATAAACTACCGAGAACAAATTGCAAAAGAATTTATTTCACTGGAATCTAGTAAAGGGATGTCTAAAGGACTCACAACTCAAAATTGTCCGCTGAAACCTTGTAGCGTTTTTCATAATAAGCATAAATCCAAGATGGCCGCCAATTGGACCTTTTTGGCCTCCATATCTTGGAAACAGCTAGTTTTAGAGCAAATAAATGTATATTATTAGATACAAAAGTGATACAAACAAATCGGAAACAAAGGTAATCACCACACCCGCAGGTCATGGTGTCATGTCATGACGGCATTGTGACGTAATGACGTCACATTGACGTTATTTTGACATTAAAACACTTAAAAGTCCGGCAAAACTTTGGCTGAACCTGAAATTGTATACAATTTTTTTTACGATTGATTTTAGTAGCCTGTGGTGTCTTTTAATAGCCTGTGGTGCCGGTTGAACCTGGGTCACCCTTGAGTGTTTGAGAAATTCAAGATGGCGTCCAAGACGGCCGTCATTTCAAATAATCCCATATCCCCCCCCCCCCATTATATTTTGACTACGATGATAATTTTGGTGGCTAACCGTATGTTGTTTTTTTTTTTTGGGGGGGGGGGGGGAGGAATACACTGAAATCATTCATTAGGTTGTGGTGTTATTTTCGTAGCGTTTTTCATAATTAGCATAAATCCAAGATGGCCGCCAATTGGACTTTCTGGCCTCCATATCTTGGAAAAGGCTCGTATTAGAGCAATAGATGTATTATCATTAGATACAAAAGTAATATCAACGAATCGGAAAAGAAAATTATCTCAACGTCAGCAAGTCATGGTGCTACTTCCTGACGTAACAGTGACGTCATGACGTCGCACTGCGGTTATTTGACGTCAAAACACTGCTTTTATACCGAATACGCGGGGTTGACTTGAGTTCTAATAGGCGGGTTTGTGATCTACTTTGTTTTTGTGACACTGACTGATTGGACTGGAATCCAATTTGGTGATTGGCTTGGAATTCAGTCTTGGTTTTATCCAGATATTTGAAACTTTCTTTTGCCAATTTTGTGAAAAGAGTCGTATTTCGCCATGGATATACATGCATAATTTGCGACAATAACCTAAATAATGGTGGGGATGTTGTCAAGCTCTTGAGATTGGCTTGGAATTCAATCTGGGTTTCCCACAGATAGTTGAAACTTATTGTTGCTAATTTTGTGAATAGAGCTGTATTTTGCAATGGATACATGCATAATTGGCAGCAATAATTTAAATAATGGTGGGGATGTTGTTAAGGTCTGGTGATTGGCTTGCAATCCAGTCTTGTTTCCCCAAGCTAGTATTGGAAATTTTTCTAGCCCCTGCGTGTAGCAATGTTAATGTCATGATTTTATTCCCAAAGTTTCTTCGTCGAAAACACAGTCATGGACATCGTCTTTACACACCACCCAAGCGTGAAGCACTATTTCACCTGGTGCCCTTTTGGAAATTATCCAAGAACCACTAGGGCCACACCATATCCGTACTAAATTATATTCGATTCCACATACTATTTTAAAATTGCTCAAATCTGAATGTTTGGATTAAAATTGTACTGATCCTGCATCCACTGAATACAGGACTGTATATATTGTGCTTGACATTGCCCACCGTCGTTGGGACATTGTGATTGAGTCTGATGCGTATAACGCCACCAACAGTTCTTTTATATAACTGAAATTTGGTAATAAAGGCAGCGATGCTATCGGGTTAGGTCAAATATTACATCACAGCACACATCTCTCTTTACTTCAAAACTCTTACTGTTTCTAGGATTTCTTAGACTTATACTAAACCCATTCCATCCAAAATATTTAATTACAGAAACGCATTATCTAACATCAATGCATAATAATTATATGATATCCCTCTACCCTGTTCTTGCTCTACGTCGTCCTTCATTTACCAAAGAGCTGGGCATGTGTGGCGCCAGGCAGGGAAGACGTACTCTTCCGGACACCTGTTACCACGGTTTGTCGTGTATTCTGTACACGATGAACAGTCCATATGCTGATCACACTATTTTGCCAGTACCGTTTTTTTAGGACTTCGAATTTTGTGTAATGGATTGGATTGTTCATACTTGGTTTTATTTTATTTGACACTTTTTTTGTTAATTTTGTGAAAATAGCTGTTTTTCGCCATGGATACGTGCATAATTTGCGGCAGTAACCTAAACAATGGTGGGGACATTGTCAACCTCACCACCAAGGGGTCGAATGTAATCAATCAGGCTGCTCAGCTTCACGAGTTGGGCATTTCGGTCATCCCTAATGCTCATGTGCATGTACAGTGCAGACATTTTTTTACTCTTTAGATTGGATTCTGGTCGAGTCAGTCACAAAAACAAACTAGTTCTCAGCCCGCTTATTCTGAGTTATTTAAGACATCAGAACTCTCCGGTCAAATCCACTTATTCGGTACCAAAACAGTTAGTACGGTCGTCAAACCCAATATTTCGAGTGCACCTGGAAATGGTCTACAGAGGTTTTTTTAGGATTGATTTTAGAAGTCTGTGTTGCCATTCTGAACATCTGAGACACGCTACCTGCGGAGAAGTGATCTCCGAGGCAGTCAATCGACATGTTTTCATATCACGTGGTCTATACGTCGCAAGTTTGAGGTCAACGCACTAACAATAACAATCATGGCTTCACTGTTCATGTAATATGCATGAGAGAATTTGAAAAATCAGACTCTTTCCATAACATGTCGGTAACACAGCTTCACAGTCGTGACCTTCATAACAAGCATGTAATCCATCCACTTGTTTTTCCTTCAAATTTAAGTTTGTAACTCCTAACTTCGACTTTGAAAATGTATAGCGTCCCGAAACTTTTCGCTCATGGGCGCTGACATCTTGGAATTTTTTTGTGCTTCGGTAGGGTCTATTTCAGATATACACAATCAATTATTTTAATGTTTTTTATCATGGGGATTGACTAATAGTTGATTTATTTCAGTTCTACACAAAAATTTAAATCTTTATGGCAATTTTAACAAAATTGCCAAATTCTGGCTGGGATTACTGAGCAAATGGCCAGTCACTGTTTACGTGCGAAAAAAAAGCCAGCTACGTCATAAATTTCGTCACGTTAGTTACGTTTGCTGTGGTGCCTCTTTCGGAATCGGCCGGGTTAACTTCGGTCATCCTTGAGCGTTTCAGAAATTCAAGATGGTGGGATTATTTGAAATGACGGCCGTCTTGGGCGCCATCTTGAATTTCTCAAAACATTCAAAGGTGACCCAGGTTCAACCGGCAGATACCTAAACAAGACACCGCAGGCTACTAAAATCAATCATAAAAAATTGTAAACAATTCCAGGTTCAGCCAAAGTTCTACCGGACTTTTAAGTGTTTTAACGTCAAAATAACGTCAATGTGACGTCATTACGTCACAATGCCGTCATGACGTGACACCATGACCTGCTGGTGTCGTGATAACCTTTGTTTCCGATTTGTTTGTATCACTTTTGTGTCTAATGATACACATTTATTTGCTCTAAAACGAGCCGTTTCCAAGATATGGAGGCCAAAAAGGTCCAATTGGCGGCCATCTTGGATTTATGCTAATTATGAAAATCGCTACAGGGTTTAAGCGGACAATTTTGAGTTGGGAGTCCTTAAGAGATCCCTTTACTAGATTTCAGTGAAATAAATTCTTTTGCAATTTGTTCTCGGTACTTGACAAACAGAAATTATATCTCTCCGTCTATATCTTCAAACAACAATCATAATTTAAACTCGTAATAAAATAATTTGATTGACATTTTCAATATATTCATTATTCATTGTATATGTTTGAATTATTACGAGCACCCAGCTATTTATCTAAATCTTACATAATGCATCTTTAATGTCAAATTAAGGGAAATTTCGTTTCCAACTAATCTTCACCAAAGTTCAACAAGGGTTCTTTATGTTCACGCCAACAGGTACTCGGGTATAACCTCTTCCTTGTCAGGTAATCTATCCCACACCATTGGTTTGGAGAAAGTGATGTCAAGAGACTTTCACATCCAACATCATAAGAACCCACATATCCACATTTGTATTTATGTACAAAACTTTGGTAATTTAAACAAACTTTTAATTATAGCATAACGCAATAAACACAAAAAAGTAACTGCAATTCCAATTACATATTTTTTTATTATATAATGCATTAAAAACAAAGTTTTGTGATGATGTTCAAAAAGGTTAACCAAGGTGTCTAATCATAATTATGTTATCAGGATCGAGGAATTCAAATAATGTATAGCATTAACAAGAAAGATAATATGTTTTTCCATGGGAAATAAGGTTGACAAGACACGTGCGTCCTCCCATTATTCGATATTGTCAAAGTTACAAACCGTGCTATTTAAATATAACATATCTCTGCAGCAGTAGAAGTAGTAGATGGTGGTTTACCGCCTGCATCTGCATCCGCGGTAAAGATACCACAGACCAAATATTGGCTAAACATTATAACCACAAGTGTAAAACACACTGAGCAGCCGTGAATATTCGCCAGGCTGCTGCAATCACTGAGGGGGAGAATGACATTGGTACATCTTAACGAGTTCTCGATATTAACTTTTTTTGCCATCTGCAAATTAAATTCTAAAACATTTTTTTGAAGTATTTGAGAAATAAATAATGGTGTTTGAAGTATATCTAGATAAAAAAAAAGTTTCTATTTGGGTACATAAAATGAGTAAAAGGCACCATTTCGTCTACTGCGGTTAGATCTTTTTGATAAGGCCAAGTCCAAGTTTGGTCAAAGGTAACGAGATGTAAACAGGGTTAGCGCTAATCCCAACCCTAACCCAAACCATGGACCTAGCCCTAATGTTTATCCTAAACATAACCTATACTGGCTAACAGTCACGTGCTCTAACCTTATTTACATCTCAGCGACCTTGGCGAAATTTGAGCTGGTCTTAAAAATTAGATTTAGCCGTGTTCTTCGAAAGGTAAGTGTGTGTCGGGGTAGGGTGGAGTCGGGGTAATGTATTTAAACAAAGATGTTACCAGTAAGGTTAATTTAATAAAAACATAATACAATAAAATATGAAAATACAATAAAAACATGCCCACGCAGTGAGGCTAATGTCCACTGTCCCAGTCCAAAAATAAACAGATGACACGTATTAATATTGTTTGAAAAGTATCAAACAATCAAACTGAATATCTATTCTTGGTCTAAGCAGAAATGTTCACGATCGAACTCGGTCAAGGTTTTGAAGTAACTCAGATTAATCACGATCCATAACTTATGGAAGTCATCTTGTCCAAACGCATCGACCAATGAAATTACTTAACTTTAAATAGCGGAAAATGTTGATTATCAAACTTAGTCAAGACATTCTTAAAAGCAGAGTTGTTACATTCAAAAGTCTTTACCAATCAAATTGCTTATTGGTTTTAAGCAGAAAATTCTTAGTTATGGTATTGATGAATCTATCCTATACGTTTCATCACTCTCCCTCAATTAGAACCAAAGTCATTGTCATAGGTGTACAAGCCAGGGGAAGGGGGGGGGGGCAGCTGTCCCCTTACTTTCGGCAAGCTGACTTTTCGGGCAGACGGGTAAAGTGAAAACAAATTTTTATTTCATCTACTTGGCAAAATAAAGCGCCCGAAATCTAATAAAACACCAATTTTACGGACTGGAATAGCAGTAAAACGCGTTTGTGGCCGTCAAATAATCCAAAACTTTCTTGGGGGGTCCATACAAAGTCAGCTCCGCTTCTTCGCCTCTCAAAAAAAAACCGGCGCCGCTGTCTATTAACCCGAAAGTTTTCGGGCATTTCTAGTTTTGCTTCCCTAACTGTCATCGAGCTCTAATAAAACACTAATTTTACTTTTCTTGTAATTGAATATCACGAATTTCTACTGGGTTGACTATGGATTAAAACATTTTGTCTGGAGCCACTCTACTTTGTGCGACAATTTTCGGGCATCGATTATTATTTGTGAATGCAGATGCAACAGTCTGATTGGATGGTTGGAATTCAGAGTGGGATTTCGATTACAAAACCATTTGATACTTTTGGAGTTGCTAACACGGGCTAGAATAGCAGAAAACATTTTGCGGTGATTAAGTTTTCATTATGATCCCCGGAAGGGGGAGGCCCCCATACCGCGCAATGATTGATTGGTTGTTTGGGATTCGGGTCAGCCAGGTAGGCTTTATTGGACCAAATTGAAGTTGTTGTATTTACAGGCTGAAATAGCAGGAAAACGCGTCCCGTCATCGTGGACTGTAAACGATTGATTGGAATTCGAGTCCGCTACCTTGATAAGGCTATATTAGACCACATTGAGGTTGCAGGAAAACGCGTGTGGCAGTTAAATTTTCAAAATTTTCTCCTGATTCGGGTCAGCCAGGTAGGCTTTATTGGACCAAATTGAAGTTGTTGTATTTACAGGCTGAAATAGCAGGAAAACGCGTCCCGTCATCGTGGACTGTAAACGATTGATTGGAATTCGAGTCCGCTACCTTGATAAGGCTATATTAGACCACATTGAGGTTGCAGGAAAACGCGTGTGGCAGTTAAATTTTCAAAATTTTCTCCTGACGGTCCTGTCTTCGACGACTGTAAACGATTGATTGGAATTAGAGTCAGCAGCCTTAATTAGGCTATATAAGACCACTTTGTTCACCGGCTGAAATACCAGGAAAACGTGTTTGCAGCAGCCAAATATTCCAAAATTTTCTTGGGGGGGGGGGGGGGGCCGCCGCCACTGTCTGTAAACCCGAAATCTATTAGGGCGTTTCGGGTTCTGCCTTCCTAACTGCCATCGAGCCCGTACGCCTATGGTCATTGTGTTCCAAAGTCGAAATCATTCGCTGTTGTCTGCTTTGCCTTAATGGAAGATGAGCATGGACGAACACTGTCAATGCATTCAATTCATTAACCTAATCGACAGCTCGACCAAGTTCAATTTTTTTTGGATTTTCATGATTTGTAATAAATTATATCAACTTATCTACTGATTTCTTTAAAAGTCTATCATTGTCGGAAAAAAAATGTCCTGTAATATGAATGTATATAAACTGATTTACACTCAATGGTTTCCGTTTTTACTCTAATTTCAAACCAGTTATGTTCAACGAAATATGCCAGCAGTCTCAATCGAATTCAAAATTCTAGCATTTGGTTATTCCAGTCCACATACGCCAATGTGTCTAGCCTCGTTCCCCGAGTCTCTTGCTAGAACTTGCGCTTCGTGTACCAATGGTAAAATGTTTATGTTGTCTTAAATATTGGATAGCAGAGGCTCATCTTTTTCCACTAAGGCCACAGCATCAATGTTGATTTAAATTGACAAATACTTCGTGTTTTCAATGTCGAAGATTTTGGATGATATTGAGTTAGAGACTTTAACAAATAGATTTAGCCCATCTCACTTAATTAGAACCAACGTTATCGTGCCCTGAACCAACGTTAAAATATTTTGTTCTACCTCTATTGAAAGGAGAGTTATCGTGTCCCCAAAAATTTTGACGCGCAGACAGGCAGACAGACATCCGGACAGAAAGACGGTCCCATTTTAATAATCTCTTGCTTACTTCGAAAGGCGGGGTACAAATGGACAATAAAAGGATTAACAAGTATTTTTTTCTGGTGGCAATATTGTTATCATAAAAATAAACACTAGGGTGCATAATTAAAGTTCTAATAGCAATTTTCAAGTTATATTATTAAAATGTATTAAAATAAAGCCCTAAAATAGATGGTATCTATAAACAGTCCTATCTTGTTAAAGAATAATCCTATTAATCCCATAGTTCACTATTGCCAGTTGAGAAATTGGCAAAAATATCCTTTTCAACATTTTTAAACGTTGAGAAAATCGGTGTCAGTTCTCGGTCAAGCAGGCATGATTAAAATTAACTGTCTCATTAAAGACCTTGACGATCGAGACAACACCCGCTTAGTGCGTAAACGTTGTTTTCCAGAGAAATTAAAAGATATTATTTCAAAGCCGCTCAGGGCGAGTAGAAAATAATTCAAATTTGTATGTGCATGATTTTTAAATGTTAGAATGATGCCTATGATCATATAATAGTGAGTTGACAAACTATTTAGAAAAAGACATTCAGATAATTATGTTTTGATTTTCATAGAAAAAATGAAATTTTAGCTTCAAGCTTTATGTCATCTGTATTTTGTGAATGGCAAGAATTTACAATCCGATGCATTAAGGATGGGAGGAAGTCGGTGGGATTGATTTTTTTGAGCTGGGCGGGGTTCTTTATTTAGCCATTGTGTCAAACATTATTAACTTCTACCTGTCCGCAACAAGGAGCCAAAAGAAAAGGCGTGAAATTTAATCTTTTTCATATGGAGTCAAAATAAATTGTTGAATTGGGTTTATCAGATATGTTATTTTGATTAGTTACTGGGAAAGCCCAATACAATCAAGTATTTGTTTAAAATTAAGATTTTTGACCTAAATCATAGAAGCCTAGTCATTTAATCAAAATACTCCTGTTTAAATAACCCCACCATCCTCCTTTTCAGAGATAGTTATATTCACTGTACAAACTGAATTCAGCTTTTTGTATTAAGAATTACTTTGTAAAATATATAAGATAATCAGGATAGGCTTGTGTATCATGAAATATTATATGCATCGTCGGATTCTTTGCATCATCAACAAGTGAATCAAAATTATTCGGTGGTTTTCGATACCCTCTTTGTCCCGGAGTATAATTTCCAATCAATACGCTACATTGGTACATCAGAAAAATGTCATCAGAATTTTCCGTTGCATAATCATACGAATAAGAAGAATTAACAGCAAAATAGACCCCTTCTCCGTATACAACAGCTGAAAAACAAACATATTACTAGATTTTAGATTATGTGTAAGCTATTCAAGGTTTATACATTATCTCCAAGTTCTAAATTTGATTCAATATGATTTGAGTACAATAAATCGACAGCGTAAATCTAATCATGTTTTTTTTTTAAAAACACGGTTAGGCTGGCTACTATACTTCTACTCTGGATCGAATTCCCAAATGTTCTTTTACATACGTTGAACTACTGATGAGGGAGAACCGTGCCAAAAAAAGCCGGAGCAACACCGGGATCGAATCGAGGACTTGGGTCACTGTGGCGTGGCTCACTGTTGTATTCGAATTAATTAGATTTACGGTAATTACGAGTTCCCAACTGAAACAAGCCAACAGTGGGGCTAATGTTGGCCGCCTAAATACCAAAAAAAAAATAGATCACACATATTATTTTTAAATTGCAGTGCTCATCGATACTTAGCCTAAGCATAAAATGTTCTTGATCAAACTTGGTCAATGTTTTGAAGTAGTGAAACTATATATATCCCCCACAACTAGAATCAAAGTTATCTGCCCCAATCAAATTGCTTATTTCTGCTTAGCCTTAGGAGAAAACGTTAATCAGCGAACCCAGTCAAGACACCAAGTTTAAAATTCTACCTCAAGTATTGTGTTCCAAAGTCTTGAAGAATCCAATCGCTCACTTATCCTTTAAGCAAGCAATTATCACCATATCAATGGTATTCAGGGGACAATACAAGCGGTTGCCATGCAAGATACGTCCACATTTTGCAAGAGATGAACTGAGAACAAACTAAAACAAGCCAACAGCGAGGCTGGTGTCCCATGCCGAAACCCCCAAATAAATAGATGACACATATTAATTAATCGCACATTTATTTTTTTAAACGGAGCGAGAAATCAAACTATACACTAAGTTTCATCACTCTCTATCAGATAAAATCAAGATTATCTTGTCCCAAAGCATCGACCAATGAAATTGATTAGCTCTTCTTGGCTTTAGCTCAAAATATTAATCAGTCAAGACATTCACCTTATGTACATCTACATCAAGTTTAATCATTCTACCTCAATTAAAGGCAGAGTTGTTATGTTCCAAGGGGATCACGGTGGCTAAGTGGATAAGGCGCTGGTTCGCTAGCCTGGAGATCGGGTGTTCGATCCCTGCAATGGCCGAGAAAGTTCATCTCGATTTTCCGGCATGATTTCTCCTTGTCAGTGATGCAGAAGGAGGGCCTGACAAGGACAGCTGCCTAGTCGTTCGGATGGGACGAAAAACCGAGGTCCCGTGTACACATTGGAGTTGGAATTCGATATAAGAGTAGGCCGTAGTGCCGCTGCCCGGGCAAAATTTCCCCTCATAGCACACTGTATGGCATATGCCCGTCTTCAGTTAGCCAAGGTACGGTGCTTAAGCGTAGGACGTTAAACCCCATTTCATTCATTCATTCGTTATGTTCCAAAGTCTGGACCAATCAAATTGCTTATCCCTCCTTAGCCTAAGAAGAAAATTCGCACCATCAAATTTAGTCAAAGTAATGATATAATGAATCTATATTGGGAAATTTCATCGCTCTCACTTCATTATAATCAAAGTTATCGCATCAACCAATCAGATTGCTTATCTCTTCTTGCCGTAAGCAGACAATTTCCATCATCGAACTCCATCCCCTAATAAAAGCCTACATTAAGTATGAACATTCTATCTCAATAAGATGGACCGTTATTGTGTTCCAAAGTCTTGACTAATCAAATTGCTTATCGCTCTGCTTACCCTGAGCAGAACATGCTTATTATCGAACCTAGTCAAGGTATTGATGTAATGAAACTTTACACCAAGTTGCATCACTCTCACTTAATTAGAGCTAAAGCAATCGTGTCCTAAAGCATCAACCAATCAAATTGCTTACCTCTGCTTACCTTAAGCAGAAAATGCTTATTGTGTAACTTAATTAGAACTGAAGTTATCGTGTCACAAAGCATCAGCCAATCAAATTGCTTACCTTAAAGGACCTAAGTCCGTAACTCAATATCCTCCAAAATCGTCGACATCGACAACAAGAATTATTGGTCAATTTAAATCAACATTGATGATGTAAACTTACCGGGAAAAGATGAGCTTCTGATATCCGATATTTAAGATAAAAATTTGTTTTTAACATTGGTACACGAATCGTGGACCATAGTGCGCTTCAGTCCCAGTTGTAATAAGAGACTCGAGGGACGAGGCTAGACACATTACACCATACCAGACGGCACATGTAGACTGGAATAACCAGACGCTAAAAATGTGCACTAGATTGAAACTGCATGGCTTAGTTCGGAGAACATAACTGATTTGAAATTGGAGTAAAAACGGAAACCATTGAATATAAATCAGTTTATATACATTCATATTACAGTTCATATGCATTACGACCCACTTTTGTCAATTTAAATGTACCAAATGTTAGCAATTAAGCTCCTTTAAGCAGAAAATGCCCATTGACTAACCTAGTCAAGGTATTGATGCAATAAAACTATACACCAAGTTTCGTCACTCTCACTTAATTAGAACTAAAGTTATCGTGTCCCAAAGCATCAACCAATCAAATTGCTTATCTCTGCTTACCCTAAGCCGAAAATTCTAATCTTCGAACTCCATCTGGAATGACCTCATAAACTATGGAGGGGGATCCTCGCCAAAACTCTCAATTTGTGAAAATACATTTGTCGATTTGTGAAAGTACATTTGTTAACTTGTCAAAATACAAAGTACATTTGTCGATTTGTGAAAGTTCATTTATTTGTCGATTTCTGAAAGTACATTTGTTAATTTGTCAAAATGCAAAATACATTTGTCGAACCTACAAAGTACAAATTTTGAAATAACACAGCTTAAAGGACCTAAGTCCGTAACTCAAAATCCTCCAAAATCTTCGACATCGAAAACACGAATTATTGGTCAATTTAAATCAACATTGATGATGTAAACTTACCAGGAAAAGATGAGCTTCTGATATCCGATATTTAAGATAAAATAATTTTTCTAACATTGGTACACGAATCGTGTACCATATTGCGCTCTGGTCCTAGTTTTATTGAGAGACTCGAGGGACGAGGCTAGACACATTGCACTGTATCACACTGCATATGTGGACTGGAATAACCAGGCGCTAAAAAAAATGCACTGGGTTGAGACTGAATGGCTTGTTTCGCCGAACATAATTGATTTGGAATTGGAGTAAAACGGAAAGCATCAATGTAAATCAGTTTATATACATTCATATTACAGTATTATATGAGTTTCGACCCACTTTTGTCAATTTCTGGATCCAAAATGTTAGCGATTTAGCTCCTTTAACTTTATAGTTTCAAGATATGTAATTTCAACATTTGTATTTTCAAGAGATGTAATTCCACCATTTGCAGTTCAACATTTGTTGTTTCAACAATTGTATTAACGACACTTGCATTAACGAGCCTTGCATTAGCAAGCCATGCATTAGCGAACTATGGCCGTATTTGGGTTATCGATTGTATGGAAGCCTATAGCGGCCATTTTAGAATCTCGACAATTAAATAGTCCAAAATAATTTTAATCTCTTCTGGCAAAGATAGTATTGTATTCTGTAATCGATTTTAAGTCTTCAATCAAATCTTTCTTTGCTCTCCAGCTTCAACAACGTTCATCGGATATTTTGATGCTTGGTCTTGTCAGTACTTTCGTTTGGGGAGTCTGACAAGGGACAACGTATAGTCGATCAAATGGGATTAAAAATAACGATATCAACTGCTTGTCAGTGGTATAGGGCGGAAGGCCTGGCAAGGGACAACGCATAGCCGTTCGAATGTTATAGATAAAAAAACTAGGTTCCTTGTCCGGAATCGAAATGAAGTGGTGGCTACGGTGGCTCAGTGAGTAGGACGTTTGCTTTCTAGCTTCATCGAACTGCATCGGAATTTTATCTTGAGATATCTTCCCTTTTCCGTTGTGTAGATGGAGGACGGAGGATAACGTGTAGTCGTGCGGATGGGACAAAATAACGGGGCCCCGTGTAAACATTGGTTTCGATTCGCCGCTTGAACGTGACAATGATTAGGGTCGTCTGTCCAACCGAGGGGGTGAACCACTCTCTCTCTTTCTTTCTCTTTTTTGCATACATTGACGTCCACGTACAAGAACCCTTTACCGTGGGAATTCGAAATAGGAGTAGGCCCTCGTAGCACACTACATGACGTACATTGTAAGCTTTCGTTAGCTCAGTTGGAGAAGAATGGTTAACGCGTTCGCAATTCATCATAAGGACTGTCATTGAATCAACTGGCGCGGTATCGATTCGCCGCTTGTACGTAACAAGGGATATATCGACTGTCCATTTTCTCTTTGTCATTCAGTTTCCTCCTACTGATAAAGACCCTTTACCTTTAGGTGTGTTTTTGTATGTAGCCTATGTATGTATGTATGTTCGCCCATCACGCTGATATCTATAACGGAAGTTGCTGAAATTCAATAGGAGTCTTTGTTTTGCTAATTTAAATAATGCATATACATTTCATACGAGAGAGAGAGAGAGAGAGAGACCGAGAGAGAGAGAGGGAGAGACTGAGAGAGAGAGAGAGAAATGGGGTTTAACGTTCACTCAACACAACTAGGTCATTTCGAGACTAGCATATGGTTTAATTTTATTTCAATTATTCGCTTGCGCGTAGGGGTCTTTAGCAGTGGGAGGAAACCGGAGTGTCCGTAGGAAACCCACGAGGATGATTAGACTCCCCCATTTCCATGTCACATACGCTCAAACTAGGGCTCGAAACCAAAGCCGCAAGCCAGGGGTGACCGGTCAGCTAGAGGTCGAAGCGCGGCACTCTAGACCACTAGGTCAACCCCCCACATTTCATACGGAGCGTCCACAAGATGCAACAACGTGAAACAATGGCCATAACTCCAGAAGAAATTAACGGAAGTTATTGAAATTGAAAAGGCTTCTTCATCTTACTAATATAAGCATCATATTTCAATTTAAAAACAATCAAATGATAAATGTAGTCTGTAGAGTGTTCACAAGAAATTGCGGACGACGGATGGACTGATTGACAGACGGGCGGACGGACGGGGTCGAGGGCAATATACGACCACATTCCCATGTTCGCGTATACAAAACACCACCACGTGAATGTTTTAAACTGTCAAATCTGGGCCACAGGCGAATTTAATCCCGCGGCGAGAAGTCGAGATTCTGAAATGGCCGCAATAGGCTTCCATACCATACATCAACCCAAATATGGCCACAGTTCGCTAATGCATGGCTTGCTAATGCAAGGCTCGTTAATCCAAGTGTCGTTAATACAACTGTTGAAACTACAAATGTTGAAACTGCAAATGTTGAAATTACATCTCTTGAAAATACAAATGTTGAAATTACATATCTTGAAACTATAAAGTTAAGCTGTGTTATTTCAAAATTTGTACTTTGTAGGTTCGACAAAAGTATTTTGCATTTTGACAAATTAACAAATGTACTTTCACAAATCGACAAATGTACTTTGTATTTTGACAAATTAACAAATATACTTTCACAAATCGACAAATGTATTTTCACAAATTGAGAGTTTTGGCGAGGATCCCCCTCCATAATAAACACCTACACCACGTTTGAACGTTATAGCTCATTTAGAAGGAGGGTTATTGTGTTCAAAGTCTCGGCCAACCCAATTGCTTACCCCGAGCAGAAAATGCTCATTTTTGAACTTAGTCAAGGTATTGATGAAATGAAACTATACACTAAGTTCCATTACTCTCACTTAATTAGAACTAAAGTTATCATGCATCAACCAATCAAATTGCTCATCTCTGCTTACCCTTAGCAGAAAATGCTCAGCTTCTAACTTCATCAAGGTATTACCCTAATAAACACCTACACCAAGTTTGAACATTCTAGCTCAATTAGAAAGAGAGTTACTGTGTCCCAAAAAATGTGACGGACAGACAGACAGACAGACGGACGGACGAACCCATTTAAATAGTCCCCCACTTTCTTCGGAATCAGGGGTCATAGCTCTGGAAGTTACGGTCCGACATGTACGGATATAGAAAAGAATCAAGATCTTTTCCATATAAACATTTATTTTAATTTTAATCAAGATCGGATAAAATCACGATTTTTCGTAGGATCAAGGGCAATAATCACGAAGTTACAATCTGATATGCGTATATATAAAAAAAGAACCAAGATCAGGGTCCACAACCTTGGTATTACATATTTTTAGACTATTTGCGTAAAAGGAGCGGCCATTTTGTTCGGCAATTTCAGTGGGATTTTTTAGAAAATCAAACTCAACATCCATTAGGGCGTAACGGTGATATGCTTAAACGATTTTTAAAATTTGATATAAATTGTGAGGGGTCCACAAGCTATAAACGTAATTTTTCGAACAATCAGGGGCCATAATACGAAATGAAATGAAATGGGGTTTAACGTCCTACTGTGCTCTGAACTGTGCTTATGAAGACCGCTAACGCCTTACAGTGTACTATGAGGAAATTTTGCTCGGACAGTGGCACTACGACCTAGCCTACTCTTATATCGAATCGAGGGATCTTTTACGTGCATATCAATGTGTACACGGGGTCTCGGTTTTTCGCCCAACCCAAACGACTAGACAGCTGTCCTTGTCAGGCCTTTCCTCCAGCACCACTGAAAAGGGGGACCACGCCGGAAAATCTGAATGAGCTTTCTCGGCCAATGCAGAGATCGAATGGGCCATAATACAGGAAGTTACGTTCCGATATGCACAATTATTGAAATGAACTGGGGTCTTTGTGATATAAACATAAATTTAAAGTTTCATCAAAATCGGAAACAATATTATTGGTACCTTAAAGGGTCCACACTTTTAAGCTATTTGAGTAAAAGAAGCGGCCATTTCGTCCGGCAGTTTCTGTCCGATTTTCACAAAATTTGTACACAACCGTCCTTATGTTGTAATGCTGGTATATTTGAATATCTGTGACCTCTAAGATGGACCACGAGCTACAAACGCAATTTTTTACTTCAATCAGGAGCCATAATCGAAGAAGTTACAATCTGATATGCGCAAATATCAAAAGGAACCAAGATCTTTTGGTTATAAACATACATTTCAAGTTTCAAAATCGGATGAAAATTATGACCTCTTGAGGGTCCACAACCTTGATATTATTACTTTTACACTATTTGTACACATAAAGCGGCCATTTTTTCCGGCAGTTTTGGTCCGATTTTGACGAAATTCGAACCCTACTATCATAATGGTGTAACGCATCTTCAATAGATGGCTTGATCTCGCTTTAACTCCGTATATTTTATCAAGGCATTCAGGTAATAACCTGCATATTTCGGCACTAATTTCGATTGGGTACCCACCCTGCTTGGGAGGCTATCAGATTCCTCGATCATCGCAAATACCAAGCTTTAAATGTCTACATGTGATGTCTGCAGATAACGAAGCTATAAGTTCGGGAATTGTAAAGTAATCTAGCAACGTCCAGATGTTGTAAAACTTGCAGTCATTGCTTCAGGAACATGGGTGTAACGGTGATATATTTGAAGGTTTTTTTTATTATATCAGATAAAAATTGTAACGTCTAGGGAAACCACAAGCTAAAACGCGATATTTCATAGGTTGTGGCCCGATATGCGTGAATAGAAATGAACCAAGATCCTAGAGTTTCATATAAATCTGATAAAATTGTGACATTTAGAATGTCCACAAGCCAAAAACATGATTTTTCGTTTGGAGGTAAGCCTTTATTTTAAGCTTCATCAAAATTGTGACCCGAAGGGTGTCCACAAAGAAGTTGTGGACGGACAAGAGCGACAGCATAATACGTTCAGATGAAAATGTGCGCGTATAAAAATGTGACCTCTAGAAGATTCACAAGCTAAAAATGTAATTTTTCTTACAATCAGGGGTCAGAATTCAGGAAGTTGTGGTCTGATAAGCGCGAATATCGAAAGGAACCCAAATTTTTGGGTTATAAACATGCATTTCAAGTTTCACTAAAAATAAATGTGAACGGATGACACATGGGTGGACAGGGGCAAAAACAATATGACTCTATTGTAGTGCACAGAAGTCTAATTCTTACCATTTTTACCGCAATAACTTCGATTAAAACCACTTTTGTTAATATTATTTACAGCAGCAGCATCAGTACCATGCCATAGGACATCCTTTTCTACTACTATAGTATTTGGTAAATCTTTTTTCATTTGATCTTTTTTAGAAACATATTGTTGGAAAAGTGATGGATTTTGAATTTTTTCAATCTGAAAAACAAAAGACAAAACTAAAAGAATCAGGCGCATGCCCAGGGGATGGGGTGTATCATTTTTTTTTCTCCTACATTCATCCAAATAACGTCGAACAAACAAATGTGCGAATCATTGAGAAAGGGAGCGACGGTGGCTCGGTGAGAAGACGTTGATTCGCTAACCTGGAGGTTACATGTTCGATTCCGGTGATGGCCGAGAAATTTTCCGCTGTGGTTTCCCCCTGGCAGTGGTGTAGGACAGAGGGCCTAGCAAGGGACAACGTATAGTTGTTCAGATGGGATGGAAAAACCCGAAGTCCCATGTACACTTTGGCATTCACGTAAAAGATAAAAGAACCCCTGAGTTGCGTATGCAAAATGTCCCTCACAGCACACTGCATGTTGTAGGCCCGTCTTCATTAGCCCAGTCTCTGCAGTAAAGGAGGACATTAAACCCCATTCATTTCATTTATAAATGAGCAGAAATCTTAAATCCAAAAGCTTCAAATTGTATAAAATTCTTGGGTAATCCCCCAGATCTCACACTAAACTTAACGTTATTTCTACCCTGGAACCCACGCTGCTGAACTTCCTGAACAAGCTCCAGATAATGTAAAATCACATTTCATGTTTAGGTACTTGGTTATACTAGAGATTACATAAGGTTAACTCTTTGTAACCCAATTTTGTTATCCTCTTTAAGCCAAATCAATAATGGGACAAGAACTTAATCATGTAGAGGGAGTACAATTAAGTGTGTATGGCATAGTATCGGGTTCAAAATACGATTTAGAGCAAAAAGTCGAAAATTTGAAGTTGAAAGTAGGAAATCTAAAGTAAAAGGGAATAAAATAAAAACCAAGTACGAACAATCCAAACCGTAAGACAGAATTCGAAGTCCTAAAAACGTTATAGGCAAAATAGTGTATCCAAGCAAAATAGTGTAATCAGCAAATGGACTGCTCCTCGTGTACAAAATACACGACAAGCAGTGGTAACAGGTGTCCGGAAGAGTAAGCTTACCCTGCCTGGCGCCACACCGAAACTCTTATCTAAAAGGGTATTTTAATGGTGGAAACATAACAAAATCATCAAGCTTTTCAACTTTAAAACTTTAAACTGTCAGAATTTTACTTTTATGGCCAGAATTTCTACTATCAACTTCTGCTTTCTACTTCTGATGTACTGCGTTCTACTAATTCTACTGTTAACTTCCAACTTCAGATTTTCTAATGCAGATTATCACATAATGCATGAACCGAAGTTTTCAGCACTAGCCTATGACGGGCGGATGCGGTCACAATGGGCCATTTATATGACTTACTTAATATTCCATTTATAAAGCTTTATAATTAATTACTCACTTAGGCACGTGTGGACGCTGAAACCCATCGAAATAGGTGACTGAATTGAATATTATTTCCATAATTATAAAAATACGCAATTATTTATCAAGTCTTATAAATCCATTTATATAACTTAGAAAATAATCGGCAATCTCCGTACTCCTTCGTTGAGTCGGCCAATTAACCAATGAAATCCCTCGTTACATATAGCGGTGTTTTATCTTTCATGGCGGCTTGAAAACGGCGGATGGGAGTGGGAGGGGCTTGCCATTCAGTAAGACGACCTGTGATTGGCTTGCCGAAGCACCCTCGGTAATTTCCGGCCAGATGTTCGAACTTTTCCCGAATATTTAGTTCGTTAGATAATTCATTTATAAGACTTAGAAATAGATTTATATAGCTACCATATTATTTACAAGACTTTATAAATCATTTATCAAGCTATGAAAATAATATTCAGTATATCCTCTAATTAAACAATGCCCAAGATGTTGACATTTTTCTAGTATCATATGCTCTCACTACATATGCTCATAAACATACTTTTAGCAGGCTACCATTCCATCGAGATAACGAAGATTTGGCAGTTGGCGTGTGATAACCCCCTTGATATGTTGTCATTAGACCATAAATTCTTAGTATGATCGACACAAGCGTTTAGTGGCAATTGATTGCTGTCTAGAAAAAGAGATAACATTTCCTGAACTGTATTGTAGCGTTACTATGGAGATTGAAAACTGCCCCGAAATATTCTATAAGTGATACTTGTTGTGGCTTCCAAAGAATTTTGCTGAATGATTTTCATTAGCCAGTCCTCCAGATAACGGAAGTTATAATAGTGCTGTATTCGTAAGTAGCTCCCTACTACTGGCATCTTTGTAAAGACGTGTGAAGCTACAACTAGACCTAATGGCATTGTTGCAAACTGGTAATGATTTCGGTCAATACAAAATCGAAGAAATTGTCTGTGGGGACGAAAAATTGGAATGTGAAGATACGACTATTTAAGAGTCCTGATAATCAACAACCAGGGAGACAGACATTACAGGATTTAACACCTTTAAGGAGCCCGAGGTTACTGTGGCAGATTTGTTACTGACCTTAGAATTGGATTAGATATAACATGTGTTGCGTCCACAGGTCTCAAACGAAACAGACAGTATCAAGGTCACAAACGAAACAGACAGTATCAAGGTCACAATTGCGATGTCGCCAACATTTTAGATGGCCATCTAGTACATTAATCTCTCTTTCACAATCGAAACAGGATTTAAAGTTATCCGAAGATGACTGAGACATTTAATTTCTCAGAGAGAGGTTTAGAAATGCATGACCTGTTAAATTATCTAAAGCCTTTAATTACTAGCTGAGCAGAAATTAAATGGTGTACCATTAAGTTAAGCCATAGTACTAATTAAACCATTTTTGAAATTTAAAGGCTTATTATCAATTATCAAAGGATGTTATAAAATTAAAGGCTATACTATATTAATTAAAGAGCAAAACTACGAAGTTAAAGTTTACCAGATCCCTAGTGTAATAGTTGCAGGTAGGTACAGATAGTGATATAAACTTTAGACCATTAGACATCCGGTGTCCCGAACTAGTTGGCAAAGCCTGTCTCATTCTTTACAACCGTCAATAGATTTAGATAACTTGAGCGATAATTTATACCCGGAATTTAGAAGCTGAAATTCCTGGATAGAAGGTAACAAGCCCCCCATCGTCAAAATCAATAGCCCAGTGATTTAAACACCATAAATTATACTTATACCATAGCAAAAACAGTTTTAATTATTATGTACAAAAATATCTAAAACAAAATGCAAACATTTTAGATAAGGTATTATAGACCGGGATGTTAGTTCCCCATTTTGGTGGCATTGTACTGCTCCCAGGGGAGTAAATTCTGCAGATCCAAACAGTTTTATTTGTGAAGTTAGTAATCCGAAACCCTAAAGTAGCGACGAACGGTGTAGCCTTAAATTGGCACAAACGCGTTGGCAGGTCACTCCCATATTGGTAGAAGTTATCTTTGTTGGTGGGGTACTCTTATCAACTTTAGCATTATCTAATGAAAGTTTGCCGTCATAACTCATGGGATCGATGCCTAGATGTTTGAAAATAAGCAGATAATTGCCTATAACTTTTGAGTCAAAACATTGTTATCAAAGATGTTTGGCACGACTGCGTATAATTAACAAACCCGAAAAACATGGATCACCTGATACCACTTCTTATTTGAAGAATTAAGCCAGCTTAGTAGCTTTTATTCTACTGCTGTCATTCGAGATTAGTTTAATAATATCAAAAATAATTTACTTTTGTAAGTAAAACGTTTCTCTCATTACTCCGAGAAAACAGGGGGTTGGGATAGACTAGTGGTCTAGAGTGCCGCGCTTCGACCTCTAGCTTGCAGGTGTGTTTTCGACCTATAGCTTGCGGTTGTGGTTTCGGGCCCTGGTGTGAGCGTATGTGGCATGGAGATAGGGGCGCCTTTTCAACCTCGTTGGTTTCCCCCGGGCACTCCGGTTTCCTCCCACTGCTTAAGACCCCTACGCGCAAGCGAATTATTAAAATAAAATTAAACCATATTATGTTAGTCCCGAAATGACCTAATTGTGTTGAGTGGACGTTAAACCCAATTTCTCTCTCTCTCTCTTTCTCCGAGAAAACAATTAATTAGTCAACATGTACCGGCTTTATTTATATTTATGTATTCAGCTCCCCGTTTGATCATGTGTTCATTAATCTGGCTAGTGCTGAAAGGGGGAACATTAAAATCCAGTTCTTTCATTCATTCAGTCATTTATTATGTAATGAGACCTACCCTTGTGCTAGCAAAATTATATCTAAGTCTACTTTGTTGTATGCGCTCACTAATACTGTCGTTATGTCGGGTTGTCGGGTTATAAAAACGGCAAAAATTACATGGCCTCTATCAGCCGCCATAGCATTGGAGAAAATCTGAAGTAAAGCAAGTCGAAAGCCAAAAGCTGACAGTAGAAAGTAAAGGGCAGAAAGTCAAAATTAAAAAGTTGATTGTAGAAGGTAGAAATCCTATCGATGGAAGTAGAATTATGACCACTAAAAGCAGGAAAGCTTATTTTCTTAAGACTGTCTGCTTTTTACTCTAGATTGCATTTTGGAATCGATACTCAACCATACGTGTCGGCAGTATCACATTAGCGACAGCAATATAGAACCACAGTAACATGTGGGCGCATAAGGCCCTGTATCCATAGGCTGTTCCCTTATGGCGTGTTCCCTTGTGGCGTGTTGCCTTGTTCCCTTGTGACGCGCCACAAAGACAATGAACCTTTGTTTTTTAACGTGCCCGTTCCCATAGGATGTTCCCAGGGAACATGTGGCCTCGTGCACGGAACATGTGGCTTGTGACCGGGAACACAGACAATGAACATGCCAATTCTTTTTCAGCTAGAGGGAACACGTTATTACGAGTGCGATATTGTATGGAAACTTGTGTGAAATTCACCCAGTCCATTGTGAGTTCCAAAAAATGGCCGGACCTGAGATGAGCACCCGGGAGGAAAATAAATGCAATCAATACCTGATCAGGGAGGGGAGGGGGCATAGTTTGAAAAATGTCCCGGGCTCCCCACATATAAGCCCCCCCCCCCACCACAGTTCTGGGTCATACTAATATTTATCCCGGATTTCACTAGCATAAAATAAATGGAAACAATACCCAATTTGTCAACGAATTCAAAACGTCAATGAAATCGCTTGCCAAAATTATTGTCTTAGATACACTGAAATTAATACTAATTTAAAAGAAAGAAATCCTGAAGGAATACACCCTAGACACTCAAGGGGGCGAAGTACATACTAGTACGATCCGCGATCAGTACGAATAATTTGAACAAACGACAATGGGGCTCCCACACAGTTGGTATGTCCCCCATCCCCACAAGGTTAATCCGGCTCTGAATTCAATAGCGATATCCTCCTCATCCTTCCGATTTTCAGTAGTTGAGTTCATCGTCGAGCTATCAATATATCAATAAAAAAAAGACGGTTCGCATAATGATAGTTGTGTCTTGTGTTAATTTGCTCTCTCATCAACGTTCGTATGTAGACTTTTCTTTTACCTATCTTTCCATCGTACATTGCACACGCCACAAGGGAACATCCTATGGATACGGGCGAGTACAGGGTCTGGGAACAAGGTCACAACGCCACAAGGGAACACGCCACAAGGGAACAGCCTATGGATACAGAGCCTAATAATCCACCTCTATTTCTCTCTCAAACTAAGTCACCTTTGTTATATTCGCAGATTTTCTACCAAGAGTTGCTCTGAAATTCTTTTCTACTTTTTTGTATTCATCACTACTTTCCTCCAATGTTATATTGTTCAGCTTTCCTTTAACGTCTTTTACCCAGTGTTTTGGAATTCTTGGGTCTATTCCTAGAGAAAACAAGGGGTTGCCATGTAAGATACGCCCATATTTTGCAAAATATCGAAAGAGAACAAGCTAAATAAAGCGATTTTTCATACAACCAGGGTCACAAAAATACATTTTAAGTTTCATCAAAATCAGATAAAAAAATAAAATTCTAAAATGTCCAAAAACTTACCACACGAATGTGAACGGGCGTCCGGGCGGACGGGGGAAACAACAATATATGTCCACATGAAAATGTGGGCGTATAAAAATAAACATGATTAAATGAACCTTGTGGTTGGTACTTTAAAAATAATTATTGAAAGCATTTGCAGTTGCATTTTCACTTAGATTGAATATGGTCGACTTCACTAAGACTCTTAAAACTCATAATTTAAAATATAGTCATCAAGACATACCAGCAACATCTACATTCTGTTGAATTTGATTGAATTCCTTTTGGTTCTGTTCACTTCTGACACTCTCCAATGTTTTATTTATTTGATCAACTACGTCTAAAACATCATCGACAAGACCAAATATATTAATGGCCTTAAGTGATGGAGGGATAGCAATTTCCACATGAAAAAAATGTTCAAGTTTTCTAATTTTTCTTTCCTGTAAAAATAACACACCACAAAACAAAAATCTGATTATAGAGCTTTACTTAAATGACAATATGCTGCCATCCACAAATTTAATACATGGTCGAAAAGATAAAACACACAGACTACGTAGTATTATATATAGTATTTTTTTAGTTTGGGGGATTTACTTTCTGGGTGTGTTCATGATATCTGAATATAAATTCGAAAAGGCGCAAAATACTTGATTTTTTCAGAGATGCAGATTGATGTTCAATATTATATTTCTAAAGTTAGGTCTTGTCAGGCTAAAGTATCCATTAAGCAGTTCGCATGTTAAAAGTTATTTATTCGCAGAATTAAATCTTTATTTAGATTCAAAAAATAGGTTAATTGGTGATAATCGCAGAAAATTTAAATGATGAATAACAAAACAGTTCTTTTCGAAATAAAAATGGCATATGCTATGCAGTGTGCCACGGGGGAACTTTTGTCGGGACAGCAAAACTGTCAAGATTTCCTTAACACGTATGTTACACGAGACTTCGGTTTCTTGTTTCACTTGTACAACAAGGAACTGTTCTTTGCCAGGCCCCATTCCCGCATAAATGGTTTGCCAGGCCCCATTCCTGCATACATGGTGGACTGGTGCGACAACACAGTACGTGGGCGTATAAGCAATCGGGTTACATACCTCATCATTACTAAGATCCTTAATAAGCTTCAATTGTGATTGCTTAGTTGCACGAGCATACTGGTGGTCAAGTTCCTTAATGATATCAATTACCCCTGTTGACTGTTTAGAAATCTCTTCAAATGAATATACTGTAAGCTCAATAGGCTTCGAGAAATCTGATGTCATTCCAGGAGCCATGTGGGGTGGTAGTTCTTCCGGACTACTTGGCATTGGCGATGATTTGACAGAAGGCATGTAACTAGATACATAATCTGAAATAAGATTGGCAATACTGTCAGAGGCCTTAAAGTACATGTATATTTAAGGGTTATAAGAATATAAAAAAATACCTACAATATCATATGAAATTTTATATGAAATGCAAATTGCCACCTCCTTGATTAAATTAAATGATTATATGATTTAAGCAAGCTGTTTCCATGCAAGATACGCCCACATCTTGCAAGAGATGGACAGAGAACAAGCTGAAAGGTAGATTGCCAGGTAATGCCCATAGCAACTAAATCGTACAAGAGGTTGACAAAGGTTGCCGCTCACCAATATGCGACCAAGCTAACATATTTAACAAGGTTCATAAGAACCACACACGCAACATCCTACAACATTTAATTGAAACCCATCAAGCAGTTCGGGATAAGAAGTCAAACTGTTATCCCTTTTATAAGGTTTTAATCAGATATTTAACACACACACACAATGACAGACATCTGAAACAGAAATTTGTCACAAAAGATTTATATTTACTTGCAAACTTTCGAAAATAACTCTCTTTGCTTGGCTCCCCCTTTTCATTGAATAATATCTGGAAAGCTTTGTTGAAGGTATCTAACAAGGGTTGGTCAAAGATGACCAGTTGAACATCTTTAACTGTGGATAATATTTCACTTGCTTCGAAAACTGCTTCAAATATTGATTTGGCAACATCTTCTATCTTACCTCCTATCCCTGTAAAATTTTAAAGTTAATTCGTCAAGTGCACAAAAACAAAAATATAAAAATTAATACATGTACAATGCAGTCTTAATAAGTTCGCCACGTGACCCCGCGGTGTGGATAGTTTGTTAATACAATTATTATCATATTCTTGTACCCTAATTCGTAATCATCTATGTGTCATGTCACTGAGCAAACTCAAAATGGTATTGACCTGGCTGTTGATAACTTTGCAAAATCTCTTAATGAGATAATCTCACCGTATTACAAGAAATCAATTTATACACATAAGGTGAATTCAATTCGCATTAAGAGCCCAGATAAACCTTGGTTTAATGATCTCTGTAAAGATAAATACAAATCATATAAATTAGCCTTAAAATCATTTAACAAAAATAAATCGGTTACGAATCGAATATATCTCTCACAATGTCGACTTGATTATAAAAAATATGAAATTAAAGTAAAGAATATTTACAAAACTCATCAAGGAAATATGATGGACCTATTAAGTAAAAATAACCCAAAGAGATTTCATCAGCTGTTTAACAAAAAAAGGACCAAACCTTGTAATATTGAATTAAAGGAATTTTTTGAGCATTTTGCTAAACTATCTTCACATGACTCGGAACATAACGAGGAAATTAACGAATTTTTAAATACTCATGATATTTATTTCCCCCGTCACTATAATGAGGACTTAGATTTCCCAATCAACGCTGATGAAATTTTTAAGGCTATAAAAAACCTTAAAGCAAAAAAGGCTTGTGGGTTTGATCAGATCTTTAATGAGGTGTTTATACTATATTCATCAAAACTAATTCCATGTTTGCTAATACTATTTAATAATATTCTAGAGTCTGGCATATACCCAACGTCATGGTGTATAGGAAATATTGTTCCCGTATTTAAACGTGGAAATGTCAATAACCCAGATTGTTACAGAGGAATCACTTTAGTTAGTTGTATGGGGAAGCTCTTCACTACAATTTTAAATAATAGACTTCTGGCTTTCGACAATATAAATAACTTAATACCACACTCGCAATTTGGTTTTAGAAAAGGTTTGAGTACGACTGATGCTATTTTTATCTTTCAATCATTAATAAATAGAACACTAAAAAAGAAAAAACGTCTGTATTGCTGCTTTATTGACTATAGTAAAGCTTTTGATTTAATCAATCGATCATATTTATGGTACAAATTAATTAAATCTGGTATTGATGGCAAGCTTTTAAAATTGGTTCGTTCGCTATACAGTAAAGTGAAATGTTGTGTAAAATTGAATGGTAGTTTATCCGAACTATTTTCATGTAGTGCTGGTTTGTTTCAAGGTGAAATATTATCACCTTTATTGTTTTCATTATATATTAGTGATGTTGAATCTCATTTTAAATCTAGTAATTGTCTGCCTCTTACATTATCTTACATTAATATATTTTTAATAATGTATGCCGATGATAAAGTTTTATTTTCTGAAACGCCAAAGGGTTTGCAGGAGCTGTTAGATTCACTTGCTGTATATACTAATAAATGGGATTTAACGGTAAATATTAGTAAAACTAAAGTTATTATTTTTAGAAATGGCGGCAAAATAACGAGTAAAGAAAACTGGAAATTTAATGGTACTGAATTAGAGGTTGTAAATGAATTTAATTATCTAGGTATTTTACTTAATTTTAACGGTAAATTTCTGACCACACAGAAAAATTTAGCATTGCAAGGAAGAAAGGCAATGTTCTCAGTTATAAAAACTTGCAGGGATAATTATTTTAATGTTAAAACTTCATTGTATGCCTTTGATACTTATGTGTGTAGTATACTTAATTTTAATTATGGTGCTGAAATCTGGGGGTTTCATAAAGCACCTGAGATTGATAAACTTCATTTTTATTATCTTAAATTAATTTTAGGCGTTAAACAATCCACGAATCATGACATGCTATTATTTGAATTGGGTAGATATCCTTTACAGATTTTAAGGAAAATTAGAATTTTTAAATATTATACTAAACTTTTTTTTACCGAAAATGACTAACTTAGATGTTGTTTAATTGAAATGTATAATAATAATGATACGTGGATTTGTAACCTTAAAAAGGAATTAGATTGTTTAGGATTGGGGCATATGTGGCAAAATGTTGACAAACATTCCGTGTCCATTTTTAAACAGAGAATTTTTGATATTTTTAAACAGTCTTGTTATAGCAATATCTGCCAGTCTCCTAAAGGTATCTATTATCAACATCTTGTATCAAATTTTACACTCCAACCTTATCTTTTAAAGCCTATAAAGCCTATATTATTAAAACACTTAACTCGTCTACGCTTATCATCCCATAAATTATATATAGAATCTGGTCGATATACTAAAGTGCCACGTGATCAACGTGTATGTACATTTTGTCAGCTTGATGAACTGGAAGATGAATTTCACCATGTTTTAATTTGCCCGTCATTTGGTGATATACGCATTAAGTTTATCAAGCCGTATTATTATACTAGACCTAACGTTTTTAAATTTTTTCAGTTACTAAGTACCAGTAATGTAAAAGACTTGTACTCACTTGGTAATTATTTGTCTTATGCTGATAAACGTCGATCAGAATTATTAAAAATATAGATAAATAAATAAAATTGTAATTTAAAGATGTAGAATGCCTAAATGATCATAACCTAAATGTTGTTTAGTATACTAGTATAATTAACTGTAATATTAGATTATTATTTTTGATGACAATATAGTTGGTATGTAACTTAAATGTCCACTCTCGACATATTAACTTTGTTATATTGTACATATTGTAGATTATGTAAATATTGTAATTATATGTATACTGATGAGTTTGATACTCAAAGTAAATAAAGAACTGAACTGAACTGATCATGTCTTGAATTATTATATACTAATAATAGAAAGTAGTGATTCGTTTGATTAGACCTAATCCCAGCAAAACATACCCGATGTGACAGTTTCAGTTGGTCCTCGGTGTGTGTTTGGTTCTGGGCACTTGCGCATGCCCGATGCTATTGTTTACGATAGTTACGCAGCTATACCTACTTCCGCCAGTTTCAGTTTGGTCCTCTTGTCAGTTTTGGAAAAAGTAAATCAATTCAATTCAATTCTTTTATTTCTTTAAGTCTACTGACTCATCAGATAACATATATACACAAACATTATAGTTACATACAAAAAAACACAATATATACATGGCAGTTAAATAAAAACATACAAAAAGTATGGGGATGAGTGTAAATAAGTTGCATTAAATTGCTAGCCTAAAAAGGATACACAAATCTAAACAAATTTAAAGAATAAGTAAATATTATAGCCTTCATAAAATTATCCGTTAATTTATTTTCTTTTCGATCTTCTAAAATGACTTTAAAATGGGGAAAATAAGATACATTATTACCATAATAAAAACCAGGTAACAGTCAAATCAATGGCCGGGGGGGGGGGGGGACATTCTAGTTAAGACAGGTAATCTGGCAAGTTTAATTATTATTTAACAGAGTGGTTCTTTTCTTATCTGCAAAAATGAGAAATTTAGCCAGGTTTCGTATTTCGGATGTTGAGGTTGTACCTAATAATTGAATTAGTTTAAATATGTTAGGTTTTCGTAAAAAGTATGGTTTGATAAATTGGTGACGCAATTCATTATAGCAAGGGTAGCTTAAAATAAAATGAAATTCGTCTTCTATAATGTTCAGGTTGCAAAGTATGCATTTTCTTTCACTACGCTCTATTTTATTGTATCGGCGTACTTCTATGTTTAAATTATGCGCGGATATACGGAATTTGCTAATAATTTTAAGGAAAATAGGGTTAACGCTTTTTTTAAATAGCTCTGCAGCGTAAAGTTAACAGTTAAATGTTGATAAACAATACCTTTGGCGGACGGTTTTATTTTTTCCATATTTTCTTGGGCGAAGATATCATATTATAACCTATTTTTTATAATATGGAAAGTACTGTTATTAACTTCTTTTAAAAGCAATATATATCCAAGACCAATTCTATCTAATTCAGTTTTAATAAATTTAATCCAACTGTCATTATTTAAAATCATATCTTCATAGTGTTACGTAGACGAATCCAATATTTAAAAATCCTACATTTTCTATCTAAAATTAAAGGGTATCTACCGAGTTCATTATAAATCATACTACTACAAGTTGTATTACGGACGCCAAGTAATTTTTTGCAAAAAGAATAAATGTATTTAGTTAAGAGTATTGTCATTAATAAACATACTTGTTATCGTGATTAGCTGTTGTTTTAGTGATCAGTAGTTACACGATCAACGGATCTAAGATGATTGGCTTGAAATTGATAGTTCTATCGTTCGTGATTTGTTGCCATTGTTTTTTTTAGTGATTAGTCGTACAATCAGTGAAAACCATACAATCGAGAGTTTACTGGGGTCTGGATTTTGTCTAATTTATAATTTAGAGAACATGTCAGGTCTGAAGAAAGACCCATAACAGGCAGATTTAACTCTTGCATAATGTATGTTTAAAAGCTGTCAATAAAACTATCCATATGGGATCAAACCAGGATGTAGCTTGGCATTTGACTCATTGATACTTCAGTCACAAATAAGTAACTGAAAAAGGGATCACTTAATTTCCAGTGGCGTAATATTTTGTTCTGTTAGAAATGTATCAATCTACGGTGGCCTTTTAGGGCCATAAATTGATTTATACATTTTCCTTTAAATTTACCGCATATGAGAAATCGTAGCGAAAACTGTGATAAATATTAAAAAAACATGAAAAACCTTTCCTCCGCGGTGTAAATATTTTCTCCGCGGTGTAACGTAAAATTGTATAATCATCGCACGTGGAATCTTTTAATCATTGTGGGGGGGGGGGGGCGTAGCCATCTCGTAAAATTTGGTGAGACTATGCCATTTTTTGGAGGAGCGAGGGGTCTGGGTCTTCCCCCTAAAAAATTTTACGAGATGGCTACGGGGTTAAACTAAAAACATCACACCAACATATTAGGATATATACAGGTTTTATACGGATATAATCTTAACTAATCCTAATAATTACTGTAAATGAATAGCAGTTATAGCTGCTATGTAACTTTTTTTTGTTTTTTTGGGGGGGGGGGACCGGGGGTGGCAAGTATATTCAGCCCCCCTCTGGTGTCTGTCATTGTATCCAGCACTGATTTGTCTTTTTTATTGATATTATTAATATGTGTCCGGCACTATGTTAATACAAGCCAACAGCGAGGCTGATGTCCTTCACCAAAATCCCAAACAAATTGATCACACATTTATTTTTTTCAAAAGTATCGAGCAATCAAACTGATTATCAACTATACACTAAGTTTCACCACTCTCTATCAGATAGAATCAAAGTTATCTTGTCCCAAAGCATCAACTAATAAAATCGCTTATCTCTGCTTAGCTTGGCTTTAGCTCGAAATGTTAATCATTGAACTCAGTCAAGACATATATATGAACATCTACGTCAATATGAAAATGTGGGCGTATAATAAACTTGTCCATAGTTTTCATACCTATTGCCAAAGCAGGAAAAGCTATTGATGTACACCCCCTTGCATCTGCTTCTTTTAGACATTCAATCATAATATTCTTCAATTCAGATCCAAACCTACTGACATCTACATGTATAACACATTTACATTGCATTTCTCCAACACAAGTAGTTACAGCTATACCTTTATCTCGCATGGTAGCGGCTGAAAGATATATGGTGAAGAAATATGATAAAGTGGCTAAGATTCTAACTCAATATTTTCCATAATATTCAAAAATTAAAAACACAAATTAGAATTTAATATTAGTCCATTTCCAATATGATACACGAGTCGTGTACCATATCCTTTCGGGTGCAAAATCAATGAACACATAAAATTACATAATTGATTAGAAATTAAAATTTGTTTTAAAAAATTGAATATAAATCATATTATATACATTCATATTACATTGTACACATTGGAGTGCACGTAAAAGATCCCTTGGCAGTTGAAATTCGATATAAGAGTAGGTCGTAGCGCCGCTGCCCGGGCAAAAATTTCCCTCATAGCACACTGTATGGCGTATGCCCGTCTTCAATTAGCTCAGGTTTAGTGCATAACAGTAGGACGTTAAACCCCATTTCATTCATTCATTCATTCCATCTTGGATCATGATGCATTGCCAGTCAACCATTTGTATGTCAGCTGTATTATTACAATGGGTCAAACTGACAAATTCATTTATGCAAGCATACAACATTGTCCAATATTCTCTTCTGATACTAAATGCCTCTATTTTGTATCACATTGTGTAGAGTGTATACTATACATCTCAATATTTAAAACATATTTTACCAGCTGTTAAGCGAATGCTGTACAACTTTTATATTAAAACTGACCTTGATTTCTACATTCTTCATAAAGATTTTCACCACCACGTTTTAAAATCTCTTTAGAAACAGCTCCTGTAATATATTGGGAGTTCAAGGCGTTTTATCCCTATACAAAATGAATCATATCGCTTTTCAATTATATGCAATCCAGGAAATCCTTTATTCTAACTTTAGTTAACTTTATTAATCTCACCTTTAGTTAAATCTAAATTGCTGTTTGAACCATTAACAATGGCTCCCACACATGTATTTATAATATTACCAATATCCATTCTGAATCTGACCCTACCAATCTTCACTCCCTGTCTTAAATCAACACCTGATATAGTGATAGGACTAACTGCTGATGTATAACCCTCAGCGCCTTTAGCTGAAATATAAATGCTTGAATAAAAAAAATTGAGAGGGGAGATCAAAATTCACAGACGCTGATGTTCTACCAAGGAATGAAAAAAGGCTAGATAATTTAGTTACTGTCAAGTACTTCTCTGTGTTAGACATGTACAGATCGTACCACTAAAGTTCCTATTCACAGAAGAGAACATGGCATGCCAGTCTTTACTTTTGATCCTCGTGGATTCATCGACGATCTGATACTATTTAGCAAGATTTACGAAGAACATTTTGAGCATATTTCCATGGCTTTAAACAGATTACTACAATACGGTATTAAGCTTGCGCCTAAAAGTGGTGGAGTCTTGGCCTAAAGTAACCAGTGCGGTTGTGCCGAGAACATTTAATAGGTTTGTAGGATACTATAGGTGTTTTGTTAAATATTTGTCAACTATGGCAGAGTTAGATGATCAACTAAGACGAAGGGGTTGAAGGATATATAACCGTGCTGGTTATAGTAGTTCTATGTTAGAATTTAAATCTAAAATATTTCAGATAATACTTTGAATTTAAAAAGAAAATAAATCATCAAATTTTATTCTGTATACAAGTAAACTCCCAGGACAATAATTATTATATTTCTTCAAAACACTGTGCGTGTATGCTATTGAAAGGTGGCTATAGCCAAGGGTGAAATGTTACGTAATTCTAATGGCATGTTAATTTATTATAACCCCTTGTTGTTTATAAAACGGTTATAGATAGAAAGTAACTGTCAGTAAGGCCTGTCTAGTGAACATGCCAATCGGATGATTAATCTATTAATTGTTTTATTTACCATTGTTTTATTTCTTATATTGTACATCATTACATCAATGCTTATTTATGTCAACACTTTATCTAGCCAAGTGATTAGAAGTAATTCCATATAAATGTGTGATTGTACTTGATACGTCAGTATTTCAGGTCTACCCGACTTAGTAGCATTTGGTACTTGTCGGTTATCCGCGGTCCTGTAAAGTGTATGTAGATAAGTTTTATTGCAAGTTTCCAGTATTAAAGATTTGAAGAACCATTCCACACCTTTGTAATATCTGACGGACCTCACGGAGCAACCTTTACCAAACTGAAACGTCTAGTCAAACCACCAATGCTAGGATAGGCTAATTTTAACAGACCCTTTACAGTGAACACTGATGCCAGAGATCAACGATTAGGAGCTTTGTTTTATCAAGAGCATGGCGGATGGCAAAGAGTCATCTGTTATTGGGCTATCTAAAGCCGATATGAATAACCCTAAACATAAACTTGAATTTTTGGCTTTAAAGTAGGCTATAACAGAAACATTCTGTGTCGTGTTGACAGATAACAACCATGCCACATTTTTATTGTCACGACGGTTAGATGCATTTACCAATTCCATTTTTTCTATCAAATTCAGAGAAATCGAGACAATGCCCTAATTAGACTAGGAGATACAAGGAGATGGTGAGAAATACATATATCGAGCTGGAGGACGTAATTATAGGTCCATTGGAGAATATTAAACCTGTCAATGGGTACATCACTTCCTGTGATGAACATAGCATCCATTCAATAATTAGAGCTCGTATGTGCGGATATGGCAACATCTTGGTTATAATAGACCATTTTAACAGGTATGTTCAAGTCTATACTGTACGGGACATTTTTGATGGTTTTATCGGTCAATATGGCATTCCCCAAAGAATTCACAGATATCAAGGACAGCAATTTAAAGGGAAATTCATCAAGGAATTGTGTCAACTAACTGGTATGAAAAAATCAAGAACGACACTCTACCATCAGCAGGGCAATGTGCAAAGTGAAGAAACGTTACTCGATATGCTATAGTCTGGCAGAACTATGACTGAACCTGGAAATTGTATACAAAGATTTTTTTATGATAGATTTTAGAAGCCTAAGGTGTCCTCTTTTAAAATCTGCCAGGTGAACCTCAGTCACCCCTGAACTACTTGAGAAATTCAAGACGGCCACCATTTCAAATAATCCCCTATATTTACCAGAGTATTTGATTAGGGTGCTAAACATGCAAATAACCCACAAAAATCTAAGTAATATTCAGTTTAATGGAGAGGGGGTCTATAGGCTTCTGCCTGTTCTCCAATCCAGTTTCTGTGAATAAATATTGTTTTTTAAAAAAAGTTTAACCCTTAAGTCGTGTTTCCGACTGCAATCTGCGACAGCACAACACAAAATACTGTACATTCTAAGCCATCCCTAGTGCAGCTACAAGCAAGCGTACTACATGGGGTGTCACTCTTGCGTCCACAAGCCACATGACAGCCTACAGAGAAAGTTGACCGGTTGTAATGTTCTCAATCAATAGCCCTCACGTAGCAGTACAGTTCTGGATCAAGTTCAGACGGATTAAGATCGTCCAGCGAATACCTCACAATAGCTTGGTGTTGACATCTTATACGTTTGTTACAAATGTATTATTAGATGGAGCAAGACTACATGGTTTAGGCGGGGATGATGACGCTACATTTCCAGTTTTGAATGCTTATACCTTCCAGAATATGCAACTAGACACCTCGGCCATGACCGCAAAAACACTTTTAGCTCCCACACCGATTTCTGCATGGTCAAAGTATCTTTACCTAATTATGTAGAACATTTGACTGATTGCATTATTACCAAAGCACTGCTGTCGTGAGGTGGTGGGTGTGTGTGTGTGTGTGTGGGTGGTGGGGGGGGGCATAGCCCTAATGAAAACAAACAAACTACCAAAACTGTATCATCAGAATTGTCTAAAACTTGTTTCGGAGGTGCTACAATTACGTCTTTGAAGTCTCCACAAGTATTTCTGTGCAGTCCATTCGATGTTTTTCATACGTACACCAATCAGTGCCACACCTAGTTTTACAGAACCTGAACAGACGCAGGAACTCTTTAGGTATTAAGAAACCCTCGACGATCTCTATCACCATTGTATTTAATCATTAAAAAAAACATAACTGTTAATCTTGTCAGTGATTTGATTTGTTTTAATATAGTTTATTAATTGACGAATGCACACTATAATGTATCTATACTTTAATCATTATTAAAGCATTATAACATAGCTGTGAGTTTTATTTCAAAGTTACACCAATTGACAATTGAGCACGATGTTTATAATAAAATGACAAATGAACAATAAATGTGCAAAAGTATATCATTGCCATGGATTACATTACATAACCTTGGATGTATCTCCAACTGTGAAAGAGTCCTTGCTAATGGTGTTGTTGCCTGGGAATACGAGAAGTTCAGAAATGCTAAACCACAGTAACGGTCCAGAGAAAAGAGGTCAGCCAGTCCGTAAAAGTGAACAAATTCATGCTGGTGACCCAGTACGTCAAGTGATTCTTAGGAGAGGGGGGGGGGGTACCATAAAAAGAAAATCCACTGCAATTCAAAAGACTGTAGAACAAATTGTCACTGGTGCAGTCTCAAAACTACCAGAATGAATAACTTCCCAGCTCCACCTTTTAGACACATGAAACGTACTAAAAGATGTTTCAAGACTTCTACCACGAAAGTTGGTACCTCTACCGCCAACTCAACAGGCAATGAAAATACAAGATCAATACAAAGAAAACTTTAATGGGGAACCTTTCCTCCAGTTTGGCAGTGATACAAACAATTCAGGTGGAATTTTACTACATGTATTCAACAACAGTCATGACTCAACCAGTCATCGGTTGACTGACGAATCAACCAAAGTTGGACTTGAAATATGTTACCAGCTTCTATCGACAACCACATAGTTCCAGTGTCGGTGCTCCACTTACAAACAAGACCGGTGATACCAATTTCCGGGTGTATTTCAAGTTGCTAGTATTAAAGGCAGATTTTCGTCTGCTATCTGCCATCAAAGCTACCTAACAGACACTGAATTTGGCGCTTATTCTTTGAAACACTAACTGATCACCTGGAAGAGAAGGCGCAAATACAATCATCAACTACTTAAAGGATACCGACATTTGGAGACCTGGTAGTCGTTACAGCAGGAATATGTATACAATTGAACTATGTTTTAGTTTAAACATATTTTATTGCATCAACAAAAATAATTCGTGATACAATTGGATTGGACAAAAGTTATTAAAACTTACAAACGTCCTTTCCATATTTAGAAATTGTATAAATATAATAGTGCAGTTATACTGGAAGAATTGTGAGGTGTAACAAATATAGATCTAATATACATAACATGCATAATATACATAATAAATAACAAACAAATAAACAAACAAACAGAAATGAACAGGGTGCAAATTAACATAGCTTCCAAACGACATTTAAAACGTTTAGTTGCTTTGATATATGTACACACTTTTTCGAAGAATGAGTTGTTTTGGTGGATGGTTAAATTGCTGTCTCCCCACAATAGGGTGTGGACATTAATCGTAGAAAAAATGGTCAAGGATTCAATTAATTTTGCTCTTTCGCTATTAAAAACGTCACACTGTAAAAGAAAATGGTTTGCGTTTTCGTTTAGATATCCACAATTACACTGAGGGCTATTAATCAATTTAATTTTATGAAGATCGGAATTTAACGAACTACACTGATGAAAAATTCTAGTATGTATAATATTTTCTTTTCTACCACTGTTGTGAAAAAAGCTGTTATTGTTAGTACTATTTAATTTAGATTTAAAGTGATTAATATCAGGAATTGATTTTATAGATTCGTGTAAGTTGTTCCAGTCTTTTACTGTTTGGGGGAAAAATAACTTTTGATATAATGTGGTTTTACAAAAAGGAACAGGGATATCAGAATTGTTACGTAGGGAATAATAATGCTTTGCCATGTAAAGCTCGGTTAATTTATCTGTAAGATTAGTGTGGAGAATTATTCTGCGGCGTTCTGATAAATTAACTAAATCACTTTCATAATATAAAGATTTTTTACTTGAGTATTTCGGGAGTCCTGTAATAATTCTAGCTGCCTCGAGTTGATTTTTTTCAAGTTTATCGCGATCAGACACATTACAATAATCCCACAATTCACAAGCGTATTCAAGAACGGATCTTATGAAAGATTTGTAAATAATTTCTAATGTTTTTCGATTAAGTATATTTAAATTTTCTTAATATATTTAAACGTTTAGAAGCAGCTTTACAAATATTATCGACATGTTCGGACCATTTACAGTCGTGTGATAGAGTAACGCCAAGGTGTTTGTAATTAACTACAACATCTTATGGTTCACTACCAAAATGTAAAGTTTGGGCGTTCTCGGAGGTTTTGCTGAAATGCAATACTTTTGTTTTAGAAGGATTAAATATTATCAGCCAATCTTTGGACCACGAATTTAGTTTGATTAAGTCAGCGTTTAATGACGTTTCTATTTCATATACACGCGATTTGGTGCAACCAATGGCGGTGTCAACGGCAAATAATCTGGCTGTATTGTCCAAAGAATCTTAAATATCGTTTATGTATACAAGAAATAAAAATAGACCCAATACAGAGCCATGGGGGACTCTAGAATTAAGCGGTACGGTCGACGAGTAAGATTTTTTTTTACAAAAACAGCTTGATTCCTGTCGCTTATATAACTGCTAAGCCAATGGAGAAATGTACCATCTAATCCGTAACTAGTTATTTTTTGTAGTAAGCCAGCGTGGTTCACTCTATCAAATGCCTTAGAGATGTCACAAAAGATGAAGCTCGAACTTTCGCCATTGTCTAATGACTGCAGTATGCTATCGTATAACTCAATAAGTTGGTGTACAGTCGAAAATTTAGGTCTAAAAGCCAGATTGATAGGAATTTAGTAAATTGTTAAAATGAAAATAATTGTAGATGTGTTTAAAAACTATTTTTTCGAGTAAGAGTAATTTACTATTAGCACTGAACAACAATATGGGTTGATAATTAGTAACATCTGATTTGTCACCTTTTTTTGAATAGTGGCATAACATTAGCCTGTTTCCATATCTTTGGGAATATTCCCTCTTGTAAAGATTTATTAAATAGTGCAGATAAGGGGATAGAAATACGTTTTGCTAGATGCTTTAAGAGGAGATTACTTATCCTATCAGGACCGTTTGCTTTTCTGATATTAAGATCTAAAATTAAGTCAGTTTTTATACGTCCACATTTTCATGTGGACGTATTATGTCGTCGCCCCTGCCCGTCCGTCCGGACGTCCCTACAGGTCACAATTCTTGTCCGATTTTGACGAAACTTGAAATATAGCTTTATCACCAAAAGATCTCGGCTGCTTTCGATATTGGCATGTATCGGATCGAAACTTCATGGATTATGGCCCCTGATTGTACGAACAATCACGTTTTTAGCTTGTGGACCCTAAAGAGGTCACAATTTTGAGCCGATTTTGATGAAACTTGACGTGCATGTTTATAACCCAACGATCTTCGTTCCTTACGATATTTGCGCCTATCGGAACGTAATTTCCTGAATTATGGCCCCTGATTTGTGGTCCCTCTGGAGGTGACAATTATTATCCGATTTGAAAAACCGTTCGATTATATCAACGTTACACCCTAAGGGAGGTTGAGTTCGAATTTCGGGAAAATCGGATCAAAATTGCCATACAAAATGGCCGCCGTTTGTACGCGAATATTGTTAAAAAATGGTAGATCAAGGTTGTGGACCCTGTAGAGGTCAAAATTTTAATTCGATTTTGATGAAACTTGAAATGCATGGTTATAACCCAAAGATCTTGGTTCCTTTCGATAATTGCGCATATCGGATTATGGCCCCTGATTATACGCAAAATCGCCTTTGTTTAGCTTGTGGTCCCTTTGGAGGTCACAATTATTATCCGTTTGATTATATCACCGTTACACACTAAGGAAGGTTGAGTTCGAATTTCGGGCAAATCGGACCAAAATTGCCATACAAAATGGCCGAAGTTTGTACGCGAATACTGTTAAAAAATGGTATATCAAGGTTGTGGACCCTGTAGAGGTCACAACTTTAATTCGATTTTGATGAAACTTGAAATGCATGGTTATAACCCAAAGATCTTGGCTCCTTTCGATATTTTCGCATATCGGATCGTAACTTCCTGAATTATGGCCCCTGTTTATACGCAAAATCGCCTATGTTTAGCTTGTGGTCCCTCTGGAGGTCACGATTATTATCCGATTTAAAAAATCGTTTGATTATATCACCGCTACACCCTAAGTAAGGTTGAGTTCAAATTTCGGGAGAATCGGAACAAAATTGCCATACAAAATGGCCGCCGTTTGTACGCGAATACTGTTAAAAAGTGGTATATCAAGGTTGTGGAGTGAACCCTGCAAAGGTCACAATTTTAATTCGATTTTGATGAAACTTGAAATGCATGTTTATAACCTAAAGATCTGGATTCTTTTCGATATTTGCGCATATCAAATTGTAACTTAATGAATTATGGCCTTTGATTGTAGGAAAAATCACTTTCGATATTGCTTGTCCTCTATCCATCTCTCGAAAATGTGGGCGTATCCTGCCTGGCAGTGCCAGCTTACTATCTTTTCAGAATTTTGTATATCAGGCATTCTAAATCTAGAGTTTCTTTTAGAGCGAAATTCTAATAAGTCGCTTAGTGAGTCATTATTGGATACGGATATAAAAAACGAATTTAGTAATTCTGCCTTTTCGCAGTCAGTGTATGCAACTTTACTATCTGTATTTGATATTAAAGTCGGTATAACGTTTTTAACATTTTGCCCTAATAAGTTATTCATTGAGGACCAAAAATCACTAAACGTATTATTTCGATCGGTGATAGTTGAAACAAGTTTATCAAAATATTTAGATTTTAATTGTTTTTTGAAATTGTTAACTTTATTTCTTTGTTTCTTGAACCTATTCAGATATATGGTCCAGCTTCCAAGAACCAACAACAATATCGAAGGGTGGCACAGATGATTTCAGACTTCAACCAGTGGTTGCTATGTCAGCATATATAAGTTTCCAGATGCCCCGAAGAAACACTAAGATCTACAAGACGTTACTATGGACATTTGGTAGTCGCAACCGTAGGAATATGTATACAGTTGAATTATGGTTAAGCTTCCAAGAACCAATATAGAATGGTGGCACAGAATCTGATGATTTCAGATTTCAGTTAGGGGTTGCCATGTTAACATATGGAAGTTTCTAGGTGCCCTGAAGAAACACCAAGCTCTGTAAGAAGTTACTGTGAAACAGATAATAGCTGTAGAACAACCTGTACTGGACATTATAAGTTCAACACTCACCATGTGTTGATATTTTTACGTGGTATTACTCATAATATTCACTTGTGATAACTTTGGATCAGTCACTGGATGACTGCTATTATGGACAACATCTTAAGTAAACTGAACCATTATAATTATATGTCAATGATTAGTGATGTATAATAATAAAGAACATTTAAGCATTGAATTTTTTTTTCTACTAAAATACTCACAAATGTAGAAAAACAACTTAAATTATAATTGTTGCATTGATCATCAAAACAATAATTTGTATCATTTATGTTTCATTCAGACCCCCTGTTGTGAAGCTATTTGGAGAACCAAAAAAAACATGCATTCTGGGATTTTGGAGATAGTTAACATATTATGTAATTCTACCTGTTTACCCTAATTTAAACGAAATGTATAACAATAAACTTTTAATAATACATGGAAGAAACAAAGAACGAAATTATCTCATATGGTTTTAGTACTCAACAAAAATCATTGGGGGGGGGGGGTCTAAAAACCCTTATTTCTGTAACGCAAACCCTAATTGAACTATAATAGTTTTCACCGGATTCCTAACCGCCATAAAAAAAAGGTTATGTAAATTTTTTAAACTGGTTGAGTAAAACATGATTTTCGAATACGACTTAATGCAAATGATTTTTTTGAGATTGGACTAAGAGTGTTTTTCATGGCAGAGGTGTATAAGGTTCTATATTATGCAATATAACTGTGCTGTTCTTCTAATGCCTTTCTGCATGTTTGACCCTGTAATTATGGGCATTGGTACTGGTTTTGTGGAGCTAAGTCAAAGATTTTCAAATTTAGGAGGGGGGGGGGGTGTACGTTTTTCGCCAATGGCGGCTGTTAATTCGCATATCTTGCATCAGGTAATTATTTGATTATATTCTAAATGTGTTTATATGTGTCCCTGGCCACGAAAACATCGGTTTGGATACAATTTCCATTAAATTTGAACATTTGATAGCCCAATTATCGCATTAAATCAATTTTTGAAACATAAAATTATGCTAATTAGCATATTACGCAATTAGACCCCTTCGCACAGAAAATATTTTAGAACATTTTTAGTATGATGTGCAGGAGACCTTACTGAAATGCATACCACCAAAAGAAATTTTGTTGCAATTTGTTTTGGGTTGGGCCCTTTTTTCAGCTTAAATTAACTGGACTAAAAGGAACAGCTTTGTGAGCTTGGTTGTATTCTCCCTCGCTCGTCTGAGTAGTAGACGCTCCAATCGAAACACATCTTCAATAGAAGGTTTGATCTAGCCTTAACCACAAACATATGATTAAGTCCTTCGACATGTTTCACTCTGCATATTTCGGCACTAAGTTTGATTGGGTATAGGCCCAGCCTATGACCAATCAGATTCCCTGGTAGTCGCGAATACCAGGTCTCGCGCTTTTAAGCTAAAAGTTCGTCCAATGTCAAAGTTTCCGTGGAGGTCGCGATGTCACAACCTCTGATTGGATGCTGCTGTTGACGTGTCTGCAGATAATGTAGCTATAATGTCGGGAGTGGCACATTATTGAAGCAAGGGTTAGATGATGTAAAACTCGCGGTCGTTGCTCCAGGAATATGATAGAAACAGTGCTTACACAGGCCACTGTATTTATGTCATCTTGTTATGAACCAAATTGATGTATGAAACACGCTGGAGGGTATAAACATCCAAAACTGGAAATTTATCGTCACCACCCCCACCCAAAAAATGAAACGCGCGAGAATGTTTTTAGCCATGATAATTTCTATCAAGGAATCTGATAGGTCTAGAGCTGGGTCCAGACCTATCGAAATTAGCATTACCCGAAGGCTTTCATAAGATGTGAGAGTTAAAGCGACATCAAGCCTTCTATTGAAGACGACTTTCCACAGTAACCACCTTTTGCAAATAAAGTATGTATACAAGAATGTATATCTGTAACAACAACACTGAACCACAGAGTAGCTTTAAAGGAGAAAAGGTTTTTGTCATTTCACCTATATCCATGTAAACTACATGTATAAACGTTTAAATTATAGAACTTTATTTTAAGCATTGCATGCTTTATGGTAACCGAGACTCACCCATGTAGGGTGGGCGGGTGGCATTTAATCCCTACAGTGATTCTATTACTTATAGAATTACAATCAAACTTCGACTCTTACCAAGGTGAGTCTCGTTTAATTTTATAATTCTATTACGTAATATCACTTCCGGGATTAATTGAGATTTTAAAGCAAATGAAAAAAAAACCTTCAATAATCTAACATATGTACCTACTTATGTTACATTGATAGCATTATTGAAGAACAGCTGCCACGAAGGCATCACCTGCTTCTATCTTCTTATCATATAATAAAATAAAACCAAGTACGAACAATCCAAACCATCAGACAAAATTCGAAGTCCTAAAAAACGGTATAGGCAAAATATCATAATTATCATAAAACTTGGAAAATGTTTTCTCATTTGACCATCCAGCCTTCTGTAGAATGTCCTGAATCGGCACTGATTTAGCTTTTGCTCTTGATGTTGAAGCTGATCTAACACTATGTCTTAGATGTGTCTTTTCGTAAATGTTTTGTCCTGAACAAATACTCCTTCAGAACGGTATAAACACAAAGTCTCCTTTCTGGAGGGTACGCTTTAAAATGCAATTAGCGGGTTCCTATACCAAGGTCTACTTTGCTTAAGTAATCCCACAATTTCAATAACAAATTCAAAATTCCACTTATGTACACTATTTACATCTAAAAGATGAATGGACAATTAACATATATAGTTTAAGTGACAAATCTTTCAGACTGATAAATTTTACTGGAGAAAGCCTCCGAAGATACGCTAAAACTTTAGAAACAGTCCATTTACTGATATATCTAGGCAATGTTGGTCGTAAGTTGTAAACTCCTTTTAAATATCTTATTACCAATGGATGTGATCCAATCAAATGTCTTTCACATTTTATACCTAATGCTGACAAAGCGCTTCTTGCAGTGTTGATGGAACTATATCCCAAACCAGTCTCAAATAAAGTTGTTAAAAATTCCATTACATTATCGACAGATGGTTGAAATGCACTAATCTGTTCTTGACTACAGTATTGAAACCATCTATTTGTGAACGTTTGATATTGTGTTTTAGTATCACTTTTTCACGATGACATTATAATTTCAACTGTTTGTTTAGAAAACCCTCGTTTTCTATACAATTTCCTGACACAAGACAGGCTATCAGAACTAGAGTTTTCTGCAAGGGACGGCCCCCTTCTCGACTTGGAATCTTTAACAAGTGTTTTGTTTTGGGAAATATTAACGGTCTGTCTATCAGTAATTCCATCAACCTGGAAAACCTCGGCTGAGTTGGCCAAAGAGGTGCTATTACGACCCCTTTTGTCTTTTCCCTTCGTATCTTTTGTACACATAATCTCAGTACACTGAAAGGTGGAAAACATAGACAAAATTAAAATCTGCCCAATTTAGACAAAATGCATCTACATGTATAAATGAGGCTGTAGGTTCAGGTTTCCATTCACAATATTTTTCAATTTGAAAATTCAGCCGAGAGGCAAACAAATCTATTTCCGGTTTCCCCCATTTTTCTGATATTTTCTGAAATACTATATCTTTCAGTTTCCATTCTGTTTGGTCATTAAATAGTCTAGATTTCTTGTCAGCCTCAACATTTAATGTTCCTGGATTGTGGGCACAAGACAGCCAAATGCCCTGCTTCAAACACCACAACCAAATATCTCTTCTTATATCATTACATTCAAATGATTTCGAACCTCCCATGTTGTTTATATATGCAACTGCTGTTGTATTGTCTGATAATATTTTAACATGAGTTTTTTCATTTTTTTCATTGAATGATTGTAATGCAAACTTAATTGCCAAAATTTCTTCTAAGTAATTTATGTGTTTTTCTTTTTCTTCCTCTGTCCATTGACCATCTATCTTAAGTGTACCTAGCCAAGTGAGGAGGCATCAGTTTCAATTATGATATTAGGATTACCATAAAATATTTTCCTATTCTGTGAAAAAACATTCAACGACCACCACCGAAGTTCTTGCTTCATTGACTCTTGCATCATAACTTCCTTTTGAATTATTCAGAGCTTCAATTTTTTCTCCCTCTAAATTTCTGTAGAATAATTTTCCTTCTTCAATAGCAGAAGAACTTGATACAATAAGCCAAGTAACCCTGGCTACATTTCTGATTTTTTCTTTTTCCTTCAAATAAATTTGCATTGCATTCTGCTGCAATGCGTTCTTTTTTGACCTCTGGCAAAGAGACAATCATATTTTCCGAATCTATGATATTTCCAAGAAATTTTTATCGTTTTTGTGGGTTTTAATTGAGACTTATCAGGGTGAATTATGAAACCCTACCTTTCCATTAAGGAAACAGATTCTTGTATATTTTCTGTTCATTCATCATATGTATCTGCACATAATAAACTATCATCAATGTAACCAACGCTAGTGTAGCCTATATTTCTCAATCTAGAATAAACTGGTTTCAAAATTTTGGTAAAATATCAAGGTGCTGAAGCCAGCCATTGGGTAAATTGAAAAATCTTATTTTTGAATTGGAATCTGAAGAATTGTTGATGTTCTTGTGCAATTGGAACACTATAGTATGCATGTCTCAGATCAACACTTGCCATAAATGTGTCTTTATTTATAAGTTTCAGTGCAACTTCAAATGTGTCCATTGTAAAATGATGATATGGTACAAATTCATTGCACCTTTTAAAATTAAGTATCATTCTGTATTCCCCATTAGGTTTGAGTCTAATAAATATCGGTGACAAAAAATGTTCCCTTTCAATTTCATGGGGAACTTCTACTGATACTTGGACGAATTATCAAACAGAAATTCTTAATTTTCTACAATGTCTAATATTTTTTCATCTGATGTCAACTTTTTCCACTCATGAACAAAATTTTTCAATCTACCTGCTTCAAACTTAGTAAAAGTACTAACCTCATTTTTTTCTTTTACTTTCTGAACCCTCTCAAACCCCCTCTGCGAGGGAAGTTTTTTGAACCATTGTCATAGCTGGTCTTGGCAAAGTCTTGGCGTGGAAAGCTGTCATATGACCCTCTATAGACGCCACGTCCTCGGTAAGCTCTAGAGCCACGAAACAATCTGCCTCTGCCACCTCTACCAAATCGTCCTCTGAACCGTGGACCTCCACGTCCACTATGTATACGATTTGCTATTTTCGAACAGTCTTCAATATCCTTGGCGACTTTCGATACACCATCTCCAAAGAGGAAATTGGTATATGGTTGTGACTGTGCACATAAATGGGTGTACTCACTGTTCAGTTCAGCTCTGATAAAATCTCTTCTGGCCAAATTAATTTGTCTATTTGTGTGACCAAGCAAAGCCAAAACATCATTGCAATCTTCAATAACACCACTTGACTCATTTTCATCTTTTGCCACTTTATATTATTAACTGTTTTGCTAAGCAATACTGCAGCTTTTACAACTGACCTTTCAATGTTTTGTAATTCTTGTAACATGTCTGAGCGAATGGGGAAATTAAGTCCCAAATCATTTGATTTGTCCTGACAGTTACCAACCCGTCACAATTTTCTGGTCTAGGGTTTACTTTATCTTTGATCATATCAAGATATTGGCTCTCATCCATGCCATTTCTAAACAAGTCTGTTATGTTTTCTGCCAAAGTTTCATCAATATTTTCACCTGTAACTTCTTTTTGTTTAAAACGTTTGGACATGGTAGCAAATCTGCTTTTCACAACAGATTGTTCTGGGTCTTTTGATGTATCTTGCACATCAATATTATTATCATCTGATCTAGGTTTTTTGCTTGGGGCTCAAGGTCTAAATCACCATTTTCATCATATTCTTCATGATCATATTTGTCATCTTGCTTTTTCTGGTTATCAAGAATGGACTTTAACACGCCCATAAATTCATTATTGCCTACGTCAGTGACCTTTTCTTCTGGGGTCCAAACTACCACACGTGGCACTGGACGTTTTGTTACTTTGAGGAGGTGTCCCATTGGAATAACTTCGCTTGCCCCTTTTCTTGATAAAGAGGGTCTAGCTCCGCGTCTATTAGACTGAGAACATCATCCTCGCGACTAGTACTCTTCTTATTAAGAACATCGTCCTGAGTCTGTAGGCAGGGGGCTCGGAGCGGGCCCGATTTCGGGGGGGGGGGGCTACTGACCATACCCCCCCCCCCCCCATAACCTTTTTTCGTTTTTTTGAGCTTTTGGCGACATTTTATTTTCACTATTAAAAATTATTGCCGGGGTAGGTAGCCAACAAAAGAAATATATGTCCACAGCACCTAAGTCGTCCCAGCAGTTGACAAAGGTTGTCGCCTATTTATTCTTTTCAAGTACCTTAAATATTTACCTAAAATCTGATCAAAAGTAACAACCTAACCGGGGCCTTCTTTTCAACTAAGTACATTATTAAATAAAACGTCACATGTACCTTTAGTTTTGTTCGAACCTTTCTTGTTTTTCTTCTTCGTCATTCCTTTGGTATTTACTTCAGCTTCAAATGCCTGGAATGGCAAATATACTAATTAATACATTACTAATTAAGAATCTGTAATCTTTATATTTGAAAGAGGAACCGTCTAAAATGAACTCAAAATTGTTTTATCGAGGCAATGTATATTTTATACCGAGGAGTAGTTGAACTTCCTAGTTCTTTTAAAAAGAGAACGAGAGAAAAATTGGGTTTAATGTCCACTCAACACAAAATAGATTACTGCGGGGTAACTATGGTACAATTTATTTCCCCAAATTAGCTCGGACATAGAGATCTTTAGTATTGGTGGAAACTAGATGACCTAGAGGGGGTTCTTCTTACGTGAGAGTATGTAATAATGAGAAGTCACATCTGTAAACCACAACTGCTTTTATTTTATGATACCTATGCATGTACGTCAGACCACAAATCAAAAGGCTTATCTGACTTCTTTCAATTCCTAAATTGATGAAACACTGGTTGGCAGTGGAACACATTTATCCGGGTTGGAAGAGGGACTTTCGCCGGCGAATATACTTTTGATTTCTAACATTTTGAAAATGTCTTGTTGCAATTATATATCAAGTTGAGTAAATGTGGCTATGTATTAGAATTATTGATTAGATTGTTCCGATTTTTTGTTGTTCTTTAGTATTGAAATGATATGAAAACAATAAAACAAGAAAATCAAACATATTTTCTATTCACAAACATATTTTCTATTTGTCTAAGCCCCCCCCCCCCAAAAAAAAACAATTATAAACTAGATCTGCTACTGTCCCAAGCAGATATGAAAGCTTTCATATTCTTCATCACGTGCCATCGATTATACCAAGTATCTAAAAGAAAGTAACAAGAAAAAAAATATTAAAATTGGTCGAAAACTCGCGAAGTTACCAAGTTGGGAATTTTTCGACGTCAAAGGTCAGGTCAAAGGTCAAGCTCTCTCATGAAAGGACATTGATGACTCCATCTAGGCTCATGACCCTTTCCATGCTACGAGGCCCTCGAAGGTCAAGGTAGGGTCAAACTTCACTTCATGGGCCCGTTTCGCCCTCTCCGGTCCCCGGGCGGGCGTTTTGACGTGACGCAGCGACTCGGCGGGGTGGATATACCTTTTGAATACCAAGCCTCGAGACCCGCCAGGGCACCCTTCGGGACGTTTACAGGTGGGGGTGCGGGTACATCGGTGAAACATGCTTGTCCGGTGAGTCTCAGATGTAAACGACTAGAAGGAATGCAGTTATCAAGCTGAAAGTTAAAGGACACCTAGGCACCAGCGAGAGCTGGTTGGGACCAGAGTTTGGTACCGCTGGTGGTATTGGTTCCAGCTGTGCGCATGCGCGAATGTCGAAAAACGCCTTAGTTTTAAATATCGTGCCGCGTGCATGGCATTCGGGTGAGAGCTGCGAACTTTTTATACAATGGAGAGAATTGTCAAGGCTATTTTTCCCAGCCAACACATTTTGATTCGAACCCATAGGGGCCGAGCTATAAGGCAGCAAACATGGCCCTTCGTTTTGGAAAGCCATGTTTGACACCCTGTCACGTGACCGTGGTTAGGGTCAGGGGTCCCAACTTTTGATACGACGGAGGGAAGTGTCCAAGCTATCGATCCCGATCAAAACGTATGGATTCAAACCCATAGCGGCCGAGATATGGGGCCTCAAACGTAGCGCACGAAAAAGTGACTTGTTAGTCTAAAAACATTCGAAAAATAGGCAAAAAATAGGCCTAATTGCGCGAGCGTGTTTTAGCAGGCGTTACGGTTGTCGGAATTTCTTGAAATTTTCAGATATTGTGCCTTAGGATGTTAGCTAGCACATATAAAAATTTAAGTGATTTCTAATACGGGAACATGGCCTAAAAAATTCGAATCCAAGCCGACCCAGCAACTTTTTTTTATTGTAAAACATGGCCATATTTTTTCGAATTTTTAATTCGATCATCTTCTCCTTTTAATATGTTACTAACCTCATCTTGGCGCATCCGACCAGTATAAATTTATAAAAAAAATACCCCCTAATGATGCCTCGGCAGTCTCAGAACATCAAAACTTTGACAGTCTCACAAATATAGTCCGCCATTTTGAAAAAATCAAACCCAATCCGCATCGGTGCAGAAGACTCACACCCATCACACGAGACTAACAAAATGACTGTATCTTGTCGTTTGCAATTTCAAAATTCTAAAAAACTTTTTTGTCTCAAAATCGGCGAAAAAAGCCGTAAAATCGGTTTTTTGACCATAACTTTTGTTTTTTTTATCGGAATTAGATGGGACAAGTACTCAAAATTCGGGCTAGTAAATGGGCACATCGTGCCAAAAAAACAGGTTAATCGAAGAATTTTTAGCGCTGCTAGGGCAAAAAACACTTTTTTCCCCTTACGGAGTGCGGGAATTTACTTAGAAAAAAAACGAGAAAAAAATCCGCCACCTCACATGTAAACGACTTGAAGGAATGCAGGTATCGATCTGAACTTTTCAGGACTTTTAGGTACCAACGTGACAAGTGTGGGGCCGGAGTTTGGTAGTCATCATAACTTTGGTTCTAGCGTAGCGCATGCGCGAAGTCAAAACCGCTAACCTCGTAAACAACCTTGTCGGCACAGGAAATGTCAAAGGAGAAATTCGAATTTTTGAAATATTAGAATACCAAACACTCGACCATGAGCCAGGCTATCCTGAAATGTATTAATTTCGTTAATAGGAGACACACTCTCTAAGCCACGACCAATTGTGTATGTTTTCAAGCCCAATAATGAGGATTTTTTACTATATGTCATTTTCAATTCAAAATGGTGACTCCCGGTTGACCTAAATCAGAATTCTATTGCGACATTTTTTAGGCCTTCCTACAAGGATTCAGAAAATATAACTCCCGAGTCTGTAAGTAAAATAGCAAAAAAGCCTTATTGATTTTTCACGTTTAAAGATGGTGGCACTTCCGGTTCGATCGACAAACTCCATATTTTGTGTAAGTAAAATAGCAAAAAAGCCTTATTGATTTTTCACGTTTAAAGATGGTGGCACTTCCGGTTCGATCGACAAACTCCATATTTTGTGTACGAATCAGTAATTCCTTGTCTAGTATAGAAAAAAAAAATAGGTCATTCTGACCTATATTTCGACGATTTTTTGAAAAACTTTGATCCTTAATTTCACAAAGGAGAGATAAGTTAGAAAATTTCTAAAGTCATTTTTCAAGTCGCATCATTAAGGTCTACTTACATATTAAATTTCATGAAAATCGTACAACTACTAAAGAAGTTGTCGAGTTGGTGTAAACTTCCGGTTCGAAATCACAGCGACGAATTTTCGAAATTCGAAAATCCGAAATTGCAGATTTGAAGTAAAGGAGTCAAGGTATTCAAAGAAAAAAGAATTAGTAAAATAGGTGAAATAGTCACAAAGTTACAGCAAAGTAGGTCAAATGCATTTGTTCGTAAAATTCGGTGATTTCGGATGCGAAAAACGTTTTGAAAATATATTTACCCAACAGCCACCACCCATTTTTTTGAGGGGGGGGGGGTAGGTAAAAGTTTCAGAAAGATCCTATGAGTAGATTCTGAGAAATCCGATTTGTGGATAAAACACAAAAAAAAAATAATAAGAAGATACAAAAATCTGCTACTGTCCCATGCAGATATGAAAGCTTTCATATTTATCGTCACGTGTCATTGATTGTATCAAGTATCCTAAATAAAAGGATAAGAAGAAACTCGCGAAGTTACAAGTCTAAATATAGTATGAATCATTGCACCCAGGTATAACAATAATCTGAAAACTAAAGGGAAATAACTGAAACTTGTATTACTGTAATGAGACGGATGAGAAAATAAAATGAAAATGGCGGGGAAAAAAATTAAAAATGGCAGGTTGGACAGGCGACCTTACTCCTTGTCACGTACAACCGAGCATTCGAAAACACGCTAGTTAACTCAATGACAGGCGCGCGTGCTAACCATTCAGCCACCCAACCCCCCTTTGAAATCAGACACGTGCAATATGTCATATAGGAAGAATAAGAGGTCGCTCACAACAAAATGGTAAATTAATGAGTTTAGGTCAAAAGGTTGAGCTACTGTTTTAGAGTATTTAATAGTTTTAAAGAGACACGTTAAGAGTTGTTCATAGTTAAATGAAAGTTTAATTTTAAATAAGACCAATAAAATTAGGATTTAATAATGCCAGACTAATATTTCCAATATGTTTGGTTATAAGTAGGAAATCGTGACGACTTCTTAAGCATGTTTTAAACAAAGGGTCATAGACTGCAATATACAAGAATGGCACTCTGCAATAAAAAAAAACTGGCCAAAGCAAGATTTCTATGGAGAAATTAAATAATTGCTAGAACCAGAAAAATATTTATCCACTATAATAAATAAGCAACATAGAGAAAATGAAATGAAATTGAATGGGGTTTAACGTCCTACTGTGCTGCTCCTAAAATGGGCTACTGAAGACGGACATACGCCATAAAGTGTGCAATGAGGGAAATTTTACCCGGGCAGCGGCGTTACGACCTACGAGGTTGGACATGCGACCATACTCCTTGTCACGTACAACCAAGAAATCGAAACAACGCCAGTTGACTCAGTGACATACGTTATGATACAGAGCGCACGTGCTAACCATTCAGCCACGCAACCTCCCTAAAATCGGCAAATTGCTGATCTACAGCGAGAAATATTTCAACCGGGCCAAATTTTCTATTTTAACAGTTTAATTTGCACGGTACCTTTAGTTATCAACCGAATATTACAAAACTTTTAAAAATAAGCTCCCCCTGACCAGCTTAATCGTTTGCAATAAACGTTTGCCCCTTGAAATCGGCAAATTGCTGACTTTAAATTGAGAAACATTGCAACCGGACGAAATTTTCTGTTTCATCACTTTTACAGTACCTTTGATTACCAACCGATTATTACAAAACTTTAAAAATAAAAGAGAAAGAGAGAAATGCGGCCTAATGTCCATTCGACACAAACTAGGTCATTTCGGGACTAACATATGTTTTTTAATTGTATTTAAAAACTCCCCTTGCGCTTACTGGTCTTTAGCCTTTGGGAGGAAACCGAAGAACACGGAGAAAACCCACGAGATTGGACATCATACACCATGTCACGTGCAACCTGGAGATCGAAACGACGCCCGTTGACTCAATGACAAACGTTACGATACAGCGAGCACATGCTAACCATTCAGCCATCCAGCCTCCCTGAATTCGGAAAATTGCTGACTTATAGCAAGAAACATTTCAACCGGGCGAAATTTTCTGTTTTAATAGTTTAATGTGCACGGTACTTTAATAATTACCAACCGATTATTACAAAACTTTTGAAAATAAGCTCCAACTGACCAGCTTAATCGTATGCAATAAACGTTTGGCCTGAATTGAAAGTTCTGCACGGAAAAAGTTCATCTCGATTTCCCGACGTGGTTCCCCTTGTCAGTGAGGCAGAACGCAGGGCCTGACAAGCACAGCTGTCTAGTCCTTCGGATGGGACGAAAAACCAAGGTCCCGTGTACACATTGGAGTGCACGTAAAATATCCCTAAGCAGTTAGAATTCGATACTGTTGAATTAACTCTATACGATGACTAAATGCGTGGATTGTAGTCACCCACACTGCATGTTTCGCTTAACAATGAAAGGGTGCCGTTTTCAATGTTCGATCCTTTTGTTCTTCTACTCCTGATATGTTGGACTGTTGATCGATGGTTTCATATAAAAGACTACCAATAAGACTCTTTGTAGAAGAAGTTCCCAAAAAATAGTATGTTGACTTTACGAGAAAGACCTCTAAACATGCTCCAAATTGTAAAAATACGACTTTTTGGATTTTCAATCTCTTTTTTTCGGCTATCCCTGATATTTAAAAAAAATGATACAATGATTTCACACAACAGGCTAGCTATTAGACTCTCTATTAACAAAAGTTTCACCGCCCTCCCTTCATTATAACCGAAGTTATCGTGCCCTAAAGAATCAACAAATCAGCATGCTTATCTCTGCTTACCCTAAGCAGAAAATGCTCATCTTTGAACTCAATCATAACATTGACCTAGTGAACGTTTACAACAAGTTTGAACATTCTAGCTTAATTAGAATGAGAGTTATTGTGCTCCAAAGTCTCGGCCCTTCAAATTGCTTCTATTTTTCATTTTCAATTCAAAATGGTGACTCCCGGTTGACCTAAATCAGAATTCTATTGCGACATTTTTTAGGCCTTCCTACAAGGATTCAGAAAATATAACTCCCGAGTCTGTAAGTAAAATAGCAAAAAAGCCTTATTGATTTTTCACGTTTAAAGATGGTGGCACTTCCGGTTCGATCGACAAACTCCATATTTTGTGTACGAATCAGTAATTCCTTGTCTAGTATAGTAAAAAAAACTAGGTCATTCTGACCTATATTTCGACGATTTTTTGAAAAATTTGATCCTTAATTTCACCAAGGGGAGATAAGTTAGAAAATTTATAAAGTCATTTTTCAAGTCGCATCATTAAGGTCTACTTACATATTAAATTTCATGAAAATCGTACAACTACTAAAGAAGTTGTCGAGTTGGTGTAAACTTCCGGTTCGAAATCACAACGACGAATTTTCGAAATTCGAAAATCCGAAATTGCAGATTTGAAGTAAAGGAGTCAAGGTATTCAAAGAAAAAAGAATTAGTAAAATAGGTGAAATAGTCACAAAGTTACAGCAAAGTAGGTCAAATGCATTTGTTCGTAAAATTCGGTGATTTCGGATGCGAAAAACGTTTTGAAAATATATTTGCCCAACAGCCACCACCCATTTTTGGGGGGTAGGTAAAAGTTTCAGAAAGAACTAGATCTGCTACTGTCCCAAGCAGATATGAAAGCTTTCATATTCATTATCACGTGCCATCGATTATACCAAGTATCTTAAAGAAAGTAACAAGAAAAAAAATATTAAAATTGGTCGAAAACTAGCGAAGTTACCCTGAGTTACCAAGTTGGGAAATTTTCGACCCCAAGGTCAAAGGTCAGGTCAAAGGTCAAGCTCTCTCATGAAAGGACATTGATGACTCCATCTAGGCTCATGACCCTTTCCATTCTACGAGGCCCTCGAAGGTAGGGTCAAACTTCACTTCATGGGCCCGTTTCGCCCACTTCCGGTCCCCGGGCGGGCGTTTTGACGTGACGCAGCGACTCGGCGGGGTGGATATACCTTTTGAATACCAAGCCTCGAGACCCGCCCGGGCACCCTTCGGGACGTTTACAGGTGGGGGTGCGGGTGAAACATGCTTGTCCAGTGAGTCTCAGATGTAAACGACTAGAAGGAATGCAGTTATCAAGCTGAAAGTTAAAGGACACCTAGGCCGCCTAGGCACCAGCGAGAGCTGGTTGGGACCAGAGTTTGGTACCACTGGTGGTATTGGTTCCAGCTTTGCGCATGCGCGAATGTCGAAAAACGCCTTAGTTTTAAATATCGTGCCGCGTTGAGAAACCATGTTTGACACCCTGCGCATCAAACGTAGCGCACAAAAAAGTGACTTGTTAGTCTAAAAAACATCGGAAAATAGGCAAAAAATAGGCCTATTTGCGCGAGCGTGTTTAAGCAGAGTTAGTGATGTCGGAATTTCTTGAAATTTTTCAGAGATTGTGCCTTGGGGTGTTAGCTAGCACAAATACAAAATTCAAGTGATTTCTAATACGGGCAGATGGCCTAAAAAATTCGAACCCAAGCCGACCCAGCAACTTTTGTTTTTCGTGAAAAATGGCCATATTTTTTCCAATTTTTATTCGATCATGTTCTCCTTTTGATATGTTACTAACCTCATCGCGGCGCATCCGACCAGTATAATTTTTAAAAAAAATACCCCCCAATGATGCCTCGACAGTCTCAGAACATCAAAACTTTGACAGTTTCAAAAATATAGTCCGCCATTTTGAAAAAAATCAAACCCAATACGCATCGGTGAAGAAGACTCATACCCATCACATGAGACTAACAAAATGACTTTATCTTGTCGTTTGCAATCTCAAAATTCTAAAAAACGTTTTTAGTCTCAAAATCGGCGAAAAAAGCCGTAAAATCGTTTTTTGGCCATAACTTTTGTTTTTTCATCGGAATCAGATTAGACCAGTACTCAAAATTCGGGCTAGTAAATGGGCACATCGTGCCAAAAAACCAGGTTAATCGAAGAATTTGTGGCGCTTCTAGGGCAAAAAAGGCCTTTTTTTCCCCTTGTGGAGTACGGTTAAATCGAGATGAACTTTCTCGGCCAATGCAGGGATCGAACACCCGACCTCTAGGCTATGGCCCATTGTATCATATATAATACACTTAATCTCGACATTGATTTTCAGAAAAAATATTGTTTATTTTTAAACTTGAATTAGACTAGTAAAACAAATATTTTCTGGCAATAGAAAGTGTAAAATGGTCGCAGGGTTCTTGAAGTTGTACAGCACCCGGTGACCTATTTTTATTTAACTGGGGAATAAGTGATATTTCATATTATAGCAGTAAATGATTTAAATATTTCATAAGGATTTTAATACTATGTATATCATGTATGTGTCAAGGTCATAAAACGTCCGGTCATAGTATCATCCATCGAGGTTTCCCGAATGCAGATTTTCGCGACCGGGATAGATTTGCACTGCCCAGGCAACGTTCCATTGGTCCGTTTGCCTTCAAATTTGCAAAGATTGTACTTTGAGATTCTAGCTATCGCATATAAAAAATGGAAATGAGTGAGATTCCGGGAACAATGAAAATAAATTATAAACCCACCCCCACCCATCAAACTTTGTTTGCTTGAAAAATTGTCGTATTTTATCGATTTATTTTCGTTCTTGATATCTGAATATTATCTCCTTTTAATATGTGATAAATATCATCGCGGCACAGGCAACCGCTAGAAATTCCCGAGATTTAACCTTTGAATACCAAGCCTCGAGACCCGCCCGGGCACTCTTAAATATCGTAGCGCGTGCATGGCATTCGGGTGAGATCTACCAACTTTTAAAACAATGGAGAGAATTGTCAAGGCTATTATTCCCAGCCAACACATTTTGATTCGAACCCATAGGGGCCGAGCTATAAGGCAGCAAACATAGCCCTTCGTTTTGGGAAGCCATGTTTGACACCCTGTCACGTCACCGTGGTTAGGGTCAGGGGTCCAAACTTTTTATACGACGGAGGGAAGTGTCCAAGCTATCGATCCCGATCAAAACATATGGATTCAAACCTTGTTAGTCTAAAAACATTCGAAAAATAGGCAAAAAATAGGCCTAATTGCGCGAGCGTGTTTTAGCAGGCGTTATGGTTGTCGGAATTTCTTGAAATTTTCAGATATTGTGCCTTAGGATGTTAGCTAGCACATATAAAAATTTAAGTGATTTCTATTACGGGAACATGGCCTAAAAAATTCGAATCCAAGCCGACCCAGCAACTTTTTTTTTATTGTAAAACATGGCCATATTTTTTCGAATTTTTAATTCGATCATCTTCTCCTTTTAATATGTTACTAACCTCATCTTGGCGCATCCGACCAGTATAAATTTATAAAAAAAATACCCCCTAATGATGCCTAGGCAGTCTCAGAACATCAAAACTTTGACAGTCTCAAAAATATAGTCCGCCATTTTGAAAAAATCAAACCCAATCCGCATCGGTGAAAAAGACTCATACCCATCACATGAGACTAACAAAATGACTTTATCTTGTCGTTTGCAATTTCAAAATTCTAAAAAAACTTTTTTGGTCTCAAAATCGGCGAAAAAAGCCGTAAAATCGGTTTTTTGACCATAACTTTTGTTTTTTTTATCGGAATTAGATGGGACAAGTACTCAAAATTCGGGCTAGTAAATGGGCACATCGTGCCAAAAAAACAGGTTAATCGAAGAATTTTTAGCGCTGCTAGGGCAAAAAACACTTTTTTCCCCTTACGGAGTGCGGGAATTTACTTAGAAAAAAAACGAGAAAAAAATCCGCCACCTCACATGTAAACGACTTGAAGGAATGCAGGTATCGATCTGAACTTTTCAGGACTTTTAGGTACCAACGTGACAAGTGTGGGGCCGGAGTTTGGTAGTCATCATAACTTTGGTTCTAGCGTAGCGCATGCGCGAAGTCAAAACCGCTAACCTCGTAAACAACCTTGTCGGCACAGAAAATGTCAAAGGAGAAATTCGAATTTTTGAAATATTAGAATACCAAACACTCGACCATGAGCCAGGCTATCCTGAAATGTATTAATTTCGTTAATAGGAGACACACTCTCTAAGCCACGACCAATTGTGTATGTTTTCAAGCCCAATAATGAGGATTTTTTACTATATGTCATTTTCAATTCAAAATGGTGACTCCCGGTTGACCTAAATCAGAATTCTATTGCGACATTTTTTAGGCCTTCCTACAAGGATTCAGAAAATATAACTCCCGAGTCTGTAAGTATAATAGCAAAAAAGCCTTATTGATTTTTCACGTTTAAAGATGGTGGCACTTCCGGTTCGATCGACAAACTCCATATTTTGTGTACGAATCAGTAATTCCTTGTCTAGTATAGAAAAAAAACCTAGGTCATTCTGACCTATATTTTGACGATTTTTTTGAAAACTTTGATCCTTAATTTCACCAAGGGGAGATAAGTTAGAAAATTTCTAAAGTCATTTTTCAAGTCGCATCATTAAGGTCTACTTACAAATTAAATTTCATGAAAATCGTACAACTACTAAAGAAGTGTCGAGTTGGTGTAAACTTCCGGTTCGAAATCACAGCGACGAATTTTCGAAATTCGAAAATCCGAAATTGCAGATTTGAAGTAAAGGAGTCAAGGTATTCAAAGAAAAAAGAATTAGTAAAATAGGTGAAATAGTCACAAAGTTACAGCAAAGTAGGTCAAATGCATTTGTTCGTAAAATTCGGTGATTTCGGATGCGAAAAACGTTTTGAAAATATATTTACCCAACAGCCACCACCCATTTTTGGGGTGGTAGGTAAAAGTTTCAGAAAGATCCTATGAGTAGATTCTGAGAAATCCGATTTGTGGATAAAACACAAAAAAAAAATTTATCGTCACGTGTCATTGATTGTATCAAGTATCCTAAATAAAAGGATAAGAAGAAACTCGCGAAGTTACGAGTCTAAATATAGTATGAATCATTGCACCCAGGCATAACAATAATCTGAAAACTAAAGGGAAATAACTGAAACTTGTATTACTGTAATGAGACGGATGAGAAAATGAAATGAAAATGGCGGGGAAAAAAATTAAAAATGGCAGGTTGGACAGGCGACCTTACTTCTTGTCACGTACAACCGAGCATTCGAAAACACGCTAGTTAACTCAATGACAGGCGCGCGTGCTAACCATTCAGCCACCCAACCCCCCTTTGAAATCAGACACGTGCAATATGTCATATAGGAAGAATAAGAAGTCGCTCACAACAAAATGGTAAATTAATGAGTTTAGGTCAAAAGGTTGAGCTACTGTTTTAGAGTATTTAATAGTTTTAAAGAGACACGCTAAGAGTTGTTCATAGTTAAATTAAAGTTTAATTTTAAATTAGACCAATAAAATTAGAATTTAATAATGCCAGACTAATATTTCCAATATGTTTGGTTATAAGTAGGAAATCGTGATCTTAAGCATGTTTTAAACAAAGGGTCATAGACTGCAATATACAAGAATGGCACTCTGCAATAAAAAAACTGGCCAAAGCAAGATTTCTATGCAGAAATTAAATAATTGCTAGAACCAGAAAAATATTTATCCACTATAATAAATAAGCAACATAGAGAAAATGAAATGAAATTGAATGGGTTTAACGTCCTACTGTGCTGCTCCTAAAATGGGCTACTGAAGACGGGCATACGCCATAAAGTGTGCAATGAGGGAAATTTTACCCGGGCAGCGGCGTTACGACCTACAAGGTTGGACATGCGACCATACTCCTTGTCACGTACAACCAAGAAATCGAAACAACGCCAGTTGACTCAGTGACAGACGTTATGATACAGAGCGCACGTGCTAACCATTCAACCACGCAACCTCCCTAAAATCGGCAAATTGCTGATCTACAGCGAGAAATATTTCAACCGGGCCAACTTTTCTATTTTAACAGTTTAATTTGCACGTTACCTTTAGTTATCAAACGAATATTACAAAACTTTTAAAAATAAGCTCCCCCTGACCAGCTTAATCGTTCGCAATAAACGTTTGCCCCTTAAAATCGGCAAATTGCTGACTTTAAATTGAGACACATTACAACCGGACGAAATTTTCTGTTTTATCACTTTTACAGTACCTTTGATTACCAACCGATTATTACAAAACTTTAAAAATAAAAGAGAAAGAGAGAAATGCGGCCTAATGTCCATTCGACACAAACTAGGTCATTTCGGGACTAACATATGTTTTTTAATTTTATTTAAAAACTCCCCTTGCGCTTACTGGTCTTTAGCCGTTGGGAGGAAACCGAAGAACACGGAGAAAACCCACGAGATTGGACATCATACACCATGTCACGTGCAACCTGGAGATCGAAACGACGCCCTTTGACTCAGTGACAAACGTTACGATACAGCGAGCACATGCTAACCATTCAGCCATCCAGCCTCCCTGAATTCGGAAAATTGCTGACTTATAGCAAGAAACATTTCAACCGGGCGAAATTTTCTGTTTTAACAGTTTAATGTGCACGGTACTTTAATAATTACCAACCGATTATTACAAAACTTTTGAAAATAAGCTCCAACTGACCAGCTTAATCGTATGCAATAAACGTTTGGCCTGAATTGAAAGTTCTGCACGGAAAAAGTTCATCTCGATTTCCCGGCGTGGTTCCCCTTGTCAGTGAGGCAGAACGCAGGGCCTGACAAGCACAGCTGTCTAGTCCTTCGGATGGGACGAAAAACCAAGGTCCCGTGTACACATTGGAGTGCACGTAAAATATCCCTAAGCAGTTGGAATTCGATACTGTTGAATAAACTCTATACGATGACTAAATGCGTAGATTGTAGTCACCCACACTGCATGTTTCGCTTAACAATGAAAGGGTGCCGTTTTCAATGTTCGATCCTTTTGTTCTTCTACTCCTGATATGTTGGACTGTTGATCGATGGTTTCATATAAAAGACTACCAATAAGACTCTTTGTAGAAGAAATTCCCAAAAAATAGTATGTTGACTTTACGAGAAAGACCTCTAAACATGGTCCAAATTGTAAAAATACGACTTTTTGGATTTTCAATCTCTTTTTTTCGGCTATCCCTGATATTTAAAAAAAATGATACAATGATTTCACACAACAGGCTAGCTATTAGACTCTCTATTAACAAAAGTTTCACCGCCCTCCCTTCATTATAACCGAAGTTATCGTGCCCTAAAGAATCAACAAATCAGCATGCTTATCTCTGCTTACCCTAAGCAGAAAATGCTCATCTTTGAACTCAATCATAACATTGACCTAGTGAACGTCTACAACAAGTTTGAACATTCTAGCTTAATCAGAATGAGAGTTATAGTGCTCCAAAGTCTCGGCCCTTCAAATTGCTTCTATTTTTCATTTTCAATTCAACATGGTGACTCCCGGTTGACCTAAATCAGAATTCTATTGCGACATTTTTTAGGCCTTCCTACAAGGATTCAGAAAATATAACTCCCGAGTCTGTAAGTAAAATAGCAAAAAAGCCTTATTGATTTTTCACGTTTTAAGATGGTGGCACTTCCGGTTCGATTGACAAACTCCATATTTTGTGTACGAATCAGTAATTCCTTGTCTAGTATAGAAAAAAAAACTAGGTCATTCTGACCTATATTTCGAAGATTTTTTTGAAAACTTTGATCCTTAATTTCACCAAGGGGAGATAAGTTAGAAAATTTCTAAAGTCATTTTTCGAGTCGCGTCATTAAGGTGTACTTACATATTAAATTTCATGAAAATCGTACAACTACTAAAGAAGTTGTCGAGTTGGTGTAAACTTCCGGTTCGAAATCACAGCGACGAATTTTCGAAATTCGAAAATCCGAAATTGCAGATTTGAAGTAAAGGAGTCAATGTTTTCAAAGAAAAAAGAATTAGTAAAATAGGTGAAATAGTCACAAAGTTACAGCAAAGTAGGTCAAATGCATTTGTTCGTAAAATTCGGTGATTTCGAATGCGAAAAACGTTTTGAAAATATATTTATCCAACAGCCACCACCCATTTTTGGGGGGGTAGGTAAAGGTTTCAAAAAGATCCTATGAGTAGATTCTGAGAAATCCGATTTGTGAATAAAACACAAAAAAAAAAATAATAAGAAGAACTAGATCTGCTACTGTCCCATGCAGATATGAAAGCTTTTATATTTATCGTCACGTGTCATTGATTGTATCAAGTATCCTAAATAAAAGGATAAGAAGAAACTCGCGAAGTTACGAGTCTAAATATAGTATGAATCATTGCACCCAGGCATAACAATAATCTGAAAACTAAAGGGAAATAACTGAAACTTGTATTACTGTAATGAGACGGATGAGAAAATGAAATGAAAATGGCGGGGAAAAAAATTAAAAATGGCAGGTTGGACAGGCGACCTTACTTCTTGTCACGTACAACCGAGCATTCGAAAACACGCTAGTTAACTCAATGACAGGCGTGCGTGCTAACCATTCAGCCACCCAACCCCCCTTTGAAATCAGACACGTGCAATATGTCATATAGGAAGAATAAGAAGTCGCTCACAACAAAATGGTAAATTAATGAGTTTAGGTCAAAAGGTTGAGCTACTGTTTTAGAGTATTTAATAGTTTTAAAGAGACACGCTAAGAGTTGTTCATAGTTAAATTAAAGTTTAATTTTAAATTAGACCAATAAAATTAGAATTTAATAATGCCAGACTAATATTTCCAATATGTTTGGTTATAAGTAGGAAATCGTGATCTTAAGCATGTTTTAAACAAAGGGTCATAGACTGCAATATACAAGAATGGCACTCTGCAATAAAAAAAACTGGCCAAAGCAAGATTTCTATGCAGAAATTAAATAATTGCTAGAACCAGAAAAATATTTATCCACTATAATAAATAAGCAACATAGAGAAAATGAAATGAAATTGAATGGGTTTAACGTCCTACTGTGCTGCTCCTAAAATGGGCTACTGAAGACGGGCATACGCCATAAAGTGTGCAATGAGGGAAATTTTACCCGGGCAGCGGCGTTACGACCTACAAGGTTGGACATGCGACCATACTCCTTGTCACGTACAACCAAGAAATCGAAACAACGCCAGTTGACTCAGCGACAGACGTTATGATACAGAGCGCACGTGCTAACCATTCAGCCACGCAACCTCCCTAAAATCGGCAAATTGCTGATCTACAGCGAGAAATATTTCAACCGGGCCAACTTTTCTATTTTAACAGTTTAATTTGCACGGTACCTTTAGTTATCAAACGAATATTACAAAACTTTTAAAAATAAGCTCCCCCTGACCAGCTTAATCGTTCGCAATAAACGTTTGCCCCTTAAAATCGGCAAATTGCTGACTTTAAATTGAGACACATTACAACCGGACGAAATTTTCTGTTTTATCACTTTTACAGTACCTTTGATTACCAACCGATTATTACAAAACTTTAAAAATAAAAGAGAAAGAGAGAAATGCGGCCTAATGTCCATTCGACACAAAATAGGTCATTTCGGGACTAACGTATGTTTTTTAATTTTATTTAAAAACTCCCCTTGCGCTTACTGGTCTTTAGCCGTTGGGAGGAAACCGAAGAACACGGAGAAAACCCACGAGATTGGACATCATACACCATGTCACGTGCAACCTGGAGATCGAAACGACGCCCTTTGACTCAGTGACAAACGTTACGATACAGCGAGCACATGCTAACCATTCAGCCATCCAGCCTCCCTGAATTCGGAAAATTGCTGACTTATAGCAAGAAACATTTCAACCGGGCGAAATTTTCTGTTTTAACAGTTTAATGTGCACGGTACTTTAATAATTACCAACCGATTATTACAAAACTTTTGAAAATAAGCTCCAACTGACCAGCTTAATCGTATGCAATAAAAGTTTGGCCTGAATTGAAAGTTCTGCACGGAAAAAGTTCATCTCGATTTCCCGGCGTGGTTCCCCTTGTCAGTGAGGCAGAACGCAGGGCCTGACAAGCACAGCTGTCTAGTCCTTCGGATGGGACGAAAAACCAAGGTCCCGTGTACACATTGGAGTGCACGTAAAATATCCCTAAGCAGTTGGAATTCGATACTGTTGAATAAACTCTATACGATGACTAAATGCGTAGATTGTAGTCACCCACACTGCATGTTTCGCTTAACAATGAAAGGGTGCCGTTTTCAATGTTCGATCCTTTTGTTCTTCTACTCCTGATATGTTGGACTGTTGATCGATGGTTTCATATAAAAGACTACCAATAAGACTCTTTGTAGAAGAAATTCCCAAAAAATAGTATGTTGACTTTACGAGAAAGACCTCTAAACATGGTCCAAATTGTAAAAATACGACTTTTTGGATTTTCAATCTCTTTTTTTCGGCTATCCCTGATATTTAAAAAAAATGATACAATGATTTCACACAACAGGCTAGCTATTAGACTCTCTATTAACAAAAGTTTCACCGCCCTCCCTTCATTATAACCGAAGTTATCGTGCCCTAAAGAATCAACAAATCAGCATGCTTATCTCTGCTTACCCTAAGCAGAAAATGCTCATCTTTGAACTCAATCATAACATTGACCTAGTGAACGTCTACAACAAGTTTGAACATTCTAGCTTAATCAGAATGAGAGTTATAGTGCTCCAAAGTCTCGGCGCTTCAAATTGCTTCTATTTTTCATTTTCAATTCAACATGGTGACTCCCGGTTGACCTAAATCAGAATTCTATTGCGACATTTTTTAGGCCTTCCTTCAAGGATTCAGAAAATATAACTCCCGAGTCTGTAAGTAAAATAGCAAAAAAGCCTTATTGATTTTTCACGTTTTAAGATAGTGGCACTTCCGGTTCGATTGACAAACTCCATATTTTGTGTACGAATCAGTAATTCCTTGTCTAGTATAGAAAAAAAAACTAGGTCATTCTGACCTATATTTCGAAGATTTTTTTGAAAACTTTGATCCTTAATTTCACCAAGAGGAGATAAGTTAGAAAATTTCTAAAGTCATTTTTCGAGTCGCATCATTAAGGTGTACTTACATATTAAATTTCATGAAAATCGTACAACTACTAAAGAAGTTGTCGAGTTGGTGTAAACTTCCGGTTCGAAATCACAGCGACGAATTTTCGAAATTCGAAAATCCGAAATTGCAGATTTGAAGTAAAGGAGTCAATGTTTTCAAAGAAAAAAGAATTAGTAAAATAGGTGAAATAGTCACAAAGTTACAGCAAAGTAGGTCAAATGCATTTGTTCGTAAAATTCGGTGATTTCGAATGCGAAAAACGTTTTGAAAATATATTTATCCAACAGCCACCACCCATTTTTGGGGGGGTAGGTAAAAGTTTCAAAAAGATCCTATGAGTAGATTCTGAGAAATCCGATTTGTGAATAAAACACAAAAAAAAAAAATAATAAGAAGAACTAGATCTGCTACTGTCCCATGCAGATATGAAAGCTTTCATATTTATCGTCACGTGTCATTGGTTGTATCAAGTATCCTAAATAAAAGGATAAGAAGAAACTCGCGAAGTTACAAGTCTAAATATAGTATGAATCATTGCACCCAGGCATAACAATAATCTGAAAACTAAAGGAAAATAACTGAAAGTTGTATTACTGTAATGAGACGGATGAGAAAATGAAATGAAAATGGCGGGGGAAAAAATTAAAAATGGCAGGTTGGACAGGCGACCTTACTCCTTGTCACGTTCAACCGAGCATTCGAAAACACGCTAGTTAACTCAATGACAGGCGCGCGTGCTAACCATTCAGCCACCCAACCCCCCTTTGAAATCAGACACGTGCAATATGTCATATAGGAAGAATAAGAAGTCGCTCACAACAAAATGGTAAATTAATGAGTTTAGGTCAAAAGGTTGAGCTACTGTTTTAGAGTATTTAATAGTTTTAAAGAGACACGTTAAGAGTTGTTCATAGTTAAATGAAAGTTTAATTTTAAATAAGACTAATAAAATTAGGATTTAATAATGCCAGACTAATATTTCCAATATGTTTGGTTATAAGTAGGAAATCGTGACGACTTCTTAAGCATGTTTTAAACAAAGGGTCATAGACTGCAATATACAAGAATGGCACTCTGCAATAAAAAAAAACTGGCCAAAGCAAGATTTCTATGCAGAAATTAAATAATTGCTAGAACCAGAAAAATATTTATCCACTATAATAAATAAGCAACATAGAGAAAATGAAATGAAATTGAATGGGGTTTAACGTCCTACTGTGCTGCTCCTAAAATGGGCTACTGAAGACGGGCATATGCCATAAAGTGTGCAATGAGGGAAATTTTACCCGGGCAGCGGCGTTACGACCTACGAGGTTGGACATGCGACCATACTCCTTGTCACGTTCAACCAAGAAATCGAAACAACACCAGTTGACTCAGTGACATACGTTATGATACAGAGCGCACGTGCTAACCATTCAGCCAAGCAACCTCCCTAAAATCGGCAAATTGCTGACCTACAGCGAGAAATATTTCAACCGGGCCAAATTTTCTATTTTAACAGTTTAATTTGCACGGTACCTTTAGTTATCAACCGAATATAACAAAACTTTTAAAAATAAGCTCCCCTGACCAGCTTAATCGTTCGCAATAAACGTTTGCCCCTTAAAATCGGCAAATTGCTGGCTTTAAATTGAGAAACATTACAACCGGACGAAATTTTCGGTTTTATCACTTTTACAGTACCTTTGATTACCAACCGATTATTACAAAACTTTAAAAATAAAAGAGAAAGAGAGAAATGCGGCCTAATGTCCATTCGACACAAACTAGGTCATTTCGGGACTAACATATGTTTTTTAATTTTATTTAAAGATAGTAAGCTGGCTGGCACTGCCAGGCAGGATACGCCCACATTTTCGAGAGATGGTTAGAGAACAAGCAAAACCGAAAGTGATTTTTCCTACAATCAAAGGCTATAATTCATTAAATTACAATTTGATATGCGCAAATATCGAAAAGAATCAAGATCTTTAGGTTATAAACATGCATTTCAAGTTTCATCAAAATCGAATCAAAATTGTGACCTATACTGGGTCCACAACCTTGATATACCATTTTTTAACACTATTAGAGTACAAACGGCAGCCATTTTGTCTGGCAATTATGGTCCGATTTCCCTGAAATTCAAACTCAACCTTCGGTATGGTGTAACGGTGATAGAGTCAAGCTTTTTTTCAATCGGATAATAATCATAACCTCCAGAGGGACCATAGGCGATTTTTCGGGCAATCAGGGGCCATAATTCAGAAAGCTACGATATGATATGCGCAAACAACGAAAGGGACCAAGATCTTTGGGTTATAACCATGCATTTTAAGTTTTATCAAAATTGAATCAAAATTGTGACCTATACTGAGTCCACAACCTTGATATACCTTTTTATAACAGTATTCGCGTACATGCGGCGGCCATTTTGTATGGCAATTTTGTTCCGAATTTTTCCGAAATTCAAACTCAACCATCCTTAGGGAGTAACGGTGATATAATCAAACGATTTTTTAAATCGGATAATAATTGTGACCTCCAGAGGGACCACAAGCTAAACAAAGACGATTATGCGTATAATCAGGGGCCATAATTTAGGAAGTTACTATCCGATATGCCCAAATATCGAAAGGAACCAAGATCTTTGGGTTATAACCATGCATTTCAAGTTTCATCAAAATCGAATTAAAATTGTGACCTCTACAGGGTCCACAACCTTGATATACCATATTTTAACAGTATTCGCGTACGAATGGCGGCCATTTTGTATGGCAATTTTGGTCCAATTTTACCGAAATTCGAACTCAACCTTTCTTAGGGTGTAACGGTGATATAATCAAACGATTTTTTAAATCTGATAATTATTGTAACCTCCAGAGGGACCACAAGCTAATCAAAGACGATTTTGCGTATAATTAGGGGCCATAATTCAGGAAGTTACGATCTGATATGCGCAAATATTGAAAGGAACCAAGATCTTTGGGTTATAACCATGCATTTCTAGTTTCATTAAAATCAAATTAAAATTGTGATCCCTACAGGGTCCACAACCTGGATATACCATTTTTTAACAGTATTCGCGTACGAACGGCGGCCATTTTGTATGGTAATTTTGGTCCGATTTTTCCGAAATTTGAACTCAACCCTCCTTAGGGTGTAACGGTGATATAATCAAACGGTTTTTCAAATCGGATAATAATTGTGACCTCCAGAGGTACCACGAGCTAAAATAGGTGATTTTTCGGACAATCAGGGGCCATAATTCAGGAAATTACGTTCCGATAGGCGCAAATATCGAAAGGAACCAAGATCTTTGGGATATAAACATGCATGTCAAGTTTCATCAAAATCGGTTCAAAATTGTGACCTCTATAGGGTCCACAAGCTAAAAACGTGATTTTTCGTACAATCAGGGGCCATAATCCATGAAGTTTTGATCCGATACGTGCCAATATCGAAAGCAGCCGAGATCTTTGGGGGATAAACCTATATTTCAAGTTTCGTCGAAATCGGGTAAGAATTGTGACCTGTAGAGAGTCCACAAACAATTGTGGACGGACGGACGGACGGACGTCCGGACGGACGGACAGGGCGACGACATAATACGTCCACATGAAAATGTGGGCGTATAAAAACTCCCATTGCGCTTACTGGTCTTTAGCCGTTGGGAGGAAACCGAAGAACACGGAGAAAACCCACGAGATTGGACATCATACACCATGTCACGTGCAACCTGGAGATCGAAACGACGCCCGTTGACTCAATGACAAACGTTACGATACAGCGAGCACATGCTAACCATTCAGCCATCCAGCCTCCCTGAATTCGGAAAATTGCTGACTTATAGCAAGAAACATTTCAACCGGGCGAAATTTTCTGTTTTAACAGTTTAATGTGTACGGTACTTTAATAATTACCAACCGATTATTACAAAACTTTTGAAAATAAGCTCCAACTGACCAGCTTAATCGTATGCAATAAACGTTTGGCCTGAATTGAAAGTTCTGCACGGAAAAAGTTCATCTCGATTTCCCGGCGTGGTTCCCCTTGTCAGTGAGGCAGAACGCAGGGCCTGACAAGCACAGCTGTCTAGTCCTTCGGATGGGACGAAAAACCAAGGTCCCGTGTACACATTGGAGTGCACGTAAAATATCCCAAAGCAGTTGGAATTCGATACTGTTGAATAAACTCTATACGATGACTAAATGCGTAGATTGTAGTCACCCACACTGCATGTTTCGCTTAACAATGAAAGGGTGCCGTTTTCAATGTTCGATCCTTTTGTTCTTCTACTCCTGATATGTTGGACTGTTGATCGATGGTTTCATATAAAAGACTACCAATAAGACTCTTTGTAGAAGAAATTCCCAAAAAATAGTATGTTGACTTTACGAGAAAGACCTCTAAACATGGTCCAAATTGTAAAAATACGACTTTTTGGATTTTCAATCTCTTTTTTTCGGCTATCCCTGATATTTAAAAAAAATGATACAATGATTTCACACAACAGGCTAGCTATTAGACTCTCTATTAACAAAAGTTTCACCGCCCTCCCTTCATTATAACCGAAGTTATCGTGCCCTAAAGAATCAACAAATCAGCATGCTTATCTCTGCTTACCCTAAGCAGAAAATGCTCATCTTTGAACTCAATCATAACATTGACCTAGTGAACGTCTACAACAAGTTTGAACATTCTAGCTTAATCAGAATGAGAGTTATAGTGCTCCAAAGTCTCGGCGCTTCAAATTGCTTCTATTTTTCATTTTCAATTCAACATGGTGACTCCCGGTTGACCTAAATCAGAATTCTATTGCGACATTTTTTAGGCCTTCCTTCAAGGATTCAGAAAATATAACTCCCGAGTCTGTAAGTAAAATAGCAAAAAAGCCTTATTGATTTTTCACGTTTTAAGATGGTGGCACTTCCGGTTCGATTGACAAACTCCATATTTTGTGTACGAATCAGTAATTCCTTGTCTAGTATAGAAAAAAAAACTAGGTCATTCTGACCTATATTTCGAAGATTTTTTTGAAAACTTTGATCCTTAATTTCACCAAGAGGAGATAAGTTAGAAAATTTCTAAAGTCATTTTTCGAGTCGCATCATTAAGGTGTACTTACATATTAAATTTCATGAAAATCGTACAACTACTAAAGAAGTTGTCGAGTTGGTGTAAACTTCCGGTTCGAAATCACAGCGACGAATTTTCGAAATTCGAAAATCCGAAATTGCAGATTTGAAGTAAAGGAGTCAATGTTTTCAAAGAAAAAAGAATTAGTAAAATAGGTGAAATAGTCACAAAGTTACAGCAAAGTAGGTCAAATGCATTTGTTCGTAAAATTCGGTGATTTCGAATGCGAAAAACGTTTTGAAAATATATTTATCCAACAGCCACCATCCATTTTTTGGGGGGGGGGGTAGGTAAAAGTTTCAAAAAGATCCTATGAGTAGATTCTGAGAAATCCGATTTGTGAATAAAACACAAAAAAAAAAAATAATAAGAAGAATAATAATCTTAACAGAAACAATAAGCTTTCATATATGAATATATGAAAGCTTAATAATAATCTTAACAGAAACAATAAGCTTTCATATATGAATATATGAAAGCTTAATAATAATCTTAACAGAAACAATAAGCTTTCATATATGAATATATGAAAGCTTAACTAGATCTGCTACTGTCCTATGCAGATATGAAAGCTTTCATATTTATCGTCACATGTCATTGATTGTATCAAGTATCCTAAATAAAAGGATAAGAAGAAACTCGCGAAGTTACAAGTTTAAATATAGTATGAATCATTGCACCCAGGCATAACAATAATCTGAAAACTAAAGGGAAATAACTGAAACTTGTATTACTGTAATGAGACGGATGAGAAAATGAAATGAAAATGGCGGGGGAAAAAAATTAAAAATGGCAGGTTGGACAGGCGACCTTACTCCTTGTCACGTACAACCGAGCATTCGAAAACACGCTAGTTAACTCAATGACAGGCGCGCGTGCTAACCATTCAGCCACCCAACCCCCCTTTGAAATCAGACACGTGCAATATGTCATATAGGAAGAATAAGAAGTCGCTCACAACAAAATGGTAAATTAATGAGTTTAGGTCAAAAGGTTGAGCTACTGTTTTAGAGTATTTAATAGTTTTAAAGAGACACGTAAAGAGTTGTTCATAGTTAAATGAAAGTTTAATTTTAAATAAGACCAATAAAATTAGGATTTAATAATGCCAGACTAATATTTCCAATATGTTTGGTTATAAGTAGGAAATCGTGACGACTTCTTAAGCATGTTTTAAACAAAGGGTCATAGACTGCAATATACAAGAATGGCACTCTGCAATAAAAAAAACTGGCCAAAGCAAGATTTCTATGAAGAAATTAAATAATTGCTAGAACCAGAAAAATATTTATCCACTATAATAAATAAGCAACATAGAGAAAATGAAATGAAATTGAATGGGGTTTAACGTCCTACTGTGCTGCTCCTAAAATGGGCTACTGAAGACGGGCATACGCCACAATGTGTGCAATGAGGGAAATTTTACCCGGGCAGCGGCGTTACGACCTACGAGGTTGGACATGCGACCATACTCCTTGTCACGTACAACCAAGAAATCGAAATAACGCCAGTTGACTCAGTGACAGACGTTATGATACAGAGCGCACGTGCTAACCATTCAGCCACGCAACTTCCCTAAAATCGGCAAATTGCTGACCTACAGCGAAAAATATTTCAACCGGGCCAAATTTTCTATTTTAACAGTTTAATTTGCACGGTACCTTTAGTTATCAACCGAATATTACAAAACTTTTAAAAATAAGCTCCCCCTGACCAGCTGAATCGTTCGCAATAAACGTTTGCCCCTTAAAATCGGCAAATTGCTGACTTTAAATTGAGAAACATTACAACCGGACGAAATTTTCTGTTTTATCACTTTTACAGTACCTTTGATTACCAACCGATTATTACAAAACTTTAAAAATAAAAGAGAAAGAGAGAAATGCGGCCAAATGTCCATTCGACACAAACTAGGTCATTTCGGGACTAACATATGCTTACTGGTCTTTAGCCGTTGGGAGGAAACCGAAGAACACGGAGAAAACCCACGAGATTGGACATCATACACCATGTCACGTGCAACCTGGAGATCGAAACGACGCCCGTTGACTCAATGACAAAAGTTACGATACAGCGAGCACATGCTAACCATTCAGCCATCCAGCCTCCCTGAATTCGGAAAATTGCTGGTTTATAGCAAGAAACATTTCAACCGGGCGAAATTTTCTGTTTTAACAGTTTAATGTGCACGGTACTTTAATAATTACCAACCAATTATTACAAAACTTTTGAAAATAAGCTCCAACTGACCAGCTTAATCGTATGCAATAAACGTTTGGCCTGGATTGAAAGTTCTGCACGGAAAAAGTTCATCTCGATTTCCCGGCGTGGTTCCCCTTGTCAGTGAGGCAGAACGCAGGGCCTGACAAGCACAGCTGTCTAGTCCTTCGGATGGGACGAAAAACCAAGGTCCCGTGTACTCATTGGAGTGCACGTAAAATATACCTAAGCAGTTGGAATTCGATACCGTTGAATACACTCTATACGATGACTAAATGCGTAGATTGTAGTCACCCACACTGCATGGGGGACGTCTCACTTTCCCCACATCTATTGTTTAGAGTCAAGGTCCACTAGGCCATGACTTATTAAACAACAAAGGGGGTTTAAGGGATTAAAAGTATAGTCTGTAATAAGTTTGTGACACTTCAACATAGTAAATAAATACCTTTTTATAGTATAAATATTTATAAAGTTTTATATATAATAAGTACAGATATGTAATGAACAGATACCTATATTAACTAGATAAACATATATATATATATAAATTATAGCTCTGCAGTCAGCTCTGACTCTGGCCTTCATCTTCTCTACAACCTTCTCTGAAGGGTGATAATGTTGAGGAAGAGGAGATGCTAGAATACCATCGGGAATGGTAGCCCTAGCTGTACAGTACTTTTTGAAACATTCCCAGTATATGATAGTATTACGTCTAGACTTAACTCTGAATTTAAAACCATTCAACACTAAATTCTGACCACTTTTAGTAATAGGAATGTATTTAAAGTTAACCAGAGCGTTCGCCATTTTGGAATAACCATTTGTAATTCACAGGAGCTATATATATCAACTGATAAGCTGTGATTAAATATCGGTAGTTTAATTGGTTTTATTTCAAATTAATTATTACATCAAAACACCTCACAATGTAAATTTATAAGTAAACAGATTTCACTTATTTTCCCAATCTACTGGTGGTTGAAGTGTTCACCATTAACAATAATTAGAGTGAGAAGTTTACACCAGTTACACTATAATTAATTAAAACAGACTATAGCCCTACACCCACGGTCTACTAACCTCTTAATCCTTTATCAAAACATTCAAATGTGGGGAAAGTGAGACTAAACCACTGCATGTTTCGCTTAACAATGAAAGGGTGCCGTTTTCAATGTTCGATCCTTTTGTTCTTCTACTCCTGATATGTTGGACTGTTGATCGATGGTTTCATATAAAAGACTACCAATAAGACTCTTTGTAGAAGAAGTTCCCAAAAAATAGTATGTTGACTTTACGAGAAAGACCTCTAAACATGCTCCAAATTGTAAAAATACGACTCTTTGGATTTTCAATCTCTTTTTTTCGATAGAGAAAATGAAATGTAATTGAATGGGGTTTAACGTCCTACTGTGCTGCTCCTAAAATGGGCTACTGAAGACGGGCATACACCATAAAGTGTGCAATGAGGGAAATTTTACCCGGGCAGCGGCGTTACGACCTATGAGGTTGGACATGCGACCATACTCCTTGTCACGTACAACCAAGAAATCGAAACAACGCCAGTTGACTCAGTGACAGACGTTATGATACAGAGCGCACGTGCTAACCATTCAGCCACGCAAGTTCCCTAAAATCGGCAAATTGCTGACCTACAGCGAAAAATATTTCAACCGGGCCAAATTTTCTATTTTAACAGTTTAATTTGCACGGTAGTTATCAACCGAATATTACAAAACTTTTAAAAATAAGCTCCCCCTGACCAGCTTAATCGTTCGCAATAAACGTTTGCCCCTTAAAATCGGCAAATTGCTGACTTTAAATTGAGAAGCATTACAACCGGACGAAATTTTCTGTTTTATCACTTTTACAGTACCTTTGATTACCAACCGATTATTACAAAACTTTAAAAATAAAAGAGAAAGAGAGAAATGCGGCCTAATGTCCATTCGACACAAACTAGGTCATTTTGGGACTAACATATATTTTTTAATTTTATTTAAAAACTCCCCTTGCGCTTACTGGTCTTTAGCCGTTGGGAGGAAACCGAAGAACACGGAGAAAACCCACGAGATTGGACATCATACACCATGTCACGTGCAACCTGGAGATCGAAACGACGCCCGTTGACTCAATGACAAACGTTACGATACTGCGAGCACATGCTAACCATTCAGCCATCCAGCCTCCCTGAATTCGGAAAATTGCTGACTTATAGCGAGAAACATTTCAACGGGCGAAATTTTCTGTTTTAACAGTTTAATGTGCACGGTACTTTAATAATTACCAACCGATTATTACAAAACTTTTGAAAATAAGCTCCAACTGACCAGCTTAATCGTATGCAATAAACGTTTGGCCTGAATTGAAAGTTCTGCACGGAAAAAGTTCATCTCGATTTCCTGGCGTGGTTTCCCTTGTCAGTGAGGCAGAACGCAGGGCCTGACAAGCACAGCTGTCTAGTCCTTCGGATGGGACGAAAAACCAAGGTCCCGTGTACACATTGGAGTGCACGTAAAATATCCCTAAGCAGTTGGAATTCGATACTGTTGAATAAACTCTATACGATGACTAAATGCGTAGATTGTAGTCACCCACACTGCATGTTTCGCTTAACAATGAAAGGGTGCCGTTTTCAATGTTCGATCCTTTTGTTCTTCTACTCCTGATATGTTGGACTGTTGATCGATGGTTTCATATAAAAGACTACCGATAAGACTCTTTGTAGAAGAAGTTCCCAAAAAATAGTATGTTGACTTTACGAGAAAGACCTCTAAACATGCTCCAAATTGTAAAAATACGACTTTTTGGATTTTCAATTTCTTTTTTTCGGCTATCCCTGATATTTAAAAAAAAATGATACAATGATTTCACACAACAGGCTAGCTATTAGACTCTCTATTAACAAAAGTTTCACCGCCCTCCCTTCATTATAACCGAAGTTATCGTGCCTTAAAGAATCAACAAATCGGCATGCTTATCTCTGCTTACCCTAAGCAGAAAATGCTCATCTTTAAACTCAATCATAACATTGACCTAGTGAACGTCTACAACAAGTTTGAACATTCTAGCTTAATTAGAATGAGAGTTATTGTGCTCCAAAGTCTCGGCCCTTCAAATTGCTTCTATTTTTCATTTTCAATTCAAAATGGTGACTCCCGGTTGACCTAAATCAGAATTCTATTGCGACATTTTTTAGGGCTTTCTTCGTAAAATTCGGTGATTTCAGATGCGAAAAACGTTTTGAAAATATATTTATCCAACAGCCACCACCCATTTTGGGGGGGTAGGTAAAAGTTTCAGAAAGATCCTATGAGTAGATTCTGAGAAATCCGATTTGTGAATAAAACACAAAAAAAAAAATAATAAGAATAGGAAGAATAACTAGATCTGCTACTGTCCCATGCAGATATGAAAGCTTTCATACTTATCGTCACGTGTCATTGATTGTATCAAGTATCCTAAATAAAAGGATAAGAAGAAACTCGCGAAGTTACAAGTCTAAATATAGTATGAATCATTGCACCCAGGCATAACAATAATCTGAAAACTAAAGGGAAATAACTGAAACTTGTATTACTGTAATGAGACGGATGAGAAAATGAAATGAAAATGGCGTTGAAAAAATTAAAAATGGCAGGTTGGACAGGCGACCTTACTCCTTGTCACGTACAACCGAGCATTCGAAAACACGCTAGTTAACTCAATGACAGGCGCGCGTGCTAACCATTCAGCCACCCAACCCCCCTTTGAAATCAGACACGTGCAATATGTCATATAGGAAGAATAAGAAGTCGCTCACAACACAATGGTAAATTAATGAGTTTAGGTCAAAAGGTTGAGCTACTGTTTTAGAGTATTTAATAGTTTTAAAGAGACACGTTAAGAGTTGTTCATAGTTAAATGAAAGTTTAATTTTAAATAGACCAATAAAATTAGGATTTAATAATGCCAGATTAATATTTCCAATTGGTTTGGTTATAAGTAGGAAATCGTGACGACTTCTTAAGCATGTTTTAAACAAAGGGTCATAGACTGCAATATACAAGAATGGCCAAAGCAAGATTTCTATGCAGAAATTAAATAATTGCTAGAACCAGAAAAATATTTATCCACTATAATAAATAAGCAATGGGGTTTAACGTCCTACTGTGCTGCTCCTAAAATGGGCTACTGAAGACGGGTATACGCCATAAAGTGTGCAATGAGGGAAATTTTACCCGGGCAGCGGCGTTACGACCTACAAGGTTGGACATGCGACCATACTCCTTGTCACGTACAACCAAGAAATCGAAACAACGCCAGTTGACTCAGTGACAGACGTTATGATACAGAGCGCACGTGCTAACCATTCAGCCACGCAACCTCCCTAAAATCGGCAAATTGCTGATCTACAGCGAGAAATATTTCAACCGGGCCAAATTTTCTATTTTAACAGTTTAATTTGCACGGTACCTTTAGTTATCAACCGAATATTACAAAACTTTTAAAAATAAGCTCCCCCTGACCAGCTTAATCGTTTGTAAAAAAACGTTTGCCCCTTAAAATCGGCAAATTGCTGACTTTAAATTGAGAAACATTAAAACCGGACGAAATTTTCTGTTTTATCACTTTTACAGTACCTTTGATTACCAACCGATTATTAAAAACTTTTTTAATTTTATTGGACATCATACACCATGTCACGTACAACCAAGAAATCGAAACAACGCCAGTTGACTCAGTGACAGATACTATGATACAGAGCGCACGTGCTAACCATTCAGCCACGCAACCTCCCTAAAATCGGCAAATTGCTGACCTACAGCGAGAAATATTTCAACCGGGCCAAATTTTCTATTTTAACAGTTTAATTTGCACGGTACCTTTAGTTATCAACCGAATATTACAAAACTTTTTAAAATAAGCTCCCCCTGACCAGCTTAATCGTTCGCAATAAACGTTTGCCCCTTAAAATCGGCAAATTGCTGACTTTAAATTGAGAAACATTATAACCGGACGAAATTTTCTGTTTTATCACTTTTACAGTACCTTTGATTACCAACCGATTATTAAAAACTTTAAAAATAAAAGAGAAAGAGAGAAATGCGGCCTAATGTCCATTCGACACAAACTAGGTCATTTCGGGACTAACATATGTTTTTTAATTTTATTTAAAAACTCCCCTTGCGCTTACTGGTCTTTAGCCGTTGGGAGGAAACCGAAGAACACGGAGAAAACCCACGAGATTGGACATCATACACCATGTCACGTGCAACCTGGAGATCGAAACGACGCCCGTTGACTCATTGACAAACGTTACGATACAGCGAGCACATGCTAACCATTCAGCCATCCAGCCTCCCTGAATTCGGAAAATTGCTGACTTATAGCAAGAAACAATTCAACCGGGCGAAATATTCTGTTTTAACAGTTTAATGTGCACGGATTAATAATTACCAACCAAGGTCCCGTGTACACATTAGACTGCACGTAAAATATCCCTAAGCAGTTGGAATTCGATACTGTTGAATAAACTCTATACGATGACTAAATGCGTAGATTGTAGTCACCCACACTGCATGTTTCGCTTAACAATGAAAGGGTGCCGTTTTCAATGTTCGATCCTTTTGTTCTTCTATTCCTGATATGTTGGACTGTTGATCGATGGTTTCATATAAAAGACTACCAATAAGACTCTTTGTAGAAGAAGTTCCCAAAAAATAGTATGTTGACTTTACGAGAAAGACCTCTAAACATGCTCCAAATTGTAAAAATACGACTTTTTGGATTTTCAATCTCATTTTTTTTATAGAGAAAATGAAATGAAATTGAATGGGGTTTAACGTCCTACTGTGCTGCTCCTAAAATGGGCTACTGAAGACGGGCATACGCCATAAAGTGTGCAATGAGGGAAATTTTACCCGGGCAGCGGCGTTACGACCTACGAGGTTGGACATGCGACCATACTCCTTGTCACGTACAACCAAGAAATCGAAACAACACCAGTTGACTCAGTGACAGACGTTATGATACAGGGCGCACGTGCTAACCATTCAGCCACGCAACCTCCCTAAAATCGGCAAATTGCTGACCTACAGCGAGAAATATTTCAACCGGGCCAAATTTTCTTTTTTAACAGTTTAATTTGCACGGTACCTTTAGTTATCAACCGAATATTACAAAACTTTTAAAAATAAGCTCCCCCTGACCAGCTTAATCGTTCGCAATAAACGTTTGCCCCTTAAAATCGGCAAATTGCTGACTTTAAATTGAGAAACATTACAACCGGACGAAATGTTCTGTTTTATCACTTTTACAGTACCTTTAATTACCAACCGATTATTACAAAACTTTAAAAATAAAAGAGAAAGAGAGAAATGCGGCCTAATGTCCATTCGACACAAACTAGGTCATTTTGGGACTAACATATGTTTTTTAATTTTATTTAAAAACTCCCCTTGCGCTTACTGGTCTTTAGCCGTTGGGAGGAAACCGAAGAACACGGAGAAAACCCACGAGATTGGACATCATACACCATGTCACGTGCAACCTGGAGATCGAAACGACGCCCGTTGACTCAATGACAAACGTTACGATACAGCGAGCACATGCTAACCATTCAGCCATCCAGCCTCCCTGAATTCGGAAAATTGCTGACTTATAGCAAGAAACATTTCAACCGGGCGAAATTTTCTGTTTTAACAGTTTAATGTGCACGGTACTTTAATAATTACCAACCGATTATTACAAAACTTTTGAAAATAAGCTCCAACTGACCAGCTTAATCGTATGCAATAAACGTTTGGCCTGAATTGAAAGTTCTGCACGGAAAAAGTTCATCTCGATTTCCCGGCGTGGTTCCCCTTGTCAGTGAGGCAGAACGCAGGGCCTGACAAGCACAGCTGTCTAGTCCTTCGGATGGGACGAAAAACCAAGGTCCCGTGTACACATTGGAGTGCATGTAAAATATCCCTAAGCAGTTGGAATTCGATACTGTTAAATAAACTCTATACGATGACTAAATGCGTAGATTGTAGTCACCCACACTGCATGTTTCGCTTAACAATGAAAGGGTGCCGTTTTCAATGTTCGATCCTTTTGTTCTTCTACTCCTGATATGTTGGACTGTTGATCGATGGTTTCATATAAAAGACTACCAATAAGACTCTTTGTAGAAGAAGTTCCCAAAAAATAGTATGTTGACTCTACGAGAAAGACCTCTAAACATGCTCCAAATTGTAAAAATACGACTTTTTGGATTTTCAATCTCTTTTTTTCGGCTATCCCTGATATTTAAAAAAAATGATACAATGATTTCACACAACAGGCTAGCTATTAGACTCTCTATTAACAAAAGTTTCACCGCCCTCCCTTCATTATAACCGAAGTTATCGTGCCCTAAAGAATCAACAAATCAGCATGCTTTACTCTGCTTACCCTAAGCAGAAAATGCTCATCTTTGAACCCAATCATAACATTGACCTAGTAAACGTCTACAACAAGTTTGAACATTCTAGCTTAATTAGAATGAGAGTTATTGTGCTCCAAAGTCTCGGCCCTTCAAATTGCTTCTATTTTTCATTTTCAATTCAAAATGGTGACTCCCGGTTGACCTAAATCAGAATTCTATTGCGACATTTTTTAGGCCTTCCTACAAGGATTCAGAAAATATAACTCCCGAGTCTGTAAGTAAAATAGCAAAAAAGCCTTATTGATTTTTCACGTTTAAAGATGGTGGCACTTCCGGTTCGATCGACAAACTCCATATTTTGTGTACGAATCAGTAATTCCTTGTCTAGGATAAAAAAAAAACTAGGTCATTCTGACCTATATTTCGACGATTTTTTTGAAAACTTTGATCCTTAATTTCACCAAGGGTAGATAAGTTAGAAAATTTCTAAAGTCATTTTTCAAGTCGCATCATTAAGGTCTACTTACATATTAAATTTCATGTAAATCGTACAAATACTAAAGAAGTTGTCGACTTGGTGTAAACTTCCGGTTCGAAATCACAGCGACGAATTTTCGAAATTCGAAAATCCGCAATTGCAGATTTGAAGTAAAGGAGTCAAGGTATTCAAAGAAAAAAATATTAGTAAAATAGGTGAAATAGTCACAAAGTTACAGCAAAGTAGGTCAAATGCATTTGTTCGTAAAATTCGGTGATTTCGGATGCGAAAAACGTTTTGAAAATATATTTATCCAACAGCCACCACCCATTTTTGGGGGGATAGGTAAAAGTTTCAGAAAGATCCTATGAGTAGATTCTGAGAAATCCGATTTGTGAATAAAACACACAAAAAAAAAATAATAAGAATAGGTAGAAAAATAATCTTAACAGAAACAATAAGCTTTCATATATGAATATATGAAAGCTTAATAATAATCTTAACAGAAACAATAAGCTTTCATATGTAAATACATATGAAAGCTTAATAATAGGAAGAATAATAATCTTAACAGAAACAATAAGCTTTCATATGTAAATATATATGAAAGCTTAATAATAATCTTAACAGAAACAATAAGCTTTCATATGTAAATACATATGAAAGCTTAATAATCTTAACAGAAACAATAAGCTTTCATATGTAAATACATATGAAAGCTTAATAATAATCTTAACAGAAACAATAAGCTTTCATATATGAATATATGAAAGCTTAATAATAATCTTAACAGAAACAATAAGCTTTCATATGTAAATACATATGAAAGCTTAAAAAATCGTAATGTTCAAATTGGTTGACGACCCGTAGGCTCGTAGCATGGTCCACCGAGGTCTGCCTATCACCATGTTGATGTGCTGCCATCACACAAATAACGTATTCGCAGCTCGTCTCGTCTCGAGTAGTCCTACTGGCCTAGCATCCGACTCATGTCCAGTGTTGCCATTTGCACTGACAGAATTGGCAGAACATTTTTGAACATTTATTTGTTCGCCCTCAAAGTGCCGGATTCAAATGTTTGCCTACACCAGACGTAGGGCGTGTACAGTCTACGGGCTCCTGTTGTGTCTAACATAAGGTGCCTATTTTGCAGCTTATACTGTAACTAAACTTTACCAATCCCATCAATATGTGAACGATGAATTATCTGTCAGTAGCGCACATACAACTTTCTTAATCTCTTTTCACCACCAAAATTGATTGCCAGGGCAGTGGCCTTATATGTGTTGTTGGCTTTTGATAAGAGAGCCAAATCAATTTTGGTGGTAACTACATCTAACTGAAATCCCTTTGTTTGATATACATGTAGTATACTGTTTGTATGAATGTATTGAGTTGTCTATGTTATAATATGTATTATTAGTTGTATTTGAATATGTTTAAGTGTATATGTATGCATGCTGTCCTTAATGGACGTTTTGATGCAATAAACATCTTATCTTATCTTATAACCCCAAAATATCTTTGGGACAAACTATTGGACTTAATTAACCACAGATTAATTTATTTTTTATTTATATTTATTCGTACTCAAAGTACATTATAATACAATACACTTACAAAATAATTAAATAAATATGTGTCAATATAAACTTATTGATATAAAGATATTCTAATATACAGTTTAGATGTTCTTTATTTTCATAACTTCTATCAATAAGATAAATCATATCAGAAATAGCACCAGCAGTCACAGAAACATCAGTATTAGCATCATTTTCGTCATACTGAAAAACTTTGGACAGAATGCAATTAATGTTTGTTACAGGAATATCATTTTTACAGAGGTTGTATTTAAAACAGATTAAATTTAAATTATTACAGATGCTAGAACAACTACCGTTGAGAGCTAGCAGGCCACTTATTTTGGTACATTTATTATCACTTTTGTAGATATTTTTAAAAAATTTAAGGAATCTTTTGAAAAGTCGTTACATATAAAATGTAGTAGGTTGCTGTGAGTACGGGGGTGCAGTTTGTATAAACGTCTTATTAATTTTCTCCATGCGCAATAGAAATTTTCAATGCTATTCTGAGACAAGTCCCACAACTGACAACCGTACAGAGGCATACAAAAAGTTTTAAACAGCTTATACCGAATATCAGAATGGACATGTTTGAAACTGGAAAACACTATAATGAACCTGTTTAAAAACTTACTTATACATTCATTAATTCGATCATTTTTGTTAAGAACATAAATATATTTACCTAAATTTAATTCTAAACGTGAAATTTGTATAACTTGATCGTTGAACAGTATACTCATGATTTTAACATCTTTGTTATTTGAGCTGAATATTACAAGCCTACTTTTTTCGGAATTAAAATCAACACAGTATTCTTTAGAGAATTCATTTACTATAAGAAGCATAGACGTCAGGGCATGACGGTTTGGCGTAATTAAAGTTATGTCATCAGCATACGCAAGAGCATCCCAAACTTAGGCTGCCTATCTACTGCTAGCTTCGGCTGAGTATAGGCCCTAACCTAATTAACCGACATTTTAATTCCTACATCGACGATTTTAGTCGATAACACTGAGTATGCTTTTAGAAGTTTTGAGAAGTGTTTATTTCTCTTCTATTGTCATATTGAATGAAATTAAATATGTTTATTTAGCCGTTGTGTGTATGAAAGATGTCAAACTGATCAAGAACCGAACCACAAAAAAGTCCATTAATTATTCAACATGGCGGCCCCCATAGACGACAAGTTCACAGATGCGGTTTTATTTGCGAAGAAAAATTTAGGCGTATCTAGGCCTTGTTTTGAAAGATAAACATATTGAAACTTTAAAGACAGTTTACAATGGTAAAGAATGTATTGCAATATTACCCATAGCACATATTATATATCGTTTTTAGCCGAGTGGCAGAAATTGAAATTTGACTTTGTGTTTACAAAAAACATGTGCTACGGTCTATTTTCACTCTGTTTTGTAAACACAGGTGACGTAAGTTCGATAAGTCCCGCCCACACCTCCATGGACCCGCCCCAAAATGATGACGCGAGCGTGTTAAATGGAGTCCAATTAGCACAGTGTTTCATTCTGATGCAAGAGCACCAACAAATACATGTCCAACATGGCAACCCAACCTGTTCTTTTTTAGCCTGGGTCCTGTTTCACAAAAACTTAAATCTCCTTAAAATCATTGTAAACTAAAATTTCATTCTAACTTAGGATAGAAGCGTTTCACAAAACGATTTTAAGCATTGTAGCTAAAATCCACTAAAATAATATTGTAAGTTACAATTGTATCCTTACTTAAAATAGTGGCGTTTCACAAAACTAGTTTAAGAACAATTTTAACTAAAATCAATTTTAGCTTAGGATAGCTGTCTCCCTCTCCTAACTTAAAATCACAACATTGACAAACAGTTTCACAAAACTATTTTAAGAACAATTTTAACTAAAATCAATTTTTACTTAGGATAGCTGTCTCCCTCTCCTAACTTCAAATCACAACATCGACAAACATTGATTAGAGCTACATTGCGACATACAGATATAATTGGCACATTATTTTTACATACAATCATTCACAAAAACAATTTTCATTAAATTTCTTTTCATAGCATGGGATATATACAGCTACGGTCCACCCGTTTATTTTATTGTAAGGCAATTTAAGCATTGGATGGCGCCCCTTATTAGAACTCCCAGGCCCGTATCTAGCCCAAAAATGTTAGGGGGGGGAAGGGCTGCTGGGGGCGCCGATGGGGCTTCTGGGGGCGCCGATGTACCTACATTTGACGGTCCACGGAGAAGGGTCTAGCCCCCCCCCCCAGGCGCCCGAAAAGTTTAGAAAATATGGTTTGCATCCGAGGAACTATGAAAATGTCAGAAATTTTAATTTGCGATATTTGCGTATTGTGAACATTATAAAAATTTGAAGGAAGGAATACAACTTCAGCGTACCAATATTAATTAATGAGAAAAACGAAAAGTTTTGAATAGGGTTAGAGTGCGACTTGTTTGAATTTTGAAGATTATCACTCCTGGCGCGGGCTTGAATCAATCTCATCACCATCGGGAATTTAATCTGCACATTTCCTACAATCTCCAGTTGGCTTTCTTATAGTGGATTTCTTCGGGCGTCGGTGTGTGGTTGTTTAGTCGCGTTTCCGTCATTGGATATCTGACGCCACACTGCCCGACTTCTTTTTCGGGGGCATGTCTTCACACTGTTTAGTATCGCACGTTATACAATATCGATGCTGTATGTATCGGGAACCGTTATATACTTGACAGTAATAAAAAGTTTAATTCCTGCTACTTTACACTTAACGACAGATTCTGGGCAGAAAAATAAACGCGAATTCTAAAAATTCCCTAAAATACTGCGGTTCTAGTCTAAAGTAAGTTTTATAATATCTGGAATACTAATACGAAAGGGACGCTTCAAATCCGGAAAAGGGGGCGCGCTGAATCTATACTTGAAACAATGCGCCCAGGTTTGCGGCAGTATCTGACACCTTTGAAAAAGATCGAGCACAACCCTGCCAGATCTATTGTCTAATGCGCTATAAACGGCAACAAGTACGGTGTGTACCTTGAACGAGTTCAATATCTAGAATAAGTTTTGTAATGAATTCACTAATATACGAAGGATGCCAGTGAAATATTAATAACTGGTGAGATTCGCTAATAACTCGAGTGGCAGACCATAAACAGCCCCTGCTGACCTATGATACTAGCTGAGCAATACGAAGCGACTTCAAGTCTATAAACACAAGATAAAATGAATTGTTTCCCCATGAGGTGCTCTGTAAAACGGGCGCATATAACACAAGCCCTTCAAGGGGCGCCCAATCATGCTGTATTGGGCGCCCCATTGACCAAGCCGTGAGCGCCCAACCATTCTCGCTCGACATTATTTATTATGTGCGAACCAACAAACATGCATTGTCATTATAATGCGCCCCACCAATCATATAATTATTGGCGCCCCTCTGGGATAAGTAACATCACAGCTCGCAGTTTTAGACGCCACCCCCCCCCCCCCCAAGTTAGGTGTTAATCGTGTGATTCATTATGAGGCACCTCATCATTTGGGTGGTGGGGCGCCTCATATATAACGACATGAATAGAAGTGACATTGGTTAGGGGTCCCATCAATCTAGTAGTAGGCGCCTAAGCAAAGTCACTCGGCTTTAAAGGGCGCCCATTTTAAATATGGACTCGTTAGTCGCTGGCTTCGTATTGCGTCCAATAGAAAGGGCGCCCATTATATTTTTCTCGCAATGGATAAAGGCATTATGCATTATGTGCGGCCAAACAATCATATATTGTCATAATAAGGCGCCCCAGAAAGTTTATCTCGATTTTCCGGCGTGAATTCCCCTTGTCAGCGATGCAGAAGGAGGGCCTGACAAGGACAGCTGCCTAGTTGCTCGGATGGGACGAAAAACCGAGGTTCCGTGTAAACATTGGAGTGCACGTAAAAGATCCCTTGGCAGTTGGAATTCGATATAAGAGTAGGCCGTAGCGCCACTGCCAGTGCAAAATTTCCCTCTATATAGCACGCTGTATGGTGTATGCCCGTCTTCTATTAGCCAAGGTTAGGTGCATAATAGTAGGACGTTAAACCCAATTCCATTCTATGAGAATGACATTCAAATCTAGGTATCGGAACATTGGCTATCACAAAACACTTTTTTTTTTAAATGGGAATATTTCAGCATTTAAAACATTTTAACAATCAGAGGTATCCTTGAAATTACATCGTGTAAAAATTTTGTGGGAGCATGTTGTTTCAAATTTCAAATCAAATTCTTGACAAAATGAGGTGAAAAGAGTGAGTTTTGACATAATTCATAGCATAAAAGGAGTATGAAAAAGCTATTAATTCATATTTTATTGTTCTGTAAATGCCACATTTTAAAAGATCACCACAAATAACAGATTTACACCCAAAATGTAAAACATTAAGCTGCAAAAGACAAATCTACAGCAAATCAATTTTGGCGTGTGGATTCATTTTGAAAAACTGCCATAGGATTACATGTTTGGCCATAAACAAAAAGTCTTAGAAACTCTTGAAATCTTATCTGTAACTATTTGTTTGTGCAATATAAAATGCCCGGTTACAAATCAAGCACACAATCTAATTACTGTAAATTTAGAGTCAATATATGTTCAATTGGATATCCAAATATCATGTTCAAGAAAAGGGGTGGGTGGGGAGGGTGAGCCAGTCTGAATGAAATGAAGACAGAGAAATTTCCCTGCAAACACATAAATTTTATTTTCTTGAGAAGGGAAATGCAACAATTTCAGGTTTTAAAAGATTAAAACTGTGTTAAGTCAGAGGAACACAGCAGCAAAATGCAATTCACTCATGGCCATGGTTTGGAAATTCTAACATACCTCAGCAGTACATAATTAGAGTAAATTTCTTAATTTTTAAATTTCTGACAAACACATGGATACTTTTTTAATATCTGACAAACACATGGATCCTTTCCAAGTTATTTAACAAAGAAATAAAAACATGCAACACAATTTGTTGCATTTTACAACAGATGAATAATTGAAATTTTGACAGCAGTATTGGGGGTAATCTGAAGAATTTCAGGCAACTTTTCATGATTTTTAGGCAATTTGAGTGAAATTATTGTACTTTCTTCTCGTCTAACATTTATGATGCATAAAAAGTAAAAATTATACATTAAAATATTTTCCATTAATTTTGAAATGTAAATAAACACTGAAAATCTCCAAATTGGGACTAAAATCAAAAATGTTCCTCACAAATCTGTCATTTTTTTTTGAAATTTTACCATTTCACTTTTTTATTATCAAAATGTCATATTATCACATTTTCTTGCAATTTAGAGATCATATCAAATTCAGTCCTCCCGTCTACTTTCAGGTTGTTTACATATAGGAGGCAGACCACCATTAATTTCCCCATTGACTTGGGCTGAATGCTTTTCACTATAGACAAAGGAACAAATGACCATGTCTTTGCGCTAAAATTTGTATGACGTTGACCACCAAAATCTTGAGATACACTAAGTTGAAGAGATATACCCAAAACATGTAACTAGTTGCCGTACATATCACCGTAGCCAACCTGATAACTCAGTTATCATTCCGCCTCAAAATCCGGAATATTTACCAAAACCTGGCAGAAAATATTAATTCAAACCCTCTTCTTCCATTCTAGATTACAAAATCAACAAAAATGTCCATGTAAAGGGGGAGAAAAGAGAAGGAGAGAGAATTGCTATAAATAGACGAACTACGGTACCGAGAGTGTGAAATTTAATGGTGGTCTGCCTCCACACCATTAGTGGTATTAAACGTGGGACTTGTGCAATCCGCCCATTTTACTCTCACTTTGTGATTTATATATGCATTTAGTAGAAATCGAGCTTCAAGCGGACATAGGCCCTTTGCTAATAGCAATCTAAACAATTTAACATAATGGATCCTGTCAAAAGCCGAAGAAGCATCTAAGTATGTGACGACAACATCGGACTGTTTGGAATTATAATAATTAATAGTTTCATCTAACACAAAAGAACAATGTGATGTCAAATGGTTACTTTTAAGTCCGTAATGTAGGTTAGATGACTTAAACACAGAACAGTTGCGCTTAAAGGACCTAAGTCCGTAACTCAAAATCCTCCAAAACTATTAAGGGATTTTGTCTTGTTCTTTGGTATTAGGATGATTGTTGAGAGTACAAAATTATGTGGAGTAAACCCATAAATAAGCATAGCGGTCAAAACAAAAGCCAAGCGGATCAAATAGATATGGGGGCGTTGCGTAAGTGCTCGGTTGACTGCCCATGATTCCCATCTTTTTTTTTTATCAAACTTAAGCTGTTTTACACCCTAAACAATCTCATTAGCAGATACAGTATGACAATAGGTACATGTATTGTTTTGACAGTATTCTATCTTGTTATTAATATCACCAATTAACTCTTGCATTTCATGACTTTCAAATGATACACAATTAAATAAATCTTTATATTTGTTAAAAAAATACAGAACTTATTTCCTTAGCACCAATTTTACCATCAATATTATTACTAATGCAAGATTTTCGGCCCTTAATCTTTCTAACTTCAGTCCAAAAGTCTCTATTTTGGTTATTAAGAATCGAATCCGCCATTTTATTGGCACTTATAGTGTCTTTATTAGCCGTTATGGACCTTAGAGCATAGTGGTACTTTGCCCTTGTTTGGTTTCTGATACATGCTCACTCCCCATCACGTGGTCGACCATTATCCTTCCATATTGTATGCCATAAGATAGCAGTTTCCCTAGATAACCTAACATGATCATTCCAACCAGGAATGGATTTTTGGGGGGCGGGTGGGGAGGGGGGCTTTTGCGTGTTCTATGTGGTATAGTGGACTCAGCACTATCGATACTGAGAAAAAGTAATTTATCAAAATAGTTTTCAATGTCATCATAATGATCTGTACAGTTATAATTAGTACAATACAAAGCTTCGCGTGGTACATTGATTGTCTTCAATTTTTGACTTAATTTAGCTTTGTAATCAGATATATTATTATCAGAAGCTTCTGACCATTTCAAGATATTTTGTTTAACAGATTCTCAGTCATTAGGAAATGATCAATCAACGATCTTTCGCCATTGATCTTTCTTTCATATGAATAATCACACTCGTTATGTTTAAAATCTCTACCGTATTTAAGATTATTCAGATCTACAATATTTTATCGGTGACGGATAAATAATTTTTTGTGAACACAGGACTTTAATTAGATTGATAAATACAGATATCCAAAAAATGAATCCATGGCATCAAAACTAAAAAATATATTATCCTATTTTGCAACGAATTACCGGTTCTTTTAGGTTGGTAATGCAGTTGATACTTACCTTTATAGTTTGTAGATCTTTAGGATAAATGACTATAGTTATATCTTGCAGAGAGCCTCCTTGAGATTTATAGTCATGGATCGTCTGGTAAAATATTTGTGCTACAACATCATGAGGGAAACCCAAGTTTCCGGTTCCAATAGCTGGGAAAGCAATAGATTTATAACCTCCCCTCTCTGCTGTTTCAAGACATTTCTTTATTAATTTTCTTAGTTGCTAAACATATAAAAGTGTAAAAGATAGGTCTGTAGTAAGTGTTACTCAATATATCTTTATTTTATATTATTATTAAAACTTTCTATAACTTGTGCGGTCATGCAAACGTTACTTTACACACATTTAACATATCTACATTTTCCCTTTGAATGTGTGTTAGGTAAAGCAACCTCAATTAGAAGAAACTTGTTTAATTTTGGTCAATTTTCGGCAAAGCTTTAGTGTTAAAGACAATATGTGACTAACCGTTCTTGTTATTTTAAAATTATTTGAGGGAGGGATTGCGAAAGGTAAAACAGCAAATGACCACGGATATTTGCAGTGGTATGAAAATCAGAATATCTTGTACGAAATGGCAATATTTTTTTTGTAATCATCCTTTACTAAAGATACATCAGGGCACAATCAATCAAGTTTACCTTTTCCTCTGAACTACCAGAATAGAGTCCAAGGCAAGTATGGAAAATCTTTTTACACTTCAGACGACCAGGTCCTGTTTCAGCAATATCACCTAGATTGATACCCTTGCGATACTTCTGATTACATTCATCTTGAATTGTCTCGCCACCTTCTCTAAGAATAGAACCAGATACAGCTCCGTCTCTAAGCTGTAGTCTATTTGACGTAGAATTCACGATGACATCAATCTGAAATAATTAAAGAACTCTTATTAACTATCAATATGTCAATATGGCTTACTTCTGATTAAGTGATAAACTCAAGATGAGTTTTCATGAACTACTGCCACATTTAACACCAGACAATCAGCACATTCTACGAGTTTTCCAATTTCATAGAATTAAGAGGAAATAATTCAGTTATATTTTAACATACTGTTCTAATTTATGATACCAATGTTTCAATAAAACATTTCAGGCTTAGCGGAGGAAAACTCTAAATTAAAAGCCATACTTTGAAGTCTGATCCTTATATCTGCAGCTTTCCCTATGCAGAAAATGCTCACCTTCGAACTCCATCAAGGCATCGACCTAATACACACCTACACCTATTGTATCCAAAAAAGTGTGACGGACAGAGAGACAAACGAACGAACCCATTTTAATAGCCTCCTGCTTTCTTTGAAAGTCGTGAGACAAGAAATACTTACTCGGACCTTGGCAATTTCGTTCTGGACAATATTGATATACTGTGTATCGCCTGAAATTGCATTTGAACCACTTTGGTCTGAAAAAAAGGAAACAAGAGCAATCACAGTAGTTTGCCAACTCCCCCAAACTCAGTAACATTCCATTGATTGACTAGATAGAAATCACACAAAAGCATACCCAGTAAATGAGCAGATAAAAGTGAGGTGGGGATATTCTATAAATGACTAGTCTTTCAATATTTCTAAAAAGAGCAAATACCCTATATCCCAATCCACTCCCTGGTCTGACATTTACATAGTGAGCTTACAACGAAAGGCGTCACTTGTATCTTTCGTACAATTCTTTATGAAATAAGTTATCCGATAGAGTCAAGAAATGTGTCATTTGTAATTGAATGTATGTAATATGGCAGTATAAGATTCCAAATTTAAAATATTCAAAAATGTATAAAGAACAATTTTAAAAAGTTCTACAAAAATACTAACCACCATCAAAGCTCCTTGCTGAATGACCATATCGTTCGATGGTTGTTCTATTCATTCTTGATATTTCGCCGGGGGTTACAGCATTAAAACCGTCATTTCCTTGCAGTTTTGTTATAAGATGTTCAAGAGGTTTCAGCTTCTTGTCAATAAGATATATAGTATTGATTGGTGAATTTGGTGTTCGACTGAAATGGTAATCTATGGCAGCAATTATACAATCTGCAGCTTGGCAAGGAGGAAACCCTAATTCTCCTGTACCTAATGCTGGTATAGCCAGGCAAGTATAGCCTTTGGCGAAAGCTTTCTCTAAAGTTTTTAATATTGTATCTTTTAAAATTTGCATCTCTTCTGATTTACCGCCATGCCAGATTGGCCCAACAGCGTGAATAACTGCTTTACATGGTAAAACACCAGGTTTGGTCATGACACAATCACCTTCACTGAGGCTGCCATTATTCTGAATATGACAAGTGCATTCATCTTGAATCGTTTGACCTCCTTTAAGAGAAAAAAATAATAATTTGTAATTTTCATATCTGTTTAGTGTCTGAAGTGATATGTAAACAACTTTTTATTAAATAAATATATAAATACAAAATTTCATTCATATGCATTATGTACTAATCCGTTAACATAAAAATAAAATACCTTTTTGCACAATGGCACATGCAAGGCCTCCGTTGTGTATTAGTTCTTTATTAGCAGAATTAACTATAACATCTACCTCGGTGTCTGTTATATCACCTTTCACAACATGGATTTTTGTTTTCGTTTTCTTCAACTCAAAAGTTAAACTATGGTTCCATGCATTGTCAGAATGTTCGATGAAACAATTAAACTTATTCTGTGTTGTACATATGGTCTCTCTGCCTTTATCCGACCTATAGAATTTCAATTCACTTGGCTTGGTTATATTTTTTTCAACAGATTTGATATTCGAAATATAACTACTTAGTTTCTCCTTAGCTGCATTCATTGCGCCCGTTGGCCCTTCTATTCTTATACCCTGCAGTCCTGATAATATGACAGTTACTCCAGACTTTTTAAAATCTGATATAAGGTTATGTGTCTGCTTTTTAAGAATGTTTTCCATAAAGTAGACCTGACCTTTTACGCACGGTAATATTTCTGTACATCGTACATGTTCTGTAAGAAAATCAGATATCATTTTTTCAACAAGCTCTGATAAATCAGAGATACAAGTCAAAGATATTTGCTTGTTATCGATGACATCGACTATTACTAGGTTTGGGTATTGTGCGTGTATGTTTTTGACAATATCCTTCCACGCTGATCCAGTTAGTAGATCTGACCCCTGGGTGTCAATATTTTTAATCTTATGGAAACATACAGTTCTAAGCACGTCTGTTATTTCTGTCAAGCTCTCTGCATTTTTAGCATAGACAAATATTGACCGGTTTTCACGACTTCCTTTCCATATTGCCATTTTCTTTTTTTCTTTTTTCAGCTTGTCTTTTCTAATGTGGTCCGTAACATCATCGGTCAGTAGTAGTTCTATCATTGTTTTATTTAAATCTTTTATTTCCGTAAATTTCAGATCGCCAAGTAATTGGTTCATGGTGTCTATTGCTGGTGTTATTTCAGAAAGTGTGCCTTTAAAAACGATTTTTCCATCAGTGCTATGTTGAGAAATTTGGACATTATTATGTATTTTTTTAAAAACATCAATAACATCGAAAATCTCAAGGACAGTAAAGGGATATGTTGTTTCCAATGTTTCGGTAACTTCTTGCTTTTTTCTTTCTAAGTCTTCTTCAATACTTTGTTTTGTTTGTTGAACGATGGATGCCATTTCTCCAACTCGTGGTTCATCACACCCAACAACTATGACAGACAGGCCTGAAGCCTCCTGGCTTTTAAAAATATTGACGCAGTTTTTATCTTGAATACTGATTGCTTCGGAAACCATATCAAAAATCTGAAATTATAAAACAGAATGCTTAATCTTTATATGACCACATTTATGAGTGGACATATTATTATGCCACCACACTGTCCGTCAGTTTATCAACAATTGCCCTGTGAACGCGATAAACATATAGTGTTAAGCTTTAGGGCTATGAGAGGGACGAATTATATTGATTTTCCTTCGTCACAAACCCTTCGTCCAGACCATATTCCCTTTTCTAAAAATCTTGCGAACACAAGACTATTACAGATCTTTTCCAAATTTGGGTTGGGTCATTGGGGTTATGAGAGGATGAATTCTATCGATATTGATTCGGTGTCTCCCACCCACCTCCTCCTCTAAAACGAAAGGCTTGTGAAAGAGATAGAGAGGGCAAGATTTTTTAAGTCATTAAGAGTCATAACTCTGGCAGTAATTATCGTAAATCGTTGAAAATCACGTGATTCTTCGTCTTGTGGTTTCATGACTATAATCAATGGGATAATAACTCTTGCCTCCAGAGTGCCCAAAAGGTTTATCAAAGAGACAAAGGGCCACAACTCTGGCAGTAATTATCGGAAATAATTGAAATTCAATAGGCTTCTTCGTTTGATAAACTTAACCAATGTGTGTAGATTTGAATTCATTCAGATTTTAACTTTAGCCTCTCATAAGCATCCATGTTATGTCTAACCCATACTTCAAGTAAAAATTGTTAGTTTGTTTCAGACTTTATTTTTCTTACACACCAACAAGGCGGCTCGCTAGCAGACGGCAAGATCTGCGCGCGCATCCTATAAGTACAACGTTACGTACATTTAAAAGCCCATTCACATGCACATATCAGATACAACATTTCCCCCTTTTTAAAGAAACGATTATATAGTGGGGGGGGGGCATGGGTATTTTTTGTTGTTTTCATTTCAAATTGATGCAAAAATTTGGTTTTCAGTGCCAATTTGAAGGCAAGAGTCTATGGAACAATTTTGGTTCGAGTGTCAAGCAGTCAAATATAAATTAACAAAATGACTGCCAAAATCCAAGATGGCTGCCAATAATCCAAAATCCAGAAGTAGTCGAAAAAATATCAGATATTTGGGGAAAATAGAAAAAAAAAATTTAAAAAAAGAAAATACAAAAAAAAAATTGGTACTCTTGCAAAAATCGGCATTTCTCAGCCAGGTGTCACTGAATCAAAACAATTAAAGTATCGTTTTGTAGCTGGGCTATTTTATGACATACTTCCTGTCTGATTCCTGAAAGCCGATTCAGTGCTGCTTGCAGGTCTAGTTCAAATTATGTCTGAACCAAACCTTGCCTTAGCGGTATTCATATATAAAGCTATGAAAATACGAGAAAACCATGTTGCAAATGTAAAATAAATATGAATGTATTTATATACCTTAGCATGGCATTGAATATTGTTTATATTTTGAGATTGTTATAGAAAATATTTTCCTTTTTATGTTAATTGTCTGTTAATATCACATGTACTATGGGCTAACAGTAATTATCGGAAATGATGAGCTAAAACACTATGTATCAATCACAATATTGTTCAAAGTGATCAAGGCCTTAAATCTGGCAGTAATAATTTGAAATTCTTGAAAAAAAATAGGATTCTTCGTCTCATGACTGTAAACACTATGTACAAAATCAATATCCTTAGAACATTAATCTTAAACCTATGTCTATGACTTTGGAGTCAATCAGATAATCCCTTTAGGAAATGAAATAAAATGGGGTTTAACGTCCTACTGTTAATCCCTTTAGTCTCTATAGGGCGTCCACAAGATTTGTCAAACTGATCAAAGGCCATAACGATTGGAGTAATTATCGGATATCGCTGAAAATCAATAGATTCTTTGTATTTTGACCCTAGACAGTGTGTATCAAATTAAAATCAATCGGATTATAAGTTTTGTCTCTAGGGAGTCCAAAAGATGTATCGAAGTGATCAAGGGCCATAACTCTGTCAGTAATTATCAGAGGTCGCCGGAAGTCGTCTCGTGCCATAGACAAAGGGTATAAATTTAAAGTCAATTGCATCATTGCTGTATAGGAACGGCATTTAAACAGATTCGTGGTCACATTTGGTCAACATCCAAGTTTTTCTTTACCATATACAGCTGTCAATGTTTCATTAATTTTTATTACAACATTCTTTTACATCACTTTCTTACGCTTCCTACTTGGATCTGCGTTTCGATTTTGACAATTTCCATAAACTTAGTGTTAAATTGCACGATAAGCGTGATGAGTTTGACTTTCGATTTATTAGTAGTAACATTCCAATATCACCAGCTTATAGAGTGTTTGTGTCTCAGCTAGTTCGTTACACGAGAGCTTGTTCATTTTATTCCGATTTTTTAAGTAGATCGTGGAATTCCGATTTTTTAAGTAGATCGTGGAATTTATCATCTAAGCTTCAACTTCAACCTTTAAAAAGTTTTATGGCCGTCATATTGACTTGATTGGTAAATATAACATATCTCTCTCGAATATTATTCTAGACATATTTAATTGACTTGTATACTATCTCCCTGATAATGTCTGTCTACTACATCGTTAACAATGTTCATTACGTCCATTATGCATACCGATAGTCCACTGGCCAATCCCGCTATTTTCGCTTAATAGTTTGGGTGCAGCTATGGCGGGTGTGGCGCACCAGGCAGGGTAAGCTTACTCTCCCGGACATCTGTTACCACTGCTTGTCGTGTATTGTTTACACGGTGAACAATCCATATGCTGATACACTATTTTGCCTTATTAAACAATTTTGCCTATACCGTTTTTTTAGGACTTCGAATTTTGTCTAATGGTTTGGATTGTCCGTACTTTATTATTTATTTTATATTTATTATCTTAAATGCCTAACATTACCCTGTGTTCTGCTATTGGTATTTCTTTCAGCTTGATTTCATTCAGATATCCTTCAAAACCGATTTTACACGATTTTCCCCAGGTTTTAGTTAAGAGTCTTGCTGCTTTCATCTCCTTGGTAACAGTGCAGTTGAGTAGAACTTCAGACTCAGAGGTGCCTTGACTCCATTTTATGAGACTCTTACACTGTGCCATCCTTGATCGAAGTTCTTGTGTATGAGTTCCGGATTGGTGGATGAACATCATTTTAACTTTGTCGTATTCATTCAAGGTGACTTTAACAGGTGTAGGCAAACTAAAGACATCAAGATCTGTTATACCACCAGATTTCCCCAAACATTTCTGATAAACGTCTACCTTAAGTTTAATTCCATCAACGTTGTGAGTCTCTGTCAGAACCTTTTGTAAATCTACCAATATAAAATACAGCAACATATGCTAATTTAAATCAGTCTTAGGGTGTATCTGGTAAATACATAAGGAATATATGCTACTGATAAATTACATTTTTAGGGTTGACACGTATAGTAATATAAATGACTTCCTGGCCTCCTGCGTTTAACAGATGCTCTATAGTGAACAATATTGTGCCTATAAGTTCTGTCTTTCCACCCATACATACAAGATAATGCAGTTTGTGAACCGAGAATCGCTGGTTCGGTAAATTTTCTCCACAGTCATCGTATCTTTATAATTGATATGTAGGCTACCCCTTATTGTAACGTTTCACGCGTATCGTTTAGGCGTCTCCCCGTGGCTTTCAAGTTAGTTGGCATGTGCTCGCCCCTGACAGCAGCTAATTTGTTCGTGTGGTTGACAAGGGTTGTCGCATATTTACTCTTTTCTAGGTAATGTAGTGGGGGGGGGGGGCATTTACATGGCAATTTCATACAGGTTAGATTTTCACCACGGGCCATACTAAACGCCATAACTCTAGAAGCAATTGACATCAATTGCTGAAATTCAACGGGCTACTTAGATTCACTAATTAACACATGTCACACAAATCAGATGATAACTTTTATCGTTATGTACAGCGTTCACAAGGTTTAACAACGTGAAACAAGGGCCATAACTCTAGACGTAATAAAAGGAAATTGCTGAAATCCAATAGGGGTCTTCATTTCAATAATTTAAATGAAGCATAAGATTTCATATAGATAGGATGACAGCTTTTGTCGTAAGAGCGTTAATAAGGTTTACTAAAGTAAAACAATGGACATAACTCCAGACAAAATTATCGGAAATTGCTGAAATCCAACAGGCTTCTTCGTTTCACTAATTTAAATAATGCATATCAATTTCATAACCTTTGTCGTTAGAGCGTTCTTAATCTTACTAATGTAAACAAAACAATTAGATGATAAATGTAGTCTGTAGAGTATTCACAAGAAATAATTGTGGATGACGGACCCATAGACGGATGGACGATGAGAATAGTTAGGAAACGCTGATAAAAAAAAGAAAACCATATCATTCTAGTTATAAATGAAATATTCAATAATTTTCAAGATTAATAACCTTTTTTGTGATGGCTAGAACACCAGGCATGGGTAATTGCTGCCTATTATCAAGACTTTTCTGTCATTAATTATATATTAAGCTCTTGTATTGTTTACTAAAAGACAAGTGCTCACGAAAAGTTATAATCAAAATCGGCTGTTAAACATGTATGCGTGGGTCACATGGAATCTATGGATGCGGCTGATCTTTTAACTGCAGAAATACCAATTTAAGAAATATGGTTAAAAACACAGGCTTAGTACATGGTAAGTATAAATTTATCATAATATAAAATTATAAATCACTGATGCTTCAAAGATGTACACGAGAGCTATGTTTTTTTAAGAAGTTGGCGTTGTTTGATTTTCAAGCTGCTATATATACCGTTTTGTTTCAAAGGTGCTTGTTCCCATCATTTATCAAACAGCTTGTAATGAAATAATAATAACAATTTAAAAAACAATAGTTACCGGCATAGGATGCAAAATGGACTAAAGCAAAGTTGTCTTCATCATGTAGTTCAACCCTAATATCATCCCCAAAATTGTCAAAATAATTTGTCAAATCATTTTCATCTAGTTCACCTCCATGTTGGCTAACTTTAGCTATTTTACTTGCATTAACTGTGGATACATGAAGTTCCTTCTCAATAAAATAATGTTCAGCATTTTTCAGTATTTGCGCCTTGTGGAGAATTTCATCAACTAGAAAGCAACGTAGAGAGATATTTTACATTGTGTAGACGAAATAATCTACATTTGTTGAAATCCAATCTCTACAACATCGCTCAAGTTAATATGAACACCCAGTATTTCTTCTATATACATACTCTTAACATAAATTAGAACCGATACGTTGAATGAGTGGTGCAGTGAGCCAAAAAGCTGAAGTCATGTCTTGCCCATTTACCTTTTATAAAACATCTCGCAATCAAATTTATAATTAAACCAGAAAAAAATATGCATTCCGCCCAATAGCTTAGTTAAAGATAGGTTTCCAGGCAACGAAACATAGGCCCACAGCTGCTAAGTCATCCGGGCAGTCAGCAAGGGTTGTCGTAACTCTTAATTTTGTCAGTAATGAGAACATTTACAGCACATGAAAATCTGAATACAAGTAATAACCCATTAAGTAATTATCAGAAATCATTAGAATTTATTTTGATTGTTTGTCTCATATCCCTAAACAATTTATATTAACAAGATTGTTCAAAGTGACCAAGGGCAATAAATCCAGCAGTAATAACTTAAGCCTCAAAGAGCCTCTACAAGATTTTTCAAAGCGGTCAAGTGCTATAACTTTGGCAGTAATTATTGGAAATAGTTTAAAATCAATCTCATCACCTTAAACAGGGCATAGCGTCAATCAGATATTAACTTTAGACTCCAGAGTGTCCACAAGATATTTCAAAGCGATCAAGGGTTATAAGTCTGGCACTAATAATCAAAAAGCACGGATAATAATTACAATTATTTGTCTCATGACCTTAGACACTGTGTATACATTTAAAGTCAAACGGATATCAAAACTTTTCTCCTGAACGTCCACAAGATATTTCAAAGTCATCAAGAACCATAACTCTAGCAGTAATTATCAGATATCGTTAAAAATCAAAAAAACGTCTTTGTATCATGACTTTAAACACTGTATAAATTTAAAGTCAATCGGATTTTAACTCTAGCCCCTAGAATGTCCTTGAGATTTTCAAAGGATTGCGGGCCATAACTCTGCCAGTAATTATCGGATATTGACTTTAGCATTTGGAGCACCCACAAGCGATTGTTGATGCCAGACAGACGGGCGCGACAACATTGTACGACAAAATTTCAATGTGGGCATATAAAAAATCATAAAATACCAACTGTCAAGGGTTCTTTTGCAATCCTGCCAATGAGCACCCAGTTGGACGTCAATTTCTGCCCCATCCAAATACAAGGCTCTCTGTCCTGCATCACTGACAAGGGGGGAAACCAGGTTAGAAAAGATAGGGAATGTTCTCAGCAAACACCGAGAATGAGCCTGGATCTCCTGGCTAAAGTGAGTCAAGACATTTTGAATAAAAATGTCTAAGTAGAAAATGTTTTAAAAAACACAGCTTTAATTTACACTATTCTATTCTTTCAAATTTTGCAATAAGACACATACTACTACCGGTTGTGGTTATTCATATTAAGGAAACTTGACCTTACTTGTAAATTCGTTATCGTTGAAGCTAATCATCACCTTGTCAGCTTCTTCATTAAATACCATATCTGTTATAGCCAGATCTAATTTCCCTTCCAGAAAATTCTGTAGCATTTCTGTATTTGTATCTTGACTAATGTTAGTAACCAGTAATCTGTTATTAACTCGGGGTGGTGGAGTATAAAATTCTACATTTAGTTTAACTTCACCAAGTGTATGTTTTCTACCGCACACGACTTCAGCATCTATGTTTAATAAAATTTTGCATCTTATAACCATTGGTCTGGGATAAATTATTAAGCAGCTCGATAGATTATCCCTAACTATATATTCATTGTATATATGTGTGCTACTTGACAGACAATCCATTGCTGCAAAGCCTTGATAGATGATAAAATATATTTTAAAAGCACACTTCATAAAGGAGACAATTTGTTCAATCAATTGATGTGGGGCGAGCATGTAAAGTTCCGTATACTTCAATCTTTGCATGCGTAAATATATATTGGAAGGAATTCTCATACACTGTGTTCACACGAAAAATTGTTGATGAGACATCAGTATTGCCAGATAGAGGGAAGCTCATGCGAGGAGACCTTTGGCCAACATATTGCCATTACCAAGAAATCACGCTGCCGGCAAGCAGATAGTCGTTGGCTTTGATGTGTATAGCACTTAGGCCCTATCGATAATAATTATAATTATTGACATTTTGACCTTCTCTTCTATTATGCCAACGATAAATTCATCCGAAATACTGAGATGTCCTAACTCTTGGGCAGCATTCGTCAAACCTCGACAGATTCTACGCATCTAATATATTAGATGTAGGGTACCGGAATCTGCCGAGGTCCGCCGAGTGCCTGGGCAGTCGACCGGGACCCTACGAGCATAGATGCCCCCATACTTATGTTCGAAATTATTACTGGGGCCTGTCTCACGAAATTTTGTCTAAAGATAAAATCCAAATTTTAGTTTATACTTCAAGTTTGATTGGCTACGCACAAAAATCAACATAATATTATCCAATCAATTACTAAAATTTGGATTTTATCTTAGTTAAAATTACGTGAAACAGACATCTGGTCAATAGTCCGATTAACAGCCAATAGCTAACTGTGTTAGAATATAATACGCTAAAACAAAGCTCCAAATTGGTTCAACTAGTGCATAGAAGAATATTGCATTTGACGGTGCATTTGATTGAAGAATGTTTTATCATACAAAGAAAAAGCCATTTTTCTTTTCAGATTTATCCGATTTTCTTTAGACAAGGGCAAGTTTGCACTGAAATTCTGCACACTCTTCGAAGGAAGTTATTGTGAGAACTTCTTTGTTAAAGCAGCAAGTTTTCCTAATAAGTAAACTGGTGCCTCATCGCAATTGTATAGGCTTAGGAACATATCACTTAGCGTCATACAGCCTAGCCTACATTTTGGATACCGGAATCTGCCGAGGTTTGCCGAGTGGAAAAATAGACACACTCCCTCAAAAGCTCAGGTATCAACATTATAGCTACATTATATACAGACAAGTCAACAGTGGCATCCAATCAGAGGTTGTGACATCGCGACCTCCACGGAAACCTTGACATTGGACGAACTTTGAACTTTGGAACTCGATTATCACAGGTATACATTTTAGCTTGAAAGCGCGACAACCAAGGAATCTGATTGGATCATAAGCTTGGTGTATACCCAATCAAACTTAGTGCCCAAATATGCCGAGTGTTGCGTGAAGGGCTAGATAAGATGTACGTAGTTAAAGCCAGATCAAGCCTTCTATTGAAGATGAGGTATTAGAAGACAATCTTAAAAAAAACAGAGAGACATTTCTCGGGTCATTGCTTCAGGTATATGAGATGCCCCATGCTAGTCTAAGATTCCCCATGCTACTCTACGTTTATCCTGACTTGCATTAATCTCCAAAGCTGTTGTTACCTTGTTTTGAAGAAAGTGTTACATAAACACATTTGTCCTCTAAATCAAATTTAATATCTTTTGGTGTAACACCAAATCTTTTCTTGTTATTAATGTATATTGTCAATTTTTGTTCAGTCGTCGATTCATTGTATCCGCTTATTCTAACAAAAACACACTTATCACCATGTTGATCATCTAAGTTATCCAGATTAGCCTCACACTCATCTTCACTTTTTCTGGTGGCTCCGTTTTGCTTTGTTTGAGGCAATGAGACGTTACCAGACTTAATCCCCCCTTTAAATTCGGATTCTTGATACATTTTACTGTCTGTAACTGGTGATTTCATTGGTTTCCAAATTTCCACAGATAGCTGGCAACTGTCCACAATATGGTTTGTCTTACTAACAGTATCTACATCTAAAACATAAAACCATAACCAAATTCCTGAGGATTTATCTACATTGTATAACAAAATTTAGACAAATTTACCAGTTTTAAATGAAAATGTTGATTCATTGCATAGTATGAATGTATTAGGTATTGCATCATTTTATGGCACACTACCTAATACATTCATATTCAAAAATGATAGGTAAGATAACTCACACCTCACCATGTCAATATATTCGTTTGATTACTTTGCTGCTGCATTCTATAGTATCTGAATGCAATATTTGGATTACTTGATCTGCTTACAATGGTGTACAAATCACGAAACAGAACATATATCGATCTATACATTAACTAATAACTTCTCTTTTATCACCATGGGGGGATCACGGTGGCTAAGTGGATAAGGCGCTGGTTCGCTAGCCTGGAAGTTGAGTGTTCGATCCCTGCATTGGCCGAGAAAGTTCATCTCGATTTTCCGGCGTGGTTTCCCCTTGTCAGTGATGCAGAAGGAGGGTCTGACAAGGACAGCTGCCTAGTCGTTCGGATGGGACGAAAAACCGAGGTCCCGTGTACAAATTGGAGTGCACGTAAAAGATCCCTTGGCAGTTGGAATTCGATATAAGAGTAGGCCGTAGCGCCGCTGCCCGGGCAAAAATGTCCCTCATAGCACACTGTATGGCGTATGCCCGTCTTCAATTGGCTCAGGTTAGATGCTTAAGCGTAGGACGTTTAACCCCATTTCATTCATTCATTTATCACCATGTCCTATTTATAATGTATCTTAATTTATGTTAATTAATATTAAGTATACCGATATAAACCAATATACTTGCAATATATTTTATATTTTATTTCAGATTTGATACAAGGGGTCATTCAATCTCTCCTGAAAAGCTTAGTAACCCACAAATCCAGACAAATGTTGTACTAGCTTGACATGGTGACAATCGTGCGCCAACCAAAATGTCTGAGAAATGCACACGCATATGGTTACATAGAGTATATGACCAGAATTCTGTAGTAGATAATTTTGTCTCAATACATATTTTTACTTTGTTCTTCAAGCAACAAGCGGTTAACATGCAACATACACCCCCACATTTTGCAAGAGATCGACGGAGAACAAGCTAAAACAAATGCGATTTTCCGTGCAATAGGGGCCATCCGGGAAGTTATGGTGCAATACACGAAAGTTTTGAAAAGAACTGATATCTTCGGGATATAAACATATATTTTAAGTTTCATCAAAACCTTCGTATTACTTATTTTTACACTATTTACACTATCAAAGAGCGGCCATTTTCTTGGGCCGATTTTTACGAAATTCTACCTCAATCTCATTAGGGTGTAACTGTAATATATTTAACCTCTTTTTTTTAAAGTAGGATACAAATTGTTACCTCTACATGTTCCACAAGCTATAATCGCGATTTTTACGTATATTAAAGGGACAATAACACTCTTGCTGGCTTGACAGGTCCAGAAAAAAATATTAACCTTATTCTAACTACAAGATGTTTAAGTGTCCTACCTGTTGTGTAAATTATCCATTACAACCTATCTTACTTGTCCAGAGGGTTCGAAAATATGTTTAAATCCAAGTTGCATTTGAAAATGCTTACGTAAGGCTTTTCAAACCATGTTACGGCATGTAGTTGAATTTTTCCAATTTTTAAAATTAGGTGTGTTAAGATGAAATTTGTATCATTTTTTAATTGAAATATTGTAAAATAGTACAAATTGTTGACCAGAATAAAGATTGGAACATGTTATTCAGTTACAACAAGGGTGGTATTGGGGCTTTAAGGGGTCATCATCCAGGAAGTTACGATCTGCTAAGTGCGAATATCGAAATGAACTGAGATGTTTGGGATATAAAAACACTTTCAAGGAGCGGCCATTTTGTTAGGCCGCTTCTTACGAAATTCCACCTAAATCATCATTAATATATTTAAACGGTTTTTAAAATCGGATAAAAATTGTGACCTCTACATGGTCAACAAGCTAAAATCGCGGTTTTTTCGTACAATCAGTGGCCATAATTCAGGAAGTTACGGTCCGCTATGTGCGAATATTGAAAGGATCTGAGATGTTTGGGATATAAAAACATGTGTTAAAGCTGAACTCTGATGACAAAACTACATAAATTATTAAATAAAATAAAGGTAACGCCCAAAACAACCGCCATACTTGTTTTCAATTTGAATGGCGAACACTTTCGGCAGACAAGCACCTAGACAGGACACACCCACTTCCAGTAAACGCCGTATAAAGCAAGGTTTTCACATCCGGTTACAATGACCTTTTGACTGATTGAAATATTTTCACTATCAGCTCACAGAACATAATATTATTGTTACACAATTATTATGTCTGATCAGGTACATCCGGTTATGATGACCTTTTGACTGATTGAAATATTTTCACTATCAGCTCACAGAACATAATATTATTGTTACACAATTATTATGTCTGATCAGGTACATCCGGTTACAATGACCTTTTGACTGATTGAAATATTTTCACTATCAGCTCACAGAACATAATATTATTGTTACACAATTATTATGTCTGATCAGGTACATATTATTTTACTAATTAGACGAAGTAAATCAACCACGATGTACTTTTGCTCAAAAAAAAACTGCCTTACCCCAAACAATAACAAATCTACCAGCACTAACCAATTCTTTCTTATTTCGTGAAATGTTTTGCACAACAGGGCAGAAACACCAAATTAATACTTTTCTGTGTCATAAAGTATAGTATTATCGTTCCAAAATATATCCAAAGCAGCAATAAAACCATAGTCCTATCCGTCAAATAAGTATGTTTTCACTTCGCGATCAAGGGACATAACTTATATAAAGGATTAGTAATATCTCTGTACTGGACGTACAGGGTATGGCCAGTCTATGTGTGTGTTTGCCCAAAATGATCGCCATTGTTGTTCTACAAATTGAAAACAAGTATGGCGGTCGTTTAGGTCGTTATTTTTTTTTTTTTAAATTCAACTCCTTCTGCGGTTTTGTAATCGGATAAAAAAAATTGTGACCTTTAGAGGGTCCACACACAACCTTGATATTACATACTTTAATATTATTTTGGGATCACGGTGGCTAAGTAGATAAGGCGCTGGTTCGCTAGCCTGGAGGTCGGTTGTTCGATCCCTGCATTGGCCGAGAAAGTTCATCTCGATTTTCCGGCGTGATTTCCCCTTGTCGGTGATGCAGAAGGAGGGCCTGACAAGGACAGCTGCCTAGTCGTTCGGATGGGACGAAAAACCGAGGTCCCTTGTACACATTGGCGTGCACGTAAAAGAACCCTTGGCAGTTCGAATTCAGTTGCTGCCCCGGCAAAATTTCCCTAATAGCACACCGTATGGCGTATGCCCGTCTTCAATTAGCCCAGGTTAGGTGCTTAAGCGTAGGACGCTAAACCCCATTTCATTCATTCATTAATATTATTTGCGTGTGGAACTGAGATTGTTGGGTTATAAACATAAATTCCAAGTTGCATCAAAATCGGATTAAACCTCTAGAGTGTTCACAAACTAAAAACGTGATTTTCGAACAATCAGGGGCCATAATCCATGAAGTTACGATCAGATGCATGTCAATATAGAAAGAAACCAAATCTTTGGGAGATAGAATTATATTTCAAGTTTCGTCAAAATCAGATAAAAATTGTGACCTATAGAGTGTCCACAAACAGGGGCGACGACAATATATCTTTACATTTTCATGTGGACGTTTAAAAATTGTGACCTGTAGGGTAGGCGATGACAAAAATATAGTCTACATGAAGATGTGGGCATATAAAAAATATATTTGTATATATTATGGTCATTAGCATACCTTCATCTTTGGATAAAGTTACATAAATACACATTTCATCTCTAACTGTTTCAATGTCTTTAACCATTACACCAAATCTATTTTTATTCTTTATGTACTTCTTGAGCTTTTTCAAATCTGTACAACCACTAACTTTAATACATGGTTTGTCATCCTCAGAATCTGAACTACTTTTATTTTCATCATGTAAAGGATTGTACAATTCTGCCTTCAACACACAGTCATCTAACATGTGTTCTCTATTACAGACAAAGTTCACATCTGTAACAAATACGTAATGTTTATTGTACCCATATTACTTCTTATTGATAATTCCAAGTGCTAATATCAATACCAAAACTATTGTGATATCTGCCAATGCTTGAAATATTGTGACATCTGTCAATGCTTTAATTATTGTGACATCTGTCAATCTTCGAATTATTTTGACATCTGCCCTTATTGTCAAGATACGCCTACATTTCGCAATAGATGGACGGAGAACAGGAAAAATCAATAAGGTTCACCTTCTCACTATATCAATGATTCACTTAGGAAACAAGCTAAAAGCTGATTCAAGATTTATGGTCATACTTTATGGTTATACTTTTGCTGACAACGGCTAAGTTTTAAAAATAGTTTCCTAATTGGTCAAGGTCATTGCAACAATGGAATCGAGGGCTGTAGGCGTGAACAAATTTCAGATAGCAACGTATAATATGTAAATTTTGGGAACTGGGCCTAAATTTCACGTCCTTTGAGTTCATTGATGGGAGCAAATTATTATGGTTGAGAGAATATGGAATGGGACAGAATCTTGAGGGCTGCATGTTAATTCTGCCTGATTTGTGAGAAGTTTGTACAGTCTGTTGCCCCATGACCCATTCACTAGTGCTACTACTAACAGGGCAATTCACTATAACCATGACAAGCCAATAAATAGATGACACATATTAATTAATCAGCAATCAGACTGTACACCAATTTTCATCACTCTCTATCAGATAGAATCAAGGTTATCTTGTCCCAAAGCTTCGACCAATGAAGTTGCTTAGCCCTGCTTAGCTTTAGCTAGAAATGTTTATTATTGAACTCAGTTTATATATTCTACCTCAATTAAAAGTACAGTGGTTATCTTCCAAAGTCTTGATCAATCAAACTGCTTGTCGCTCCTTTGGCTAAGCAGAGAATTCTGACAATCGAACTTAGTCAAGGTAATGATATCATGAATCTATATTTAGAGTTCCATCGCTCTCACTTCATTATAACCAACGTTATCGTGGCCAAATTAAGAATCAACCAATTAGTTTTCTTATCTCTGCTTACCGTAAGCAGAAACTGCTCATCTTCGCACTCCATCGAGGCATTGACTAATGAACGTCTACACCAAGTTTAAACATTGTACCTTAATTAGCTCTAAAGGCTCGACCAATAAAATTGCTTATCGCTCTGCTTACCCTGAGCAGAAGATGATCATCATCATTGATGTACATGTAAGTAGTAGTTATTAGCACACTTTTCGAGGTGTATCGGTGAATATCAGAACAGTTTTGGTCGAGAGGTTCAGCCGAGGCGGCCCCCGAAAAAAACTGTTCTGATATTCACCGATACACCGAGGAAAGGTGCTAATAACTTTCTTACATCACATTTCTATCGAGTATTGTGAAGGAAAATGTGAAAATAGTATTTATTATCAAGTCGTTTCAACCGAAATGTGACAAATGCGTTTTCATTTATCCCTCTCTGAGTCTCACATTTACATTTCATGGTAGAATGATTCCGCAGTGGAAAGACGACCTGGGTAGTATTTACACCTGCGTCTTGCTATACCCAGGGGCGGACTGGGTACCCTTTGGGGTCCCTGTGTAGGGTAACTGAAGGGTCCCTTTAGAGTCAAACACCAAGAACATCCGCGGAGGGTGAAGCCAGCCGGAAACTAGTTTTCCAAGCATCTGGGGATCTATTTTGGAAAAAGTAAAACTCCATTTTGGCGAGGAATTTCTCTGGAATAGTATCGTTTTCCAAGCATCTGAGGATCGATTCTGGAAAAAGTAAATCTGCCGAATTTCAAATACAAATACTTAAAAAATAAAATTACTCAATAAATTACTTAATAAATTAACAAAATTACTTAATAAATTAACAAAATTACTTAATAAATTAATAAAATTACTTAATAAATTAATAAAATTACTTAAATGTAGTACTGTCGGCCAGTGATAATAAACAAGACTTCGACACATATCAACTTATGATTAATTATGGATAAAAGACTATTTATATTAAACTGGTAAAGTTGTAAAGGGCTGGTTGCAAACCTGCCCTCATAATAGAGGGAGGGGGCAGGCCCGAATAGAGGCCAACTTACCAATGGCAAGTGGGCCCCTACTCTTGACTATGGGCCCCCAATTTTGACAAAAATAAATCACTATTTTTACTGAATTTTGATGTATTTTTTAGTTTTTAAGCCAAAATTGGGCCCCTTTTGAGGAAAATGGGGGCCCAATGGTCACCGAATAGAGACCCACTTACCAATGGCAAGTGGGCCCCTACTCTTGACTGTGGGCCCCCAATTTTGATGTATTTTTGAGCCAAAATTGGAACCCTCTTGAGGAAAATGGGGCCCCTTGGCCACATTTAGACTACTGACATGTAGAGTGGGGCCCAAGTGGAGGGAAATTGTAGGGACAAAGCTAGCTGACATGGGGAAGGGGCCCCCAAGTTAAGGCAACTGGGGCCCCAAAGCCTTGTCACAGAAATCAGAGGGGGTGCTACCTCCCCTTGACACTCTTTTAAACGCTTTATGTTCGATTTTACATTAAAATATTTTTTCATCTTGTTTTTTTTTTTTTTTGGAAGTGGGGGCCCGCCTGTGCAAACACAGGCGCACATGCGGGCCAGTCCGCCCCTGGCTATACACTGGGCGTAAAACAATCACGTGTTTGTTTAGACCACATCGTCAAAACAACTTGTCTATGGTGAAGATAACTTCGATATTAATAATATTATTATTAAATGTAGTGTAAAGGAAATGGGTCATATTTTTTGCATCAACGAATTATTGGTAATAAAATGTATGTCTTTGTAGGCGTTTCTGTCTTCATCCTGCTTATTGTCAACGCCTGTGAAGTGTCCAGCAAGAGAACTGCGCCTTCTATCAACACAATTGAAATAATTATTCAGTATTCTAATTTATGGAATAGATTCCAATTGATATGTATAATAATTGATTTTTGTAATATGTTGTTTTGTTAATTTAATGTCATTGTATATATCTTTGAACTGCCAGTTTGTTCCACCTGGTTTGTTTTGTTACTTTGATTTTGACTAGTTGTTTGATGTTATTTGTCCGGCTGCATTGTATAGAGCCATCGTTATCATTGCGATCTGGGCCGGACTAAACGTCCGCTACTTATTGCTTGAATGGTATCTTAAACAGTTCAGAAGTGTTTGTCGGGAATGACAGTACTCTTTTTAAAAAGTGTACTTTTCATTTCTGATACACGGATACTTTTAAGCCTGTTGTAAATAAACAGGCCAGTTTTATCAAAATTTGCCAATGGCTACGAAGTAGAAGTTGGATGCTATGAAAGTATACACCAAGTTTCATCACCCTGGCTTAGTTAGAACTAAAGTTATCGTGTCCCAAAGCATCAACCAATCAAATTGCTTAGCTCTACTTACCCTAAGCAGAAAATACTCTTCGTTGAACTCCTCCAGTGCATTCACCCAGTCGACTTATCAAATTGATTATAGCTCTGCTTACCCGTAGCAGAAAATGTTCAAATTCCATCTTAGTCGAGGTATCGGTGTAATGAAACCATACACCAAATTTCACCACTCTCACTTAATTAGAACTAAAGTTATCGTGTCCCAAAGCATCAACCAATCAAATTGAATATCTCTGCTAATTCGACCTAGGCATTGACCTAATCAACGCATACACCAAGTTTGAACATTAACGCTCAATTAGAAGGAAAGTTATTGTGTCCCCAAAACGTCTGACAGGGCCGGACAGACAGACAGACAGACCCATTTAAATAGTCCTCTGCTTTCTTCCTTCGAAAGACGGGGACCAAAGGTAAAATAGCGGTGTACTGTACAGATACCTTTTGTGAGCTTCGTAAATGAGATAATCACATGAAAGCTTTTCGGAACAATTCTATTTGTCAGATTAAATCACAATTTTACCAAACATTTACAGGAACTCCTGTTTTTTTAATGAAAAGATAGGTTGCCAGGCAACGAAACACCACAACAGCCAAATCTCCCGGACAGTCAACAAGAGTTTAACTTTTTTCGGTAATGAAACATTTATAATACACTAAAATATGATTAGGAGTAACAACTCATTATGTAATAAACTGGATTTAGCTGTTCAAGTTATCAAAATTCATTGAAACTCAATATACTTGTTCGTCGAAGACCTTAACCTCTGCATGTATTTATCTAAAGTCAATCAGATACTAACGTTAGCATCTAGAGCGTCCACAAGATTTGTTGAAGTGACCAGGGGATTCTTCGTCTCATGACCTTCTCAACACTGTGTATAAATTTAAAAGTCAATCGGATATTAACTTTGACCTCTAGACCACAAGATATTTCTAAGTGATCAAGGGCCATGACTCTGACAGTAATTAATCAGATATACGGACTAAGACTAGTAATTATTTTCCTATTTTTCATGATGGTAGTATTGGTAGTGCGAGTTATTAATTGACTATTTTTCCCTTAATTTTTTTCTCCCCTCTTCCTGCATTTTTGGGTTGACTTTTTGGTCTAGAATTGGAGAAAAGGGATCAAATTTGCAATTTTATAACAGTTTTGGGTAATACTGGTGATATTACAGCGGAGGGATGGGGTGTGAAATGTCTTTCTGCGGAGCAATGAAATGTATCGGAAGTGAAATTTTCACCCAAGTCAACTTGAAATCCCTGTAGCAAAAAATCTAAACCATACTTCCCCTACAAGTTTATGATGAGGAGACTGCCAAATGTGGTCCCAATTGTGCCTTAAAAGATTGGAATCAACGGAATGTTGAGCAAAAAGCTACAGCCTGTGATGTCACACCCATTTAACATTGAAGTCAATGGGAAAATAATTACTAGTCTGAGACCATACACTTTGAAGAGAGAGAGAAATGGGGTTTAACGTCCACTCGACACAAACTAGGTCATTTCGTGACTAACATGTGGTTTAATTTTATTTTAATAATTCGCTTGCTCGTAGTGGTCTTTAGCAGTGGGGGGAAACGGGAGGACCCGGAAAAAACCCAAAAGGTTGGACAGGTGGCCCTACTCCTTGCCACATACGACCGGGGATTCGAAACCACGCCAGTTGACTCAATGGTTTAATTTTATTTCAATAATTCGCTTGCGCGTAGGGGTATTTAGCAGCGGGATGAAACCGGAGTGCCCGGAGGAAACCCAAGAGGTTGAGAAGGCGCCCCTATCTCTATGCCACATACGCTTACACCAGGTTCGAAACCACAGCCGCAAGCCAGAGGTGGCCGGCCAGCTAGAGGTCGAAGCGCGGCACTCTAGACCACTAGGCCATCCCAGACCCCGGCACACCGTTGGAGATGCCTCCTGACGACAATGCAGATGAAACCATACATGTGCACCAGTGTGGTCCAATGATACGTGACTTTTTCTGTGTGCGTGTGCCAGGTATCCAAGCGGCTGATGCAGACCACGAAGGCTTCTGCTTCTGGGTGCTTTTCGGTCTGTACCCTCTTGGAGGAACAGTCGACTTACTCTTTGAGCCCATATTCTTTTGTCCCATGTTTTAATCTAAATGAAAATATTAATTTTCTTTGGTCGATATATCAGAAACAAAACATTAATACGCACTACTGGCTTGTGTTTCACGTTCGTCAGGAGTAATTGCCACGTGATAACCACGTGCATAACAAGTGAGGGCTGTACGTCTGGGGCCTGTTTCACGAAATTTTAACTAAGATAAAATCCGATTTTAGTAATTCGATTGGATAGTATTAGATTGATTTTAGCGCTTAGCCAATCAGATTTAAGTATGTACTAAAGTTTGGATTTTATCTTAAGTTAAAATTTCGTGAAACAGGCCCCAGCTGCATGATATTCTAAAATAGTCATACGCTTTTCAGAGAATTACGATAAACTGTTAACCTACAAGGTCAAAAAGGTTTTACTGACTTGGTATTCAGTACATGTTAATGCCACGCCCCTGGCTTTAAACGCTGGTATTCTAATACAAGTTTAAATATCGAGTAAAAATAAATGATATTAACCCTTTTCCGTAGATAAAGTTACAAAAGTACAGTTCTCCTCTTCATTTATTTCAATGTTTTCTGGTACTGCACCAAATCTTTTCTTACTCTCTATATACATCTCTATCATTTCTTTACTTGTTGTATCTTTATATCCACTAACACAAACTATTCTTTTACCATCATCGTGTGTTGAATTATCTTCTTGTGTTGATGGGTTGAATAATTCAACAGTTAACTTACAACCATCTAATATATGGTCTCTATAACAAACCAGTTCAGCATCTGAGAGAGAAAAAAACCCAATAATGTCAAGACAAATACAAACAGGAGCTAGTTGTGCAACTCTTCATTATAAAATATAATGACCCTAGAATGGTATAACTGGTATCCAGTGGTCCAGACTGATCAAACATAGCATGGCCCTTTCTCACAGTAATCTGAAGCTGAGATAAAAGTTGAAGTATGTAAATCAGAACAACAAAATGCAAGGGAATAATTACCAAATTACCTTGTAATGCGCCGCTATATATTGTTGATCTTTAGATTTGATAACAAATTTCGCCAAAGGTTTCAATTTACTACAGGACAGTTGTAATACTTTTAGAAGAATTTTTGCTCGTGATATAACATGGCTTTATATTTTATTAATTATTTATTTGGCAAGTTTGACATATTCGCATAATATGTAGTGTGTACTTAAATAAAATAAAACCTAGTACGAACAATCGAAACCACCAGACACAATTTGAAGTTACGTGAGAATTCGGCAGTCAACATTTGGTTGCAGAAGGGGACAGATGTAAGAGCTCCTATCAGTTAACTCACTAAGGGAGGCTGTCTGACTAGGGTTGAGTTAGTATTGACTGTATTGTAATATGTACTATGCTTGTGTATACCTATGCTACATAAAAGGTAAAAACGAACTGTTGCATTGTTATAACTGAGAAGACAAACGTTTTAAGATACCAGTAAGAAGAAAATAGACAAAGAGAAGGAGAAGCAAAGACAGCTAGAGACAAATTCTAGACGATCACAAGGCTACCGAATTATGTAGCAAGAAACAATATGTATGGGTCGTATGTAAGATGTCGCGACTGGTTTAGTGGAATGGCCCGCTCTCCACGTCAGAAAGAAAGAGCTATGGTGCTACACAGTTTACAGGGCACAAGATAGCTATCGGGTAAAAATAAATGATATTCACCCTTTTCTGTAGATAACGTAACAACAGTACAGTTTTCATTATCGTGTATGTCGATTTCGTCTGGTACTGCACCAAATCTTCTCTCACTCTCTATATACATCTCAATCATATCTTTACTTGTTGTATCTTTATATCCACTAACACGAACTATTCTTTTACCATCATCATGTGTTGAATTATCTTCTTGTGTTGATGGGTTGAATAATTCAACCGTTAACTTACAACCATCCAAAATATGTTCTCGATTACAAACCAATTCAGCTTCTGGAAAAAATATTTATAATGTCACTGCAAAAAAAAAAAACAACGCAAGTAGCAACTGGTGGCTCGTGTAGATTCTAAATTAGACATGTTAATTATGATAAGCAGATTTGCCTCCCTTTAATTGATAATATTTAAGAACCTGACATGCAGACATTGCATAATTGGTAACTTAGAGTTATTCCACTTGTCAAGAAGGAAAAGTTTGATGGTGATCAAGTGAATTATGTTTGCTGTGTTTTATTTTGTATTTGGGAGAACAAAACGTGTCTGTAAGGATAATTTTATGTTTTATTATATTCTAAAATGTTTAATCCATTATTGTAGCTATGTAACTATGAATATGTTAATTTCTTACATGTAAAATTGAAAACAAATTCTGTCAAAATTTCCACGTGATGATTGAATACTTGTTGCACGTCAGTTTAATACCAGTTTGTTTAATTCTATTAAGAATAGGTTATATTTGTATATTTCAGAAATCACACACGCACTCCATACATACTATACAACTCTTACGTCTTAAGCTGTCACAGACAACCACGTTGATGTTTATGTTTATGATTGTCTGCTGATTAATAAAACTGTATTGTATGAAACCATGGTCGTTTGTGCATTTGGATGTTTTACCCCCCTTATAGCTGTCCGTTCACGAGGCATTTAAAGGATTGGCAGTTATAGCCCGGAAAGAGTAAACATGGCACGCCTTGTCCAGATCACCCGTTGACGCTTTTGTTTAGAAGGTCGTAAAATGGTAAGTGTGATGGAGTCATTGCAATATAAATTATCACTTTCACCGAGAAAATAAATATTTAAAGGGCGGAGTCGATAAATGTGGACTGAAGTATGTAAATCAGTTAGCGTTAGAGATATATAAATATAATTTCTTTTAAAATATCTTGTCTATGATCGATCTGTAAACCTGACCCGCAGGTTCTTAATAAAGTGAAACAAAACAAGAGCATTCCTGCTTTGATTGGTATGGTACTTTTTTTAAAATGAAGAAAATGAAATATGAAATGACCGTAATATGACAAGAACAAAGAGGCCTAGGAGTTGGATTTGTTTTGCCAAATTTACAGAGCAAATATTAACATAAAGTGCCCCAAGGGGTCGGGGCATGTATCAAATAACTAGTTGCTGACTTTGCGTTGTAAGGAATACATATGCACAGTTCCAAGATGATCCATTTTAAACTGCATTCTGAAGACGATAAATACAAAAAATGGGCGTAGTTCTGCACCTCGGGGCTGGAGATGGAACTATATAAAAATGTACCACCCTGTTATTGAAATGATTGATGTGGTGAATTTGAACAATTTCTGTTAATTTTTGCAACTTGTGGAGTATTTACCAAAATAAATAGATGCTATCCGTACAGTATATAAATATGCCAAGTTTCAAGATGATCCAGTAGGTGTGGCTCTGTCCCTGGGGGTTGGACAAGGACCAATATATATAGGTACAACCCTATGCCGGATCATTCTGAATTCGATTCAAATTTGTTAATAATTGCAAGCTGTATATCTTTTACAGCCACAATATTAACAAAAAGTGAGTGTGACAATGTCGTCCTACCAAGTATAACAAATAAGTATACCACGTTCCAAGATAATCTATTCAGAATTGTGGCCTCGGACGCTAAAGGCAAACATTGGGCGTGGCTATGTCCCTGGTGATCGGGGCATTTCTCAAAATCAACAGTTTTGATGCCCTTGGGCTATAAGGAATACATATGCCAAGTACCAAGTTGATCCATGGGGGTCGGGGCATGCAGTTGTCGTCCTTGGGCTATAATACATATTCCAAGCTCAAAGACGGTCCATTAAAAATTGTGGCCTGTGGGCAACACACAGAGACACATTGTGCGCGGCTCTGTCCCGGGGGGTCGAGTATGCACAAAGAAAAATAGATTCAGCCTATTATTAGGGTATAAGGAATAAGTATAAACAACTTTTCATGATGATCGATTAAGAAGTGCGGGCTGTAAGTGACACACAGACACACAAAAAGAAATTGGGCGTGAGTCTGCCCCATGGGGTTGGGCATTCACCACAAACATGGGATATAAGTAATATGTATGCAAAGTTTCAAGGCGATACTTTTATGTCTTTGAATTTGGTTTGGTCCCGAAGACAATTACAGTTCAAAGACATTCATTTAATAGGCATGAAAAATACAAAAAAGTTAGTTAGCTACAGTTTTATACTTCATTATTTTTCTTTGGTCTTCCTTTACCTCCTGTATATTTCTCTTTAAAATGCGATATATGGATGGCAAACAAATAAATACAAGAAATGGGCATGGCTCTGCCACTGGGGAGCGGGCATGCACCAAAAACAATATAGTCCACCTAATGTTTTTGGAGGATTATATATCCGGATGCAAGTTGTCGTATCTGGGACACTGGAACAGAAAATGTAAGTCACCTTCTACGGCAGAAAGAGAACATTGGATGTATAACCTTTGGTCAGGTGGAATATTTTTGTACCGCTCTCTATAGCCTATTTCCAGTTTGGGTGAGCGGAGTTGAAGCGACGAAAACGCGGATTTAAAGTTTTTATTTTTAACCTGCAGAAGGTAACCAGCGTCAGTAATGGCGACATCACGAGTTATTTGGCACGATTGACGATTGGCAGTTCTTCTTAGTAATATTGGGGACAAAACATACAGAGTTTTAACGGATTTATGTTTCCCTGATGCAGCTTAGGAGAAAGCCTACGATGCAATTGTAGAACTTGTGAAGGGACATTATAAATCACCACGGAATTATGTTACAGAACAATTTAAACTTAATAATGCAGTACAGGAGAAGAAAGGTCAGTCGCGGATTTTGCTAGGGAATTGAATCATCTTGCAACGCATTGTGACTTTACTGTTGATAATTTACAACAAAGTTTGTGCATTTGTGCATTAGCTATTCGAAGTATCCAAAAGAAATTGGTGGCTGACATCAAACTAGTTCGTGTATGTGTTACATTTGATCAGTTCGTGTATGTGTTACATTTGATCAGAACAACGAAATTATAATAAAGCTTCTACACTACATACGACTCAACAGACTCCTTGCAGCGCACGTTCAAGGCGCAAGGGATCTTATCAAAAATGTGATCGGTGTTGATTATCAAACCATCCAAGAGATGATTATAATTACAAGACCCGATTATAAATGCCACAATTGTAAACAATTGTAAACAATTGGGACATTTGCGATCAGAATGCCAATGGCGAAATGATCAACAATACAGACGAAAAAAACAAAAACAATATAGATCAAAAACAAGGCGAAAAGATCTACATAATGTAGGACCTAGTCATGATGAAACGGATAGTTCACAAGATGAGTTTACACATGCTATTTATACGATTAAAAATAAAAGTTGTCAATCAATCAGAGTTGACTTGGCCTTATATGGTGTTACAACTACGATGGAAGCAGAGATGGAAGCAGGCACGGTTGCTCCAGTTTCAGTTAGAGCCAACGAAACCGAAACTCCACACCTATACTGGATATAGAATTGAGGTTAAGGGGCAAATTATGGTAAACGCTCAATACCAAAACGACAGACATCCTCTACCATTAATTGTCACAACGGCAGACAAGAATGTATCACCATTGGTGGGACGTGATTGGCTAAGTGCTCTCATGATAGGGTGGTGGAATTTATTATCTGGAGGTTAATACTCAATTCGAGGAATATCTTTAGAAGAATTAAAACAAAAAGTACGCAGAAATATTTTCAGAGCAGCATGTAGGAGTGAAAGGTGTGACAGCACATCTTCAAATGAAAGAAAATATTTTATAAGGCACGACCTGGAGCATAGTTCCGCATTACGACCAGCAATTGAGAAAGTACTGTTACGTTTACAAAATGATGGCATCGTTGTACCAGTAGACTTTGGTAATTGGGGAACACCCTTAGTGTGTATAGCCAAATCTGATGAAACGGTTAGAACTAGTGGCGATTAAAAAGTTTCAGTGATTCATCATATCAACAATGATGGGTCAATATCCTATACCCACACCACAAAAGTGTTTAAGAAGCTAGCAGGGGTACACAAATATTCAAAGATTAATCTTCGCTGTGCTTAACAACAGCTTCACAGGAAGTGGTTACAATAAATACGCATAAAGTATTATTTCGGTACACAAGGTTACCATTTGGTGTGTCATCAAGTCCCACAATTTGGTAAAGTTTTATAGACCAAGTATTTACATAACTGGACAAAATATGGTCTATCATAGATGATGTATTGGTAACTGGAGAAAACGACAGGGAACATTAAGAAAATCTTGAGAGACATTTTAAATGTTTCCAAAAATACCAGCTTCGTGTTAAAGCCCCAATACAACTCTTGTTGTAACTAAATAATTTGTCCCAATCTTTATTCTTGTCAACAAATTGTACTATTTTACAATATTCCAATTAATAAATGATACAAATTTCATCCTAACCCACCTAATTTTAAAAATTGGAAAAATTCAACTACATGCCGTAACGTGGTTTGAAAAGCCTTACGTAAGCACTTTCAAATGCAACATGGATTTAAACAGATTTTCGAAGGTAAGATAGGTTGTAATGGATAATTTACACAACAGGTAGGACACTTAACATCTAGTAGTTAGAATAAGGCTATTTTTTTGTCTGGACCTGTCAAGTCAGCAAGTGTGTTATTGTCCCTTTAAGTTGAGCAAATGTAGATTCTTACAAAACAGTGTAATCTACATGGAACGAAAATTATCTGCAGATAGTATACAACCAACAAACTCCGAAGTTGATGCAATTAAAATGTCAAGCCCCAGTTCCAACTAATGTTACAGAACTGCGATCCTGGCTTGGGATGGTGAATTTTCAAGCTCAGTTTTTACCAAACTTATCAACGAAATTATATCCACTGAATAAATTGTTAGGAAATCGTGAGTGGCAATGGACAAAAGATTGTTAACATTCTTTTGACTTGGTGAAAAGATTCATTAGTTCAGATCAGTTATAAGTGCATTACAACGCAACATTACCTATATAAACAAGCATTATCAATTACGACGCTTCAGGAATTTTCTCTATGGACGACATTTTGTGATTCTAAATAATCATAAACCATTGGAACGAATTTTAGGTGCTGAAACAGCAGTACCAACACTAGCGGCGCAAGGTTTCCCCCGAGTTTTTCGGTTTCTTCCTGCAGTAATGATCGAAATCATTCGCACGATCTGTGCCAAGGGCCAAATTGGAAAAAGGCCTCAGGCCTAATTTGCTACCCTTGTAAAATGACGCGATTATTATTATTATTATTATTATTACGGTTGCAGAGATGGGCTATAGAACTTTCAGCTCTAGATTACGAATTGAAGTACATATCTGCCATGTTTACCTTTATCGTGTAAGCATTTTGAACGTCAAGGATCTATATTGAGTAAACAGATTGAAACAGCTACAAGAGTAGATCCAGTTTTATCATAGATATTACAGTTTACGTAAACTAGATGGTCAGACGAAGTGGACGATGAACGATTAAAACCATACTTCTAGCGTACATTCTGTGGGGATTGCGAGTTGTGTTGCCTTCGAAATTTATCACCGAAATTTAAGCAGAATTACATTCATCACATCCAGGAATTGTGAGAATGAAGGACATTGCGCGAAGACATGTTTGGTGGCCAAATATAGATCAAAACATTTCTGATATTGTAAAAAGTTGTACGTCACGTCAAAAAACTAGAAATTTTCCTGCAGCAGTACCATTAATGCCATGGTTATGGCAGGTTCGGCTTGGACACGAGTTCACATAGATTATGCGGAAAAATATGGTAAAAATATTTAATCATTGTGGTCAGTTACTCAAACTGGCCGGAATGCATTTTAATGAGAAGTGCATATCTCAAGCAACAATCACTGTGTTGAGATATTTCTTTTGGTAAATACGGTATTCATTGTCAGTTGGTTAGTGACATCGGTTCGCAATTAATTGTCAGTGATGAATTTAAGACATTCTTAAAACGCAATTGTATAAAACAAATTTTAGTTGCATCATACTATGCTATAAGCAACGGGGCTGCAGAACGGATGGTTCAATCTTTTGAGAGGTCATTAAGTGCTAGTTGTTATGGACATATATTTACAACAATGTATAGACACAACATTTTCTTCTTACGTACAGATCTACGAAACATCCAACAACGTGGTGTACTCCAGGTAAATTATTTCTTGGACGAGAGGTCAGAACCAGATTGACTCGCTTACACCCGGAGGTAAAAACATCTGTAATAAATCCTCAAAGGGATCAAAAGTGTAATCATGATAATCTAACGACTCGATGTATTTTGTATGAAAGCCTATAACTACCATTCATAATTTCTACTTTTCGCCCCTTCAAAACACGAAAGTCGAAAAGTAGAATATCGAAAGTCGAAAAGTAGAAAGTCGAAAAATAGAAAGTCGACAAGTAGGAAGTCGAAAAGTAGAAAGTCGAAACTAAGAAATTAGTTAAAAATAAAAAAATATTTCTTAATTTCCTATTTTCGCGTTGATTTTGGCTTGTATACCGTCTTGGCGTCTTTCGACTTTCTACTTTTCGACTTTCGTGTTTTGAAGGGGCGAAAAGTAGAAATTGTGAATGGTAGTTATTATAGGCTTCCATAATTTTGCCCAGAGGACTCAGTTTTGATCAAAGACTTTATAAATGAAGGTGCCCGGTGGCCTGGAACAATTGCCGAACGAACCGCTCAAAAAATTTATGTAGTAGTATTACGTGATGGGCGTGTTAGGGAGAGACACATTGATCACATCAGGAAAGGCGATAACAGTGGTGAGGACAATGTTATTGTTGAAAATAGTGAGGGAGAGAATAATAATTTTATACCAGCTCATCCTCGTGGAAATACTCAACAACAACATATAACAGTCAGACGTAAAGATAGCGTTATTACGGATAAAAAGGCAAGTTATAAACATGTAGGTCATGATCTGAATACATCAATAATAGATATGCCAGTTTATACTTCAAGTACAAGAGATTTAAAAATAAGCGATAATATAAGAACATCTACACCCAAGTCTAACGAACCAGATGAACGACCACGATAACCAAGTGCGATAAATAGCAGGTCTACAAAGTTAAATGTCAGACGTTCTTCAAGAATCGCGAATAAAACTGAAAGACTGATTGAAAGGTGTTAATTTTATGAACGATATGATAGTAAACTTTTTGATGTGATAATCAGGTTGTGACTTTACAACTTTTTCAAGGTTCTTAGACAGAAATAGGAAATTTGACACCGGGAGGTAATTCTTAAGCACCTCAATATCGAGTAATGATTTTTAGGGAGTGGTTTGATAATAGCATGTTTAAGGTATGTAGGAATCTGAAATAAAGTGGACGACGGATGAAGGTGACTGCCGCAATATAAGACCACATTACCATATCGTGTTAACAAGGTTTTCGGAAAAGTGGGGCATAACTCCAGTACGTAATGTCGCAGAACGTTGAATGGCAATATGGTTAGTCCTCCTGTGACCACAATGTGCTTTCCATAAAAATTTTAAAAAATCAGCCAAATAATGTATGTTCACGCGTCAATTGTGGACTGACTGGCAGACGGACGAACCGCAGGACATGGTTATGACATTATACGCCCTGGTGTGAGCAAACATTAGTTAAAACTAAAGCCTCTATCGCATTCACAATGATTTCAGCAAAGGGATGGATAAAACCGGAACGAAAGCGGCGAAAATCTGAATATCGACCATATTGATTCACACTAAATTTTAAAAATCAAGGTTTTCGGCAAGGGGTAGAATCACTCCTCGCTGAAAGCTGAATATCGATAAGGTTCATTCCTTCATGACACAAATGCTTCACAGAAAATAATAAACAATCGTAGCCTCTATAATCAAAGGGGGGATACATCTGGAACGGAAAGTAGCGTAGAGCTTAACATCAAAAGAGTTCGGTAGGCCACGGAACACTGAATATCGAAAGGGTTCGTCCTCTTATGACCACAATTATAGACACCAAATTTGAAAAAAGATCGTCAAAAACTGTAGTCTATATCGCGTGCATAAGCTAATTGTTGACGGACGTACGTACAGGATGACAATTATATACGCCCAAAATTACTTCCGTAAATATAGAAAATACCTGTTACAGTTGATAAAGTAACTAATGTATAAATTTCATTTTCGTTTATGTCGATTTCTTCTGGTACTGCACCAAATCTTTTCTTGCTCTCTATATAGATCTCAATCATATCTTTACTTGTTGTATCTTTATATCCACTAACACGAACTATTCTTTTACCATCATCATGTGTTGAATTATCTTCTTGTGTTGATGGGTTGAATAATTCAACCGTTAACTTACAACCATCCAACATATGTTCTCGATTACAAACCAATTCCACGTCTATAACATAAATACACAGTTCCAACGCTCATTGTCAATTCAAGATGTGTTACATTACAAATAAACAAACACCTACAACAGTGTGCAAATGAACACAGCTTACAGAGACCATTTAAAACGTTTAGTTGCTTTTGCATATGAACGGATATTTTCGAATAAATGTATTGTTTTGATGGTAAGATAATTGCTATCACCCCTCGGTAGGGTGTGCACAATAATCATATTGCAAAAATAAGGGATTCAAATAATTTAGCTCTTTTACAATAGGAAAACCACAATTACACTTATTAAAGTTACATTATTCAAGATATAGATAAGAACTAGCCATTCTTGCTATAATAGTTCGAAAGAAGGTGTTGTAAAATGAATAATTTGAAAATTTCATTCAAATTACTTTATTGCAAGCGGAGATATTGGCATTTGAAGATTTGGCAGACGCGTGCAATAATTTCAACCACGGTCCTGGTTGATCGAAGCTCAGCCTCGAAGCGTCTGGGTCCGCCATATTTGATTAAACCAGAGTATTTACCCCCCCCCCCCCCTTCACACATGCACACCGGCTACCCCACCCCACACATCAAACAGTTGTTTAGGGGCATCATAAACACTTATTTACAGATGGGCAATTCTAGAAATTTTTGTTTTATTAATATATTATGTCAACATAATGACATCCCCACCCCACACCCATACATAGACATTTTACCCCCTATATCTCGAAAACGCCCCCTCAAACGCCTGATCACCACCCATATTCGGAATCTACCCCAAAAAATGGTCTAGAAAAACTTGGTCTCATAAATTCACAGCTCGGATGGTGATCCCCCCCCCCCTTCAGCCACCGGACTATAACAAGTTGTAGCCTCTATAAACAATAGGAGGGATAACTCTTGAACGGAAAGTAGGGTTCGTCCTCTTATCGTCACAATGATTCACACCAGATTAATTGAAAAAAGATCTGTCAAAAAGCGGCCGACACACGCTCAATATAATTGTCAATCATATTGTCAATACTTGATATTGACAATTATATTGAGCGTGTGTATGCGATATTGAAGCTCGATATTATTGATGTGAATGTGATTGAAGAAAATAAAAGTCCGTAGATCTTTTATTGACGAACCGTCAAATTTTTGGCAACAATTGACCGTGTGAGGGCGTCATCAATAATATTGACGCAATATTTCATTTCTCGAAGAAGGTGTGGGGGTGGGGGCAAATTTCGGGCAATCTGACTTTCAGGTAGACGGGTAAAGTGAAAAAAAATCTACTATATGATCTAGTAGGCAAGATAAAATGGCCGAAATCTAATACAAAACACTAATTTACGTTTCTTTTAATTGAATAGTTGGCAAAATAAAGTGGCCGAATATAAAATATACTATTCCAAAAAAGTAGGGGATATTTGATTTTTAAGTGTTATTAAAGTCACCTAATGAAACTGACGAAGACACAAATGACAAAATGAAATGAAGTTCACATTCATCGATTTATTCCAAATGATCGTTAGACTAAGTAAAGCACAGACTGACCATTATAAATGATACCCGGGGTCAAACAGCAAAGTTACCACAGCATCACAACAAAGTAAGTAACGGGTAAATCCTCCTCTGTTTGCCAAACAAGCATTGATCCGACGTGGCATAGTCCTAATGAGACGTCTACGGTCATTTTGGTCCAGATTGTCCCATTCCTGTTGCAACGCAGCAGCAAGTTCTTGGACATTGGCAGGACGTTGTAGACGTTGACGTAACCTCTGTCCAAGCATGTCCCAAACATGCTCGATGGGGGAAGAGATCGGGACTCAGTGCTGGCCAAGGTAATGTGGTGATGTTCTGTTGTTGGAGGTAACCTGTAACGATCCTGGCCCTGTGACATCTTGCGTTGTCATCCTGGAAGATGAAACGGCGGCCATGACGTCGTGCGAACGGCACAACATGGACTGCCAAGATGTTGCTCCGGTAGTACTGGCCTGTAACACGCCCTGCAACAACCTGTAAAGCCGTTCTACCGGCAACAGTGATGCCTCTCCACACCATAACAGAACCACCCCCAAATCGATCATGTCTGATGACGTTAACGTCTTGGAAGCGCTCATTTCGACGACGCCACACCCTCCTACGTCTGTCCAAAAAATCAACAGCGAACCTTGACTCATCTGAAAACATCACAATCCTCCAGCGTCGATTATCCCAGTGTTGACGATCCCTACACCAACGACGTCTTGTCCGAATGTGATGATCTCTCAAACATATCAAAAAAAAAATTCTGGTCACCAAAACAAATAAACTGATGTTTCCACCCTGGAATTCAATGCCACAATGACTGTAACATTCAAAGTCAGAGTCGTGCAAATCTTGGGTTGGACCCCCATGATGATCCCAAGCATCACCTGCATTCCATGCGGTAGCTATTGGTGCGTTTGGGCGTCACATGTAACTGGAAATGTTTCTTCTGTTAGGTTCTATAGTGACTTTTTTCGTAGTCATTTGCATATTTTAGTATTATGCCCCCAAAATTAAATATCCCCTACTTTTTTTGAATAGGAGATTAAAACATTGTTGTTTGGGACCAGCGGGCCAGCTACTTTGTGTTCCATTTTTCGGGAATCGATTATTATTTGTGAATGCAGCTGCCTAGGGCGGAAGAAAAAAAAGGATCCATAAACTTTTTGACGACCTTTTTAAATGTGATGTTTTACATTATTTATTTTATTGGACTTCGCTCCCGACAAACTTCACTCGGTTGTGTCGGCCGTTCACTATAAGGGGAAAAGCCCACATGGTGAGTGGCACTATAGCGCTCGAGATAAGCTTTAGTGTGATCGGCCACCCCAACTTGGAGACTGGTCACTCGCTCGCCTTGCATTACTTTGGTATCCGTTTTCGCTTTTATTTAAAAAAAGTTTTCGCGATATTCTCTTGAAATTTGTCTTTCTTTCATTACGTGAAGGCCGCGTCATTTTAACGTAGGTCGGTCTGCCGTTGATATGACCCAAAGGCAAAGGTGTGAATGGGAGTAGAGAGAACAGAAAACACATGTAGCATAAGTGCTGAAAAAAAGCGGATAGAACTTCGCCCCAAATCTCGATGTTTTTCGGTGGCCAGGGACAGGATCACTGCTAGGTCGATAAAACACGAATGGTATGCCTATCATCGAGAATAATGAATCGCCTAACGACCAGCAGGAAGTGATTTCTAAAGCCAGTTTCGCAAAGGGCCCAGTTGGTCGAGCTTCCTAGGGTTCATCAGAACCTAGAATAGCCTCTGTTCAACAGTCTTATTGAATGGTTGGATTTGACGTCGACATAGCGTGGGATTCGGTTACGAAACCATTGGACAACTTTGATCCGACTTTGGTGTTGCTTAACTCGCGGGCTAGAGAACAAAAAAACGCATTTATGGTAGCTGAATTTTCAAAATTCAGGTCCGTTACCAAAGGTAGGCTAATTTGGACCACATTGAAGTTGTTGTATTTAAGTGCTGAAAAAGCAGGAAAGCGCGTTTGTTGCAGTTAAGTTTTCAAAATTCTCTCTCGACGGTCCCGTCTCCATGGAATTCAAATCAGCTATCTTTAAATCAGGCTATACTTTGAAGTCGCTGTATTCAGGGACTAGAAAAGCAGGAAAATGCGTTTGCAACCGTCAAATTTTCCAAAATTCTCGTGGAAGGGTTAGGGGTAGGGTCCCCTACAAGGTAAGCGATCCGTTCCTCCTCCTTCGCAGAAGACCGGAGCCGCCGTCTATAACCCGAAATTTTTGCCCGACCCACCAATTCTCATCGAGCCTGTACGCCTATGGGACTTGGAACTGCCATAGATAATGCTAAACAAATAGTTTGCTTTGCTCAGATTGAATATTGAGACAATATAATTGAACGCAGTGCTGGATTAACCATAAGGCAAAATAGGCACGTGTCTTTGGGCCAGCCAAAAATCCAGGCCCCAAAATAATAAAGTAAAACTTTTTTGATAATTATTAGGTGATGACAAATATGCTCGCCTTTATTTTTATGTAAATAAATTGCATCCTTCTTCATCTACGCGTTATTCCTTAAAAGCTTTCCATACTCTGGCAAAGGTTTGACATGATGTTTCGTCCCTTGAGGTTTGTTTACATTTGTTGTGGGAAAGAATCTCGTAAGTAATTTCGAATGAGAATATGTAGGCTACCGATAGTAAATACAGTACTGTCAATGTTCTGAATTTGTTTGTAATACTTCATTTTCTGTTTCTAAATTTAACTCAATTCCTTTTGTCAATGCGTTCAACATATCTGTATTTTCAGGCCACCTATCAAAATGTGCCTTAGGGCCAGCAGAGCCTTAATCCGGCACTGATTGAACGTGTGTGGGAAACCGAAATTTATTTTAATTAAATTGACATCAATAATATTGACAATTATATTGAGCGTGTGTGGGCCGCTTAAGCAAATTGTTGACGGACGTACGGACGGGGTGACAATTATATACGCCCAAAATTACTTCCGTAAATATAGAAAATACCTGTTACAGTTGATAAAGTAACTAAAGTATAAATTTCATTTTCGTTTATGTCGATTTCTTCTGGTACTGCACCAAATCTTTTCTTGCTCTCTATATACATCTCAATCATATCTTTACTTGTTGTATCTTTATATCCACTAACACAAACTATTCTGTTACCATCATCATGTGTTGAATTATCTTCTTGTGTTGATGGGTTGAATAATTCAACCGTTAACTTACAACCATCCAATATATGTTCTCTATTACAAACCAATTCCACGTCTATAACAGAAATACACAGTTCCAACGCTCATCGTCAACTCAAGATTTGTTACATGTACATGTATCTTATTTTTGTTATAAAATTATAATATAAAAACTCCATTCCATGTTTTATCTTACCAACTAGTTGACCAAGTAAGTGAAACTCAATGAAAACGCACCGATGGGTTTTGGGGCATGTTTGTAGTCTGGGCATATTATACTAACAAGTGCCAACTTTACTTTACATGCTATGCCAACCTTTAGTTAGTTTAAACATATTTTATTGCATCAACAAACATAACTTTTGATGCAACTGGATTGGACAACAGTGGGGATGTTTCTTTAAATTAGTACAATATTTCTTATCTTCGAGCAGCTTAATTTTCATATACAGTGTGCTTACCCTCTGTTGTGCTAAACGTTACAAGTAATTTTTTTTTATTTTCACTTAATTCAACTGTTTCTGCTTCTGCTCCACACTTTTTCTTATTAGTAAAATACATGTCCATTAATTCAAAATTAGCTGTCTTAAAACCAGATACTTTTATTGATTTCAATTCCAGAACTTCTTCTTCACCATATACTTTAACAGTAAGTTGTTGATTGTTCAAAGTGTGATTTCTTTCTAGAACAACTGTAGGTTCTAAATGAAGGGAAACAAACTGATATTAACATGTGTACAGCAAAAAATGTTATTTTGCATGCATATAAACTGTCTGATGATATTGAAATTCATTTTGATTTGTTTGAAAAATATATTTTTCTAAAAAAAAAAAGGGTTCATGTGTAATATAATTTATAGTGTGACCACAGTAATCACCTTCAGATGTTGAATAAGTTACTAGTGCGTAACCATCTTCTTTAAAAATTTGTATATTTTCTGCAGAAGCTCCAGATTTTTTCTTGTTGTCAAAATACAATTGGATCATTTCGTCGGTTGTTTGGACATCGAATCCTGTTACTTTAAGTTTTAACATTTCTGTTGTCACATCTGAAAATTTCAATCGAAATTAAATATTTTACTTTTTAAAACTACAAGATGGTTTTGCCAACGAAAATATTTAGGGTTAGGGTAAACATTGTATTAGGATACTCTGTATAATAAACAGCCACACGGATTACGGTTAGCCCAGTTTAGTTCAATAATTTATATTATTTACAATGCTACACCAGTATTCACAAGATTATCGTAGATGTACATGCAATTCATAAACATCACTTAAATTTTAAAAATTGACCCCATAGACTCGATTTCTGGGCACTAAAAAATTTGATACACTATTTGTTTGGCATCTTGTTAAACCATGGATTGATTAATCCAGGCTTGGCACATGGGAAAATTCTTGTCAGCGATTTTTAAAATGTATGTTTGTTGCCACCCAGTCATCAACTATTGGGCTTAGTAGGCGGCACGAGGCTCTGCTCGTTAGTTAACAGTTGAGATAATATTAATTCCGGAAAATATTGTGTTACCTTTTTCTTTTCCCGTTTCACCTGCTCGAATGACCCCGTCAGTATCTATTTCAGTTTCGCCTTCATTCGATATCGGTGTTTTTGATATATCTTCTAAACCGCAAATATCACTGGCATTCTGTAATTTCAATTCGGGCTGTGCGATGGTAGAACTTAGTCTCTGTTTGTTCTGTACATAAGATTGCATTGAATCCGGTTGTTTTTGTGGAATTAGAAATTCTGGATTATTGGCGACAGTCCCTGGGCTATTCCAAATGGGCTGCTGTGTCTTAACGTCTCCATGTCGTGTTTGATCACGGTAATTTTTCATAACATCTTCATTTGTGGCTTGACTGGGTTGATTTACAATGTCCGTAGAGTCAAAAATCCTGGATTCAGGATGACGTTGTTTGTATTCATATGTCACAGAGCTGTTCAGATCGGACTGTTGTATCTTAACGTCTTCATGTACGTTCTGGTCAAAACAATTTCCTTTTAAACCCTCCAACGGCTCAGGATCGTGTTGATTTTCAATCTTCGTATTGTCATAAATACTTGCTTGATGTTGAACGTGTACTTGGGGCTTTATCTGTTCTGTGGGTACTGCTTTATTTTCTGTAGTTGGTCCATTGGGGCTTACATGTAAATTCCCACCTCTCAACACTACTGTAACAAATAATCAATAATAATTAAAATGAGAAAAAGCTTTTATTATAATAGAGGACCCCTGTAGACCCCCCCCCCCCCCACACACACACAGTTTTAAACTAACATTTTTAATTCATTATGTATATGTTTTATCGGTTGTTGAATCTGGAAGGCATAAAGGTATGATTAAGGAATAAGTATTTGTCCCAACATAATTCAAAACAGCCCTTTTCTTCTCCGGATTACCAATGTCGTCCGCTACGAAATACTGTTTGAATTTTTCACAACATCCATCCCAACTCTGCAAATCAGCACCAAATTGTTGATTTTCAAGATTGCAGCCACTCCTGAACATGATGAAACGTGATACGACTCGAAACTGTTCAAATAAGGCATCAAGTACAGTCATAATATCATCGTATTTAACGCCATTTTAAAACGCTTCATTAATTTAAACGCGGATATTTGGAGTTAGGCGATAGTTGTTCCACTACATTGGCCTCTGTAAGTTTAATTGGCCATACTAGTATAAAATTATCTTATTTTTAAGATGTTACGTGCATTAATAAAGAAACTGAGCTTGCCACTTGGAACTAAAGGCATCCAATCGTAGCTAAAAACAAACACATCAGTATATCTCAGCGTTTTCAACCTCGTTCTCGTAGCTAGGTCTGGGATCTTTAAGGTGGAGCGCAGATTTCGAGTAGCGCTCACTTTTTGTGACCTTTTGACCACAAGGGATCCAACGACAATATTAATTTGCATATAGTTGATTTTATGCGATAGAAGAATTCTCTGCAAACACTGTGAATGGTAGATCATTGTTTTATGTTACATAGCTGATTTATACCTAGTTTTGTTTCCCAAACCTCAAAATTTTTCACGAAATTTTTTTTACACCCATCAGTCAAACACAACAATTTTATTTTAACGCACAGGCTTTCATTTTAAGATTCGGCAAGCAATTGCACTTTGGAAACAACAAGCCGGGATTGCGCCCCCCCCCCAACCATTAATGTAACGGTCTTATCTGATGGACTATAACGGGTATGTGACCACAGAAGGCAAGAAACATGGGGAACTACAGAAAGAAATAAAATAATGAAGACCACAGAAAGACGTAAAATAATGAAGACACAGAAAGACGTAAAATAATGAAGACACAGAAAGAGTTAATTATTAAAATAGAAAGGTTCATGATCTCTAAACTATTTATCGGTATCACCATCCCGCGCCCTTGAACTTGTTTGGAAGGTATAAGGAAAAAAACACTTCTTGGAATATCAATGGAACTAGTCTGAAGATTTATACTCTGGCCATAGTAGTTCGGAAAAAGAAATGAGAGAGAGAAATGGGATTTAACGTCCACTCGACACAAACTAGGTCATTTCGGGACTAACATAATGGTTTTTAATTTTATTTCAATAATTCACTTGCGCGTAGGTGGTCTTTAGCAGTGGGAGGAAACCCGGGGACCAGAAGAAAATCCACGAGGTTTGACAGGCGACCCTACTCCTTGCCACGATAAACTAGGTCATTTAGGGACTTACATAATGGTATTTAATTTATTTCAATAATTCACTTGCGCGTGGGGGTCTTTAGCAGTGGGGGGACCCGGATAAAACACACGAGATAGGACAGGCGTCCCTACTCCTTGCCACATACAACCGGGGATTCTAAACCACGCCAGTTTACTCAATGACAGGCTTTATAATACAGCGCGCACGTGCTAACCCCATTCAACGTATAGGATCGATAGTTATTTCATACATACAAAATAAAATATGCATTGACTTTAGTTCATTTATAATGTGTTACCTGGCAGTAGAATCTGCATCTTTTCTTCCTTTTTTTCATCGTCATGATTCCAATTCTGTTTTGTAAAAGCTTCTGATCTAGAAGCATCAGCTATGTTGTGGGGTGGATCTACACTGTGGGAGCCACTCTCCTCACCCCCGACTATCACTTCGAAAGATTCAATCATAGAATCTGGTTCTTCACAAACGCCTTGTCGGAAGTGTTCTTTTTGATCATCTTTTTTCGCACAATCACCCGGCGTTTGTACTTCTTGCTGCCCATTGAAGATCTCTGTACAGTCAATCTGACCCTTTTCTGCATTATCTGGTTGTCTACAAATTGGTCGCTGTCCGATTTGGGTATTGGAATTAACCTGAATTGTTGTAACACCTGCCAACTGCTGGTATATATTCATGGCCCGATATAGATGTGAATGTCCATCTCCTGTACAGTTTTGTTCTGTAGTTGAAGTAGTACTTGGTGAAACGGTTTGTTTATAAGGCGCATGGTTTACTCCATCATCCACTAATGGCGTTTCGGAGGCTTCACGCCATTCCTCTGCCATTGGAATTATTAACTGAAAAAAAAATTACATGAAAAGTATCATATGGAATAGTATCGCTGCCAATATTAAATGCTCTGCTGCAATGTCTTTTACATTGATTACATGTATATGTAAAAAGTACAATGTACAAAGTCCCAATACCGGTAATGATAAAGTCAAAATACTTCCAAGGAAAGAGTTAAATGTAAAACGTCAGATGTTAAGCGTCAAATGACAAATGTTTTGTTTGAAAATGCCATTATTGACGTGTCGACACTTTACATTTCTCTCATTTCGCACAGCATCATCTTTATATGCAAATGCAGGATATCACGTGCCTCATTAACATATATACGGAAACCTGTCATGGCACACTATAAGGATAGTCACCGCACGATATTAAGCTGGTACGCTATAAGAACTATATCTAGACGACCGTGTGCAATTCTGAATGTACCAGGAAGTAACTGATAGATTCAAAGAGTCAACGAAACATACTTTCCAGTAATTTAAAACACATTACTGGAATTTCTTATTAATACCTGTTTTGTGACGGCCTTTCTATAAACAGAGGTGAGTACAGCCTAATTCACTTTGTTCCATTAAAAGATAAAACAATATACAAGCATTGCCCAACAAACAAATAATATATTTAAAGATAGGAATGACATAAAGAATCTTTGATTAAGCGCCCTACTTTAATTTAGTTTAGACCCCCCCCCCCCCGTAATTAGTGTTTTTACTTAATTTCCAACTGTAATAGTGTTTCTGAACGCTCGATGTTTTTCAGGGGGGTTACCCTTTCAAGGTACGCTAATCTTAATGTGCCAGTAATTATTTACATATTTTTCAGCAGCAATGGACATGGTTTTAGTGATAGGTGGCATTGTATCGATAATTTCGGATAAAGACCCGTATTTTAACATTGCATACCCCCCCCCCCCCGCCCTCCATCAATCATTGGTCGTTTTCAGGGACTTCGAATGTGCCAGAAAATTAATTTACATATTTGTAAATAGCAATGATAGGTAACATCTTGGACTTTTTTCTATTAAGACACGAATTTTAACACTGAATACCCCCCGCCGACACTCACACCCATGCAGTCACATAAACATGCATTATGCAAGAGCTTAATCTGGCCACTGCAGGTCTTTCTTTAGGCCATTATCTGTGTGGTTTAATGGTCGAGCGCGAGACATTAAGTAATATATTGATACTGCACGAGGCGAAAGCCGAGTGTTGTTTCAATATATTACGCAATGTCTTAAGCGCGAGAGCATTAAACTTCTTAAAATTCAGACACTATCTCGCACGTGCATTTCAATGAAATACGGCACACAAGTTCACTATATTAGTCTAGATAATGTACTATTGGCAAGATGCCCGTACATTATTGGAAATAATGGTACGCCAACATCAAAGGATTACGTCACATCTGTATTTTAAAGATTATTAATTGTATATATATAATCAACTCTCGATGGCATCGTTAGCCTGCGATATTTTTTGGATTTGAATTATGAAAATACGATTGTACTAGAAAACTATTTACATATTTACAAATAGAAATGAACGTGATTTTCACTAATATGTAAAATGATACCTGAAATTTTGTATTTGGACATTACAGAGTATCCCCCCTCCCCCGTAATCATGGTAAAGTACGTCCAAAGTTTCAAGATAAGTATATTCATTATTGTTATTGTGTGCTAGACCGATTTTCTGTTATAGTATTCAATGTTAAAAAAGGGGGTCTTTATTCGAAATTATCGATACCATCCTACCTATCACTAAAACCACGTCCATTGCTGCTTAAAAATATGTTAATAATTACTGGCACACTAAGATTAACGTACCTTGAAAGGGTAGCCCCCCTGAAAAACATCGAGCGGTCGGAACACTATTACAGTTGGGAATTAGGCTAAGTAAAAACACTGATTACAGGGGGGGGGGGGGGCTAAACTAAACTAAAGATATGGGCGCTTAATCAAAGATTCTCTGTGCCATTCCTCTCTTTAAATAGATTATTTGTTTTTTGGGCACAATGCTTGTAAATTGTTTTTTTAATGGAACAAAGTGAAATAGGCTGTACTCAACTCTGTTTATAGAAAGGCAGTCACAAATTCCCGTTAGTGTGTTATAAACTACTGGAAAGTATGTTTCTTGAATCTTTGAATCTATCAATTACGTCATGGTACATTCAGAATTGCGCACGGTCGTCTAGATATAGTTCTTTTAGTGTACCAGCTTGATATCGTGCGGTGAATATCCTTATATTGTGCCATGGTAGGTTTCCGTATATATGTTGATGAGGCACGTGATATCCTACATTTGCATATAAAGATGATGCTGTGCGAAAGATGCCATGAAAAATGATGCTGTGCGAAATATGCAATATCGAAAGCGTGAAGGACAAATGAGATGTGGCAGAACGCAAAAGTAAAATGTAATGAGAGAAATGTAAAGTGTCGACACGTCAATAATGGCATTTTCAAACAAAACATTTGTCATTTAACGCTTAACATCTGACGTTGTACATTTAACTCTTTCCTTGGAAGTATTTTGACTTTATCATTACTGGTATTAGGACTTTGTACATTGTACTTTTTACATATAATCGATTGAAAATACATTGCAGCAGAGCATTTAATACTGACAGCGATATCTTTCCATAGTATCACACTATAGCCAAAAGGTCGATACGCTAAAACATCCATGGCTATGAAAATATTGTATATAAATATTATTATTATGGTGTATTTATATAGCACATCTTTGACCTATTGGGTGCTCTTTACAAACATAAAGAAGATACAATACATATTAATAAAAAAAAAATACTAGTCATAGGATTATATATTACTGAACCAAAAATGAACATATACACTGTAAAAACAGGTGTGAAGCGTTACTCTTTTTCAAGTGAAATCTTAATCCATATTTGGTGTAACTGGTGCTTTACACTAAGAAATAGTAGCTTTAGACGATTTGAAGTGCAAACTTACTCCAATGTAGTGTAAACCCTTAGTTACACTATTTTATGTAACAATATACACGATAAATTGTGTAATTTTACACTTAAAAAAGCGAATCAGCTGTGAGCCCTTGGTCGGTGTTAAGTATACTGAAAATAAGTGTAATAAAACATAATTTTGGGTGTAATTTATTTCTCGAGGAGGGGTGGGCAACTAGAAACAAATAAAGCGGTAAATAGTGTAGCATGACACTTAACGTGGTGTATTCGTGAACACTTTTTGTAGTGAAACATTACGCTTATAATTTTAGCACGATAGAAGGTGTAGCATTTATATATTGCTAACTATATTTATTGTGTTAATTTACACCAATCGTAGTGTATTCACATTTCGCTTGCTGTGATGTAATATTATCACGATAAAAAGTGTAAAATTTCACTTAAAATCGTATAGATCATTACCCTGAGATCGGTGAATATTTATTCTTCTACTCGTGTATGTTTTTAACACTATTTCGAGTGTACTATATACCAAACGAAAGTGGTTAAGATTCATATTAATATTTCCAGTGTTAATTTACACCAATGGTAGTGTATTCATATCATTATCTCCATTTACTTAAATAGCTGAATTTGAATATATAGCATGCAATAATTATTAATATGGATATTCTGCGACGTACTTGACGTAACCAGAATATACTTCTGTATGTCAGCTTTATCATAAATTTCATTGTGTCCATCTGTTAAATAATGTTGCATTTATATCGTTGACAATGTATACTTTGCTTACATAAGGCAAGTATACTTAATGATATTACATGACTAGGCAATGAAATCTCAAAATGATCGCCATCTTGTCGAGACGGCCAGGCGAACGTGTTACCCAGCACTACTACCCCGGGTCAGTTGTTCCCACTGGGATTTCCATTTCCAAGGTCGTAGCGAAGCTTTAGTATTTACACCAATAGTTCTTGGTAAATGCTCCTAAAACGCAAAGACCTTAAACTCCTTGAAGTTTAAGCACAAATACAGCTTTGAGGGCCCAGCAGTCAGTAATTGTGGAGATTTTACCCGTAACCGAGAGTTTAGCAGTCATTCTAGTGGTGTATGGGTACCCTTAAAGAAGTAAAAGTTTACACCGAACTGGGAGCTTAACAGTTACTCCAGTAGTAAAAGGTTATCCTTCATATTTTACATGTTTGCGCTGAACCAAGACTGTAACAGTCGCTCCCGTGGTGTAAGGTTACCCTATATGTTGTACATGTTTGCACCGGTCTGAGAGCTTACTAGTCGTTATAGTAGCGTAAGCGTAGCCCTTATCGCATCACCTGTACCAGTGAAAAGTTACACCTAATGCTATATAATGTTGCACTGAAGATGCACCCTAAAAGGTGTATATAACCACCACTCGAGTGTAATTATGTTGGTTTAACCTTACACCGAGCTCTCAGTTACACTTCAGTTACACCTTTTGTGGAGGCAGCAGGAATTAACCCTAAATTGGTGTAATCTCGGAAATTATTTTTTACAGTGTAGAAACTAAGTTATAAATTTGGATAATGTAAAAACGTATCACGGTTAACAACAAAGCTTTGGTAAATAAAAATTTCTTGAGTTTGCTTTGAAAGTCGAAAGTGATGCACATCTTTTAGGCTAAGCGGGTTGTTCCAGAATTTAGGTGCCTTTATTGATAAAGATTTCTCCCCAACCGATACTTGTTTTGCATTTCTTTCTATAAGCAAGACGATGTCGTTACTTGAGCGGAGTTGGCGGGATGGATTGTACAAACACAATTGGTGTGGATGTATAATGGCGCAAGGTCATTTAAACATTTGTAGGTAAAAAGCATCTTTGAATGGCATTTAGTGAAAGTGGTATATAATAACAAACAGCTTTTTGGATAACATTCACTAGGTTTAATAACTGCAACGTTTCAATGAGGACACTCTCACCGTTATCAAGCAATGATACAATCAACATGTTACAGTGATCACACCTTAAAACTGTTTAGAGATAGAATAAATGACCTTGATACGCCACTAAATACAACTCTCAGCACCGATGGTATCATAGAACTAATTAAAGTGTGTATTTCTTCTACCTATTTTAGATGGGGGGATGACCTCTATGAGCAGATTCATGGTTTACCCATGGGTAGCCCGCTCTCACCTTTGGTCTCTGAAGTATTCATGACATCACTTGAACAAGAATCCCTAGATACATCTGACATCAAACCTATCGCCTGGTTTCGTAAAGTGGATGACACCTTTGTTGTGCTCAACAAAGATGATGACCCCAACAAACTCCTCCAACATCTCAACAACCAAACGGACAGAATCAAATTCACTATGGAAGCAGAAGAAGAAGGTAAAATTCAATTTTTAGACGTATTAATCACCAAAGATGGAGACAACCTTAAAACATCAGTATACCGTAAACCCACTCACACAGACCAATATATTCATTTCAACTCTAATCACCCATTAAATATTAAGAAGTCTATTGTTTCTACTCTAACCAAGCGCGCCATTACTATCTGTCAAGCCGATTCATTACCTACAGAATTAACTCATATACGGAAAGTCTTCACTGAATTTAATAATTATCCTGCACATTTAGTGAACCAAGCCATCAAAGAAGTAACAAACGACAAAGCTAAAAACCCAAAACCAGCCAAACCAGCTACGAGTGGTATAAGGGTATCCATCCCCTTCATCGACTCCAGATCACACCAGATTCGAAGACTTCTTCAACAGGCAGGTATAGAGGTATGCTTCTCCAGTGGCAAAACCATCCAAAATATATTGTCAGCAAATGGAAAAAAAGTACAGACGAATCCACCACCACCCAAGGGTTGCATTTACGAAATAACCTGCTCGTGCAACAAAAAATACATTGGAGAGACGAAACGTCCTTTGGATAAAAGAATTAAGGAACACCTATCCTTTGCGGCATATAACCAATCAGCAGTGGCAGAACATCTGAGTGATAACAGACGACATCGGGTGAATTGGGACTTGACGCGGACGCTAGCCGTAAATCAACACCAGAAAAAATCCAGAAAAATTCTTGAAGCTATTCACATCCGAAGAAATCAGCCTGAACTCAACCGTGACACTGGAGTATATCTACCACACGCATATGACTCTTTAATCTTAGGTGCCGTTAACTAATTAATGACTATTTAATCTTTGGTGCTGTTAACTAAATTGATGGTGCCATTAACTAAATTTATGACTCTTTAATCTTTGGTGCCGTCAACTATACCGTTCTCAGTGTAAATGTGATTATGTTATAATTTATATTGCCTATTTCACCATTCTTTGTGATCACAACCCTTCCACGATACAAACATTTGGCGTTAAACATTTGTCCTTTTAATATTGGTTTGTGCTTTTTACGTGTTTTGTGCTAAACACCACCCTATGAGCTGTCATTCATATGGAACATACCGGTACTTTTGCAGTTCGTGTTTTATTTGTCATTTAATGTTTTTAATCTTAAATTATTATTTAATAGAGCCATGTTTATTCTCCTTTTATCATGGTTTTACTTTAATAAGTTAGACCACTATATATAATTTAATGTTGTTATAATATTTATGATTGGTTAGATCTTGGTCACTAATGGAGAGGGGATTTAAGACATTAACTAACATGGTTTCTCATTCATAGGTGTTATTATATATTTTATATCACTATATCTTAACTTTTGAATGTTTATTTGTAATAGGGAATTAAGGGTTTAAGTATGGATGATTTGTTGTTTTAGCATGGATTTGCATTTTTTCACCCCCTTTAATGGTTTCTCATTCATTAATAATAATTTACTTAGGTATGTCTTCAATGGCTTCCTCCTTACTTGGTTAATTAGTTTATTGTTAACTGTTTGTATATAACCTTCTGTAACATGTTGATTGTATCATTGCTTGATAACGGTGAGAGTGTCCTCATTGAAACGTTGCAGTTAATAAACCTAGTGAATGTTATCCATAAAGCTGTTTGTTATTAGGTAAAAAGCAGAATTTTGAATTCAATTCTATAAGTTACTGGGAGCCAATGGTGATTAAACAGTGTTAACTAGTTTGTTCATAATTGTTTGGTGCGCAGTAGTGGAGTAAATTGAAAAACCCGATTAAAAAAGTAGATAACTCATGCGGTAGTTTCAACTTCCTTGTCCGTATGAAATATTTCCTGTTCAATACATCTACAGGTAGATTATAATAGACAAATTTAAATTTTCCCCAGAAAAGTTCTTGCAGGTGATACAAATAACTATTAGTATACACTTTTTAAAAAAGCCACATTTTATTTTCCAGGATTACCCACGGAAAAAGGAATACAATCGAAAAGAAACAAAGAAATACGGGCCTATACCAAGCTAGGCTATATATACTTTACCTAATCATGGCAACTTTAAACATATTATTATACTTACATGTCACAAGCTTCTTCACGTTTCGTCGTAAAAATGAAAGTTTCGTATTTTAAGATAAATTTTGTTATCTAAATACACAGAGCAAAGACGTACAGACACATTTAGTTGCCAAACTCCGCTGACAATTGTCTTCTTTCAGTTTCGTTTCGTTATAATTTCCTTATCAACGCCCACAATCAACAACAGCTACGATTCGCTTTTAGCCATCACGTGGCCTGTCAATTACGCTTACGGGTATTCGACATTGAATTGTCTACTAAAAATACGTTTCTGGGGAATAATCTCTATATCTTTCTGCAGGTATACATACAAACATATTCCCGAGAAATCCCTTTCTGGCCATTGCTGGAAGTGTGTCTATTCTTCCCGTTCAATCAAATCTACCACTTAAAATTCTTAAAGTTACATTATTCAAGATATAGACAAGAACCAGTCATTCTTGCAATAATAGTTCGAAAGTAGATGATGTAAAATGAATAATTTTATTCAAATTACTCTATTGTACGAAGACCCATTAGTGTCAAACAAAAAAAATTATTAATCCGTTTGAACGAATAAGTATCTCGTTTGAACGAATTAATTATCTCGTTTGAACGAGTTATTATCTCGTTTGAACGAGTTATTATCCCGTTTTAACGCGTTACTATCTCGTTTTAACGAATAAATTATCTCGTTTGAACGAGTTATTATCTCGTTTTAACAAATTAATTGTCTCGTTTTAACGCGTTACTATCTCGTTTCAACGCGTTACTATCTCGTTTTAACGAATGAAGTATCTCGTTTTAACGAATAAATCATCTCTTTTCAACGACTTAATTATCTCGTTTAAACGAATTAATATTTCGATTGTACAGAAGCATGGAAGGGACATGCAGAAATTGTGTTTCAAGTAAAGATAATATGAATTAATACGCGCAGGTTATTTACTGTTTCTAGCGTTACCCCCTGTAGAAGGAACTACACTTGTGAAAGGGAATTTGTTGAGAATTCCTTGGAAATTTGTTTAATGTTAGCACACAACATTCTAGTGGAGTCATTGTTTTATGACATGTATCTTAAACAAGCATTACGATAGGTATATTATTGATATTGTAAGGACGTGGATTTGAAATTCACCCAATTATAAAATGATAGATTGTGCCTTAGCTGAATTTCACTAGCTCAGTAAACAGGGGCCTATTTCACGAAATTTTAACAAAGATAAAATCCAAATTTTAGTAATTTGATTGGATAATATTAGATTGATTTTAGTGCTTATCCAATCAAACTTGAAGTATCTACTAATATTTGAATTTAGTCTTTAGTTAAGATTTCGAGAAACAGGGCCCAGAACTACAGGTACACGATTGTTTGTCAGAGATGTTTACATATTAAGGATTAATCGTATTGTTACCAGATGAACTTATTTCCAGTGTTGATTGGAGCTAATTTTGGTGAGTTTCTAAAATAGAGAGGCGGGTGGGAGTGTTAAAAGAAATAACGAATTTGCGCATGCAGAATGCGTAGTAGTGCCGCAAAATTTATCGCATTGCACGTCGCATCCCTCCCACTGGAGAACCGTGCGGGGAAACGACGCTGCCGTTGGCTGACTTCTCCTCGATAGGACAGAGTACTTGAAGCCGAGGATTTCAGAGGGGAACGCTGGCAAAAGCGAGGAAATGCTCTTCTGGCCGCGCTACTCTTGATTACCGGCGAAAGCCGACACGGAGGCCTTCCACCTCTTGGTCCACCCTGAGCGATCGTTCCCCTCTGTCTTTCGGTTTCACGTCCCCTGTTCTCTCGAGCAAGTCGACCAACTGAATTTTACTAGCTCGGTAAATAGGGGCCTATTTCACGAAATTTTAACAAAGATAAAATCCAAATTTTAGTAATTTGATTGAAGAATATTAGATTGAGTTTAGTACTTATCCAATCAAAATTGAAGTATCTACTAAAATTTGAATTTTATCTTTAGTTAAAGGACCTAGGTCCGTAACTCAAAATCCTCCAAAATCGTCGACATCGAAAACACGTATTATTGGTCAATTTAAATCAACATTTATGATGTAAACTTACCGGGAAAAGACGAGCTTCTGATATCCGACATTTCAGATAAAATATTTTTTCTAACATTGGTACACGAATCGTGTACCATTATGCGCTTCAGTCCCAGTTGTATTGAGAGACTCGAGGGACGAGGCTAGACACATTGCACAAAGTCAAACGGAGCTATGTAGACTGGAATAACTAGACGCTAGACTTTTGAACATGATTGACATGCTGGCTTATTGTACCAAACATAACTGATTCGAAATTGGAGTAAAACGGAAACCATTGAATGTAAATCAGTTTATATACATTCATATTACAGAATTATATGCGTTGCGAACCACTTTTGTGAATTTCTAGGTCTCAAATGTTAGCGATTTCAGATAAAATATTTTTTCTAACATTGGTACACGAATCGTGTACCATTATGCGCTTCAGTCCCAGTTGTATTGAGAGACTCGAGGGACGAGGCTAGACACATTGCACAAAGTCAAACAGAGCTATGTAGACTGGAATAACTAGACGCTAGACTTTTGAACATGATTGACATGCTGGCTTATTGTGCCAAACATAACTGATTCGAAATTGGAGTAAAACGGAAACCATTGAATGTAAATCAGTTTATATACATTCATATTACAGAACCACTTTTGTGAATTTCTAGGTCTCAAATGTTAGCGATTTCAGATAAAATATTTTTTCTAACGTTGGTACACGAATCGTGTACCATTATGCGCTTCAGTCCCAGTTGTATTGAGAGACTCGAGGGACGAGGCTAGACACATTGCACAAAGTCAAACGGAGCTATGTAGACTGGAATAACTAGACGCTAGACTTTTGAACATGATTGACATGCTGGCTTATTGTGCCAAACATAACTGATTCGAAATTGGAGTAAAACGGAAACCATTGAATGTAAATCAGTTTATATACATTCATATTACAGAATTATATGCGTTGCGAACCACTTTTGTGAATTTCTAGGTCTCAAATGTTAGCGATTTCAGATAAAATATTTTTTCTAACATTGGTACACGAATCGTGTACCATTATGCGCTTCAGTCCCTGTGGTATTGAGAGACTCGAGGGACGAGGCTAGACACATTGCACAAAGTCAAACGGAGCTATGTAGACTGGAATAACTAGACGCTAGACTTTTGAACATGATTGACATGCTGGCTTATTGTGCCAAACATAACTGATTCGAAATTGGAGTAAAACGGAAACCATTGAATGTAAATCAGTTTATATACATTCATATTACAGAATTATATGCGTTGCGAACCACTTTTGTGAATTTCTAGGTCTCAAATGTTAGCGATTTCAGATAAAATATTTTTTCTAACATTGGTACACGAATCGTGTACCATTATGCGCTTCAGTCCCAGTTGTATTGAGATACTCGAGGGACGAGGCTAGACACATTGCACAAAGTCAAACGGAGCTATGTAGACTGGAATAACTAGACGCTAGACTTTTGAACATGATTGACATGCTGGCTTATTGTGCCAAACATAACTGATTCGAAATTGAAGTAAAACGGAAACCATTGAATGTAAATCAGTTTATATACATTCATATTACAGAATTATATGCGTTGCGAACCACTTTTGTGAATTTCTAGGTCTCAAATGTTAGCGATTTAGCTCCTTTAAGATTTCGAGAAACAGGGCCCAGAACTACGGGTATATACGATTGCTTGTCAGAGGTGTTAACATATGAAGGATTAATGGTATTGTTGCCAGAGGATTTTGGTGAGTTTGAGAGTTTCTAAGATAGAGGGGTGGGTGGGAGTGTTAAAAGAAATAACGCATTTGCGCATGCAGTATGCATAGTAGTGACGCAAAATTTATCTCATTGCGCGTCGCATCCTTCCCACTGGAGAACCGTGCGGGGAAACGACGCTGTTGTTGGCCGACTTCTCCTCGATAGGACAGAGGGCTTGAAGCCGAGGGTTGCAAAGGGTAACGCTGACCCAAGCGAGGAAATGCTGTTCTGGCCGCCCTACGCTTGATTACCGGCGAAAGCCGACACGGAGGCCTTCCACCTCTTGGTCCACCCTAAGCGATCGTTCCCCTCTGTCGTTTTCGGTTTCACGTCCCCTGTTCTCTCGAACAAGTCGACCAACAGCAGCGTCGCATTGCCACACGGGAATCTAGTGGGAGGGATGAGACGTGCAATGTTTCGGCACAATTATTAGTTTTTCTTGTCATCCGAGGACTACAGACTTCACTATAGAGACTCGCGCGAAATAGACGTCGCAAATTAACTGAATGAATGAATGAAATGGGGTTTAACGTCCTACTCGCAAATTAACTGTTTCTTCTACCCCCTCTATCTTAGAAACTCACCCAAATCCCCTTCCATCCACTGTATTGCAATGCAATCAACACCCGGAATAAATTTACTCTGGGATAATCCTTCCTCTGGGCACTCCGGTTTCCTTCCACTGCTAAAGACTTTTATATCCAAGACTGGATGGTACGTGTATATTGTAGGTCAGGTTAGATCACATGATTTTAGAATGTCACGTGATTTTGTCAGTAGTAAAAATACAAAGCATGGCGGTTGGATTGTTTATTCTTTTACGTACAATGATATGTGTTATAATAGAGATATAAAATTGGCGACGAGGATGAAAACTGACAGAGATAGAAAAAGCAAAGATTCGAGAAGATAATAAGAGTAGGTAGGTGGCGAATTTTGAGAAGAAAAGACAGAAATAAGGAAACATTGAGCAGCAGATCGACAGAAAAAAAAACATGGCGGGAAATGACGAAGAACGCGAAGGCCTTAATATCAACCCGCAAGCATTCCACATTATCACAGAGACACGTAATCTAAAGGCCCCTGAATTGTTGGTTTCCGACGACAATATTAAAACAGGACAGTGCTGGGAAGAGTGGCTCGAGGGTATAGAGAGAGAATTTCGGTATTTTAGAATCACAACTCCCATTGATAAGAAAGATGCAATTATTATTCATGGAGGAAAGGAGATCTCCAGGTTAGAGAGAACATTGGTAAACCCAATTCCTGAAGAAGGACAAGTATTAGATGAATACCAGATTTTGAGAAGGAAACTCAATGAATATTTTCTGCCGCAGAAGAATGAACACATCGCCAAATTGAAATTTGGAAAACTTCGACCTATTCCAGGTGAAACAATCAATGTTTATGCTTCTAGATTACGAGAGAAATCACAAGAATGTCAATTTGCAAATAGAGACGAGAGAATATTAGAGCACATCATAGAGACAATAGACAATCAGAGTTTAATACAGAAAGCAGTCAATACGAAATGGGATTTGTCAACTTTTATGAAAGAAGCCAGTCAATATGAAGATATCAACAGGCAACTTAGAGCTGTAAATAATAGACAAGATGATGACGAGAAGATAAAGAGTTAAATATCAGCAACATAGAATACAGAACCGAACTAGATGTAAATACTGTGGACAGACTGGAACACATAGATCAGGAGAAAATTGTCCAGCCTATGGAAATCAATGCTACAAATGTAAGAGGTGGAATCATTTTGCCTCAGCCTGCATAGCTGAAGATAGAGGAAATGCCAAAAATGCTACTTATTATGAAGGAAGAGGTAGAAGTCGACATAGAAGAGAACCAGATGGTTACAGAAGGAAAGATAACATAGAGATTTATAGAAGATATGATGATAGGAATTATTATAGAGGTGATAATTTTGCATATTATAGAAGAAATAACAGAGATAGACGAAAATATTCAAATTACAGAGAAAATCACTACAAATCAAACAACACAATTAAAGGACAAATCAAGAAAACTGCAGAAAAGAAAGAAAATAGAACTTCTTCATCGGATGATGATTTTGTTGATGGAACAACAGTCAAACTATCAGCTAAAGCTAACAAAATTAGAACAGAGAACAACGATACAATTAAAAAAGTCAATGTTAGAATAGATGACCTTGATGTTATTATGGAACCTGATACTGGAGCAGATGTAAATATCATGGATGAATATCAATTTAGAGCTTTGGAACACAGAACCAATTCTAGCCCAGTATTAGAGGAGAAGGAGAGTAATATCACCTTAACAACACTACAACATAAACTAGCAGTAAAAGGTGAATTCAACACAATTATTAGGAATAAAACAAGAGGAGTCCCTGCTAGAATAGTTGTTACATATGGTCACATGAAATCTCCACCACTTCTTTGTAGACAAACTATTACAGAACTGGGAATGTTAGAAATAAGACCTGGTGGTTCACTACTAGAGCAGAATGAGATGAGAATTTCCGAAAATATCAATAGAGTCACAGAAGTAAAGACGACAGAAGAAATCGTAGAATTACATCAGAAAATATTTGAAGGGATAGGCTTGATTAGAGATATAATGAATGATAAAGATATTTATGCAAAATTCAACATGATGCCAGGAGTTGCACCTATCGCCCAAAAGCCAAGACCTGTGGCCTATTATCTTCAAGAATCATTAAAGAAATGGCTAGATAAATGTGTAGAAGGTGAAATATTTGAAAGAGTACCACCAGGAGAACCAGTCACATGGTGTTCACCACTAGTAGTCCAACCCAAACCAAGATTCAATTATATTAGCAAAGATCAGCTTGAACCACATATGATTAGAGCCAGTGTTGGTCTGAGAGTACCAAACAAGTACATGGAAAGAAGCCGAGTCACACAAGGAACCATCGTAGAAGATTTTACGCACAAATTGAATGACTGCACGATATTCTCAAAGTTAGACATGACCCAGGGATATCATCAGTTATTATTCGACCCTGATTCCAGAGCAGTGGCAACATTTAGCACCCCATGGGGAAATCTACGACCAAGACGATTAATATTTGGAGCTAAGTCTTCACAGGATTTATTTGATGAGACTATCTTCAGAATATTCGGAGATATACCTAAATGTCTAAATCAGAGAGATGATATCTTACTAGGAGGAAGAAATTTAGAAGAACACAATAAAACATTAGAAACAGTATTAAAGAGAGCTGAGAAATTTGGTATCACCTTTAATAGAGATAAATGTCAATTTAGAATCGAAGAGTTGGAATTTTATGGTTATAAATTTACTAAAGAAGGTTTAAAGCCAACACCGGATAAAGTACAAACTGTTAAAGAGAGTCAACCACCTAAAACTAAAGAAGCTGTAAGAATTTGTTTAGGAATGATAGGATATCTTTCCAAATTTATACCCAGGTATTCGTCATTGACAGCACCTCTAAGAAAACTAACACAAAAAGATATAAAATTTAAATGGGGAAGAGAAGAAAGAGACGCTTTTGAGAAATTGAAAGATAGCATTACCAATGATGATGTCATGAGTTATTTCAACCCTATTAGACCAATAATAGTTAGAACAGAAGCAAGTTTTCATGACGGACTTTCAGCAGGATTATTTAAAGAAACAGAAAGAGGATTGCAACCAGTACATTTTATATCAAGAACTATGACACCAACAGAGAAACGTTATAGTCAGACGGAGAAAGATGTATTGGCTATTAGATGGATGAAACAACGATTTAAAATGTATTTATTAGGAGCGCCAAAATTCAAGATCATTACGTCTCACAAGCCTCTAATACCCATGTTCAACAAACCAACAGCGAAACTACCACCTAGAATAGAGAAATGGGTTATGGAATTACAAGATGTAGATTTTGAGTTATTTTACGAACCGGGTAAAGATGAACAAGATCCACTTGACTTTCTGTCACGTCATCCACTACCAATTACTGGTACAGATTCTACAGAGAAAATAATCAAACAAGTAATCATAGATGAATATGATACATTATTAGATAGAATCAAACAAGAAACGAAGAAAGATATAATTCTACAGAAATTGAGAAAAATCATAGAGAAGAGTGATTGGGAGAGACACAGGAAAGATCATACTATTAATAGTTACTACTCAAGGATGAATTATATGTTTATGATGAGATGATATTCAGATTAAACAGAATAGTAATACCAGAATCACTCCAAAGAAAAGTCATTAAAGCTGCACATAATTTAGGACATTTTGGCACCACTAAAACGAAGAAGACGCTCAGAGAGAAATATTGGTTTCCAGCGTTAAATAAAATGGCAGAAGACATAATAGGTCAATGTTACGAATGTCAAGTTACAACTAAAAGTCATAAACAAGAACCGGTGAAAATGTCTACGATTCCTGAGAAACCATGGGATTGTATCGCCATTGATTTTGGAGGACCATACCCAGATGGACACTACAATTTTGTTGCTATTGATAAGAGAACAAGATATCCAGAAGTTGAGAGAACAACATCTACATCATTTAAAGCGATTAAACCAAAGCTTAAGAAGATGTTTGCAACATATGGTACACCAAGAATAATACAAAGTGATAATGGTCCACCGTTCAACTCTAAAGAATTTGAGAATTTTGCTAGAGAGGAAGGGTTTACTCATCATAGAATAACACCGCTACACCCGACAGCCAATGGAGAAGTTGAATCTTTTATGAAGGTGTTAAACAAGACAGAACAGATAAGTCAACTACAAGGATTAGACAATATATTAGCCATTCAAGATATGTTAATAGGTTATAGATCATCACCTCATCCAGCCACAAAGGTTAGTCCATACGAAGCTTTACTGAAGAGGAAAATCAGAACAAAATTAGATCATCGAGATGGATTATATTCAGAAAATCAACAAGAAGACAGAGAAGAAATAAACACCAGAAATGATAAGGAGTATAAAGAGAAAATTAGGAATAATGCTGAAAACAGGAATACTAAACAACATAATTATGTAATAGGAGATTTTGTATTACTCAGGCAGAATAAAATTAACAAATGGTCAACCGCATATGAACCAGCATTTTATGTCATCTATAGAATTGATGGATCTTCAATAGCTGCAAGAAGAGTTACTGATGGACGAGAAGTGTATCGAGATTCAAGTCATTTTAAACTAGTCAACAGTGTTATCCAAAATGTTGATAAAGAGATATTTGATCCTGAGATAAATGGAGAGAAAATTTATTGAGTAGATTAAGACCCGACCCTGAAGTGAAACAACAGGCAAGTGATCAGGAGGATCAACAAGAGAATAATCTACCACAACAACCAGACCAGGCAGATAATCGGCGACCACAAAGAAATAGAAGGCGACCGGATTATTTAAATGACTATGTCTGCTGATTAATGAACTTTTTATATTTAAAGAAAGTGTTCAGACATTTAAAGTGCAAACTATTTTATTTTAGAGACATTTGTCAGAAGGACAGTAAATTTATAATAGATTACATTTATTTCAATCTCATTTAAAGTAAATGTCTTTTAAAGGAATGGAGGAATGTTATATCCAAGACTGGATGGTGTCTATTGTAGGTCAGGTTAGATCACATGATTTTAGAATGTCACGTGATTTTGTCAGTAGTAAAAATACAGAGCATGGCGGTTGGATTGTTTATTCTTTTACGTACAATGATATGTGTTATAATAGAGATATAAAATAGATATAAAAAAAGACCCCTACGCGCAAGCGTATTATTGAAATAAAATCAAACCATATGTTTGTCCCGAAATGACCTAGTTGTGTTTAGTGGACGTTAAACCCCATCTTTCTCTCTCTCTCCCCCTCTCTCTCTGTCTATCTCTCTCTCTGTGGGATAATCCGTTACTGCAAAGGCCAAAGTTCAATTAATATGTAAACCCCGTTGACAAGCAGTCATATACCTGTAGTTCTTCTGTAAGTAAGCGAAAATTCAGCTAAGGCATAATTATTTCTTAACTGGGTATCTTTCAAATCTACGTCTTTAAAATATAAAAGATACATTATGTAAGATTTAGATAAAGAGCCGGTCGTTCTTGCTATTATAGTTCAGAAATAGATAATGTAAAATGGATATATTGAAATTGTCATTAAATTACTTAATTCGGAGCGACGATATCCTTTTAAGGTGTGTGCACGGAATGTAACCACCGTACTGATTGTTCGAAACTTAGCCTCGCTGTTGCTCGAGAGAACAGGGGAGGTGGAACCAAGAGTCGCAGAGGGGAACGACCGCTCAGGGCGAACCATAAGGGGAAGGCCTCCGTGTAGGCTTAAATTCGTCAGTAATCAAACATCTTGTCAAACCTTCAAAGGATATCGTCGCCGAAACATTGCACGTCTCATCCCTCCCACTAGGTTCCCGTGTGGCAATGCGACGCTGCTGCTGGTCGACTTGCTCGAGAGAACAGGGGACGTGAAACCGAGAGCGACAGAGGGGAACGATCGCTCAGGGTGGACCAAGAGGTGGGAGGCCTCCGTGTCGGCTTTCGCCGGTAATCAAGCGTAGGGCGGCCAGAAGAGCATTTCCTCGCTTGAGCCAGCGTTCCCCTCTGCAATCCTCGGCTTCAAGTACTCTGTCCTATCGAGGAGAAGTCAACCAACGGCAGCGTCGATTCCCCACATGGTTCTCCAGTGGGAGGGATGCGACGTGCAATGCGATAAATTTTGCGGCACTACTACGCATTACTCACCAAAATTATCTCCAATCAACAGTGGAAATAAGTTCATCTGGTAACAATACGATTAATCCTTAATATCTAAACATCTCTGACAAACAATCGTAAACCTGTAGTTCTGGGCCCTGTTTCTCGAAATCTTAACTAAAGATGAAATTAAAATTTTAGTAGATACTTCAAGTTTGATTGGATAAGCACTAAAATCAATCTAATATTATCCAATCAAATTACTAAAATTTGGATTTTATCTTTGTTAAAATTTCATGATATAGGCCCCTGTTTACTGAGCTAGTGAAATTCAGCTAAGGCACAATCTATCATTTTATAATTGGGTGAATTTCAAATCCACGTCCTTACAATATCAAACATATACCTATCGTAATGCTTGTTTAAGATACATGTCATAAAACAATGACTTCACTACAATATTGTGTGCTAACATTAAACAAATTTCCAAGGTATTATATACTAATTCCCTTTTCACAAGTGTAGTTCCTTCTACAGGGGGTAACGCTAGAAACAGTAAAGAACCTACGCTTATTAAATCATAATATTATCTTTACTCGAAACACAATTACTGCATGTCCCTTCCATGCTTCTGTACAATCGAAATATTAATTCGTTTAAACGAGACAATTAAGTCGTTCTCTATTGACGATACGTCACTTCGTCTACCTACCGACGAATTAATTCGTTAAAACGAGTTACTAATTCGTTAAAACGAGATAATTAATTCGTTAAAACGAGATAATTAATTCGTTAAAACGAGATAGTAACGCGTTAAAACGAGATAATAACTCGTTCAAACGAGATAATAACTCGTTCAAACGAGATAATTAATTCGTTCAAACGAGATACTAATTCGTTTAAACGGATTAATTTTGTTTTTTTGTTTGGCTCTAATGGGCCTTCGTACTATTGCAAGCGAAGATATTGGCATTTGAACGGTGCTCGTCTCCATACAGTATTGTTTGTTTTCTGTCAATGTTAGGAGCCTCGTTTGTCACGCAATTAGTTTTACTGAAATATTCTGGTATGCACTGGTTAATTGGGCTGGTAAAATCGTAACGTTATATAAACATATTTGGTTCAATTTGACGCCCTGTTTTAAAGCGAGAACTTCATATTTTCTAAGAAAGTCAAAACATAATTATTTCTGTTTCTTTTGCTCATTAGGTTATCAACTCACTATCATACGACCATGGGCATTATTTCCTACCCTTAAAATAATAACACAGTTACCTCCCTCGTTTCCCCATTGCCTCCGCGCATTAGCTTCCTTAAAACGTTGGAATTATAAGTTGAAAATGACATTTTTGCCAATTTCTTAGCTGGCAATAGTGAATTATAGGATTAATAGTATTATCTCGCGATTATTCTGTAATAATGTAGGACTGTTTATTTTAAGCCTTTTTTTAAAATAAATTTTAAAATACAACTTACAAATTTTACATTGTAGCTTTAAAGGTAATGCCTTTGTAACGCAGTCAGCGATTGGTAGTTAACCGGGCTATTGATCAATCATAATTTAGGACAAGAATGTTCCCTCTTTCCAGCAGTGTTAAGTGGGATTAGCTCTAATCAAACGGAACACTACGAGAAGTATGCCATAAAAAGTACGGACATGCGCTCTTTTTGATCACTCTACGGGTCACAATTCTTATCCAATTTTGACCAAACTTGAAATACAGTTCCTTTCGATATTGGCATGTGGCCACAGATCGCGAATGGTTTTTACATTGACTTTAATGTTAGTTCTCGTCTCTTAGACCGGCTCTAACTCTTCCCCAAATTTTGCCAAGGACAGCTACCTAGTCGTTCGGATAGGACGGAAAACCGAGGTCCCGTGGACACATTGACGTGCACGTTAAATATCCCGTGGTAGCTGGAATTCAGTTGCTGCCCGAGCAAAAACAAAAATTTCCCTCATAGCGTGTGCCGTCTTCATTTAGCCCACGTTAGGTGCAGAAGCGTAGGACGTGAAACCCTATTTCATTCATTCATTCATCATATCGTCATATTATTAATTAACGTATAGCTGATAAAATGTTGACCATTAAATTAACCAGTTAGGAATATCTTCATTGAAAAATGTTCCATTTTTGTTGCCGGGGGCGCTAGTTGATTCCTTCCGTGGTGGAAGGCCACGAGACACATTGGTACAGAGGTGTATACCCACAAACATCCAAACAACATATTTTTCCATTTCCACATCTATTGCGAATTAAGCTGTTTTTATATCTACGATTTTATGCCTTTAAGGAATAATTAAACACACAACAACTTATCAGTTAAGTTAATCAAGTGGTGTTTTTTACCGACTTGGAAGAGCCATCGAAGGTCATTAATTATTACGGTGCATCTGCTTGCGACTTTTTCCTTATAGTAGCTAAGTCTCTATAACTAACTCAATGTCATCCAAAGTCTTCGACAGAACTGTTTGGTGCGCAGTAGTGGGGTAAATTGAAAAACCCGATTAAAAAAGTAGATAACTCATGCGGTAGTTTCAACTTCCTTGTCCGTATGAAATACGGTAGATTACAATAGACAAATTTAAATTTTCCCCAGAAAAGTTCTTGCAGGTGATACAAATAACTATTAGTATATACTTTTTAAAAAGCCACATTTTATTTTCCAGAATTACCCACGGAACTAGGAAAACAGTCGATAAGAAACAAAGAAATACGGGCCTATACCAAGCTAGGGCTATATATACTTTACCTAATCATGACAACTTTAAACATATTATTATACTTACAATGTCACAAGCTTCTTCGCGGTTCGTCGTAAAAATGAAAGTTTCGTATTTAGAGATGAATTTTGTTATCTAAATACACAGAGCAAAGACGTACAGTCACATTTAGTTACCAAACTCCGCTGACGTTTGTCTTCTTTCAGTTTCGTTTCGTTATAATTTCCTTATCAACGCCCACAATCAACAACAGCTTCGATTCGTTTTTAGTAATCACATGGCCTGTCAATTACGCGTACTGGTATTCTACGTTGGATTTTCTGCTAAAAATACGTTACTGGGGAATAATCCTTATATCTATCTGTAGGTAGGCCTTATACACACAAAGTACGGACACGCGCTCTTTTTTTTATCTTCACACCGAAAGTTTCGATCCGTTATATGCCAATATCAAAAGCAGCCGAGATCTTTTAAGATAAACCTATATTTTAAGTTTCGTCAAAATCGGATAAGAATTGTGACCTGCAGAGAGTCCACAAACAAGTGTGGACGGACATGTCATGCGAACATCCGGACAGACAGGGGCGACGGCATAATACTTCCACATGAAAATGTGAGCGTATAAAAATCTTATAAAATCCGCTAGCATTTTTTTTTTAAATTTGAGAAAATAAATGACCAGGTTCATTTTCTTATCAATGCTGCCGATAAAAATAAAAAGCAAACACAACAATATTCAACGTCAACAGCGTTAATAAAACTCTTTAAATTTCAATAAACTTATATTTTCACACAGTACTGTATTAAAAGATTGCCTTTGTCAATAGGCGATTTGCTGTGTGGTCAATTAGTTCCGACGGCAATTCATGCTGTCGACGTTTTTGGCTAATTGTCAGAGCTGTATGTGACTATTTGTTTTAGCCCACAATGGAATGAAAGTCATGACTCAACTTAATGTATACAAACTCGCAATTTTTGGGTAAGATTCAGGCTGCTAGATTTAAGTTTCTCGGACCCTTCAAAATTTCAAGCCTGACCAGGGAGGGGGGGGGGTCTGGATTCTAATATCATATATTATGTCTATAAATTTATTTCGCGTTTTGAATATCAGTCCCACCCTACTATCTGATGATAAAGGACAAAGCATACGACCGTGAATGTTTTCTCATTAAAGTGTTTTTTTATGAAGCTGAGCAGGGGGGGGGGGGTAACCCCTTCAAACACCCTCTCTAGATCCGCCCCTGTGGTTTTTTACCGACTTAGATCAGCCATCGAAGGTCATTAATTTTTACGGTGCATTACCCATGAGCGACCGGTACAGGTCATCTACTTGCGATTTTCCCTAATACTCAATATCATCTTCGACATTGAAAATAGTTTCAGAATTGTTTAGTGCGCAGTAGTGCGGTAAATTGAAAACCCCGATTAAAAAAGTAGATGACTCACACGGTAGTTTCAACTTCCTTGTCCGTATGAAATATTTCCTGTTCAATACATCTACAGGTAGATTATAATAGACAAATTGAAATTTTCCCCAGAAAAGTTTTTGCAGGTGATACAAATAACTATTAGTATATACTTTTTTAAAAAAGCCACATTTTATTTTCCAGGATTACCCACGGAACAAGGAAAACAATCGAAAAGAAACAAAGAAATACGGGCCTATACCAACCTTCGCCTATAATATACTTTACCTAATTATTATACTTACAATGTCACAAGCTTCTTCACGTTTCGTCGTAAAAATAAAAGTTTCGTATTTTAAGATGAATTTTGTTATCTAAATACACAGAGCAAAGACGTACAGTCACATTTAGTTGCCAAACTCCGCTGACATTTGTCTTCTCTTAGTTTCGTTTCGTTATAATTTCCTTGTTTACACCCACAACCAACAACAGCTATCTTTCGCTTTTAGTAATCACGTGGCCTGTCAATTACGCGTACGGGTATTCCACGTTAAATTTTCGGCTAAAAATACGTTACTGGGGAATAATCTTTATATCGATCTGTAGGTAGGCCCTATACACACAAAGTACGGACACGGGCTCTTTTTTTATCTTCACACCGGTAGTAATATTCCGTTCTATATTATACTGAATTTTGTTAGATTGCGTAATCAAATAAAGAAAGATAAGTACCCCCCCCCCCCCCATCTCACACGCCCTACCCCGCGTCAGGGGTTATCTTTTATTTATCCTTTTTATACTTTCACATTTTCATGTGGATCGCCCCTAGCAGTCAGTCTACAATTTTTTGTGAAAACTCACAGGTCATAATTCTTATCCGATTTTGACGAAACTTGAAATACAGGTTTATCTCCTAAAGATCTCGGTTCCTTTATTGGCATATGGCCACAGATCAAAAAACATTACACCATTGACTTTAATGTTAGTTCTCATCTCTTATACCGGCTCTAACCTTTCCCCAATTTTTCGTTGGGTAGAATTTGTAGAAAGCTTTCTACCACAGATGGAGCTACATGTGGCAACTTAAGAAAAGCACGTATGCGGTTCATCTAGTTTAGCTCTGAACCTCAGTCTCATTACACTCACCCTGACCGTTAAGGGACTGTCCCATTCAATCAATGTCGAAAATAATTTGAACCCCAGTCAATTTTACTGGGCAACTGTTCACTGCCAAACGATGGGGCGTCAATCCGTGTGGGCGCCTGTACAATGTAAACGAACATCTTAGTGAGAAAATAAAACCTAACTTACTTCGCTAGAGACAGTATGAGCGACACAACACGCTGTTAAAAAAATCCCCTCCCATCAAGTTACATTTCCCCGCCATGATACCCACATTCAGGAATGTCGGTCATACAAGACGAAACGAAATGTACAGGCGTTACATTGTACAGGCTTTCACACGGATTGACACCCCGTCGTTTAGCAGTGAAAAGTTGTCCAGTAAAATTGACTGTTCTCCAATTTTTTTTCGACGTTGATTGAATGGGACAACTAGGGGTTCATCATGACAAACTTGAGATAAACATATTGACGTTGCCCCCGTCCGCCCATAATTTGTTCGTGGAAAATTTAAACGAAACTGCACGACAAAATGGCCGTTCACGGTAATTGATCTAGCGGAACGAAGGCGGAGACTGAGCTATTCCTCAACCTTCTCTGTGAAGTTCCAATTGGCGATCGGTGTAGGCTTCCCTGCCGTTATATGCCATTTCCGCGCATTGTATGCTATTCAGAATGATATTATGTAGGGCCTAACTGTTCTTGTATTACAGACCTTTTAATTGTGTGTAATGCATGCTTCTCATTCAAAACGATATGAAATAATCATCTCCCAGCCAGACCCATGGCCGCGCTCCTGTTAAGATGGGCTTTGTAGATGATTTAATTCGAATTCCGCGTACAGCATTAATTTTTTTAAAAAAAGTTTCACTATTGGTTCACTAGAACATAACACTATCTTCAGAACCCGAAATCACCTTCTATCTCGGACCAGGACCAGAAAACGGGGTACGGGGCAAGGGTGAAATGGGCAAAACTGACGATTTAAGTCAAATTCAGCCTACAAATATCATCCTTCCTGTCAAAGTAAACTTACCTCAGATTACATTTAAAAACTCTGCTTAAGTAGATGACCAATCCATTCTTCATCCCTTAAGAACGCCCCCTTTATTCATAGGCGTACGGGCTCGGTGACAGTTATAGGGGGCAGAACCCGAAATGCGGCGCCGGTCTTCCTCGAGAGGCGAAGAAGCGGAGTTTACCTTGTATGGACCCCCCGACAAATTTTGAACATTTGAAGGCTGCAAACAAGTTTTCCTGCTATTTCAGTCGTGTTGAACAAAGAAACATTCAAAGTGGTCTAATATAGCCTAATTAAGATGACTGACATGAATCCCAATCAATCGTTTACAGTCCACGAAGACAGGGGCGTTGGGAGAACATTTTGAAAATTGAACTATTGCAAACGCGTTTTCCTGCTATTCCAGTCTGTGAATACATAAACTTTAATTTGGTCCAATATAGACTACCTGACCAAGGGTTATTTTAGCTCGACCATTGGAGATTTGGTTGATGACCCAAAAAACTTCTGACGTCCATTCTGTTTCACCTAAATACAATCTGTAGGATTCGTCATCTTCACTATTAACTTCATTCGTGGATGTTGTTTGTTCAAGTGATTCAGGCAGACGACAGATTGGAGAAATATGATGGCAAAAGAAGTCAGACAAAGAACAGGGCCCTTATTCACGAAAACTTAAACTAAGTTACAACCGAAATTTTAAGAAATACTGCAACTTCATTGAATATATGCCAATTGATTTTAGTGGTCAGCCAATCGAATTGCAGTATTTCTTAAAATTTCGATTGTATCTTAGTTTAAGTTTTCGTGAATAAGGGCCCAGGAGTGGGTACTGGGTGCTAGAATAGTCAGACGCGCATTGTATTCTTTAGAGATCGGACACGAATTGGGTTCTTTGGATTGCCAATTTTACCTTGTGGTTTCCTGAGTCTAGCCACTCTGGCCATAGGCTTTTACAGGACTGGAGTTGGAGAGAAGGGGTTGTTAACTTTAAATATTGTAATGCAGACTACGGTGTAACTGTTGTGACATAAAAACGTATAGAAAAATAACTATCACCGTTCCCGTTACTTAATTGATTTTGGTATCGTGAGAAAACAATTGCGTGGTCCTTAAGAAGAAAGATACAACAGTAGCCAGATCAGAGCAAACCAACCCCCCTAGACGATCAAGGGCAAAGCTAAAAGATGTGTAGTCGGGTAATACTACACGGTATTATCTTCTTTTTGTAAAATGGCGAAGGTGTTATCTATCTTTCTGAGCACGAAAATAGGTTGGAAAGGAGCGGTTAGGGTGCCTTCTTCTGGTAATGTCATTTAATATTACGAAAATCAGATGAAAAAAGGACTTCCCATCGTTAAACCATGGTTCTATCCATAATAGTTTTTTTCTCCCACGTGAAATGTGTGAATTTCAGGCATTGCTTGATAAAAGAAATAGTGGTATGAAATTGTAGTGATGTATCCAGTGGTGTAGAAAGTTGTCGAATGCGGGTTTCAAGAACTCTGAAATCAAGGCTTCTTCTCTTGGCACATGTAAGTAGGTCGATAACACATTGGTCATTGGATTCCCTAATTTCACTTCGGCTGGAAGATCTAGGAATATCATGAATATGACGAACTCTACAGATTGTATTTAGAGAGGCGGCTTCTCACCAATGCAACGAGGGTTCAATCCCAGCTCAGGTCAAGAACTTTATCGTTGTAAGTGAGAGGGATATTCGGTCTCCCGTCCGATCAGGCAGGTTTCCCCGAGTTCTTCGGTTTCTTCCTGCAGTAATGATCGAAATCATTCGCACGATCTGTGCCAAGGGCCAAATTGGAAAAAGGCCTCAGGCCTCATTTGCTACCCTTGTAAAATGACGCGATTATTATTATTATTATTATTAAACAGAATGGACGTCAGAAGCTTTTAGCGTCTTTGACCAAATCTCTCAGAGCCGAGCTATATAAAACCCGTAGCTGGTCGGATAGCCGTGGCGATAGAGAGGCGGCTTCTCACCAATGCAACGATGTAGCGTCGAGGATTCAATCCCAGCTCAGGGCAAGAACTTTATCGTTATAATATAAGTGAGAGGGATATTCGGTCTCCCGTCCGATCAGGCAAGTTTCCCCTGAGTTCTTCGGTTTCTTCCTGCAGTAATGATCGAAATCATTCGCACGATCTGTGCCAAGGGCCAAATTGAAAAAAAAGCCTCGGGCTTAATTTGCTACCCTTGTAAAATGACGAGATTATTATTATGTAGGCCTACTAATTAATGTTGTGCACACAAAAGTGTAACTGAGAGCTTGGTGTAAGGTTACAACAACATTATTACACTCGAGTGGTGGTTATATACACCTTTTGGGATGCATCTTCGGTGTAAAGATATATAGCATTAGTTGTAACTTTGTCCTATAACGATTGCTAAGCTCTCAGCTCGATGTCAACATGTACAACATATAGGGTAACCTTATACTACCATAACGACTACTAAACTCGCAGCACTGTGTAAACTAAGGGTTTAGGCCTACACTCCATTAGAGTAAATTTGCACTTCAAATCGCCTGAAGCCACTCTTTCGTGATAAAGCACCAGTTAATCCAAATATGGATTAAGATTTCTCTTAATAACGTTTCTTCCTGCAGTAATGATCGAAATCATTCGCACGATCTGTGCCAAGGGCCAAATTGGAAAAAGGCCTCAGGCCTAATTTGCTACCCTTGTAAAATGACGTGATTATTATTATTATTATTATTATTGTAGGCTACAGTGTACGATGGGTGTAAAAGGGACGTTCTTAAGAGGTAAAAGAATGTTTATAATAATGTCATCGTATCGTCAATTTATATGTAAATTCCCTATGTAAACAATGTGATACCCCGGTGCTTCATTCATATGTATGTATCTTTTTTTTTGCGTATGTGTGTGCTCGTAATACTGCACATAGCCACAGGCGGGTACGTAGGCCTACGGGTATTTTTGAATTCGGGGGGGGGGGGGATTTGTTGTTGTTTTTACCTTGACTAAATGAAAAACCTGTTGGGGCATAACTAAATCGTTATAAAATCGTAAAATTCCTGTCCGCCCATTCGAGTGCCATAAATTGTCGTGTGAAGCCCCTCGGGGCGGACGAAAGATATATGCATGTATGTCCAGTGTACCATAGGCCGTCATGGCCGTGATATGTAAATGTATGCGTGTGCTCGTAATATTGCACGTAGCCACAGGCGGGTACGTAGGCCTACGGGTATTTTGGAATTCGGGGGGGGGGGGATTTTTTGTTGCTTTTACCTTGACTAAATGAAAAACCTGTTGGGGCATAACTAAATCGTTATAAAATCGCAAAATTCCTGTCCACCCATTCGAGTGCCATAAATTGTCGTGTGAAGCCCCTCGGGGCGGACGAAAGATATGCATGTATGTCCAGTGTCCCATAGGCCGTCAAGGGCAGAATCGTAAAAAGGCCTGGCCTAATTTCTTACCCTAATAAAGATATTATTATTATTATGGCCGGGAGATGTTCTTTTTAATTAAGTTTTTAACTGAGTTATGATATGTAGGCCTAAATGTAGGCTACATCGTGTGACACTTTAATAAACACTTCTTCATCTTCTTCTTTAATTTAGTTTGAGAAAATTGTTAAAAATCGGACGGTCAATGGTGACTTGTGGTTTGTAGTTGTGGCACATATTTATTGCCCGAAATTAACATTCAATTATTCATTTTCATCAGGCACCAGTCCACTAGCTGCAATGTTGTGCTACTAGGCGGAAGACATCACTAGGCCGCCGCCTAACTATAAGTAGGCCTACATACAATCGACCAACCTCAATCATTTCATAGAGACAGAATAATACATGCTCCACCCACCCACTCCATTCACTGCACCAACCCCTTGCCATAGGGTCCTGCAATAAAAGGAAAAATGGTTTCAAAATTAACTGTGCGGATAACTTGAACAGTGGTGTTTGTTAGCCCTTCGTACTGCAGAATGTTCTCGTTGTCGGGCTTTGCTCCTGTTAGGTCACTACATTAATTTTTATTTTAGCGTTTTCCGAGGTTCTGTCCGGATTATCGCCCTTATTGTTTAAATTATTTGACGTTCTAACACCTGACGTCGATTGGCTGACTATCGCCATTGAAGAGACGACCACTTACAAGATCGGTCGCATTTTTTTGTTACGTCTTTTATGTAAATCATTTTAGTGAAGCCTGTACCAAGACAGGCCCGGGACTGTACAGCGCAGTGGACGCTTACGGCTGGCCCCCGGATCCATTCACTTGATTTGATAATTGTTTAGTTTTTGCAATGTTTATTTTCTGTCTTGTCCGCAGGTTTATCTTGTAGATTTTTTGTTTTGCGTGTAGTGCAGTCCTCCTGCATTTACTATTAAAGAACTTTACTTCGTTTCGGTGGCAAGACGCGTGTACGGTTCATCTTGTTTACTGGATAATCGTAAAATTATATCAATTTAAAGGGGGGCTACTCTGAAAGAAACAATAGAAATGGCTGCTGCTTGTCGAAGTTGACAAATAAACGTTGTGAAAGACGACAGAAACCATTACTTTCATACTGTTGAGACGACGGACATCATTGGTTTTTTATGCGTCTACTAACGTTTGTGAGAAATAGTAGAAAAATCTGTGTTCATAATAGTAATTTCTTATCCGAACGAATTAAGTGAGTAGTGTAGGATGCTTGATAGTCGAGATTACCAAGTCCATCCATGCTCTTGAATGACTAGCTAGAATGTTGTCTCAAATTAATAATGATTTAATTCTTACAATCATGAAAGTCACAATGCTTAACTGGAATAACTAAATCTTTAGCTTTTCCAAATTTGTTTCAATACTTCGTCTTACACAATTTATAATCTGAATTTTTACTCAATTTTTGGGCGTAGAGTAGACTACGTAAAAGCCACTCTGAGTCTGAGAGTCTAGTACTTAAGTAGTAGTAATAATAATGTAATTGTAATATGTATAATGTAATGGCGAATCTCGGTGATGGACTGCTTCTCAGTTCTCACTCTACTAACTAGCCCCATAGAGGTGTAATATTGACAAGAGTGTATTGTGGTCACGTGATCCCCATTGACGTAACATTAACGCAATGGGCTGTCACTGGAAATCGCCCGCCATTTTTCAACCGGGAAAATTTTCAACAGAAGTGCACGGATGAACGCTATGCAAATAAAGGGAAATAGACTGACAAGTCCATTAAAAAAGCAGATCTGATTCAACAATATCAACCCAAAAAGTGATAATTGAAAGGTGTTACCTTACTGTCCTTAAAACGAAATTGTTTTGTTCAACTTAGACAACTAGCATATTTTTGGGGCTTAATTTATTATTAAGAGTAGCCTAACTCTTATCATAATCATCATCATAATGAATACCGTGACAGAAGTGCACGGATGAACGCTATGTAAATAAAGGGAAATAGACTGACAAGTCCATTAAAAAAGCAGATCTGATTCAACAATATCAACCCAAAAAGTGATAATTGAAAGGTGTTACCTTACTGTCCTTAAAACAAAATCGTTTTGTTCAACTTAGACAACTAGCATATTTTTGGGGCTTAATTTATTATTAAGAATGAATGAATGAAATGGGGTTTAACGTCCTACGCTTAAGCACCTAACCTGGGCTAATTGAAGTCGGGCATACGCCATACAGTGTGCTTTTATTATTAAGAGTAGCCTAACTCTTATCATAATCATCATCATAATGAATACCGTGACATTGTGTAAATTGTAATGAAGAACTGACGAAATCATGTTTATTTTTTTAGCAAAGTGAACGACCTCGAATGTCAAGATCTATAAAGTGTTAGACAAAACTTTGAACATTGCTCCTCGCACTTCACATAAAACTTTATTTTTGATAGATCTAAATAATTTGTTGGATGATTTGAAATAAGAAAGGACTGCTTGATTGACAGATAACTTTAGCGTCATCCAGGTGATAAATAAAGAAATAAAATAGATTTTAAAAATAATCTAGGACTTCTATCATTTACCAGTAAAATAATACCTGTTGCCAATGGAAAATATTTTTTTTATTAAAAAAAAATGAAAATAAACAGGACAGGGCTTTTAATAAAAAGGAAAATAAACAGAACAGGGCTATCAAGGCCTTAGTAGGCATATATGGTTTTAATTTCCATGATCTGGTGTCTGATTTGATGAGATTTTTGTGGTAGTAGCAATTAAAAAGAATATCAGGCCTATTTTTTTTTTAACAAAATTTGACTGGGAATGAAGTTTGCAAGACTTTGTCTTTCTTATTTATTATTAAACAAATTTTTTTTAACTAGTTCAGGGGTTTTAAAGGTGTTTTCTGAAGAAGAAAAAGGAAACATAAACTGATATTACAAGAAACTATCACTTTATTCTGTACTGTGAACACAATGTTGGCCTAATTAATTAAATCTGAGGGAGTAAAACTAACCGATAACAAATCAACTACTGGCCAGTGAGAGCATGTCTGTGACTAACCACTCGACGCAAGTAAGCAGACTTACTCCCTGCGATATTTTGTGTACATTGCCGGATGTGTATATTATAATATGCGCAATTTCCAAAATAATTAAATATACACAGACCTTGTAATTATTACATAATAAAAGTATCAGTGCTAATAAACCCGCCAAGTTTCCGGCCTCAAGTTTTGAGTGTTCGACGTCTTCTTGCTGTGTTAATTAAATTATTTTACACAATTATCATGATTATACTATATCTATTATTAAATCACTGTTTCACTTTTAACTTCTCATACCTACTTATGAAATGATAATCCACTCCCTTTTCGCACGACATTGAATTAACCGAAACAACAACAACTCGATCTCTGGGATGTTGGTATATTCCAACGAAGGCTAAATCTTCCCAGATGTAAAATAGCTGCTAACCTCCATGGTCGGAACGCGATACACTCCATATTATACACTCTAGTCAATATATACACCTCCATGACTAAAGCCTTAGACTTTTAAGTACAGCCATGAATTTCTGTGATTTCCATTAATTATTTCAAGGGTTGTTTTTTTATCACTTGATTGATGACATTTAGGCAATGTTTTCAATTGGTCAGGAAAAGGAATAGGTGAAGTATGGTTATTGGTATTCAGCATATGCTTGAGAAAAAGACTAATTGAAAATACAAAATTTGAATTAATTGCCATCAAATAAGAGATTTTTCTAATGAGTTCAATTACTAAATTTTATGCTGTTTTTGAAAATATGTTTATAATGTTATTATTTACATGACTGAGGTGGGATCTTTTTTAGAGTTCAGTATTTATCCAGTATGGCAGCTAAATATATAAAACAGATCTGTGATAGTGATGAGATATGTAGATCCGCAGAAGATAAAAGAACTTACAGGGGTCTCGAATTAACAAATGGAATGAAGGTCTTACTTGTCAGTGATCCTGAAACAGATAAAGCATCTGCTGCAATGGATGTCAACATTGGTTAGTAATAGTATACACTTAAAAAAAATATTTTTTTGAAAAACTCTTAAACTTTATAATATAAAATAATAATTTTGTCATCTTTTCTGTATTTTTGTCAATTGTTGCATCCATGATATAATAAGACTTTGGATAATCGTTATCAGATTTAAATATCCAATATATTTCTGATTTCATCAATTACATTCAGACCTGGAAATAACGGTTATAGATGTACCTGACAAAATGTCATGCAAAAATGAAATTGTACCTGATATTTTCAACTTAGCGCCGGACTTGTATTAATATCATTAAAAAAGACAAATCAGTGCTGGACAAAATGACAGGCACCAGGGGTTTGGTGCCTGACAAAGCCTGAATCTGTGCCTGTCATTGTCAGTGACAGGTACCTTGTTTCCAAGCTTGATTACATAAGATTAACCCTGTAACTGGGATTAATACAATCTGTTATACACTTGTACTGGTGTGTTGAGATACAGCCTACTTCAATACAAAATAATGATTACTTTCAGAATCACTGCCCTTGATCACTTTTAAATAGTTATTTTTTAATTGATTTGAAATTAATATGAGATGAAGAATCCCATTGATTTGTACAGTAAATGTTAGCAAACATCAGGACGAGCCAGAAGCTAATCAACTTCTAGTATTTTTGATAACTACTAACACTACTCTTTATCAGTTTTCAGTGCCTTGTAAAGGCTCACATTACCTAAAATAGAACTCCTGTGGACTGTATGTTTCATTTACATTAATTTTAGGACATATGAAGGATCCTTGGGAACTACAAGGCTTGGCTCACTTCTGTGAACATATGTTGTTTTTAGGAACAGAAAAGGTAAAGCACTACTGAGCAACACTTTGTTGGATATTTCACTCTGTATAAAATGATAAATTATTATATAATATTAACACCGCAAAATCAAATGTTTTATTACATAGATCTAAGCCAATTAAAGATGCATTACGCAAGAGCGAAGTCTTTCTTTAGTTCGTCAATGAAATTATTAATTATCCAATTTAATTTAGTTTAATTTGTATAGTTACGTAACCATGTTTGGATTATCGCCCTTATTGTTATTATTTTATGACTTCATAAATACACTTACATTGTATACTTTCTTCTACATTCCTGTTTTGCATTGCTTGTATGGGGTATTTAGTATTATGTTTTGTGCAATTATACAACTTAAAAATTCTGATTGGTTGTTTAAACTTATAGCTTTTAGCATTATTAAATCTTGATTATCGCCCTTTTTGTTAAGAAATTCTATTGACGTCATTGATAACATTACGACGTATTTACGTCACACCATTCAGTTAGCAGACGACTGCCTCCCGAGGCGGTCTACATTTTCTTTGCTTCTTTGTGTTGGGTTGTTTTAGCGTTTTCTTGTACTAGTAAATATGTTCAATTTTCAAGTCTGCGCAGTGGACGCTTATGGCTAGCCCCCGGATCCATTCACTCTTTTTGAATTTTTTTTTGTTTTTTTTTTTTCTTGTTTTGTTTGCTGTTTCGGAGTATGATGTCTTGTTGTATTTGTCCTTTTTGTAAATCATATGTGGCGCAGTCCCCCTGCACTAACTATTAGACATTTATTTACTTTCCAAGACTCATACTCCTTGTAGTGTTTTGTTTGATCAGAGCTAATCCCACTTAACATTGCTGAAATGGAAGCAAATTTTTGTTCCAAATTATGTCTGGTCAATAGTCTAATTAACATCCAATAGCTAACTGCCTTACAATATCATTACGCTTTAAACAGAGCTCCAAGTTGAACCAAATATGTTTACATATGCTACATCATGACTCACAATTTCATTATGCCCAATTAACCAGTGCATAGCAGAATATTGCAGAAAAAAAGAATGTGTGACAAACGAGGCGAACATCATGGATAAAATGTAAACAATACTGTTTGGAGACGAACACTTTTTTCACCATTTTTAATACCTTAAATCACTGTCCAAAGTTTTAGGGTAGACCCAAAATTAAACAAAGGGCTGTCATGTTGCTGTACTTGGGATAGATTTGATTGAACGGAAAGAATAGACACACTCCCTCAAAAGTTAATTCAGGGGCCAATCCAGCAATGGCCAGAGAGATATTTCTCATGCCATTGCTTCAGGAATATGACCCAAGACTATACTAATAATCCTTTTCGTTATCTAGTTTTTAAATATTATCGCGGCAACTGTCAGCTCTTTCATCTAAATCTTATGTAATGCCTCTTTAATTTATTGAAAATGGTATTAAACTACTTAAACTAATTTTAGAACATCCAAAACCTGTCCTTCAAACTGTGAATTTTCACTTAATATATCAGTTTCTCTGCAAATTTATTTGATTCATCTTTTTCAAAATTAAATACATTAAGCACAGGACATGTGATAAAGGTGATATTAATAATAATAATATAACTTTATTTTCTGAGGGAACATATTTAGTACATGAGTTCTAATTTTCAACATGTCCCTCCTACTCTATAAAACTGGCAACTACACAGTCATAATATTTACAAGGTGCATATATATCATAATAATATAAGCTTACAATAAAGAACTATCAAACAAAGAAACAATAAAAAAGGAGAAAGGGAAAATGATTAGCAAGGGTTCAAAGATTTAACGTATTTTACTAATTCCTTTTTGAACATAAAAACCGAAGACGCGTGTTTCGCAGTTTGAGGTAGTGTATTCCAAAATACAGAGGCAGTATATTGGAATGTTCTGGTCATTGCCTTTTTATTACTTTTTGGAATTGCTAATTTAAGTTGACTTTCTGATCTCAATGTCATGGTAGTTTCGGTCAATTTAGAATTTTCACAGAATGTGTTATATAAATATGATGGTAATTTGTCTCTTAGAATTTTGAAGGTGAGCATTCCTTGGTTGTATTGTATGCGTTGGTAGATTGTAAGCCAATTTAGAGTCCGAAACAAGGGTGCCGAATGTGAATCAGGTTTTTCATCCAAAATGCTCCTTGCCGCACGCTTTTGAAGTTTAAACAAGACCTCTAGTTTGCCTTTATTGGCATTACCCCAAACTGAAGAACAGTAATCTAAGTATGGTAAAATATAGCCGTTGAAAAATAAAATTTTAAGATGGTGTGGTAAATAAGGTTTTAACTTTGTCAGGAGGTAGATTTTGGAGGATATGATTTTGGAAATTTTGTTAATTTGGAGATTCCAATCTAAATTTTGGTCAACAGTAAGTCCTAACAACACTGCTTCAGATACATTTTCTAATGATTCTCCATTAATTTTTAGTGATAAGCAGTTTGTGTTCGATTGGTGTTTTGAAGCTATTAGCATGGTTTTGGTTTTTTTAGCATTAATTACCATACCATTATCATTACACCAATTAAATACATTTAGTATATCCTCTTGAAGGGCAATCTCTATATTAGATAGTTTGTTGCTAGAAAAGTGAAGGGTGCTGTCATCAGCAAAAAGGTCAGTATGGCATTTACGGACATGAAGTGGGAGATCATTTATAAAAATCAAGAAAAGTAAAGGACCAATATTGGATCCCTGTGGGACACCACATTTCACATCAGTAACCGTTGAATAACAAGCCCCTAAGACTACTTGTTGCTTTCGAAATTCAAGATAGGATGAAATAAGTTCATGCGATTTTAAGTCAAATTTGTATAATTTTAATTTTTGGAGGATTAATCTATGGTCTATAAGATCAAAAGCCTTACTAAGATCGAGATAAACAACTCCGGTCATATTACTTGAATCCATTTCTTTCAGCCAGATATCTGTAATTCTCAATAAGGCTGTTGAACATGAATGATTTTTTCTAAAACCAGATTGAAATTCATAAAAAAGTTTGTATTTTTCAAAATATTCTGTAATTTGAGAACTAATGTGTTTTTCAAATATTTTTGATATCGTGGGTAAGACAGAAATTGGCCTATAATTATTTGGTAGATCCTTGTCTTCCTTCTTGTGGATTGGGATAAGTTTTGCAAATTTTAATTGTTCAGGAAAAATATTTTTTGAGATGCATAAATTTATTATATAAGTTAATGATTTAAAAATATAGTCTGTCGACATCCTTAGAATTTTTGGTCCTATAGAGTCAATACCAGTAGCCTTACTTGGATCGAGCATATTTAGATATTTGTGTACATCTGCACATGAGATATAATTTATGGTAAATTCTTTGTCGGCAGGAATTTGTTTTTGAACAAATTTATCAATCTTTTCACAATAATTATTGGAAAGTGGGTTATATACGGGCTTAATATCATCAGTGAGATTAGTAAAATAATTATTCATAATATTAGCAATATCAGATAAATCATCATATTCTTTATTGTCTGATTTAATAGACGTCGGATAGGTAGAATTCCTTTTATTTCCGGTAGCATTGTTAAAAAATTTCCAAATATGTTTTGAATCTTTGTTCTCTTGAATGGCAGTTTTGATATATTTAGACTTAAAACTTGTTATTAAGTTTTTGGTTTTGTTTCGCCAAAGTCTGTAGTTGATATGATCATTTTTTCTCTTGTAAAAATCTCTTGTTTTTCGAGCTTTATTAATTTCTGAATTAAACCATTCTGGTTGTTTATGATTTTTTATTCGTTTTCGTTTTTTCGGAGCATGCAGATTAAGAATATCATTAAATAATTTATACCATACTTCCAATACCATATTTGGATCATCTATAGTTTCAATATCTGAGAAGCGTTGAAGTGAAAGGTCATTTAAAAAATCATATTCATTGAAATGTTTGAAATTTCTGTATTCGATTTCAAGATGACGGTGCCGCCTGGTGGTTTCTTCATTTCCTATGATAAAAATAACTGGATAATGGTCACTAAGACCATAAACTGGAATAATTAATTCTATAATCGTATCGGGAGAGTTTGTATATATATGATCTATTATTGTTTGACTATTCTGGGTACACCTTGTTGGAGAATCAACAAGTTGGTGTAAATTGTTTATCGTTAAGATTTCAGACCATTGTTTAGGCATGTTCAGTTTAAAATCTATATTAAAATCACCCATAATATATAATGGTATATTTGAAATATTAACAATATTTAACTGGCTTTCAAAAATGTTATACCAGTTTAGATCGGAGGCAGGAGGTCGGTAAACCAAGCATAATAAAAATGATTTTCTATATTTGGGTGTAATTTCGATCCATATTGTTTCAATATCCCCAATCTCTAGATCTAGCCGTCTCTTAAACATGATGTTAGACTTTACATACATAATTAATCCTCCGCCAATTTTATTACATCTATCTTTTCGAATTATTTCAAAATTAGAAATATTTATATATGCGTCATTGATCTTGGAGTGTAAAAAAGTTTCGGTTAGACCTAAAATATCTATCTTATTAGATTCATCAAGAATAAAATCATTAACTTCATCGAATTTACTGTAAAATCTGTTAATATTTAGATGACATAGTTTGAATCCATGACGTTTAGTAATAAATGGATTGGAAAGGGAATCTCTCATGTTATAAGTATCAGCACCAGCTGTTTTATTACCCTCATCACTAATTGCTGATGACAGTGTAGTAGACTGAAAGGAGTTATCAGCCAATGAATTAATTATATCATCACTATTAACACTAGACTGTGACTGTTCAACATTTTGACAAATATGAGTGTCGATTTTAGCAATATGAATATGGTCGTTATTAAATGAATGATTTGAACAAGTATAGGTTACGTTAAATTTTTCCTCGACTTCACCGCTTTTGGAGGTGATTAATGTATCATGAGGAGGGACATTAAAGTTATCAAATAAATGTAAAAGAAAAGTTTCATATTGAATGTTATCATACATATAAAGTTCCTGTGCTGGGAGATGTTTCAGTACTACTTGTTCGGCATTAATAACATTGCCTATGTTCTATTGTTCATACATAGATCTGTAACTAGAATTGTGATAACAGTTTTTCGCTTTGTGGGCCCTTACTCCACACGAATAGCAATGCACATCTGGTGGGAGCTTACAGGATTTTGAGACATGTCCACTTTCCCCACAGTTAAAACAAATATGAGTTTTTACACGCTTGGTTGGTTTCAGGATGTCCACATAATTATTAAATGTTTTAACTAGCTCTGCTGTTCCTAAGTCACTCAAATGTTTTCCATCTTCCCAGTACATGTTCAAATCATAAGAAAATATTGGACGATATGTAATAAAGGATATACGCGAGTTCTTACACACCTTTTCATATATCGCATTTATGGGAGTAACATCCACATCACACCTGGGTAGAACTTGCGACAGGAGTATATTGGTAGATGGAGAGGCACCTTTGATATAGTCAATAACCTTGATTATATCTTGTTTGATGCTGTATATATTTCTTCCTTGACTCACGTCATTACCGCCTACCATTATAATAATGTCTTTAAAGTCAGGTAGATGATAGTAGGACAGTTGTCTGTATATAGTTGGTATAATTCCACCCTTTATACAATTCACGGTTACATTTTCTTTTAAACCCCTTGGAGTAATTCTTTGAAGGATGGAGCTACCAATTATTAATGTCCCTTTTTTCACTTGATGTTTGAGTAGAGGAGTATCATGCTGTGTTTTGTGGTTATCTTGATTTATGGGTTTTTCCTCTGCTATTTTCAGTTCCTGTGAGTTAATTGGCACTTTGTTGGCAGGGGAATGAGTTTGTTTTGTCTTATCTTGATCTTGATGAGTTGGCGGTATATTGTGTACATGTAATCCAGTAGATATGGTCAAGCTAGGTCCATCAGTTTGAGTGTGGATAGATCTAGTGTCACATGTAGGATTGGCATGTGTACTGGTGGTACCTTGTAGAGAATTAATCCTCTCTTCCATGACCCTTAATTGCCTGAACAGACATTCTACGTCTGACTGATTGATCACTGTTTGTTTAATTGGTGTAGAACAATGTAAAGGCAATGGAAGTTGCAGTGAGGCGTGACTACATGATTTAGTTAAAGAGTTAATGTCATTTACACATGTCTGTTCATCATTTCGCTTTTCTCCATTCCCTTTGGGTTCTGACATATCATGTACTAATCTATTATTTTTTATAGCTTCACAAAAATCTTCTTTAAATAACGGGAATAGTTCATAATACCATTCGGAACATGCTCCGCCTTGTATATGCATTCTACTCGTTGAGTCATATACATGTATTAATAAATTTCTGCCATTAAATAATTCTCTATAAAGAAGTCCACATTTTCCCTTATCTTTGAATTGGCTGTCATCATAGTATGCAAATAGTACCTTTTTCATGACATCATAGGCATATTCATCTAAGAAATGTATCGTAATACTGCAACATTTATCTGTGTGGTCTTCAATATAAAAATAATCCTCAGTATCCACAGTTACTGGTATATCATATTCCTGTTCGTCTTTACTGTCGCTTGTATTCTTTTTCCGACCAAATAGAGATGAAAGATGAAGTATGGAGGTAATGTGGGATAAGAATGAGGCCATTTTATACAAAATTTAACAGCAAAGTATCGGTTTATAAAATTACAACAATAAATAGATTGGTATACTCAGTTACACAGGTCCTATTAGTTTTACACTGATGGGAACCACTGTTGAGTGAATATATAAAATCCTAAATCCTTAACAGAACTGTACAATAATCCACAAAAACTTTTCACAGTAAATCCTATAAATTCTATGTAGTATCCCGCTTGCTTTTTTTGCAAATCTAATGAATGAATATAAATTTGAAACACAGTTTTAGAATAATTTTCTGGAGCTTGTCTGTAGCATGACTTTACTTCGCGGCCATCCCTCCCAATACTCCCCACATTCCATTCGGCAAACCTCGACAGATTCCGGTGCCCTACATCTAGACTCGGCTGTATGATGAAGTCCGTCATTTTGGAACTATTTTAAAGGACCCGTATAAACAAGGTTGCCCCCAGGAAATGGGTGCCAGTCAAGTCGTTCACAAGCGAAGTCGTCCACAACCGTTGGGGGAGTCGTCCACAAGGCATTGGTGATGTCGTCAACAACTATTAGTGATGTTGTCGACAACTAAATATGTTTATGAATTTGTTAATGAATTTGTTATTTATGGAATAAAATGATTTACTTTGTTGCTTTTTTGCCGGGAGAAAGGGTGACCACGCAGAAAAAAACTATACTAATACATCGTGTGGACGACTCCAAAAAACGTATTACAATATCCAGAAATTATTTACTCTGTTGTTTATTTACCGTTAGAAAGGGTGACCACGCAGAAAAACTATACTATTTACAAATACATTATGTGTCCAGAAATTATACTAAGTCGTGTGGACGACTCCACCAACGGGTGTGGACAGCTTAACCAGATTTTGGGACTTTTTTGTAAAAGCGGAACGTTTTCCTGTTAGAGTAAATCGGTAGTCGATAAGCCGCATCGCAAATGTATGGTCGTAGGTACATATCAATGACTATCATACATCCGAGTCTAGATGTAGGTTACGGAGAGTACCGGAATCTGTCGAGGTTTGCCGAATGATTCACATTCCTCATGTAAACTGTTATTATTCATTATTCATCTGACTTTTTTGCAGTATACAGAAGAAAATGAATATAACAAGGTTTGTATATTTATGCAAGTATCATTGTACTATAGCTGGCAAGAAAAAGATAATTTATTGTCTGGAAATAAAATTATGAAAGAATTGATTTGTCTGTTAGCTTGGTCACCATTTAATCCATGCATCTCTAATTCTGATTTACTTTTTTCAAGCCACTACTCCTGGTAAAGGTGATCCCTGTCATGTTTCAGGCGATTGATTCAACTCTATACATATTGATGTTATACTTTCTTCTCCGATTTACATGTTAGTTTTAATTTGTTTGTTTCAGTTCTTAAATGAACATGGTGGTTCATCTAATGCCTTTACATCTGTTGAAAATACTAATTTCTTCTTTGATATTGCTGCTGACCATTTAAATGGGGCTTTAGATAGGTGAGAAAATAGTCAATTTTTATATCAATGAACCAAGTTTGTTACTTTATCAATACATGAATTTAGTTGGAAATCTTCATTATCATTGTACAATAAATGACTAAAAACATGAATATAATGAAAAATCAGTAGTGCATACTATTCTATGATCGTTGTACAATAAATATACATTACAATAGTTGATATATACTGATTGAAATATAATTTAATTTATGCTGTTTTAAGATTTTCCCAGTTTTTCCGCTGTCCACTCTTCACACCATCAGCTACAGAAAGAGAAGTGAACGCTGTGAATTCTGAAAATGACAAAAATCTCCAAAATGATTCATGGAGAGTTCTTCAGCTTGAGAAATCGCTTTCTAATCCTAAACATGATTACTCTAAATTTGGAACAGGTGTGTATATATTTGGGGGAAAAAAAACGAAGCATAATTTAATAATTTATCAAATCTTCGTTCTTATGTTTGCATATTGATAATGCAGTCACAATATATTATCATAGTGTAGATATATAAGCCATTAATTAAATATCTTGTGATTGTTCACATATATCACAAGTCAGAATATCTACTATTTTAAATGAAAGCACAGATGTTATTATATAATTAGGGAAATAAACTGAGCTGGCCTGCTGGATGGGTTTGAAAAAGTAGAATTATTACTTTATCATTACTTTATTTGGTAAAGATAAATAAAGATGGTCTTTATTAAGTCTTTATTTAAGCATTTTGCGGCTTTACATTATTTGTAACGGTTAATAGTATTAAGCATTTTTTATTGTCAATGTGATGAGCACAAAAATATTTTTTGTAAATAGGGTATACTATTTTTGATAACATACTCATATTATAATACGTATGTGTAAAAAAATATATTGCAAGCAAACATTATTTCTTTATAGGTAATAAGATAACATTAGAATCTAATCCTACAGAAGTTGGAACAAATGTTAGAGATGAATTATTTTTTGTAAATAGGGTATACTATTTTTGATAACATACTCATATTATAATACGTATGTGTAAAAAAATATATTGCAAGCAAACATTATTTCTTTATAGGTAATAAGATAACATTAGAATCTAATCCTACAGAAGTTGGAACAAATGTAAGAGATGAATTATTAAAATTTCACTCACAATACTATTCTTCTAACATTATGGCTCTGTGTGTTTTGGGTAAAGGTAAGTTATGGTTAAATATAGAAAATATATGATAATTAAAAGTCAGAGGCAGATCCAGGGGGGGGGGCTAGGGGCCCGGGCCACCCCACCCTATAAAAAAATAGATATGCGCCACAAATCACCACTGACACCCCGATTTTTTCAAAAATTTTTTCACGGGGCCCCCCCTAACAGGATTTCCTGGGCCTGCCTCTGTCAAAAGTCTCAGAACTCTGTCATCTTGTCTTTATAGATCAAGAATGCCCAGATGTCTCTTTCACTAATACATATATATTTAAAATGATGTTATATATATACATGTACTTCAATAGTTACATGGTCTGTTTAGTGTTTACATGTCCTTAAAGTGTTCCTGCATCTCCACAATTATCCTGTTCATTTTTACGTTCCCATAGACTCATAAAGAATAGTTTATAATACCAGATCATTTAAAGGGGCCATCCCGATAACATTTTGGGGGTTAAAACTGCTTAATTTTGTATGAAAAGCCCTTAATAGCCTCTAACTTAGATCCGAGCAACTTCTTCAAGCTATGTGATACGTTTTCAAACAACTTCCAATCGCCGGTATGGCTCATTGGACGAAGACTTGTGTTCTGTTTGCATTACACAGAAGTGTCTGGATAAACTGAGTCTATATATATGTGCAGCTTTCAATCTAACCCTCTTGACTCACTTTTAAAGCTCTTTATTGATTAAGTTAAAATTGGTATCAAATATAGTCGCGCTTATCAAGTAAAACGACCATAACAATTTAAAAGAAAAACTAAAAAGAGCTAGTGTCCAGTTAAGCTTTTTTTTGCATTCACGTCCAAACTACTCAATATTTTGAACTGAAATTTTCAGACAAGGTAAATACACTATTCCTCTATATTTTGGCGTTTAAATTTCATACGTTCATGAATGTGTAGTTTTCAACTTCTTTGATATTCGGGCTGGCCCCTTTAAGACAATACAGTGAAAAGTTACTTTTTGATATTACCATTCAAGAGGAATTGCTAAATGAATTTTCATGTTGAATAGCACTTTTTTACTCTACAGGTCACAATTTTTATGATTTTCACAAAACTCAAAATATACGTTTATCTCCCAAAGATTTTGGATACTTTCGATATTGGCATACGTATCAGATCATAACTCCATGGATTATGGCCCCAGATTGTACTATAAATTACGTTTTTATCTTGTGGACACTCTAGAGTTTAAAATTTGTATCTGATTTTGAAATATATGTTTATAACCCAACAATTTCAGTTCCTGTAGATATTCGCATATATCAGACAATAAATTTCGGGCCAAATCAAATCTGCCTCTTTACAGAGGTGCTGTTTCAAAGGTCAAAGTCTAATAGGTCTACCTTGATTTTGTATTGTCAAGCCTTTGCATCCGGTCATTAGAAAGATCTCTGTTTTCTGAACAATTTGATACCAATTTCATGTAAGTGGGAAAACTAAAGGCGAAGTTATGGATTTTCAGAGTTTGATGGTCAGCCGGAAAGGCCAAGATTTTGGGATGCCCCCAGCGCTAAAAGTTCTTTCTCCATGGTTAACTTGCACACCAAAAATCATCAAAATCTGTGATGGTCATGTAAAAATCGCCCAAATTTTGTGTACACATGGAAATTGGAATGCCCCGATTGTGACCCTGATTGTACGAAAAATCACATTTTTCTCTATCCATCTCTTGCAAAATGTGGGTATATCCTGCCTGGCAATCGTTGATTTGAAAATTACTGTTAATGTAGTCGTATATTGTCGCTGCCCCTGTCCAGACATCCACGTGTGCGTACATGATTGTTATGGACTCTCCTACAGGTCACAGGAGCAAACATGAGCAAAGCCCGACAACGAGAACATTCTGCAGTACGAAGGGCTAAAACTCTACTCTAATAGTAAGTGCAGGAGGACCGCACTACACGCAAAATTCTACAAGATAAATCTGCGGACAAGATAGACAATAGACATTGCAAAAAATAAACAATTGTCAAATCAAGTAAATGAAGTCATTTTTATACGCCCGCATTTTCTTGTTGGCGTGTTATGCTGTCGCCTCTCCATCCGTCCGTTCACAATCTGTTTGTTTCAGGTGGACGTACATTGTTGTCGCCCCGAAAGTCCAGATGTCCGTCTGTCCGTCCAAAATTTGGTGTGGACACTCTACAGGTCTCAAGTTTTATCCAATTTTGATGATATATAGGTTTATCCCCAAAAGACCCTGGCTGCTTTAGATGTTGGCATTACAGCCCCTGATTTTAGCTTGATGACCCTATAGAGGTCACAATTTAGAACCGATTTTGATTAAACTTGACATGCATGTTTATAACCCAAAGCCCAAAGATCTTGGTTCCTTTCGATATTTGCACTGATCGGAAAGTTACTACCTAAATTATAGCCCCTGATTGTCTGAAAAATTGCCTGTTTTAAGCTTGTGGTTCCTCTGGATGTCCCGGCCAATTATTATCCGATTTAAAAAACATTTAAACATAATCACCGTCACACTGTAATGCAGGTTGAGTTCAAATTTACTGAAAATCAGACCAAAACTGGCAAACAAAATGGCTGCCGCTTGTACGTGAATAGTGTAAAAATATGGTATATCAAGGTTGTGGACCCTGTAGAGGTCACAATATTAATCTGATTTTGATGAAACTTAAAATGAATGTTTAAAATCCAAATTTCTTGGTTCCTTTCAATATTTGCGAATAGCGAATTGTAACTTCATGAATTTTGGCCCTTGATTGTAGGAAAAATCACTTTCTTTTTAGCTAGTTCTCTATCCTTAATCAATCTGATTAAAACACAGATCCAATTTCGTTTCGTTTTTTATAGTTCAAAATGTTGTTTTACTTTTTACTACACTCTAGGATCTGGGAGGATTGTTATTTAACTCGCGTTCAGCTTGAAATGAGGGGTCAGCCAATCAAATTGTCTGTCGAATCGGGAGTTTGAACTCTCTTGCACGGAACTGTGGGTAGACATGAACTCCGACAGAAATCAAAACAAAGCAAAAGTATAGCCACTTGCAACAACGATTCTGATTGGTTAATCGAATGACTGACCTTATAGGGTCAAATGTCGTTTGCTACGTCATAGAACGTGACCTCCCACTGTTAGTTGTTAGATCTACATGAGCGAGGCCATCGAAAGTATAAAAAAACGAAACGAAATATAGATCTGTATTTTAATTAGATTGTCCTTAATCCAACTCTCAACAATGTGGGCGTATCCTGCCTAACAGCTGGGCGTATCCTGGTTACTTATATTATTTTTACTGATTTTATATATTACCTATCCTGGCCACCATTTTAATTTTACCTTGCCTGGCAATCATTGTTTAATTTTTTACAGAATCATTAGAGGAGCTCACTGATCTTGTTGTCCTGGGCGTATCCTGCCTAACAGCTGCTGGTTACTTATAATTTTCCCTGATTATATATATTACCTTGCCTGGCCACCAATTTAATTTTACCTTGCTTGGCAACCATTGTTTAATTTTTTACAGAATCATTAGAGGAGCTCACTGATCTTGTTGTCCCATTATTCTGTGATGTAGAAAATAAAAATATGGCTGTTCCAGAATGGAAAGAACCGCCTTTTGGTCCTGAAGAATTAATGGTAACCCTTTTCATTTGTTCAATAGATCAAGTTGGTTCTACGTAAAGGAACTAACACAAAAACTGGTATTTTCTAATATGGTATTTTAGGTAATTGTATTTAGGAAAATAAATGAATGAGTATGCACATGTCAAAAACTGATTTGGTCTCACTAATCTAGCTAGTTATAAACGGTTAAGTTTTTTTTAAATTGAATGTTGTACTGAATTAGATATGGTTAATACAGCTAGTCATACATTATTAGAAAAATAAAATTATTTACATTTGCTTCCCTTCTTATTTACCCACAATTTTTTTGTGGACATTCAACAGGTCACAATTCTTATATAGGTTTATCTTCAAAAGATCTCAGTTCCTTTCGATATTGGCATGTATCATATCAACCCTGCATAAAATTTTTTTGTGTGTTATTAGTCTGGAGGGTCAGTGCAAAAGTAAGGTCTGGTTTTGTGCCACATGCTGAATAAGAAAACACATAAAGGACATTCACATTCTTTGCAACATATGTATTGATTTTAATACAGCTAGCAGAAGTTTGAATTTTACTCATTAACATCTTTCTCTTATTGACATTCAATGGAAACAAGTATACAGGTTGTTACTTGTTACTATTAGTGAAATGTCTAAGAATTGAATACCTTCAGTAACCTAAATGATTATTAAAGTAAAGGACATAATTTATACATATTTCAGACTCGTGTAAATGTTGTACCAGTAAAAGATGTACGAAATTTAAATGTCACATGGTCCATTCCAGATCTGCAACCATATTATTCTTCTAATGTAGGTATATGCTATATCTGTATGACATACAAGATAGCTTACTTTTTACCCTGCTGTTTTATCTTCATGTCTCATGCTCTATGCATTTTCAGTCAATCTCTCACGATCATTTTCTGATGATCAACTGAATCAGAAAACTTTCATTGATAATTTTTTGAGTGAATGTATGTATTACTAGAAACTCTATGCTATGGAATAATCCAAAGAACACGCTACATTATTTTTTTGAATGTATTCTCCGTTAATAATATCCAATAGTATTAAAATATAGATATGCATTTTAAAGTCATATCATTGAAACACAAGTTCTGTAGATAGACCCTTTATGTAAATGAATGAAATAATCTAAATTTAATGCCAAACAGGAAGTAAACAAATAAGATAAAGTCGTCTGTTCATAAGGGAAATAACTCTCATTACATTCAGTTAACTGGTTTTGTCAACAAAAGTTGCTTTGGGTACTTCTTAACAGTAACATTATAGGTGTCGACAAAAGTCGCCATGGGTCTGTTAAGAGTAAAGGACAAATTCTACATATTGGTGTAAGAGTTAAAATCCTAACACAACTTTTAATTCTTACCCAGACCAAAATTCAGTTTTCTTTGAATATTTAGTTTAGAGTTTTGTGAATAAGGTTTTAGATAGTTTATTTTGCTTTTCAGCCAGGGCATTATTTAGGTCATTTAATTGGTCATGAAGGAGAGGGTAGTTTATTATCAGAACTGAAAGCTAGAGGTAAATATATTCTTTATTGATATTTTTACAAGGATCAGAAGATGTCAATGGAAATTTGTTTAAATCCAATCATTTTCTGAAAAAGCCTTTGTAAGCAGTCAACTCTTTAATTGTTTAAATGTCATCATTATAGATCACTTCCATTTCCTTTATTCTATATAGCCATTTTTATACGTGTTATGCTGTCACCTCTCCATCTGTACGTTCACAATTTGTTTGTGGACACTTTACAGGTCCCAATTTTTATACAATTTTGACGAAACTTAAAATATAGGTCTATTTCCCAAAAGATTTTAGCTTGTGGTCACAATTTTAACCCGATTTTGATGAAACTTGAAATCCTGATTGTGCAGAAAATTTCATTTTCGACTTGTGTTCCCTTTAGAGGTCACAATTATTATCCAATTTAAAAAAAAAAATGTTTAGATATATCACTGTTACACCATAATGTTTTTTTTTTTTAATTCCGTGAAAATCTAAACCAAAATTGCCGGACAAAATGTCCGTCTCTCGAATGCAAATATTGTACTGTAAACCTATGGTATATCAAGGTTGTGGATCCTCTTAGGGTCACAATTATGATCCGTTTTTGGTGAAACTTGAAATGCAGGTTTACATCCCAAAGATCTTGGTTCTTTTCGATATTTTTGGGGGTGGGGATGTATCATAAAGCCTATCATTGAGCCAACTGGCATGGTTTTGAATCCCCGGTAGTACGTGACAAAGAGTAGGGGTGCCTGTTCAACCTTGTGGGTATTCTCGAGGTCCTTCAGTTTCCTCCCACTGCTAAAGACCTCTACGCGCAAGCAAATTATTGAAATAAAATTAAACCATATGTTAGTCCCAAAATGACTTAGTTTGTGTCGAGTGGACGTTAAACCCCATTTCTCTCTATTTCTCTCTGTCGATATTCGTGCATATCAGATCGTAACTTCCTTAATTATAACCTGGCCCTGATTGTATGAAAACTCAGGTTCTAGCTTGAATTGTTGTCCCTCTATGGGTCACAATTATTATCTGATTTTAAAAAAGCGTGTTAAAATATCACCGTTAAACCGTAATGTTGGTTTAGTCGAAATTGCCGCCCCTCGTAATCATATATTGTCATTTGTATAAATTAGGAATAAATGTTATTCTGTTAGTGATTGCTGATTAGTATTGTATAGTTAGACTGTACAGTAAATTAGATGTACAAGTGATTATTTTTCAGCACCTTGTTTATTTCAGGGTGGGTAAACATGTTGATGGGAGGTCAAAAAGGTGGGGCCAAAGGTTTTGATTTCTTTATTGTTAATGTGGATTTAACAGAAGAAGGCTTAGGTAATAACCATTTTTAACTTGACCAGTATTTTAAATTATGTAAGTATTCTGATTGTTTTCTTGCTTTATGGTAAATTTTCCACTGATACATTATAGTGTAGTTCAGATTTGCCAACATTTGATATGGACATATATTGTTGACACCCACATTTATCCCTTAACACTTCACAGGTAAGAGTTTTGGGGTTTTTTTTTTAAATTTGTCGGTTTTACTATTTGCCGGTATTATTAATCGAATATGTTTGGATCATAAATCGCAGAGTTATCGCTCCTTTTATGTTCAAACTTTTGAAAGCTTGTAAAAGTGATACAGGGATTGTTAATAATAATCGCGTCATTTTACAAGGGTAGCAAATTAGGCCTGAGTCCTTTTTCCAATTTGGCCCTTGGCACAGGTCTTGCGAATGATTTTGATCATTACTGCAGGAAGAAACCGAAGAACTCAGGGGAAACCTGCCTGATCGGACGGGAGACCGAATATCCCTCTCACTTACAACGATAAAGTTCTTGCCCTGAGCTGGGATTGAACCCTCGTTGCATTGGTGAGAAGCCGCCTTTCTATCGCCACGGCTATCCGACCAGCTCATGATGATGGTATGATTAATAAGATTAGTTTTTTGATTAAAAATCATGTTATAAGCTCAGTAATTGTCACAAGGTAATCTTTTTGTTAACATTTTGACTTAATAAGCTTGAGAACGCAATACAAGACATAGTGAAACTTTTTAAAATTTGTTTATTTTAAAACTTGGTCAGCATGATTGTAGAGTTAGTATGGATGTCATTGCTGCTGGTGGGCATATTATTATTGATATTAATTAAGAGATTTCACATTTAGTTTAATTTGATATAATTACAGAACACGTAGATGATATTGTTACGTTAATTTATCAATATATAAATATGTTAAAGAATGAAGGCGTAAAAGAATGGATATTTAATGAATGTAAGGTAAGAGAAATTAAAAAAGATGTTTCATTCACTTGTCTTATGGAATTCAGCTGTTGTCTGATCATATTAGTTATTACCAGATTAAAGTTGAATTAATTATTATTGTATTTAGTTGTCTGATGTACCGCCCTGTCCAGCCTCTGCTACTCTATTTTTCTTGTCAAAGTAAACATTGGACTATTAAATTGTTTCATGTGTCTGTCTGTTTGTCCATCATGCTTTGGGACATAATAATTGATGCAGTAGCCTGTTGTATAGTTTCATTACATCAATACATCGACTAAATTTGATGATGAGCATTTTCTGCTTAGGCTAACTAGCGACAAGACTTTTTAATTGAGGTAGAATATCTAATATAAGAGATAAAGTGGCTTTGGAGACCTGGTTATCCCGAATGTCAGTGACTAGTTTCGTTCGTATTGAACTCTTCAGACTGGTTGGACTCACGTGTTGGGCGATTTTATTTATACTATTCCGAAACCCCGGTGGGGTTTCCATGGTTACTATTGTCGGCTTTACCGGGGTTTACCCCTTGGTGGGGTTTGCGATTTTTTACCGGGGTCGGTAGCTCGCTTACCGGGGTTGTACAAACCGGGGTGCCAAATTGGTTACTGGGGTCGCTAGCTCGCTTACCGGGGTTGTACTAATCGTTTAGATTGAAATGCTAGTGCCCATAATTTGGCTAACTGGGATGCCTTGGGTTGGTTTGTAACATTGTTACTTGTCATAACAAAGAAGAGATAGTATATAGACAAGGGCACCATGTTGAATTACACAGTATTTAGCGTTCTAAAACCTAGCTACTTCATGGAATCGATGACAAATCTAAACTTGGGCACTCCAACCACTTTTATTTTTGTTTACAATGCTCTCCTCTGAGTGTTCCAACTTTGGATTTATATTTAGCCGTATACCCCTCTCACGGGTGTTAAATAAACACCCTTGTCTATATACTATCTCTTCTTTGCTATGACAAGTAACAATGTTACAAACCAACCTAAGGCATCCCAGTTAGCCAAATTATGGGCACTAGCATTTCAATCTAAACGATTAGTACAACCCCGGTAAGCGAGCTAGCAACCCCGGTAACCAATTTGGCACCCCGCCAATTTGTTAAACCTCTGTACAACCCTGGTAAGCGAGCTACCGACCCCGGTAAAAAATTGCAAACCCCGCCAAGGGGTAAACCCCGGTAAAGCCGACAATAGTAACCATGGAAACCCCACCGGGGTTTCGGAATAGTATAAATAAAATCGCCCAACACGTGAGTCCAACCAGTCTGAAGAGTTCAATACGAACGAAACTAGTCACTGACATTCGGGATAACCAGGTCTCCAAAGCCACTTTATCTCCTATATTATCATACCCTCTGCTTACGATCTCGTTATGGCAAATGTTGTTGATCAATTCGATCGGTCATGATTCCTTTTTACCTTGGAATCAACCACCACTTTGACGGAAGATATTCTCTCGGCCAATAAATCATTATTCTCTCAGTTACAAGAGATACATAGAATCAAACCGGTTCAGAGCCGATTTTGTTGATAAGAAGCCGCTCTTTTCACATTGACACTTGACCGAAGGTGAATAGGCCTACCCGTCCAGTTATTACAACGGACATTTCACACATCGGTCCATAAAGGAAAGACACATACCAGTCGCCTTCTACTTCCGATTTCCAAGGCATCATAGTCAGAAATCTTGACTCTTATACAAATTAACCATTTGGTACTATTTCGTACCTTTATATATCATATTAAACCCCACGAGCGCCATGTTGAATTACACAGTATTTAGCGTTCTAAAACCTAGCTACTTCATGGAATCAATGACAAATCTAAACTTGGGCACTCCAACCACTTTTATTTTTGTGTAGAATATCTAAGCTGGGTATAGATGTGAAGGACTTGTGAATAGTTTACTACATCAAAATCTTGACTAAATTCCATCATGGGCGTTTCTGAGGGCAAAGTTTGATTGATGAATGCTTCTCAAAAAAAAATGTGCAATTAATAAACATAGTATGCAATCTATTTATTGTGGGATTGAGGTATGGGATATCGGGTTCAATGTAGACTTGTTCATTTGTTTTTCAGGATTTAAGTGCAATGACATTTCGATTTAAAGATAAAGAAAAGCCACAAAGTTATACCAGTAAACAGTCTGGTTTCCTACATGTAAGTTACACCATCTTTTGAAACCCTTCCATGTGGACTACTACCGGTAGCTCCCAAAATTGACAAGGTTTGTTACATAGATAATATTGAATTCCTAGTCTTGAAGTAGAAAAATTATTTTTACATTTTAAAAAATGCTTTGTGTATGTAAGATATTTTTGTTGAAAATATTTAAAGCTGCTAACAAATTGCAATATGTTTTTCAAGGAATTCCCATTGCCTGAAGTACTAAGTGGGCCATATCTTCTTACAAAATATCAACCTGAATTGGTAGACATGGTTTTGGAGAAGCTTATACCAGAAAATATGAGGTAGTGTGTGAATTATATTGTATCTATAATGTTTTAGTTCAAGTATAGAAAGATCTAATGTCACAAACTATCTAATTAAAATGAAACTGTGTATGTATTGGTGTGTGAGTGGATTATACATGTTATGAATTTAACCAGCATGACCCCATGAATGTAATAGGCCATCAAATTTTGTCCCCTGTCAAATTTGTGCCTTGGATGAATTTGTGCCCTGAGCAAACTAGGACCTGGATGAATTTGGACCCAAAGGGAATCTGGGCCACCAGTGAATTTGGGCCCTGGGCGAAGTCAGGAATCTTGCTATTATTTCAATAAAAACATGTCATTACTGCTGTAATACAATTGAAATGAAATGGGGTTTACCATTCTACTGTTGAGTGTTCTGCAAATGCCAACTGGCTAATAAAGATTGGCCATGGGCAGTATGCTATTAGAGAAATTGGCCGCACAGCGTTATTACGGCCTGCTGTTGCTGTTTTCCATCCCATGTGAGTGACTAGACACTGTTCCTTTCCAGGCCCTCCACCTCCACCACTGCCAAGCAAAAACCATGTATAATCTTCAGTTACTTTCTCCGCAAACAACAGGATCAAACTTTGTACCTCCTGATTAATAAGCCAGTTGCTTACTCACTGAGCCAACATGGCATAATTTAGTCAAATTTAACTGCAAAATTAGAATGCAAAGAAACGTTTTTTTGTTTTTGCTAGGATTTTGGTTATAGCCAAGAGTTTTGAAAAAGAGGTTAATCAAAAAGAAAAATGGTATGGTACTGAATATAAGCTTGAAAAGCTAAAGGAGGAACAATTAACACGGTGGAGAACGTGTGGTCTACATTCAAATCTAAGACTACCTGATAAAAATGAATTCATTCCAACACAATTTGATCTGGTACCAACAGATCCAGAGGTTTGTGAAGACTTATTTCATAAATAGGCTGCTTTGTTATTTTTTATACGCCCACATTTTCATGTGGACGTATTATGTCGTCGCCCCTGTCCGTCTGTCCGTCCGTCCGTCCGTCCACAATTGTTTGTGGACTCTCTACAGGTCACAATTCTTGTCGGATTTTAACAAAACTTGAAATATAGGTTTATCCCCAAAAGATCTCGGCTGCTTTCGATATTGGCATGTATCGGATCAAAATTTCATGGATTATGGCCCCTGATTGTACGAAAAATCCGATTTTTAGCTTGTGGACCCTATAGAGGTCACAATTTTGAACCGATTTTGATGAAACTTGACATGCATGTTTATAACCCAAAGATCTTGGTTCCTTTCGATATTTGCGCCTATCGAAACGTAATTTCCTGAATTATGGCCCCTGATTGTCCGAAAAATCACCTATTTTAGCTCGTGGTACCTCTGGAGGTCAAAATTATTATCCGATTTGTAAAACCGTTCGATTATATCACCGTTACACCCTAAGGAGGATTGAGTTCAAATTTCGGAAAAATCGGACCAAAATTACCATACAAAATGGCCGCCGTTCGTACGCAAATACTGTTAAAAAATGGTATATCAAGGTTGTGGACCCTGTAGAGATCACAATTTTAATTCGATTTTGATGAAACTTGAAATGCATGGTTATAACCCAAAGATCTTGGTTCCTTTCGATATTTGTGCATATCGGATCGTAACTTCCTGAATTATGGCCCCTGATTATACGCAAAATCACCTTGGTAACAATAATTATCCGATTTAAAAAATCGTTTGATTATATCACCGTAACACCCTAAGGAGGGTTGAGTTCACATTTCGGAAAAATCGGACTAAAATTACCATACAAAATGGCCGCCGGTCGTACGCGAAAACTGTTAAAAAATGGTATATCAAGGTTGTGGACCCTGTAGAGATCACAATTTTAATTCGATTTTGATGAAACTTGCAATGCATGGTTATAACCCAAAGAACTTGGTTCCTTTCGATATTTGCGCATATCGGATCGTGAATTATGGCCCCTGATTATACGCAAAATCACCTTGGTTTAGCTTGTGGTCCATCTGGAGGTTACAATAATTATCCGATTTAAAAAATCGTTTGATTATATCATCGTTACACCCTAAGGAAAGTTGAGTTCGAATTTTGGAAAAATTGGACCAAAATTGCCATACAAAATGGCCGCCATTCAAACGCGAATACTGTTAAAAAATGGTATATCAAGGTTGTGGACCGTGTAGAGGTCACAATTTTAATTCGATTTTAATGAAACTTGAAATACATGGTTATAACCCAAAGATCTTGGATCCTTTCGATATTTGCGCATATCGGATCGTAACTTCCTGAATTATGGCCCCTGATTATACGCAAAATCGTCATTGTTTGTCTTGTGGTCCCTCTGGAGGTCACAATTATTATCCGATTTAAAAAATCGTTTGATTATATCACTGTTACACCCTAAGGAAGGTTGAATTCGAATTTCGGAAAAATTTGGAACAAAATTGCCATACAAAATGGCCGCCGTGTGTATGCGAATACTGTTATAAAATGGTATATCAAGGTTGTGGACCCAGTATAGGTCACAATTTTGATTCAATTTTGATGAAACTTGAAATGCATGGTTATAACCCAAAGATCTTGGTTCCTTTCGTTATTTGCACATATCAGATCATAACTTCCTGAATTATGGCCCCTGATTGTCCGAAAAATCGCCTATGGTCCCTCTGGAGGTCACGATTATTATCCGATTTAAAAAAATGCTTGACTCTATCACCGTTTCAATAAACGGAAGGTTGTTTGAATTTCAGGGAAATCGGACCATAATTGCCAGACAAAATGGCCACCGTTTGTACGCTGATAGTGTTAAAATATGGGAATGCCAGTCAAATCGTCCACAAGCAAAGTCATACACACGAAAAACCTGGTTAAGTCGTCCACACCCGTTGGTGGAGTCGTCCACACCCGTTGGTGGAGTCGTCCACACCCGTTGGTGGAGTCGTCCACACGACTTAGTATAATTTGTTGATATAATAATACGTTGGTGGAGTCGTCCACACGACTTAGTATAATTCGTGGATATAATAATACGTTGGTGGAGTCGTCCACACGTATAATTTCTGTATATGTTGATGTAGTCGCCCACACGGCATATTTTACTTTCGGGACACATAATGTGCTTAAATAGTATAGTCTGGTCACCCTTTTCTCCAGCAAATAAACAACACAGTAATCCATTTTATTCAATAAATAACAAATTCATATACAGTTTAACAATTCAATAAACAACAAGCTCAATAAATAACAAATTCATAAATAAATTTAACAAATTCAACAAATAAAAAATCCATTAACAAATTCATTAAGATAACAAAGCGGGAAAATCTTTAAAATATGTCTATACCGCCACTAAACGACCCACGTCCTTCAAAAGGCCCGATACACTTTTTTCCCCCTGTTCGTACAATTCCCATATTTTAAAGATTTTACCCGCTGTCAATTCATATTTCTTCCTCTGTCGTCTCTTTAGTTTATTTTCGGATACCAGCCTCTCTTGCAATTCTGCCGTCTTGGATTCATCATGTAAAAGTTTTATTAGCAGGTAAAATTGGATGTTGTTTCGTGCGGCCTTGTGATTAATTCTGCGATGCCATCCCTCGACGTCGTTATTGGTGCGAATTGGTTGCAGAAATACACACCAATTCTCGACGCCCCAGGAATCCATTGCAGCCTCGAATGGCGGTATCAGGAATGTCGGTTGCTAATATAATATGCCTGTATTTTCCAACCCTTATATCTTGCCTAAAAAAACCTTCCGGAATATTCCCTTCTTGTAACTGAAATGGAATTAATGTAAAGAATTATTGTTGTAAATTATTGTTGTAAATTATTGTTGTAAATTATTGTTGTAAATGAATTAAAAAAAAACATACCTCAAATTCTAAATCCACGGGTTCTGCTGGTCTCATCTTCTGCCTGCACCGGTTGGCTGTTCTTACCAAATTATCTGGTTTCTTTAGTCCAGCCAAAGGGGTTGAGTCACTAATGTGCTCAGCCATCACGTCCCCCACAATTGCCGACGCCGACCTAAACATTGTTGTAAATGAATTAAAAAAAGACATACCTCAAATTCTAAATCCACGGGTTCTGCTGGTCTCATCTTCTGCCTGCACCGGTTGGCTGTTCTTACCAAATTATCTGGTTTATTTAGTCCAGCCAAAGGGGTTGAGTCACTAATGTGCTCAGCCATCACGTCCCCCACAATTGCCGACGCCGACCTAAACAAATCCGTACTAGCTTTTTGTATAATCTCGGCGTTGACAATTGTGGCAGGGAGCAAGCCGGGTTTACACGGGTGTATATGGCTGTGACGGCCAAGCACATAGTTACCACCCCTTTCTGTAACGGTAGCTGAACATTTCACCTGCTTGTTCCTCACACTAAAAGCCCAATATGTAGTTGCACCTCTTTCCATCTTCTTGGTGTATGAAAACCCACCATTATCGACCAGCATTATTCCCTTCCGTTGTGTGCCGTCTACCACTTTCTGGAATAGTGGAACTCTTGGTACCGGAGTATCTTCTTCTGAAGTTTCTTCCAATGGAACCGGATCACCTATGGACCTGAAGAATAAAAATACATTGATATAAACTTACTGAAAATACTACATATAAAATCACATGTAGACCTGTAAATAAGACCTGAAAATAAGATACATATAAAATAAGACGGGATCACATGTAAACCTGAAAATAAGACTTGAAAACAAGACTACATTATTATATAAATTCAGTGACTCACTCTTCCAATATTGGGGTTGGTCTCGCATAGTCGAATGCCGCGACATCAATATTCAATTCACTCTGCTCCATCTCCATATTACCATCAATTTCTTCTCCTCTCACCTCGACGTCATCCATTTCTTCTCCTCTCACCATATTACCATCCATTTCTTCTCCTCTCACCATATTACCATCCATTTCTTCTCCTCTCACCATATTACCATTCATTTCTTCTCCTCTCACCTCGACGTCATCCATTTCTTCTCCTCTCACCTCGACATCATCGTCTAGATCATTCGTGAAGGATGGAGCGTTGGGCAGTTCTATCGGGCAATCTTGACAATAAAACTGCACACTCTCCAACTCTCCACGAACGATCTGGCGATACGTCTCCCGACTCATGGCCGTATTACAAATGCGATGTTGCCATCGATTACAAACATCGCATTGCAATGCCTCTTGTCGGGGACGGACGTCCTTAGAGCATACAACACAGAAACTAGCCATAATAACTAATAAGATTTCAATTAGAGCTTATGATAAAATCAGTAAGAACTAATGAAGGTAATGAATGTTAAATTTTACGGTCAATATATACCCAACTTCGGATGAAGCCGTTTTATGACAGTGAGTTGCATTTAGTTAATCTTCAATGGGCGGCGTCTTTCATCTTCAGAAAAAACGTGGCTATAATCATAACACCAATTAATACTCAATACTTTATTACAAAAACATCGATAATACTAATCAAATAAACAAAAGTGCAAAAATCATAACACCAATTAACAAACAATACAAGCATATTTCATTACAAACATCGTTAATACTAATCAAATATGTTAAAATCATAACGTCATTTAAAACAGAATAAACTTTATTACAAAAACATCGTTAATACTAATCAAACAATCAAAAATGCTAAACATCGGTGAACAACAAATCGAATCATAATGCCAATCTAACATGAAAAGAAAGATCATAATACGATTAACTCTATTATACAAACATAATCTAACATGAAAAGAAAGATCATACAATAATACAACAATACACAACTCTAGTACACAAACATAGGTGATTATTCTTGTGGACGACATCACCAATTGTTGTGTATGAGTCTTACTCTTAGTTGTGGACGACATCACCAGTAGTTGTGGACGACTCCACCAACGAGTGTGGACGACTTCACCAACGGGTGTGTACGACTTGTCTGTGGACGACTTTGCTTGTGGACGATTTAACTGGCACCCAAATATGGTATACCGGTATCAATTTTGTGGACCCAGTATAGGTCACAATTTTGATTCTATTTTGTTGAAAAACTTGAAATGCATGTTTATAACCTAAAGATCTTGATTCTTTTCGATATTTGCGCATATCAAATTGTAATTTAATGAATTATAGCCTTTGATTGTAGGAAAATCACTTTCGGTTTACCTTGTTCTCTATCCATCTCTCGTTTAGCTTGTGAACACTGTAGATGTCACAATTTTAAAAAGATTTTGATGAAAGTTCAAATGAATGTTTATAACCCAAAGATCTTGGCTCCTTTCAATATTTGCGCACATCGGATCATAACTTCCTGAAATATGACCCCTGATTTTACGAAAAAATCACAATTTTTAGCTTGCGGTCCCTCTTGCGATCAAAATTATTGTCCGATTTAAAAAACATTTGATTATATCATCGTTACATTGTAATGAAGGTTGAGTTTGAATTTTGTGAAATCGGACCACAACTGCCGGACAAAATGGCCACCACTTGTATGCGAATATTGTGTAAAAATATGGTTTATCAAGGTTGTGAACCCTGTAGAGGTCATAATTTTAATCCGATTTTGAAGTACCTTGAAATGCATGTTCATAACCCATTCAAAGATCTTGGTTCCATTCGATATATGCGCATATCGATTTGTTACTTCATGAGTTATTGTCCTTGATTGTAGGAAAAATCACTTTCTTTTTAGCTTGTTCTCTATCCAACTCTTGTATGTGGGCGTATCCTGCCTGGCAGCCGCTGGTTACAGATTAAAATGGTTAATTCAATGTAAAATGTGCTTTAAATTTTTTTATTCTGGCTTGTATAAAAATCTGAGGTCCTTTGACATTCATTCGTGTATGGTTGCTTATCAGGTGTTCTTATTTCAGACCGGCTAAATATGGACTTTGGGAAGGGGTCGTGGTAGATTAATTTCAGACAGTCTAGATATAGGTCTTGTAGTTTTTTTTTAAACATATACATACAATACAATACCAAGAGACTGAATATGTCTATCTTTCAGACATCTTTGACTTTTAGTAATATTTTTATTTCAGGCTCCTGCTTTCCCTGAATTGGTCAAGGTAAACATTGTAATATTTTATATGTGCATGTATACTGTCTAAATATTACCCTGGTCAATTTTTATGCACAAGACATTTCGGTACCGTAATTGCCAAAATCATTTTCTTGGGTTGGGCTATATTGACAAACTTAAATGAACATATATCAATTAATTGCGAATGGATTTGTTTTTGGTAAATAAAAACTCAAGACTTTCAAGCACATTACACTTTTATGTATACATACTCTATGTGCCTTTTAATTTAAAAATAGAATCATTAAATATGTAATATCCTTTGTTGTTGATTATAGGACAGTGCATTAACCCGGTTGTGGTACAAAAAGGATGATAAATTTTTACTTCCTAAAGCCTGTACAGGACTTGAATTTAGCAGGTAAAATATTATGACTCCTCTAATTCATGTATGAAGAAACTTGGCAAGCTTGTTCCTTGGACAATTGTAAAATGCTAAGATGGCAGGGATGATGTCATGCTCTGTTCCTGGTCCATCTAGTACTATCGTACATGCTATTATTACGAAATGATGTCTTAATAGCGTTTAATGATAGATACTTCTGATTCATCAAAATATTGTGTTATGAGATTTTAATGAAGTTCCAGGGTGGGGTGACCAAATTATCCAAAGTTTTACTCTTTCAATAATAGCTCTGTGCTAAGCGAACAGTGATTGTATGTGAAAACTAATAGAGCTGTCTGCTTGCTATCATTGGTTTGCACCAAATTTTCTTGTTTTCTTTATTTAACTGCAAAAGAACATACTTAGTCTTAATTATTAAAATATTAAAATAGTGTACATTAAACTCTATTTCTCTCGCACCCTTTCAGGAATGGCTAAAAAAAAATTTTTTTATGTATTGCAGTCCATATAGCTACATAGATCCAGTCCATTCAAATATGACGTATTTATTTGTTACACTATTTACTGATGCTCTTAATGAATATGCATATGCTGCAGAATTAGCTGGATTACGTTATAGTTTAAACTGTACACAGTATGGTATACATGTAAGTTAAAGTAAATTTATTATTCTTTGGTAGTTATTCAGAAAGTTCTTTCTTTATTAGCCTAGTTGGAGCAGAAAAGTAGGACGTTAAACCCCCATTTCATTTCATTTATTTTTTGTAACTTTTTTTTTAAAATGACCATTGTCGGCAGTGGTTTCATTGTTAACAATATAAGTACCTTATCAAGAATTACCATCTAATTAGGCCAAATCACCCTTCATTAATTTAACCATCTACTGATTCCATACTTTATTTCCATATAAGATTAAAGAAATGCCCATCGAAATAAATATAACTGGCATTTAGTCAACTGTTTTGAAAAATCAAAAGTGATCAATGTCCTACTCCTGTAAACAATTTAATAAAAGATGTTTATTTTCTAGTTGAATTTAGGTGGTTATAATGATAAACAAGATATATTACTACAGAAGATATTAGAAAGGTTAACATCCTTCAGAGTTGATCCTAAGAGATACGAGATTATAAAAGAACTGGTAAAAACACTTGATTATTTTCGTAATAAAGGTGTTGTATATATCTTCCCAATTTCCTTTGAAAATAAAAAAATAGGAGTTTTATGGAGATGGTCCACCTGTTATTGTATTCTAACAGGGAGGTTGGGATGGCCTAGTGGTCTAGAGTGCCGCTTCGACCTCTAGTTGGCCGGCCACCTCTTGCTTGCGGCTGTGGTTTCGAGCCCTGGTGTGAGCGCATGTGACATGGTGATAGAGGCGCCTTCTCAACCTCGTGGGTTTCCTCTGGGAACTCCTGTTTCCTCCCACTGCTAAAGACCCCTACGCGCAAGCGAATTATTGAAATACAATTAAACCATATGTTAGTCCCGAAATAACCTAGTTGTGTTGAGTGGACGTTAAACCCCATTTCTCTCTCTCTCTCTCTCTCTCTCTTTCTCGCTCTGTATTCTAACAATAGATGTATACCAATGACACCTACTAAATCTGGATGTCTCTTTTTCTAAATCCACACTAAATTAAAGACTGTGTTCATAATATGAGAATCGGAACTAGCAGCTGTCTGTTGGAATGTTGACAATCTTTATAATCGTTGAATGACATTTAGCAATTGAACATAACACAACTCAGTTCTTTCAATAACATTCACTATATTAGTTTACATACACACACAAGATTTCACTGGTCATTATCAAGCATGCAAGGTAGAATTACATTGGTTGTTATCAAGCATACAAATTACAAATCTTCTTATTGTCTTGTATTAGCTCAATCTGTGTTCCGTGTAAAAGTTTTAATAGAAGACGAATGCAAAGACTATTTTATGATGAATGAGAAATGCTCGTTTTCCACCCATTGGTCAGACTACTTGTAGGGTTTTATTAAAATGATTTTGAATTATTTTCTAGTATGAACGTAGTTTGAAGAATTTTGAAGCTAATCAACCACATTCTCATGTAACATATTATACATCTGTATTGATGGCAGAAGTATTTTGGACTAATCAGGAACTACTTGATAGTCTTGAGGGTACAGTATTGATTTATAAAAATTACCAAGATCCAAAATTGTTGTTATCTAGAACTGTGGAAAAACACAATTTGACTGTAACAAGTGGGTTTATAATTACCTACAGAAGTGGGCAATTTCACCTGATCTGACCTAATTCTCTGCAGTATTTATACGTTTACAACATTTTCATCGTCGTCGCCCCTGTCCGTCCGTCCACAATTGTTTGTGGACTCTCTACAGGTCACAATTCTTATCCGATTTTCATGAAACTTGAAATATAGGTTTATCTCCAACAGATCTTGGCTGCTTTCAATATTGGCATGTATCGGATCGAAACTACATGGATTATGGCCCCTGATTGTACGAAAAATCACATTTTTTTGGCTTGTGGAACCCTAGAGAGGTCACAATTTTAATCTGATTTTGATGACACTTGACATGCATGTTTATAACCCAAAGATCTTGGTTCTTTTCGATATTTGCGCAACTTCATGAATTATGGCCCTTGATTGTAGGAAAAATCACTTCCTTTTTGGCTTGTTCTCTATCCATCTCTCGAAAATACGGGCGTATCCTGCCTGGCAGCCACTGGTTGTCACAAAATATAGTAAAATTTTAACTTCAGTAGATATCTGATGACTCATTGTAGACATATCAGGGAGCCACGGTAGCTCAATGCGTAAGGCACTTGTTCACTAACCAGTAGTGCTGGACGATGTACCTGACAAGAAACAGTCTACTCATTCGGATTGGGCGAAAAACTGAGGTCTTGTGTACATGTAGAACTCTTTACATAGTGGGATGTTTAATGTAAATCGGTCGGCTTTTCGGGTAAAAATCATGGAATAAGCTTTATTTTGTAGGTTTTGATGTTTGATGACAAAAAACCAATGTTGACATTTTTTCTGAGTAGGTCTTCATAGTATGGGAGGACATTATTTGAGGGTAGCCATTTTGCGATAATATTCCAAATTATGTTTATATTTTCACCTTATTTATAATGTTATCGACATATCAACTGTGATTTGGCAATGCATTAACATTGGCAGGGTTTATGACTATATTTCAGATTGTTTTCCATCATTTCGTGATGATATTTCCAAGATGGCGACCATTTTTAGTGGGAAAATCGATCGATGTGCTGATCTCTATTAAGTAGTAGTGTTTGGTGTCAACATACATGTTTTTGGGGTCACAGATTCCATTCCTAGCATTTACAACCTTGTAAAATAATCAAATATTCATATACTTAGCATATTACCAAGATGGCGGGTATTTTTGGCGGGAAAATGAGACGATGTGCAGATTTTGATTAAGTGGTAGTGTTTGGTGTCAATATATATGTTTACGAAGGTGCAGAATCAATTTCTGACATTAACATCCTTGTAAAATGATCACATGTTTCCATATTTAGTACATTTCCAATATTGCTGCCACTGGTGCCGGGAAAGTGGTACGATGGGTTGATTTCGATTAAGAAGTTGTCTTTGGTGACAATATATATGTTTTTCGGGGAGGCAGATTCGATTTCTGTCATATACAACTACGTAAAATGGTCGTATGTTCACCAATTTTGCATGTTTCCAAGATGGTGGAACGTTTTCTGCACACATTATCATTATTTATTTATCATCGATTTTCCTGGGAAAGCAAAGCCTATTCCTGACACAAAGGCAAAGAGAGTATAGCGGCTGCATGATGCTTACGTCACATGCCCTCGTGTGCCTGTCACGACCACGCCAAGTGCTTACTACACGATCTTGCTACGCTCATGGCCAAGATCTGGCTGTGCGCGAAAAGTGTTCCACCATGATCTTGCGGTTACCAGTCAGAGCGGGATACGTTCTCACCGCACTCCAGTGACGTGCTTACCAGGCCTATAGAGACTGTGCCATGCTCACCCGTCCCCGGTCATTTTCAAAGCAGAGAACAACCAAAGTCAAGCAATAAAGAACATTTCATAGTTTACTTGATGTTTCCATTTTGGGTGCCCTGAACGATTCATTCCACGTGCATCTTGGGGTCAGTTGATAATATAACCCATGCTGTAAAGGTTTCTTATACCAAATATTGACACAAAAACAAATATTGACACAAAAACGAGACTACGTAATTAAAATCAGCACTTCTTCCGATTTTCCGCCCAGACATGAAAGCCGTATTGGAAATATGCTAAATATGCAAACATGTGATATTTTTACACAGTTATAAAGGGCAAAAATGGAATCTGCTCCCCGAAAAATATATCCTGGTACCATAGACGACTACTTAATCAATATCCGCTCATCGTTCCGTTTTACCGCCCACAATGGCCGTCATATGTACATTTTCAAAATAAGTGAACTTATAATCATTTTACACAGTTGTTACCGACCTACATGGATTATGCGCCCTTGAAAACATATATATTGATAACAACGACGACTACTTTAATCAATATTAGCACATCGTCCTATTTTGCCGCCAAACATGACTGCCATCTTGGAAATATGGTAAATATATGAACATGCGATTATTTTACAAGGTTGTAAATGCCAGGAATGGAATCTGTGACCCCGAAAACATATATATTGACACCATACACTACTACTTAATCGAAATCAACACATTGACCGATTTTCCCGACAAAATATCATCATGAAATAATTGAAAACAATCTAAAGTATAGTCATGAACCCTGCCAATATCAATACATTATGAAATCACAGTTGATATGTCGATAACATTATAAATAAGGTGAAAATAAAAACATAAGTTCGAGTATTAACGCAAAATGGCACCGTCAAATAATGGCCCTCCATACTATGAAGACCTGCTCAGAAAAAATGTCAACATTGGTTTTTTGTAATCAAACATAAAAACCTACAAAATAAAGCTTATTACATGATTTCTACCCGAAAAGTCGACGGATGGGAATTATGTTACAAACCCTATCCCACTAACAGTTAGAATTTAAAACAACAAAAGAACATAGCAATGTTGTCTCAGAAAGATATCCACTTATAGCATACTGTATGGTATATTCCAGATGGTGCAGAAAAGTTAGGGCATTAAACCCTATTTCATTTCATTTCTGTAGACCTCTATTGGGCTGACGAAACTCGAAAATTCAGATGTTTGAGTGTAACTTTAGAGAAGCGTGAATGGGAGATCTAAAAGATATGTGAACGATCTGACTTGTCATGCCTGTAGTGACTATACTATGTGTATTTTATTTTTGTAATTGTTATTAATTTACAGAGGTTACTTTAGAAAAACTTGAAGCATTTATACCTCAGCTACTATCTAAACTATATATAGAGGCTTTAATTTATGGTAATGTGTCAAAGCAGGTAAATACAAATTCTTTATTAAGGCTTCATAAACTTACATTTTCGATTTGAGAGCACTGGAAAATTAATTAGGATATACAAATATATGACTATTTTAAAAAATGTTCAACAAACATATCTTTCTTAAAGAAGACAGTGAACATATTTGGGCACAATGAAACAGATACACAGTTTGTAATACGATAGCTGTTACATTTAATGTATCTGGTCATGATAGAATATAGTACCTATTCAAAAAGTTAGCATTTTAAGAATTGACACCTAAGAATATAAAGTTTTCTACCACTAACTTTTAAGCTGCAAAATATTTGCAGAGATAACTTTACTTTTTTATAAGGTTTTTTGGTTTGTTAATGTTTCTATATTGAAATTGATTTGAGGAAATAAAGGAATATTTTGTAGAGTGAATAGTTCGAAAATACATATACATGAAACATTGAAAACTGAATTAAGTTATTTAATGTACATTTGTTAGACTTTATGAACTTAATTATGTCACTTTTATTTAGAGGGCAATAACAATAATGGAAACAGTTGAAAATATTTTAACTGAGAAGATTGGAACTAAACCGTCACTACCGAGCCAACGTAAACGTTACAGAGAAATACAGTTACCTGATGGTAAGCTACAAAAACTATCAAGATCCTTAAATAAGTAGAGTAAATAGAATCAAATGCTAATTATGTTTTGGTTTTATATAACACATATACACATAATTTGAACAGTTACCATGGTAGTTTGGGACACTGGGCTTACAACTAAATAATACAGGTTTAAATCCAATCTGTTTAAAGCACAGATCCTATTTCATTTTCATTTTTTATAGTTCAAAATTTCGTTTTACTTGTCTTCACTACACTAGGATCTGAATTTCTGAAAGATCTAAAGTTGTTATATAACTCGCTTTCTGTTTGATGTGAGGGATTAGACAATGAAACGGTCTGTTGTGACGAGTTCTTGGTTTGCGGTGCAAGGAACTATGGATAGATATTCACAGCGAAGACAAAACAAAGTTGTATTTCCAAATTGGTTTATCAAATGTCTGACATGATAGGGTCAAAGGCTGCCCGTATGATTCTTGAAGCAAATTCCCACTACAACCTGTAGTGGAGGCCATAGAAATTATAAAACAAATGAAACTAAACAGATTTGTTTTTGAATCACATTGATTCAAATTAAGGGTGGTATCCAATGGTTAGGGTAACACATATTGGGGTGGTACAGAAAGTGCATGGGAGGGACTACCTAATACATTAACATCTGACAGTATCAATAAAGTATTATACTAAACTAGATCATTCTGGGACTAGCAGATGGTAAAATTTTATATGTTTAATTTGCTCGGCGGAAAACCCACAAGCTTGGGATCGTAACTACGCCAGTTGACTCAATGACTTTATAATCTAAACCACAGATGAATTAATTTATATTTTAAACAGGTTGTTATTATGTGTTTAATTTTTATATGCCCACATTGTAAATGTGGTTATATATTGCCGTCGCCCCCTCCTTACGTCCGTCCGTTATTCACAATTTCTTGTGAACCCTCTAGAGGCTAAAGTTAATATCCGATTGACTTAAAGTTTAAATACAGTATTTAAGGTCAAGCGATATCCGATGATTACTACCAGAGTTATGGCCCTTGATCACTACCAGAGTTATGACCCTACTCATTTTCCACAAATTCCATTAATTACTGCCAGAGTTATGGCCCTTGATCACTTTGCGATATCTTGTGGACGCCCTAGAGGCTAAAGTCAATATTCGATTGACTTTAAATTTATACCAGTACACAGTGTTTAAGGTCATGATTATACAAAAGATCCTAGACATTTTCAACAATTTCTGATAATTACTGCCAGAGTTATAGCCCTTGATCACTGTTTAACTGGCATTTAGTAATTGAACACATTAAAATAAACAAAACAGTTCTATGGAAAACAATTACTATATTTCTTTGATCACTTTGAAATTTCTTGTAGACAAAGGCCACGGGACAAACAATCAAAACAATTCTAATCATTTCTGATAACTACTTAATGGGCTAAATACTCCTAGTAAGATTTTCTTGTGTTGTAAACGTTCTCCTTACTGACAAAAGAAAAAATATGTGACACCCCTTGCTGACTGCCTGCACAACTTAGCTGTTGTTGGCGTATGTTTCATTGCCTGGCAACCTATCTTGTTTATTATAGTCAACTGTATTATGAATTAATTTATGTTTTAAACAGGTTGTTATTATGTATATCAGAAAACAAACAAAGTACATAAAAGTTCATGTATACAGATTTATTACCAAACCGGTATTCAGGAAAAACAGAATAATGTTCTACTAGAATTACTATGTCAGGTTATTAGTGAGCCATGTTTTAATATTCTTCGAACTCAGGAACAATTAGGTATGTTATTGTTATATTGTAGAATTATTTTTAATAGAACATCTGCAATTTAAAATTATAGCAATGTTACCACTGTTTACTTTTTATTCGAGACTCAACTTACCTTTCCATTTTTCGTTTTTAGCTTCTTCTCTAATCATCTCTTGTAAAATGTGGTCATGTCTTGCCTGACAACTTCTGGTTAAATTTAATCATTAAATAGCAATCGTATTTTAATCTGCTTAAATCTCCCCCATCCGATGGTCTAGGGAGTTAATTATGTGCTTGTCATGTTCATAAATGTCTCAATAATAATTTATATATCCTTTGAAGCAAAAAAAACCCTGTAATAAGCAGATATAGCCCTTACATAATACATCTTTGATAATTACTATCAGTTATGGCCCTAAAGCAGTGGAAACATTATTAGCTGAATCATTCTACTGAATCAATCCACGCAAAATTTTATTCAGAAGAATGGCGGGACACACTAGCAGAATACTTAGTCTGATTCACTAGTCGATTGCATCACCTTTCACGTCACATATTAATAATCCAATATTAAGGCTGATGTCCCCCGCCGAAATCCCAAAATAAATAGATGACACATATTAATTAATTGCACATTTATTTTTTTCGGCCAATCAAATTGCTTATCGCTCTGCTTACCCTGAGCAGAAAATGTGCATTATTGAACTTAGTCAAGGTATTGATGAAATGAAACTATTTACCAAGTTTCATCACTCTAACTTAATTACAACTCAAGTTATCGCGTCCCAAAGCATCAACCAATCAAATTGCTAATCTCTGCTTACCCTAAGCGGTAAATGCTCATCTTCGAATTTCGTCAAGGTATTGACCTACTTAACAACTACACCAAGTTTGAATATCCTAGCTAAATTAGAAGGAGAGTTATTATGTTCCAAAGTCTCAGCCAATCAAATTGCTTATAGCTCTGCTTACCCTAAGCAGAAAATGGTCATTATCGAACTTAGTCAAGGTATTGATGAAATAAAACTATATACCAAGTTTCATCAGTCTCACTTAATTACAACTTAAGTTATCGTGTCCCAAAGCATCAACCAATCAAATTGCTTATCTCTGCTTACCCTTAGCAAGGTAATGACCTAATGAACACCTAGACCAAGTTTGAATATTCTAGCTCAATTAGAAAAAGAGTTATTGTGTCCCAAAAAGTGTGACAGACGGACGGACAGACGGACGGACAAACCCATTTTAATAGTCCCCTGCTATAGGCGGGGGACAAAAATGGAAACGTCTATGTCATCTGACAATCACGTGACTTCTCAATATAAGTGGATGATGAGTGGTGATAGGCTTAGGATTTTCTGCATTAGGCCAAATGTTTCATCGAAGCAGGCACACCAGGCGAATATAATTCGGTCAAATATATCAAACATGACAGTGGACACACTAGGTGAATTTCAATGCCGATTCAGCCGAATCATTCGGCTAGTGTGTCCACCGCTTGTAAATGTGTGACTTCCCTGGGAATAGTTTTATACAAAATGTACACATTACAAAAGAACTAGCTAAGAATTGATAATGAGAAACAAGTGGCATCTCTCCATTGTTCATTTGACAATTAAGGACATAAATAGTAATTTTGCATTGATTTTCCATAAAGCACAATATTTTTCAAATGTAGGAATCAATTTAATTAGAGTTACAGAGTTTTTTTATTAGGTATTGTAAATATGTATTATTAATTGTATGTATTTAAACAGGTTATATTGTAATGAGTGGTGTTAGACGTTCTAGTGGTGTTCAAGGTCTACGTTTTATAATACAGTCAGATAAATCACCATTATATCTTGAAACAAGAGTGGAAGCTTTCATTCAGAAAATGAAAGTATGTGTATTTTATTGTTTAAAGATATATTCATTTGTTAACCAATTATGATTATATGTATACATGTATACGTTTATTAATACTATTATTACATATTTATATCTAAATTATGAAATAGTTTTGTCATAAATTCTGTGACTGACATTGAGTTTGCTGTCATTAAAGGAATATATCTCTTTAATGTGTTTATTTATGTTCATTAATACATTTTATTTTCTAGGATTATATTGAATTATTGACCGAAGAAGCTTTTCAAAAGCATGTCAATGCTTTGGCTTTAAAACGAGCAGAGCAACCCAAGAAAATGTCTGCACAAAATAGTCGTTACTGGACAGAAATTTCCTCTCAGCAATATCAGTTTGATCGCGGTAAGGTTTTTAATATAAAGTGTAATAAATTTAAACAAGTTTCAAATTAATCATATTTAAAGTTACATTATTCAAGATATAGATAAGAACTAGCCATTCTTGCTATACTAGTTTGAAAGTAGATGATGTAAAATGAATAATTTGAAAATTTCATTCAAATTACTCTATTGCAAGCGAAGATATTGGCATTTGAAGATTTGGCCGACCTGTGCAATAATTTCAACCACGGTCCTGGTTGATCAAAACTAAGACTCGAAGCATCTGGGCGCGCAATATTTGATTTATCACTGAAACGGTTTAATCTGTTTAATATCTGAGCAATCTGATGCCATCCAAAGTTGATTATGGCCTGGATCAATTAAACAATGTCTAATTAATACTTTAGAAAACATTTCATGCCCAATTAAAGACCTGCACTAGGCAGATTTAGCTCTTGAATAATGCAGGTTTAAATAGAAACTGGAAAATATTTTGAAGTGATAAACTCTCACTTTTTTTGTCTATGATTTTTACTTGAAGATTTCAAATTTCCAGAAATATTTTAAAGTGACATGAATCATATGAATAAAAGTTAAACATATAGTATAAGAATTCTAATTATCGCAATAATTTACTCCAGACGATAATCCATGATATTGCGATAATTTATTTTACCAATATCATGATATATCGCGATACTTTTTTTCCGTATAGATGCAACCTTACCGGTATATAAAAGCAAAAATAAATCTATTTAAAAATATTTTCAGTTTGAAATTTACATATATTTTTGCGTTTGTGGCAAATGAAGTAGTAATGATTCTGCCTTTTTTTTTTTTTTAAGCCAGGCCATTCTTTATATATGCTTAAAGTCAATGCAGGCCAGAATAATTGTTGTCATCAAACAGCTTTTAACCATACTCATTTTTAAATAGGCATATTGATTTAGAAATATTTACAGTTTAAACTCCTGTATTTATTATCTTGAATAATGCAAATTGTTTGTGTCAGTAACATCACTTTCTGTAAACTATGGAAGTCTATCGCGGTCTTTTTGCAATCTTAACTTCTCAAACCCAGATATCTCGAGCGACAATAAATGAAATAAAATGGGGTTTAACATCCTTTTGTTCTGCTCCTAAACTGGTCTAATGAAGATGGCACAAGCTTCCATAGTACCATAGTAAACAAACGTTATTTTTGTAGCCTATTTGCTAATTATAAATTAATAACATATTAAAAATACATTATGTAAGAATTAGATAATGAACTGACTGTTCTTGTTATAATATTTCCAAAATAGATAATTCAAAATTAATATATTGAAAATTTCATTCAAAGTAGTTAATATCTGAGCAAATTTATTACCGTAGCAACGTTACTTGTTGATCAAGACTCAGACTTTTAAGATTTGTGCAAATCCTCTGGCTTATTTCTTCTTTAGAATTATCTTAAAAGTATCAACTTATGATACATCAGCTATGAAATGTTCAAACTTGTTATTTTTTATAATTTCAGATGCTTGTGAAATAGCATGTCTAATAAATCTAACTAAAACTGATTTATGTAAATATTTTATGGTATGTATATCTACCTTTGAATAGACCTTGGTTTGTTGTGTGTACGATGGAGAACAAATGGCATGATAAGCACCAGTCATTACAACATGTAAATGTATTAAAGAGCCGATCCCGATAATATTTTGGAGAATAAAACTGCTTAATTTTGTGTTAAAACTCCTTAAAATGCCCTACATGTACCTGATGAGGGGGGTTGGGATGGCCTAGTGGTCTAGAGTGGCGCGCTTCGACCTCTAGCTGGTCGGCCACCTCTGGCTTGCGGCTGTGGTTTTGAGCCCTGTCGTGACTCGTGAGCGTATGTGGCATGGAGATAGGGGCGCCTTCTCAACCTCGTGGGTTCACTCCGGACACTCCGGTTTTCTCCCGCTTAAAGACCCCTACGCGCAAGCAAATTATTGAAATAAAACTTAAACCATATGTTAGTCCCGAAATAACCTAGTTGTGTTGAGTGGATGTTAAACCCTGAGGGCCGAGTAACTAATTCAATATTTGTGATATCTTTTCTCACAACGTATTTTTCATAAAAAAAACAATGTGTAGGTAAAATTTGCCTTTCGTTATCCAGTACAGTTCACTGTATAGACCTCTTAAGGAATGGCAATAGATTATAAGGTCACCCAATGAAAAAATTGACCAGGGTTACGTGTCCAGATAAGCATTTTTGACGTTCACATCCAAACAACTCAATATTTTGAGCTGAAATTTTGAGACAAGTTAAATACACCAATCCCCTTTATTTTGGCGCTTAAATTTCATACGAACTCAGATTTTTATTTTTGAGACTGTTCAAATCAGGACAGTCCCTTGAAACTCAGGTCATGTGAGCACTGTGAGGTTAAGAAGGTCGTTCAGAAAGTTGCACAACCAAGGGTATATTTTTTAATCATTTTACACAATGTCTGGAATCGTGAACCGGTCTTTTGAAATGTTTATGTTTGATGATTTTCAGGATTTGGTTGTATTTGAAGCTCCTAAGCGACATAAATTGTCTGTTCATGTGATATCGAGTTCTCTAACAGACAGTAATAATATTGACGAAGACAAATCAGATGGACTATCACAATCACCTCCTTTGCCACCAGTATGTATAGCTGACTTTTGTTCTCTCTATAAAATTTGTTATTTGAATTTCCATTAAACATAAATAATTATATACAACTTTTGGTAGCAAAAATATAAAATTCTATCTCTGAGTAGTTCAAAGCCAAACTCAAGAATAGAGCTTATTGGGTCTAATTAAATTTCAAGAGACCCTGCTCGGATGTTCAGTCTACAATCACTATCTGTACAATTGTATTGTCAGCTGTTGTTGAGAATGTTGGAATGTTTTTAAAACAAAACAGTAAAATTAGAAACGTTATGTATTATTAGTGTTTTTATGTTGTTTTTTTATTTCTTTTCAGCCAACTATTGTGGAAGACATCAATACGTTTAAAAATACCCTTGGTCTCTATCCATTTGCTAAACCCTGCATTGATTTTACCAATGCCAAGTCAAAACTGTGATTTTCTCTGCTTTTAATTAGATTTTAAATTAAATAACACCTCATTATCCCTATAATATTTAAAAATATGAATAATAAAGATACATACCGGTACACATTTCAATTCTTATTCTTTTTATGCCCACAAAGTTGCTCATAGTTCCACAGTAACTTGTGGCTAGAGTAAAAGCTCCTGCATAATCCTTTCATTTATTATCCAATCCTTGAATTTTTTGAGTAGTACCTGGGTCATTCCATGCCATTCCACTCAATTTTTCGCCGACCCCCCTCTGATTTTGGTTTAATTTTGCACACTTGTGGGCACCCCTAAGAAATGGCCACATGCCAAATTATAGCTTCATCCGTCTTATTTTCACGGTTCTAGAGCATTTTGAAAATCTGACTGTTTTGGCCTAATTTTGCAACCCCTCATTGGAAATCGGACCATACTCCCTACTCCTGGACCCGAGAAGCATAAATGTGGTATCATTGGAAAGAGTAGGCAATACCCTTTCCACTGATATGTGACACGATGACCTTCCAAGGTCATCCAATTTTCAAGGTCATTTGATGTGACCTTGACATTTGACATACTTTTTTAGGGTATGAGTATCTATCGATTTTTTTCAAACTTTAGGAAGTTTTAGCCAATGATGTGGTCAATGTGGCCACAAAGTTTCATAATGGGGAATTAAGTAGTTTGGGAGATATTCAAGGGAAACTGCATGAATGAGTGGCATTCAAAGGAAAAACACCTTGCACATACATAATTCACCAACAAAATTTATTACACTATTTGTGCAAAGATCTTGCTATAAACAGTGTCTCAGTAACCGGCACCATTGGAATACTAGACAAAGGCCGAGCAGGCTCAGTGCACTTGGTATGGCCACTGAGAGCCTTCCTTTACTTTTGTCCTAGTGGAAAGAACGCATTTTGACAGCATTTCACATTGATTTAGCATTGCTGTTGTCCAAAGGAAAAAGCAATATCACAAGTACGCTAACAAACTATTTGTTGACCTTTAGAACTTTGACTTTACTAGTTTTGGACGCATTTGAATAGCGTTTCACGGAAGGTTTGTTTGGTTCATCTGCTGGATAGAAATAATGCAATTTCTGCGTTCCTGTTATTGTGATCGCATCCCCAAGTCTTGTCTTTAACCAAAACTCATGCTCGGAAATGTCATCCTTTGGACACCATATGTAAATGATACCTGCAAGGCTGTCATTAGCCCATTCAAAGAGATGTTGTGGTGTCTTAATCTGGCAGTCAATAGGTCTTTGAAGACTTGCCCTAGATGCAAGTCTCTTTATAGTACCACCTACTCCATCACATGGGCCTTTCCCATGTGCAGTTGCGATAAAATGCTATTCTGCTGGCATACCGAAGTCCTCCTCATGAAAGTATAGATTGACAAAATTATTTCTATTCTTGTACAAGAATAGAAAGAATTTTGTACAAGAATAGAAAGACTTGGGGATGCGATGACAAAAACAGGAACGCAGAAATTGCATTCTTTCTATCCAACAGATGAACCACACAAACTTTCCGTGAAACGCTATTCAAATGCATCCGAAACTAGTAAAGTCAAAGTTCTAAAGGTCAACAAATAGTTTGTTAGCGTACTTGTGATATTGCTTTTTCCTTTGGACAACAGCAATGCTAAATCAATGTGAAATGCTGTCAAAATGCGTTCTTTCCACTAGGACAATGGTGCAGGTTACTGAGACACTGTTTATAGCAAGATCTTTGCACAAATAGTGTATAGTGTAATAAATTTTGTTGGTGAATTATGTATGTGCAAGGTGTTTTTTCCTTTGAATGCCACCCATTCATGCAGTTTTCCTTGAATATCTCCGAAACTACTTAATTCCCCATTATGAAACTTTGTGGCCACATTGACCACATCATTGACTGAAACTTCCTAAAGTTTGAAAAAAATCGATAGATACTCATACCCTAAAATAGTACGTCAAATGTCAAGGTCACATCAAATGACCTTGAAAATTGGATGACCTTGGAAGGTCATCGTGTCACATATCAGTGGAAAGGGTATAGCCTACACTTTCCAATGATATCAAATGTATGCTTCTCGGGTCCAGGAGTAGGGAGTATGGTCCGATTTCCAATGCGGGGTTGCAAAATTAGGCCAAAACAGTCAGATTTTCAAAATGCCCTAGAGCCGTGAAAAAAAGACGGATGAAGCTATAATTTGGCATGTGGCCATTTCTTAGGGGTGCCCACAAGTGTGCAAAATTAAACCAAAATCAGAGGGGGGTCGGCGAAAAATTGAGTGGAATGGCATGGAATGACCCACCTGTTAAAAACACTTAGGATAAAAGGTAGTAAAACAGATTTAGTACACATTAGTTTTAAATTGGTTGATCATTTCTCAGTGTGTTTAAAGGTCATGCTACTTTTTCACAAGCTTTCGGAAACAAACTTTGGATTAACCTTGTAACATTGCCAATTTTTCCCTTTTACATCATTTACAGAACTAAAAAAACAATCACTAGTACTACTTCTTTGATTATATCTTTAGCACTCAACTCCCATCGCCAGTAGCTTAAATTTTTATAGGCCCACATTGAAATGGGGTCGGTATATTGTCGCCGCCCTCTTCCGCAATTGTGAATACTCTAGAGGCTAAAGTTAAAATCTGATTGACTTTAGACTTGTACACATTATTTAAGATCTTGAGACGAAGAATCCTATTTATTTTCACCAATTTCCAATCTTGTGACCATAGTTATCATCTGATGAATTTTATATTTATACAATGAATTTACACCTATATATAATCCTGTGTAGGGCTGGTAGAGATGATTCAGGAGTTCCACAAGTATCAGTCCTTGGACCTGTCTTTTTTAAAATGTATACTAATAGTAGGTGCAGGGGTACTGCACCATACATGATTTACACAAAAGACAAAACAACACCAAACAATCAGGGGCGGCGCCAAGGGGGGGCATGGGGGGGGGGTGCCCCCCCTAAATAATCTGGTATGCCCTCTGTTTGCCCCGCCAATAATTTTTAAATAATTTATAGTAGGTTTTCAGCAGGATGCATGGGCTTGTAACCGATAGTGAAAAACTCTCAATCAGACGGAGGTTGAAATATTTCTAGCCGGATGTTGATAGTGTGGTTGACAAAGTATACACTGAATGTGGGCGTGGCATTCTCTGCTTTCATACGTCGTACAATCGCCATACTTGTTCTATCAAATTGAAACAAGTATGGCGGTTATTTTTTTTTATTTAATTATTTCTGAAGTTTTGTAATCTGAGTTCAGCTTTAAACTATGGAATAAACTTCAAGAGACCATCAAACTCAAACCACCTCAAACTTAAAAAAAACATCTTGTTATAAGGATGTAAATGTACATATTATTATTCGTCAGACCGTAGTTGTAGCTTTGTACTCCAGCATCCAAGATGGCGGTTGAAATCAGCTGTTCATTTTCTCGTCCTTTTCCAAAAATAAAACACATTCTTATTAATTTTTGTATACCAAACGTTAGCATAGGCCCAAAAACTCTAGTTGACTACCCGGACGATTCAGCCGCTGTGGGCATGTGTTTTCATTGCCAAGCATAGGCGTAGGAGCCGGGGTCAGGGGGTGGAATTGCCCCCATAAATTTTTTTTTTACGGCAATGAAAATTTCGACGACCTTTTTTTTTTCTATTAACGTCTAGAGAAAAAAATAAAACTAACTGATTTCTATGAGATCCACACTACCCGAAAAGTATTTTCTCGCCTGAAGCTCTCTTATGAGAGGTATGCCCGAAAAACTGCAGAGGAAACTAGAAGTAAAACGCGTTTGCGACCGTCAAATAATCCAAAATTTTCTAGGGCTGTCATTCGCCTCTCAAAGAAAACTGGCGCCGCTGTCTATAAACCCGGAAATTTTTGGGGCATTTCTAGTTGCTTCCCTAACTGTCATCGAGCCCTAATAAAACACTAATTGTCCTTTACTTGTTATTGAATATCACGAATTTGTACTGATAGGCCAGGCATTTTAGCTCAATTTCATACCATTTCGGGCAGCTGCTGCAATAGAAATGCCGACCACGGTTTATGGTCGGTCTAGACGTATATTTTCACCAAAAAAAAAGTCCCAGTCCGAAAACAGTGCCCAAATGGGTCAAATTGGCAAAAATCCAAAATGGCCGCCAGTTTTGACTGAAAAATGCCAAATTTTATCCACTTATCATAATATGATCGAGTTTGGTATCAAAATATATGATTTGTGGGCTGCTGAATCCATTTCCATACACATTTTAGTGATTAGTTAGACCATGTGGAGGTCAGTTTTGGCGGGAAAATTCAAATTTTACAAAATTACCACATTTAGTGTCAAAATATACGTTTTGGATGCAGCTGATTCTATTTGCGACAATTTGTTTATCTTGGTAATTAACTGGTGCCCCTGGCTCAAAGTATGTGGAAATTGGAGATTTGGGGAGTAAGAGTAGTCGAGTCTGCCTCAGATCTAATACGATAGCATTCATCAAGCATCAACTAAATTTTATTAGGATGCTTTGACCGTGGGCGCGTCTGATTTCGATCACTAATCTCAAAAATTGAGCCAAGATGCCCAACCCAATTGAAGCACGTGGCGAATTCATGCACAAACTGATTCAAATCTTGAGACAGGGATGGACATAGTATCGCCTGTTTGTCAGATATGCAGTGAACCATTTGATAATGAACTGCCCATCGTCATTCCAAAAATGATAGAAAGTTAACGGGTATTGGAGGCCAACAAAAATGAGCCGATACCAATTTTTTAACGGTAGAGAATTTAGTACAGAGTAAAACTTGGTGCAAGTCATGACTAAGTTCGAATATGAGCCAAGGCCATGCTAAGGTCTCCGATATGCAGACCAAAGTTAGGGCACTTTAGAAGGGGGTGGGGCCAGATCGGGAAAATGTGAGTTATGTTGTACATGGTAGTAGCCATTACATACCATACATTTGACACTTATGATGAAGTTCAAGGATCTAAACATGGACATAGTTAGCTGCAATCAAGAACTAAACAACCTGTGAGTAAAGATAAACAAGGATCAAAAAGGACTGGTATTTCTTACAAAGGGTACCTGCCAAGTTTCATTTGACTCTTTGCCCTAATGAGAGGAGGGGTATGGGGTAGAATTGATATTAGACTGGCAACGCCAAGGAAGTTACTTTTTGGCATATTATGTACGTATATACATTGAGTGCGATTGGTTTGTAGTATCTCTGCATTTAGTTGGAACAAGGGAAATGGATGTAGAAAACGGGGCACAATGTTTTCATTAGAGTGGACATTTCCTTGAGTATTTAAGGTAACTGCCGAAATGCGATGGCACATTTTTGACGTTCACGTCCAAACTACTCAATATTTTGTGCTGGAATTTTGAGACAGGGTAAATACACCTTTCTTCTATGTTTTGACGCCTAAATTTCATACGTAGTCGGACTTTGATTTTTGAGACCCTGTTCAAATCGGGATAGTCCCTTTAATCTCCGATTCCCAATCAGAAATCTAAATCCCTAATTATGGACTTTCTCCAATATTGACGACACAGAGAATCACCTAATCACCCAAATATGTACAAAAATGGATTCAGCTTCCTCATCAACATATATTTTGACACCAAACTTGGCTCTTAAGAAAAAATCAAATTTTCCCCCCAAAACTGACCGCCACCATGAATAACCCCCAATATTGACACGATGGTAACATCTATCATAAAAATGTGTATGGAAATGGACTCAGTACCCCAGTAACTCAATAATTTTATGATAATTAGGTGGAAATCGGGATTTACAGGCCAAAGCCGGCGGCCATTTTGGATTTTGGCCAATTTGACCCATTTGGGCACTGATTTCGAACTGGGACTTTTTTTTTGTGAAAATATACATCTAGACCGACCATAAACCGTGGTTGGCATTTCTATTGCAGCAACTGCCCGCACTTATGCTATCTTGCCTGGCCTATGAGTTGACTATGGATTAAAACATTTTGTCTGGACCCACTCTAATTTGTGCGACATTTTTCGGGATTCGATTATTATTTGTGAATGCAGATGCAACAGTTTGATTGGATGGTTGGAATTCAGAGTGGGATTTTGGTTACAAAACCATTGGATACATTTGGAGTTGCTTACACGGGCTAGAATAGCAGAAAACGTATTTGCGGTACGATTGATTGGTTGTTTGGAATTCGGGTCAGCCAGGTCGGTTATATTGGACCAAATCGAAGTTGCTGTATTCACAGACTGGAATAGCAGGAAAACGCGTTTGCGGCAGTTACATTTTCAAAATTTTCCCACAACGCTCCCGTCTTCGTGGACTGTTAACGATTGTTTGGTATTCGAGTCAGCCACCTTAATTAGGCAACATTAGACCACTTTTATTAAGTTGCTTTGTTCACCGGCTGAAATAGCAGTGAACCGCGTTTGCGGTAGTTAAATTGTCAAATTTTCAACAACAAAAAAATTGGGGGGGGGGGGGAATACAAGGTCCCTGACACCCGTAATTTTTCCGGGCATTTCGGGTTCTGACCCCCTACGCCTATATTGCCAAGCAACCTATCTTTTAACCAGGCAGCCTAGATTTTCTTATGTTTGTAATGTCTATGTAATGGAAATCAAAATTGTGTCAAAATGGTGGGTAAGTAAGAAAAAAGAATTTCTGTGATTCATTTGATACATGTAGCTACCATTAACGTTATTAATTTTAACAAATTTTAGACATTTTGTGTTCAGACAAAACTGTGATGTTGGGAAACCCAACCACAAAAGAAAACTTACCATTAGTATTTCTTCAAGAAACGAATGCATCGTTAACACTGCAATATATTAATGTCCATATTCCTGCTTGGAATTATATAGTTCTTTTTATAATAAAGAGAATGGAGTATGGAATAGTTGTAATACTACAAGAGGCAAAGACGGCTAGGCGTTGGGGTTTGTTTTGCCAAATTTACAGATTTAATGGGGCATGCACGTAAAGAAATAGTTGCTAAGAAATATGCCAAGTTCCGAGATGATCCATTCAGAATTACAGCCTGTGATGGATCTTGCTGAAATGGAACAAATTATGTTACTGTAAGAGAGCTATAGGTTCAGGTTGTTTTGAAAATCACATAAATAATTTCTACCGAAACTCTGAACCTCAATTCTTAAGTTGCGGGGGCGACAAAACGTCGAAATTTCGAGTTTAATTCGACTTTTGAGTACAACAATCATATTATTTGGTGCATAACTTCAGATTTCGCGAAGATCACCTTTTTAACCCCCCCCCCCCCCCCGGGGTTCACAATTCACAAGTGGATTATCCGATTATGACACTGATTGTAAGAAAACTCACGTTTTTAGCTTGTGGACCCTATAGAGGTCATAATCTTAACCGATTTTGACGAAACTTGAAATGCATGTTTATAACCCAAAGATCTTGGTTCCCCTCAATATTTGCGCATATATCGGATCGTAACTTACTGAATTGTGGTCCCTCTGGATGTCACAATTATTACCCGATTTAAATAAAACACCATTTGGATGTCACAATTACATGTATTACTCGATTTTTAAAAAAAAGAAGCACCATTTGATTATAAAACCGTTACACCGTAATGAAGATTGAGGTTAAATGTCGTGAAAATCGGACCAAAATTGACGGACAAAGTGGCCGCCGCTTGTACGCGAATAGTGTAAAAAAATTGATATATCACGGTTGTGGAACCTATGGAGGTCACAATTTTAGTCCGATTGTGATGAAACTTTAAATACATGAATATAACCCACAGGTCGGGTGTTTGATCCCTGCATTGGCCGAGAAAGTTCATCTCGATTTTCCGGCATGTTTTCCCCTTGTCAGTGATACAGAATGGAGGGCGCCTAACAAAGACAGCTGCCTAGTCGTTCGGGTGGGACGAAAACTGGAGGTCCTGTGTACACATTGGCGTGCACGTAAAAGATCCCTTTACAGCTGGAATTCGATATGAGTGAAGGCCGTAGCGCCGCTGACCGGGCAAAAATTCTCCCTCGTAGCACACTGTATATTGTATATAGTATGGGAGCCTATAACTACCATTCATAAGTTCTACTTTTCGCCCCTTCAAAACACGAAAGTCGAAAAATAGAAGTTACGACAAAATACGAGGCGCCAAGACGGTATACAAGCCAAAATCAATTCGAAAATAGGAAATTAAGAAATAACACACAGCGATAATAGCGGCCCCTTTTTTTTCCCCAATTTCTTATTTTCGACTTGCATTTTGGCTTGTATACCGTCTTGGGGACTTTCGACTAAGTCATATTTGTGTATTTTTTGATGTCAGTAAGAAGGCGACAGGACGGTATACAAGCCAAAATGCAAGTCGAAAATACGAAATTAAGAAATAAACACACGCGCTAATATCAACCTATCATTTTGGCTTGCTGTCGTACTGGCGACTTTTCGACTTTCGCCTCGGAAGTGATCGTAGTCTCAATTTGCCAGGTCGCATTTAAATACATGCAATTCGCGTTAACAAAGTAGTCTGAATGATAAAGTCTAGTATTAAAGGCGATATTAGCGACCTATGATTTAGGCTTGCTGTCGTGCTGTCGACTTTTCGCCTCGGAAGTTGCGGTCTTTACTTTCAAGGTCACATTAGAATACGCGTATTGATTCATTTCCTGCTTGTATAGGGACTATTATTCTTTTGTTTCAAATTATATTATCACCATGGGTAGTTATGTAAGAAAGAGTCGAATACTGACTTTTCAGTACCGCCGCCAAACTTCTCTAATGATTGTAAGCATGTCTTACAAATTAAATTGAAATTTCTGGGAGGATTCAGGTTCTGTATCATTACTTTAGGTACCTGCAATAAATAACAGACCTAATATACATGCAAAAAGTTAAAAAAGACTGGCGTATAAAGGCTGGATATATATTGTTCAGTAGATATGGAACAACAAAAGATTTTGTCGTAACTTCTACTTTTCTTCGACTTTCGTGTTTAGAAAGGGGCGAAAAGTAGAAATTATGAATGGTAGTTATAGGCTTCCATAGTATGGCGCATGCCCGTCTTTAATTAGCCCAGGTTTGGTGCAGAAGGGTAGGACGTTAAACCCCCATTTCATTTCATTTCTTGCAATATTTGGGCGTATCTGGCATAGCAAACGCTTGTTTCGTAAAAGATGTCACTGTCACTATAGGTTCACCAGAACATAAACCTATCTATGTATACATATATATATCTTCTAAATTCTTGGTATTATTTCTGATTTTGACCATCCATTTAATGTGCGCTATGCAACATACAGCACGCGTCAGAAATTACGATAAAAAATATCAATATAATAAACTAATACGATATTGAATAAGAAAGTAATCACAGGAAAACGGATAGGTCAATCGACGTTAGATCAGCTTTTTTTTCTCAAAAAATCTTCCATGTTTTAATAACGCCTTTTAAGGGGCACACTTTAAAGTCATCATTTGAAATCTTTGAACCAGTCATCACTTTCAGTGTTGGGATCCGTCTAAACTGGACGTACTTATGCACGTGTTACGTTAGATAAAATCACGTATGACAACATCTTTTAATAAATGTCATCAACACGTCGACCCAGCATCACTATTCGTATGATAATGTCAATGACATTGATATGACGAACAGCTGTCTTTAATTTAGAAATGTATAAATAGTTGACCACCTTTTACAGAAATGTCGTGGTTGTATTTATACGGTATATAAAGGTAGGTTTTTACAATTAATCAGGTATGACGATTTTTTACTACTAATTAGGTCTAAATAAATTTCTCCCGATTTTACGATCCCAGTTGGACTTGTATGTACTAAATCCCCAAAATGGTTTGTTTATTCAGATATAAGCAGCACCAGCGGCGGCGCCAGCCGGTGCTGGGTGGGGGGGGGGGTAAAAAGCTATGGGGTGTAGGGGCTTCGCTATTGGGGTGTGGGGGCTATGGGGGTGTGATGGCCATGATTTTCAAAAGTGGGGGGGTACCTACCCCCCCCCCCCCATACCCCCCGTGGCTCCACGACTGAGCAGCACATTTTTTTAGTATTATAAGTAGAAAACACAATTGCCCAAATGCTTTGTAAAATAATAAAGAAGCAGTGGGGCAATATCAACGACTTGAAGTAAGTGAGTCTGTAAGGGGATGACTTAGTATCCAGTGTTTGACAAGAAAGTGTATCGTGCATTTTCCAGCGTGGTTTCATATGCAAAGTGTGAAAAATATGTACAAAGTTTGTGCCCCCACCATCCGGCCATAATCCAATTATGGACAAAATATCATGCAGATGTTGAAACATGGGTTTTATGAAAATGCAAACCCTTTCGATACTCAGCGTTCCGTAACCTTTCATTCCGGAGATACCCCCCCCCCCCATTTTCGAAATTGTTCCAAACGCGATAGAAGCTAAAACTTTTAAAGGAATTATTTCAAATTTGGTGTATATAGCATCCCGGGTAATGAGAGGACGAACGTCAGCGATCCGTCACATTCCATTTGGAGTAACCACCCTGTTCCAAAATATTTGTGAACTCGATGGAGACTACTAACAACTGTAGTCACCATATTCTCTAATTCGATGTGGGGCACTGAAACAATGAGGGAATGAGCTCTATTTCCCAGTTATCCGTTCATTTATCTTGCATGGAAACCGCTAGTTAAATGTGTATCGAAATTCAGAATCTTTCGACCGCAAATCACGGAGTTATTCCCATAGATGTTTCACTTTATGATATCCCGTGAACGTGGTACAGGTCAGAGATTTATCGTTTAATAATACACATTATCATTGTCCTTCTGTAATGTTATTACTAATTTAATTATTTCAGCATTTGTTCAATTCCATACGAGAAGATGCGCCAAGTACAGATTTTGTGTAGTGTATTGGTTGTTCTGGTTGTTACCATGTCAGTGGAATCGGTACGTTCTACAAAAAATATTATATCACAACTTCGTAAAACGTAACATAATGATTTCAGTGATTTCCGATTATACTCTCTATTTTCCATAATGTGGCGGTTCTTGGTCTAACATAATGGTTTCATCCAGTACACGGAGGGGGGTGGCGATACGCCAATAATTGTTGTAGATAGAATAATATTTTTGACCAAAGCAAAACAATTCAACATACATTATACAAGAGGTAAATCTGCATAGGGGTAGGTCTTTCTTTAGGTCTAAAATGTTACATAAGCTGTTAATTATAGACGTAATTTATTAACATAAAAAAAGACCATAATCGACACTCGATCTCACAGCTCGTTTTCGAATCTTCCATAATGTATCTTTAATAAATGTTTATATTGTAGTGTCGCATGGTAGGACAATCGTGTACACAGGGAAGAAACACTGCTGGAATGGGTGTGCCTGGTATGGGGATGCCAGGTATGGGGATACCAGGAATGGGGATGCCAGGAATGGGAATGCCAGGAATGGGGCCAGGTATGGGGATGCCAGGTATGGGTATGCCAGGAATGGGGATGCCAGGCATGGGTGTTGGCCCAGCCACGAATCCAAGAAATTCGAAGTGTTGTACTGGTTATTGTGACACTATGACCTACAAGTGCGTTTCACAAATGGGTTAGGGCAACTAAAATAATGAATTTAATGTAAAAATCAAATAAAAATTTGTCGAAAAAAGATATCTTTGTTTTTCTGCGTCGATTACGCAATGTGTCTTCTACGTAGGCCTACTTCAAAACGTGTACACGGGACCTCGGCATTTTGTCCCATCCGAACGACTAGACATTGACCCTGTTAGGCCATCGGTAATGCACCAAGGTTAATTCGAGAATGCAAACCTTTATCCTAGTCCTCTGCATACATGTATATCCGACTCTACTATGATACTTTCTTAAATAAGTGGAATCTTCGAAGTTATATCTATCTAATTTATATATCCGGGTTATCGCCATGCTTCACTTTCCCCAAACTGTTCCATGACTGGTTGACCAATGTGAACTGTGAGCCGATCATTTGGGAGATTATTATTCTTTGAAAATTTCTTCCACCGCACACATTCTCAACTGTCGGTAGTGGGGCTAAAATACGACAAGAACGATTATTTAGGAGACTGAAATTATTATTCCTAAGGCAAATTTTGACTGGCTCCGATTGTTTGCGTTTCTTCGATGTGGGTCATATTTCGTTGTCATGCCAAGGGTAACCTATGGTGTTCTTCCTTCATCTGATAAAATAATTATACATCGAAATAACGACGATCTTGATTTTCGTATTTGTCACGGGCATTGGCTTTATTCTTGGGACTAGCTGTTGAATTGGTTAAATTGTGCTGATAATAGTATGGAACTCAAGTTGGCCATGCCAGCCCATAAATTTATACGATGATTTCAATCAGATTAATAAAACAGATCTATATATTTCGTTTCTATTTTTTTATACTTTCGATGGCCCTCACTACATGAAGATCTGACTGGTTATAGTGGGTGATCGCGCCAAGAGTCATGTGAGTGGCTGTTGACCCTATAAACATCACTCAGACATTAAAATTGATTAACTCATCAGCGTTATGCTTTATAGTGGGATACCCACAGCTCCGTACAACACAAGGCAAGAACTCGCCGTAACAGGCCGTTTCATTGGCGTTAACCATAACAAATTACTCTTCCAGAGGCTAGATCTACGTATAGTTAAGGTCACCTGCAGATTTGGCCAAGGCCGCCGAGATGTAAATTGGGTTAGTGTACATGCTTGTTGACGATATTGCGGGTTGGGGTTAGGATAAGTGTTAGCGTTAGCCCTATTTCCATCTCGTGACCTTTGAGCAAATCTGCAGGTATCCGTAATAATTAGATGTCACCCTCTGTCAAACAGGCTAGATCTATTTGATAAGGCCAACTTCTCGGTCAAAGGTCACGAGATGTAAACATGGCTAGCGCTAATCCCAACCCTAATCCTAGATCTAGCCCCAATGCTTACCTTAACCCTAACCTACAATAACGCCAACAATCACGTGCCCTATACCTTGTACCTTATTTACATCTCAGCGACCTTGACGAAAATTAAGCTGGCAACTATAAAAAAACGAGATAGGATCTGTCAGAGCCCTATATATAAGGCTCTGGGATCTGTGTTTTAATCGGGGGATCACGGTGGCTAAGTGGACAAGGCGCTGGTTCGCTAGCCTGGAGGTTGAGTGTTCGATCCCTGCATTGGCCGAGAAAGTTCATCTCGATTTTCCGGCGTGATTTCCCCTTGTCAGTGATGCAGAAGGAGGGCCTGACAAGGACAGCTGCCTAGTCGTTCGGATGGGACGAAAAACCGAGGTCCCGTGTACAAATTGGAGTGCACGTAAAAGATCCCTTGGCAGTTGGAATTCGATATAAGAGTAGGCCGTAGCGTCGCTGCCCGGGCAAAAATTTCCCTCATAGCACACTGTATGGCGTATGCCCGTCTTCAATTGGCCCAGGTACGGTGCTTAAGCGTAGGACGTTAAACCCCATTTCATTCATTCATTCATTCTGTGTTTTAATCAGATTGAGATAAGCATAATCGTGGTCTGATCCCTACAAATCATACACCAGTTATGCCCCTTATCAGCGGTTATTCAGCAACCGTGAAAGTTCGATAATTATGAACTCAAAAGCACATATTTTATTTTGTACCAGGAACTTTCGAACATTTGAACATGGTATTAAATTATGTAAGACGTGTTGAAAAACATCGGTAGACATTGGGACTAGCTTGCAAAGATTCGTTTCGTTTTATAATATTGTTCTCTATATCGTCTCAAATTTGTAAATGCCACACATTGACAACAACACTGAGGTAGGAAATCTTTCGACTGGATTAGTTGCTTTCATTTTTCTGTTTACGGAGAAATGATCTAGATCCAGTGAAACCTGTGAACCGTTCTTCAAACAAAAGTAGGTAACTTAATAAGTATTTTCTGAAAAGTGAAATGCCTGCATGTACCGTACCGTGTTGCAAAAATCGTATATCATCGTGGCGTTGCAAACACTTCAATCAAGTCACTTTACTAAATTACAGTACACTTGTTAGTAATTGTAATTAGATTGATGCTGAGGCTCGAGACCCCCCCCCCCCTTTTTTTTAGCCAAATTTAGGTACATTACCATTATCATGTCCAATCCTATGGTAGCCCATTTGAAACAAAAATCTGAAAGTAAACAATTGGAAGTTTTTTAAACGTAGTGGATATATAACCGTATACGGTACCGTATTTACTTCCGCTATTGTACCGCACATCGCAATGACGTATATATATATACATCATGTGTGATTGGTTAAATATCAACTTCCGTTCGAGATGTGCGGTTGTGCGACAATTCCGTTCGACATGCGCAGTTGTACGATTCTTCATATTCCACAAGAATGGTAACTTCGTCTTTCAAGCTTTGCGCAGAAGCACGGTTTTACGGAAAAAACGTAAACCACTGACACTGTACTGACAGTCTAAGTACTTAAATTAAAAACCAAAATCCACAAAAATGAGCCCTTGACCGAAATAGAATAATATTCTAAATGCTTTTCTACAATTTACATTTATTATTTTATTTTCTTTTAAAACTAATACTCATTTCTCTGGGTTCTACCGTAGAAATCCAAGTATGGCTATTTCGTTCCTTTATAAGAAACGGAGAAAGTAGTACTAATGTTAGACAAATAACGAATGGTGGTTAGGGTTAGGTTTTGGGGTAGGGGTAGGGTCATGGGTTAGGGTTAGGCATCATTGCCAAAGCGAAAACTGCTGAAAATTGCACGGATCAGAGAACTGTGCATGTCAAACAGAAGCGAAGGCGAAATAGTAAATAGAGTAAAGTGCCGTATACGGGTAAATTCCTGGTAAAATAGTCATAAAAATGTGAAACCGGTTCCAGTCAAATATCAACTGGGTTTTTTAAAGGGACAATAACACTCTTGCTGGCTTGACATGGTCCAGAAAAAAAAATAGCCTTATTTTAACTACTGTACTACTGTACTAGATGTTAGTGGCCTACCTGTTGTAAATTATCCATTACATCCTATTTTACTTGTCCAGATTGTTCGAAATTATGTTTAAATCCAAGTTACATTTGGAAGTGTTTACGTAATGCTTTTCAAACCATACGGCATATAGTTGAATTTTTCCAATTTTTAAAATTAGGTGTGTCTTAAGATGAAATTTGTATCATTTATTATTTGGAATATTTTAAAAAAGTACAATTTGTTGACCAGAATAAAGATTGGGACATATTAATCAGTTACAACAAGAGTGGTATTGGGGCTTTAATAGAGAAAAATTGGAATAGGCCTTCCTAACCTAAGTCTAAAGACTAAAAATTATCAAGTCGTTTATAATCATTGATCACCACAAATAATGACACAGTTACGACAGTGATGTTTAACATTTTCCAGGATTATTCATCGGGGAAATTGTTGTAGAAATCATGGTAGTCTTTGGAAATAAATGGTTTCAAATCTTGCAAATGATCAAACTTCTTTTTATACGGTACTTAAATGTGATCGTATATTATAAGCTTATTCATAATTCATAATCATTGTCGTTGCCGACGTCCGTCTAAGAGGCTAAAGTTAATATCTGATTGACTTTAAATTAACACACAGTGTTTAAGGTCATGAGACAAAAAAGCCTGTTGATTTTCAGCGAATTCCAATATTTACTACCTAGAGTTATAGCCCTAGATCACTTCGGAAAATCTTTTGGACACTCTAGAGGTCAAAGTTAATATTCGATTGACTTTAAATGTATACACGGTGTTGAGGGTCATGAAACGAAGAAGCCTAGGGAAATTCATGAGAAGAATAGGCCTATTGATATTCAGCGATTTCCAATAATTACTGCCACAGTTAAAGTCCTTGATCACTCCTATAAATTTTGTGGCAGCTCTAGACCAAGAGGCTAAAGTTACATTCGATTCACTTTAAATTTATACACAGTGTTTATTAAGGTCATAAGATGAAGAATCCTATTGATTTTCAACGATTTCCCATAATTACTTGATCACTTCAAAATATCTTGTGGATACTCATCTGGGGGCCATAGTTAATATCCGATTGACTTTAAATTAATACACAGTCAGAGTTTAAGATCTTGAGAGAGAGAGAATGGGGTTTAACGTCCACTCAACACAACTAGGTTATTTCAGGAATAACATATGGTTAATTTTTATTTCAATAATTCGCTTGCACACAGGGGTCTTTAGCAGTAGGAGGAAACCAGAGTGCCTGGAGGAAACCCATGAGGTTGAGAAGGCGCCCCTATCTCAATGCCACATACGCTCACACCAAGGCTCGAAACCACAGCCGCAACCCAGAGGTTGCCGGCCAGCTAGAGGTTAAAGCGCCGCACTCTAGACCACTAGGCCATCCCAATCCCCCTTTAAAATCTTGAGGCATGCAAATTGATTTTCAATCAATTTTGATAACTTGAACAGCTAAATCCATGATATTTAATGTTTCATACTAAATGTTAGTATGAAAGAGAACTTTATCAAAGCCAGACAAATTCTAATGATTTTCTGATAATTACTTAATGAGTTGTTACTCTTAATCAGATTTTAGTTACTATTATACATACAATTACAAGTTTCATTACCGAATAAAGTAAAAATATTCGACAACCGTTTTTGACTGCCTGGACGATTTACATGTAGCTGCTGTGGGCGTATGTTTCATTGCCTGGCAACCTATATTTCTTTAACCGAATTGCAGCTCGTTGAAGAGTTACATGTAGTGTTTCATCGATTGGTTCGGGATCTTGTTGTTTTGATCAACGAGGCAAATCTTGGAAGAAATATGTATATTTTGTTTTATATTGAATTTGAGAACCTGAATATGGGAGTAACGGTAGATTACTAATAACTGGATCACTGACCTTGCTTCCCGGATTAACTGAACTGTAATATCCAAAAGACGTATTTTCCTTGAAGAATTTGTGATTCAAAAATTCTACCTTGTAAGGAGATGGCTTCATTCGTGCCTCACGTATCTTGTCTACATAGTTTAGGGTACAAAAATTGGCTTCTTAGCAATTGTTCGCTCTATGACCAAAACTTTTTCAAGATATTTTTACAGAAGGCGTGTTGGTGTCATTAGATTCATAAAATGATATAAAACGAAATTAGCCGAAATCCGAGATACAAGCTATGGAAGCGCAACAACAATTGGTTAAACTGTTTAAAATTACAACAATACAAGACTTGAAGACCGCATCTAATATATACTTCCACTGCACGTGATATTTGAGAATTTTCTTAAACAAGGTCACAAGCAGCCGCTTTTTAAACATCAGCAGTTGTATTTAATTTAGTATGAATGAAGCAATTCTTACCCACAACTCTTACTCACGCTGTAGTCAGCTTTAATGTATTTATTTTTAATTTATTTATTAGAAAAAGTGACATTATTATTAAATATCGTGGCCAAAAAAATGTCAATATTGATATCGTCCCTTTTTGCAATATCGTACAGCCAATATTGATCCAATTAACAATACCTTCAAATTTGGAAAAAAAGATCTAGGGTGTTCACAGAAAATTGTTGATAGATCAAAAAAAGCATTAGTGAGTGATGAAAATATGTTTACAGTACAGTAAATCTTAAATTATGTAAGCTTAATATTTGACTTTTCAGATACAGGTATGCGATAGAAGTAGCAATATTTAAATTTAAGAGAAATGTAATTTTATGAGCAATGATTATTTTATCTGAAATGGGTGTATTTATTTTCGATTTGACCAGGTTTACCGAAACACACATGCCATAGATTCCTGTGATACTGGGACTTAATTAGTACTATTTTTAACCTTTGTAGCAACATTTGTGTCAAATCATTGATTGTCAGCAAAGGGCAATTTATATCTCCAATGTTGCCTTTAAGGATACATATTTATACTGGTAAGGTACATTTACTTAAATAAGAGTCGAGAGTTTTAATTAATAAAATGGTAGAAAATATTCAGGCTTATCCTAATTTATGTTATGGTCAAATATTAGTTAGTTTAGAGATACAGTACATTGTCCCATAAGTATTTATCCGGTTGTTATTTCCAATAAAAGTAGGGTCAAACTTAAAGTACATGTAGCTTTGTCCGTAACTCAATCATCAATATCATCCAAAATCTTCCGACATGGAAAAACCAAAAATTTTAGGCAATTTAAATCAGGATGGTGTTGTGGTCTTACCTGGATAAGATGGACTTCAGATATCTAATTTAAGACAAAAAAAACATTTTACCATTGGTACATGAATAGTGTACCGTAATGTGTTTCAGCACCATTTGTAACAAGGGGCTTTAAGAATGAGGCTAGACCTATTCCACAAGTCATGTCTAACGGTGATGCCATATTCTTATTTGAAGAGCATGCGCAATAAATACTATCGGTGTTGACCGGAATAACCAGACGCAAGAAACTGTCTTTCGGTTGAGACTTCTGGCATATTTTTCCGAACATACAGTTAACTGATGACAATTCACAGTAAAACGGAAACTATTGAAAGTAAAACAGTTTATATACATTATTGTGTGTGTTGCGACCCATTTGTGCCAATTTCTAGGTTCAAAATATTCGGGATTTACATGTACATGTAGCTCCTTTAAATACTAGATCAGCCAATAAACACACATTTGATGCCAGTATTAATATTATTTTATTCAAAACAAACATTAGTGGTGTTAACAAAAAATGTACTACTGTAGCGATGTCCATTTATGTTTGAAAACATACATTTTTATACGCCCACATAGAAATGTGGTCGTATATTGCCGTCGCCCCCGTCCGTCCGTCCGTCCGCTCTTCCGTCCGACCGTCCATCCGTCCATCGTCTACAATTTCTTGTGAACGCTTTAGGGGCTAAAATTAATAGCCGATTGACTTTAAATTTATACACAGTGTTTGAGGTCATGAGAGGAAGACCCCTATTGATTTTCAGCGATTTCCGATAATTGCTGTCAGAGTTATGGCCCTTGATCACTTCAAAAAATCTTGTGAACGCACTAGAGGCTAAAGTTAATATCCGATTGACTTTAAATTTATACACAGTGTTTAAGGCCATCAGAGGAAGACCCCTATTGATTTTCAGCGATTTCCGATAATTGCTGTAAAAGTTATGGCCCTTGATCACTTCAAAAAATCTTGTGAACGCACTAGAGGCTAAAATTAATATCCGATTGGATTTAAATTTATACACAGTGTTTAAGGTCATTAGAGGAAGTCCCCTATTGATTTTCAGCGATATCAGATAATTGCATCCAGAGTTATGGCCCTTGATCACTTTGAAAAATCTTGTGAACGCTCTAGAGGCTAAAGTTAATATCTGATTGAAATAAGATTTATACACAGTGTTTAAGGCCATGAGACAAAGAAGCCTAGGGATTTTCAGCGATATCCGATAATTACTGCCAGAGTTATGGCCCTTGATCACTTTGATAAATCTTGTTAAAGCTCTAGAGGCTAAAGGTAATATCCGATCGAATTTAAATTTATACACAGTGTTTACGGTCATGAGACGAAGAAGCCTAGGGATTATCAGCAATATCCGATAATTAGTGCCAGAGTTATGGCCCTTGATCACTTGTGAACGCTCTAGAGGCTAAAGGTAATATTCGATTGACTTCAATTTATACACAGTGTTTAGGGTCATAAGGCGAAGAAGCCTATTGATTTTCAGCGAGTTCCATTAATTGCTGTCAGAGTTATTGCCCTTGAACTCTTCAAAAAATCTTGTGGACGCTTCTGAGGCTAAAGTTAATAACCGATTGACTTTAAACACAGTGTTGAGGGTCATGAAACAAAGAAGCCTAGGGATTTTTAGCGATTCTCGATAATTACTGTTAGAGTTATGGCCCTTGATCTTGTTGATGCTCTAGAGGCTAAAGTTAATATCCGATTGACTTGAAATTTATACACAGTATTGAAGGTCATGAGACGAAGAATCCTATTGATTTTCAGAATATTAAGTGTTTCGTATACTAAACGTTAGCATGGAGGAGAACTTATCAAAGCCAAACAAATTCGAATGATTTTCTGATAATTACATAATGAGTTGTTACTTGTTGTATGATTCTAGTGTATTATAAATGTTTCATTACTGAAAAAAGTAAAATATGCGACAACTCTTGTTGACTGCCCGGACGATTTAGCTGCTGTGGGCGTATGTTTCGTTGCCTGGCAACCTATCTTAATTTCTTTAAATATTAATAATTATTAATTTAATATTATAAACTGGTGTACATGTATATTTCACAAGTTCTGGTCACAAAGCATTCTCACACCTAAATTATTAAAGTGCACATAAGATGATCGTGAGATTCTTTGGTTATGGGTAGATAATGGTTACTATATCCACATTACGGAAAGTTAACATCAATCTGATTAAAATTAAATCAGCTATCTTCACCCAAAGTCGCAAATATAGACCTCCCGTAAAAACGACTTGGCCAATTATCGAAAACAGTCTTAATCCCCTCAGTCCCTAGTGACGTCACAGTGTGCAGATGCATATTCGTAATGTTTATTCCTTAACTACCTATATACAGTCGGTGTGTGTATTCATTAACGCTTGACTGATTCCTTAATCCCTGACTACGGAATAATCTGTTTTACTAAATGCCATTCAAAGAATATAGAATAAATTTGTTTCGTAATTTAGGATTTGTTTTATGAAGCCGGTTGCTGTAGCCATATTCCCCATGTCTTTTTAAAAAGCAAAAGCACACCGTAAACCAAAAATGTAGCTTACATGTGACCGGGTATCGTCCAGATTTTACGAAAAAAGGAAAAAAACTAACCTTACCACCCAGAATCTAAAACACGTATCCAGTTAACAGATTGCCGTCCAGAATGTGTTAAATGCCGCCAAGATTCATGAAAAACGGCCCAGTTTGTGTGCTACCGTGTAGATTTAAAAACATCGTTTAGTTTTTAAACCGGTCGTCCAATTCACGACCGTTCAGTTTCTCGGGATGTTTTTGAAAATGAACACTGCCATTTGGATTTGAAAGGAGTTTATTTTTAGACAAGACATTTATTTTCCCGGACGTCGAGAAATGAACAGTGTTTAATAACACAGCGGGTTGAGATTTTACGTCAAATTACCACTTGGTCATCGTTTTATTCTTTGTGTTATTCATATCCCATTACTCCGTGCACCAACAACGAAATATTTTCATTGGGTAGGACCATCTTAACGCAGAAAAATTTACAGTAGCTATTGGCTAACAGCATGCAGGAAAATATCACACGGGATACGTATGACTGAAATGAAAGATGAAAGCGAGGATTTCCCTTTCATGTCACGTGATTCCGATAAGAATTTATAGAAATAATTTAGTGATTTGTATTGTTATGCTAGGCTACTTTAAATATTAGACATAATTCGTATCAACAAATAATAACTTATAATATAGAACTTAGTTTATTAATATTACTAACGGGAGAATGCCACGTGATTGCCACTGTTGACAGACAGAATGCCAGTCAAATCGTCCACAAGCAAAGTCGTACACACGAAAATTCTGGCTAAGTCGTCCACACCCTTTGGAGGAGTCGTCCACACCCGTTGGTGAAGTCGTCCACACGACATAGTTTAACTTCAGGACACATAATGTATTTTTAATTAGTATAGTTTTTCTGCGTGGCCACCCTTTCCCTCGGGAGATAAAAAACAAAGTAAATCATTTTATTCAATAAATAACAAATTCATAAACAAATTTAACAAACACATGACATTATGTAATCATATAATTCCCATTTTGAATTATTTTTTTTATCATGAATAGTGTCCAACTTCTTCCTATGTGCTTTTTATGCAGGTAGGTTTCACTAACAGCATTGCCCCGAATTTCATGGTTCCGAGATTTGGAAATAAGCTCTGCCCCCTTAGATACTGTTTTTATGTCCCACAAGTTTGATCAGATAATTTTTTAATGCCAGTTCTCGCTGTCTATTGTCTAAAAGTTTAGAGAAAATCCTGATGGAACAAACAATTATTCGTGCAATTCTGTTATCCATATCCACGTGAATTCCACCAAATAAGTTGAGGTGTTGAATTCCGATTCTAAAATATCTGTAATACCGTATATTTTTTATCAAAATACAACTTCACACCCGCGCACAATGTACCTCGCGCCCCCTGAAATTCCATTCTGACATCCCGTCCATATTTACGCTACAAATTATATCGTATGAAGCATTTTCCCCACCTAATTACTTGATTGGGACACCTACATATAATCGGGCTCTCTGATTGGTCAATCTCTTTACGGTGATTGACAGGTTGGAACCATGATATTAACAGATCAAAGAATAAAATTGCACGTTATAGCTACATTTTCGACACGTGGTATACGTCAGACCCCGGCGCCTCAAATACTAGACCAGTGTTCAAGAAAAGCATGCAGTGTCCATGATTCATTGATTTATACGGGAATTAAATCAACGATTAGTTTTTAAATTAATTACGACGCCGAAATAATATCAATCTAATTTGTCTTATCTAAAAGGGATCCCGGCGCTATTTATAGTTCATTATTTAATTATTGGGGGTTGAGTTCGTGATGTATTTTGGCGGGGGATTTAGATGGCAATATGTACTTGTAAAAAAAACGATGTCTGACATGATAAACTAATTCGACTACACGTATATAATATACATCACCAATTAGTTGTGTACGACTCTGTTCAAGTATTAATTGTAAAACTTCATCTACACGGTAACACAAACTTGGTGTTTTTTTATGAATCCTGACGGCATTTAACACACTCTAGACGGCAATCTATCGACTGGACAAATGTATTAGATTCTGGATGGTAAAGGTAGTATCTTTCCTTTTTTCGTAATATATGGACGATATCCGGTCCCTCATAGTTATAATTACGAGCTAATGATTACCGACAATACACACTTGTCAACTGGTGGTGTTGTGTATACAGTGATATATTATACAGACAGTGATGTATCGGATAGATAATGTGTATACTATGTGTAGTCCCCTGTGACGTCATCAGCCAATCAACCGGATTAAGGTCTTTATTGAAAATTTGAAAACCGTTTTTGGCTATCGCATACTAAAACGTTAATAGCTCATTTAATTTTAATCATATAGATTTGAATTTACCGTAAAATGGATTTAGTAATCATTGTCTATTATCCTATGCAATTAAAAAAAATCATCTTATGTGGTCTTTAAGAATTTACTCAAAATTGTTTGCTTTATTTTAACTAAAATATAGCCGTTTATAAAATTTGTGGTTGTTTTATTTTTTTAATGTATCAAATAATGAAATATCAATAAAAACTAACAGCAAAGTTTTGTATTTCTGTATCAAAGATATTTCTCTTAAACAGTGATTATATAAGTATATTTATTCTTAACTTACGCCTGAGAATGTTTTGTGAACTCAGGACCTGATATTCTGGACTGGAGTTTGAAGTGTATTGTAAGAAATGTACTTAAAAATGTCAATTTTCATCGTCAATTATATCAAAGTCCATTTATGATCCAAAAACTAACTAGAACTCAGAAAGAGTATTGATGTGTTTCGGCGAAATGCGTCATGTGGCGTCATCAATTCACTTTTATTTTCAAGACTTTAATAGCCTTTGTCAAGCGTGGCGTAGAGATTTTATTCCGTACCATATTATACATGATACATTGCTTTGAAGAAAAATATTACACATCTATATATATATCTTCTGTGTGTGCCCTTGACCAAGTCACGCTTTGTCACGTCACGCTATGCCAGGTTACATGTATGTCCACTATATCTAGATGAACTATTGAGTTAACTATCAATATCATCTATATTAACGTGGAAAATCTGTTGGATGATTTTGTATGACTGACTGTACCATTACTAATTGAATGCCATTGCTAATATACACTCTCACATACTGTACATGTAGTCTCTTCACTACATGTACATGTACCTTGAAAATTATTATGAAAAAAAGATCTTACAGCCATCCCTTCAGTCCATTCTTTTGGGAAAAAGACAAAAGATTGGTTGACACTTGCCAGGCAACGAAACATACGCCCAGAGGTGTTACACGTAAATCGTCCGAACAGTCAACAAGAGTTGTTGCATATTTTTTCTGTTTTCAGTAATTAAATATTTATAATACACTAAAATCTGTTTGGGGGTAACAATAAAGTTCTCCCCCATGCTAACGTTTAGTATACGAAACATTTAATATCATGGATTTAGCTGTTCAAGTTATCAAAAATAATTGAATATCAATATACTTGTTCTCCCCCCAGGAGATTTTTCAGAAATTGGAGGGCGGAAACGTGATTTCCTGGCATTTCAGGCACAAAATTAGCGCATTCTGGTGTTTTTTCAGTGGACCAATCCATGGGATTGCTATGAAATAATGGCATTTCCTAAGGAGGTGGCTGCAGCCCATTGAGCCCATTACATTAGCCACTGTAAGTAAGCAGAGCTACATTAAACCTAATTTTGACATCGCTCAGTGCTAAATAACAGGGTCACTTGGTCCGGAATCGTATTATATCCCCCACAATGATTTGATGAATGGAGGCTGTAATGCTCTGACCAAGCCGGACCCGATTTTTGATGAACGTCTAACACCGTAAGTACCAAATGGTAATACAAGATTTAATCAAGAAATCTGAATATTGTGTGTGATAATGATGTGCATCTCTTCATTGGAGGGGCCCCGTCACTAAGTCACCGGTCGTTGTAGAGTCCTCGATTCCAACCATGCTCGAGACGGGCAACTGAAATGTTGGGGGAGGGCACGGGCCCCATGGTTAATCTGGGGTTGAGTTTTACTGTTTAAATACTTCGCCTAGTCAGGAAGAGGAATTATTGTATCAAATTTCAAACAACTTTTTGCAGAGTGACTGTGGGATAATTATGAATTATAAATGAAGACTGAAGTTTGGATATATTATGACAAATAAATTTTTGAACTCTAAATGAACTCAATAGCATAGTGTGCTGGTTTTCTGGTTCAATTTTCATAACCCTTGTAACCTGAATTCAAATTCATCATACTAACTAACTGCTGTAGTGTTGCAAGTTAAGTACACACATGTAAGTAAACTAAATTTTTACAGGATGCTGACAAAATACACTATAAATCTATACATGTACATGTACTATGACATAATTATTTTCTTTAAGTTCTTATTTCATTGTTTAAAAACATTTGCATGTCTCCTTATATAGTATCAAGTAATATGTTTTATTTATAAAAGCATACATTTGTACTATTATTTGTGTACATTATTTATAAGCTTATATATAGGCATGCATGCATGGGCTACACATATCTACATGTATAAAAATCTGTCTAAAACCGGAATTTACTACTTGTTTGAAGTGGGTATATATAGATTAAGTTTATTTTGACTAGGTCACTAGAAATACTGTGAATGTGAAATAGATTAACCTGTTTCTTTCTTTTCTGTTTTGATAAATTACAAACTATTGAAAATACTCATACAGATGGCTGACACATGTGCGCTAAAGTTGTACCAATTGTTTTAGTATTATTTACTATAGTTTGTATTTACTTAATAATAGTTTTAAGTAACTGAGTTAATAATACCCGGTAGTTTGGTTTTTACTCCCAGTCCTTCTGTGAAGTTTAAAGTGATTGGACTGATTTTGGTCCAGATTCAAAATTGTCAATCTCATTACATGTTATATGTTGATATAAACAGGTAGTTAATTCTATTTAACATATAAGCCAGTAAGGCATTCCTTACTTATCAGATTCTGACAGTTACCCACATACATCTACATGTATTCATCACAAACTATGTCATTTTGGGAGTCTAGGACTAACATGTGGTAGATAATTTAGGAGGCCCTACTCCTTGGCGAGTACAAGCTTGGGATTGAAACCAAACAACTTGACTCAATGACCAAGCCTTGAAATAAGGCACCTGTCACTGACAATGTCAGGCACAGATTCAGGGTTTGTCAGGCACTAAAACCTCTGGCAGTGGTGCCTGTCATTTTGTCCGGCACTGAATTGTCTTTTTTAATGATATTATTAATACATGTCTGGCACTAAGTTGAAAATGTCAGGTACTCTTGTCAGTGACAGGTGCCTTATTTCAAGGCTTGTCAATGACAGACCCTATGATTAGATACATGTACACACAAGTTAGAGCACTAGTTGTACCAGTAGGGCTGTATAATATTGTAGGATGATGAATGATGAGGCCCTCTCTAGGGCTAATCACTAAACACATGGGAGTAGAATAGTTAGATAAAATGTCATCTCCTTTCAATATTAACATGTATCTGACCATAACTTAATGAATTATGGCCCCTGATTGTATGAGAAATCACATTTTTAGCTTGTGGACACTCTAGAGTTCACAATTTTGATCCGATTTTGGTGAAACTTGAAATGATGTTAATAACCCAAAGATCTTGGTTCCTTTCAATATTCGCACATAAAGGATCGTAACTTCATGAATTATGGCCCCTGATTGTACGAAAAATTGCCTGTTTTAGCTTCTGGTCCCTCCCGAGGTCACAATTTGTATGCGATTTAAAAAATCCTAATGATGGTTGAGTTCGAATTTCGTAAAAATCTAATCAAAACTGCCGGACAAAATGTCCACCCCATGTACGCAACTACATGTAGTACAATAGTGTTAAAATAAGGTACATGTATATCAAGGTTGTGGACCCTCTGGAGTTCACAATTTTTGATTCGATTTTGATAAAACTTGGAATGCATGTTTATCCCAAAGATCTTGGTTACTTTTGATGTTCACGTATATCAGATTGTAACTTCCTGAAGTATGGCCCTTGATTGTACGAAAAATCACGCTTTTTTAGCTTGTGGGAACTCTAGAGGTCACTATTTTTATCCGATTTAAAACAAAATGTTTTAGTATATCACTGTTAGTTTCACCCTAAAGATGGTTGAATTCATATTTCGTAAAAAATCAGACCAATACTGTCGGACAAAATGGCTGCTGCTTGTATGTGAAAAGTGTAAAAAATATGGTATATCAAGGTTGTAGACCTTCTGATTTTTATGAAATTTTAAATGCAGACAGATAAACAATTGATTGGCTGAGACTTTCGAACACAATAAGTCTCCTTCTAATTGAGCTAGAATGTTCATTAGGTGAATGCATTGATGGAGTTCGATGATGAGCATTATCTGCTTAGGGTTTTGATTGATTGATGCTTTGGGGCACGATAACTTGGGTTCTAATGAAGTGAGAGTGATGAAACTCTTAATATAGACTCATTATATTGACTAAGTTCGATGGTAAGAATTTTCTGCTTAGGCTAAGGAGCAATGAGCAATTGATTGGTCGAGGATTTGGAACGTAACAACTCTGCTTTTAATTGAGGTAGAATGTTTAAACTTCATGTTGATGTTCATTAGGTGAACTTCTTGACTGAGTTCAATAATTAACATTTCAAGCTGGAGCTAGACTGAGTAAAGCAATTTCATTGGTCGATGGTTTAGGATAAGACAACTTTCATTCAATTTGATGGAGAGTGATGAAACTTAGTGTATCATTGATAATCAGTTTGATTGCTTGATAGTTTGAATAAACTGAATGTGCGATTAATTATTAATGTGTCATCTATTTATTTAGGATTTCGGTGGGGGACATCAGCCTCACTGTTGGCTTGTTCTTCTCAATGAACATGTGTAGCCCTTCAATGTAATCTTATCCAGTGTGCAATTAAAACCTTAGACTTGTTGTAACTGTATACTATAATAATGTAATAAGTGGATGAGTACTTGATGCTGGTTGAATTAGAATAGATATAGATTTTATAACCCTTATACTAATAAAATTTAATTTCTAATCTTATCTGTGTCATGTCAGTCAGCTACATGTATACTACTAGTAAGCGAAGACAATAATGTATTGGAAAGATGAATAGATTTTGCTAAATCAATGTTCATGTTATCAAACGTGTTAGACTGAACTACTATCATACATGCATCAACTTGTAGTAAACCAAAGGTAAAAAATATCATGGGAATGTGAAGTCTCCTATTAGTATATTAGGGTAACTGTTAAGCTTATATAACGAGAATTAAAAGATGTTGGGCAAAATTTGCAATAATTTGTCAATCTACATTACAATGTTAACACTGTGTCGAACAGGTGTTAGGTTTAGCTGTTATAATATATAATGAACATTTTAAAAACAGATAAGTCTGAAATTGCCTTGATCTTGTCACTGTGTCGGCAGTTACCAGTTAAGAAAATAATATATATTTTTATTTCAGGTTTCTTCAAAATGGTACAATAACTTGCAGTTTTTCTCCAGTTAAAAAAACCAGTGATCTCAGTTAAACCCCATTTCCACGAAAGCACCAATCATGACACATAGAAATAACATGACAGAAATGAACACCTTTAATAGGAATGACGAGGATACAACTCGAATGCTTAACAGTTTATATGACAGCCCATGGCGATCTTCCCCATTACAGTCTCGTAATACAGGTAATATTTTGATTCAGTAGATGGTTAAAATGTGCTTCTTGCATTAGGGCCAAGTTTAAGTCCAGTCATCAAATTGTATCGGTTTGGTACGGTATTTTGAATGATGGGCTTAGATAAAGCCCACAAATCAGGTCCTTTTGGGCTAACATGATTTGTGTTTTTTTTTCTCAAATAATTTGGTTGTCAATATCAGTAGTATGGGGTCTTTATTAGCTGTAGCTGGAAACGTTATGACCAAAGAAAACCCACGATGCTAGACAGGAAAGGTGATACTGTTTCTTGTTGCATACAAGCCACCACATAACACTTAACTTGGTGACAAATCCTTTTATCGAAAACTTGTGCGTTAGACTACTCAACTACTCTCTTGTCCTCTCCCCACCCCTTCCCAATTTGAAGACAAATTTGCCATTATTTGCCATATAATTTTAAATTATGTTTGTGTAATGAGTTGTTGAAATATTGAAAAGATTAGACATAGTTTGTCATGATTTGTTATGATTTGTTGGTATAACGAAGATTTTCTGGTGAAAACATGATTTCTAACCAAGTAGCAAGATATAATAACTATAACCTTAATTAACTTTATACTGAATTGTTAATGCAAATTATTAAAATTTTAGCTGATAGATCTACACTAGAAGAAAGACAACAGTTTCTACCACCTGTTAAATTAGATCCAGGGTTAGAAACCGTGCAAGAATTTGAATATAGAAATAAACTAAAAGCTGAAGAATTAGAAAAGAATCCTCCCATAGATAGGTAAGTTGATGTGTGCTTTGTTTCTTTGAATTTAACTTTTGCCAGAAATTAGTCATCAGATCATCAAGACAAGAGTGTTCACCAAGTGGTTCTGAAACTTTTAACTAAAATGTAGGTGCACCAAATAAATTTGGGGGGTTTGGTGGCCGAATGGTTAGCACATTCGTGCTGTATCATAAAGCCTGTCATTGAGTCAACTGGCGTGGTTTCGAATCCACGGTTGTACGTGACAAGAAGTAAGGTCGCCTGTCCAACCTTATGGGGTTTCTCATGGTCCTCCGGTTTCCTCCATCTGCTTAAAACCCCTACACGCAAGGAAATTATTGAAATAAAATTAGAACCATATGTTAGTCCTAAAATGAGCTAGTTTGTGTTGAGTGGTTGTTAAACCCCATTTCTCCCTCCCTCTCTATTGACTTTGTCCTCTTATATATTTCAGGTTTAGACTAGTTTACATTATAATGGCTTTTCATGGTATTGGAATTCTCATGCCATGGAATATGTTTATAACTGCCAAAGATGTAAGTAATTGTAATTAGAACCCGAAGAAAATGATTAAAGTATGAAACATAAACTATTAAATATCAAATATTTATTGTGTTTATAATTAAGATTCTGGTGACCACAAAACATGGTTTACCACAAAATGAAAGGCTTTAAACCTCCTGAAAGGCCCTGTGTATTCTGAGGTACAGTTTCTTTTTTATGTTTTTGGTTAATCAGTTTGTATGCAGATAACTTGCGCTGTCAAGATATATGCTCAGCATGGTTACAAACTGCTATTAACTCATTAAGGCTTAATGTTAAACAAAAATCGATAAAGGTGATACTTTACACGTAAATTTAATAAACCTAAATTATCAGATGATAAAACACAATTTGAAAAAGTTTTGATCAAGTTTTGTTTATATTTATTGAAATTGCATACTTGATTTTCTGTAAGCATGGTAAATATTTATATTTCCTGCCTTTTGGTAAATTATTTAGTTTCTTTTGCTAAATACTTTTTAATCTTATGCTCTTTCGGTTAAAACACTCTGAATTTGCAGTCCTGCAAATATTTGTTTCTTTTGTTTATATCATTTTCGAATGGAATGATTTATTTTCATACACAAACCTAAAGATTGTGATTGCAATTGCAATGATATTTTAGTGAAAGTCAATGTTTATTTTGTTCTAAATACTTTTAAATCTGGGTAAAATTGCATTATGTAAGATTTAGATAAAGAACTGGCCCCAAGTTCACAAAGGGTACTCAGGCTTAAGTTGAGGCCTAGTCTGTCTCACTATAATAGTTGAAAAGGAGAGGATGAAAAATGTTGAAAATCGCAGTCAAATTGATGAAGTTATGAATGTTTGAAGTTTGAAAGGAATAGCGTTGTGTGGATTGTTAAGTTAATTTTCCATTTGATATGCCCACACAATGTATCAGCGTATAATGCAGTGTATGGCTTCATTACATCAATACCTTGACTAAGTTGATAATGAGCATTTTCTGCTCAGGATAAGCAGAGCAATAAGCAATTTGATGTTTAAGACTTTGGAACACAATACAATAACTCCCCTTCGAATAGAGGGAGAATGTTCAAACTTTATGTAGGCATTGATTATGTGAATACCTTGATGGAGTTCATAGATGAGCATTTTCTGCTTCAGGTAAGCAGAGATAAGCAACTTGATTGGTTGGTGCTATGGGACACGCTAACTTTTTTTCTAATAAAGTGAGAGTGATGAAACTTGGTGTATAGTTTCATCACACCAATACCTTGACTAAGTTTGATTATAAGAGCATTTTCGGCTCAGTCCCTTTCAATATCCGTGCATTGAAGACCTAAACGTCCTGAATTATGGCCCCTGATTGTATGAAAAATCATGTTTTTGTTTTAGCAAGATGTGGTAATTAGTTCAAACAATTTCTGATAGTTCATGTCAGAGTTATAGCTTTTGATCAATTTGAAAAATCTTGTGTTCTTATCATCCAATTGACTTAAATCTATGCAAACATTTTTTATTCATAGATGAAAATTCTGATAAATATGTGTTATGGTTAGCCTACTACTAGCTTACGATTCTTATTTTATGTCTTTTCAGTATTTTGAAAATTATAAATTGAACTCTACAGAAAGTCCAGTACAAGAATACAGCAAGTACTTTTTGTACTACGTTGGACTTGCTGCTCAATTTCCAAATGTCTTTATGTCTTTAGTTAACTTTTGCTGTCAATGTGGTGGAGGGTAAGATTTTTTTATATCCTCACAATTCACATTGAAGTGTGGCAGTAGTTTGTTGTTCTTCCACATCTGTCCTTCCTCATGGATATCTTTTGTAATTTTGCAAAATCTTTCGAATATCCTTGAAGCATGAGTTATTAATCGATTGTATAAAAATGATATGAAGTTTTATATTAATAAGATGAAGACTTCTGTTGTTAAATTTGGCTAGATAATAACTTTCAGGACCAGGAAAAGTTTCAGTTGCTAAACTTATTATCTAATCTTTTTTATACGCCCACATTTTCATGTGGACGTATATTGTTGTCGCCCTTGTCCATCCGTCCACAATTGTTTGTAAACACTTTACAGGGCACATCACCATAAGATCTCGGTTCCTTTCGATAAGTTGATGTAACTTGAAATGCATGTTTATAACCCAAGGATCTTGGTTCCTTTTGATATTTGCTCATATCGAATTGTAATTTCAATGCGCTTGATCGTAGGAAAAATCACTTTAATTTTAGTTTGTTCTCTACCCATCTCTCGTATGTGGGCGCATCCTGCCTTGCAGCCGCTGGTTAAATGTATGAAATCTCACCAATGTATAAATGACAATTACTTCCAGATTTATTTCCCTTTATAACTTTTTATGGGGTTGCACGATTCTTAGTCCAAAATGTCCCATATTGACAAAATTGCAATCAAGTGACGTGTAACCGTGTACTTCAATGCCCTTTGACCTTTACATATAATTAAGTATGAGATTAAAAGTTGTATATTTTGTTTTACTGTTTTATTTAGATCACCATCTCTTCGTATTATTATAAGTCTGCTGATAATGGTTGTATGTTTCATTACAACTGCAGTCCTGGCTATGATAGATACTTCTGGCTGTAAGTATTATTTTTTAAAAAGAGCTAAGTCTCTAACTCAATATTTTCCATAATATTTGAAATTAAAAACACAAATAAGAATTTGATATTTGTCCATTTCAATCCATATTAATGTTATGATGTTGCCATGAAAATGTGGTATCCTGATATCCAATAATTAAGACACAATGAACGTTTTTAAATATAGTAATGAGCAAAAAGAAACATATCCTAAATTGCAATGGACAGTAAATAGTAATTGATGATTCACAAATGATAAAATAATAATAAAAAACCGTAAAGAATGGGTTAATTAGGCTCAATCGATTGTTGTTCAGTTTGGACTGTTTGAATATTTCACCGAACTAGTAAACTATATCATTATATTTTATATTTTTTCAGGGCAAGAAATATTCTTTATTGTGACAATGATTTCAGTTGTTATACTCAACAGTAAGTAACATTACTCCAGCTGTTTGTTATCTTTCTGTAAGTTTATAATGCCTAGGATCACTGTTGTTAATTGGGCGTTTTCTGTCAGCTTTAGTAGATTAATGTTTAATCTAGCCAATTGGTAAGACAATAAACTGGCCACTGTGGTATCATTAAGCGTATGTTTCTTTGCCTGGCAACCTATCTTTTACAAACTCGTATTCCGCCACATTTAAACAAATCAGAATGCACGATTAACTAGTCATATTTCCGTGATTCTCATAAACAAAGGAACTGCCTGGACTGGACTGTTCAAGAAACAAATACTGACTTCTAATCTCTAATAAAACAATCGATAGTTTGGTTGACTATCACAATTTTTATCAATACTTTCTTTTTGCTATCGATACAGACTATCGGCAGTCAAACTTGTTTGATGTATCGTTACACCCCTAGTTTTCATTAAACAACCTAATAATTAATTGGTTAAAAAAAAAATTCTTGAAATTACATAAACCATGTTTTGTTCTGAGAATACCTTATAGTTATACCCAATGTATTTTGTAAATTTTGTGTGCTTGATAAAGGCTATTAATCTTGTGAAAATAAAAGTGAAATGATGTCGTGACGGGACATATTTACCCGAAACACATCAGTACTCATTTGGTGTTGTAGTTAACTTTAATAATATGGGCAGTTAACAGTTGTGTTAAATCTAACATGTTTTCCTGAAAAATTATTTATTTCTACAATGTTGATAAACCGACCCTGGTTTCAAATTAACTGGTATGTTTTCTACAATAGACATGTCCGAAAACTAGTGTATTTTTACTTAGATGTCCTCATCCTGAATATATGTATGAAATTTTTGTATTTGTAGTGGCCGCTGGTATTTATCAAAATAGTATGTATGGACTAGCTGCTATTCTTCCAATGAAATACACTAATGCTATTGTATTTGGAAATGTAAGTCATTCTACTTATATGGATCAGAGCATCAGATATGAGATTGGGTAGGACAAAAGTATATTCTTAGTCCTGTTAAGATAACTGAATAATTCATTTTGTAGCAAAGTTTTTGAAAATTTACTGATGATAAGTGCAGATATCATTAACCCCTTGTGGACGGATGACGTGTTAACACGCAAATATTTTCCGTGCCCAGGGACGGGTGACGTGTTAACACGTCACACGTGATACCCTGAATCAGTCCTCATTTATACACGCTAAATTTAGCACAGGGAATCCCCTTTTGTCTTGAGGTCATAAACTAGTTATCTCCCATTGTTCTAGATGTCAGCACATGTATTTTATTGTGTAATTTTCTTCATATACACGACCACATCAGTGTACACAGTACACGCATGTAAACAATGGCGGTTGCCAGGAAACGCTAGCGGTCTTTCGACGAAAGTTTGGATGAAATATTCGTGAGCAGTTGCTCTGATAACGTTGGTAATGATGTGTCTTCATTTGAAAGGTTCGGGGGAAAATGATTCTGATGAGTGGACGGCTGTTAGGGACCGACAACGTGGTAATTTTCACAATCGTTCGAATTCGGTGTCGGGTGACATTTCTAACGTCGTAACGATGTGAGTACGCAACTTCCTGGATTAAAATCGAAAAATAAGGCAAGGAAACATTAATTTTGTGAACTCAAAACATAATATAATTACAACAGTAATTCTTTTTTAAGAATTTAAGCCAAGCAGATTAAAGATAACTTCACATTTAAAAAAAAGGATTTTCCCCCCAAATAATCCCGTCCAGGGTGACGTCATTTCGTCGAAAATCCCGTCCACAAGGGGTTAACAGTGATTTTATAAATCTGTTATAACGGCTAACTGCATGCTGAATATGCACACAATTATTTTTGCTTTCTTTTCAGAATTTCTCTGGGACACTGATAGCTGTCATAAACATTATTACTATCATAGGTATGTATTTTTGTCAGTAATATAGATATTTATTTAAAATTTGTTAAATATTTGTCTTTGCAAAATATTGTATTACCTTAGATGGACTCTTTCGACAAAGAATAGGGTGTATTTTAAAAATGTATTATTATAGATCTTGTCACAGCATTATTTACAGAATTCCTCATTAAAGTTTGACCTAAATCGAGGAGGTTGGAAACCTTTGAGATCATGAATCTTTGTTTAACTTTTTGTTCCATCATTTTGTACTTACAAGTAGTCATTTAAATGTGTTAAAAAAAAGTTATCAAACCATTGTACATAATTTCTTTGTTGTAGTTTCACCAAACACAAGAACAGCAGCCATTTACTACTTTGTGGCTGCCATTGTAGTTCTTCTTTTGGCTTTTGATGCTTACTTTGTTCTACCACTTACTGTAAGTTTCTCTACGTTTCACAATATATTATAGGGGTGATAATATTGCGGAAGGTGTAATTTCTTTTATTTAATTCAGCCATACTTGGTACTAGAAATGAAAGGAGTGCCAGTAATTAAGGCTTCCATTACCAAACATAGTTTTGTTTTCTATTCAAAGGTTTTATTATGACTTTTAATATGCCCACATTCAAAGCCACCATCATAACTAATGTTGGGACGATAAAAAACATAGTCTTGGTTATCCATTTCTTGATTTAATCATGAATTGGTGCTGAGCAGCAGATCTGATCCTAATCCTATAAATTATCGTAGGCTAGCGATGACAATTGACATTGAGAGTTGGTATAGGTATATATCCTGTGAAAGTGGGAATTTGAAATAAAGAGTAAGTCGCAATACTGCTGTCCAGGCAAAACTGGCATATGCCAGTCATAGTTAGCCTAGATGGTACAGAACAGTAGGACGTTAAATCCCATTTCATTTATTTTGCTGCTTAAATAAAAGTGGACTATATATAAAGATACAAAATTTTTAGATAAAAATAATAATTTTATTTGTATAACAAAACACATTCTGTCGTTAAAGAATAACGAAACAAGATTTAACTTCACACTGTCTTATTATCGGTCAAAAAATCAAAATTAAAGAAATATTATTGTTCATTTTAGAAATTTTATCGACATTTCTGTAAAATTGTTGAATTGAAACAACTGGCTGTACAGAACAAAGGGGATCAAACATGCTTAACTGGATTGAAGCGGTATTGGTTTGTTTTTAAACAGGTAGGTTGAGAACAGACTGTGGACGTATTATGGCTGTGTGTTTATGTATGTGTGTCTGTGGGTTGCCTACATGGCGCAATTCTTACTTGATTTTCTTCAAATTATGTATACTTATTCCTTATACCCTAAGGATGATCCCTATTGTTTTTGGCCCATGCCAGACTTCCAGGGACAGAGCCATGCTCATTTCTTGTATTTGTCTGTTTGACGTTGTGTACAGGCTGCATTTCTTAACGTAAAATCTTGACACTTTGCATACTGTACATAATCTTTGTACCCTAAGGAACATCCCTATCGTTTAGGGTGCAAGCCCCACCCTCAGGGGCAGAGTCACACCTAAATTTTGTGTTTGTCGTTTACAGGCCGCAATTCTGAATGGATCAGCTTGGTACTTGGCATATGTATTCCTTATAGTCTAAGGGCGTCAACTATAGATTTTGGTGAATTTCCCGACCCCCAGGGGCAGAGCCACGTCCACTTTTTGCCCTTAGGGTCTGAGAGAAATAGGGTTTAACGTCCACTCAACACAAACTAGGTAATTTCGGAAATAACATTGGTGAACCTCGCAATTTTTTACATTTAATTCCCTTACGGCATTCAAATTTAGGTCAGTAAATGTCCTACAAAATTAAGCATTTTCTTAATACATTGAATGAAAGCTTGCTGATCCTGCTTCGGCATCAAATTCACAACCGTAATATTCCTTTAGAATTACGTTTCTTCATTTATATTTATATGGCAGCAAATGAATGCAGAATAATTCCCTTACAGCATTCAAATTTAGGTCAGTAAATGTCCTACAAAATTAAGCATTTTCTTAATACATTGAATGAAAGCTTGCTGATCCTGCTTCGGCATCAAATTCACAACCGTAATATTCCTTTAGAATTACGTTTCTTCATTTATATTTATATGGCAGCAAATGAATGCAGAACTTCCGAAATAAGAATAGTTTGTGATGTCAGAACATCGTTTTTTCTTTATAAATAAATGTCAATAAAATATTCAAATCCGTGCATGATAAAAATAGGAATACCTCATAATTTATTCCCGTAGGGTTATGGTATTCAAATGTATGTCAGTAATATTCCTACAAAATTACGTGTTTTTGTAATACGATAGAATGAAAATTTGCTGATCCATACCTGCTTCAACCGCAGGTAGTATTATTCCTCCAAAATTGCATGTCTTGGTTTATACTTGGAAAAACCTTTCAGACAGGTCCGGAATATACGGGCAAAATCCCAGCACTGCCCAACACCTAGCCTTCTTTGCCCCTTGTCATATTACAGTCATTTCATTATTTTCACTTTAAAAAGTACCATATCAATTAAGCAGGAAGTGGACGTATATTGCGGCGTAAGCAATGCTCTTGCCTTTTTTTTTAAAATGTAATTAATTTTTTGGGCCTTATTTAAGGAGTGAATCTGGCATAATTTCTTGTGATGACTCGTTGGGATTGTTCAATAAGCTTATACAGAATATTAATTAAAGTATTTTAAATATATAATTTGGAGTATTTATATTTGGATTAAGTGTTGACAAATGAAATAACTTTCCACTTGATCTTTGTCTGCCCTGTTTGCGTATACAGAGTCCTGTCGAAAAAGCTTAGGACCGTTAATAGTGTCTACTTCCATTTGAGTGGTAGAACATTGATTAATGGACATTTCTGTTATTTCCTTGCTGATTTTCATTAGACTATTAAAACTACTGCCATCTGTATTGAATTACATTTTTTTTTAATATAGATTTGGGTTATGGTGTTTTGTGTATGGTTTGTGTTTTTCGTAACACTGGCTCTGTTCCCAGCAGTACAGAGTGATATCAAGCGAATTAACTTCCCTATAAGTGGTATGACTTATTTTATATATAAAACATCTATCTACATAAATACATCAAGATGATATTGATTATTGATTTATTTGCACACTTTTGGAGGTACATTGTAGCTATGGGTACTTATCACTCAAAATCAATTACAATGCAAAATTGAATTAGTGCTAGGTTCTGAATGTAATACTCATGATAGTTAATTACTACTATTTACAAATAGTGAACCATTTACCTTGTCTAGTTTAAAGATGCCTATTTAAATTTAATTAGGAGCAATTGGATTTTAGTAACCATTAATGAAGCAGTAGTATAAAGTTCAGTATCTATTGAATAAAAAAAATAACCAGCAGTAAATATACCCTTGGTCACTACTATCACCCTGAGAGATGTCTTTAGGGCTAGTTAATTACCTCTTGATACTAACTTTTTTTCTTCTCAAACTAAATTCTTAAACAATTTTTGAAATTATAAAGAAAAAAAATAAAGCTGTTTGAAAGTTCTTTGGGCATGTAAAATTGTATGTGAAGGCATAAAGTGAGTAAAAGGCACGAATTCTGCCTGGACCAGTGAGTGTTACTATGTATGATGAAAACAATGCACATTTTATTGATGCCGTATGACGTGACATCACATGTAAAGCTATACTTCACTTGAAGTTGAACTTAAAGGTCAGTAATCTGGCACCGTGCATAGGTAGTTACAAGTAGCAGGACCTTGAGTCGAGTCCGAAGTCTTCACAAAGCCTGAGTCCCGTGCATATTGCTAGGTCATTAAATAAGTCCAACAAGTGAGAGTTATGCCCCACTCAAACGACTCGAGTCATAGATAGTGCTCAATTTGACTGACTTGCAATCAAATGATACGGAATTTAGCCCTATAACAGTTCTGCCAGTCCCGAAATCTTAGGTGGTGTGAGTAGAATAGTGACGTATTTTAGATAACAAATATTTTCCAGCTTTAATGATTGGTTGAGATATTTTGTAATGCAGTTGGCACAATGCGTTGTACTCCGAAATTTTCCTGTTCGCTGAATTGACACTAATTTTGGAATTGAGAGACTTTAATTCTGGAACGTTCAATGGAGTATCCCCTTAAGCTCTTTCAAGTTAAGTCTCGAGTTGCAATAAATATTTCAAGACGAGTCTCAAGGCGGGTAACGGATGCGACTCGAGATCCCACCTCTGCTACTTATTTTATTAAATTTTCAGATGTGTATTGGGCTCCTATCTTCTGTTTTCTCAACTTTAATTTCTTTGCCATGATGGGTAATCTGGCTACTGAATGTGTTCGAGTTGTAAGTAATTTTATGCAGACATGATTTCCTGACAATAGATTAATATAAAACTTGATATATGTGTATATTATCACTGTCACTTACCGTAGTTTATTTCTAATGTACAAATATTCACGAAATTTGATGTTTATCTTATAACAGTGTTTACACTAATATTAATGCTGTGTGCCTGTTTTATCAGCTTTCTTCAATCTGATTGGTTGATCATTGAACTGTACTTCTTATTCACTGAAGTTCAATGCTATTTGTGCATATATTAAATTAGCCTACTACAGTCTGATTAGTCGACCCACTGGAACTGTATTTCTGTAAACATATAATCTAAACTATAAATAGATCTTCATGATAACAGCCCTAACATCATGTTTTTTAATTACTCTTCTTACATCTGATATCAAATGTAGCTGTCACTTAATTTACATTGGGCCTTGTTAAAAGCATACCGAACTAGGTTGATCTCTATTTACACTGTCTGTGAGTTAACCGTTTTTGGCTGGCTGATGTGTGGAATTATTTACAGAAAAGTTCAATTATGTTAGCTACAATCACGATTATGTGAGACTGAGTAATGTTTTTAGTAACTGATAAATGCATACAATTCCCAACCACTGAACACATTTTATTTTATGTATATTTCAGCCGGGACCAAGATTTGTGTGGATTCCTGTACTGTTAAGGGGTTTAATACTTATTCCATTCTTTCTTCTGTGTAACTATCAGCCTGGTCAGAGGTTATTACCAGTTTATATACCCAATGATTATGCGTATATCGTAGGAGCTGCTCTTATGGCTTTTACGAGTGGCTATTTCAGCAGCCTGGCCATGATGTATGCCCCAAAGTAAGTTTGAAACATATTTATTTCTGTCTATAACAAAGTTTTTTGGAAGAGGTGGTTTTTTTTTATGAAATGTCTAAAATTGTCGCAGTCCATCAGTGCTTAAAGCAGATTTCCCATGGGCTCAATTACATATTATTTCTAAAGGGGTGGGGGATCTCCAACGGGATACATCTTTTCTTAATAGCCTTGCTCATTTCCCAGAGATTCTAAACTGAAGATATGTAATAAATGCTAGTGAGGTGATCTGATATAGACAGAGATAACAAAAAAATAAATTGCCATTTTGAAAACAATTTCTATAAGAAGCACCCCTAAAAACTGACATTAATACACACCTTAAATTTATAGAAAGAAATATTAAAAAACTAAATAGTAAATAAATGGTGTGTTTGCTATTTGATTTTGTTTTGGAACAAGGTGATTCAAACCAACCATTATTATATTTCGAAGGTATTGAGATGGAGATTGTGAAAATAATAATAACTCAATGACCTCATTGATCATTGCAACTCATTTTGCCAGCAATGGTCACGAATGTTTAAATAATATATTATATTACATATGAAGCCAAAAGATTTAGCTCTTAAGCTATGTTGATAAAATATCTGATTATTGGCAAGTATTTACCTGATTACTGTTACAGGATTTTTACACAATTTTATTTAATTTCAGACAAGTATCTCCAGAATATGCTGGTACTGCTGGTATGATGATGGCATTGTTTCTAGTTTTAGGCATTGCATCAGGTGTCAATTTCTCCATTGTTCTTACTATAATTGTGGAAAAAATACAGATATAGGTCGTCTGTATAATCCTAGGAAAATATTGAAAAGTGTTTGTATATTATAGGGCTTCCAATTCAAAATTTAAACTCAGTTATTTTTGATAACGCACGAAAACTCTGCAAATTAAATTTTGTCAGAATGGTGTACACAATAATTTATATATTGGACTATGAAATGAAATATTAGTAGAGCTTATAATAACTATTTATAAATGAAATGGTATTTAAGTTGCTTTTATTATCAGAATTTTAACTTGGTTTATAGAGACAAATAAAAAGCTGAATTGGACGTAGAAAAATCATTTCAGTAGCTAATACATATTACTACATGCTCTATAGAAAACATACTGACCTGGGGCCTGTTTCACGAAATTTTAACTAAGATAAAATCCGATTTTACTAATTCGATTGGATAATATTAGATTGATTTTAGCGCTTAGCCAATCAGATTTAAGTATGTACTAAAATTTGGATTGTACCTTAAGTTAAAATTACGTGAAACAGGCCCCTGGATAACTTTGAAATTAAGATTAATATATAATTATCCAAGGCATATTGCTCACATTTGTCAATTTTAGACCATCTCTTACAGAAGTTATGGCATTACAGGCTGCAGAATTGTGACAAAAAGCCTAATAATCAATAACTAATACCTAATATCAGACTAATTTCACAGCTAGTGACACTAGAGCCCCGTAGAAGTAGAATATAGTCGTGCATAATAACAATTAAAATATGCACGATATTTTAGTGACACATGATTTCTTAATACAGCTATAAAATAGCACAGGAATACAGAATATTCTTAATTTTTCAGTAAGACAGTTTACTAATCTCTAGCTTTTATTTCTACGATCGCCACTAGAAAGTAATACCATGATAAGATAAAAATGGCTATGAATGCATTTTCCTCCCAACATATTGAGGATTTACGTAATTTCTATGCTGCTTTTATTTAATACGATCGTAGCCATGTTTTAAAATTGGCTTTCTTTAAAAATGTGCTAATTTTTTGGGGACGTGTAAAATGACTGATGGGTTAGAAATAGTTTCAGCCATTTTCCATAGCCTTAGGTATTGACCGGCATATACTGTCAACATGGAACCCATTATATATTGACACTGTATATTGTTCAGTTATTTTAGCCTGCTATACGGGTATATCTGTTTCCACCCTATTGCCCCTAATATTATTTTACTTTGATTGGATTGCCATACCTCCATTTATTCGGTAATAATATCTTATACCCGGCACTATGTATTTTGCATTATAATTTTATCTGGTTGTAGTATTAAACAGATCAACCAGTTATATATCTATTAACAGGTTATTCTTAATCCTGATAACCTACATTTATTCTGTCAAAATACATTAGTAATAATGTTTGACTTGTTATTGTATTATAATGTAATCTGATCAGTTATTTTATTGTTTATCTATTCAATGTTTTTACACACTCACATTTTCATATGGACATATGTCGTCACCCCTGCCCGTCCACAATTTGTTTGTGGACACTCTACAGGTCACAATTTTATCCCCAAAAGATCTTGGTTCCCTTAGATAGTTGCACATATCAGACAATAACTTCCTGGATTATGGCCAATGATTATACAAAAAATCCCATTTTGGATCCTCTAGAGGTCACAATTTCTATTGGATTTTAAAAATCGTTCAAATATATCACAGCTACACTACACTGAAGGTTATATATTTTTCTAGGACCAGTTTGAATTTCAGGAAAAATCGAAATCAAACTGCCAGACAAAATGGCCGCTTCCTGTACGCAAATAGTGTAAAAGTATGTAATACAAAGATTGTCGACCCTCTAGAGATCACAAATTTTTGTCAGATGCTGATGAAACTTAAAATATATGTTTATATCCCAAAGATCTCAGATCCTAAATTACTTGATTATGGCTCCCGTTTGTAGGAAAAATCTTAGCTTATTATCCATTTCTGCAAAATGTGGTGTATCTTGCATGGTAACTGTTGGTTATTGTTGAAAATTATATAGAGAGTAGTAATTTAATATTGACAGTCTTCAATTTTAAGATGTATATATATATCAATAGTCAGTATTATTCCATGATCTAAAGAGATGATCCATGATATAATAAAACTAGCAACAATTTTACAGTGATATTGTTAGAATTTTTTGTGCCATTGGCCTACATTGTTTAATTGGTCTCATAGAAAGCAAATCTTTCCAACATTTGATGATAATTATTCACTCCTCAATGTTAAATATAGGGCTTACATAAACATTTCCATACATTAATTTATGATATATGAAGATCGTATATACATACTCCCCACATTTACATGTATATTACAAAAATGTAGCAAATTTAAAAACTATTGTAGCAGTTTTATTTACTATATTGTAATGTCTTTATTATTTGTGAAATTATAGAATTGACATGGATTGAGTACACACAAATTTAGTGATTTACCTTGTCACAAAATATACAAGGAAGCTTTTTTGTTGTAGGATAGATTCCTGCAATCCTTCCTTCACCAAAATATGTGGAGTGAAGAAATGCTTTAATGTGTTATCTCATTATATTTCCTATTTTGTATTCAATTACGGCAGTATCTTGTATTCGATTACAGCAGTTGCAATAATTATACGGTGCAGGTGGAAATATTGTAACGGACAAATGTATTATCTTTATTCATGACAATGAATATGATCTTATTACATGTACACATTAGAGTCGAAATTATGTCTGTATGTTTGTGTTTAATTATAATATTCTCTAAAATTATTGTCAAAACTGTTGTTAGTTTAGTAGATCATTTCCTAAATGTAAAATGAACTATTATAACTTAATTACTGCTCTTCATTCCACAAAACACTAAGGCAGACAGCCATTCATTTTATTCAGAGCTGATTAACATATTTTTGGGGAAGAATGAGGGTATTTTATTGTGTATATATTTATTACTTTGTTTTAATATATACATCTGTTGATTGATGTTCTTTTATTTTGATACCAGTTCACCAAACTACCGACTTTTTTGATTTGTTCATTGATTGTGTTCATGTCTTTTGTTCATGATTATTATATCAAAACTCAGACTCAATTGTTATTATCCTACACCACACCCATGTATGCAACTTACCAATAATAAAAAATGATTCATTAAGTCTGTATATAAACTACAGGTTTCTGTTCTCGATTATTCAGTCTCATTGAAAATTGAGAAGTTATTTCCTCTTTCACATGAATTCAAGACCTATCCATCCGAGACTGTTGTAATCCTCAGCTTTGATTTTTATATTGTTTTCAAATCAAAGTTTTTTTTATCTCCTGTCTTTGAAAATTAAAGATGCTTTATGTAAGTTTTAGATAAAGAGCTGACCATTCTTGCTATAAAAATAGAATATATTGAAAAATTCAGTCAAATTACTTCATTCTGTGCAAAATTATGAATGTCGGAATTTGAAGAAATAGCGTAAAAAGTCTTGAATGTCAAGTGTCATTTCCATAGTAATAAACAAAGTCTTGATTTTCGGTCTTTCAATCAGCAGTAACCATGAGTGATGTGCATTTTGAGTTTAACAAAGATATGCCAGTTATTTTCTAATCAACTCAATATCTAAGTCATTCAATGGTCAAGAAAGCTGATTATGGCTTATCATATGAATAGATTCCATGTGAAAAAATACCTGCAATAGGAAAATTTAGATCTTACATAATGCATCTTTAAGTTTTGTCTCTGACCAATTGCAGCTGTAATTGATGTAATATTGTGTTCTTAATTTGCTGTGATTGTTTCATAGGGATTGTAAAGTTGAAGATTGTAGTGGTTTACTTGTATTTAGTGATTAGTTTTGTGTAGGTGTAAAGTTAATGCTTATTTTTGTAGACAACATATAATATGGATATATATACCTATACTGTTGTCAAATGTTCGAAATCTTGTGAATGTGATGCGCAATTGTATGGAAGAATGACATTGACAATATCATTTCAATATTCACGGTGCGAAATGCATATGTCAGCAGTTTAAAAAAACGTTTTTAGCTTTTGATTCCTCAGTAGGCCACAATATTCACGCATATCAGATCGTAACTTTCTGAATTATGGCCCTTGATTGTATGAAAAATTGTTTCTTTTATTGAGCTTGTTCTCTGTCCAACTCTTGCAAAATGTGGGCGTATCTTGCATATGGCAACCGCTTGTAGTTATACAATTTGCAATTACCATTGCACCACAATACCAATGTCACAGTGTTAAAATACTGTATTTGTATTACTGAAAAATGTATTCTGTATTTTATTACTGTGACAATGGTATTGTGAAGCAATAGAAATTGCAAATACATGTAATAAAAATAAAATATGCATTTTGTACTACTGATATATATGCAGTTTGTACAGTGAAATAATATTTGCCACGTTATTTTTCCATACAAAAGAGTTCCTGAGATTTTCTTTAAAACTCTGTGAGATTCCTCTTTAACATTAATTAAAGTATGATTTTAGATTAAGCTGCTGGTAGAAGTATAGAGGGCCTTACAAGCCTCAATCTGTTTTTAATTCCATTAATGGACAGGGTTCAACAATATAGTATCATTTAGATATGGGCATTAGTGTGTGCATTTATTTATGTATGTAATATAAGCTTTGTAAAATTTATGAATATGTGCTATAGATATAATTTGCTAGTACATATATGTGTTCGTATTTGGTTAGACTTTTGTTGTTATGCTGTTAAGCCAGCTGATTCCAATGACATGGAAAAGGATATTGATATATTTCTGATATATGTACTTTCTTTATGATCTCTTGTGTTCTCAAGGCGTTCAACAACATGACAGTTTATATTACAATATTTTGTTACATCATGACACAAACTACATAGACTGTAAGACAAGTCTCAGACAACATTGGTATCTCTATTATCAGTACTTATAAGCTTAGGTAGCTTACCAGTATTTTTTGAATTATTTTTTTTTTGTAATAGTTGATTGAATCGTTTTTTGGGTTTTTTTTTTTTTATATAAGTCAGTTTTATCATGTTGAATTTGACACAGTTATAATGTTAACTAGTCAACATTGAGGCTAAGGCTATTCCAAAGTCTCAACCAATCAAATTGCTTAAATATCTCTGTATAGCCTTAGTGGAAAATGAGCACGACCGAACACTGTCAAGGCAGTCGCTTAATAGACACCTACATCAAGTTTGAACATTCTACCTCAATTAGAATGCGAGTTATTTTGAAAATTAAATATTATTCACCATATCTTGATGTCCGATTGGGCATATTCATGGGCAAAATAGCATCCCACTTTAATAGTCCCCTGCTTTCTTCGAAAGGTGGGAGACAAAACATAATTTATACATGATTCATTTTGATTATATATTAAAAATCTATTTTTTATCAGTTTGAAATAATTACAAACCAGATGTTAAAATTAAAAAGATGTATGTTTATTATAATATTGAAATTCTATTTTTGATCTAAGCGTTAAAAAAACTGAGGATATTTATTTCTATTATATATTATTTGACTGAACTTTTTTAAAATGGTTGAATTAAAAATGTTCCCCACCCCACACACACATAAAGGAGCCTACCTCTGTGTCAAAAAATATAAAACATTGTTACCATCTTTATTTTAGTTACTATGGATATTGGTCAACAAATTCAGATTGTTTAGGAAGTATAACAGCTGGCTGTATGAATTAGCAATTAATTAGTAGAACAAATTTACCTAGAACTGTTTTTTATTGATATATATATGTACATGTATTCTTAATCATTAAGAATACATGTACATATCTACACATGTATATCAATATTGTATTAAATCTTTTATGCTTTAAATTTTATTATATACATATATACAATAGCTTTGTTTGTATAATGGTATATTCACAGCTTTATCTATTATTATCATCATCATCATTACATTAAAGACAGATTGTGTTCATTTCATTTGGAAATCTGCAGTTGTATTCCACAATCTCTTTTCTGAATTAACCAATTGATATTGCTCATTGGTGGTATTTAGACTGTAAATTTATTAAATGCAAATTGATAACTGTTATGTTATTTCACCTACAATCTTTTCCAGTTAAATAATTGAATTCCGTCTAAATGCTTAACTAGCAGGCTAATTTGCATTGGTTTTAAACAAAAGGTTGTAATAATAAAGGTGTTTATTTTACTGATATTCTGTCTATTAAAGCTGCTCATGGAGTTGTGTTGTGTGATTGGAATTAAAGTTATTTATCCTTTCAATAAGTCTTTTTTTTGTAATACACCCATATAGACCGTACGTAACTAACGTGTCGAAAGTCCCTCCGGGGGGGGGGGTGGTATCCGAAAGTCGGGCAAAAAGCGGCAGTTGACTTTTCTAGAAGCATTTTTATACGCCCACATTGAAATGTGGTCGTATATTGGCGTCGCCCGGTCCGTCCGTCGTCCACAATTTCTTGTGAACGCTCTAGAGGCTAAAGTTGATATTCGATTGACTTTAAATTTATACACAGTATTTAAGGTGATGAGACGAAGAAGCCTATTGATTTTCAGCGACATCCGATAATTACTGCCAGAGTTATGTCCCTTGATGACTTTGAAATATCTTGTGAACGCTCTAGAGGCTAAAGTTAATATCCGATTGACTTTAAATTAATACACAGTGTTTAAGGTCATGAGACCAATAAGCCTATTGATTTTCAGTGATATCCGATAATTACCGCCAGAGTTATGGCCCTTGATCACTTTGAAATATCTTGTGAACGCTCTAGAGGCTAAAGTTAATATCTGATTGACTTTAAATTGATACACAGTGTTTAAGGTCATGAGACGAGGAAGCTTATTGATTTTCAGTGATATCCGATAATTACCGCCAGAGTTATGGTCCTTGATCACTTTGAAATATCTTGTTAACGCTCTAGAGGCTAAAGTTCATATCCGATTGACTTTAAATTGATACACAGTGTTAAAGGTCATGGGACGAAGAAGCCTATTGATTTTCAGCAATATCCGATAATTACCGCCGGAGTTATGGCCCTTGATCACTTTGAAATATCTTGTGAACGCTCTAGAGGCTAAAGTTAATATCTGATTGACTTTAAATTGATACACAGTGTTTAAGGTCATGAGACGAGGAAGCTTATTGATTTTCAGTGATATCCGATAATTACCGCCAGAGTTATGGCACTTGATCACTTTGAAATATCTTGTGAACGCTCTAGAGGCTAAAGTTCATATCCGATTGACTTTAAATTGATACACAGTGTTAAAGGTCATGAGACGAAGAAGCCTATTGATTTTCATGAATAATTACTGTCAGAGTTATGGCCCTTGATCACTTCAAAAATTCTTGTGGACACTATAGAAGCTTTAGATTGAAACACAGAGTTTAAGGTCTTGAGACGAACAATGAATTTTGATAACTTGAACAGCTACATCCATGATATAAAATGTTTCGTATACTAAAGGTTCGCATGGAGGAGAACTTTATCAAAGCCAAACAAATTCTAATGATTTTCTGATAATTACTTTTTAAGTATTGAAATGAGTGGTTACTCTTAATCAGATTTTAGTGTATTATAAATGTTTCATTATCGAAAAAATTAATAATATGCGACAACTCTTGTTGACTGCCCGGACGATTTAGCTGCTGTGGGCGTATGTTTCGTTGCCTGGCAACCTATCTTTCCTCAGGGATCCGAAAATGGTGGATGATCAGTCAGGTAAGGGAGTGTCCAGGAGTTATTGAGGTCAAAAGGTCAGCAGAGGTTAAAGTAGAAGGGGGGTATTATCTGAAAGGGGGCAAAAAGCGGGAGTTGACTTTTCTGAAAGGGGGCAAAAAGCGGGAGTTGACTTTTCTAGAAGCATTTTTCCATAGGAATCCAAAAATGGTGGGTAATCAGTCAGGTGAGGGAGCTACTCCAGCTCTAACCTAGGTATCATTACACTCGCCCTCTACGTCCAGGAATTCTAACTCCTTTTGTTAAATTTATTGGAGCCAATTGTTTCAAACACTTGTATTTATTCACTTATGTAAACCCCCTTTACAATGACCGTTTCAAATCAGATTTCGATGTTTACAATATTCTGAATTAATTGGTATTATTTCCAGAATCTTACTCAGTGATAAACTAGATATGCCTAAGAATGCAAGTATCCATATAGGTGAGTAAAATATTAATTTATTAGTTCAGTTAAATCCATCCAATCTTATCCCACGACGACAACAATCAAAAAATCCAACAATCAAAAAATCCAACGTTTTCCGTCGGACCTAATGTTTTGTTAGTCCAGCTCTAATGCAGATGTTTTGTTTGAGGACGAGAGTTATCATAGGCAAATGGGTGTTATCTCTAGGGGCCTAATACTAAAACAAATGTAAGGAAAATGTCTGGAAATTAATATTTATTTCATTAAATTATTCAGTGAGCGCTAAGAAGTCACATTCACTGTTTACATAGGATACCGTTCCTTCTTGCCACGGGCAACAAATTCAGGTAAATTTGTTTTATAGTTGTACTTACAACTTACCTAACATATATACCCGCTCGTTAACACTGACGGGGGCGAGGACAATATACAACCACATTTCCATGTGGGCTATATTGTCGTAGCCCCCCGTCCGTATTAACGAGCCATGTGGTCGTATACAGTCGTCGCCCCTGTCCGTGTTAACATGTTGGGGTAAGTTGTAAGTACAATGGACACTTAATGGGTAAAAAAGTTCTTATTGGGTACCCAAAAGGAAATTAATCTAAAAAGATGTGTATAAAAAAGGACAAGCGGTGCGTTTGCATGAACAAAGTTCAATACCGAGAACTGATAGTGATATTTGGTTCAAAGTTCAAACCTCAACAAAAAATGAGATAGTGAAGACCAAAAGACGTTTACCAGAAAGATTTCATTAATAGGGCATTGCATTTTTAATGGCTTTGAGTGTATATGTTGATGTCCCACAGATCTCGGTTCCTTCTGCTCCGTGCATATCAGAAATGAAATGGGGTTTAACCTCTTACTGTTCTGCTCCTAACCTGGGCTAACGAAAAGGGCATTTGCCATACCGTGTGCTATAAGGGAAATTTTACCCAGGCAGCGGTGCTACGGCCTACTCTTATATCAAATTCCAACTGCCAAGGGATCTTTTACGGTCACACCAATGTGTACACAGGAGCTCAGTTTTTCGTACTATCCGAATGACTAAACAGCTGTCCTTGTCAGGCCCTCCTTCCTGCATCACTGATGAGGGAAACCAAGTCGGAAAATCTAGATGAACTTTCTCGGCCAATGCATCTTACCCACGTGATCCCCCGCACATCAGAGTAACTGCTTGGATTATAGGTTCTGATTGCACGAATTATTGTGTTTTTAGCTTGTAGATCCTCAAGATCATAGATGCCATAATTTTTTATCCGATTTTGAAAACCATTTAAATAATGATTGTTGAGTTCAAATTTCGTGCAAATGGGATGATGGGTTTAGTTGTATGTCATACATTAAAATTATTTGGAAAAGAAACAATTAACAATGATGTATTTTTTGTACATTTTTTTAATTTCTTGTTTAAGAAGTTTCCATGATAGATTCTTCTGTATGTTTTCCTTTGTCAGCCAAACCTTTACGAGAGGCAGCCTTACGTTCCAAGATCTTCTTTCTGTCTTTATCCATTTTTAATTTAACAACTACTACCTGTCAACAGAAAAAAAATTATTCCTAAAGCAAAGCAATGATAATAACAAGCAAGCCAAGAGTGAAGCTGATGTCCCATCGCAATCCCAAAATAGATGACACCATAATTAATTGCAGATATATTTTTAAAAAAGTATCAAGCAATCAAACTTATCTAATTTCAGTTAAAGCAAAAAAATGTTCACGATCGAACACAGTAAAGTACCTCGTAGTGAAACTATACACCAAGTTTTACTACTTTTTGATTAAATGCATAGCGTGTGTGAGAACAGTGACAGACTTCAAAGTACTGCAATTAAACAGCGGAAAAATGAATGAATGAATGAAATGGGGTTTAACGTCCTACGCTTAAGCACCGTACCTGGGCTAATTGAAGACGGGCATACGCCACAGTGTGCAATGAGGGAAATTTTGCCCAGACAGCGGCGCTACGGCCTACTCTTATATCGAATTCCAACTGCCAAGGGATCTTTTACGTGCACTCCAATTTGTACACGGGACCTCGGTTTTTCGTCCCATCCGAACGACTAGGCAGCTGTCCTTGTCAGGCCCTCCTTCTGCATCACTGACAAGGGGAAATCACGCCGGAAAATCGAGATGAACTTTCTCGGCCAATGCAGGGATCGAACACTCAACCTCCAGGCTAGCGAACCAGCGCCTTATCCACTTAGCCACCGTGATCCCCAAAAAAAACAGCGGAAAAAGAAGTTGGAAAGAGTTATCAAAGAATTTAATTAGAATTTGATATTTATGGTGAATTTGTACAAGCAGAAAATGAACCCTCCCCTTAGTCAAATCATGTGACAATGAATTCTGCGTAATATAAATTTATACAGCTTGAAGAGTTTCCTTCTGATTCCAGCGGTAATTTTCAGAAAATGTTGAAATCCATTGTTTCTTCGTATCAAACTTGAACCATGAATAAATTTAAAGTCAATCAGATGCTAATTTTAGTCTCACGTTTGTGAACGAAACAATATTGGATTTCTGCAGGTACCAAAAAGATTAGTCTGCCTATAAAGAAGGTCGGGTGGTGAATGGCTTATTTGTGTCACATGGGGACCTGGGGGGGGGGGGGGGGGTGCATCACACATGTCACACAGCATAAACTTGCCTGGAAACTAGTTACATGTAACAGAATAGTCTAGAAAAGAAATAGAACAGGGTTAAATTAAACTTTACTATACCTTTGAAGGATGAATACCAACATGAACTGTGGCACCATTTGCTTTTTCGCGTTGAATTCTTTCAATATAGATAACATATTTTTTCCTGTAGACCTGTACAACTTTTCCAACTTGTTGTCCTTTATAATGTCCACGTACAACCTATAAGATCAATGATCAGGGTATGATTAAAAGAAAGGTTGCCGGGCAACATACGGCCACAGCGGCTAATTGCTGGAATTCAATGAACCTCTGTTGCACAAATCTAAATGATGCATTTAAGCTTCATACATATCAAATGATAACTTTCATCAAATGAGCATTAACAAGGTTGAACAAAGTGCAACAGGCCTTCACATTTAAAAAATTGTGCAGGAGCCGTAAAAAAAAAACCACCCCATCTTCTTTATTAGTAAGGAGAGCCCAATTGTATTTAGGCAGATAACTAATGTTATAGCATTAACTTTAAGGGCCATTTTTCTCTCGAAGTGATTCTGGGAAATTGCTGTCGATTCACCAATTTAAACAATGTCAATAAATTTCACAAAGATCAGACGATACTTTTGGTGCTGACAAGGTTCGAAGTGAAATCAGATTCATAACTGGACATTAAATTAAATTAGGCTTTTTCATCTCACTAATATAAACATAAATCAATTAAAAAAACACAAACACAATTTATGGATATCCCTAGCAACTTTAATAGTGCAACGTTTCAATAAGTATCCTCTTGTCGTTATCAAGCACAAGGTAAACGAAAATATGATACAATAAGTAAACATTTAAGTATGAAAATTTTAAAATGAAACCACAAAGACAAATAATATATTATTTCTTGTCTTGGTTTCTTTTTAAATTTGTATCTTATTATCGTTCTTTGTGCTTGATAACGACAAGAGGATACTTGTTGAAATGTTGCCCTATTAAAGTTGCTAGTGATTGTTATCTATAAATTGTGTTTGTTTTATCAATGTTAGTCCTATCACTAAATGCCTTATATATCAGACATCATTATGGAGATGAGGCAATACATGACGTTAATTAGATCAATAAGCTGGAGTGTAAACATTTACGTGTAAGAAATAACTTAACCTTTCTTCTTAGATGTAGAGACAATGATATCATACCTAAAGGAAAATGATATTTCTTGTCTGTGGTTTCTTTTTAAATTTTCATACTTAAATGTTCACTCCTAGATTTATTGTATCATATTATCGTTTACCTTGCGAGAGGATACTTGTTGAAACGTTGCACTATTGAAGTTGCTAGTGTTCGTTATCCATAATTGTGTTTGTGTTTTTTCAATGTTAGTCCTATCACTAAATGCATTATAAACAATATAAATCAATACACCAATCCCCCATTCTAGAAAAAATGGCGTCTCGCTGTACATTGTGGGAGGCCCTGAGTAAATTGAGAGGAAGCTGCCATTGCTTTGCATGGGTTTTCTCTGACAAACTTTCGAAAAACTCTGATTTTACGTTTAAGTTTAAGGATGAAGGATATTTCATACGATGTGATAGAGACCTGGAAGGTTCATGCACTTAAATAATACCTGAGAAAGCCAGATTTTAAGTGTACAGGCCGTAAAAAGAAGTTAGTAGCTAAAGTGACAGCGATCAGCCGATTGATATGAAGGTAAAGTTTCGACAGCTGTTTGTTTTGAAATTTTCATTTTACCTTTATGCGCTCTGTATACTTCAGAATGTGCTTTCTGAGGTATTCTTTACGTGCGTCAACCACCTGTGTCTCTTATCACATCATATGAAATATCCTCCATCCTTAAAATTAACGTAAAATCGGTGTTTTTCGGCATTTGGTCAGAGAAAACCTATGCAAAGCAACCAGTTTCCTACCGAGTTTACTCGGAGCCTTCCCACAATGCACAGCGAGACGCCATTTTTTTTAGAATGGGGGTTTTGTGTATTGGAAGATAACCTTTGGTGTCTAACGATTTTCAAAGTTTGAAGGTCAGCCGAAAAAGCCCATGGGGGCCCCCAGCGCTGAAATTTTGCACATCGTCTTGGTTAACCTGTGATGGTCATGTCAGAACCATGTGTACACTCGACGTGGAATCCCCAAAATTTGGCATGAACAATGCTAATTGCAGTTCCTAAAACAGTTACTTGCTAAAAAGAGATTACCTGAACTTCATCATCTTTTCGAATAGGTACACTTCTCACATTATGTTTAGTTCTAAGTTCTTTTGATACTGGAGAACTCATAATTTTCCTTCTAATATTTGAAGGAGCTGTAAAGTGTCGTTTCCTATTCTTTCTCCTCGAGGAGGATACAAGTTTGTTGAACTTCATGGTTCTGGCCTAAATGGAAAAAAATACAGACATTAGATCTACATCCACATTCCACAATAACAAACTCTACATTTTATAGTAGAATATGCAATCATTTCACAACAAGTAGAGTACATTGCTTTCTGCACCGTGCAGTAATAAGTAGGGCTGTACGATATTTACGATATAGTCATTTATCGCGATATGGTATTTCCAGACTCAACTACGATATCATGTGGCCAAAAATCGTCGATATAGTGGTTTATCGAGTTTCGCCAAAAACTTCAAATATCGAACAAAGATTATCATGAAAAAAGATAATAAATACAATATTGAGCAGTGGAAATAAGCCGACGACAATAAACTAATGTTTTGAGAATCGTTAAATGTTAAAAACGCTTGCACAGTGTCCGCAGCCGTTTTTCCCTGCATCGTGTATGCGTTACTTTTACTTTGTTTTTAGTCGACAGCAAATTGTCAGTTGTTACTACATGTAAAGTTTAGGCCTACTAAACCCTGAAATTTCCCACTATCGCGTCTTATTATAGGTTGTCATATTTTTTAAAAAATAAAAACTCTCGACTTTATTTCTGAAAGCAAGAATAAAACTACCGGTACCTATAAATAGATTATAGGCCAGGAATACTGCAGCCAATCGAATGCTTGAGTGGAAGATAGTCCGGATCATTTAGTACGTCAATGGTTTGAACTTACAATACAAGACTTGAAGACCGCATCTACTTACTTCCGGCACGTGGTATTTGAGAATTATCTCGTACACATGGTCCTAGCAGACGCTTTTAAAACGGTTGTTTTTTTAATTATGGAAAACCTAGCTAGTACTAGTAATCCAATCGAAGAAATTATGGAGGTGGAAGTTGTAGTTGAAAAACAGAAATTAGTACCAAAACGAAAATGCACAAGTCGTGTTTGGCTGTATTTTGGATTCTCGCCAACTGACGTGGAACAAAAAACAATTTACTGTCTGTTTTGTAGTAAGACTATAGCTTCAAAGAGCGGTAATACAAGTAATTTAATTCAACATTTAAAAATTTACCACACAGTTTTTTATAATGAGTTCAATTCCAATGACAACGTGGAGAGTAGGCCTTCCTCGAGTAGCAATGCCAGTGGCAGTAGCACTGCAACTAGAAGTGGTACAGCGTCAACAGGTACAGGACAGGATAAATGCAAAAAGGCAGATCAACAGACCATTCCAAATTGTATGAAATACGAAAAGGGGTCAAAACGATGGATTACCATAACAAACTGTATAACAGAATTCCTCGCCAGTTGTATGCTGCCTTTTCATCTTGTCGAGAAACCAGCATTTAAACTAATGATGAAAGTATTTGACATTCGTTACCAAGTACCAGGAAGGGCTTATTTTTCAAGCATAGCTATTCCAAATTTATATTCCGATTTACAAGAGCGAGTCAAGGAGGAAATGTCAACTGGAGCTATGTTTTATGCTGCAACTACAGATTTATGGTCGAGTAAAACTATGGCACCATACATGAGCTATACAGTGCATTATATTAACAATGATTGGCAGCTAATGACACATCATCTTCAAACTATGTATACACCTGAAGATCACACTGGTAGTATTTTAGCAAACGGTCTAAGGGAGACTCTTGAGTCATGGGATTTGAAAGAAGAATTTCAAGTATGTGTCACAACAGATAATGGCTCAAATATTATCAAAGCCATGGAGTTAAATAATTGGCAACGATTACAGTGTTTTGGGCACAGACTAAACTTAGCTGTCACTAATAGCTTGAATGATAAAAGGGTGGACAGAGCAATAGCTGTTTGTAAGAAAGTGGTCAGTGCATTTGCATATAGTTGGAAGAAGAAGAGAGATCTGACAAAAGCACAGACAGACCTTGACTTACCTCACCATTCTTTAATTACTGCCTGTGAAACCCGTTGGGGTTCCACATTAAATATGATAGGCCGGTTCCTGGAGCAAGAGAAGGCGGTTAAGCAAGTACTATCAGTAGACAGAAAAGGCAGTGATTTACTTCCAAAATGGCAGGACATGGATATTCTAGAGGCTATTTATAAAGCGGTAAAGCCTGTTGCTGATTTCACTGATGCACTTAGTGCCGAACTTCATGTTAGTGTGTCGAGTGTAATACCTGTGCTTCGTCTTTTAAATGATGACATATTAGCCGAAAAAGATGGAAGATGTTGAGATGACAGGAAGCATCAAGAAAAAGATTTTAGATTATATGAATTCAAAATAGCTGTTTGTAAGAAAGTGGTCAGTGCATTTTCATATAGTTGGAAGAAGAAGAGAGATCTGACAAAAGCACAGGCAGACCTGGACTTACCTCACCATTCTTTAATTACTGCCTGTGAAACCCGTTGGGGTTCCACATTAAATATGATAGGACGGTTCCTGGAGCAAGAGAAGGCGGTTAAGCAAGTACTATCAGTAGACAGAAAAGGCAGTGATTTACTTCCAAAATGGCAGGACATGGATATTCTAGAGGCTATTTATAAAGCAGTAAAGCCTGTTGCTGATTTCACTGATGCACTTAGTGCCGAACTTCATGTTAGTGTGTCGAGTGTAATACCTGTGCTTCGTCTTTTAAATGATGACATATTAGCCGAAAAAGATGAAGATGTTGAGATGACAGGAAGCATCAAGAAAAAGATTTTAGATTATATGAATTCAAAATATGCCGATCCAAGTTCCAGGCCAATGCTCAATATTTCAACCTTCTTAGACCCAAGGTTAAATGTAAATACTTCAAAGAAGCATCAGACGAGAAGCTTTTGGTTGAAATAAAAATTCACGAAGAGTGTGTTCTTCTGAAAGTAGAAATTGAGAAATTTTGTGGAGAAAATTTCAGTAAAACGGCAATGGGAGGTCAATCAAGTGGGACAAGCCTAAGTAGTATGTTTAAGAGAAGAAAGAGTAGTTTAGAATCAACTTCAAGTTCAAATACTGATCCTATTAAAATAGAAATTCAAAGATATTTGGCTTATCCAGACTTGGACTATTCAGACAATCCATTATCATGGTGGGCAACTAATGAAAGACTATTTCCTCACTTGTCAGTAATTGCAAGAAAATATTTGTGTATTCCTGCAACTAGTGTGCCTTCTGATAAACTTTTCAGTACCGCAGGAAACATTGTAACCTGTAAAAGAACATGTTTAAACCCTGATAAGGCGAATATGCTGGTATTTCTTGCCAGTAACTTGAAATACAACCAGCCATAAATACCAGCCACAATGATAGATGAACTGTACTTTTATTTATCAATCAGGCATAAGTAATGTCCCCCTTATTTAGTGTTGTGCGGTTTTTAAATTTTCTTTCGGTTTCGGTTTTTCTGGGGCAAAAAAACTCGGTTTCGGTTTTCGGTTTTTTATTCATTTAAAACCTGTATTATAAATGTACTGATTTATAGTTATCTTATACAGCCTACTTGGAAGCCAGAAAAGATATCAAACATAGTGATGTAAATTGTAAACAACAAGGTTTTTTTACTGTTAAGATGACTTTAATTACGACAAGTAAATACAAAGTTACTGTAAAAAAAAAGAAAAAAGATAGTAAGCTGGCACTGCCAGGCAGGATACGCCCACATTTTCGAGACATGGATAGAGAACAAGCAAAACCGAAAGTGATATTTCCTACAATCAAAGGCTATAATTCATTAAATTACAATTTGATATGCGCAAATATCGAAAAGAATCAAGATCTTTAGGTTATAAACATGCATTTCAACTTTCAACAAAATTAGCGTACAAACGGCGGCCATTTTATCTGGCAATTATGGTCCGATTTCCTTGAAATTCAAACTCAACATTCCGTATGGTGAATTGGTGATAGAGTCAAGCGTTTTTTTAAATCGGATAATAATCGTGACCTCCAGAGGGACCATAAGCGATTTTTCGGACAATCAAGGGCTATAATTCAGGAAGTTATGATCTGATATGTACAAATAACGAAAGGAACCAAGATCTTTGGGTTATAACCATGCATTTCAAGTTTCATCAAAATTGAATCAAAATTGTGACCTATACTGGGTACACAACCTTGATATACCATTTTATAACAGTATTCGCGTACACGCGGCGGCCATTTTTTTTGTATGGCAATTTTGTTCCGAATTTTACCGAAATTCAAACTCAACCTTCCTTAGGGTGTAATGGTGATATAATCAAACGATTTTTTAAATCGGATAATAATTGTGACCTCCAGAGGGACCACAAGCTAAACAAAGACGATTTTGCGTATAATCAGGGGCCATAATTCAGGAAGTTACAATCCGATATGCGCAAATATCGAAAGGAACCAAGATCTTTAGGTTATAACCATGCATTTCAAGTTTTATCAAAATCGAAAATTAAAATTGTGACCTCTACTGGGTCCACAACCTTGATATACCATTTTTTAAACAGTATTCGCGTACGAATGACGGCCATTTTGTATGGCAATTTTGGTCCAATTTTTCCGAAATTCGAACTCAACCTTCCTTAGGGCGTAACGGTGATATAATCAAACGATTTTTTTAATCAGATAATAATTGTGACTTCCAGAGGGACCACAAGCTAAACAAAGGCGATTTTACGTATAATCAGGGGCCATAATTCAGAAAGTTACGATCCGATATGCGCAAATATCGAAAGGAACCAAGATCTTTGGGTTATAACCATGCATTTCAAGTTTCATCAAAATCGAATTAAAATTGTGATCTCTACAGGGTCCACAACCTTGATATACCATTTTTTAACAGGATTCGCGGACGAACGGCGGCCATTTTGTATGGTAATTTTGGTCCGATTTTTCCGAAATTTGAACTCAACCTTCCTTAGGGTGTAACGGTGATATAATCGAACGGTTTTTCAAATCGGATAATAATTGTGACCTCCAGAGGTACCACGAGCTAAAATAGGTGATTTTTCGGACAATCAGGGGCCATAATTCAGGAAATTACGTTCCGATAGGCACAAATATCGAAAGGAACCAAGATCTTTGGGTTATAAACATGCATGTCAAGTTTCATCAAAATCGGTTCAAAATTGTGACCTCTATAGGGTCCACAAGCTAAAAACGTGATTTTTCGTACAATCAGGGGCCATAATCCATGAAGTTTTGATCCGATACATGCCAATATCGAAAGCAGCCGAGATCTTTTGGGGATAAACCTATATTTCAAGTTTTGTCAAAATCCGACAAGAATTGTGACCTGTAGAGAGTCCACAAACAATTGTGGACGGACGGACGGACGGACGGACAGGGGCGACGACATAATACGTCCACATGAAAATGTGGGCGTATAAAAACTTATTTTAGGTGCACCTTCAAGTTGGATGTGTTTCCGAATTCAGCAGATATATGTTTTTCAAAAAGATTGCATTATATTTATTACTGTCCATAGAAATGTACTGTCATCCAACCTTTCGTAGAGAGAAAGCCACGGACTTGGAAGACATTTTACTTCTTGAGGAAGCCATTTGTGCCTAATATTGACAACCGGCTAAGGGTTGCATAAAATTTTGGATGATAAACCGAAACGAATTGAGAAATAAATAGTCTAGGCCGTCCAGACTTATTAAACTATTAAACACTCTATACATAGGGGGCCTGGTTGATCTAAAATCAAAACGAAAGTGGTGGTTACATTAAAATTTTGGAATTTATCAAACATTTCCGAAACGAAAAACAGGTAAATTAAAATTTAGGAATTTGGAAAAATAACCGAAACGCATGGTTATTTTTTTGTTTTATCGGTTCGGTTAATATGTAAACACCGCGGTTATTCGGTTAAACCGAAAAACCGCACATCACTACCCTTATTGTGTTGAAACGTTTTTATCCAAAAATGATGTTTTGTCCATTCTAATAAATCTAAAAGAACATGTTTAAAACCTGATAAGGTGAATATGCTGGTATTTCTTGCCAGTAACTTGAAATACAACCAGCCACACTGATAGATGAACTGTACTTTTATTTATCAATCAGGCATAAGTAATGTCCCCCTTATTGTGTTGAAATGTTTTTATCCAAAAATGATGTTTTGTCCATTCTAATAAATCTATTATAAAAATTATCCAAAAATGATGTTTTGTTCATTTTAATAAATCTTATTATAAAAAAAGCAAAGTTTAAAGTGTATGAATAAAGCAAGTCTTACCCACAATTCTTAATCCCACTGCAGTCCGCTTTAAAGCATTTATATTTAATAACAAAGTAACATTATTAAATATCGCGATATTTAACTATATCGTTGAAAAACCAGCGGCTGCCAGGCAGGATACGCCCACATACAAGAGTTGGATAGAGAACAAGCTAAAAAGAAAGTGATTTTTCCTACAATCAAGGACAATAACTCATGAAGTTACAAATCGATATGCGCATATATCGAATGGAACCAAGATCTTTGAATGGGTTATGAACATGCATTTCAAGGTACTTCAAAATCAGATTAAAATTATGACCTCTACAGGGTTCATAACCTTGATAAACCATATTTTTACACAATATTCGCATACAAGTGGCGGCCATTTTGTCCGGCAGTTGTGGTCCGATTTCACAAAATTCAAACTCAACCTTCATTACAATGTAACGATGATATAATCAAATGTTTTTTTAATCGGATAATAATTGTGACCTCCAGAGGGACCACAAGCGAAACAAAGACGATTTTGCGTATAATCAGGAGCCATAATTCAGGGAGTTACGATCCGATATGCGCAAATATCGAAAGGAACCAAGATCTTTGGGTTATAACCATGCATTTCAAGTTTCATCAAAATCGAATTAAAATTGTGATCTCTACAGGGTCCACAACCTTGATATACCATTTTTTAACAGGATTCGCGTACGAACGGCGGCCATTTTGTATGGTCATTCTAGTCCGATTTTTCCGAAATTTGAACTCAACCCTCCTTAGGGTGTAACGTTGATATAATAGAACGGTTTTTCAAATTGGATAATAATTGTGACCTCCAGAGGTACCACAAGCTAAAATAGGTGATTTTTCGGACAATCGGGGGACATAATTCAGGAAATTACGTTCCGATAGGCACAAATATCGAAAGGAACCAAGATCTTTGGGTTATAACCATGCATTTCAAGTTTCATTAAAATCGAATTAAAATTGTGACCTCTACAGGGTCCACAACCTTGATATACCATTTTTTAACCGTATTCGCGTACGAATGGCGGCCATTTTGTATGGCAATTTTGGTCCAATTTTACCGAAATTCGAACTCAACCTTCCTTAGGGTGTAACGATGATATAATCAAACGATTTTTTAAATCGGATAATTATTGTTACCTCCAGAGGGACCACAAGCTAAACCAAGGTGATTTTGCGTATAATCAGGGACCATAATTCAGGAAGTTACGATCCGATATGCGCAAATATCGAAAGGAACCAAGATCTTTAGGTTATAACCATGCATTTCAAGTTTCATCAAAATCGAATTAAAATTGTGATCTCTACAGGGTCCACAACCTTGATATACCATTTTTTAACAGTATTCGCGTACGAACGGCGGCCATTTTGTATGGTAATTTTGGTCCGATTTTTCCGAAATTTGAACTCAACCTTCCTTAGGGTGTAACGGTGATATAATCGAACGGTTTTTCAAATCGGATAATAATTGTAACCTCCAGAGGTACCACGAGCTAAAATAGGTGAATTTTCGGACAATCAGGGGCCATAATTCAGGAATTTACGTTCCGATAGGTGCAAATATCGAAAGAAACCAAGATCTTTGGGTTATAAACATGCATATAAAGTTTCATCAAAATCGGTTCAAAATTGTGACCTCTATAGGGTCCACAAGCTAAAAACGTGATTTTTCGTACAATCAGGGGCCATAATCCATGAAGTTTTGATCCGATACATGCCAATATCGAAAGCAGCCGAGATATTTTGGGGATAAACCTATATTTTAAGTTTCGTCAAAATCGGACAAGAATTGTGACCTGTAGAGAGTCCACAAACAATTGTGGACGGACGGACGTCCGGACGGACGGACGGACAGGGGCGACGACATAATACGTCCACATGAAAATGTGGGCGTATAAAAATGCCAATATCGATATCGTTCCTTTTTGCAATATCGTACAGCCCTAGTAAAAAGGCAAGGCTACTTCTGAAAAGTTAAACAATGGCAGTGGATATTCAACCGTAAACGGCACTTTACTCAATTTACTATTTCACCTTAACTTCCGTTTGACATGCGCAGTTCTCTGATCCGTGGACTTAGCAGTTTTCACTTTTGCAATGATGCCTAACCCTAACCCTAACCCATGACCCTACCCCTACCCCAAAACCTAACCCAAACCCTTACCCTAACCATAACCCCCATTCGTTCTTTGTCTAACCTTACTACTTTCTGTTTCTTATATAGGACGAAATAGCCATACTTGGATTTCTACGGTAGAACCGAGAGAATTAGTTTTAAAAGCAAATAAAATAAATGTAAATTGTAGAAAAACATTTAGAATATTTTTCTATTTCGGTCAAGGGCTCATTTCTGTGGATTTTGGTTTTTAATTTAAGTACCAAGACGGTCAGTGGTTTACGTTTTTTTCCGTAAAACCGTGCTTCTGCGCCAAACTTGAAAGACGAAGTTACCGTTCTTGTGGAATATATCAAGAATCGCACAACTGCACATGTCGAATGGAAGTGTCGCACAAGTGCGCATGTCGAATGGAAGTTGATATTTTACCAATTACACACGATGTATATATACGTCATTACGATACAATAGCGTTAGTAAACAGGGTACCTTATACGGCTATATATCCACTACCAGTACCTTAAAGATGATATTTGTGTTTTTATAACGTAGTGGATATATAGCCGTAAACGGTACCCTATTTACTAACGCTATTGCACCGTAAATCGCAATGACGTATATATACATCGTGTGTGATTGGTTAAATAATAACTTGCGTTCATGCGCAGTTTATATATTCCACAAGAACGGTAACTTCGTCTTTCAAGTTTGGCGCAGAAGCACGGTTTTACGGAAAAAAACGTTAACAACTGACCGTCTTGGTACTTAAATTAAAAACCAAAATCCACAGAAATAAGCCCTTGACCGAAATAGAATAATTTTCTACAATTTACATTTATTATTTTATTTTCTTCTAAAACAAATTCATTGGGTTTTACCGTAGAAATCCAAGTAAGGCTATTTCGTCCTATATAAGAAACGGAGAAAGTAGTAAGGTTAGACAAAGAACGATTGGTGGTTATGGTTAGGGTAAGGGTTTGGGTTAGGTTTTGGGGTTGGGTTAGGGTTAGGGTTAGGGTTCGGCATCATTGCGAAAACTGCTGAAAACTGCTAAGTCCACAGATCAGAGAATTGCGCATGTCAAACGGAAGTTACGGCGATATAGTAAATAGAGTAAAGTGCTGTTTACGGTTGAATATCCACTGCCTTTTTATAAATGTCTATTTTCTCACTTGTCCGCATGTTTATCTGTAGATTTATGTTTTGCGTGTAGTGCGTTCCTCCTGCACTTACTACTAATAATCTAATAGAAAGAGAAATGGGGTTTAACATCCACTCGACAGTGACAAACGTCATTTCAGTATTAACCGAGATAGGCTAGAGATGTCAGACAAGGGCTGTGTTGGTTACACATGCTTTTTGCTACCAGGCATAATTTAATGTCGTCATCTAGACAGAAATGGTTTGTTACCAATTTATAAGCCAGCCAATAAGTCCTCAATTATTATCGTCGACGTTTTTATTCTCTTACCCAAATCAAAGAGGGAACGGTAGTCAATTTAAAGTCTTGAGTCGGTTTCGCCTACCTTGTAAATCAGATTTCGTAATATATAGCATTTCGTAACAAGTATAGCAATATAAAATCTTCAAAATATGAAACACGAATATTACATCGGGCATAATTTATCATGCCTGGTCAAAAAATCAGGTGACCGTTTGAAACGCTCGAATCACTATTTTAATATAACAAAATTTAAAAATGAGACTATATCGACATTTAAACGTATATGGGGTATGTAATTTTATTAATTGGGGTATGTAATTGCGATTGATAAAGTGGATGTTTGTCGATTTTGTATCGGGGAAATCTTCATCCATACCTAGTGTTATTGTAGCAGGCCGAAAAGAGAACTTCCGTTGGGTTCGACAAGGGCACATAACTCTCATTGCAGGTGCTTGAATTCGGTGCTGCGGTGGTAGAAGTGAAGTACTGTTTTGTTTTTGGTACGGTATTTGTGTATTTTTTAAGAATATAAATTATTAATATAATAATACCAGTGTTAAAATTTCTAAAGAAACCGTATAATTCGTAATTTTATAAATGATGTCATTGTCTTGTTGACACTGAATAAACCCATTTAATTGCCGCGTCTGAATATTAATTTTATTATATTATTATTAATTATACGTTTCACCATCAAGGTTTGTATAATCTGTATCTATTATTGCTGATCGTGCTCTTTTTTATGTCAGAATCTGACTGTCAAATATTACACTCCTTGTTATTATTTATAATGATTGAAAGTTCATTAAAATCAAGCTTGCACAGAAAAAGTTATTATTTAAGTCTAGATAAATAAGGTACCTGATTAAACTTAAAGTGATTTAAAGTTGACCTGAAAAACTAATCTTTGATTCTTTGGAACCATAAATGGACAAAAATGGGTCAAACTGAAAATGCGATAGAGAGAAATGGGGTTTAAGGTCAACTCAACACAAACTAGGTCATTTCGGGACTAACGTAAGTTTTTCAATTTTTATTTCAATAATTCGCTTGCGCATAGGGGTCTTTAGTTTTAGTAGTCACTATATAGTGGGAGGAAACTGGAGTGCCCGGGGGAAACCCACGAGGTTGAGAAGGCGCCCCTATCTCCATGTCACATACGCTCACACTAGGGTCCAAACCACAGCCGCAAGCCAGAGGTGGCTGGCCAGCTAGAGGTCAAAGTGTGGCACTTTAGACCACTAGGCCATCCCTACCCCCTAACTCAAAAAGCAAAATCAGTAGACTACGAATGTGCATAAACTGATTTGTAAACATTCATTTATAAAAATATTTAATTGTCATTTCTAAACAGTTTTGTTTGTCAAAAAATTTTAAAACAGTTTTGTTTGTCCATCAACAAGCCTTGAAATAAGGCACCTGTCACTGACAAGAGTACCTGACATTTTCAACTTAGTGCCAGACATGTATTAATAATATCATTAAAAAAGACAATTCAGTGCCGGACAAAATGACAGGCACCACTGCCAGAGGTTTAGTGCCTGACAAACCCTGAATCTGTGCCTGACATTGTCAGTGACAGGTGCCTTATTTCAAGGCTTGTCCATCAAAGTTTTTTTTTTTTTTGCGATAGCACGATTTACCCAAATCCACCCAAATTTAAAACAAATCCACCCAAATCTTCCCAAATCCACCAATTTTTCAACTCATATAATAATGATTTTTGTCTATATTTGATGATATACCGTCTTTATGCCAAATGTGCATTTTTAATTTAAAATTGTAAGATTTTTGTTTCAAAAATATCCCTCAAAATGCAATTTCCAAACAAGTGATTTCGTGCAATAAACGAGTTATGTCCCTTGGTTACTATTTCCAAACTTGCTTGGAAATCGCATTTTGAGGGGGATTTTGACACCAAAATGTTACGACTGTTATTAAATATGACAATTTGGCAAATATCGATATAAATTATTGTCTTATAGGTTGAAAAACTGGTGGGTTTTGGTAAATCGTGCAACCCGTTTTTATACGCCCACATAGAAATGTGGTCGTATATTGCCGTCGCCCCCGTCCGTCCATCCGTCGTCCACAATTTATTGTGAACTCTCTAGGGGCCAAAATTAATATCCGATTGTCTATAAATTTATACACAGTATTTAAGATCAGGAGAGGAAGACCCTATTGATTTTCAGCGATTTCCGATAATTGCTGTCAGAGTTATGGCCCTTGATCACTTCAAAAAGTATTGTGAACGCACTAGAGGCTAAAGTTAATATCCAATTGACTGTAAATTTATACACAGTGTTTTAGGTCATCAGAGGAAGTCCCCTATTAATTTTCAGCGATATCCGATAATTACTGCCAGAGTTATGGCCCTTGATCACTTTGAAAAATCTTGTGAACGCTCTAGAGGCTAAAGGTAATATGCGATTTAATTTTATATTAATACACAGTGCTTACGGTCATGAGACGAAGAAACCTAGGGATTATCAGCGATATCCGATAATTACTGCCAGAGTTATGGCCCTTGATCACTTTGAAAAATCTTGTGAACGCTCTAGAGGCTAAAGGTAATATTTGATTGACTTTAAATTTATACACAGTGTTTAGGGTCATGAGACGAAGAATCCTATTGATTTTCAGCGATTTCTGATAATTTCTGTCAGAGTTATGGCCCTTGATCACTTCAAAAAATCTTGTGGACGCTCCAGAGGCTAAAGTTAATAACCGATTGACTTAAAATTTATACACAGTGTTGAGGGTCATGAAACGAAGAAGCCTAGGGATTTTCAGCGATTCTCGATAATTACTGTTAGAGTTATGGCCCTTGATCACTTCAAAAAATCTTGTGGATGCTCTAGAGGCTAAAGTTAATATCCGATTGACTTGAAATTTATACACAGTATTGAAGGTCATGAGACGAAGAAGCCTATCGATTTTCAGAATATTAAGTGTTTCGAATACTAAACATTAGCATGGAGGAGAACTTTATCAAAGCCAAACAAATTCGAATGATTTTCTGATAATTAAATAATGAGTTGTTACTTGTTATATGATTTTAGTGTATTATAAATGTTTCATTACTGAAAAAAGTTAAATATGCGACAACTCTTGTTGACTGCCCGGACGATTTAGCTGCTGTGGGCATATGTTTTGTTGCCGGGCAACCTATCTTTTTGTAATTTCTGAACAGTTTTGTTCTTTGAAATATGCAAACTGTCCAAATTAAATGATACAATCACTTGTGTCTCAGTCTACATCAGAAGTAAAACCCTTGTTCATTACAGTGCCTCATTTCAAATCACGCTAAGAGCATTAAGTGGATGCTGGGTTCTTGGTTTTAATATTGTCACAGTAACATATGACATATTTTTTTTATGTTAAAGACTGTGGACTATATATTGAATTAAGGGTACACCTCTTAATTTAATATACACATTGTTATCTATTTAACCATTCAGTTCTACATTTTAACACTTGAATTTTATTGCCAAATGATAATAAATATTGGTATTTTTGACTTAAGATATTTGACATTGTTTACCCAATAGGTATGTATTTCTTCTCATTTTATTTTTAAACACAATATGATAGATGGATATTCTATTACATAAATATTACCCTTCTTCAGGCAGCATGTAAATTATACAATATATGACATTACATATATGTGGCATTGTACATAAAGACCCCAAAGAGTTATACAGGACTTTAGCTTAAAGCGGAAATTTCAAATTTTTAAGTTATATTTTTAAAATTTATTTAAAAAAAGACTTAAAATAGATGGTATCTATAAATAGTCCTACCTTGTTAAAGAATAATCCTATAATTCAATATTGCCGGCTGAGAAATGGACAAAAATATCATTTTCAACTTCAAATTCCAACGTTGGGAGATGACCGGTCCCTGTTGTCTCTAATGAAAACAAGGGAGGTAATTGTGTTTTTTCCTGTGTCAATGATTTTTAAGGGTGGAAAATAATGCCCATGATTGTATGATAGTGAGTTGTCGATAACTGATTGAGCAAAGACATAGAAATAATTATGTTTTTACTTTCTTAGAAAATTTGAAATTCTTGCTTTAAGTTTAGATTCATGGTGTGTGCCTTGCTTTCAATGGCATTGTAAATAACATTGGGAAACATCCATAATTACTTGAGTTAAAGTAACACAGAAAGTCCTGTTTGAAACAAAAAACAATATGTGGCTATATTATAAGATTAACAAATTTATTTATTTTGATATTTTTCAGTCTGTAGGCCTGTATCATAAAAGCCAAAATGAGTGTCAAAAGTACAACTGCTATATTGTCAAAACTAAGAGCTTTAATGAGGAATACAAAGTATGTTTGTGAACCCCTTCAGGCATACATTGTACCTACAGGAGACGCACACCAGGTAAACAAAGTTAATCAGACGCTAATAATATTATTGAAATTGCAATCTGTCCAATATAAATTTTGAAATATGCATTTTATTTATCTGGTATGATTATATTAGAATTAATTACAGTATGTGCAAAAGTTGAAATCAATTAGTCTACAAATCCTTTAGCGGGATACAGTTACCAGTTACATTGTCATTTAAACTCCCTCTTTATCTTTTTTTTTTACTTCAGAGTGAATATGTGGCTGATAGTGATAAAAGAAGAGATTATATATCAGGTTTTACAGGCTCGAGTGGTTAGTTCTTAACATTTCTTTACAGATATGTACATGTAGTGCAAACTATCGATTGTTATACATAAAAGTTGTGTCTACTATTTAAATACTTAATGGCTAAATGCCACTTAAACAGTAGTATGCTTCCCTGTGTACAAACTGAATGATTTGATGATATATTTAGTCTAAAAACATATTGAAACTAATTAATCTATATCAAAAATTGCTCCAAATATAGGTACAGCGATAGTAACCGATTCTAAAGCTGCCTTATGGACTGATGGTAGATATTTTTTACAAGCAGAGAAGCAACTGGATACTAATTGGATATTAATGAAAGATGGTAAAGTTTAATTTTGATTTTGTTTAATTTGGGTTACTGTAATATTTTTGCATCGTTTGTATTTGAAACAATTGGACCAACAGCCACAGGGTATACAGTGTTACTTCTGTCCATCATGAAGCAGTCGTGTAAACAATTTATTACTTTGACTGCTTTTTCAAATGAAGAATTTCTTGAAATTGAAATGATTAAAAAAAAGTAACATCGAAGCTATTGGATCAAGACATGATAAATTCAGACTGCCGAGACAAAAAAATGTATTTATCCTAAAATTTAATTTCAGCTTTAATTTAACTGATTCACAATTAACTGTTTTCTTTCTCTTTTTTTTTCAGGTATACCAGATACCCCGACACAAGCAGAATGGCTGACAAAGGTACGTGGATAAAGGCCAACACAAGTTTTCCTAGCTATATTTCAAATTTTTATATGCCCACATTTTCATTTGGACTCTTCACGTATATTGTCGCCGCCCCTGTCCATCCACAATTGAACACACTTAAGGTCACAATTTTTATCCAATTTCAATGAGACTTGAAATATAGGTTTATCACCATACGATCTCGGTTCCTTTTGACATTTGCATATATCATATCATAACTTCATGGATAATGGCCCCTGATTGTACAAAAAATCACATTTTATGCTTGTGAACACTGATAATTAACAAAATTGCCATTTTAGCTTGTGGTCCCTCTGGAGGTCACAATTATTATCCGATTTAAAAACAGATTTGATTATATTACCGTTACCCTGTAAGAAAGGTTGAGTTCGAATTTTCCAAAAATCCAACCCAAACTGCGGGACAAAATGGCCGCCGCTTGTACGTGAATAGTGTAAAAATATGGTATATCAAAGTTGTGGATCCTGTCGAGGTCACAATTTAAATCCGATTTTGATGTAACTTGAAATGCATGTTTATCACCTAAAGACCTTGGTTCCTTTCGATATTTACGCATATATTGTATTGTAACTTTATGAATTATGGCCCTTGATTGTAGGGAAAAAGCTCTTTCTTTTTAGCTTAATCTCTATCCATCTCTCTTATGTGGGCGTATCTTGCCTGGCAGCCACTGGTTTTATAAGAGTACAGTGTTTGACTAATATATTCTGGTCCCTGTCCATTTCAGACTTTACCTGTAGGAGGACGTGTTGGTGTAGACCCTTTCATGTTATCTGTGGGTGAGAAATATTCCATATTCATTATCTAATTTAAGATACATCATGTAAGATTTAGATAAAGAACTAGCCATTCTTGCTATAATAGTTCGAAAGTAGACTAATGTAAAATGAATAATTTGAAAATTTCATTCAAATTACTCTATAGGTTTTTATACGCCCACATTTTCATGTGGACGTATTATGTCGTCGCCCCTGTCCGTCCGGACGTCCGTCCGTCCGTCCACAATTGTTTGTGGACTCTCTACAGGTCACAATTCTTGTCCGATTTTGACGAAACTTAAAATATAGGTTTATCCCCAAAAGATCTCGGCTGCTTTCGATATTGGCATGTATCGGATCAAAACTTCATGGATTATGGCCCCTGATTGTACGAAAAATCACGTTTTTAGCTTGTGGACCCTATAGAGGTCACAATTTTGAACCGATTTTGATGAAACTTGACATGCATGTTTAAAACCCAAAGATCTTGGTTCCTTTCGATATTTGCACCTATCGGAACGTAAATTCCTGAATTATGGCCCCTGATTGTCCGAAAATTCACCTATTTTAGCTCGTGTTACCTCTGGAACTTACAATTATTATCCGATTTGAAAAACCGTTCGATTATATCACTGTTACACCCTAAGAAAGGTAGAGTTCAAATTTCGGAAAAATCGGACCAAAATTACTATACAAAATGGCCGCCGTTTGTACGCAAATACTGTTAAAAATGGTATATCAAGGTTGTGGACCCTGTAGAGATCACAATTTTAATTCGATTTTGATGAAACTTGAAATGCATGGTTAGAACCCATAGATCTTGGTTCCTTTCGATATTTGCGCATATCGGATCGTAACTTCCTGAATTATGGCCCCTGATTATACGCAAAATCGTCTTCTTTAAGCCTGTGGTCCCTCTGGAGGTTACAATAATTATCTGATTTAAAAAATCGTTTAATTATATCACCGTTACACCCTAAGGAAGGTTGAGTTTGAATTTCAGAAAAATGGGACCAAAATTGCCATACAAAATGGCCGCCATTCGTACGCAAATACTGTTAAAAAATGGTAAATCAAGGTTGTGGATCCTGTAGAGGTCAAAATTTTAATTCGATTTTGATGAAACTTAAAATGCATGGTTATAACCCAAAGATCTTGGTTCCTTTCAATATTTGCGCATATCGAATCGTAACTTCCTGAATTATGGCCCCTGATTATACGCAAAATCGTCTTGGTTTAGCTTGTGGTCCCTCTGGAGGTTACAATAACAAACCAATTTGAAAAATCGTTTGATTATATCATCGTTACACCCTAAGGAAGGTTGAGTTCAAATTTCGGAAAAATCAGACCAAAATTACCATACAAAATGGCCGCCGTTCGTACGCGAATACTGTTAAAAAATGGTATATCAAGGTTGTGGACCCTGTAGAGATCACAATTTTAATTCTATTTTGATGAAACTTGAAATGCACGGTTATAACCCAAAGATCTTGGTTCCTTTCGATATTTGCGCATATCGGATCGTAACTTCCTGAATTACGGCCCCTGATTATACGCAAAATCTTCTTTGTTTAGCTTGTGGTCCCTCTGGAGGTCACAATTATTATCTGATTTAAAAAATCGTTTGATTATATCACCGTTACACCCTAAGAATGTTGAGTTCGAATTTCATTTCGGGAAAATTCGGAACAAAATTGTACGCGTTTGTACGCGAATACTGTTCCTTTCGTTATTTGCACATATCAGATCATAACTTCCTGAATTATGGCCCCTGATTGTCCGAAAAATCGCCTATGGTCCCTCTGGAGGTCACGATTATTATCTGATTTAAAAAAACTTGACTCTATCACCGTTACACCATACGGAAGGTTGAGTTTGAATTTCAGGGAAATCAGACCATAATTGCCAGACAAAATGGCCACCGTTTGTACACTAATAGTATTAAAATATGGTATATCAAGGTTGTGGACCCAGTATAGGTCACAATTTTAATTCGATTTTGATGAAACTTGAAATGCATGTTTATAACCTAAAGATCTTGATTCTTTTCGATATTTGCGCATATCAAATTGTAATTTAATGAATGATGGCCTTTGATTGTAGGAAAAATCACTTTCGATTTTGCTTGTTCTCTAACCATCTCTCGAAAATGTGGGCGTATCCTGCCTGGCAGTGCCAGCTTACTATCTTTGAAGGTTTGACAGACGTGTGCAATAATCTAACCACGGTCCTGGTTGATTGAAGCTAAGTCTGGGTTCGTCTGGGTCCGCCATATTGATTAAATCAAAGTATCGCTGATACGTTTTAATCTGTTTAATATCGGAGAAATCTGAATCGAGAGTTGATTAAGGCCTGGATCAGTTAATTAATGTCTAATTAATACTTTAGAAAACATTTCAGGCCCAAAGAAAGACCTGCAATAAACTTAAAATAAACTTAAAGGCCTAAGGTCCAAACAGAAAAAATTAAATTGCCATCACTTTTTGATATTTAAGATAAATGGAAACCACTACATAAATCTTTGAAAGCTAATGGCTACATTTTAGTACCTGTTGATCAAAACTTAGTTGATATAATTTGGAATGATCAACCTGAACCTCCAAACAATCCACTGATTATTTTGCCAGTTGAATATACAGGTATGTAATAATTCATAACTCACGAGAAAAGTAAGCATTTGTTAATACCACTGGCATGGTCTAGCTAGAAATTGTTTGAAATCATAAATATAATGTCCCATGTATCACAAGAAAACTTATTCATTAAGATGCATACTAAGTGGTTTTACCTCTCTGATTGAAAAATATTACATTTGTATACACTTACGGTACAAGTGACTGTACATTGTCCTTATACTCCATCAATATACATATCATCATGTTAAACATATTGAGAAGGTGTTTCCTGTTTTATGTCAGTCCAACGATAAACATTATTAGGCTTTTTTATTGACTTGCCAAATCAATTTAGTGGAGACTGATATGTGAGAGTATAGTCAATCTCAAAGTACTTTGGCGAGGTCGTTAAATGTGCCTATTAGCTGTAAACAATTCTTGTGGCTGGACATTGTCGAAAAAAGCCTGTGATTGCCCAATCAAATCTTCAAATTGCATCTAGAGGTGATTTTGCGATTTGTGGTAATCACTTCGGGCCTGGTCTTGCATGTGTCATAGTCATAGTGTAAATATGCTTGTACAGTAGTGCTGAGAAACAACTGTTGTTATGATGTAGCGCTTTTAAAATGAAAAGATAATAATGAAAATATTGATTTATTGTAATAACATTATACATATTTTCCAGGATTAAGTTGGCAAGAAAAAGTGAAGAAAGTTCAAGACAAATTACTAGAAAAGAACTGTTATGCTTTTGTATTAACAGCTTTAGATGAAATAGCATGTAGGTACAAGTCTGGCCTTATTATTATGTTATTAATATTTACTTTATACAAGTATCAGGGGACACTGACTGACTGAATTGTTACAAAATTTGACAGTAAACACAAGTAGGACAAGGGGTGCCTGTAAAAATTTGTGGATTCACTACGTCTTCCAAATCTTGTGGCTTTTCTCAAAACTCTCTAATTTTTCTGCCACTGCTAGGCCAAATATGCAAGAAAATGAATTCTCTTAAAAGTTATTGTCACTGGTAGCCGTGGAATTTGGCCTTTATACGAGGATATGCTTTATATTATCTATATAAAAATGATAAAATATTGAATGTATGCTATTGATAAAACTGGTTTATAATTTCAGGGTTGTTTAATTTAAGAGGATCTGATATCATCTATAATCCAGTGTTTTTCTCCTATACTGTAATAACAAGAGATAAAGTACAGTAAGTTTTACAATTTATTCTGCACTGATATATCTAGAGACAGAGAGAAATGGGATTTAACCTCCACTAGGTCATTTTGGGACTAACATATGGTTTAATTTTATTTCAATAATTCGCTGGCTCATAGCTGTCTTTAGCACTGGGTGGAAACTGGAGAACCCAAGAGTTTGGACAGGTAACCCCAACCCTTGTCATGTACAACTGGGTAATCAAAACCACGCCATTTGACTCAATGACAGACCTTATGATACAATGCTCATGCACTAACCATTTGGTCATGCTAAGGCTAACTAGAGATAAGCAATCTGATTGCTAAATGCTTTACTATAATGTTATATCTAGACAAAAGAAAGTATACTGTTATTTGCTTGAGTTTTTACATTAGGTGTCATTTTATTTCAGTATATTTATTGATGATTCTAAGCTACAGAATGGTGTCTCAGAGCACCTCAAGTTAAATAATAGCGCCCAAAGGAATGGTACTTCAATAGAAAAGCATGAGTATAACACTATCAAAGATTTTCTTACAAATTTACAGACTACTACTGACAAAAAGATATGGGTAAGATATTGCTTGATTAAAACAGTAACACACAAATATTAAATGGAAGAGAAAAGTAAAATTCCGGTCAAAGAATTACAACAACCTATTGATTTATGATTTGAATGCAAGTAAAGTTCTTCTCTGGTTTAAGTATTGTAAAAGAAATGTATTAATGTATGAAATTTATTATCTAACCAATGTGTGTTTTTATTACAGAGACAAAAGATGACAATAAAACCATTTATACTCAATATTTTTTGCTTTTTCAATTTTAATTAATTTCAGATTAGTGAGAAATCTAGTTTTGCCCTACACAGTACCATACCAAAGGTAAGAGTCTTTTTTCTTTTTTAATATATGAGGCAGGGTATGCTTAATTTTCTAGGACACCTGATCCTACTTGTTGTTTTAGAAGCTAGGAATATATTTTAATAGTACTTGGTACACACAATCTTTGATTAGCTTGAAATCATAAATTAAAGCTTATTTTATTACTTTTTAAAAATTCTGTTTCATTTTTACTATAGACAAAAAGAAATCATGATCCGTCCCCAGTTGCCTTATTTAAAGCAATTAAAAATAAAACTGAGATAGAAGGTATGAAGAATGCTCAGGTAAGTTATGGAAATTAAATGGGATTTAACATCCTACTGTTCTGCTCCGAACTGGTCTAATGCAGATGGACATGCGCAATACAGTGCGCTCTGAGGGAAATTTTGCCTAGACAGCTGCACTGCAGCCTGCTCTTATATCGAATTCCAACTGTCAAGGGGTCTTTTACCTGCTCCCAAATGTGTACACGGGACCTTGGTTTTCCGCCTATCTAAACGACTTTACAGCTGTCCTTGCCAGGCCCTCCGTCCTGCATCACTGACAGGGGGGAACCAAGCCAGAACATCTGGCTGAATAAGTAAATTACAAAAAGGGTGGTAATCTTATGAATGTTTCAGATTTACTCTTTGAAGATTTTAACAGATAATATTTCACTCACTTACAATAAATTATAGCAGATAAACTTTAACATTTCATAATTCACCACTTTTTCTTCAAATTCTTTCACTATTAGTCACTGGAGATTATAGATAATGTGTACTCAAAACAAAGGCCACAGCTGCGCTTGGGCAGTGACAAACATCAGGAAAAACACAGAATTTGCTGTATATTCCATGTAATATGGGATGAATAGGAATTTCAAGCCTGAATGTATAACGTATCCACAATGCAATGCTTTACACCATCAGACCAAACTAACTAGCCGATCTATGATAACATATAAAGTCCTTCAATAACATTTAAAGATCGGATATGTTTATCTTACAGATAAAAGATGCTGTGGCTTTATGTGAATTTTTCTGCTGGCTAGAAAAACAGGTAAATGGGTTTTAAAATATATGTAGACATAGAATTGATCAAATCATAAAGATGACGCAACATTCTGTTGTTTTACCGTTTTTACTATAATAATTAAAAATAAATAATGAAAACAAAATATGCCGAAAATCTCAGTCAAATTGCTTCACTCTGAACCAAGTATATTAGTGATTCAATTTTAGTCTAGCCTCGATCGTCTTTACTAACATTGGTAAGATAATAAACAATGTCTTGATTATCAATTTTTACGTTAAATTATCTTTCACAAAATGTATAAAATCCACTAAATATCGTAGGCTAACGGTGGTATCGAGAGTTGAATATGGTCTAGATAAGTTAATTAATGATTAATTAATGATATTAATAACAGCTCAGGCCTAAAGAAATTTGAATTATTTACCTTTGTAAAGTTACATTGCCAATCTATAGATGACTTGTATCAGTATTAGAAGTATAATATTATATGAAGAGTGCAATAGAGGTATAAAAGTATTTTATTTGGTATTTAAGCTGGTCGGATAGCCGTGGCGATAGAGAGGCGGCTTCTCACCAATGCAACGAGGGTTCAATCCCAGCTCAGGGCAAGAACTTTATCATTGTAAGTGAGAGGGATATTCGGTCTCCCGTTCGATCAAACAGATTTCCCCCCCCCCCCCCCCCCCCCGAGTTCTTCGGTTTCTTCCTGCAGTAATGATCGAAATCATTCGCACGATCTGTGCCAAAGGCCAAATTGGAAAAAGGCCTCAAGCCTAATTTGCTACCCTTGTAAAATGACGCGATTATTATTATTATAAGGTACCATCTGGTGATATTACAGAAATAACAGCAGCCAATAGGCTAGAACAATTTAGAAGGTAAGTTTAACTTTACTTATAAATGATCCCATAACACCTATACCTATAGGCCATGTAGTGTGTTGTGAGGGGCTTTGCTTTTTCCAGGACAAGACATTGTTCCTAACCAGTAACCAGACCCTTTGTTCTGCACCATCAAAAAGGGAAACCTTGCAGAAAAACCCTGAGGAACGCTCTTGACTAACACCAAGTATCATAATAGGCTGTTGATCAATGATTCATTGGTAAAATTACAGTGTGCTTTATTATCACAAGCATAGGAAGTTAATTTTTATTACCATTATATTATATTTTTCAGGGAACAAGCTGATTTTGTTAGTTTAAGCTTTGATACTATTTCTAGTTCCGGTGCAAATGGTGCCATTATCCATTACAAGTAAGAAGTACTTTCATATACATATATTAACACTGCATCAGTGGTTGGTGCATACACCTACAATTTGTTTATGAACACTCTACAGGTCACAATTTTATCCGATTTTGATGAAACTTGAAATATAGGTTTATCTCACAAGATATATACATTAATAAGCCAATAATTAATAAAAACAAATTAATCATTATAGATCGTAAACCACTCAAGGTGACATTTCCATCTTGGTATGTGCATTACTAACATATTAATGTCAGGGTTCATCCCTTAAATCTCTACAAAATGGCAGCTTTGTTGATTGTCAAAAAGGTTTTCCTTGTAAAGATAGGTTTTTGGTAACAAATTATTCAGTTTATAGTTATGTTTTGTAGATCACATCTGTTACAGCCCCAATACCACTTTTGTTGTAACTGAATAATATGTCCCAATCTTTATTCTGGTAAACAAATTGTACTATTTTAAAATATTCCAATTAATAAATGATACAAATTTCATCTTAACACACCTAAATTTAAAAATTGGAAAAATTCAACTACATGCCGTAACATGGTTTGAAAGGCTTTACGTAAACACTTTCAAATGCAACTTGGATTTAAACATTTTCGAACCCTCTGGACAAGTAAGATAGGTTGTAATGGATAGTTTACTCAACAGGTGGGACACTTAAACATCTAGTAGTTAGAATAAGGCTAATTTTTTTTTCTGAACCTGTCAAGCCAGTAAGAGTGGTATTGTCCCTTTAAAGAAATATATCCTTGATATAATTACTTTAAAATTGATATATTATGATTGTTGAAATTGTAAATTGAGGTGTTATTTATTTAGACCGACAGAAGAAAGTGATAAAGTTATTACAACAGATCAGATATATTTGTGTGATTCTGGGGCTCAATACAAGTGAGTACATATGATTAGTATTTTTATGGCACAATACTTGTTTATTTAATGCAAAATATTTATGTAAAATAAAAGATATTTATATAGTTTAACATATATTTTACTTTAGGCATAACAAATTTTTATACGCCCACATTTTCATGTGGACGTATTATGTCGTCCGTCCCGTCCGTCCCCAATTGTTTGTGGACTCTCTACAGGTCACAATTCTTGTCCGATTTTGAGGAAACTTGAAATATAGGTTTATCCCCAAAAGATCTCGCCTGCTTTTGATATTGTCATGTATCGTATCAAAACTTCATGGATTATGGCCCTGATTGTCCGAAGAATCACCTATTTTAGCTCGTGGTACCTCTGGAAGTCACAATTATTATACGCTTTGAAAAATCCTTCTATTTAATCCCTGTTACACCCTAAGGAAGGTTGTATTGTCCAAAAAATCCTGAATTGTCTGATTATCAGTATGTCATTTACTCTTACATTATTTACAGAAATGGTACTACAGATACTACTAGAACAGTTCATCTAGGTGTTCCTACAAAATATCAACAGGTATTATTCATTTCTCTTGTATTGTTGCACATTAGATATAAAACTACTATATTTACTAAGTGATCACTTGTCAAGAAATGAATAGTGGATATGTATAAACTTTTAAATTTACAGGAGTGTTTCACAAGAGTCTTAAAAGGTCATATCGGTTTAGCCACAGCAGTTTTTCCTAATGGAGTTAAAGGTATGAATAATTATATTCTAAAAGCTATTAAGAGATCCAATCTGATTAAAACACAGATTTCGTTTTTTAAAGTTCAAAATTTTGATTTAATAGTCTTTACCCCACTAGGATCCTGTATGTTGTTGTACAACCAGCGTTCTGGTTGATGTGGGGGATAAGCCTATGAAAAGGTCTTTTGTGGTGAGTTCTTGTTGTGTGGGGTGCAGAACTGTGGGTAGACATTCACAGCGAAGAAAAAACAAAAGTTGTATTTCCAAATTCCAAATTGAAACATCAATGCTGATTACGATATTGTAAAAACTATAACAAATCTTTGTTTAGTCCCTATATTGTACAAACCATAACAGATCTTTGTTTTGTTACAATACTAAAATAACCAGAATAGATCTTTGTTTTGTTAACGAATGTTGTAAAAACTAAAACAGATCTTTGTTCAGTTGTCATATCGTACAAACTATAACAGATCTTTGTTAAGCATTTATTCTGCTTACGATAAGAATTGAACTGAACACATTACATTTCCTTTCTTTATTTGTACAAACAGGTCACATGTTGGATACATTAGCTAGAAGTTCTTTATGGAATGCCGGTTTAGATTATCTTCATGGTACTGGTCATGGTGTCGGACATTTTCTCAATGTTCATGAAGGTAATAATTTTAATGATTTGCATGTATGTTTTATGAAATAATTGATATAAAATGCAATATGCCAAAAGTACTATAAATAAAAGCTTCAACCTTTTTTATAGTGGTTCAGTGTGATAAGTCAATGGGGCTCTACAAGTGTGTATTTTTGTGATATTTTTACAGGTCCCTGTGGTATATCACATAGAGTTTCATTAACTGATGTTGCATTACAAGAAGGCATGATTCTGTCTGATGGTATGTATTTAAGATCAAAATAAATATTATCAATGTCTTTACCAATTTAAAGAATTGTTTTTTTTATACACCCCTACATTTTGTTTTTGGTCCCTTTACAGGTAACAATGTTTATCCAATTTTGACGAAACTTGAAATATAGGTTTATATCCCAAAGATCTTGGTTCCGTAGATATTGATTTCGAATTTCATAAAAATCAGGACTGAAAGTGCCCGACAAGATGTCAGCCCCTCGTCCGCTAATAGTGTAAAAGTATGTAATACCAAAGCTGTGGACCGTCTAGAGGTCACAGTTTTTAGTGATTTTGATGAAAATTAAAAATATATGTTACTATCCCAGAACTTTGCTTCTTTTGATATTTTCACCAATTAGACCGTAACATCCTGGATTATGACCCCTGATTGTACAGAAAAGCTTGTACTCTGGCCATCTCTTGCAAATTCTGGGCCTATCTTACATGGAAACAGCTTTTTAAAAATATATACAAAATGATCATGAAGTACGTGTTTGACCTGCAGAGGTTTTAAGCACTAATCAGAAATATATTCTGCTTAATTAATGGCTGTACTTTTTCTAGAACCTGGTTTTTATCAAGATGGAGAATTTGGAGTTAGGATAGAAAGTTTGATATTGGTACAAAAAGCTGATACCAAGGTATGTTTTAGTTTTAGCATATTAAAGATATATATTTTTAACAGATAGGACATAAAATTAAAAATTCAGATAAATAAATTGTGAATAGCATGTGTCTCTTTATATTACAGTATAATTTTAGGAAGAAGGGTTTTTTGACATTTGAGACAATAACCCCAGTTCCTATACAAACTAAGATGATAGATCCGTCTTTACTTACAGAACAAGAGGTAAATTATCAAATATAAGTTTATTAAAACATACATTAGGCTATCAAGAGCTAAGTCTGCTTATTATAAATTTATTTGTTTGTTATCGTAACAACGGTAGTAATGACAATGGAGACTAGTCTATACATGTAATTGTATCACTAATATCTAGGCTCAGAGTGCATTAATTTGACTGAGATTTTCAGCATATTCTCTTGTCACTATCTATTTTAACTGCCAGTTATTTATCTAATCCTACCTAATACTGTTTCAATGTTAGGGAAAAGCCTATTAAATTGTTAAGATTAAGAGAACATTAATGACACCCAAAATAGTCTGTATCCAATGAGCAGGTGGATCAAATGTATGTTGCTCCAGTTTAAATATTTTTTGAGAAAAAGACAAAATATCTGTTTTAAATATATATAGATGTTTAAGAATTTACCATGGCTTTATTATATTTTTTAATTTTTCTACTTTTCTAGGTCAACTGGCTTAATGATTTTCACAGTTTTTGTCAACAAGTTGTTGGTGATGAAATGGAAAAACAAGGAAGAAAAGATGTCAGAAAATGGTTAATTAATGCAACTAAACCAATAGGTTAAAATGGTTACAAAAGTATATGTTTTTTACATTGTAAATTAAATTCATTCAGAAATATTACTAGAAATTACTCTCTTTAATTCTCACGGGTTGTTCAGTACTCATAATCATAAAGTAGGTGTGATACGGATAGCAAATGGTTACATCCATAAACCTCAAAATTACAACAGTCAATCCTTATATTTATAAGGTAAATATTTTTGTAAAAATTAAAACATTTTTAGTAATCAAAATATTAAAAATACAGAGTTTTTATTTCAATGTACATGTGGTTGAATATTGTAGCACCATGGGCCTTTCTGTCTGACATGGAAAGCAGGGAGTGTGAAAAACGGTCGCCACATCCTACATACGACCCATGCATCTTTTCTTACTACATATTTCTGTAGCCTTGTGATCGTCTAGAATTTGTTTCTAGCTGTCTTTGCTTCTATTTCACATTGTGTGTTTGCTTACTGGTTTCTTTTGTCTTCTCTGTTATAACAATGCAACAGTTCGTTTTTACATTTTATATAGACTAGCCGAATACATGTCATCCGACCTCGGTTAGCCAGTGTACTCATTCCGTTCTACTCCACTATACCCTGGGTTAATCCATATAGGGTTTCCACGATTTCAAATTAACTTCCCTGGCCTAGAAAGAATGTAGTTACAATCTAGGAACAAATCAGAAAACAGTTTACAAACCAATTGTTTCGCCTTAGTTTTTATAAGGGCAGATAACCGTATTCATGTCCATTTACTGATTGATTTATGTAAGTAATGTATATGTTTAATTGTATCATCAAAATCTGTAGTATGTGTTGTTAATCTCAAATATGTATAATACCATCTATTTGTTTAAATTTTGTTAGTATTATTACTATTCGTTCTTTGTCTGAAATAATATTATTAATATGTCATTCTGTTATGTTTATTGTTATTGAACTTATACTTGGTATTTTGATTCACAATAACTTGTTAACGATATCACATGGACATAAAAATTGGGGAACGAACGAACGAACGATGCTCAATAAAACTAATGACCCTACATTATTAAGTGAAAGTCTGGTCCTCATTAATGGTCGGTTGGTAATAATTACGCGTTTAGAATAGGCCAACTGCTAACACTGTCGGATGAGAGTAACTTCCATTTGCAAATCTCCTTTTCAAAAAACAATTTATGGGATTGGTCGATAAAAAAAGCAAAATCATCAAGGGCAGATAACTTGAAAACTTATCTCCCCCATAGATCAACCAAGGGTTCAGTGAAGTAGAACGAAATGAGTACACTGGGTAACCGAGGATGAATACATGTATACAAGCATAGTACAGTGCTACAATATTAACTACAGTCATTCTGCCACTAGCCATGCAGCCTTGCTGGGCCAGTTTGCTGATAGAAGCTCTTACATCTTTCTCCTTCTGAAACAAAGCGTTGCCTGGTGATTTCTCACGAGTATCGTAATTTTGTATCTACTGGTTTTGGACATTCAATTGTCTAATTGGTCAAATATGATGTAAATAATTAGAGAGATTGGTTAATTGAGCCCAATGACGTTGACACCCACCTTCATATGGTTGAATGGAAATTTCCTAAAGAATATCTGTTAACATGTTGTTGATATAGAACCAGTTATGTTTAGGTTCTGTAACTCTTTTTTTTTGTATAAAAATATTAAGTACAAACCACATATTATGCGAATATGTTTGAAACTACTAGCTTGCCAAATCATTAATTAATACAATACAATGCAATCTTATTCCTCCATTCCTTAACTATAAGTTTAAAAACAATGTCGCCACGACTATATTGTTACAATATATTGTCATTCTTATAGTGTGTCAGTCCGACCCTATCAAAATTTCAATCAGAGCATTGATTTTACTTTGTGAAAATTTTGCATGAAGTAGCCCACTTTGTCCCAATTCTGCATTGGATTTTATTCTCTTTACGTGCACATTTATTGTTGTTATCCACATTCAGTATATGTTAGTCAGTATATGTATTATTACCGCATTGACAACAGTGTTTTAGAAAAATGTTCAACCTTTGCTTTATAAATCTTTTGGCCAGGCTGAAGGGCATCTTTCTAATTTAAATATACAGACTCATTAATTGCTAGCAACCAGAATTATCCTGGGAATAAATCAATTTTCTTTTGATTAGAGGTAGAGAGTAACAAATTTCTACATTTACAAAAACAACAAATTTTAATACAAGAACACAATTAAAAACAAAAACACAGATAATTAACCGATCTTATTTTTCAAGTCTTCAAAATCTGAACCTTCAACACTTTCATTTTCAACGTCTGTGTGTATTTCATTAATAGTCCTTAACCTATGAGTTATTTCGGAATCCGTATCGGCTGAAACTGTATCAGATCCTGTTTCTCCAACTAAAATGTACTCTAAACCCTGCAATAGAGAGTAAATATTTTATATTTTTATATATATAGTAGTGAATCATACAATGGAATAAAAGTACAAATTAAATAATAATTGTAGCTCCAATAAAGGTAGCCCTATATATTTTATGCTAATTTCTGTTCAATTTAAAATTACCTGAGGAGAGTCAAAAATTGGCTTTACAAATGCGAAATAGATAGTAGTTTTAAACAGATTTTTTTTTCAAATTTAGTGTGAATCATTGTCACTAGAGGACGAACTTTATGAACCAGAGTAATATGCTCTTTGCCAAAATATCAAATTTAGTCAACTATCAATTTTTACTTTCAAATAACCTGCAGTCAGGGGGGGATTAGGCCATCTGGCGATCCCGAATGGCCGGTCTGTCAAAAAATATTTAATAAAACCGTAATCATGTTGTATGTGGCTGGTGGCTTTTACGGGCCGCCACACCATCACTGTAGTCTGGAATGAGCTGGTATAATAGACTTTCTGGGCCAGGTGTGTTGGGTGTGGGCCAGAATTCGGAATCCTGCAATGGGGAATCCGAATTTCATCTGAAAATTTCATCGGATTTACTCGACACTGTCACCCGCAAAATTATCTAATTTATAACAAACTTGTACCCTGTTTGTGGGTATAGGCGGGATAATATTATTTGACAGAGATTATAATCAGATATGCCACCAAATCGCATTTTTGGGGTTCACTTTTTAAAATTTTCCAATTTGCCTGCAGTCAAGACATTGCTGCTGTGTGGGTGTATTCCCACGCTTTTGATTGCTATCTTTAACTTTTCTGGGCTGAAGAGTCAAGAAAAAACAGATTCTATTCACAGGGGGTCTTAACATATATTTTACAATGATACAGTACCAGAAATCATGTTTAATATAATAATAAGAAGCTTTTTCAAACAAACCTTCCAGTGAGCCGGCTTCACAACTATTTGATTATCTCGTAGGTCAAACTTGGTTAAATTAGATAAGCTTAATAAAATGTCATCTGAAACTTGCTGAATATAATTTCCTTTCATATTTAAACTAATTATTTTAGGTAGTTCTCCAAGGCACTTTGGTATGTCTTCAAAACGGTTATGGTTCATATTGAGATAGCTTATTGATATTAAATTTTCAAACTGATCAGGAAGATCTTGAAAATAATTTTCGGCAAAGCACAACCATCGAAGTTTTGTCAGTTTGTAAAATTCTTTGGGAAAACAAGATATATTATTGCATCTTAAACTGAGTTTCTCTAAGTTTTGTAAATTTCCTAATTCTTCTGGAATGTTCATTAACTGGCATTCTACTAGCCATAATTGTGATAAAGTTATTAATTGTCCTATGTCCTTGGGTAGCATGCCTAATGGATTGTAACATACACTAAGGTAAAGTAGATGTTGTAGTTTGCCAACACCAGGGGGGAACACAGTTAACTGATTATTATCTAATACAAGTTCTTCCAACTGAACCATGGCTCCAAGCTCTGTAGGTGGCATTAATAACTTGTTATCATTTAAACAAAGTGTCTTTGCATGTTTAAGTTTCTTCAAGCTGTCTGATACTATTTTTAGTCCTCTATGGCTTAGATTCACAATTTCATCTCCCCTAATAGCAGCCTGAGTAATAAGCTTCTCAATTGTCAATAAATCCATAATGTTAATAAAACACTATGCCTCATGGTCATTCATCGACTAAAATACAGAAAAACACAATTAATTCACAATACAAAGATCCATGTCACAGTGTACAGGAGAAGTTGTTATAATTACCATCGATCTGTACCTTGGGAGTTAAACGTTTTCTTATTCCTTTTCAATTTAATGATTACCGGTATTCAAAATGGTTTATTAAAATTTTGAATGCATTTGATCTCCCAAAATCGGGCATTCCCTTGGCTTTAGTGCACCTCACATGCAGTTAAACTGTGGTATCTTACCAAAGAGTTTATTTTTATATAGGGGCATATTAAACAGAGAGAGATATTTGATGTTATATATTCACCATAGTAGGCTATAGTATTAACTAAAAAAAGTCTTTAAACTTTAAGGCCCAATAACACTCTTGCTGTAACTGAATAAAATATGTTCTGATCATAATTTTGGTACTATTTTACAATATTCCAATTAATTGATGATACAAATTTCATCTTAACACAAAGAATTCAAAAAATTAGAAAACTTCAACTTTTTTTCTGGACATGTTAATGTCAAACCAGCAATCGAGCAAGAACAGTGGTAGTTCCTTTAGGAACTGTCTCTGAGCGAACGATGTCTCGCTAACAGTTCCTCACGGGCCTTATTATCAACTAGTATGAAAATAAGGTTTTTCTCCATCTCGGTTCTAAGGCTATTTTAGATCCTTACCGTCTACTTTGCACCGTGATTCTTCCTTGATCGCCAAAAGAAAACATTTCCTGACACAACCGACACAAATTTATAATAATTCAATAATTCGACGTTAGAAAAAGATAAACAAAATCGTTCAAATCTGGCCGCCATGTTTGTTTACTGACGTCAGCGCAGACCGGTCTTTTTCTAACATCGAATTCTACACGAAAATAGTGTTGGATTATTATAAATTTGTCTCGGTTGTGTCAGGAAATGATTTCTTTTGGTGATCAAAAAAGTTTCACGGTGCAAAATAGACGGTAAGGATCTAAAATAGCCTTAGAACCGAGATGGGGTAAAGCTTTATTTTCATACTAGTTGATAATAAGGACCGTGAGGAACTGTTAGCGAGACATCCTTCGCTCAGAGACAGTTCCTAAAGAAAGGAACTAGATCAGTGGTACGCAGTGGTCCCTTTATGAAATCTCAGTGACTGGCTACTCTTTGAATTGAGAATCATAAATTAAATATCTAACTGATTATTTTAGACGAATTTATGGATATTATCTACACATTGCAGCGATAACTTTTTTTATGACTGAATTAAGATCTATTATCTATCCAGATATGTAACACGGTAACGAACGTACTACACGTAGGCATGTATGAAGTATCCGTACGGTATTTAATAACATTGACATTCTATATGTAGATCTACACATTCCAGAGAATATAGTACATTTTCTTTTATGAATTCTATAAGAACATAATTCCCAGAGTTATCCATTCACGAGAGAAAGAAATGAGGAAATAACATACCCTGCAAAAAAAATTGTCTCCAAGTGGCAGCCATGATGTAAACAAATAGCTGCTTGTGTTTTTTTTGCCTGAAAACAGAATGGGGGGCATAACTCTTGCTCTTTATTTTAACATTTGGATTAAGACCAGTTATTTTCCCGTTGATAAAAGTACACCTGAAAATATAGCCTTCTGATTTATGTACGCTTCTGTCAATCTTTTTATACTCAATGACAGAATATGTTATAAAAATGTAAATTAATGGCGGTTTCTCTAATCTTTATCAAGCAATGATAAAATATAAATGTAAAACAATCTATTGCTCAGTAATAAACATAATTGTGTATTTCCCTTTCAATAACTAAATGAGACATTGTAACACCATGACTCTTCTTTCTGACATGAAAAGCGGGGGGTTGTCGAAAACAGGACGCCATATCGTACATTATAACCCATGCATATTGTTTCTTGCTCATATTAGAACAGCCCTTGATCGTCTAGAATTGTCTCTAGCTGTCTTCCTTCTCCTTCACCCTGTGTATTTTTACTTGTTTCTTAAGCCTTTGCCTTCTTCACTTATAACAATGCAACAGTTCGTTTGTACTCTTTTTGTAGCATAGCCGAATACATACAAGCATAGTACATATTACAATTACAGTCAATACTAGCTAAACTCTTCTCAAACCTAGCTATTCTCCAAACCTAGCCACCTCCGCAGCTGTTTAGGATATCTTAGATCGTACCCCTCTGGAAATCTAATTGAAGTCTGCCGAATTCTCAAGAGTACCCTAATTTTGTACCAACTGGATTTGGACATTCAATTATCTAATTGGTCCAATATGATGTAAATAAGTATAGAGATTGGTCAAACACGCCAAATGATTTAATGGTGATTTTCCGTCACGTGAATTTCAACACAACCTATCCTTGAACTCAGACCTCCTTTCCTGTTATTCTCACAGTATTTGCTAAACAATTAATTTGCATTTTAAATAAACTCATACTATATCTAATATACCAACAATATAGAATTATTTGTAAAGATAAAAATATTGTTTAAACCATCTTAATTCTCTATACCTTGACTATGGCTTTAAAACCAGTGTCGCCACGACCATATAACTACAACATGTGAAAACTTTTGTCTTTGAAACTTGCAAACTCTTAATTTGCTTGATTATCTCTGCAGCTACTGAGCGTTTTTAATGGGTATACATTCAAAATGGTGTGTGGAGTGGTGAACGGGTCTCAGGTATTTTACTGCTGATCATAAATCATAAACGGTGTGTTTATTTCATACATCAGGTTAGGTCCAAGATAAACTTGTGGAGGTCAATTTCCATTTTATGTAACTATAAAATAGATATATTGATCAATGCATCTATTATTTTGTAGGGGGGGGGGGTTGATGGCCGAATGGTTAGAACGTGCGCGCTGTATCATAAAGCCTGTCATTGGGTCAACTGGCGTGGTTTCAAATCCTGGTTGTACATGACAAGGAGTAGGGTCGCCTGTTTAACCTCGTGGGTTTTCTCAGGTTTGATCCCACTGCTAAAGACCCTGACGCGCAAGCGAATTATTGAAATAAAATTAAAACCATATGTTAGTCCTGAAATGACCTAGTTTGTTGAGTGGACATTAAACCCCATTTCTCTCTCTCTCTAATATTTTGTAAAATATTTAATTTACTACCTTTTATTTGCTTTTTGGTTGTAATAATAATAGTTTATTATATCAGTCGGTAATTAGAGGATAGATATGATTCATATAATCCTATCAATATTCAGTAAATAGGTTTACAAATAAGAAGAGGAATAGCTTTGTGAATATATCATCATGTAAAACTTTGAACTCAACAATAACATTCCATGATCATAAAGTGAGAATTTGCAGGTTGTTGATTATCTCCCCTTAGTCTTCATATTATTTCATTTCAATGTTTGCAAGCTGTCTCTCATACCTTTAAGCTTATACATCTTATGTATACAATGTGCTTATTATGATCCACTATATTTGAATGACTATGAAAATGAATTGGTTTGTAGATACGAGCATGACTGCTAAATACAGATAAACTTGTTTTCCATACATTTCATTTTGTCTGACAAAAGGCCTCATTAAACAAGGATAATTCAGTCCTAAAGCCTTTTGAAACAAACCTGAGAGTATTTTTGGCATTAATTATCATATGAATCACTAAATAACATCTTTATTTGTCCCTTAATAGAGGATTATGAAAAATATGTGTAAACTGGTTTATTTAATAGCATTCAATATTCAAATCAGATCTGAAGTGTAACAAGAGTTCACAGCAAGAGCCACCCTGACTGCAGTCTAACATGTATCCTTAGATTGGCATATGTAAGTGTCAGGATAGACTAAATCAAAGCTGGTCTACACAAAGAAAATGTACCTACATTTTGTATATAGTAGCCTATATTTAAAATCAAAAATTTACTATAAAGGGGGGGGGGGGGTGCCACGAAAAGAGAGAAATGGAGACTAACATGCATTTAATATTATTTCAATAATTTGTCGAGGTCTGTAGCAGTGGGCAGAAATTAGACAAGGTTGGACAGGCCCCTACTTCTTATGTACAAGCTGGGAATCAAAACCATGCCAGTTGACTCAAGGATAAGCCTTATGTATTAGTTACCTCAACTACCACAACCTCACTGAATTTTGCTATCTACAATAGCTTGTGTGGACATATAAAAAGAGATCCGTAACTCCATTACTCATTAGGTCAGTTGAACCAATATCAAAAGAGATTGGTAAAATAATGCAGCCTGTAAGTGATTCATAAGATTTTTGTAGCGGGGGGGGGGGGGGGGGAGTCCATAATAGCATGCATAATTACACCTCAAACAATTGGGATCATCATATTGAATAACGGTAAGTATATGCCAAGTTTGAAGCCGATCTGTCAAAATGTCATCGGCCAACAACTGTGGGGCTATAGTCAGTTGACTAAAAACATTAGGGATAATTATTTGGGTAAAAGAAATAAGTATGCCAAGGTTCAAGACAATCTGTTAAGCATTGTGGGCTGTTGGTGAAACACAGATACACACTAGGGGCAACAGCATAATACGTACACTGGGGTATAAAACTTCTTAACACTCTTTAGTAAGTAAATATATAGAATTTAATTTCTTTTTTCAAATTATCATTCAAAAAGAAAACATATAATATCACAGGCACTGTATAATACTTATAATAAACTTACATAAATATTTATAATAAAATACAAAATATATATATAATATCGATATGCATGTGAATTTGATATATTTGTGGAAATACTAATTTCATTATTTGTTTCTTGCTTCATCTTTTTTTTCAGAAGATTAGTTAATTTCATTATTATAGTTAGACTATTTATCAATATCGTAGATATTAAAAATATATGGAAAAATATAAATCAAAGGTCTTAATACATATAAATGTGTACAAACATGTATATATTTAACAAATAAATAAATGTGTGCTTTTTAATATATATATATATATAGGGCCTATATATATTTTACCTAGGGCCTATATATATTTTACCTAGGGCCTATATATATTTTACCTTTGTAAGGAAATCAGCTGAGACAAATCCAATCTTTGAGGATTTAATAAATTAAGAATGTTTATTTTAGCAAAAACATTATATCACAAAAATATTCCAGTTGTATAAACATACTTTACTTTTAATACTATTTATCTCTTTACATCTTACCAATCAGATTTGAGATTCAGAATTCTGGCTGGAGGACACATCAATATATGTCATCTGCATCTTAACATATAATTTACCGATGTCAAAAAAGCACTTTTATTAAATATATTTCTGTTTCGATTTTAGATTTAATTCCTGCTTCCTAACTTGTCTTTAACTTTCCTGAGAACCCCATGTAAACCACCTGAAGATAGGCGTCTAAAGTTTGTATCATTCTGAGATGCGATAGATTGTATATCTTGACTGGTGAATTCGTCAACCCTCTGGAAAATATTGTCCTGGATATCATAATTTGGTTCAAATCCATACTCATTGCAACGAAAAATTCTGATTTGATCTATTAGCTGTACAATAGTTCTGAAATAAAATAAAAAATACACATTTATTTTGTCAAAATAGATGAAATGTCAATCAGTATGGGCATGATATTTAAGCATGTTATTCTACAATCAGACCCACTGAGTGGAGCTTCAGCAAATGCACGTGCCCATAAAAAATTAATTTCACAGAATAATTTTTAAAAATATAACATTGATATAAATGACAAAGGAGTTCAATTTGGAACCGAACCAGTCGAAGACAGTATAATAATCCAATGATGTTGTTTCAATTTCAATCAAACTGTAAAATTTAATTTTTCATCAATTTCACCAAAGGTAGAAAATTGCAATGGTTAATTGTACTACTAACCTAATTTTAGTCCATTTTATCAAACCATTAGCTAGACGGAAATTCCCCATCTCCATTTGTTGTACATGAAGTAAGAAATACAGCATATCAGGTATAGTAGGATATTGATAAAAGTTCACATCTCTAATCAAATAAAACGGTTCACTCTTTAATTTCATCTGAAATACATTAATCATTATACCTTCAGCATTTCAATTCTATTACAAATCCATAAGATTAATTCAGATCAATCAAAAAACTTTTGAAATCCATTTTCCAAAAAAGATTCCTATTACATGTAGATATATTGTTGTTTTTATACGCCAACATTTTCATGTGGACCACATTTTCATGTGGACCACATTTTCATGTGGACCACATTTTCATGTGGACGTATTATGTCATCGCCCCTGTCCGTTCGTCCGTCCGTCCACAATTGCTTGTGGACTCTCTACAGGTCACAATTCTTACCCGATTTTGACGAAACTTGAAATATAGGTTTATCCCCCAAAGATCTCGGCTGCTTTCGATATTGGCATGTATCGGATCAAAACTTCATGGATTATGGCCCCTGATAGTACGAAAAATCATGTTTTTAGCTTGTGGACCCTATAGAAGTCACAATTTTGAACCGATTTTGATGAAACTTTACATTCATGTTTATAACCCTAAGATCTTGGTTCCTTTCGATATTTGCGCCTATCGGAACGTAACTTCCTGAATTATTGCCCCTGATTGTCCGAAAAATCACCTATTTTAGCTTGTGGTACCTCTGGAGGTCACAATTATTATCCGATTTAAAAAAAACATTCGAATATATCACCGTTACACCCTAAGGAAGGTCGAGATCAAATTTCGGAAAAATCGGACCAAAATTACCATACAAAATGGCCGCCGTTCGTACGCGAATACTGTTAAAAAATGGTATATCAAGGTTGTGGACCCTTTAGAGGTCACAATTCTAATTCAATTTTGATGAATCTTGAAATGCATGGTTATAACCAATAGATCTTGGTTTCTTTCGATATTTGCGCATATCAGATCGTAACGTCCTGAATTATGGCCCCTGATTATACGCAAAATATAGAGGTCACAATTATTATCTGATTTAAAAAATCGTTTGATTATATCACCGTTACACCCTAAGGAAGGGTGAGTTCGAATTTCGGAAAAATTGGACCAAAATTACCATACAAAATGGCCGCCGTTCGTATGCGAATACTGTTGAAAAATGGTATATCAAGCTCGTCGACCCTGTAGAGGTCCCAATTTTAATTCGATTTTGACGAAACTTTAAATGCATGGATATTACCCAAAGATCTTGGGTCCTTTTGATATTTGCGCATATTGGATCGTAAATTCCTGAATTAATGCCCCTGATTATACGCAAAATCGCCTTTGTTTAGCTTGTGGTCCCTCTGGAGGTCACAATTATTATCTGATTTAAAAAATCGTGTGATTATATCACCGTTACAAGCTAAGGAAGGTTGAGTTCAAATTTCGGGAAAATAGGACCAAAATTGTTTGTACGCGAATACTGTTAAAAAATGGTATTTTTCAAGGTTGTGGCCCCTGTAGAGGTCACAATTTTAATTTCGATTTTGATGAAACTTAAATTGCGTGGTTATAACCTAAATATCTTGATACTTTTCGATATTTGCGCATATCAAATTGTAACTTAATGAATTATGGCCTTTGATTGTAGGAAAAATCACTTTGGTTTTGCTTGTTCTCTATCCATCTCTCGAAAATGTGGGCGTATCCTGCCTGGCAGCCGCTGGTTTAATTTACCAGGACTTGAATTGATTTTGTGACAAGACATCTTCCAATCAATTTAGATCTTTTAGTTTTGATAGATGATGAAGCCTGTCTCTGAGTCCTTGAATAATTCACTTGATTCCCAGCGAAAACAGAATAAACTGCATGAAAATAATAATTCAGTTATTTTGAGAATAAAATCCTAGTTATTTTTACTATGTTCTTGTACGCAATGAGTTTCCACCTATTCGTGATGAATTTACAACTGTGGACCTCTGATTTAAAACATGGACTTTCACCACTCAACTAACATTACCTCGGATAATGTACATGGGCGTGGATTTAGAATCGGAAGGGGGGGACGAATAGGTCTCTGTCCCCCCCATGATTTTGATCGCCAGGACAGATTTCCCGGTTTATATCCACATGAATGTTAGGAAGGCTATCTAACTACTGCCTTGAGTTTCGCCACAGTAATTGATCTTCACGATAGTCAACTTTTCCATATCGTCATCATATTACCCCTAGTTACAGCTTTCATCAAAATAACACTGGTACAGTAAACTGTTTGTAGACCTAATTATTATTTTGGTTTGGTAATGAAAGGTTCCAGGGTTCGTCCGTCCCCCCCAAAACGTTATGACAAATCCACGCCCTTGAATGTATAGTACATAAATATAAATTTTAAATAAGGAAGAACAGACATGATAGCATGTTTTTTAAGTAGACTGAAGTAATGAGCTACCTATTACTTCAGTATATAATACATTACCTTCATAGCTGACAAGTTCTCCATAATTGTAATATATTTAGATGAGATATTTCTCCATATAGGCAACTGACGAACTATCAGATTTTCTAAGCCTTCAATAATGGCAATACACATCAAATAATTCCTTATTTCTTCACAAACTTGAGCCACATTTATGAATTTTGTTAAAATTTGTGTCTGGACCTTAACAATAAAAGATAAATAATTATAAATATTATTCCAACTACATGTATTTGATAGACCTATATTAATTGATGTACAAAAATAAAGAGAAGTAAAGTCGAGTATTAATTTTTTGGATATACCATTCTCTTGTACGATTATCATAAATACTGTAATAATGTCAACTAGTTTAACATCCTTCTTTTCTGCTCCATCATGGCTAAAAGTGAAATTTTGTCCAGACAACAGTGCAATGGCCTACTCTTCAATGAATTCATATACCTTAGACATAAATGACAAAAGCTGGGAATGATTTTGCGGTTTAATTAAATTAGTTTATACAATTTTCCAGATGAATAATGTACTGACCTTAGGATTACTACAACTTACTATCTCACCAGCTACCCACTGAGATATATTATGTGATAAACTAATCAGTTGATCTAATATTTTACAGGATTTCCATTCACCAACAAATAAACTCTTAGTTTCTACATTATCCAATTTCCTAGAGAATAAAGAGCATAATCAATTTTAGTATGAGATGAAATCGGACAGGGAATTAATATTAAAAATATATAAGCGATAGATAAATTTTGACAAAAGCTATAAAGATAGGTTGCCAGGCAGTGAAACATATGCCCATAGAAGCTAAGTCGTCTGAGCAGCCAACAAGGGCTGTCGTATATATTTGTACTTTTGTCGGTAATAAAAACACACTCAAATCTGATTTAGAGTAACAACAAATTAAAAGTAGTTTAAAGTCAATCGGATAATCAGAGAGCATCTGCAACATTGCTCCAAGTCATCAAGGGCCATAACTCTATCAATAATTTTTAGAAATTGTTAAAAAAAAAATCAATAAGGTACGTCGTCTCTGGACCATAAATGTATAAATTTAAAGTCAATCGAATGATAGCTTTGATCTGTAAAGCATCCACAATGCAGGCTTCTCAAAGAGGCAAAGGGCTATAACTCATGCAGCATATATGGGAAATTATTGAAAATTAATAAATTTCTATGTCTTATGATCATAAACACTGAGTATAAATTTAAAGTCAATCGGATATTAACTTCAGCCTCTATAAGTCCACCAGATTTTTCAAAGAGGTCAAGGGCCATAACTCTGGAAGTAATTATTGGAAATCGTTGAAAATCAATGGGCATCTTCGTCTCATAGCATTAAACACTGTATATAAATTTTAAGTCAATTTGATATTAACTTTAGCCTGTAGTAGAGCGTGGAGTCCGGACTGACAGATTGACGGGGGCAACAACAATATACAACCATTCAATGTGGGCATATTAAAGCATTAGCAGTTCTTTGACATTGATCTCTTTGATAAAGCAGGAAGTTAAATGGTAGCTAAGTCACAGATTATTTACCTTAACATAGATGGTGTTCTTAATCCTGGTAATGATAGTGCTACACATACTCCATCAGCTTTAGAATTTAAATACTGTATTGGGTGAGACAACTGGAATATATCCTGAAATTATGGATGATAAATTGTGAATAAATGATGCATGATTTTAAACTGTGAACATTTACTGTGGGATGTGCATTTACATCTGAATGGCTGAATCCATATCTATTGAATCAACATGCAGTGATATAATTCATAGAAATTACATTACAAAGTCAGACGTGCAGTTATCACCGCCTTAAATTCCAGCAGGCAATTACAAGCTGTCAAATAAGTCTTTTATCTCCTTTTGCGGAGTCGGAATAAAAGAAAGTCATCAATGTAATTTTGTTCTCAAATTTATTCCATGGGATTGCTGCAAACACAGACATACATCTGTATCAACAATGAACTAGTTTTAATTCTCGAATTTGAACTTATAAATGGGTTAATCATAGAACTAATCCATTTAATTTGTTGTGAATACATAATTGTAGAAAGGAGCAAGGCGTTTGAGGTTAACAGCAAGATTGTAAAGATGATTCGTTTGTGTATCAGCTGGAAGCCAGTGTTGGTTAATAGAGAGAGAGAAATGAGGTTTAACATCCACTCGACACAAACCAGGTCATTTCGGGACTGATATATGGTTTAATTTTATTTCAATAATTCGCTTGGGAGGAAACTGGAGGACCCCGAGAAAACCCATGAGGTTGAACAGGCGACCCTACTTGTTGTCACGTACAACCAGGGATTTGAAACCACACCAGTTGACTCAATGCCAAGCTTTATGATACAGCACGCACGTGCTAACCATTCAGCCATCCAACCCCCGAGGTGATAAACATATTGGTCACTATGAATTGTAGAATTTGACAGTCCATATGATTTTGGGTTAAATTAGTCAAAAAAATTTTACCTGAGCTATCAACGTAAGTTGTTCTACCAAACATTGTGGTGTATAATCTAATATCGTAAATGTGTCGTTTCTCTTACTAACACGTGGATAAAAGCCATCATCAATATCACTGGATGTTCCTTTAGTCAATGATGTCAGGTCTTTAAATGACTGTACTCTCTGTTTAGGTGGTGATTTCTTTGTTAAAGATTTAAAAGAATTCCACTGAAAATAGATGGAAAAAAAGAATATATATTGTTTTAATTACAGTACCTAACTTCAAAAAGAAATAAAACATGCATTCTTTTTTACAATTTTCAAATATATGTAAACCTGGAAATGAAGTTCAGATTTAAAATATATTCCAGCACTAAGTGAAGGGGAAAGAAAAAGACTATGAAGAAACTCTGCAGATATAAATGCAGATAAGAAAGGTTAATAACCCCCTTGGGACACCATGTTGAATTACACTGTATTACTTGTTCAAAAACCTTCCTACATCCTTGAATCAATGACAAATAGAAACAAGAGCAACCCAACCATTTTTTATTTTATTATACAACACATTTATATATATGCACATTGAAATTTCCCCTAAATCAGTAAAGCATCTAAAGCTGATATCGAAGCTGACGATTCTTAATTTAGGGAATAATTAATAAAAAGCTGTTATTATGTACCAATCCCCAAAAAGGCAACAGTATCCGAAGCAATAATCAAGTTTAGTTTGACAAAGGAAATAACAGGCCTACTGGTAGACAATAATATTTTGATTACCAAATTAGATAAATTTAAATCTAAATCATAAATGCTTTGAATCAAAATACTAGAGGAAATTTTCTTTTTTTAAATATTTAAAAAGGATAACATCCCATATTGGTAACAAATATCTCAAAAGTAAAAAAAAAACATGCTATTTTACTGTTTAAAAAAAACAAACTGCTGTTATTATCTATTAGGCCTATACTGGCCAGTTGTCCCCTTCATGTAAAATCTCAAATAAAACTGTATATATAAAGTAAACTAAACAATAAAAAACATTAGAATTAGATTAAAACTATAATACTATGAACAAAAAGTAAAAACCAGCGGCTGCCAGGCAGGATACGCCCACATTTTCGAGAGATGGATAGAGAACAAGCAAAACCGAAAGTGATTTTTCCTACAATCAAAGGCCATAATTCATTAAGTTACAATTTGATATGCACAAATATCGAAAAGTATCAAGATATTTAGGTTATAAACACACAATTTAAGTTTCATCAAAATCGAAATTAAAATTGTGACCTCTACAGGGTCCACAACCTTGAAATACCATTTTTTATCAATATTTGCGTACAAACAGCAGCCATTTTGTATTGTAGTTTTGGTCCTATTTTCCCGAAATTTGAACTCAACATTCCTTAGCTTGTAACGGTGATATAATCAAACGATTTTTTAAATCGGATAATAATTGTGACCTCCAGAGAGACCACAAGCTAATCAAAGGCGATTTTGCGTATAATCAGGGTCATTAATTCAGGAAGTTACGATCCGATATGCGCAAATATCAAAAGGACCCAAGATCTTTGGGTAATATCCATGCATTTCAAGTTTCGTCAAAATCGAATTAAAATTGGGACCTCTACAGGGTCGACGACCTTGATATATCACTTTTCAACAGTATTCGCATACAAAGGGCGGCCATTTTGTATGGTAATTTTGGTCCAATTTGTCCGAAATTCGAACTCACCTTTCCTTAGGGTGTAATGGTGATATAATCAAACGATTTTTTAAATCGGATAATAATTGTGACCTCTAGAGGAACCATAAGCTAAACAAAGGCGATTTTGCGTATAATCAGGGGCCATAATTCAGGAAGTTACAATCCGATATGCGCAAATATCGAAAGGAACCAAGATCTTTGGGTTATATCCATGCATTTCAAGTTTCATCAAAATCAAATTAAAATTGTGACCTCTACAGGGTCCACAACATTGATATACCATTTTAAACAGTATTCGCGTACGATCGGCGGCCATTTTGTATGGCAATTTTGGTCCGATTTTTCCGAAATTCAAACTCAACCTTCTTCAGGGTGTAACGGTGATATAATCTAACGATTTTTTAAATCAGATAATAATTGTGACCTCCAGAGGGACCACAAGCTAAACAAAGGCGATTTTGCGTATAATCAGGGGCCATAATTCAGGAAGTTACAATTCGATATTCGCAAATATCGAAAGGAACCAAGATCTTTGTGTTATAACCATGCATTTCAAGTTTCATTAAAATCTAATTAAAATTGTGACCTCTACAGGGTCCACAACCTTGATATACCATTTTTAAACAGTATTCGCGTACAAACGGCGGCCATTTTGTATGGCAATTTTGGTCCGATTTTTCCGAAATTCGAACTCAACCTTCCTTAGGGTATAACGGTGATATAATCGAACGGTTTTTTAAGTCAGATAATAATTGTCACCTCCAGAGGGACCACAAGCTAAAATAGGTGATTTTTCGGACAATCAGGGGCCATAATTCAGAAAATTATGTTCCAAAAGGCGCAAATACCGAAAGGAACCAAGATCTTTGGGTTATAAACATGCACGTTAAGTTTCATTAAAATTGGCTCAAAATTGTGACCTCTATAGGGTCCACAAGCTAAAAACATGATTTTTCGTACAATCAGGGGCCATAATCCATGAAGTTTCGATCCGATACATGCCAATATCGAAAGCAGCCGAGATCTTTTGGGGATAAAGCTATATTTCAAGTTTCGTCAAAATCAGACAAGAATTGTGACCTGTAGAGGGTCCACAAACAATTGTGGACGGACGGACAGACGGACAGGGGCGACGACATAATACGTCCACATGAAAATGTGGGCGTATAAAAAGTAATGGCTAAACAAAACTAGAATGTTGCTATAAACAAAAGCAAAAAAGACGGAAATTATTCCTCCAATATTTATTTTACCTCAATAATTGCATCTTTAAGCTATATAGAATAAAAGAAATAAATATAAATGATTTAAATATTTTGATTAAAATGATAATATGCCTACTAACTGTAGATGTCTACAACATATTTTTGATCCTTTTATAGTAAGTGCAGGGGGACCGCACTATACGCAAAACTTGTGGACAAGACAGAAAATAGATATTGCAAAATATAAATCAAGGGAATGGATCCAAGGGCTAGTTGTAAGCATCCACTGCACTATACAGTCCCGGGCCTGCTATGGTACAGGCTTCACTAAAATGATTTACAAAAAAGACGTAACAGAAATAATGTGACCAATCTTGACAGTGACTGTCTCTTCAATGGCGATGGTCTGCCAGTTGACCATTATAAGTGACCATTTGATAATGTGCTTGATTATATGTTGCACTAGAGTTCCTTATTGTACAAATTTCTAGTCATCAGTTGTTGTTGTTTTTTAAAGCAGTTTTTAAATTAGGACACAAATAATTGTGTCTTGTACAAACCTTTTTAGGTGAATCAAGTTTAAGATATAATGTTGGTTCATCTTCATCTTTCTCATCTATAGATGTGGCTGATTGGTTAAGCTGGTTACCATGGGTACACAAATTTAATAAATCTGTTATTTTATCCTGATTCTCATCGCTCTTGGACATCTGAAATATTTATTAAACATTTACAAATCTTAAAATATGTTAGATCTACAGAATAATCAAAACTTGTCAATGAAAATGATTTTGTGAAAAAATAATTACAAGCTGGATACTATAGTACCTTAGGTATTAATTGTTAAAAAATACAAGAAACTTACTCAACAAAACACAGACACAATTAGAAGTACATTATAAAATTTAAATGGGGTTTAAAATCCTACTTTCTGAACCGCCAAGACAAATATAATGAATAGACCATACAAGGTGCTGTGAGAAAACTTTTGCCCTGACAGAAGCACTAAGTCTACGGTTGTTGTTTTTTTCAAATTCCAAATTACGTCCCAATCCGAGTGACACTTGGAATCTACATCAGAAAATGGAGAAGACCTTTCTCTGCAAACATCATGAGCCACCACAGGGCTCTCAACAATACATCAATACCATACAATACAATACAATACAAGGCAAGAGTTATATTTAGTAATATTTGGACAATTATATAACAATTAAAAATTAAAATATTTACCTGTGACATTAGAAAATGTTCCAGACAGAATAACAAAGTTTTATTGGATTCAAAATCAACACTATAAAATCCTTCTACCCAAAAATGAAGTATGTCCAAAGCTCTCTGTCTAATTTTAAACAATTTTCGATCTCCTGGCTTTGATCTGTAAGTATGAAAAAAATTGACTTAGATGAAGAGGAGAAAACAAATGAATGTTCCTACCAGTATTTATACATAAATAATATCTTTTAGTTTTGTATGCAAATGTTTATTATCAGAGATTTTAAGAGCTGTATCCCATGACAAACAAAAACTCAGTCCACAGAAATCCCAAAATTCTGTGAGTTCTATAAAATTGATGCTTTTAATATCATAAATACCAATGCAATATTCTACCTTAGAGTAGCTGTATATCTATGTAAGATAAAATCTAACAGATTCTCAGATGTTATAAAATAACGGTAGCAGTACAAAAATTGGTGAACAAATCCATCCTTTACAGCTGACCTGAAATAAAAAAAAACAATATTGTCAAATATGTACAAAGACAGATTAAGTTATAGAAAAAAGAACTCATAACATTTGTGAATGCAATATAGGACAAATTTATTGCTGGAATTTTGTCAAATTTGATCAAATTTGGTATGTTGGGGTTTCTGAAAATTTGGTGCCATCCCTTACGTCCTCAACAGCATGTTTCAAGACTTTGTAATATTGTTTATTAGACATCCCACTAATTGAAATATATTCTTAATTTTCCAATTCTAATTCACAAAGTTACATTTTAAAGTTTGGTAGGCTTGACAGGATCTATTGGCACTGGTATCAAAGTTAACGTTGCATACCTTTACTGCTATTTAATGTTTTATTTACTTGACCTGACAAGTTCTGATCTATATTTTATCTTAATGTATATAATTAAAGGAATTTGTACCCAGTACAAGAATATTAAACTAGAGTACTTACGATATGAATAAATAAGCTAATAGAGCATGTGGTTCACCCGCCTGTAAAACCTGTATATTACAACCTGTATGTGGTTCAACCATACATTGAAACTGTAATAGTGGATTCTCTTCATATGGTTGTAATATTAATACATCATTAGATATATCTAATGCTAAACTATAGCAAAAACACTCATCTATACCATATAGTTCTACTAATAACATCTACAAATAAATAAAGTTCATTATACAATAACAATTATAAATACACATTATACCAAACTCACATAATAATACAATACCCATTATATCCAACTTCAACAGTAACACAATCTCAATTAAACCCTACTAACATAATAGCACAATGTCCATTTTACCCAACTAACATAATAATACAATGTTCCCATTATACCCAAATAACATAATAATAAAATACCCATTATACCCAACCAACATAAATTTACAATAACCATTATACCTAATTAACATAAATTATATATGCAATACCCTTTATACCTAACTAGCTTAATTAAACAATAACCATTATATACCCAACTAAAATAATTATACAATACCCAATATACCCAACTAACATTATTATGCAATAACCATTATACTCATTATAACCAACTAACATAAATATACAATAACCATTATACCAAATTAACATAATTATACAGTAACCATAACACTCTACTGACAATACAGATGGGACGTCACCATTATTTCAAATAATAGTATGGGATATGTTCCAATCATACCTTATCTCTACTAGATGAAATATTGGTCCTGAGTGAAATGCAAGTATGGGATAGAGTTATAATTAATACTAACCTGTAAATGTGTTTTAAACAATTGTAATGTGTGAACCTTCTTAGTCATGTCTTCTAAATCTTTTAATACCTGACTGGCCACACCTTTTTGATCTCCTGTAAAAGCAAAGCCTAAAGTACTAATAATTCTCCACAAGAAATCTCTCTATATTTAAGAGAAAGTTTGTATGGTGCAGTATTATGACAGTTGACAATTAAGGATGATTGAATTGTTATAGCTTTTACAAAATTGGAGATAAACTTTACCTATGCAATGCCAGGTATCACAGCTAGTGCACCATATAAAGCAATAATGAGAGGAGCATTTAGTGGGGTGTTTTGCTCAGATCTAACCACCAAAGCCAATGAATGAGGTTCTAGTTGCGGTGAATTTGCGTTCTTAGTTTCATATAATTCTTATTTCAGTACCAATATAAACTTAGTTTTAAATAGTGAGTAGACGAGTCCATCTTGTATAAAGAGGTACAGGTAACATCTTATTATCACTCACCTTTTCCATTCTTCACATCTGGATCTATCAATTTCTTGTAGAATTTCTGACTTTTTTTTCGCATTTTTTTTTCCATACCTAGTTGCTGCTCTACAGAACTTAGTTTTGTTTCAATGCCCGCTCTATTTTTCTCGTCCTGTGAAATAATAAAATAACATTTATGTTTTACAAAACACTCCCCATTACAAACCAACAAAACAATCTAATTTCATTTTATCCATGAACTCCTTCAAATACAACTAAAAACCACTACTCAAGTCAAAGTAGAGAAACTGGCTCATTTAAGTTTTGGCAGGATTTAATTTGTCAATGCAGTATATGTCTATAAAACTCACTAAACATAAGGTAATAGACGAAACCTGAGAGAAGATGAGAGAGAGAGGAATGGGGCTTAACGTCCACTCGCCACAAACTAGGGCATTTCAGGACTAACATATGGTTCAATTTTATTTCATAAATTCCCTGGTCTTTAGCAGTTGGAGAAAACTCGACCTGGAGAAAACCCACAAGGTTGGACAGGCCACCCATCTCCTTGTCACGTATAATCAGGGAATCAAAACCATGCCACCACAGACTTTCTGATCCGCCGCGCACACGTTAACCATTCGGCCACACAACCACCCCTGAGAGAATATGACACCCATGATAGTCAGTTATACTTCTGTTGTGGGCAGAGCACTTTTCAATATCCTAATGAACAAATTTTTTATAAAACTTACCGTTTGATTGATGAAGGATTCTACGTCTGCTGTCATATTATGTTGTATAGCCGTCCAGTGATACATAATATGAACTTTGCCTTTTAATGGCACATTATTACCATTTTCAGACAGAAGTATTAAAGATCTGCTGGTACTGGATCTAGTGACGATATCATGGCGTCCTTTCATAGGTAACGTATCACTACGACTTGAACTTCCCTCCGAATCACTGCTATTTTTAGATAGATATCTTCTACTTATCATATCCTTGGTATTTGAACTTAATGGCCGAATGTTTGGCTTAGCTGGAGAGGTAAATGTTGAATTGTTCAAAGAAGCCATATTGGATTTAAAGTTTGGTTGCAACACTACAGGAGGGGAGAGTTCATCTGGACTCTTATAAAAGTTTTGATTGATACTATGCTGTTGTTGTAAATTAATATGATCAGAAATATAACTATCAGATCTGGCAAAATCCGAATTACGATAATCACCGTTTGAACGTCTCTGTAAACTATTAAATTGCTGATCAATTTCTTTTGGTTTCACATAAAACTGATTACAGTCACTACTGCGTACTGAAGAATATTTGTTTGTAGGTGAAGAGATGTCTTTTTTTGAGGAGATTTTTCTTGAAAAATCACTTTGATAATTTGACTGGTTTATTTGAGCTGAACTTCTACTATGTACACCATTAGAACTTCTATTATTATTAGAAGAATCACAGTTTCTTATATCTATATTATGAGGTATATCACAGCAGTCTTGACCGTTCAAAGATAAATATTCAGGTTTTGAACCAACAATATTACTATTTATACAAGTCGATTTTGATTTTTGTATTTTAAAACTGGCATGTACAGTTCTGGATAATCCAACAGTTGGCATATATTGTTCTCTATGGTTACCAGAAGCAATGGTTTCAGAGCCCTTCTGGTTAGCATGGCTATTTACAAAAAATTGAGGAGTAGTGTTATTGGAACCCAAATTGTTCATTGAGGAACTTTTACTTCGATCTAATTGATATCGTTTCTTAAATTTCCGTCTCTTCTCAATTCTCTCTGTATCTGTGGAGTCCGATGTCTCACTGATACCACTTGTCTGATGATATGGAGATGACCCTGACCTTTGTGTAAATGGCAATGCCAAAGATGGATTGCTTTTGTTAATATGTGAACCGTTTAGTCTGGAACTGATTTCTGAAGCAGTGGAACTATTATCAGGATCTGGAGATGTCTTTACGTTCTGTACAAATATTGGAGCAGATTTTCTTCGTTGTTCGTTGTGGGCAGAATTATTTGTTTTCCTTGTCAGTCCATTCTTTGATTGCCTAAAATTAAATAATGCTTGCATTGTATAAATATTGAAATTGCATATAACCAAAATTCACAAAAGTTCATTTTCTTCCTTCTGACCATTACCTTGCGAATAATGATAGCTAACTATGCAATGTTACTTTATCACGATACTTTTCGATACAAATTTTAAGTCTCTAGGGCTATTCAGAAAATACTCTTAGTACCATAGTTCTTATAAGAATATTACAGTATGACTATATTCTTCCTGATATTGTAATATGATGTACTGTACACTTGCATCATTTATAATCCTGTAGATTCTGAAAAATGTAGAACTAGTAATTCGTCAATACCTTTGATATCTGTTGTTGACTGTTTCATATAGAGTATACAGTAACTGTTGATTCCATTTCACTTGATGATATTTCTCACTAATAGCACTGGTAAATGTATCTATACGCAGATTACCCAGAGATGTGATGTACTCAGCTACAATTAAAAAATATGTACTGTAAACAGAGCTATTGATTCAATACAAAAATATTAAGTACGAAAAATATTTTCAGAAAAATGTTGTCACTGCAAGCATTAGTGACAGGAATGAACATAGGCCTAGCCTGTTCCCCGGTCCATTTTCAAATGAAATAAAATGACATTTATAAAAAAAACCTGCAATCATCAAAAATATCCCCCTAGGCTAAAATCATCATGGGTTCAATAGAATCTTAATGAGCAAGAAATGATTGTAAAATGGTTTCAGACCTACCAACAGCAAAGTCATCTAGTCTCACTTCATCAAGAATATTATCTTCGTGTAATTTCTCAACAACTTGACCTAATATCTTTTGTTGTTGAGAGTTATCATTACTTAGCAGACGGTCCATCAAACTTGTATCACCGTGATATGTATTGTTCTGATTCAAGTGAATACCACTCACTCCACTATCTTTGGACAACGATGGAGATGAGTTCGCAGATCTGCTGCCTAAATTTGGTAACGATTTATTTCCTGATTGACCGAAATTCACTTCGTCTGACAAAAACGTTCCATCACCTTTATTCCGCCAATCACCTGACGTTCGGCTGTTAAAACTTTGTTCCAGTTCGTTTTGTAAACACTGTATTTGTTTTCTGGCATTGTTCGATGTTAATCTGAAAGAATTGTCATCAGCACAATACTTCCCTGGTGATACATTTGAAGTAGATGAAAAACATCTTCTATCAGGAACTCCTGAATCAGACATATATTCTTGGGAGTTATTTTTGGCACGACTCTGAGCTGTCTTTTTGATAAGATGCTTGGCACTTCGTGAATGTATTGGTGGTTTTCCCTGGACGTATTTTGAATTTTCAAAGGGCTGATGTTCTGGTATTGTATCATCTTCAAATTTACCATTTTTAATCCCAACATTATTCAAGTGCATTATATTGCTATCCTCACTAATACTGGCATTTGATTGTTGTGAAGGATGAACTGCTCCATAGGGCATCATGCTGATGGGGAAAAGCTGAACTACGCCTGTATTAGGATCTTGTTGCAACTGAAGTTGAACTGGGTAGGAGGTTAATTGACCTGATGCATATTGAAACGGCATGTTAAATGCTTGCATGCTACTACTTGTAGTACCTGTAGATAATGAGGTAGTCAATGCTTGATGTGGAAGAGGCTGAGATAAATTTGCTCTAGCAGTATTAATCTTGACTTCATCTGCTAAAGATATTGTATCTTGTGTTCTAGAATTACTATTTTTAATAGGTGAAACTTCTGCGACGGCAGAGTTGACTGGTGTAGGTTCGAGCTTTGAACCTATTTGAGTTTGTAAATATTGTGCAATAGCTGTAGCTAATGTATCTGTATCTGGTAGTTGACCATCAAATTTTTGTAACAACTGTCCAAGAGCATTATCAGTTTTGTGGTGGGTCATTTCCCCTTCTTTGACATCTAAAATTTCATTATTGTTAACTTCTGTAACCAGTTCTGATTCTACTTCTGGGCTTTTTGATTCTTCAACCGAGCGATGACGTAACAAATGTTGTTCCAAATCTTTCAATTTCTTCAGGACTTTTGTTCCCTTTTCAGATTCATTAAAAGTATCGCAACTTTTTGGTGTTGAGCTCTGACTGTTTTTGGCATCTTCTTCAATTTCTTGTTTTGATGGAGAAACTGTGCTGTAAACTGGTTTTGGTTTAAGAGGAAGAGTTTGAATTTTTCCTGGAACTGGCTTGAAAGCAGACGACTGTGAGCCAATAGCCACAGGTTTAACCATGGTTTCTGGGTGAATTGGTTTGAAGGCAGAAACGGGTGTGGGTGCTGTAGTCTTTGTTACAATAGATGTGATTGGTTCACTGCTTTGAGTACTGGTGCTCTCTATACTTTTATTTTGAACTTCTGACTAAAAATAGAAAAGAAACTGACATAAGGCTAATTTTGTTTTTATTTTGCCTGGGCAGATGTATTTCTTCATGCTCAAATACTAACTGCAAAGGGATTATGAGCATGACTAAACCTTGGTGCCAGGCAATACTTTCTTTGTATGCTTCGTAGGCACTACTCTAACAAATGATATCCAGGCTTGACAAATCTTTAGGTTCTTCTTGGCCGAACACCTTTAACTACCAAAACCTGCCATCATCTACGCATAGAAAACATGTTCATGAATAAAATAAGTGGTCTCATACCTCATTCAATGAAATCTCCACCTGATCAGTCATATTTTCTTCCTCGTCACTCTAAATATCAATAAAATTGATGTTTCATTTATTTAAATATAAATAAGAATATATTTTTAAGAATATAATTTTTTTAAGAATTTTTTTTTTTTTAAACAACATTGTTAAAAATGTTTCTCCTAATAAGTCAAAATAAATAAAATTTTATGTTACATTTTTTGTCTTCAGCAGTTACAGACTTATAAATTATCGCAATATTCAAAGAAATTGTAGGCTATATTATAATTATACATGATTAAGACAACTTACATAATAATTCCAAGCTCTTTGTAATAACTGTTTACATCCATCTTTTGATGTTACTTCAAACAAAGATTGAAGTTCATTACATACCTAAGGAAATAAACAAACATTTATTTCACTTCACACATACATACTAATTGAAAGAAATCCCACAAAAAGAAATTACAGCTGCTATCTTAGATTTTTGTATATGTATTAGTCCAATGTGATTAAAAACATAACATGATAATTTATTTCCTTTTTTATGTTTGTTAAAAATTATAAGATGTGAACACATTATGTCAAACTTTTTAAGGGAGTAGAACTCTATTCTTTTGAACTTTAAATGAGACAAAAATGGGCTGAAAAGCACATATATGCGAAAGCTAATAAACATGCTAAATGAGTAAGGTTATTAAACACCCAATCATATGGAATCAATTTAGTGAAGAATCTGCCTAAGCATACATTGGAAATATCAAATCCAACGAAGCTGGTGATTTTTTCCTATTATGAAATACCTAGAGCGGTGGACACACTAGCCGAATCAATCGGCGTTGAAATTCGCCTAGTGTGTCCATTGATATTCGACCAAATTTCTTTTCCCCGAATGATTCACCCAAGTGATATTCGCCTAGTATGTCCGCTTCGTCGAAGCATTCGGCCGAATGTAGAATTCATTAGCCAATCAACACTCATCATCCACTCATATTGAGAAGTCACGTGATTGTATGAATAATTCGCCCACTGTTTTAGATAATTTTATATAACCTACATGTAAAGTATCTGCTAATGTTGGTCTTTTATCAGAATTAGTATGTAACATAGATAATAACATATCTTGTATTCTTTCTTCCATATCATCATTACCACCAACAGTTTGTAAAGTCATAGCTAATCCATATAAACATGTCTACAAATATACATAATATTATTTATTAGCTAAAAAATACTACTGTCCATTTCTGAAAATAACCTTTATTTGATATTTACATGTTAGGCTAACTAATACAAAAGGGTCAATAAATCGCTCTTTGTCCCCAATAATGTGAATAGTTCTTGCACCCCCATGTTCACATATCCCAGGCGATTGATATGGTCTAAGGAACAGTGGTTTCGGATGGTTTCGAGCAATCCAGGGAAAACGAAATAGTGTTTAACATACCATGTTTCTGCACTGACTGGGCTAATGAAGACAAGCGTACACCCTGCAGGATATTTTGCCAATACAGCGACAATATGGCCTAATATTATTTTGAATTCCAACTGTCAAACGTTCTTTTATGTGCATGCAAATGTGTACATGAAACCTTGATTTTCCGTGCTATTCGAATGACTAGACACTTTCCTTGCCAGATCCTCTGTCCTGCACCACAGTGGGAGTGAACCCAAAGACTTACTGACTGAGCCACCATGGCTTCGATACCAATATAAACTATGTATAATTTTTATCAAAGGAAATGAGGTAGTCAATATGTAAATGTATCAAAGATTTATGGTAAAATGGAAAACATACATTCCTACTGCATTGTTAAGTTTTTAACAATACCAAAAGTTCTTACCTTTTCGGAGAATATTCCTTTTTGTTGTAATTCTGGTGCCATATATTTAGTTTCTAATTGTTTACCTTCTGGTACAGCAGTAAATATAATACTTCCATTTTCTTTAATAACCGTTGTATCAGGAGATATATAAGCAGCTGGGATAAACAGGAAAAAAAACGTGAAAATCAGATATTTTGTATTCTAGAAAGTAAGAGAGTCTTGGTCTAGTTTGTCTAGTGTGGGAGTATATATATGAATGTACAATGCTAGGCTGGAGTGGGGAAGAAGGGAATTTCTGTCAGCTCTTTAAATTGCATCTACCAAGGAACCTTTTTTATGCACTATCAGTACATGTATGTACATAGACTTCAGTGTATCATTAAACCCAAACTTACTCCTAGGCCTAGGCCTATACACCAATTGTAAAGTTTATCAGGTTCGATGAATTATTGGAAACAATTTGTATTGTCATATACTCCTTTACTAAGCCAACTTATTCATATTATTATTAAGGAATAATGGTCTGAAACCTTCTTGAGTTCTTTGAGTAAATTGAGTTACTTCCCTTGATTAATAAAAGGCTTTGATCCTAGATGGAATTCTGGGATGGAGTGAAATGTAAGATGGCTGTTTTAATTAGCCCTTCTGATTGTCATAAACAATCCAGGCCATCTTGTGGCCTATACACCCAAAAACCACATGGTGGAGATGCTAAACTCCCATTTCTAGTATGTAAAATGTGAAGAACTAGTTCTCAAGTGATATTTCGAAACTGATTTTGTGATGCAAGGAGCACATTTTTGTTGAGATTTGGACACTAGTTTTGGACCACATTCTCCTATCTTGGGAACTTACTTTATTCTGAGGACTATAAATAAATCAGAAGTTGACCTAGTGAGGCCTGATTTTTGGAACCTTTATGCAGAGAATTAAAAATTCATCAGACTTGACCATGTGAGCCTGTTTTGACTTTGACTTTGAGGCCTGGTGCTGATAACATTATAAACTCTAATAATTTTTGTGAATAAACATCCATACACCCCAATACCACAGTATTTGTTTAATTATATTCTGAACACACTATGCTGTTTTTACTCACGTAAATGTCTTTTTTTCTTCTGTATAGCTTTTGTTCCTTCACTTATTAAAGCCCATAAATCTAGACTGTCTAGTTTCTCTCTTGTTATTTCTAGTATTGATGACAAGTCAAGACACTAAAAAGTACAAATAATTCAAATTAAACCATTTTTGTTTAAATAATGGTGAGGAAGCTTATACCGGTACTAGAGAGTAAGAACAGAATGTGAAAATCAAAGAGCATTATGAAACAGATTATTAATGTATGACAGATTGTGACAATCAGAGAGAGAGAGAGAGAGAGAGAGGTTAAACATCCACTCGACACAAACTAGGTCATTTAGGGACTAACATATGGTTTAATTTTATTTCAATAATAGGCATGGCCTACTATTATATCAAATTCCAACTGCCAACGGTTCTTTTACGTGCAAGCTAATGAGTACACAGGATCTGTTTTCTCCCATCCAAACGACTATACATTGTCACTTGCCAGGCCCTCCATCCTGCAGGAGGAACCATGCGGGAAAATCCTGATGAACTTTCTCTGCCGACAAAAGAATCGAACACGGGACCTTCAGGTTAAAGAGCCAATGTCTTACTCACTGAGCCACCAGGGCTCCCCTAGACAATATATATACCACAGTGGGACATTCTATACTATAATAAGAACATGATGAAACAAATTATAAGTTGTAGAGAAATTCTATACAATACTAGAATACGAAAACGGCAAGACAAATTACAACTGAGTGGTCAATGTTCTTGTAGAATTTATGTCAAAAGAAGTGCCGAGTAAACTTGATTTGATGTGTAAATTTGATTAGGTAAAAATCTCTATACAATTAGGTCTTTATGTCACTGGTCTGACCTACATAAATTGTCTATCTTACAAATCCAAACTAAAGATCCAAGCACCGTGACAGAATGTCGTAAGTCTATAGTTGAGTACCACATGACAAAGTTGTTGGGTCCAAAGATTTCTTGAGGGAACATAACAAACAAACATATATAAAAGTTATTTACCTCCATTTCTGCACTATTTAAAATTAATGTTGATGTAATAATCTCTTCTGCTTCAGAGTTTATTGTTGTATTTATGTCACTTGTGGTAGAAGCTGGGGTATAAATATCACTTTTTACTTTATCACAGTCTTCCTGAATATTATCACAGAATTCTACATCCTTATGAGTGGTGGAGGAATCTTCACAGAGTTCAGAATATTCTAACCTTTGTCCTTCCAATTCTTCTAATTCCTCATCACTACCACCTAATATCTGATCTGATGCTGACAAAGACTTTTTGCCTTTGGATTTGTCTGATTCACCAAGTTTTGCTAATAAATATTCATCACTTTCATAGTTTGAATCATTTGAAGTGTCAACATGAGTCAAACTTGAAGAAGTTTTTTTACCGGGATCTTGAGGTGTCGATTGTCGGGGTGTTGATGTCGACTGTGTATTAAGATATGATGATAATCCTGCTGTTAAATCTAGTATCGTTGTTCCTATAAAAGATATTGGATTTTGTGTTTTTATTTAAATATACTACAACTATAAGGCGGTTCGTTTACATCAAGTTTCAGAGCAAGGCAACGTCTAATATATAGGATACTTGCTATAAAGCAGGTTATAGTAGAGTACCCCAACAAAAACATAATAAGGAAGACCTTCAATATATATAGAGCGGATATGACAAAATGCAGATTATATCATCAGATCTCAACTAAAGCATTAAAGTGAAGATCTGATGTCCCCATCTTTGAATTCAAAATAAATAGAGGATGCTGGAATGTCCTACTGTTCTGCCCCTGAACTGGGCTAATGAAGGGAATTTTTCCCAGGCAGCAGCACTATGGCCTATTTTTTTACATACACGCCACTTAGTACACGGGACCTAGGTTTTCAGTCCCATCCATACGACTAGATTGGAAAATCTGGATGAACTTTCTTGGTCAATGAAGGGATCCAACACCCGACCTCGAGACTAGCGAGCCAGCGTTTACCCACTAAGCCACAATCAACTTGCTTGTCCTTGTCACCCATGCAAAAGATACTTATTATTGAACTTTGTGAAGGTATCGGATCACTTTCACTCAATAAGAATCCAAATTATAAGTCTCATATTTGAAAGTATTAACAAATTAAACTGCTTATCTCTACACAAAGTCTGAACCCCAATCAGCAGAGAATCAAATTTGTGTTCCAAAAAGTGTGACAGACTAACAGACAGAGTCAGATATGAGATTTTCCAATGTATTAATCAGTTCAATTACCTTTTTCAACAGGGCTTCCTCTAATAAAGTTAGTTATCATACAACTACAAATATACTGAGATAGACGATCTTCAAGTATATCATCACATAATTTAATAACCTCTTTTAATGATGGCCGCTGTGAATGGTCATCAGCACATAGACTGGTTAAAAGATCTGACAAAGTTGGACTTAAATCATGTTTAGGTTCTTCTGTCTGTATATTGTACTCTACGCCATACAGCATTGTCATACCCAGAGAAAATAAATGCGACTGAAAAAAAAAAGAATTTTTAATATTTAAACATTGCTATTGTTATCAATTGAACAGCAAAATCTCTTACTTGTTATAACCTGGCATAGGGCAAGAAAAGCCTTCAGGATTTTTCACCCCCAATTCTAACTTCTCAGATGTTCCTAGCGATTTGGATAGTGCCAAAAAAACCTATAGATAATCATGTGTACAAATTCGTAATGCACATAAAAGACATTTGGAATATAAAAAGTGTGCAGGAACCCTACTTTCCAGACCCCCACCCACTCACATTGCATACATAACCATAGAAATAAAGATATACTATATGTTAGTCTCAAAATAACCCATTAAAGTGTTAAACTTCATAACAATCTTACATGTGATTATCTTGACAAATAACTCTGTAGTCTGTGGTGATAAAAGTAAATGAACAAAACCACAATGAGTGTTAAATTTACCATTCAACATATAATCTGTATTATAGTGTGGAGTCTAGTCTATTCAAGTTAATATAATGCTTTGTTAAATACAACCTAATTTAAATGTCAGTGAAGTTAATATTGTGACATTCTTATCTAAACATTTCAATGTTGTTGTCAATTTATATTTGTTATGATTACGAATTATTTGAAAGATATCCCTACATACCAAATCCCATGGTCTTCACCCCCATTTTCGGGGGATCACAAGGTTAAGTGAGTAAGGTGCTGGCTTGTTAGCCTGAAGGTCGGTGTTTAGATCCCTACATTGGCCGAGAAAAATCATCTAGTCATTCTGAGGGTACGAAAAACCGAGGTCCCGTTGGAATTCAGTTGCTGTCCAGGCAAAATTTCCATCATAGCACACTTTATGGCGTATGCCTGTCTTTAAATAGCCCAAGTTAAGTGCATTAGCGTAGGACCATTAAACCCCATTTCATTCATTCATTCACCCCAATTTTCTATCAATAATTGTTATTTCCTGGTTTTAAAGGGGAGTAGGAGCGACAAAGACACTAAAATCTCCCAGGGGTGGTAAAGGACCAGAATTTTATTTTCCACCCTTTGCAAACAATTCAAGGTGAAGAACCGTAGTAGGGTTTTTGTAATTACAGATATGATAGGTTTGGGGGAATATTTATGTTTGGAGGAAAAGGTATCAAAAGGAGACTAATTGATTGTGAAATTGTTTTGTTTGAAAACAACTGCTTTAAAAGAGTCCAAATTATTGTTGAGATACAAAATTCAAAATCAAAATGCTCAGTACAGTAAGCTCCCAAATGTTGACAAACATATTCAGAACAAAATAGCCATACATGCTACCATTTTATTTGGCCAGTGCTGTCAGAGTTTATTCTGTGTAACATGATAAATTTTTGGGTCATGGTATCATCTAGTCCAAAAACAATGGATGAATTTATTAGGAAGAGAGATGTATGTTTTTTTAAAAAACACTGAGTAATTTTGGGACTAACATATGGTACATTTTATTTGAATACATCACTTATTGGCAGCGGGAGTAAACCACCATTTTATGAAGATGACCCTATTCCTAGTCATGTGGGGGTTGGGTGGCTGAATGGTTAGCATGCGCTCGCTGTATCATAAAGTCTGTCATTGAGTCAACTGGTGTCGTTTTGAAACCCTGGTTGTACCTGGCAAGGAGTAGGGTCACCTGTCCAGCCTTGTGGGTTTTCTCCGGGTCCTAGTTTATGTCAAGTGGATGTTAAACCCCATTTCTCTCTCTCTCTCCTAGTCAAGTAAAACAGTGGTATCGAAACCATATGATCTATAGGAAACACACTAGACCAGCAAACCTGTTTATAGATTGTAATGAGATTTAATATGTGAGAAATCTTGGTGTTATTTTATCTAAACTATTTGTTGATTGTAAACAGAACTAATAATAACTGATTATAATAATTATTTCCTATTAATGTTATGTTGTACTAAATAGTAGGGGAGAATTATTGATCGATCGGTAACTTTCTTTATAAAAAGCTGAACACATCTGGTATGTTACCAATCATTAGTGTCAAATCTATTCTATCATCTTTCCTTACCAATTATACCTATAAACAACAATAGGTGTATATTAATTACAGTGCAATTACTGTTCATTTTACCTATAATCTTACAATCAATAACAACCTACCTTAAATGAATTGCCCACATCTTCATACTCAGGTGCTACATACAGAGGTTCAGGCTCTAGAATAAAATAAAAGATTTTTAACCTTACTTATAGAATTTATCCTTTTCAATACAAAGTACAAGGCATTCAGTTATTTTAATTATGGAACAAAATGATGTCTATTCATATAAATAATAACTGTTTCCCTGTATATCGTGCACAAATATATAAGCATAGTACGTCAATTTACAAATAAAAGACCAAACATGAAAATTATGGATGGCTGAATGGATTTGCTTTTCAGTGAAGTAAATGCCGTGACTCTGTTAATTCAAGAATAACTGTAGTGAGCCATGGGCTATAGCAGAATCTTACAATACAGCCATTTAATATACCAGTACATAGATTAAAAAGTCAGTCAACCAAATCAATTACTTGAGTACAATTCATTCTGTGTGTAAATATTAAAGAGACAGAAATGATATCATTTAAAGCCTATATATGAAAATACGGTTCAAAACAATTCCATGTATAATGTTATTAATTGTGAACATGTTACTTTAAGCTCATTCAATTTCAACAAAAAATGATATATCCAGGAATCCCCCCCCCCCCCATTTCGAAACACTGTATACCACTTATTAAACATTCAAGGATTTTACCATGTCAATAAATATTTGTTTCACCTCACTGTTGTCTCGATCCATATCTATGACCATTTGTGTGAAAGCTCTTAAAATTTCAACACAAAAGTCAATCTCCAATCAGTGCACAAGCAAAATGTCACCATATCATTTACTAAAAACAATCACACACTGCTTGTGTATAGATTCCTATTAATTAATGTTGCACATCAAAATTCCTCAATCACAAGCAAATGACACTATGTATAAATATCTATAAATGAGGATGTGATGACTTATATAACATTATATAACTGATCACACCTACCATATAGTACCTTCTACATATAGATATATAGATCTCCTTGATTTTGTGTAAACCTAGCCTAAAGCTAAACTGGAACATAATCCCTATATAAGATATGACCAGCAATATCTACATCAATAATTCTTATATAACCAACTGCTTGTACAAACACTTATCTCTACACCAATATCATTTGAAAACAGTTGAATATAAAACCTTAAAAATACAGATGTGACGTCACCCTTGGATGTTGGCGTCAAATAATCGTACAGGCAAATTGCCAAGCGTACCTTGTAAAATATTAGACTGGCATGACGTATATATTGTAAACGCATGTGCGGAGTGTCTGCATTTTAAGTTGTTCAAAGGTCTCAATCTTAAGACATTGTGTAATATATTATAAAAACACTCAGACCTCACGGACCTCTTGTTGTTACAATATATTACTTAATGTCTCGCTCTCGACCCTTAAACAATACATAAAGGTGTTCACAACACTATCCAAAAGAAACACCCTTGTTTCATGAAAGAATGAATGAAATGGGGTTTCATGTCGTACTTTTCTTCACCAACCTGGCTAATGAAGACAGTATCTCCCATACAGTGCGCTACGAGGGGACTTTTGCCAGGAAAGCAACTGAATATCAAGGTTTCTTTTATGAATAATGCATAATTTCTGCCACAAAAATAAACATATTTTATAGGACATATGACTAAGTTAAGAGCTATATTATCGATTACTGCCCAAGCCAAGTGTTCTTTACTTTTCCAAAGCTAATCACTATTAAGTCTAGAGCAAGAGACCTTACAGTTATTTGATAACAATGTGTGTTAAGACAAATTAAATCAACCCCTAATACCACTGTCAAATATCCACATGAACATACCTGTTATCAGAACTATCTGAATATTTTCTTAATTGTTTACTCTACCTCAAAAATATCTCAGTTTACAGGTAATTGACTTTATTAACATTTTATCCAATATATGAGTTATAACAGAATGGATTAAAGCTAACGGAATGTTATGGTCAGTTGCCTTGTTAATGAACCATTCTACTAATATTACAAAAACTAGATATCGTTTACTATTAATACCTTCAATACTATAGTAGATTATCTTAATATATTCATTGATGCAGAAATAGGTAAAAAGAAATAAATAGGTAACTTTAAGATTAATATCTAAAGTAATCCACCATATTAAGCCAGGCACTCAAATTGCACACCCATATTCATGGATCACAATTAAAGGTTCACAGAAGTTTAACCACATACTGGTGTCAATAACAGATTCTGTTTTACACATACAATTCACATGTATTTATATTAACAAAAGAAATCAAATAATTATCTCTTTGTATGTGCTTCATTATAGAGATTAAATGAATTTAGTAGTTTATGTCATAATGAGTAATTAGTGATTTATTTGGACAGGTAGACTTGTTAATAATGACAATTACTAAATAAATAAAAAAAAGATAGTAAGCTGGCACTGCCAGGCAGGATACGCCCACATTTTCGAGAGATGGATAGAGAACAAGGAAAACCGAAAGTGATTTTTCCTACAATCAAAGGCTATAATTCATTAAATTACAATTTGATATGCGCAAATATCGAAAAGAATCAAGATCTTTAGGTTATAAACATGCATTTCAAGTTTCAACAAAATCGAATTAAAATTGTGACCTATACTGGGTCCACAAAATTGATATACCATATTTTAACACTATAAGCATACAAACGGCGGCCACTTTGTCTGGCAATTATGGTCCGATTCCCCTGAAATTCAAACAACCTTCCGTATGGTGTAAAGGTGATAGAGTCGAGCATTTTTTTAAATCGGATAATAATCGTGACCTCCAGAGGGACCATAGGCGATTTTTGGGACAATCAGGGGCCATAATTCAGGAAGTTATGAACTGATATGTGCAAATAACGAAAGGAACCAAGATCTTTGGGTTATAACCATGCATTTCAAGTTTCATCAAAATTGAATCAAAATATTGACCTATACACTGGGTCCACAACCTTGATATACCATTTTATAACAGTATTCGCGTACACACGGCGGCCATTTTGTATGGCAATTTTGTTCCGAATTTTTGCGAAATTCGAACTCAACCTTCCTTAGGGTGTAACGGTGATATAATCAAACGATTTTTTAAATCGGATAATAATTGTGACCTCCAGAGGGACCACAAGACAAACAAAGACGATTTTGCGTATAATCAGGGGCCATAATTCAGGAAGTTACGATCCAATATGCGCAAATATCGAAAGGAACCGAGATCTTTGGGTTATAACCATGCATTTCAAGTTTCATCAAAATCGAATTAAAATTGTGACCTCTACAGGGTCCACAACCTTGATATACCATTTTTTAACAGTATTCGCGTACGAATGTCGGCCATTTTGTATGGCAATTTTGGTCCAATTTTTCCGAAATTCGAACTCAACATCCCTTAGGGCGTAACGGTGATATAAACAAACGATTTTTTAAACTGGATAATTATTGTAACCTCCAGAGGGACCACAAGCTAAACCAAGGTGATTTTGCGTATAATCAGGGGCCATAATTCAGGAAGTTACGATCCGATATGCGCAAATATCGAAAGGAACCAAGATCTTTGGGTTATAACCATGCATTTCAAGTTTCATCAAAATCGAATTAAAATTGTGATCTCTACAGGGTCCACAACCTTGATATACCATTTTTTAACAGTATTCGCGTACGAACGGCGGCCATTTTGTATGGTAATTTTGGTCCAATTGTTCCGAAATTTGAACTCAACCCTCCTTAGGGTGTAACGGTGATATAATCGAACGGTTTTTCAAATCGGATAATAATTGTGACCTCCAGAGGTACCACGAGCTAAAATAGGTGATTTTTCGGACAATCAGGGGCCATAATTCAGGAAATTACGTTCCGATAGGCGCAAATATCGAAAGGAACCAAGATCTTTGGGTTATAAACATGCATGTCAAGTTTCATCAAAATCGGTTCAAAATTGTGACATCTATAGGGTCAACAAGCTAAAAGCGGGATTTTTCGTACAATCAGGGGCCATAATCCATGAAGTTTTGATCCGATACATGCCAATATCGAAAGCAGCCGAGATCTTTTGGGGATAAACCTATATTTCAAGTTTCGTTAAAATCCGACAAGAATTGTGACCTGTAGAGAGTCCACAAACAATTGTGGACGGACAGACGGACAGGGGCGACGACATAATACGTCCACATGAAAATGTGGGCGTATAAAAATCAAATATATTGATGGTTTGCACGATAGTAGTAAGTAATGTGATGTTTGATTCTTAACATCCATAGAGAATGTATAGGGGGCCTAAACAACCAATTTAAATCATACTATTTACAATAATAAACAATTTTATAATAATCTTAACTTTAAGTGTTGCACTGACCTGTTTCTTCTACTGGACACAGCACAAATCAATAAGACCATTCCTATCTATATCCAAGTAAATACAAACCATTTAATATAAACACAGCAAATCTTGATCAATATATATGATCCGCTCAACTTGTGAATTTGATAAAGGTAAAATATGTCTGTTTGAGTAAATAAAGATATTTGTGAAGCTTTCCTCTGTTGTCAAGTTTACTACTTTGTTCTGTTTGCTGTTGTATTTGGTTTTGAAAATGTGTTCGTAAACTGGCTTTTCTTCAAAGCTTTGGAGTTATTTTTAGCTTCCTAAACGAGTTAAAGAAAAGACGACTATTGTTTGTGTTAATGTATCATAGTTTTTTTTAATAATAAATTTGAAACATTTTAGTTCGCAATCCTTCATTTACATTTTAGTTTTAGCGAATTTTTTAACTAATTTATCTTACGTATACTTGTAAAACAGTTCTTTAATTAATTCCTAATTCTTCGTGACCAATGCAGATGATAGTAAAGTCATTGTTTGACTGAATATTGTTAATAGACCTTCTATTAAATAAAATAGAGTACAATTGTTTCTTACTTCAAACAGATTTTCTTCATTTCTGAATATTGTTTAGTTTTTTTTACGTAATTCAATTTTTGTCTGTAATCAACATTAAAGGGTGTCACATGCTCTTGAAGATTCACATGCTCTTGAAGGGCAACATGCTTTTGAAGGGTCACATGCTAAAGATATATGATTTTTTTTCGTCTTGACATGTGAATTTTTCCATCTTGACATGTGAATTTTTTAGTATTGACATGTGAATTTTTAGTGTTGACATGTGAATTGTTTCATCTTGACATGTGAAAAATAATTTTGTTGAATTGTTTATAAAAAACGAATAAAGTGATAAAATATTTCTGTAAACAGTATAATTGACTTGATTATAACAAAATACAAGAGCAGCAGTAGAAAAAATACGAGCATGACATCACAAGTTGTGATGTGTTTGGCCTTTTATTTGTTTAATTTTAAGCCCAACTCTCAGTTTTAAGACTGAAATATAATTTTATTTTGAATTATTAGTGTTTATACATGTAGTATTCTTTGTTATTCATTGATAAATCATATTTCATTTGTTTAGTCATTAATAAATGACATTGTACATTATCCGTTTCTTTTGTTTTTTTCTTTAATTAGTTGCGGGGGGTGTGGGGTTAGTTGAATGGAAACACAAATAATCTTTATTGATATACGTTGTTATATACAGAAAAAAATGCTTGGAAGGTGATGAAAAAATTGTTATATACTTTCTCTTTCCATACAGAAAAACGGTCTTGCAATTAATTCCGATTTGGCTTGCAATACAATATCATCCACAGTCTTCAACATTGCAAACACGACATACTGGTCAAGATAAATGAGCACTGATGTTGTTATCTTACCATGAAAATATGGGCTTCTGATATCAAATATTTAAGACAAAATTAAAATTGGCACACGAATCGCGTGTCAGAATGCTTTCGAGTGCCATTTGTAATGACCGACTAAATGAATGAGGCTAAACATACCCCACAGGAGAATACGTTCGGTGTAGAGTGGAATAACAAGATGCCAGAGACAGATCCTATTTCGTTTTATTATTTATAGCTCAAAATTTTGTTTTAGTTGTCTTTACTACACTAAGATATGGAAGAATTGTTATATAACCCGCATTCTGGTTAATGTGATGAATTAGCCAATGAAACAGTCTGTTTCAGCGAGTTCTTGGTGTGCGATTCATGGAACAATAGGGTCAAAAGCCGCTCATATGATCCCTGATGTGACCACCCACTACTGGTCGGATCTTCATGTAGTAGAGGCCATCAAAAGTATAAAAAAAATAAAACGCAATATAGATCTGTATTTTAATCAGATAGTCAAATAGTCTATATTAAATTATCATAATTAGATGCTTACCTCATCATGCTAACATAACATTTCCATCTTATGGGTAAATTGATAAAAAGTGCTAACTGATTAACTCTTAGCTTTAACACATATTTGTTGTAACCCACAAAACCGTGACCTTTGACATGTGCACTTTCAGTAAGTAGTGCAGAGTCCCCCTATTATTTACATAAAACATGAAGTTGTTTAAAAACGTTTTCAGCAGCTCTTGACTGCCAATCTTTGTTGGTTTAATACATTTGGAAAAAAAATATTTCATCAAAGTGGAAGGGTGTCTTAAATTGTTCAGTGAATCCGCTTGTCAATAAAATTAACTTCTTTTAAACATAAACGTGCTTTCTATAACAAGATGTCAGCATCCAACATTAGCTAATACATATTTACATTCATTTTCGTTTCAGAGCAAATCAACTGTAAACTACAAATAAAATAAAGATAGGTTGACAGGCAACAAAACATACACCCACAGCAGCTAAATTATCGAGCAGTTGACAAGGTTTGTCTCATTCATTTTGTAGGTAATTGAAGCGTTTACACGACACCGATATAAATTTAATACAAATAAGATAACTTTTAGCGTCTGAACTTCTGAACATTCAAAGGTTCTACAAAGTGAAACGAGGGCCATAACTCCTAAAACTAGTTTATGGAAATAGTTGAAATTTGACAGACTACTCTGTTTAAATCTTTTAAATAATGCATAAAAATTCCATACAGATTGGATTATAAATTGGTCATTTGAGCGTTCACACAGTTCTACAAAGTGAAACACGGGCCATAATAGCCTACTTACAAATACTGTGAAGTGTGACAGGCTTCTCTGTTTTGTTAATTTAAATAATGCATACAAATTTCATACAGAACAGATGTTAACTTTTGTCATTCGGAATTATCAAGGATCTACAAAGTGAAACAAGGGACATAAAATAAAACCAAGTACGAACAATTCAAACCATATGACAAACTTTGAAGTCCTAAAAAAAGAATAATGTAATAAAGCAAGATAGTGTAATCAGCATATGCATGGACTGTTCAATGGAAATCAATGGAAATCAATGGAATAGCTTCTTCATCCCATAAAAGTCTTGAAACATGAGTCAATAAGGAGTAGGAGCCACAAGGAAGTTGTCACTTTGTGTACTTTTTTCTGGTACACTACAATTGATGTAGATGTGTCAATTCCATTACTTTTCCCTGGGCAAGCATTTTCCTGGTGATCACATACTAATTTGGCAAGAGCAGAAACATATATGCCATTTTGGAAAAAGGATATTAATGTTTCTATTTGAAATCTATAAATAAAATGTTAGCACTATAGCCACAGACAAACATGTCATCCTATTGTTAGTCTAATCCAATTATAAACAGTGGCCACCACAGCAGATATGCTACCTCCCTATAGGTGCATCAAACAAGTACTATTTAAATAAGTGTTCACAAGTTTATTCTGGTGTATTTATGACTAAGACATTGGTGATAATTGACAAATCTTGTTAAAATTAGAAAATGTCTGAGACCATCAAGAATGAAAAGGTACATAGCGAGCACCATTAATAAACAGATCAAAACTGCAGTTGAGGCTGGTGTCGACCTTTTATGTTAACTCCATGACTAATTGCTACTGGATATAAAGTCACATACCAAGATTCATCAAAATGTGGACTCCAATGTGGTTACATGCTAATTTAACATATTATAACTGGGTTGAGGACGACAACTCCATGAAAAATTGATGAATCACTTTACTAAAAATCAAACACCCCTGTTTTAATGTTACATATCAAGTTTTACGAATGTTGTTCAAAAAAAATAAGTACCATATAAAAATGGGAAACCATGATACAGAACTGATGTTTTTTCGTTCAAATGTCATCTGCAAAGAGCTGAGGCAAACAAGCTCAAAGTCAAACATTGAAAATGGTACTATTTACTATTGACGCAAGATTTTATGCATCAAATCTTCCTGAATACCATATTCATGTATACATGTATCAACTATATATAAGACTTACCTCGAAAATTACAATTTCTTGGTACCAATGATATCTGCAACTAGTTATAGCAAACTAGTACACTTCAATATATATATAGTAATCATCAAGTCGAGAGAAACGCATCAATATATAACATAGTTAATTAATGTAGCGTATATTTTAACAAGGGTTTTAGAAGCATAATAGAAACCAAGATCTTTCTTGTTTAAACATAATACATCACCCAAGAGACTGGCGCTGTCTTTCTTGTAAACAAAAGATTATTGATCCTATTGATTTACGGCTGACAATTTTATAAAGAAAAAAACATACATATTATATTTATCTAGTCATCGATAATTAATAATAGTGCCTGGCGAAGTATAACAGACCAAGAGAACTATAAGACAGATACTCAGCAGTTTTCTCTAGTTTTTTTCAAAACAGATCAATTTTACCCAAGTTAATTAAATTTTGTTGTAAAGGACCATTCACTCTTAATTCATTGAAGCTCTATAGAAAATAAATATTCATTTCTGATAGCTTAGTCTTCCAATAATTCAATTTATATCTAATATCAAAACTTCACTTCATTTTAAGCATTAACCCTTTTTTTCCTCGTATGGTTGGGACAAGGTATGTACACTAAATACCATCCATTATAAGCCTATTATATTTTATGCAGTGGCGTACTATAAAGTAATTTGTGCGATTCTAGTGTGATCTATTGCATTAAAATCTTAAAAGCTACTTTTACTTTGAGGCAATATGTGCGTTCCTTCCAAATTCTGGTTTGAGTGACTCGACTGAGTGGTCTTTGGGAGTCATGCTTATTTTACGTCACAAAAGGTAGAATGCAATGGCCTGCCTAATCTTGTGGCTTTTCTCCAACTACTAAATATCCCTGCGTGAAATTGATTTATTGAAATAAAAATCTACCAATGTTAGTCTCAAATTTACATTGTGTCGTTTCTCTACTCTTGCCAAAGCTGTAGCGATTTAAATTGCACTCTATACAATATTCAAATAAACCTACGTAAATCACCATAATGTTTGTATAAACATTTCATCATTCTATTCCACCACCATATTGTTTAGTGACTTGCCCTGGCCTCAGTATGTGACAATTATTCAGTCCTAAATCTTAATGTGAAATAAATAACTTCTCTTACTTTCAGGGTTAACCCTTCTATATGTACATATGATATCCACGTATATAATTCAAATGCACCCCGGAAAAAAGGCAATTTAGTTAGAATGTTGTTTACCATTAAACTGCAGTCGATAGGGGCGTATATTTACAGATATTTGATCAGTAATCTGGGTAGATCTGACATTTGAAAAGGTGCGCTCTCACAAATTTGTAATTACCCATGCAAAAAATTGAATGTCTTGGGATTCTGAATAATTAATTAATAGACTGCAATGAGCCAATAATCGATTTTAACAAACTGTTTGATTCAAGATCTAAAAACTCTTATCTCTGTACATGTATATAAATCAATTAATAATGTAGATGTCACTTAAATGTTTAACAGTAGCAGTTATGTGGGAGCATGTCATCGCCATGCCAACCACTTGTAAACAAATGGAGAAAAAAAAATCAGAGAAGAATAATCAAATGAGCAAAGCTTCTGAATAAACAATATAAAGATGATCAAAGTGGTTTACAAAGTAAATCTCCTTTTGAAACCTGTTTATTGATTTATTTCATAGAGAGACAGGTTTAACAAATTGGAACAGATTTAATACCAGTGGCCCTGGTATAATTCATAATTATCTGAGGCTACGGAAATGGTCACAAAGAATGCTGACTTTACTATTCAAATAATACTTTGATTGTTTTTGGTGCATTTTTGTATTTATGGAAAGAGTACTTCAAGATATTTTCTCCTTATTTGTTTAATTATTTTTTAATATTGTATGAATATTACTGATTTCCTTTACAAGACAAAAAAAGATTAACTTCCAGAAGTTTTAATAGCATCCAATAAAAAATACCAAACAATCTACAAAATCTTTTTCAATATGGTACTTTTAAGAATATTAGGCTATGGCCCAATTTAACCCAAATTAATTATAACACTATTCAATAGTGAATACCAACATCTAGGTATGAACAACCTAGAAAAACTTTCAAATATTGGTAGGAACAAAGTATAAACCTTATCATTTACATAAATACCCAATAGTAGATATGAACAACCTAATCTAAACCAAATTAATTATACCATGGATACAATATTAGTATTGAATAGCCCTGCTTTTATCAGGAAGAATAAAATATGAATAAAACAGTATAACTAATTACTATAGTTGAATATTTATTGCTGTTATAAACAATTTAACAAGTTATTTCATCAAATGTGATGATCAAAAAGTGTCTGAAGTTCAAACAAGCTCTTCATTTTGACACCTAATTTTCAAACAATACAGTTACAAATAAAGATACCTTTAATAATGAATTTATTCAATAACCTTCAATAAACCATAGAATGTCAGTATATATTTCTATGAATAAACTAAATTGTTAAACTACAAGGCAGGAATTCTAAGTATTTTCAATTACAATGTGTACATGTTCATGGGTCAGATTATTCATAATATCTGACACATACCGTAATCGGGTTTCAAATCATTGTAGTAATTTGATTAATACATAAATACCAACCCCCAAAACACAATATCCAATACTGCACGTGTTATCACCTGTTTCTGTTTTATAATTATGCCTACATTATATATAAACCCCATTTCATTTCATAAGGGGCCCTCAGTGTCTCAGTGAGTAAGAAGTTGGCTCGCTAACCTGGAGGTACCATGTTCTATCCTCATGTTGGCTGAGAAAGTTCATCAATATTTCCCTGCATAGTTCCATCTTGTCACTAGTGCAGGACAGATGGTCTGGCAAAAGACATTGCTGTGCATGTAAAAGAATCCTTGACAGTTGATATTCGAGTAGTGCTGCTTTCTGGACAAAATTCCCCTTATAACATAATATGCCAATCTTCATTAGCATGTCAGTGCTTAACAGTAGGACATTAAAACGCATTTCTGTCTTATTGTATTCTATTAATAATCATAGATGTGACCTCATACATAAGATTACTAAATAATAGAATCTTCACATTATTTTTAACCGATTTTGTGAATTACAATGTCTGTGTTTTTGTCTTGTCCGTGTATTTTTTTCTTCTACGTTTATATTTAATTGCTATGTGTGGTGAGCCTTGTGGTGAGCCTTGTGGTGAGCCTTGGTGTGAGCGTATGTGGCATGGAGATAGGCGCCTTCTCAACCTCGTGGGTTTCCTCCAGGCACTCCAGTTTCCTCCCACTGCTAAAAGACCCCTACGCTCAAGCGAATTATTGAAATAAAATTGAACCATATGTTAGTCCTGAAATGACCTAGTTTTGTTGAGTGGACGTTAAACCCAGTTCTCTCTCTCTCTATGTGTGGTATATGTAAGGTCCCCCTGTACTTCATATTATAAGTAAGTTCATGCAGGTAAGATTTCAAAATAATAAATCCACCTTTAAAAAAATCTTGGCAGGTTAGTCAAATCTCACCACAACTTAATTTCAACACAACTCAATGAAAATCAAACTGTGTGACCAGTTACGAGATAATACCTGTATATCAAATCTAATATACATATTATACTTACATAGATCAATAAATAAAGGTCAAACAGGATATATTATAATACCTAGAACCTATTTCAAAGACATATGATATTATTCCCTCATAAAAACAGTTTTAATATGATCTTATATACATAATCTGTTTATAGTGCACGTCATATGGCACGCGGATTTACAATCAATGAACAGAAGATATTAAGGTCTTGAACAAATTAAACTGGTCCAATTCTTTTCTACCTTTAATATGCAAAATACTGCTGGTCTCTTTGTTAATATTTGTTTGTGGCAGACTATTGGTGAAACGTTTGAAAACTATATTATCCAAAATGCAATAATAAATTTTTAGCTATCTAACTAGATGGTCATAAAAAACATAAACATACCCTGCCTGGTGCATGACATCTGTCTGAACTTATTCAAATCATTTCATTCACTTAAAGGGCCCATCCTGGTAACATTTTGGAGAATAGAATTCCCTTAAAAAAATCTACCTTAGGGCCGAGCAATGAACTTAGAATATGTGATACATTTTCAAACAACTTTTAAACCTGTCAGCCTTAATCTGGAAAAAGAGACTGGTGGCCCAAGCTTTATTATGCAGTGTCTGGATAAAACCAGATTTTTATTTAATAAAGTACAGCATATGGATCATTCACTGTATAGACCTCTAAAGGAATGGGGATCAATTATCAGGTCACCCAGCAACAAACTGACCAGAAATCTTAAAAGGGTTAAATGTGTCCGGATTTAAAAGGGTTAAATGTGTCCGATTTAAAAGTGTTAAATGTGTCCGGATAAGTAGTTTAGCTTTTCACGTATAAAGGACTCAGTATTTTGAGCTGAAATTTTGTACATACTATATTATGGCGCTTAAAATTAAGGATAGTCCCTTTAAATCTTCTCTAATATCTAGCATTACATGAGACTGAACTAATTCAAATCATTCTTTTCAATTAAATCTTCTCTGTCAACCATTCTAACCATATATTTATTATAAGTAAAACTTACCTTCTTCTAAATCCAAAAAGCAGACGTTACCACTCTGGTCAAAAGCAACTGTTTCTGGTGTGATGCATAATGATTGAAACATATCTTGAGAATTTCTCACATATTCTAAAGTCAAACAACATTCCCGACACAGAGCCCATAGCTCCTCCTCGTTCAAATAAGCATCTCGCAGCGACAAGATTTCTGACAGTGTTACTGTCTCGTCTCCTTCATTTAACACATCCATGTTGCAGGTGTTAACGGCAAGTTTCATTAACCTGTGGTTAAAAGCCTGTCGTTTACTCTTGCCAAACTGGTATCCATTTTGACTTGTGTACCACCTAACACGTCTGTAAGAAATAGTTGGATTAAATCATTAGCTTCGATTTAGTGTGTAAATATACTAATGGGCCTGACTAATACAATGTGTCAATATATAGTTATAGTGTAGCACCATTACACCAAAACTTTCCTTTATAACTATCCTTCATTTAAATTTATCTTTAAACTTTTACCATGTTGCCCCAATCTTAACACCACTACTATTCAGTGTTTCTCAAGGGTATGTCATTTTGAGAGAATAAGTTAAAGCAATTTAGTAAAAAGAAAAGTACAATTTTATATGAAACAAACTCAAAAAGGGTTTTCGAGGTAATTCTTTTTCCTTATAAAAGACTGATTAAAACAGGTTACAAAAAAACGATGTACAGTAAATCATCAATCTTCCAGTTTTTCAGCAAACAGTGAATCTTTAAGAGAATAGTGACATCGAAAAGTAGACAAAAACCTGCTTCGCTAAGTCAACATCCCCTAAAATGAGTAGTGGTATGATTAGGTGTTAAGTTGACTCATACCCCCTGCAGAGTTTCGTTTGATTTGATCTAATTCCACTAAACACTGCTTTAATAGAAACAAATTCCTGTTCCAAATTATGATTGGTCAATAGTCTGATTTACAACCAATAGCTAACTGCGTAACAATATGATTATGCTTTAAACATAGCTCCACATTAGATCAATATGGTTACATGACGTTACGTCATGACTCACTATTTTATTATGCCCAATTAACCCCTTGTGGACGGATGACGTGTTAACACGCAAATATTTTCCGTGCCCAGGGACGGATGACGTGTTAACACGTCACACGTGATACCCTGAAATCAGTCCTCATTTATATACGCTAAATTTAGCACAGGGAATCCCCTTCTGTCTTAAGGTTATAAACTAGTTATCTCCCATTGTTCTAGATGTCACCACATGTATTTTATTGTGTAATTTTCTTCATACACGACCACTGATCTATATATAGATCAGTGTACACAGTATACGCATGTAAACAATGACGGTTGCCAGGAAACGCTAGCGGTCTTTCGACGAAAGTTTGGGTGAAATATTCAATAGCAGTGGCTCTGAAAACGTTGATAATAATGTGCCTTCATTAGAAGGTTCGGAGGAAAATGGTTCTGATGAGTGGACGGCTGTTAGGGACCGACAACGTGGTAATTTCCACAACCGTTCGAATTCGGTGTCACGTGACATTTCTAACGATGTGAGTACGGAACTTCCTGGATTGAAATCAAAAATAACTCAAAACATCATAAAATTACAACAGGAATTCTTTTTTAAGAATTTAGCCAAGTAGATTAAAGATAACTTTACATTTAAAAAAAAAAAATTCCCCTAAAAATAATCCCGTCCAGGGTTACGTCATTTCATCGAAAATCCCGTCCACAAGGGGTTAAGCAGTGCATAGCAGAATATTGCAGGAAAACTAATCGTGTGACAAACGAGGCTATCAACACTGATACAATGTAAACAATACTGTATGGAGACAAACAGGATTTTCACCGTTTTAATACCTTAAATCAATGTCCAAAGTTTATGGGAAGACCCCAGATTGTTGTACTTGGATAGATTTGATTGAACGGGAAGAATAGACACACTCCCTCAAAAGCTTGAGTATCAGAAGCCAATCCAGCAATGGGCAGAGAGGGATTTATCAGGCCATTAAATTGCTTCAGAAATATGAAATTAACTGAACATTAGTCACATTAACACTGTTGAAAAAACCATGCAGCAAATTACTTCCCTGCATTACATTTCTAATTCTGAATTATATGCTAGACAGTTAAAATTTTCAGGAATTGTAGATCTAAATCAGTTCACATTTTGTCAAACAATATGGCATTAACATGAAATTGATCCACACAATTAGATATCAAATTACTGACATGTTACTACTTCATTCAAATCCAGGCTTAAACTTGTAAAAATGTATGTCTATTCTCAATTGATGATGTCTATTTTTATCTGGAGTTCTGGAATGAGCAAGCATTTACTTCCTGCCGCCTGGAAATAACTGGTAAGAGTAGGACTAAGATTATACCTTCACTTTAAATGATAGGATGGGAAAGTACACGGACTGACATATGGTTATTTTTCTATGTCCACAACTCCACATGCGCCAGGGAGGAAAATTTTGCCAAAACAGCATTGTCATGTTAAATTGAATTGATCAGACAAGCTATTCTGATTTGTTTAGTAGAATTGAAAGAAACCTGTCCATTGACTACTTACAGTTTAATTCTTATTCCACATTGGTTTTATCTGTGCATGTAAAATTTTTAATACACAAACAAATAAACAAATCATTCCCAATCAAATCTGTACTGTCCATTTTTGGCCAAAATCAAAGAGGTTCTGCCCTTTCAACATTATAGTTTACAATGTCAACCACAAAAATCCTTGATAAATCATAAAACCAGTCTTCTCTGGTAAAATCCAACTGGTCAACTTAAACACCATAGATCACCATTTATTATAATTATTACATAAAATGTAGCTGTCAATGTTCTAACACATCATTTAATCTAATTGAAGAACATTATAATAATAATAGCCATTGTCCAGATTAACATCAAAGACATTTACATTTCCAAATAAAGATATCACCAGACTATGTTATGACAGGTCATATGTCTCTTAAAACTGACCTGGTCAACATGTCTGTTCAGTCTAAAACTGACCACTGAGGAGTGATCAACAATCATAATCAAAGTGAAGACTGACCAGTGTTAAATCTTCCTTCTTGATCTCTTTAAACTTGATTAAACAATTTACACACTCAGTGTAGTCTAATCTATTAATGACAAGCCTGCACTAACCTGTTTCACACATATGTCAGGTAAATAATTTATGACCTTTGTGGGGTTTTTTCTAGGCTATTTAAGAGTGGTTATTAAAGATTGTTACAGAAAAAAAGCATCATTGTAAGAATTTCTTTATTAATTTTTATTAAGTTTTAAAATCAAAAAGGATTTTTTTAATAAATTTAATAAATTTTGAATAAAAGTAGAAATAAAAACAACAACAGAGAAAAATAATTGATAACATTCTTCTATTTTCTGAGTAAACACTGTAATAATGATTCTTACTGTAATAATTTATGGTGAAAAAATTGATATAGGTGCCATGTCTCATTTTGAAGATTTTTAAATTTATTTAAACAAAATCTAAATTTGTATAAATATTCATTTTAGACAAAGGTCAAATATTCCAAACTAAAGAATTTACTGTTTCTAAGATCATCAAACAAATGTGTAGCCATACATTATGACCTCATTGGTTTAAACAATATTTAAAATGCAACATGAGTACTGTATACAATACTGATATAATGGATTTAAAAGTAAACCTAAGCTAATATAAATTCATCTCCATGTCCTTTTTATCAAGTACAAACAGGTACAACAAGTTTTAAATTCCAGGCATTTTAGTTTTGCATTAGTAAAAAAAATGGAGGTAATTATAATAAACAGAGGCGGATCCAGGAAATCCAGTTATAGGGGTGTCAGTGGTTATATTTTTTTTATACTGTTTTTTAGGGATTTAGGGGGGGGCACCTAGCCCCCCCCCCCCTGGATCCGCCTCTGAAAATAAACCTATAATTTAAAAAAAAAAGGATCTCTTATTGTATAACGTACAAATTAACCAAAGCACTTCATCTAATATAATTACTACTTAAATAAAATGGGGGGTTTGGAGTGGGTTTGTGTTTTATTGCATCCCACTTGTCAGCGTCACCTTGCAAATTCAACAAGTACTGCGCTTTATGTTACGAACCCGGTTATGGGATAGAAAATAACTCACGTAAAAAAATAAACCCTTATACATTGTTACATTTCTGATAGGCCTATAATATAAAATCAATATATCACGTTTTTATTGGTATCTTCACCTAATACACAATACCTACTGCTTGGTTGTTGCGACAGTTAACGGTGTAGCACACTGACGGCACATCCAATGCACGGGGAATACACAATATATATATTGACGGAGCACGATTATATAACAAAACTACAGTCGCATGACTCTCTGCGGTTATTAATGAATTAGAAGAAATTACAATAGATATAATTTTTGTACCTGTTTCATTCTGAAAATTCCGCTGTAGAACGCCAATAAAAAAATGTTCTCACTGAACAATCGGTCGGTCCCCAAGTACATGTAGGATCTTTGATTGTATGAACGTATGCTATACACTGAATATACCGTGACTTGGTGATAATAAACACTCCTCCGGACAATTGCCTGGTATGACGGGTTCATCCAGTCGTGTACAAACAGATAATCCACCAAAGGAGATCTTTAATCTTAAAGGGCTGGGTATATAAGTGTCATTCTGTCAGTTTTGTTGCACGTGTGTCTTGATGACCGAGAATAATTGATTTGCGCTTGTATTTTTCAGAGATCAATGTAAAGAGACATGTCATCGATATACATATATGTTTTTCAGAGCCGTTAAGAGACTAATTTTAATTATTTTACTTCAAGGTCAAGTTTCGCAATATTTTGCGATCGCAATGCCATTCGTACGAAATGCCTACACAGAAAAACGAAATTAATAACAACAAAATAAAAGAAGGGTCATGCTAAGAGAGAAAAAAGTGGACGTTAAACCCCCTGACCTAACCTAAGAGAGAAAAAATACTTGACCTAAAAAACATTTCAACTATTAAAAAAAAGTTTTTCATTTAGATTCTAATGGCGATTATACTTTTCGAAATATCCAGTTTCTAGTGTTATCATAACAAATAAATGCAAAATACAGACGAGCTTTGAAAAAGAAATACCTTATGCAGAGGATAGTCGTATCAGTGAGTATCACGGATTAATTTCGTTTTTACCACACGTAGCACGATTAACCGCGCGCGATTAACTGAGATAACTTTTGCGCAGGGATCTTTTTTTTTCTTCTGCAAATTAATTTCTAAAACAATTTTTTAAATCATTAAGAAAAATAATAAATGTATGGTGACCGAAAGCGTCCATTTATATCGCCGTGTTTCTAGATACAACTCGTGAGTCGGCGATCGGCGACCTTTTCGTGGTACTTTTAACGGCGACCCGCGAAAAAAACGGCGCCCTTTTCGTGCTGGATTATAACGGCGACTCACGCCTCGGAGGTTTATAGTTTGATTTGGCGGTGTCTTGTCCCGTCCCTAGAGTCTCTTGTTGCAACTGGTATTGGGCTGAAGCGCAATATGGTACTTAAAGGGACAATAACACTCTTGTTGGCTTGACAGGTCCAGAAAAAAAAAATTAGCCTTATTCTAACTACTATAGATGTTTAAGTGTCCCCTATTGTTTAAATTATCCATTACAACCTATCTTACTTGTCCAGAGGGTTCGAAAATATGTTTAAATCCAAGTTGCATTTGAAAGTGTTTACGTAAAGCTTTTCAAACCATGTTACGGCATGTAGTTGAATTTTTCCAATTTTTAAAATTAGGTGTGTTAAGATGAAATTTATATCATTTTTTAATTGAAATATTGTAAAATAGTACAAATTGTTGACCAGAATAAAGATTGGGACATATTATTCAGTTACAACAAGAGTGGTATTGGGGCTTTAAATATAGGATATCAGAAGCCCATATGTTTTTCCGGTAAGATCACAACATCAATGTTGATCTATTTGACAAATAAATCGTGTTTTAACTGTTGAAGATTTTGGATGATATTGAGTTAGAGACTTAGCTCATTTAAACTGGACCCGTGAGCTCGATGAATGTTTTAAATCTGCAGCCAACGGGTCTTCCTGCTTTTCCAGCCCGTGAATACTGCAACTTCTTTGTGGTCTAAAATAGCCCACCTTAGGTGACTTACGTGAATCCTAAACAATCAATCGTCGCGGAGTATGGGGGCTTGCGTTCCCGGAGAAAATTTCAAAAATTTAACCGCAGCTAATACATTTTACTGCTATTCTACCCCCCCCCCCCTCAGCCCCAGTGAGACTCATGTTGTAGTTCACATATCTGCTCTTTAATAGATGATTAAAACATGATTTTCGCATTGTCTCAGCCCAAGCAATGCGGCGAAGACTCTGGGGAATACACCAAACCACGAATGCGGCACTCTGATGATTACCTTTTGCTCTAATGTACGCCCCCCCCCTCCCTCGACAAAATCCTGGATCCGGACCTGATGCTACTGCAATAATCACGGAGATCAGAGTCACAATTCATCCCTCAAAATTTAGTTTAAGGATCTGCATTGAGATATTGTAGTCATATAGTTTATCGGTAATTTTTTGATGAATCTAATCCAGTTACAGCTTTATTTACACAAACTAACAAAATTAAATGCGGAACATTATTGGTGCTCAAAATGTAGACCGCGTTTTAAAATTCCTTCAATAACATCCTGTAAAAGTCCAAACGTAAACAGAGAGATTTAAGTTAAATGAAAAATAACCTAACCCCTACAAAGTTTTGAAAGATGCCATCGAAGATCCTGTCCAACACTGAAACTTTTTATTTCGTCTTCGCTTTGTTCAGACGCTAAATATCTCGATGTTTTTCAATATTTTTGCCAATTGAGCGGCCATACCAACATTTATAGCAAAATTACCCCAGATATACGCCACATGACGCTAGAGATGGTTATAGATCTTTCAAATTGTTTCTAACCCAGGGGCAGACCCCCAGCCCCCTCCGAGATGTTTGTCTCTGGGTCCGGACATGGCAAATCGGAAAAGGTTATCCATTCGAGCCAAACGGTGACCCCATATTCTTAACTGGAGAGCATGCGCAATAATGCTACTGGTGTAGACCGGAATAACCAGACGCTAGTGATTGCCGTTCGATTGAGACATCTCGCGTATTTGGCCGAACATAACTGATTTGAAATTAGTGTAAAAACGGAAATGCTTGAATGTAAATCAGTTTATATACATTCATATTACATTATTTTATGCGTTCGTATCCATTTGTGTCATTTTCTAGGTCCTAAATACCAGAGATTTAGATTCTTTAATGTAACACCCCTATTCTTCATTTATAAATTATCCTTGTACCACACTTTACCAAATAAGTTTAGACTGCCCTAACAGTGTAATTTGGAGGTCCATGGGTCTTTCATTACTTTGAGTGAAATATAGTTATTTTGTTAAGCAAAATAGATTTGACCCGAACAGCTGGCCATCTATTATAATCTATTCATCTTGCAACTTTATCAGGCTTCAAAGAATTTTTATTGTCTTTAATATACTAGCTTTATTCGATTACAAACCATTGTAAACTTTAAATAGCATTAACTTTAGTTAGGATTCATCGATTTGAAAACATTTTGACCAAAATTTTATTAGATAAATGGATTTATATCAAGAACATGAAAAATGACGAAAGGGCAACAATCGTGATAAAAAATGTACGAAAGGACTCATATCGAGATTATTGGTATGAAGTTGTCAGTTTGTCCATCATGGCACGAAGTTGTAACTTACTTCCGGTTAAAACATTTCCTCTTGCAACCCAACTCCGCCAAATTCGAAATAGTTGTTTGTTTTTATTTATATTTAATACATTTACATGATAAAATAACAAAAGTTAGTACATATTACACAGAGGAAACCTTACATTACAGCGTAAGAATAGTTATCATTCAGTTTCATTACTATTTCTCTGATATTTATAGCCTATGTTATTATGTAGATAGATATATGTTATAAAAAGGTGTGTGTTACTAGATACGATCTATGATTTAATAAAGAATTTTGAGTACCAAGCTAGCTCGCTTAATCTTAAATCTAATTCGATGCCGTGGATGAATAAGTTTTGAATTAACATCATTCGTTATTTATTAAGCACACCCACTCAATAGGCTGTATGGTATAGCATGGAACATGTTTCAGAACTCGGCGATGCACTTCCTCAGTCAGCAAATGTAACAACTCACCACATAGAAATTCGTCAAAATCCATGCAGGTACAGTATTTCATTTTGATTATTAATATAATAGAAGTAGTACTAGTAGGAATAGTTACTTTGCAAATAATATTAATAACACAATAAAAGAATATTTATATGATGATGAAGTTCATTTAAATTACAAAGGCTCAGCAAAACTGGCTACATATCTTAAAACTGCTCTGTGCCTTGAAACCAGGAAAATAGGGAATTATGATAACCATATACCACATCAAATGCGTTCAAAATGCAATACAGGAAATAGTTTTGGTACAGTCCCACCCCAAAGTCATCAACAACTACCATATTGGTTACCCCCTTTTTTCCCAGACATGCGGTTTCCACCACCTGGGTTTTCATCACCTTTTAGTAATACTAGAAGATATGGATCGCCAGTGAAAAATGCAGCTTGGGGTAAAGCTTATCTAAATACACTTATTTGAGGTTTTCTGCGTTTCATGTAAAATCTGTGATTATAACAATTCCATCCATTCATGTTCAACTGTGTGTTGCTTTACTAGTGCCAAGCTGTGTGTCCATGCTCAATCTTAAATTTGTGAGTTTTTATATGGTTATCTACACGTCCATTTGTATGTGCAGCTTTTTGTTGTGTCCTTATAATAATTAGTGCTTTTATGTGCCCATCTCCGGCATTTTTTGTGTGCAGTTTTCTTTAATATGTGCCAATTAGTATGACTTACTTAAGTGTGAACTGCCATGAGTCTGTACATGTATGATACACAGACAGTAGAGTACAGTGTATGGTGTAAACGTATAATAATAAATGTAATGTTAATCATTTTATTTTAATCACCATCATTATATATTATTATAATTTACACTAAACAATGCTCTGTACATAATTGTTTTCCACTCTTGATATTTATAGGTTTGTTCTTTTTTATTATAGTTTGCAAGTCACTCTCTAGACTTTAGTGACTAGTTAATTGTGCTAGAGGTTGTTTTAAACAACCCTTTTCTGTCTAACTTAGTGTGCCAATCTAGTTTGATTTGCATCAAGTATTTGCATGATACATGTACATATTTGTCATTTTGTATTACCAAGCTTTGTATTTTATACTTATAGTTATACAGTAGGTTTGTCTTTTTGTAGAATATCTATATTTGTGTAACTTAAGATTACTATAGCTATGTCTTTTTGTAAAATATCTATTGTGTAACTTAGGATAGTTATCAGGTTAACCCATGTGCATGCTGTAACTCTAAGATTATATACTGGAGTAAATGCATCTAGGCCTCTTTTAGTTATCAACCATTGTTTTGTTTTTGCAATTAGCTTTAACTTTAAGTAATTGGAGTTATTTCCCTTGATATGTTTAATTTCTTAAAGCAAAGAGGAATTCACTGTGGTCACTTAAATGTTTGTCACATTATTAATAAGCTTGATGAGCTTAAAGAATTAATCAGAAATTTTGATATTTTTGGTTTTTCTGAGACCCATTTGAATACATCTGTAAATGATGAATACATTTGTATTCCTGGTTTCCATGCACCGTTTCGTAAAGACGGCTGTAACAACAGTTCATCAGGTACGCTAGTATATGTTAGAGATACGCTCAATTGTAGGAGAAGAATAGATCTTGAACACCCAGATATAGAGTCAATCTGGCTTGAAATAAGAATAAAAAATACGACTCCTATTCTCCTCTGTTGCGTTTATCGCAACCCAGCCTCGCGCAGTAACTGGCTTGAAAATTTTAAACAAATGATGGAACTACCATGGAATTCTAGGTCTGAAATTATAATGTTTGGGGACTTAAATATTGATATTCTAAATAATAATAATTGCTACTGGCTAGATGTACTAGATTTATATAACCTGAAACAAATTATTACTTCTCCTACAAGAGTCACAAATCACTCATCTACCTTAATTGATCATGTCATTGTGTCCTCACCAAATAATATAATTGAAACTAGTGTCCCTTCATATAACATATCGGATCATTATCCAACATGTTTTACATGGAACAAAAAGGGCATAAAAATCCCCAAAACTAGTCCTATTTATATTTCATATAGATCCTTTAAATATTTTTCTGAAACTGATTATATAAATGATTTACAACTTGCGCCTTTTGATAATGTTTATAGCACCAATGATCCCAATAAAGCCCTGGAGTTATGGTATAATACTATGATTCAAGTTATAAATAAACATGCTCCACTGAAAACGAAACGTGTTAAGAATGCTACGAAGCAGCCCTGGCTCAACAAAGAAATTTTTAATATGATGCGTCAACGCGATTACCATAAAAAGAAAGGAAATGTTACTCAGTCTAAAATGTATAGAAATTTGGTAAAGAGTATGATTAGGAAAGCAAAAGCTGTATATTTCCAAAGTCTTGTCTCTACTAATAAAAACTCTAAAACTATATGGAATGCCATAAATACAACTTTAAATAGAAACAATAATAATTCACAAACAATCCCCATTGTTTCGGAGGATTTTAATACCTTTTTTACAGAAATTGCCAGTAATTTACTCGGTGGTAATACAGCAATTGAAAATATCGACACGACAAAAATTTCTGATTTTGTTAATAATCATATGCCTTCTAAATCTCAATTTCATATTCCAGGTATAAAAATAACAGAAGTTAATAAGTCTATTAAAGCTCTAGATATCTCAAAAGCTGTTGGATTAGACTCTGTTAATGCCCTATTTCTTCAAAAAGGAGCACACATAATCTCTGGAAGCCTAACCTATATTTATAATATTTGTATTGATCAGAATGTTTTCCCTACGGTTTTAAAAACTGCTAAAGTTTTACCATTATTCAAAAATGGATCCAAAAATGATCCGAACAACTATCGACCAATTTCTATATTACCAAGTCTATCAAAAGTATTAGAAAAACATGTCCATTCACATCTTACTGAATATTTTAATAAATATAATTTATTGTATTCTAACCAGTCAGCGTTTAGATCTAATAGCTCCTGTTTGACTGCTTTAACTAATATAACTGAAAATATGTATGACTCTCTTAATAATAATCTTCTATGTGGGGCTATTTTCTTTGATTTTAGGAAAGCCTTTGACCTTGTAAATCATAAACTGTTGCTACAAAAATTGCAATTGTATCAATTGTCCAAGGCATCTATAATGTTTCTCAATTCATACCTGCTTGATAGACAACAAAGGACCTTTGTAAATGGTAATTTGTCTTCTTGTAAACCAATTGTTCATGGCGTACCACAAGGCTCAGTCTTGGGTCCTTTATTATTTAATATTTTTATAAATGATTTACCTATGTATTTAAATTCTAAATGTGATCTTTTTGCTGACGATACAACTATTTATACTAGTGCAAAAACTGTTTCTGACCTTGAAAACAATCTTCAAATTGATACAGATATGGTGATGAATTGGTGTAGACATAATAGCATGATAGTCAATGAAGCCAAAACAAAATCCATGTTAATTACAACTAGACAGAAGCGTAAATATTTATCGTCTGAACTTAATATCAAAATCAATGACTCTGTCATCGAAATTGTCCCCAGGTTCAAACTTTTGGGAATCATTTTAGACCACCATTTACAGTGGACTGATCATGTTAACTATGTAACCAAAATTGTAAACCAAAAGATTTTCCAACTTCGCAAAATCAAGCAGCTACTACCACTTCAATACCGGTCTCTATTCTACAAAGCGTATATACAAACCTATCTAGATTACTGTTCACCAGTTTGGGATCAGGGAGACTCGACTGCTTTGAGTACACTTTTTCGCCAACAAAACAAAGCCTTTAAATTGATCCTAGGTGTGGAACATACAAAGGATTTGGCTCCGGGCCTTGCCCAAATCAAACTCTTAAATGTTAGACAGCGTCACTTAGTGAACAAATATGCTTTTATTTACAAAATTATTAATCATCAATGCCCTTCATATTTAACCCGCATCCTCTGCTACTATAATACTCCATACTCTAGTATCAATAATAAAATTGTTATACTTCGGCCTAATCTATCTGTAGTTAAGAATAGTATTAGATTCACTGGAGCCCAATTATGGAACTCATTACCTGATTGTTTAAAATATTGTAACTCATTTTATTCATTTCGTAGGCGATTATTTCAATTTGTAACTATGCAGAGACCTAGTTAGTCTATGTAGTAGTACTTATATACATTGGAAACTGCCAAAAGAAATATATTATGGACTTTTTCATTAATTAATATGTTTTATTATTATACTTGTATGTTTCATGTGTGCCAACTTTATTATATTATGAAAAATTTAAAATTAATATTTTCAGTTGTGATTTTGTTAATATTCTTTTGTAAATATTGCTCTTCTGTTTGTTCAAATGTATTAAACTCTGTTATAAAGGGCAAAATGTAAGACAGGCCTTTTGGCCTAATTTTCAACCCTTTGAAAATAAAGTTATTATTATTATTATTATTATTATTATTATTATTATTAAGTAACGTAAATTGTATGGGCTATATGCTCGCTACTAGTACTACGTTACTATCAGCTTCTAATTCTATTGACAACTAGTACTAGTAGTATGAAAATTTTGGAATCCTGGCCGATTATTTTTCACCGTGATTCTTCTTTGGTCGTTAAAAGGAATCATTTCTTGCCACATTGAACACAAATTCATAAAAATCAAAAAAATGACATTCCTAAATTTGGAATATTTGCTAAGTGTTAGTTTAAACATGGCGGCCAGAATCAAATGAAAGTTGTTTATGTTTTTGTATCGTGTAATTCTACGTGAAAATAGTGTTGGATTTTTAGAAATTTGTGTTGGATGTGGCAAGAAATGATTCCTTTTAGCGACCAAAATGTGAAAAATAGACAGTAAGGGTTCCTAAATAGCCTGAGAACCGAGGTGGGGTAAAGCCTTATTTTCATACTAGTTGTCAATAGAACTCAAGAAGCGGACAATAACGTAGTAGAGAGCAAAGCCGATACAATTTACGTTTTTGAAATAACTATAGTAGGAACAACCATCTGTATATTTCTTTATGCAAACTATTCTACACATATCATCACAGTTTGCATGGAAATAACTTAAGTAATTAATTAATGAAGAGTGGAATACAAATAATGAAGATTGGAATACTGAAGTGAAATCATAATCTTATCTTACTGAACATTTTTTTCTGTATTTTCGAGTTTCCTGACACAGGAGAAATTTCGCATAGCAGTTGGGTTTAATCAAATCATATACCCAGATTTTCCGGTGTGTTTTCTCCTTGTGAGTGATGCAGAAGGAGGGTCTGACAAGGACAGCTGCCTAGTCGTTCGGATGGGATGAAAAAACCGAGGTCCCTTGTACACATTGAAGTGCTTGTTAAAGAACCCTAGGCAGTTGGAATTCGATATAAGAGTAGGCCGTTGCGCCGCTGCCCGGTCAAAATTTCCTAGTCATAGCACACTGACACTGTATGGCGTATGTCTGTCTTCCATTTGCCCAGGTTAGGTGCATAACGTACGTAACTAACGTGACGAAATTTATGGTAGCTGGCTTTTTTTTTTCGCACGTATCTAGTGAATGGCCATTTTGCTCAGTAATCCCAGCTAGAATTTGGCTATTTTTTAAAATTGCGTTAAAGTTTTAAACTTTTGTTTAGAACTGCAATAAATTTACCATTAGTAAATCCCCACGCTAAAAACATTAGCAGAATTCATTGTGTATATTTGAAAATGGACACGACCGAAGCACAAAATAGTGCAGCCCCCGCGTGTGTCAAATGTCGGTTTAAACTTGCTAATTCTGTTAAAATCCCATTTTCTTCCGGGGATTATTATTCAATCTCGAGCTGTGTCCGTGTTATTGCACAGACAACCCTGATACGACGCAGGTTTCCTGTTCGTCGAAATCATTGTGCTTTCGTTTGTTTGTTTACAAACTGAAGTTTAGATAACGGCATGTGAATATCATGGCGGTTCACTGTGTCAGAGTCCCTTCTCTGCAGGTAGGGTGAGTTTGTCGTTCAGATTGGGTGCATAATAGTAGGATGTCAAACCCCATTTCATTCATTCATTCATATACCCAGTAATTTTACTGCAAGGTTTCACCTTTATTTCAATAGGAATTGGTTTATTATATGTTACGCTATGTACACCCTACATTTTGGGGTCAGTGTAAAAACTGTAAGGGAGTTATATTGATTCAGTCTTCTATATTTTTCAGCACTGCAAGAGCTGCTATGATTAAAGACCATGTATTGGTATTACTAAAGAAACAAACAATTGCTTATGGTGATTTTACAATCAACCAATTTGAAGATCCATTTTTAACAGACAATGTAAAGTCTGTCTCATTAACTGACACAGATATTAATTGTTCAGATCAGAAGGTAACATGTTACATGATAATGACATTTGACCGAATAGTGAAGTCTTCATATCTCAAATATTTTGATTTTCAGTAACAACAATAATACTGTACCTCATACTAAAGGGGAAATGGCTTTCTCAGCGCTTAATAGAGCAGTAACTTTAGAAATTGAATCTATTGAGTAGAAACAGTGCTGGATTAACCTTGTGGGAGGCCAGGGACATACCAATTGTGTCTTCGAAAATCTGTTGGTACCTACCAGTCCCGGGGCCCCCAATATCCCTTACTTCCCAGGGTCCCAATCCTCGCCAAGGTACTGGTTGGCTCCAGCCGGGATAAAATATAAGTATGACCCAGAATTGTGGGAGGCCCAGGACACTTGTCCCACTTTCCCCCACTTAGATCTGGTACTGGGTAGAAAGTACATGTAAACTTGGTTTGCTGCCACCATTATTATTAAATTACTCTGTAATTATTCAAGCTATTTTATCCCAAACATTTCAGGCTATTGATCTGTGTAAAAGTAATCTCAGTTTACATGTATTTCAACTACATGAAGATGGTCCAGGTCAGGAAGAAATAGAAGATGAGGAACTGGCGGCTGCTAATCATTGGTTGTTACCGTCAACAGATTTTGATGGTTTATGGGATAGTTTAGTTTTTGATGATGATGTTAAGGGCAAGGTAAATTTTTTCACTATTTGTTGCAGTGGTTTAGTTTAATATGTTTGGATATGTCAGTGACAATGAAAAATGTTAGTAGTATCAAAAAGTTTAATCGTGATACAAACTATTATTAGAATCAAATTCAGTTTATTGATTTTTGATATTTCAGTTATTAAATTACTCAACGACAACACTTTTATTCTCTGATAAAAAAGTTGATAGTAATGTGATATCATGGAATAGAGTAGTATTACTACATGGTAAGTAATGTCTGCACATATTTATAAATTCAACCATTCATGATAATGTTATTTAAAACATTGTGCAAATGTATTTAGTTTAAAAATTTTAGCTGCAGTATTTCAAATTTTTACAATTGGTGACATATTCAAAATACTGATTCTAAATATGATAAAAGATAATAAAAATAATAGAAGAAATTCTTTTAAATTTTATATGCAATAAAACATGCATTACTGCAGGTCTTTCTTTAGGCCTGAAATCTTATCTAAATTATTAATTAGACATTAATTAACTTATCCAGACCCGGCTAGCCTTCGATATCGACTGGATTAGAACCTATATGCTACTAACGGAATGCTCATTGATAATTAAATCAAAACATTTGATAACCGAGACTATGCTTTTTAACGTACTAACTTTAGTAATGATGAATGAGGCTAGGCGGAAATTTCCATAGCTGATATCTCGGTTCATAGTGGTTCAATTTGACTTAATTTTCAAAAGATTACCTTAACATTATCTAGTTTTTAACTATTATAGCGAGAACGGTCAGCTCTTTATCTAATCTCACATAATGTATCTTTAAACAAGGATTCTTTTACATGAGAAACAATATCTATTACAATAGATAAGCTGGTTGAATTATTAACATTGTTTTGTAGGTCCCCCAGGTACAGGAAAAACATCTTTATGTAAAGCTATAGCACAGAAACTATGTATCAGATTATCAGATAGATATTCTTATGGTCAATTTATAGAAATCAATAGTCACAGTTTATTTTCAAAATGGTTTTCAGAGGTAATTTCACTTTTTATACACCCAAATTGAAATGTAGTTGTATCGTGTCACTTCTCCCTAAAATTTGCTGCTAGTTTGAGCCTCCCCCCCCCTAAACTCCTTCCAAAGGGCCATCCAATTGCTCTGGAGGCCAAAGTTATCATCTGATGACCTAATACACTTGATCAGTTTTTTAGCATCATGTAAATGTTCTTATTACCTACACAAGAATAAATATGAGCTATCGTTGGCACATGTTTCATGGCCTGGCAATCTATCTTTACTCTGCGGTAATGAATTGTCAAAATACATGATTGATTCTGTAAACTTACAGTATCCATCATGATTTTCTAAATTTTTTTTGCGCCGTTTGCTCTATTACATTTTATGAAGAGGCTAACGTATTTGGAAAATACCCACAAGAAATAAGACACAACTACAACTATTTTTGTGCATGCAATTTAAGTCGAAATGTGAATTGTTTAAAGGGACAATAACACTCTTGCTGGCTTGACAGGTCCAGAAAAAAATTAGCCTTATTTTAACTACTAGATGTTTAAGTGTCCTACCAGTTGTGTAAATTATCCATTACAGCCTATCTTACTTGTCTAGAGGGTTCGAAAATATGTTTAAATCCAAATTGCATTTGAAAGTGTTTACGTAAAGCTTTTCAAACCATGCTATACGGCATGGAGTTGAATTTTTCCAATTTTTAAAATAAGGTGTGTTAAGATGAAATTTGTATCATTTATTAATTGGAATATTGTAAAATAGTACAATTTGTTGACCAGAATAAATATTGGGACATATTATTCAGCTACAACAAGAGTGTTATTAGGGCTTTAATAAATTTTGTCACACCTCTGTCAGCTATGCAAGCTAGGAGTTTGATCCTGCAATAGTATCTGACAAGGAGTGGGGCTTCATCACCTCATGTGTTTTCTCTCCATTCTTTGGTTTCACCCACATGTGAATTACTAAAAGAAAGACATACAAACCATGTGTTACTCCAAGAATAACCAAGTTCTATTAAGTGGACATTATACCCTTTTTTCTTTTTTTTTTCAGTCTGGTAAATTAGTAATGAAAATGTTTCAGAAAATACAAGAAATAATTGATGATCCTGATGCCTTGGTCTTTGTTCTTATTGATGAGGTATGCTGGGGTACTGATGCTTCTAAGTTTAATTCAGATAAAATTAATTTGAAAATGTGTCACGTTTTATGTACTTTCAACTCAATTACTGCAAATATGCCTTTTAGGTTGAAAGTTTAACAGCAGCTCGAAAAAGTTCTATGGCTGGTACAGAACCATCAGATGCTATTAGGGTTGTAAATGCTCTTCTTACACAAATAGATCAAATTAAAAGGTTGGTAATTTAAAGGGTTTGAAGTCTGAGACACATATTTATTTGAGATAATTTCCAAGGGAAATCTTAAAATGAGATGAATAAAATGCTTTATTGTGATGTGATAGATAATGAAATTTACACAACATATCTGTGATTCAACATACACAGAAATTGTTGGAATTATTTGGTTAAATTGTATCAATATTTGATCAATAATTGATACACAAATTTTGAAAATATACTTGTATTTTATTTTTATATTTACAGATTCCCTAATGTTTTAATATTAACCACTTCTAATGTAACAGGAGCTATAGATATGGCTTTTGTAGATAGAGCAGATATCAAACAATATATAGGACCACCATCTCCAGCAGCTATTTATAAAATATTCCATTCCTGTCTCAATGAACTAATGAGGGTAGGTAGATAGATTTCCTATGGCACAGGGAAGTAACTCTATCAAACATTTCCATTTTAAACCACTTTATCGTGTACACAACCTGATAAAATTAATGTCAGATTTCTCGAAAGCCTGATCTTTCTACCAAGTGTATCAACCAAACAGACAGAATCTAGTAGTTTCAATTTCATTAATCTATGGCAGAAAAGAAGGTAGAAACAGACTGAAATTTGAAAAAATACTAATAATTATGATTAACCCAACCTTATCCTTTGAAATCTCAGTGATCACAACGCCAGACAAATCTTCAATGGCCATCAATGAGGGGATTATTCTATAACTTAAAATCCCTTTTGCCTAACATGCTGAATAGTGCACCATCATCAGAATCTTGTGTTACAGTGTACAATAAATGGTGCACCATCTCTAGAAATCAAATTATAAGACAGCTGTTGATGTACAATTATTTCAAACAAGCCAACAGTAAGGCTGATGTCCCCCGCCAAAATTAATGTCTTGCTCTTGACCATCAAACTACTCATAACATACATGTATTCTGCAGCATAACTAAAAAATATTCTCACCATGTATATGCTTCAACATTTTAATATAAGAAACACTATGTTTACATAACACTTAATGCTTATATTATAGACTGGTGTTATATGTCCAGCACAACAATTATTAGATTTAAGATCACTGGAAATAATGAGGTTTATAGAAAATGAAGCCACAAGTGTTAGTTTACAACTTAGAAATATAGCATTGTGAGTATTATTATATTTATATTCTATTTTAAGATAAACCCAATATGAGTGAAATTCTTGCTAAAATGTTCCTTATAATAAATTACTGCTTTAAAGTAACTAGCTTTTATATGCCTTATGGTTTACATGTGGCAGGTGTATTCACTTGTATTTTTATACGCTCAATATAATTCAATTTATATTCCCCCAAATTTCATTGTATTTGTATTTTCCATCTAAATTAGCACTTCACATGCCAGTCATTATTCAGTCATTTGTAAAAATTTAATTTGTATTTCTCATTAGATTTTTGTTACAAAATTTTGTTAGCATCTAAAACTTAATATTACAATCCTATCTGTTGCCCATCCAATATAAAATTAAGACAGTCGTATGCGATGCAGCGTGTTATAAGGGGACATTTTCCCCTGACAGCGATTTTTCCACCTACTCCTCTGTCTTCATCAAATTCCAACTGACAAGGATTCTTTTACATGTGTACCAGGATGGACCTCAGTTTCATTCCCATCTGAATGACTAAATGGTGATTTCCTTGCTAGGTCCACCATCTTGCAACACTGTCAAAGGAAACCAGGTTGAAATATTTCACTGGTACAGTACATGGCAAATACAATAAATAATTACTGCCCAAACAACTAAAGTCCTTGTGGGCACCAATTTGTATTTTAGCAACTAATGGCAACCTATTTTTCTTTTTCTAGAAAAAGTCAGGGATTAAGTGGTCGTACTCTCAGGAAATTACCTTTCATTGCCCATGCTATGTTCATTCAGGTACAGTATTTTTTCACCAATTTTAATATTTAGTTACACACCTATGAGAATAATAAGGTGAAATCTATTTGACCCACAGTTATATTTATTTGCAAATATTTTGCTGATCATAAAAATTGAAATTTGAAAAACTGCTACTAGATTATTGGAAAGCATTTGCCTGCTCTGAAGGTTCATTGAAATGTTGGTAATTTGTCTTTTCCCTTACGTTAGTACTTTATTCAAATCAATCTCTTATTATTTTAAAAATATATACTGTCTATGAGCTATTGGCTTCTCCTGTGGTATATTTTTTTGTTAAATTTTTTCAGAGTTGTTTGAACATATTTTCCAATTGATTGTTATGTTGATTGCAGATGTTCAAGCTATAAAATGTATACAATAAAACACAAAACGTTTCAACAATAGAAACTTTGTTTCTATTAAATTCAGTAGTTTTTTGCATTCTATTTAGTGTGACCAGTTACTAAAATACCAACATAAATAATTTATACTATACAGTTGTTGAGATATTGATTATCATTTATAAATGTATAATCATCTGAGTTTCTGTTTGCCTTTTACATCCTGTTTACCTCTAACTTAACTATTTACAGAAATGTACTGTAGGTTTAGAAGAATATATGTCAGCTCTGTCTAAAGCTGTTGATCACCAGTTTAAAGAAAGACAAGATTTAATGAAGGATTAGTATTTGCCAAATCTGATTAAAAGACAGACTTTATCATAGTTCTATAATATCTTAATTTATAAAGATGATTAATTAAATTGATACACGAAGGAAATAATGTTTGCAAGAATTCTTTTAATTTTTACACATTCACACAGCAGAACTGGTTGTAAATATTAGTCTATGTACATTTGAAATGATATGGAATAGAATTTAGCATCCTACATGTACATTTGAGCAAAACACAATTTTTAGCATAGGTGATAAAAATTATGTTTTTGTACAAATTTCTGGTATTATCTATTTTTTGCAATTGAACATATCCCTATAAAGAGCCATTCTTACAATGTACACATAGTAAATATGTATTATCAAAATGGTGTACTGGTAGTTTCTTTTCATAATGTATTCTTACTTGTAAAGTAAATTTGATTATAATTTTTTGACTTTATTAATCTCATCATTCCGGGATATGTTGATAATGGTTTGTTGTATACCAATTCCTCACATTATTTCGATAATTAACAAGATTTGTTGAATATTATTTTTTTGATGAAATGCCTTATATACTTGTACCTATTTGTGTGATAAGATTTTTATGACAAAATATAGATTTTATTGTAAATAAAGAAAGATGTTTACTGTTCTTCAATGCTTTACACTTTCTTGTAAAGGAAATCAAAGGTTGTTAATTTTTCAAATTTAGTGAAACAATTGCCTCACTGAGTTGTAAAAAAAAATAGTAAGTTTCACATTCCTTACAAAAAATGCCCAGAAAGTAGTCCCCTATCCATGCAGTATCATTTCTACCAGTTCCTACCTCAATAATTAAGTCAAGTCATTGCTATGTTACAAAAATTAAGGTCCTGTGTACACATGCACATAAAATATCCCTTGGCAGTTGTTGGAATTTGATATAAGAGTAGGCCATAGTGCTGCTGTCTTGGCAACATTTCCCTTATAGCACACTGTATGGTGTATAGTTTTTTAGTTTATGTAAAATACAGATTCAAGCATGTAAGTAGACCATAATTCTATATTGATTGATATGTAACCATAATTCAATCAGACTTATACAAGCTCTTTGTAACCATTCCTTCATGGGATTGTGTGCCTGACAGACAGCACAGTGTGTATGTGAGCTCTGATAATGTTACCTAATTCAAAAACTGAGTCTTTGGAGTAACTTTCTAATTTTTGGCATGTGGATTTACAATGTTTTCAAGAATGTGTTTGGATATATTTTGAACTGTTTTAGGGACAACTATGCATATTTTGTGCATATTTATATTTCCCTATTATGTTACTTGTGAGTTATCAACTGCTAGTATTGGGACCAGTACAACTTTTGATTTAAACATGAATACAGTTAAACCTTTTGTTCAGTATGACTCTCATGAGTTAATTGAATAATCAAGTTTAAACTCCTCTCACTGTAGATTAGATGATCAGGTTTTCAGTCTTCTCAAAGAACTGGGGTTAAGTACAGCCAAACCAACCAAGCGTGGAAAGAGGAAACGGTCTCAGTCTGTTCATCACCGTGAACTCGACTCACATAACACTAACAATTCCTCAGTTAAGCAACGTTATTCGGATTATGGAATGCACAGTCTGCCAAAAATAAAATTACACACATCAATGAATTTATTTCTGAATCAGAATTTGATGTCCTTTTCCTGACTGAAACTTGGCACATTCCCAGATCAAGTGGATTAGGAGGGGGGATAGCTATGATTTTTAAAGACCGTCTGACATTACAATCCTTTAATTTTTAGTTCATTCGAGTTGCTTGGAACAGTAATAAGTGCTGGTGGAAAGTCCCCAAGGGTTCTTTGTATTTACAACAGATAATTTATTCGCTGACGAATTTTCAGCTCTGGTAGATTTCTTAGACGAGAAACGTGAATCCATAATAATCATTGGAGATTTTAATGTACATTTTGATGTTCATGATAACAGTCTCACCAAGAAAATATGTCTTATTTTAAATAACCACGATCTAAAACAGCATGTTTCACAGCCTACACACAAATTTGGCCACATTATTGACTGGGTTGTCACTAGGGAAGATTCTCTCATTCAACAAATTGAAGTTGAAGATAAGCAAATGTCTGATTATTTAACGATATCCTTTTTTCTCAACTGTTCTAAACCTGCACCACGAAAAGAGTGATTCAGATATGAAATATAAAGGGGATCAACATTGCTGAATTCAAAGCAGATATCATTAAGTCAAATCTCATCGAGAAGCCACCAGATGACTTAAATGAACTTGTTGACTTATTCAATGCTACCCTGTCTGAGTTTTTAGACAAGCATGTGCGAAACAAAAAAACAGTCCCTTGGATTACAGCATCTGTACTTGACGCTCGTAAATGTAGACGACGCGCAGAGAGAAAGTGGAGAAAGACAAAGCTTGAAATTGACCGACAGCTGTTTAATGCAGCCCGGAATGACACCAACAAACTTGTTAATAGATCAAAAGCTGATTATTATAACAAACTTATTGAAGATAATGTTGATAATCCTAAAACACTTTTTGGCACTTTAGATGCTTTACTAGGCAAGACACATGCTGTGCTTTATCCTAAAGATGATGATTTGCGCAACGCAAACAACTTTAATACATTTTTCATCGATAAGATCAGCAAAATCCGTGCAGAATTTAATCCAGTATTTGACAGCATTGTTGCTGTTGATTACAAGGGTGAAAACTTTGAATCTTTTGACCCAGTCAGTGAACATGATCTTAAAGGGCCAATCCCGATAACTTTTTGGGGAATAAAACTTCTAAATTTTGTGTTAATTTCATGTAAAACCCATTATCTAAGGACGATCAACTAACACAATTTTTGTGACACGCTTGTAAATAACTTAAACCTGACAGTCTGCATCTGGAAATGGAGATCTTTGTATCATACAATATCTGGATAAAACCAGACTTTTTTCTATAAAAATAATATGTAGGTAAAATTAACCTTTTGTTATCAAGTACAGTACATGGGCCATTCACTGCATAGACCTCTCAAGAAACGTAAATCGATTATCAGGTCACCAAATGAAAACAATGACCCGAAAACTTAAAAGGGTTACGTGTCCGGATAAGCAGTTTTGGCGTTCACGTCCAAACGACTCAATATTTTGAGTTGAAATTTTGAGACAAGGTATATACACTATTCCCCTATATTTTGGTGTTTTGTTTTCAAATATTCTCAGACTTTTATTTTTGAGCCCCTGTATAATACGGGACTGTCCCTTTAAGTGTATTATTGAAAAGTCTAAACCCACGTCATGTGGTTTGGATCCCATTCAAACCAATCTTCTGCTTCAAATGTTGGATGTTCTTCTTCCTGTAGTAACTATAATTGTTAATACTAGCCTGAAGAATGGTACTGTACCTGAGGCTTTTAAACATGCTCTCATTAAACCACTTTTAAAGAAATCAACATTGGATACTGAAGTTCTAAAAAACTACCGACCAGTTTCAAATTTACCCTTTTTCTCCAATATTCTTGAAAAGGTGGTAAAAGAGCAACTTGTGAATTTCCTAGAACGAGGCAATCTATGGGATAAATTCCAGTCTGCATACCGAGTGCACACAGCACAGAATCTGCTCTCAACTGTGTATTGGAATCAGCTAAGCGATCTGTTGACAATGGTGACGTGTCAATAATGGTGCTACTTGATTTATCAGCAGCCTTTGACACAATTGATCACAGGAAGCTTCTGCATCGTCTTGAGGGTGATTATGGAATCAGTTTAGTTGCCTTAAATTGGTTCTCGTCATATTTGTCTGGAAGGTCACAAGCTGTAGCAATCGGAAAAGCTGTCTCAAACTCAGTGACTTTAACATGTGGTGTGCCTCAAGGGTCCGTCCTTGGACCAATACTGTTTTGTCTCTAAACTAAACCCCTTGTGGAGCTATTGCATCGGCATCTGGTTTCTCATCACTGCTATGCTGACAACACCCAGCTCATCGACAGCTTCTCCCCATCATATACATGTCAACTTTCTGCGTGTCATAAAATGGAAGAGTGTATCCAAGATATACAGCTATGGATAGATCAAAATATGCTGAAATTAAACGCCGAAAAGACAGAGGCTATCCTGTGTGCACCTCCTGCTAGACTCCAGAAATGTGCAATTACTTCCCTTAATGTTAACGATACACCTATCCCTTTCTCTTCATCTGTAAAAAACCTTGGTATTCATCTGAACTCGTCTCTTACAATGGAAACCCACATCAACTATTTATGCAAGGTTTCACACTATAACCTGCAAAACATAGGATCGATAAGGCACCTCATAACTAGGGATGGCAGCCGCCACCCTTGTAAGCTGTATGATCATGTCAAAGCTCGATTATGGAAATAGTTTGTTAGCAGGCATTTCGAAAGAACAGCTTTATCTGCTTCAACAAATTCAGAATCGCTGTGCCAGAATCGTCATGCGGACTAAGCTGCGGTCTCACATATCTCCAGCTCTAAATGCCCTACACTGGCTTAGAATTCAGGAACGGATAGAATTTAAAGTGCTCTCCGTAACATTTCAAACAGTGTCAAAAATGGCTCCACCATACCTACAGGATATTGTTCATCCATATGTTCCATCCAGTTCTCTTCGCTCGACTGATCAATGTCTACTTGAGACGCCTAAATTCAAATTGAAAACATTTGGTGCCAGATCTTTTTCATATATCTCTGCAACGCTTTGGAATTCATTGCCCCTAAAACTAAAGTCTGCTGAAACATTAACTTCATTTAAATCAAACTTAAAGACACATCTTTTCAAACGTTATATTTAAAATAGGACATTATCATGTGCGTTTTGTGTTGTAGTGTGCTTGGTGAGTGGTCAGCGCTTAGAGCATTTCCCTTGTAGCGCATTATAAGACTCCTTATTTTTATTATTATTATTCTTGACAGGAGATGGACATAAGAAACAAGACTATTTGATGACATAACTCCTGTCAGTATTACAAAAACAACATATTAACAACCAGATGGATGTCAAATCCCACCACAGTGGAACGAAGTCCTATTAATACAGTTGCATAAAAATCTAAGGGAAATCACTTATAACTACTTTGAAGTTTTGACAAGAAATTCCTAAATTGTGTCTTGCGATTGCTTATTGACAGTTCATATGCTTGATTGTCAAGTACTATTTCCCGATAATAAACTAAGTCTTGAATTTCATGTAATTCATTCAAATATCATTGTTACTGCTGCCATGTTATGGCTAGCACTGTCTAATGCAATCAATATATAAGCCACCAGATGGTTAAAGAGTCAATATGGGCTTATCATGTAACTAAATGTCAATAATAATTTATATAAAATTTGAAGCTTAAAAAAATATCTGCAATAGTCAGATTTAGCTTTTGCATAATATACACTTTAGTAATGTTCATGATGTTAAGAATTTTTAAGTATTTTTGTTTCAACATTTTGAAAAGACACAAATTTTGATAAAAACTGGATGCAGAATTTATATTTCACAATTCCTATAAATAAAAGACACAAGACATATCAATATTTACATGTTATTTTTAATTTTTGTGGCAATGGTAGTGTCTATTATGTTGTAGCAAATAAATATAATATTCCTTTCATCCATTCTATTATCTCATGTCCTCCCAACTTAGATTCACCATAAACACGATCAACAAATGAGATTGGTACCTGAAATTTCAATAATGTGTCTTAAAATTTCATTTACAAACAGCTTTCTTGAAGAAGAGCTTGGGACTTTTGGTCACAAATTTCATATTTGTGTTAGCAATAAATCTAATGCCAAGATGTACAAAAATACCTATTATTAGCCTGTCTATAACTTTCAGCTCAAAATATAAAGTCTGTTGGAAATAATTCCTTAGCAGAGTTACTTAACCCAGAAGTTTGGGAGCATTTGAGCAACTTCATCAATGTATCATAAAAATATTACCTCCCCAACTGAATAGCCCATGTGTCTGGCCTGGATAATCAATTCTATCTGAAAGACATAGCCTTTAGATTTACATGACGTGACTAGTTTTTCCAGAACTTCTTTTCTGTATAATCTGTTGAATAAACAATGAACAAATATAAAGGTTTCTACTACTCATATATTTAATTGAATTTTAGTAAAGAATCAGGCCCGTATTTAGCGGGGGGGTAAGTGGGGCAGCTGCCCCCCCTGGGAAAAATCGGCGCCCCACCTTGAAAAAGCGGGCGCCCCTAATGGGCGCCCTTTCCATTGAACACAATACGAGGCTATCGATTTACATGCCCATATCAGTATGGGCGCCCCATAAAGCCGAGTGACAGGGCGCCCAACCAATGTCACTTGGTTTTATGGGAGCGTCATCAATCATGTCGTTATATATGAGGCGCCCCTCAAATGGTGGGGTGCCTAACAATGAGTCACACGATGAACATCACAACTTGATGGGGCGTCAAAACGGTGTGATCTGTGTGTACCTTATCCCAGAGGACCTTCCATAATGACATGATTGGTGGGGCGCCTTATTATGATGACAATATATGATTGTTTGGCCGCACATAATGCATAATGCCTTTATCCATTGCGAGAAAAATGTAATGGGCGCCCTTTCTATTGGCTGAATACGAAGCCAGCGACTAACGAGTCCATATTCAGTATAGGCGCCCTTTAAAGCCGTGTGACTTTGCTTAGGCGCCTACTACTAGATTGATGGGACCCCTAACCAATGTCACTTCTATTCATGTCGTTATATATGAGGCACCCCACCACCCAAATGATGAGGCTCCTCATAATGAATCACATGATTAACACCTAACTTGAGGGGGCGTCTTAAACTGCGAGCTGTGGTGTTACTTATCCCGGAGGGGCGCCAATAATGATATGATTGGTGGGGCGCATTATAATGACAATGTATGTTTGTCGCTTCGCACATAATAAATAATGTCGAGCGAGAACGGTTAGACGCTCACAACTTGGTCAATGGGGCGCCTAATACAGCATGATTGGGTGCCCCTTGAAGGGCTTGTGTTATATGCGCCCGTTATACAGCGCACCTCATGGGGAAACAATTCTTGTGTTTATAGACTTGAAGTCGCTTTGTATTGCTCAGCTAGTATCATAGGTCAGCAGGGGCTGTTTATAGTCTGCCACTCGAATTATTAGCGAATCTCACCAGTTATTAATATTTCATTGGCATCCTTCGTATATAAGTGACTTCATTACAAAAATTATTCTAGATATTGAACTCGTTCAAGGTACACACCGTACTTGTTGCCATTTATAGCCCATTAGACAATAGATCTGGCAGGGTTGCGCTCGATCTTTTTCAAAGGTGTCAGATACTGCCGCAAACCTGGGCGCATTGTTTCAAGTATAGATTCAGCGCGCCCCCTTTTCCGGATTTGAAGTGTCCCTTTCGTATTAGTATTTCAGATATTATAAAACTGACTTTAGACTAGAACCCAAGGAGTCCTTACCCGTTCTCCGCAGTATTTTAGGGAATTTTTAGAATTCGCGTTTATTTTTCTGACCAGAATCTGTCGTTAAGTGTTAAGTAGCAGGAATTAAACTTTTTATTACTGTCAAGTATATAACGGTTCCCGATACATACAGCATCGATATTGTATAACGTGCGATACTAAACAGTGTGAAGACATGCCCCCGAAAAAGAAGTCAGGCAGTGTGGCGTAAGATATCTACAATGACGGAAACGCGACTAAACGACCACACACCGACGCCCGAAGAAATCCACTATAAGAAAGCCACCTGGAGATTGTAGGAAATGTTCAGGTTAAATTCCGATGGTGATGAGATTGATTCAAGCCCGCGCCAGAGTGATAATCTTCAAAATCAAACAAGTCGCACTATAACCCTAATCAAAACTTTTCGTTTTTCTCTTTAACTAATATAGGTACGCTGAAGTCTTATTCCTTCTTTCAAATTTTTATAATGTTCATAATACGCCAATATCGCAAATTAAAATTTCTGACATTTCATAGTTCCTCAGGTGCAAGCCATATTTTCTAAACTTTTCGGGCGCCTGGAGGGGAGGGGGGGGGGCTAGACCCTTCTCCATGGACCGTCAACTGTAGGTACACCGGCGCCCCCAGAAGCCCCATCGGCACCCCTAGCAGCACTTGGCCCCCTAACATTTTTGGGCTAGATACAGGCCTGAGAATACAACAATTTCGTCCTTTTATTTTAGACATTGAATAGATATCTTGTAAAATTCTCTTAAATAAAGTTTGTGAATATTTTAAATTTGAAAACAAGTTCACATTGTGCAGATATTATTGTATTAAACATACATTATGCAAGAGGTAAATCTGCCTATTTGCAGGTCTTTCTTTAGGCTTAAAATGTTATTTTAACTAATAATTACACATTTATTAACAAAACAAGACCAAGATCAACTCTTGATGACATCGGATACTCACGATTTTAACTAGATTAGAACGGTTCTCCATTTAAAAATGGGAAAGCGAGGCTAAGTTGAGAATATACCAGTGCGCTAGTTACAACTATGCACACATCTTGTCAAAACAATAAACAGTGATAATTTGGCTCAGAAGGAAATAATTTGGCTGAAACTTTCAATATTTTCTTTTTTCATCATCTATTTTTGAATTATTATAGCAAGAAGGACCAACTCTTTATTAAACTATTAACTAATTTATCTTTAATATGTAAGAATATATGTAATACAAATACCTGAAACTTCCTGTACTGTCTGATACACCAGGTCGTAATAAAACTTGTACTACATAATTTGCTCCTCGACTGAAACACAGTGAAAAGATAAGCCTATCTTCTGAATGTGACTACCGGTAAAAAGATAAGAGACCAATAAGACTATATAGGATGACATTTTTGGAAAACATTTCAAAAATTAAACACTGATTTTATACCTGTATATAAGTCTTTGAAGAAAAACCTAGAACAATTAAAAAAGATCAGTTGATATATATATATGTACCTAATTAATTTACGTTTAAAATTCCAACCATGTACACCACCATCTCCAGCATAGCGAGTTCCAGTAACTACATCATAATCACCTTCTAACTGTTTTCTATAATTTAAAAGTAACAAAATGTATAATTGTATAATAACATGTTAAGTATGACTCAACCAAATCTGAACAATGATATTTTTGAGAAGATAATATGACCTACATGTAGGCTACCACAGGTGTTTATGGAAATTTTTGATAAGTGTTCTACTTATCGTTATGAACAATTTATATACAGGTTTTGCATTATGTGATAATTATAAAGTAACTTACTCAATGAATTGTGGAATGAATTTTGGCTGAAAAATGTAAAATATATAAACTTACATGGAATCTATTGAACAGATAATACATCTATGAAGTAATCCTTACAGATAATACATCTATGAAGTATTTCCAATACCATATATTCAGCACAATTTCTTTGTATGTTAATTTTAACTGTTTTACATACAAATTGTAAAATGTGCACGTAATTCCTTTTAAATTATATAAAATTAAATAGGAATGATTAAAGTAGAAGACAATTTTTGTTAATAATACATACATGATGTGACATATCAGCATCCATTATCAGTACAAAATCTCCTGTAGCATGTTTAACTCCATGTATATAAGCCGTTCCTTAATAAAACAGAAATACAATACAGATTGTTGGTTTTTTTTCACAATCATATGTTATCCTTTGAGAGAAGAGAGAGAGAAATGGGGTTTAACGACCACTCAACACAAACTAGATCGATTCAGGACTAACATATTCTTCAATTTTATTTCAATAATTCGCCTTTGCGTAGGGGTCTTTAGCAGTGGGAGAAAACTGAAGGACCTGGAGAAAACCCACGAGAATGGACAGACGATCCTACTCCTTGTCATGTAAAAGCGAGGTGATATTAACAAGATATAATATTGATATTTTTTGTAGAGCCTGAAATCAAGAGTGAAATAGAAAACCATTTTCAGAAATGCCAATTTCAATTCTAGTATACTTGTAAACCTACCACATGTAGGCGTATGTTACTTTACAGATCTATTCAAGTCAAGTGTTTACATACCTAAGCCAAGTTTCTTTTCTCTCGGTCGAAGAACCTGAAATAATTTAAATACAAGGACATTCAAGCAGAGAAAGGTTTTATAGGAAGTTCACTTTTAAATCAAAGCTAAAATATAGAAGCTAATATTTGTTACAATATTATTGCCTCAACCTAATATTGGTTCCAAATTCATAAACATGTACCGATAATACAAACAACAGAAATAAATGATCTATAGGGTAAACTAAAGATACTGACTGGTATTTTATTTCGCTTATCGCTAATTCTGTCAGAATACATATCTAATTTAGGTAGCAGTAATTAAAAAAATAATGTGAAGTTGAACCGTATCCAGTGTACCCCCCCCCCCCACAGGACAATTTACCAAACTAGAACATAGTATGATACGGCGGAAGATTAGGATTTCATACAGTTATGGTGGGAAAGGACAAGATGCAATCTAAAAAAATACAGTATTTAAACTATATCAGAATATTTTCTCTTATTATTACGTTACAGAATAATTGTCACGATAATACATACTATTTTCTTTTCACCATATATTTTTTGTAGCTGTTTTGCCACTTCCAGTGTCCCATCTGGAGAGCCATCATCGATGATAATTATCTCATAATCTATTTTACTGAAACAATCAAGTTAAAAGATGAAATTCTGATATGCTTGGAAAAACATGGAGCCATTTCAAATTATGACCACAGTTTTGATGAAATGTCTTCAAATTCTTTCCTGTCAAACCTGGCAAATCGCTATCAAAAAGCGAATCCTAGTTTTAGCATTTCGGCTGTAGTGTCAGTCTTATTTGACGGGTAATGTCAGACATATCCTTATTGCGGAGCTGAAAATACACATGATTAATAAGCATGCATAGATCATGACCTGTTCTTGAAATTAGGATTCTTCTGCAACGGAGCAAAAATTAAAAAATGCCTTTTGCTAAACTTAGCTGACAAAATACTATCGCATTTCTTTATATTTAACACATTCTGTTGTCATTTTCCATCACGGAAGGTGCAATTTTTATATTCGTAGATGGACAAACGGCTCGTACAATGATTTTCTGTGTTAATTAATCTGGTACTAATTGTGGTACTGTTCTAAGTTTTGTTGGAGTAATGAAGTCATTGAAATTTATTTTCTTTTCGATCTTTCAATATTTGTGTTCCCAATGGTTGTGATCGCATGTCAACCATAACAAAAATTGATTCATAAAATTCCCTACAGCTGTGCCATAGCCTTCTATAATAAGGGCATTATTTTAGAAAAGTGAGCATGAAATACTAAATTATAACGGTAGGCTCTGAACACTATTTACAACTAAATCTTGCATCGCTGAATTATTGTCCTAATTCCGAGCCCAACTGCCCCTCAACCACTGTATAATTTTGATAAGTAACCTATGCATTCATGTGCCATCTCTACCATCTGTACTGTAGACATGTATAAAAGGCGTACATTTTGGGAAAGCCCTATAAAGGCTCGACAATTAGTACAACAGCGACCAGATATTTATAAATGCTAGGTTTCTGGCAAGTGAACATATATCTTGAAGTCCCCAATTAACACTATAGCTATAAGCTATCTGAATGTTTCTCTGTAAAGATAACGTAATCTGCTATGATGATCCTGAGTTGATTCGACTGTCACTCTACGGACGCTACACCTCCAGACCTGGCAACTGAAAATTTTGTTCGGCTAGTGGTTTTGAAAATTTATTTTTGTTTGCACAAAGGCCTACACAGTAATACACAGGATAGTTGATTTTTTTATTGTCATCACATTCCTATTGTGTGAACTATGAAAAAATAATAAACGGATTTCTTCGATTATGAACAAACTATTCAACTTTGGTTATCATAAACTGACCTGTGTGTTTGAAATCAACTCCGGTTAAATAAAATCCATTGCACAGTTAAATACCACAACTAATTAACTAGGTTCTCTCTTGAAAAATTGAGCTCGAGCTAACTTGACATCAAAAAATGGTGGGGAAACCCAAGGTGAAGGCTGTTACTTCACCGAACACAATTTGGCAACCTATTCGGCTAGCGAGCTATTCGACCAATCCAGCTGGCAACCTGATCATGGTTCAGACCTGTCAATCACCGTAAAGAGATTGACCAATCAGAGAGCCAGGTTATATTGGCACAATCATATTAAAGGGATGCGCTCTCATCCTAAACATAGCCAATTTTTCAAATTTAGAATATTAAAAAAATGACAATGTTTAGGATGAGAGCGCATCCCTTTAATATGATTGTGCCAACTTTTACTAATAATTTTTGGAAAGCTTATTTAATCACCTTTTTGAATATATATAGCCGGATGCTCTGAATTTTGTACGATGGTCCGAATTTTGACTCGGAACATTACCGTTCTTTACAATTAGAATATTGAAAAATTGGCTATGTTTAGGATGAGAGCGCACCCGTTTAATATGATTGTGCCAACTTTTACTAATAGTTTTTGGAAAGCTTATTTAATTACCTTTCAGATTATATATAGCTGGATGCTCAGAATTTTGTACGATGACCCGAATTTGACTCGAAATAGTACCGTATTTTCACTTTAAAATAACAATATATTCTACTTTCGTTTGATAAGACGTTACGATGGATTTTATTGGTTGATAAAAATAGATGAGTTTGTGCGATCTTTGAATTTATTCTGAATAGGTTACCAACGAATTCATGCTTCCGAGATTTGCAGATAAGCTCCGCCAGTGGCGGAGACAAGGGGGGGGGGAGGATATGGCCATCCAAATTTTGCTAAAAATGAGATAAAATTTATGGGGGGGGGGGGGGGTTGGATCGCTTTTTTGTGCATTATATTATATAAAAGTGCAACATCACATGTTAGAAAGGGCTTTTCTCGACCTAAAGCGGGTGTGTCCTATAGCTGGAGCAGGGCGTTTCCCTAAGCAAAAAGGGCGTGGCTAAAAAAATAAATTGGGGGGCAAAGCCCCCAGACAACCATAGCTTTTTACCCCCCCCCCCCCACTCACTGCACTCAGCACCAGCTGCCGCCTCCGCTGAGCTCCGCCCCCTTAGATACTGTTACTATGTCCCACAAATTTGACCACATCAACCTGTTCAATATGGCGATCCAGCAGTCTGTACCGTAATGTTAAACCTCATACAAATGTTTTTAAATCCTAAATTATGACGAACTCTCACTAGTGTCAAAAACAAGCAGTCCTGCGTAGATAGTTTTTTAATGCCAGTTCTCCCTTTCTTATAGTTCAGAGAAAATCCCGTTGGAACTAAACATTATTCGTGCAATTCTGTTATCCGTATCCACGTGAATTCCACCAAATAAGTATCATAGTACCAGACTTGCGTTTTAAATGAGTACCTCGCCGTTGAGGTGTTGAATTTCGATTCTAAAATATATGTAATACCGTAAATTCATGATTATTAAAATACAACTTCACACCTGCGCATGATGTACCTCGTGCGGCGGACATGTAAACCCCCCTGAAATTCCATTCTCACATCCCGTCCATATTTACGCTAAAAATTATATCGTAACAATTTCCAGAAATAAAGACAATATATTATGAATAGTTTACTGGAAAATATGTCCCGATCAAGTAATTAGGTGGGGAAAATACTGTTTTGAACTTCTTGAATGATTAAATACACTGGACATGCGATTTTACGGTTGAATTAGGTCAGGTGACTTGGGGGATACGTGTTTTATTTATTTAGATATAAATATTTCATGTTGTTAAATGCTAGTGTCAAACAGATGAGAATCCGGGTAGATGGTATGAAATTCATTGTTATAAAATAGCCAATAAAAATTTCACACCGTTCGATCTATTTTACTTGTTGGGCTCGAGATCTAACTCAATAGAACAATGCAGTCACAAGAACTCGGAAAAGAAACAAAATAATAAATTCTTTCTTTCGACTATGCCGTGGACAATTGCAATTTGCTAAAGATGCCGTAGTTATTATTGGTTTTCTACTGCAATTTCGCTAAATACTTTAATCACGACGGCACCCGTAGTATTTTCAAGTTGAAAATACAACGGGTGCCGTCGTGATTTTTTTACCCCTGTTTTTGGTTCTTTGGTTTCGGAAAAAGTATAAATGTTGCACCATGAAGGCGGTCCGGGTGACGTTCGTCCATGTTACAAGTCCCCCATGCGCAGCGTAATACTTTTTTGACGTTAATGTAGAAATATCTAACTTCCCACAAAGAACAGCCTTGTTTGTTTGTGCATAGAACTATGGTTTGTGGGACAGAACTGGCAGCCAATCTTGACCTACGCGGGCCAAATATAATCTGGCTCTCTGATTGGTCAATCTCTTTACGGTGATTGACAGGTCTGAACAATGAATTGGTTGCCAGCTGGACTGGTCGAATAGCTCGCTAGCTGAATAGGTCGCCAAATTGTGTTCGGTGACGTAACAGCCTTCACCTTGGGTTTCCCCACCATTTTTAGATGTCAAGTTAGCTCGAGCTCAATTTTTCAAGAGAGAACCTAGTTAATTAGTTGTGGTATTTAACTGTGCAATGGATTTTATTTAACCGGAGTTGATTTCAAACACACAGGTCAGTTTATGATAACCAAAGTTGAATAGTTTGTTCATAATCGAAGAAATCCGTTTATTATTTATCATAGTTCACACTATGTCTATAGTATAATATTAATAATAAATAGAATGCCCTATGTCAGAATAAAATGTAGGCCTATTTTATTATCCGACATCTGGATACTGTATCGGCAATATAATATTTCAATATAACTTTTGGACTTTCTAGTAATATTCTTAGCTTTGGTAGAGATGATGCAACCAGTCACATCACCATCCACTGATTGAACTTATATAGGCTATTTTAACGTAACTTCGTCAGTGAAGATCCACACGTCACGAGTACAAATAAGTACACATATAAAACGTTTTACACAATGACACTGAACTGGCATCAGTGTTACCTTTGGACAAAAAAACTATAATATCAACTTACCCTTCTGAGAAATATTTAACTAACAACCATACAATAATAGGTAGATTTTCTCGTTCATTATAAGTAGGCAAAAGAACAGAATACTTATGTTTAGCAGCCATTTTGCTAAGTGTCAAGGCCATCGGAAGACCAGTTATTGTAATTCTGCACAATTGGGCAAAAAAAACAAAAACAATTAAATATCCCCGAAATAAGGCGCATAAAAAACAATGTAAACAAAAGTCATATAATTTTAAATCCATTCTCTGTAAGCAATATTATACATAGATTTACAAGTCATTCTAATAATCCTACGTTGTAATAACTACTCCTATCACAAGACCCATAAGGGAAATAACTCAATTCATTTCCTAGATCGGGTGAAATTTTGGCAAAGAACAGACGTAAAGTTTGTTGAGATGGCTTTCCTAGAAACTGACACACTTGGCCAAGAACGGTTTGTGATTGCTATATACATTACTTATTTTAAAAGTATTCAACAAAATTAATTCCATATGTAAACTCTGCCGTGAGAGATGTTGAAGTCTTTGAATTTTGTTTGAAAGAAATCTTCGTCCAACCGAATGGAAATCGAGAGTAAAATTAAAAAGAAAGAAAGGGGGTGTGGCATCTTGTTTTCAAAATTCTTGGCTTCCCATTTTTATAAAAAAAACCCACATAATCAAGATTTAAAGGACCTAAGTCCGTAACTCAAAATCCTCCAAAATCGTCGACATCGAAAACACGAATTATTGGTCAATTTAAATCAACATTGCTGATGTAAACTTACCGGGAAAAGATGAGCTTCTGATATCCGATATTTAAGAAAAAATATTTTTTTAACATTGGTACACGAATCGTGTACCATAATGCGCTTCAGCTCCAGTTGTATTGAGAGACTCGAGGGACGAGGCTAGACACAATGCAATAAGTCAGACGGAGTTAGTAGACTGGAATAACTAGACGCTCGACTTTTGCACATGATTGACGTTGCTGGCTTATTTCGCCAAACATAACTGATTTGAAATTGGAGTAAACACGGAAACCATTGAATGTAAATCAGTTTATATACATTCATATTACAGTATTTTATGCGTTGCGAACCACTTTTATGAATTTCTAGGCTCCAAATGTTAGCGATTTAGCTCCTTTAACAACATTTTCTGTGTTGAGTTATTTTGTGCAGGTAATAAAACACTTAAAAAATAACCAAAAAATAACCACAGAAGTCAGAAGTGATATCGCAGACAGTCTTTTGTTTCTGGAGTTTATTAGTTTAACTAGTTACTATCTTGTACCGTTATAAACTGTCTGGAGTTTATTAGTTTAACTAGTTACTATCTTGTACCGTTAAACTTTCTGTTTAACGTTACAAGTGATACAGTCTAAGACCTTTAACGCAAGCTTAAATAGGTTCAACGCACAATTGTTAAAATACAGTTTGTATCGGAATAAGTAATTATATCACAAATAGTGAAGACCGGACGACTAAAATAGTTACCGAACAGTATTTCTTTGTGGTAATGCGTTCTACATTTCCCAGGTGGTAATTCTTAAAATGTGCGAGCCTCCATGAAACAACCCGGATCAAACCTCGCCAAATATCGCGACCCGTTAACTCCGCCCATCGCTTTCCGTATAAGGCATTGCTACTACGGCTGACTATAGCCAAATACTATCACGCTACAGTCATGCTGAGTCATTTGCATATAATTAAGGTCATGAAGCCATATATGGAAAGTGAAGTATAATCACTAGAGACAGAGAGCGCATGCGCTTTCTCACGGTCGTCCATTACAATTCGAACTAGGCGAGAAAATTAGCGTAGCGACTCGATTTCATCATTTCATATAATTATGCAGTAAGACTTTACCTTAGGCTTTATGGGAATTGATTTATTATATGTTAAGCTAAATGCAGTACTGTTTTGGGTCAGGTTATCTGTAAATTAAGGGAGCTTTAGGCCACGGAACTTTTTGTAGTCATTTGCGCAAAGGAACTCTGTTAGTCAAATCACTACTGAGTCTGGAGTGGGCGGAAGACATCAGTAGTGGAATCATTTCTAGAGTTTAACATCCACTTCACCGGGGTTGATATCGTAAACAAAGGGGATGAAACATTATAGGATGAAACACCCTAATCGAAGGATAGGTCAGGATAAAACAGACCATGTGAATAGGTGTTGGGATATAACGACCTGCAACCATTTATAAACAGGTCCCATAGGTCTCTTATTTTATACAATTTGTTGAAGAAAATAAAAAGCATATTTTCAACTTGTGGTTGCCTATCATCTAAATGATAAACATGTATTATATTCAATTATCAAATTGTTATTTATTTCCAGATTTTCTCTGCTATTATTAGAGCCTGGTGAAATATATTTTGAAGATTTTAGTGTCTTTTATTATCCAGTTGGATTGCCTGAAGCTGAAGCGATTAAAAAGTAGGTCCATAAATTAAAAAGTAATTGAGTTCTGAAAAATTCTAGATCATGGGAGATCGGATGGCAGAGTCATCTATATGAGCACTATAACAATTCATTGATATGACTGAGAACAATCATCACAGTAAATTAACAATTATAGAGTTTTAAAATCACCAACAGCAGTTCAAAAACAGACCTTAGTTCGAAAAGTTAAACACTTTGATACTGTCTGAATAACTATACATGCTCTCTCTGCCCATTATCACAGAGGCCAACATGAAAATTGACGAATTTATTTTTCATTGATTTATTTTTATCTTTACAGAAAACAGCGAGGACATTTGAAGCTTTGTTCAAAATCCATTGTTTTTGTACCAAAAGAGATTCACTTACCAATAATTAAGGTTCGTTTAAGAGAATCTGATAATATAATAAAATATAATCTGTATTTTTTATTCACCCACATTTTCACGTGGACGTAAATTGTCGTCGCCCCTTTTCGTTCGGACGTTGACAATTTGTTTGTGGACACTCTACAGGTCACAATTCTTATCCGATTTTGACGAAACTTGAAATATAGGTTTATCTCCAAAAGATCCTGGTTCCTTACGCTATTGGCATGTATTGGATCGTAACTTCATGGATTATGGCCCCTGATTGTATGAAAAATCATGTTTTTCGCTTTTGGACACTCCTTGAAATGCATGTTTATAACCCATAGAGGTCACAATTATTATCTGATTTAAAAAACATTCGAATGTATCACTGTAACACCGTAATGATGCTTGATTTCGAAACTGTCAGACAAAAAAGACGCCTCTTGTACGCAAATGAAATAGTGTAAAAAAAATATGATATATATCAACCAGGCCTGTAGGCAAAGGGGGGGGAATGCCCCCTGAAAATGCCCACCACAACTATAAAATACCTACTGTAGACTGTTCCGGGTTTGTCTCCCTAAATACTTCACTGCCCCTCCGCAGCAAGCTGGCTACGGGCCTGATACATGTATCAACATTGTAGACACTCTAGAGGTCATAATTATGATCCAATTTTGATGAAACATGAAATACATGTTAATAACCCAAAGATCTTAATTCCTATTTGATATTTGCACATAACAGATCGTAACTTCCTGAATTATGGTGCCCTTGATTGTACTAAAAATTGTATTTTTAGCTTGTGGTCCCTATAGAAGTCACAATTTTTATCCAATTTAATAAAGCGTTTCAATATATCACTCTTCGTTAAAATCAGACCAAAACTGACGGATAAAATAGCCACCCCTGATATTCTAGCATATCAGATCGTAACTTCCTGAATTATGGCCCTTGATTGTACGAAAAATCACTTTTTTGTTTAGTTTGTTTTCTATCCATCTCTAGCAAAATGTGGACTTATCTTGCCTGGCAGCTGCTGGTTAATCATTTCTTCTAAGAGTTTATGTGCAGTGATATCAATTATTATACAACAGGCTGTTTATACATTTTGGATCTCACTAGCTAATTCTATTTTCATTATATTTTAGTTTCCAATGAAATATGTTAGTCTTATTGAAGAATGGTCTGGTGGTCTTTTCTCAAAGTATGTAAATATCACAGACATAGTATACTGTATTAAAGGCTTATAACTTATGTGTCTTTAATTAAGTGCTTATATAGTTTATAACATATTTTCACACTTATTATATTAAAAGAAATGATGATAATATAAGAGTTGTAAATATATTTGTATGAAATAGTGCAGTGATCTGTACACTAATTATATGTACTTATACACCCTTCTCTTTGTTCTTGATAGACTTGATGCCAAAGATAAAGTATTGAAGATAGAATCCGAACAGATGATAGAAATGAAAGAAAAGAATATTATAGCACCTTTTGTGTTCAGGAAGGTAACTCATTAATCAGTATCTTGTTTTGATCCACAACTGATAAGGGTTATTTTGTTTCAATTAAAATTTGATATAAAAATGTGTCTATATTTATTGTAGGAAAAAGCAGAATATATATTTTCTCTCAACTATGCTACACTAGAAGATACATTACCACAGATGTGTCAACTACAAAGGGCTTCCACACTACCCAAGTCAGATCAGTCAGCTATGGTATGTGTATATTTGATTCACATTTAGGGGGGGGGGATGCCATGGTTTGTGACAAGGAGTTGGACTGCCTGTCCGACCTAGTGTGTTTTCCCTAGGTTTCATCCCACTGTTAAATTGAATCCAATGTTAAGTCCTTAAATGATCAAGTTTGTGTCCAGTTGTCTTTAGACTACACCTACCTCTCTCTCTTTCTTGTAGAACCACATTTAAAATACAAATAAAAATAAATGTGTAATGTTACAAGATGACAACATATTTTTATAAATGGTATGCCATGATAAGACTTGATCTTTTTTATTTTCAATTAATTATAGAACCTATACAACAGTCTTATCTGGTAAACTTCTTAATACAGATACTATGTTTTGACCTCTTCCTGTAGACACATATGAAGTTCTGTCTCCATGGTTATTACATGTCTTCTGTCATGTTTTTTTTACTTTTTTTTCATACTGAAATAATAATAGAATAATTCTGCTATTTTTGATTTCAGATAAATGCTATTGTTCTTTCTAGACAATCTAGAGTAAAATTTAACACTAGTTGGTAAGTAGCTTAATTATGGGAAAGAAAAAACAATTAAAAAAGCACTTATACTGGACGATGGCTCTAGCTAAATAAGGAACATGAGATCAACAGACTATAGCTTCTATGAATTAATGTAAATTATGCATTTATCTAAGAAAATAGTGGAGATATTTGGCTTTAAAGTTTGTTAAGTTAATATTTATTTGGACAGAAAATCTGATTGAATTTTATCGAAACCCAAAAACGAGTGCTCATAAAAATCAAAAATAATCAATTTGTTATGTTTTGGCCTTTTGGCTTTAGGGAATCAAAACCATGGAATATACGGTCCATGTCAATTCTAAGGTCATTTTTGAAGGAATATTATGCTAAAAACTCTAAATTACTCAAATTAGATTTTATACATGTTATGTAATGGATCAAATATAAGAGACCTGCACCATCCGTGTATCTCACTTGGCAAGAGCTGGTCATATGTATTTGAAATTTATTGTGTTGGAAGATAAGTGTTATTAATTATGTTTGTATTTCAGGTTAGAAGATTTGTATGAAAAAATAGTTCTGGAATCAAGAGGTGATCGGATCACTCCATTATCAACTAATCCCGGTAGAATTATGTTAACATCATCAAGGCTCTACTTCCAGCCATTTAATAATATAGACAGGGTAACTCTCAACTTTGACACAGTACTCAAGTTAATTGTATTATGTTGAAAAATCAGAAAATATGGAGGCAGCTGTCCACATAGTAAACCAAATTGGGGTCTTGGAGCTTTAAACTAATGAATACCATACATTTTTGCAAATTTTTGAGGGGGGGGGGGGGCTGTGAAGCCCTCATAGTTACGATGACCCTGAGAAGTAACTTTTACGGGAAATCCTTCAAGTATGAAATATAATTTATGCAAACCGTAAAATTGTATAAATACAGAAATATAAATGAAATTGTATGGTTACTATAATTTATTATTACTGCTTGGTTACTTGTTTCAAGTCTTTATAATTATTAGATAAATTGTGATTAAATTTAATGTTGTAAGTTTTTCAATGTTTACATTTGTTAAATGTATTACAGTGGCCTGTATTGAAGATCAGATTAAAAGATATAACACGAGTTATTAGACGAAGATTTCTTCTTAGACAGTTGGTTAGTTCGTTTTTATACCTATCCCTTTAAACCTACATATTGTATGGACTAGTTAATGACTGTCCTGCACATATGCGGTTAACAGAATATACTTGTTATAGATAATAGCAAAGTTATTACGTCTCGGAGTAAGATTGAGGATTCTTCAGTAACTTAAACAAATACCGCTTTGCAAGAACTTCAGATTGAAATATTTAACCTTTATTTCTTTATATGTTTACATAGTGTACTTAACTTGAAAGACTGACTAACAGCAGCAGATTTTAAATCGCTGTAATTTTTGATAAGAAGTATGTTTAAAATGTAAGAGCTGTCCAGGTTGAGTTCCAGCTAGTAACTATTGTTCTGAAAATCAGAGGTCTACTTGATATTTTCTCATGTTAATGAGAAAATTCTTTACAGATATAATGGGTATAAAGTATAATACTATAATGTAATAATTTCAGGAGTATACTTGATATTTTCTCATTAATTCTATACAGATAAAGTGTTATACTATATAATGTGATAATTTTAGGGATATACTTGATATTTTCTCTTTAATTCTATATAAATATTGTATAATACTATAATATAATAATTTCAGGGTTTAGAGATATACTGTAATGATAAGGCTCAGTTAACACATCTGTACCTCTCCTTTAAAACAGAAGAAGATAGAAATGATTTATATGAAAAAATGCTATTAATACCAGGTGTGTATTCATGATTTACTATGTTAATTTCACTATATATGTCATTACCAGGTCACTATAGATTTTAAGCTGGCATATTGTACTTTTAAAACAAGTATCCAGGTATTTATTTGACCAAACTAGATTGGATTTGGAAACAGAAAAACACTTATATATAACTATTGTCACATAGATATTAGATAGTATCAAAGTTTTAAAACAATAATATTAGTAAACAGAAATTGATTAATATTCTTATCACTGTGAATAAATGGTAATGTATTGAATGAATTTTAATAGAATACAAAATAAATTATATATTTCAGATTTAGAATTAGAAGATTGGGGACAAGAAGACATGGCCTTAAAATGGCAGAGTGGTCATATATCGAATTACGATTATCTTCTTTATTTAAATAGGTAAATATAATATCTTTTACAGTAGTTTAATTGATCAAAATATATAACTATGGTATAACTTCTGGAAAAGAAACAATCTAATATCTGAATATTTAAACTATTAAAACAAAATAACTACACCTCAATTTTCATAGATAGAAATAAATTATCCTTAAGTCCTTGATTAATTTAAATAAATATTAGACATGTATACAGTTCCTTTTAGACGAATATCTTTTTGTTGTTTTGCTGTGTATTTTTTAAAAGCCTCTGGGTTTCTTCTAGTCTGAAATATTGTCTCTTTAAAATTGTATTGTATTCCCTATTCTATTGATTGTTTGATAGAAATTAAATCTTGATTATGTTTTATTATTGTATGTTGTAATTTATAGTATGGCTGATAGAAGTTTTAATGATTTAACACAGTATCCTGTTATGCCATGGGTTATATCTGATTATACCAGTTCTACTCTAGGTAAATAGAAACCTTTCTCCTTACTCAACTGCTGCTGTATCAATACACAAGTACGCCTGTATTCCACTGGTCAATCCAATTATATAATTAAGGCCTGTTCAAGTGCTCTTTTTGATGTTTATAAATTGCTGGTTATTATCATATAAAGGTTTCAAATACATAATATATTGTCATAATTGTATGTTTGCTTACAAGTATTTTTTGTTGTTGACTTGTAAATACATACATATTTAAGAAATGTTTTTTGTATTTATAGATCTTAACAATATTTCAACATTTCGAGATTTAAGTAAACCAATAGGGGCTCTTAATTCTGAAAGATTAGAAAGAATTCTGGTAATATTTTAAATATCTGCTATTACATGAATCTTTTTTATAAATGCATGGTTTTTATATGCCATATTAAATGTGGATGTATTGTCCATCCTTCAGGGGGGGGGGGGGTATGGTTAGCATGTGCATGCCGTATCATAAAGCCTGTCATTGAGTCAACTGACGTGGTTTTGAATCCTTGGTTGTACGTGACAAGGAGTAGGGTCGCCTGTCCAACCTCGTGGGTATTCTCTAGGTCCTCTATTTCCTCCCACTGCTAAAGACCCCTACGCACAAGCTAATTATTGAAATAAAATTAAACCATATGTTTGTCCCGAATGACCTTGTTGGTGTCGAGTGGACAACTGGACATTAAACCCCATCATTTCTCTCTCTCTCTTCATCCTTCAGATTGTCCGTTATATTTCTGATTAGCATAATAGAGGCTACAATAATCTATGTATCTCTCTAAAATTGATATGGGTTGTCTAACTCATTACAATGAAGAAGCCACTCTATCATTCAATGATTTTAAATAACTTCAAATGCTTCAATTATGATTCAATCTTTCTAAAATTTTATTTGATTGTCTGTCCTATTGAAAGAACAAATCCTTTTGATTTAATCAATATTTAATTATAGTTTCTAAAGTTATTCCCCACTGTTAAAAAATCTTAGCACCATAGAGGATCCAATCATAATTCAATCTTTCTGAAATATTTATTGGTGCTCTATCTTATTGAAAGAAAGAACCCTATGGATAATCACAATTTTTTTTATATAACTGCCAGAGTTATTTTCCATTCTTACAAAATATTGTTATTGTTAGACTTAAATTAAGATCTGAACTTTGTTTAAGCTCAAAATTATTTACAACATAACCACTGCTGGTGGTTCCTTTGTCTGGTTCCCCCTATTAAGGGATGCAGGACAGAGGGCCTGACAAGGACAGTTGTCTAGTCGTTTGGATGGGACAAATAGACGAGGTCCCGTGTTCACATTGGAGTGTACGTAAAAAAATCTTGACAGTTGGAATACCATATGAGCCGCAGTGCTGCTGTCCGGGCAAAATTTCCCTCATAGCACACTGTATGGCATATGTCCATCTTCATTAGCCCAGTTCAGAGAAGAACAGTAGGATGTTAAACCCCATTTCATTTCATTTGCCTGACAACCTATGTTTACTATTTTGTTTATATAATCTACAATTTTACTGTCTTTTCTCTATTACAAAATAATTACAATGTTCATATATATCTTTATTAAAACCAATGCTTGAATATAAGATTGTGAAATTTGTTGTATATTTCAGGAAAGATATGTAGACATGCCAGAACCTAAGTTTATGTATGGTTCTCATTATTCAACTCCAGGCTATGTTTTATTTTACCTGGCAAGAAGAGGTAAATTTTGGTTTATAAATTTTTTGAACATGTAATCAGTTCCTGATTCAATTATTAATCCTGTATGTGTAAATCAAGGTCTTTTTAACAGAACCTAAGTTTATGTATGGTTCTCATTATTCAACTCCAGGCTATGTTTTATTTTACCTGGCAAGAAGAGGTAAATTTTTGTTTATAAATTTTTTGAACATGTAATCAGTTCCTGATTCAATTATTAATCCTGTATGTGTAAATCAAGGTCTTTTTAAGAATATGGGTGAATTTAATCAAGATTAAAACTGTTCTATTAGCCTGAAGTTGAATAAATCCCTGTCTATATTCTAGACATAGTTTTAGTCGGTTATTGAAATTTAAGCATATAAATATGGTATATTTTCAGCACCAGAGTATGTGTTGTGTTTACAGAATGGCAAATTTGATCATCCTGATCGCATGTTTAATGAGTAAGTTTATAAGAGAAAAGAGTATCCCCTCATTATTTTTTTTTTTAAAGTTTAACTAGTCATAAAACATGCAGTATTTATGAGAGATTTTCAGAGTTTCTTTGGCAATCAAAATTGTACATAAACTATTTATTCTTTTTTTTTCCTTTCATATTCTTATATTGTTCGTCCCTTTTCCTCTAGTTTACAAGATATGTGGAATAATTGTTTAGTGGGAGCAGCTGATTTCAAAGAATTAGTGCCTGAATTTTACGATGGAGAGGGAGATTTTCTCAAACATACCAAGGTACGTGTCATCAAAAAGAGTAATGGAACTCAGCAAGAAGTTTATATTTATATGGCTGCTTTTAACTTTTAAAAAAGGATATTGTTGTGCTAATAATCATTAATCTGTAATGTATTTTTATTTTCAGGTTGTAAATTTTGGTTTTCGACAAGATGGCCGCCCAGTTGATAATGTTAAATTGCCTCCATGGGCGGATGGTATAGAAATATTTATACTTTATAATATTTTCCCTTTAAGTCAAAATTAATATTGAAAATATTTTTTCTTCTTTTTAACCGGAACTAATATACAAATTCTCATAAATTAACATTACAAGGAAGATATTTTCTTGTTCATAAATTTTTGGGGGGTTTGTTCAGTGTTTAGTATATGAATATATTGTTGATGTTAAAGTTTCTAAACAAGCTCTTACCATCTACCTATGTATCTATGTATTTATCAATTTAGATATTTTTTTTGTGATTTTCATTGTAAACTTTCATCTTATATTCAGATCCAGCTGATTTTATCTGTAAATTAAGACAAGCTTTGGAATGTGATTATGTATCTCAAAATCTTCACAACTGGATTGATTTAATATTTGGCCATAAACAAAGAGGATTAGAAGCAGAAAAGGCTAGTAATTGTAAGTATATACATTTTATTTGTTGTCCCCCGCCTTTCGAAGAAAGCAGGGGACTATTAAAATGGGTTCCTCCGTCCGTCCGTCCGTCTGTCACACTTTTTGGAACACAATAACTCTTTTTCTAATTGAGCTAGAATATTCAAACTTGGTGTAGGTGTTTATTAGGTTATTACCTTGATCGAGTTCGAAGATGAGCATTTTCCGCTTAGGGTAAGCAGAGATAAGCAATTTGAATAGTTGATGCTTTGGGACTTGGTATATAGTTTTATTTCATCAATACCTTGACTAAGTTCGATAATGAGCATTTTCTGCTCAGGGTAAGCAGAGCGATAAGCAATTTGATTGGCCGAGACTTTGGAACATAATAACTCTCCTTCTAATTGAGCTATGATATTCAAACTTGGTGTAGGTGTTAAGAAGGTCAATACCTTGATGAAATTCGAAGATGAGCATTTACCGCTTAGGGTAAGCAGAGATAAGCAATTTGATTGGTTGATGCTTTGGGACACGATAACTTAAGTTGTAATTAAGTGAGAGTGATGAAACTTGGTATATAGTTTTATTTCATCAATACCTTGACTAAGTTCGATAATGAGCATTTTCTGCTCAGGGTAAGCAGAGCGATAAGCAATTTGATTGGCAGTGACTTTGGAACATAATAACTCTCCTTCTAATTGAGCTATGATATTCAAACTTGGTGTAGGTGTTAAGTAGGTCAATACCTTGATGAAATTCGAAGATGAGCATTTACCGCTTAGGGTAAGCAGAGATAAGCAATTTGATTGGTTGATGCTTTGGGACGCAATAACTTGAGTTGTAATTAAGTGAGAGTGATGAAACTTGGTATATAGTTTCATTTCATCAATATCTTGACTAAGTTCAAAAATGCACATTTTCTGCTCAGGGTAAGCAGAGCGATAAGCAATGTGATTGGCCGAGACTTTGGAACATAAAAACTTTCCTTCTAATTGAGCTAGGATATTCAAACTTGATGTAGATGTTTATTAGGTCATTACCTTGATGGAGTTCGAAGACTAGCTTTTTCTATTTAGGGTAAGCAGAGATAAGCAATTTGATTGGTTGATGCTTTGGGATGCAATAACTTTAGTTGTAATTAAGTGAGAGTGATGAAACTTGGTATATAGTTTCATTTCATCAAAAGTTTAATAATGAACATTTTCTGCTGAGGGTAAGCAGAGCGATAAACAATTTGATAGGTCTAGACTTTGGAACACAATAATTCTCCTTCTAATTAAGGTAGAATGTTCGAACTAGGTGTAGGTGAATGCCTTGATGGAGTTCGATGATGAACATTGTCTGATTCTATTTGGTAGAGAGTGATGAAACTTAGTGTATAGTTTGATTGCTCAATACTTTTGAAAAAAATAAATGTGCAATTAATTAATATGTGTCATCTATTTATTTTGGGATTTCGGCGGGGGACATCAGCCTCACTGTTGGCTTGTTGCAGTTGTAATGTAAAACATAGAGAGCTATTATTTCACTAAAACTTGTATACTGGTATGACTAGGAATTGATGCAAACACGAAATTAATGTGTTGAATGCAACAGCTTTTTATGGACATTAATTTATATATATCGAAATAAAGCAAACATAGCCCCATAATTCAGTGGCTTAGTCAAATTTAACAATAAAATAATCAGTGTTGAATAATTATAAGTTTGTGATAACAAACAGTGATATAAATATATTCAGTATGTATTTTGTGTGTTTCAGTATTCTATTATTTAACATATGAAGGTGCTATAGACATTGACAGGTAAGTTTATTTTATTGCTTCAAGTTATTATACTTTAGCTGAAGCATGCATAATTATCAAAATTATCAAAGATCTTCTGTGTTACCTGGGCCCTGTTTCACGAAATCTTGACTAAAGATAAAATCTAAGTGGGCTACAAGTCAATGGTAGAGTGGGGGCTGAATTCTGAGGTATTTTCTAGACGTGTAAGACAAGTTAAATAAAAAAATCTAAATAAGAATCTCTTGGTCGCACTATGGAACATTTGATCTTGTACTCAACCAAAAATGACAGGGTCAGGGGCAACCTTATTGCCTGGCAACTTTTTTGTTATAGTTATATTGTGCCAATATTATTTACTTATTTAGTTTTTTTGGTGTATGTTTTTAGTTTTAAAGATTTTAATGAAAGATCTAGCATGGAAACGCAGATCATGGAATTTGGCCAGACACCTAAACAGTTGTTTATGACACCTCATCCACATAGGTTTTCATCTATGCCTATACCAAGATCAGCTATATCACAAGATTGTAAAAATAATAATACAGTTACTACTCAACCAAAAGTCAATGGTAATATATAGTTTACACGTATCGGTTAAACTTTTTAATGTATCATTGCCTTCCTTTCATACTGCTACTGTTGTCTTTGCTTAGTTATAATCTGGCCATTTTTATCGTATTGCAGGGCAAACTAACCTGTTATGTTATCTGTACAACTTCCAGAGAATGTATTACAAACAAATGTTAACAAAGATAGAAATATTGTCTACTTTTATAAAACTTTTTGTTCAGTTTTGATTTTGGCAGATATTTCATGTTATTATAGTATATGTAGGAATGGTTTATGAGCTCATAAGGCTAGTCCCCATTGCTTCAGAAATATGACAAAGACCAGTTAACATGCTCCCACTTCCCCTTCCCTATACACACTTTCAATATTTAATGTTCATTGTTTGTACATGTATATAAATTATAATATTTTAGATATGCCTGAAGAACCACCTATTGATTTATCCAAATCAGTTGTAAAGACAATGTCATTAGAAGATCTTCAAAACATGGATATATATTTACAGTACAGTTTACATAGAGAGTATGTATATTATAAATAAAATTCTTAAATAAATCATTTTCAAATGTGTTTTTTTCTCAATTTCAAAACAAAGAGATGTCCTATTTATTCTATTGGTAATAAATATGTAATACATGATATTTTTATTTATACAGAGCTGTTACTGATGCCAGATTATCACCAGATACTCCAAATATTTTCTCAGTTTCACAAGGTAAATATTGTTTTGATATTTTCTCAGTTCCACAAGGTAAATATCATTTGGTAGTAATATTTTAACTTGGAGACATTTTGAAGGCTTGGTATATTTTCATTATATACAAAAGGATTTTTTTTTCGGGGGGGGGGGGGGGGGTACCCAATCTGCCACCACTAAGGTAAAATGATCATATATTGAACAGATATTGTAATTGTCAAACTTGTAACAATGTGATTTGTATGAAACAGATAATTTATTAAAGATGTATTCATTAGAAGATAGAAGACAGCTACGCAGTGTTAATATGTCTAGTATGGTTAGTATAATTTACTCAGTCTATCAGAGCATTTAAGTACTGAGGCTAATGCTCCACTGCTGTAAACAATTGCTCAATTCCTTTATAAGAATTGAAGAAGCAGTGTAGCAAGATCTTGGCTTACTTTACCCCCAAAGTCAAGAACCATCTATGCCTCAATGCTTCAGATCCCTTAAAAATACCTTGCTCACTATTCTGTTCATAATCTTCTTAAGACAATTCAAATACATGTAGTTCTAAAACCTCACCTTTTAGTTATAGAGTAAATAAATGCTTTCTATTCCATGGCATTAAAGAGTGTCACAGTTTATATTGTGTATGAAATCCTAATGAATGTTATAATTGTTTTCAGGCTTTATCATCGTGTATTGTTATGCCTGATAATAAAACTATAGTAGTAGGATCATGGGATAATCATGTGTAAGTACACTTTTTTAAAGGTTGATTGAGTAGTTTAACAGGTATATCAGAAGTTCTGCCCTTAAATGCATGTGTTATGATTTAACTATGATTTAACTCCCAGTCCCATTTGTATGTGATAAGAGGAGTAAGGTCAGTTGTCTCACCTCCCACAAAATTGATATCACAGACAAGACCAGGTAGAGCCGAAGCTTGCTCTGCTCTTGTATATTATTAGAAAATGATTTTGCAATCTTTACGATTTGCGTCCTCTAACCATGGATTGGTTTAGTATTTGGTTGTGGATCATTAGATTAGAACTGTGTATATTTCAGGTATTTTTATAGTATAGAATATGGAAGAGTAAAAGAAACTTTATCAGCACATGATGATGCAGGTAAATCTTTTTCGCTAGTAAATCTTGTAAGAATAAATCGTACTAAACCTGTATATATGTTGAATACAGCCATGTTGAATTGGAATGCCATTTTTTTTTAGCAGTGGGCATGTTTATTGATAACTACTAACTTATTATAGAAACAGAAACTGATTATTGTGATTTGATGAACCTATGTTAATTAGTGATTAATGAGGTGTATATGTATTTATAGTATCAAGTTTAGCATGGAAATTAAATTTATTATATACATCTTCCTGGGATTCTACAATCAAGGTAAGTTTATTATCCACCTTCACTTTAGGCAATATAAAAATATATTTTGGTTCTCAGATAATCCTTAATCACTTCAAAAGATAAAAACTAAAAACATGAATAAATCAAGTAAGCAACCCTGATAAATGTTAATTACGATCATAAATAATACTGGATAATGATACATTCCTTTTTATGAAGTAGTGATCCAATGATAAGTCATATAGCCCAGTACGGCCAGTAGTGATCCTATGATAAGTCATACAGCCCAGTAGTGATACTATGATAAGTCATATAGCCCAGGAGTGTTCCTATGATAAGTCATATAGCCCAGGAGTGTCCCTATAATAAGTCATATAACCCCGTAGTAATCCTATGATAAGACATTAGCCCAGTAGTGATCCTATGATAAGTCATATAGCCCTTGCAGTGATCCTTTCGCACAATATGGCCTTATACACCCGCATTTAATGCGGATGGATATTGTTGTCACCTGTATCTATCGGCTGTTGGTTTATTGTCTATACACCATTTTTGTGAATATTCTAGAGATCTGAAGTTTTAACTACTTTGCAGGGATTGTGGATTGATAAAAATTCTGAATTTTTCTATCACAGTTATTTTCATGTTTAATTTCAAACAAAAGAAAGCTTGTGATACACAACAAAGATAAACTGTGAGATATTTGATTGAAATTGAGTACACTGTTAAACATAGAAGAGTTGCAGACCAATTCAGTGAAAATTCAGTTGTACAGAATTTATTCCATCTATATGTATTTGAACTATATATTCACTGAAATGTATTTGTAGTCTCTTGCAAATGCATATATTGTCAAATTTGTAGGGACGGGTAAGCGACATTATATATTGATTCTGCATTACTCTCAGAGGGCTTGATTTCTGTTCCCTTCATTACATTATGATTAAACATTTATTATAGATTTGGGAATATATTCAAGATTCTTCCACAAACACATTCCAAACTCCAGAATATATGGTAAGAAGAACTAATATTATTAAATGTGTTGAAGTTAGACAATAAAATGTTTGGAACTCTAATGAAAAAGAAAGTGGAAGTCATAAAATATTATTACAAGTCAACTGTGTTTTTGTTAGTGGTCTACTTTTAAATAACATTCGATACACTATACAGAATGTCAGCATTTAGTTATAGTATACTAGACTCAAGATAGTCATTGACAGAGACTGGCAATCAACTAAAAACGTACAGAGTATAATGGATAAAGTTTCATTTTTCATCTACAGCAAAGAAAACACATATTTTATGTCTACATGATGTCAGGTTCTTGATCATCTTCAATAGAAGGCTTGGTCTCACTTCAACTTTATCTTATCAAGGTCTACACATAATACCCTGCATATTTCGGCACTAATTTTGATTGGGCACAAACCCAGCTTCTGAGCCTATCAGTTTACTAGATCGTCACAAATACCAAGTCTAGCACTTTTAAGCTAAAATGACTACCTATGATAATCGAGTTGCAAAGTTCAAGGATTATTCAATGTCAAAGTTTCTGTGGTGATCGTCATGCCAGAACCTCTGATTGGACGCTACTGTTTACATGTCTGCAGATAATGTAGCTTTAAGTTCGGGTATTGTAAAGTAATCTAGCAATGTCCAGATGTTGTTAAACTCACAGTGGTTTCTTCAGGAACATGGTTCTCGATATGGTATTTACAAGCTGTCAGGATTATGAATAGTCTACTGAATAACTAGTCTTGCTGAACCTGAACCAGCTGTTTACAATGTTGGGTGGCAAACATGGATAACTGGTTCATTCTAACAACTTTTACCAACAGTAACAAAACCACCATTAATCTGAGCAACTAGTCTGATTAACTTACTTCAATAGCAGTAATAGCAATATTTTTGTATTAAGATTAATATTCATATAAGTTTGTAACAAAATGAATGTATATTTTTCCAGTCTCAACTAGATCATGATTGTGGTGTAACATGTTTTACATTAGATGACCCAGTCAGTTTTTTGGTCTCGGGTACTATTGATGGTAGTCTATGTATATGGGATTTATCACCATCTCATAATCATTATATGAGTAATCAAATTCCAGGTAAGTTGTTACAACTGTTATAACAAAGAGGAAGGTCTATTAACAATCACCCCCAAGCAATAGGGATTGGGTGGCCGAATGGATCACAGAGTCTGTCATTGGTTTCGATTCCCTAGTAGGGTCGCCTGTCCAACCTTCTGGATTTTCTGTGGGTCCTCTGGAACTACCCCCCCCCCATAATCGTATGTGATATTTGGTGTTCTATCTAGAATGTTTATTATGTAAGAATACCCTGATATATGTAGAGCACTTGCCATTACTTATTTCAAAAATGAAATGGAATGAGCTGGGGTTTAACATCCTACATTTTCTGCTTTATTTCAAAAACGGTATTTTTAATTTATTATTTATCGACTAACACAGACTACTTTTATAATATACAATTGTTATTATTTTATGTTATTAGTTCATCAAGACAGAATAAATGCCATTCTCATCAGTCCAGATAGAAGACGAATATTAAGTTGTGGAGCGGATAGATTATTAAAAGTCATAGACACGGCAACATGTACAGAAATATTCACTAAAGATATTCATTCTGAATACTTGTATGTTTAATTTACCTGTAACTTCATATCTCATAGGACAAGGCTGTCACTCATCAGTTATAACAATAGTTTGGAGAGAAATGGGAGATCAAAAATTGACATATTTTTAATGGTGATACCCTAGATATATGACATCAAATTCTGTGTTGAAGGCTCTAAGACTACTGAGAGCTGTTTACTATTGTTAGACCCTATCCCAAACAACTTTCTCAAGCGCTTTGATTTGTTTTTTAAAAAAAAAAAAACATTCAGTTGGCTGGTGGATTCTTTATTAGTAATCAACTTTTCCCTGAATACACTTATCCATAGTATAACTCAGTCACATGCACAGTGGCAACTACTTCCCAATTTACTTTTAATTTCGGGGCTAGGTATTGTTTCCAGTGAGTAGTAAAATTTTGCAGATTAATATTGTGTTTAAATTGACTCTAAACATAGTTTACAAACGACATCTAACAGTCACTGTTGGCAATCATTTCCAAATGGCTCAATATTTTGAGCTGAACCTTTTGTATTTCTTCACATTTTATTCCTGGTCTTGTATATACACTGTATATTTAAATCTATTTTCTGTGAGCCATTAAAACAGGAACTCCTACTTTAACTCGAAATGATTACTGTATGTCTAATTATTTTAGATGTATGAATTGGGTTGGATCTATTGCTATTATGGGAGATTCTGTTGGATTTATTAATGTATGGGATATTGAAAAGGCACAGCAAGTACACAGATGGAAAGCACATGAAGGTATGATTTATTGTAATTCCTAATAAATCAAAAACCTTTTTGAAGGTCAATATTGAAAATGAGAATTAGAGAATGAATGTGTGTTAGTGGCAGATTCTTAAATAAATGTTTTACTTACCTTAGTTAAGGTGTGTCATAGATGTAGGGGATACTCGATTCACAGTCCAGAACGTCCTGAATTGACAGAATTGCAATCAAGTGACACAGAATTCAGTCCTGTAACAATTCTGTCAGTCCTGACAGCTGAGGTGGTGTGAGTAGAATTGTGACGTGTTTTAAGTAACAAATATGTTGAGATATTTTTTATGCAGTCTGCACATGCGTTGTACTCCGAATTGAGAGAATTCAATTCCGGAACGTTCAATCGAGTACGCCCGTAGTGTTATAGTATGTGAGATAAGCATGTCTATCTTGTACGGTATAGCTGTGTGTATACAGTGTATATGAAACGAAAATAGTGCTTTCTGTCCCAAATAAACCCTTGCCCCAATCATGTCATATAGAAAAAACTATCTTCCGTGATTGTGGGTGTTAAAGCATAGAAAATAACACAACACTTAGTGAAAGGAGAGCTATATTCAGGGGAAATATGGTAGTGAAGAAGTCACAACATACATAAAACACTTATTTAATGGGCTGAGAAATCCATACTTTAATATTTGTTACATAGATAGTTTTCTTCCAAACATTCATTTCCATATTTATCTCTAAAAAATTCCACTGTATCTAAATTTGATTTGAAAATAAAATTGAAGAATATTTGTGATTACAGGTGCTGTAATGAGTTTAGATATAGGACAAGATAGATGTATTTTAACAGGTGGGGCTGATAAATCTGTTAAATTATGGAAACCAAATATATAAAACATCAACATTGTCATCTATATATATAGACGTTTTATAGGTAGTATATGAAGTAGAGAAGTGATAAAAAGCTCACATACTGATTAGACAGACCATAACAGTATTGACACTAAATACTTCAAACGTCTTTATTTTCTTAACACAAAAAAAAAGGTTTTACAATTTAATGTGTTGGATGACAAAAGTTACTATTTGGGTCTCACATCGATGTCATCCTTATCAGTGATTGTAGCAGCCTTGCGAATATTCACTGCTGATCAGTGTATATAATAATTAAGAGTAATTGTTATCAGTACCAATTCGACAAGAGCCTCCTATTTCAGTTGCTCTCAGTTGCTGATTTGATCGACATAAGCACACATGTGACTGGTTGGAAGCAGTTGATCCCAGTTGGGTAGTCGACATAAGCCCAACTGCACAGAAATATATAAACTTCTTGGTAGGTAATGTTCTTCGTCTTCAGAATGCTACTTTTAAATCAAACTGATAGTAATAACCCCCTATTGTCTTCTTCAATATAACCTTAGTCTGTTTTTTTTTATCAAAAGCCTGTGATTTAAAGTGATGCTAGGGCTTTGGAGAACATTTTTGATCCTGGGAGAACTGGCAAAATAGACACATTAGATTGTATATAAAATTTGAGGCTATGGTGATTTTATCTGTAAATCCTTCTCAGAATAGCAATTAGATTTGACAACCATATAGTTTGAAATGAATTTATTACATTTAATTTCTTGTCCTCAGTGATTATGCCTCTTTAATTACTGGTTGTTCAATGTCAACAAGGAGATGAAGGTCAGAATTGATTTGCTTGTAAGGGAATTTGAAGAATATATTTATTAATAGGCCTACTAATAATACTATTGCCAAAGTTTTTGTTTCCCTTATTTTCTTTATAAATTTCAACATTGTCAAAACAAGTGTAAAATACTTATTGTTATGTTTTTTGTTATTTGTTATTCTTTATTGTTAAGCATTATTTATCAATCAACATAATGTACAGTTAGTTTAATATTATGATATGTAATGTTTGTTATAGGAGAAATAAAGGTTATACATGTAGTTGAATTTTAAACATATAAATGTATTTACTTTTTGTTGATAAAGGTTGATTTGGTAAAACATGTTGTTTGTTATAATTTTTAATAATCTATATTTTACATGGATATATAGAAACCGCACAAAAGAAGTCATATTTTTTTTACGGGTTTGATTCAGATGGTTTGATTCAGATCTTGAAACTGCGAGGGGGGGGGGGGGAGTTTTATACAAGTTAACATACAATTTTGAAAATTGACTGCTGGGAGCAAAGAAGAATAGGGATCTCGAGATCTGCTTGTGAATTCTGCCTGTTTCGCGGGAGTTGGCAGAACGTGTGTACAGTCTGTCGCCACAAGATCCGTGGTACAAATTAACTATCTGGGCGGTTCAATATAACCGTGAATCAGGGGCCCCGGAACCCGGGTACTAGGGTATACAAATGGTACCCTGCCCTTTTCTGAGGTATACATGTATACCCATGCCCCAACCATGAAAGTTTTCAACCTTTTTACTGGTCTGTTCATTTTTAAATTAATTATTGCTCTCTGGTCGGTCGCGAACCGGCTCTCGCACTCATGATACAAAAATTATGAATCAGGTATTTGTCTCTTTCATTATCCTGTATTTTAAAGGGTTTTATGTTGGGATTTGGAATGCTAGAGGCGCTCTACAGGCCCGTATTTAGCGGGGGGGCAGCTGCCCCCCCTGGGAAAAATCGGCGCCCCACCTCGAAAAAGCGGGCGCCCCTAATTGGCGCCCTTTCCATTGAACACAATACGAGGCCATCGATTTACATGCCCATATCAGTATGGGCGCCCAATAAAGACGAGTGACAGGGCGCCCAACCAATGTCACTTGGTTTTATGGGAGCGTCATCAATCATGTCATTATATATGAGGCGCCCCTCAAATGGTTGAACGATGAACATCACAACTTGATGGTGCCTCAAAAACGGTGTGATCTGTGTGCACCTCATCCCAGGGGACCTTCCATAATTACATGATTGGTGAGGCGCCTTATTATGACAATATATGATTGTTTATGGCCGCACATAATGCATAATGCCTTTATCCATTGCGAGAAAAATGTAATGGGCACCCTTTCTATTGGACGCAATACGAAGCCAGCGACTAACGAGTCCATATTCAGTATGGGCGCCCTTTAAAGCCGAGTGACTTTGGTTAGGCGCCTACTACTAGATTTATGGGACCCCTAACTAATGTCACTTCTATTCATGTCGTTATATATGAGGCGCCCCACAACCCAAATGAGGAGGCACCTCATAATGAATCACACGATATTCAGTATGGGCGCCCTTTAAAGCCGAGTGACTTTGGTTAGGCGCCTACTACTAGATTTATGGGACCCCTAACTAATGTCACTTCTATGCATGTCGTTATATATGAGGCGCCCCACCACCCAAATGATGGGGCGCCTCATAATGAATCACACGATTAACACCTAACTTGCTTGAGGGGGCGTCCAAAAATGTGTGAGCTGTGGTGTTACTTATCCCGGAGGGCGCCAATAATTACATGATTGGTGGGGCACATTATAATGACAATGTATGTTTGTCGGTTCGCACATAATAAATAATGTCGAGCTAGAAAGGTTTGGCGCTCACGACGTGGTCAATGATGCGCCCATTACAGCATGATTGGGCGCCCCTTGAAGGGCTTTTGTTATATGCGCCCGTTATACAGCGCTACCCCCGCATGATCATGGGGAAACAATTCATTTCATCTTGTGTTTATAGACTTGAAGTCCAGAATTTTTCGTTAATGTAAAGAAGCAGGAATTAAATTTTTTATTACTGTCAAGTATATAACGGCTCCCGATACATACAACATCGATATTGTATAACGTGCGATACAAAACAGTGTGAAGACGCGCCCCTGAAAAAGAATTCGGGTAGTGTGGCGGCAGATATCTACAATGACGGAAACGCGACTAAACGACCACATACCGACGCCCGAAGAAATCCACTATAAGAAAGCTAACTGGAGATTGTAGGTAATGTTCAGGTTAAATTCCCGATGGTGATGAGATTGATTCAAGCCCGCGCCAGGAGTGATAATCTTCAAAATTCAAACAAGTCGCACTCTAACCCTATTCAAAACTTTTCGTTTTTCTCATAAATTAGTATAGGTACGCTGAAGTCGTATTCCTTCCTTCAAATTTTTATAATGTTCATAATACGCCAATATCGCAAATTAAAATTTCTGACATTTTCATAGTTCCTCAGGTGCAAACCATATTTTCTAAACTTTTCGGGCGCCTGGGGCGGGGGCTAGACCCTTCCCCGTGGACCGTCAACTGTAGGTACACCGGCGCCCCCAGAAGCCCCATCGGCGCCCCCAGCAGCCCTTGCCCCCCTAACATTTTTGGGCTAGATACGGGCCTGCTCTAAACAGCGTTATCGGAATTGACAAATTTCTAAATTTTCTAGAGGCCGGGGGTGGGGGCATTCCCTAGGTTTGGGTACCCTGGCCCTCGCGTCGTTCCGGCGCCACTGCCGTGAATATATGATGAGATGGTATATAATAATAATATTAACTTTATTTCCAATCAAGGGTCCATAGGGGACATGGTACAGATTAAACAAAGAGAGAAAAGACAGTCTAGTAATAAAACATTATTAATGAAAGGGAGATAACTTCACTTAACACTTCGTGTTACACACCAATATTTGAATATTAATCCAGAAATTATGCAAGACTACGTATATTTCCATGTATTTTGCTTAACAAAGATAAGGAAAATATTCTTATGGCAAGTTCTTGTTCAAAAAGCGACCAAGTTCCTTTAATATGTCGACATTTTCACAAGTTAGTAACCAAACGTATTTGTTCAGAATCAGACTACTCAATTGGATTTTTCAACAAAGGAGTAATTTCAGATAGCTACGTACAATATTTAATTGAGCTTTTAAATCCGTTCAGTAATATTGCTGACGAAGTCCTAATATCGTGCTTCATAGATCTTATTTTAAGAGTTGTTTCCCTTGAACTACTAGTCTTAGCAAAAATAAATTAATTTCGCATCAATATGAATTCTAATTCAACAGGAAAAAAATATCTCGCAGTTAAATGTTGAAATATCTAAAGTTGACTAATTTCCTTTATGTCCAAATAATTGGTATTTATGTGTACAGTTAATCTAATGCGGACGGGGGATCGTGTTTCAAAGGAATTACTTAAAGTGCGGCATAGGCCGATTTGCCTCTATCCAGATTTAACTGATAAAAATTGGGCGAGATATTTAACATAAAGGTGCTTATCATTAGTCGTCTTTTAGTGTAAAGTCCCAGGAGAAAATTAGTATAATTTACGTAAGGTATCAACTGACTGAAAGGTAAGGACACTGTTATAATTAAAGGGGATTTTAACTACAATCAACAATATCGTATTTCGCATGTCTCAAACGTAAAGTTGGTTCACTTAAACTTTAATCTGATTTCCCATTTAAAAAAAAAAAAATACCCTGTAGGTAATCTTATATACCACTGTGGGCTACAATCGGAAGGGGGACGAATATAGGAATTCTAACAGAGACCGTTCCGAAAGGAACTGGCCCCACGTCTTATTTGTCAATGTGCAAGCAGTGGGATCTATTCGGGTTTGGGGGGGGGGGCGATCATTTGAACTACTTTAATTTTTTATATTTTATTATAGTTTTCTCCCACCCATGAAAACACGAAGAATAAACCATTTTCGTACCACATAATACACACCATTTATCAAGACAGCTAGAATAAATTTGTCCCACTGCCACCCTCTCGTAAATATATTGCCCAAATTATGAAAATGAGAGGGAGTTGAAGAGTTTAACGTCCACTAATTAAACGTGTATGTGTAAGAAAAAAAACTCAAACTGTAATCGAATTTGCTTAGCAAAAGTTACTTTGCCCCCCCCCCCCTTTACCCTTTTCATAAACCTGTACCAGGCAGGGCTGTAGTGGTGCGTAGGCCCACGTAGGCCCGGCCTACCCACCTTTTTTCTCGTCAAAAGTTGGGTAGGCCCGGCCTACCCTCCTTTCGGCGGGAAAAAGTAGGCATTGTGAGGCCCACTGAAAAAAAGGCCCTATTTCGTAGCTCTGCTGCAGTCTAATCTTGGAGTGTGACGGTAAGGTGAGCGGTCTGACGACATTCAGGCGAGAAGGAAACCAGCCAATGCCAACAACCATGACTGGACTCGAGTGCGGCGCCGGCTGAAGTTTCACTTTCTATCGTAGTTTTGTGCGTTACAGCTCGCCGGCGGAAAGTTTTTTCGGCGTAAAATTAAAATTGGATTTTTTGCAACAAAATGGCGAAGCCACCGCCGCTGAAGAACATGGCCAAAAGACTAGTGGATACCAAATATGAACGTTCTCTGAAGGATCTCGACATTTTCGTTCCCAATCGCTGGAGTGAGTCCGATCAGGAAGTTCCTTGGTTCGAAGGCGAGGAGCGCCTGCTTGCCTTGTGTGAACGATTCAATTTTCCACAAACTGGTGCGAAGGCGGCATTTCGTGAGTTCTGCCATGACCCAATACATCCACCTGACCTGATAAGGAACATGATCAATGGTCTCCAAAAGACCATACCTATAAGTTCCGCGGAAGCGGAAAGAGAATTTTCCATAATGAACTTGATTCTAACTCCGCTGAGGAATTGTCTGCTGATTGTCAACTTATCGAGTCTGATGTTCATTTCGATAAATGGTCCACCAACCCATATTTGGGATTCACAACAGTCTGTGACCAAGTGGCTCTAGAAGCATCGAGATGCAAATGATACCAGATCACAAGTTCACAGGCTAGAGACTCTTGGCGATTTGAATCCAGTTCAAGCATTTTTCGCAAGAAAATAATGTGATATATTTCCGAAATTCATATTCTCTGGGACTGACTGTGTGCGCAATTTTTTACTGTTTTATGATAAATTGATTGAATTTTTTCCATTTTTATGAGAATTTCTAGATTTGTTTGGTTAAAATCGAAGGATTTTCCAGGATGACCAGGCCTCGGAAATGGCCGCAGATGCGTTTCCAGGCATCTGATTTTAGAAATTTTTCGGGGGGAGAACCCCCCGAACCCTCCCCAGGCTCCGCGGTCAGTAAAGTGAGGGCCTACTCACTAAAAACTTTACCACTACAGCCCTGGTACCAGGGCCGACATAAGTAGACCTGCCGTAGCTAAAAACGTTGAGATATAATAATATATATATACATACAGGCTACCGACACACGCATGGTCGAGACATGAGGTTTCTTATCTAATAAGGCCCGATTTGCATGGTGAACAGGCATAGCCTCTCTCTTTCATTAGAGTGAAGCCTGGGTCCATTCACTTGATTTTCAACAATAAACGAATGAAATGAAGTTAAACGTCATACTTTTCTGCACCTACCGGTATATTGAAGACGGTCGGTCTACGCCACACCTTGTGCTATTGGATTACGTGAACAGCAATGAATTCAGTGTTCGTAGTGTATGCCAGTATGAACTCTGGGCCTCTGTTTTTTTGTTCCATCCGAACGACAAGAAGCTGTATAGTGTTCTACTGTGCCTCCGTACACGTTCAGCAACTAATTTACCAGAAAACCACCCCTTGATGCCGGGAATTGATTCAGAAAATTTCTATATTTAATTATCTGTACAGATAAAAAGGAAATTTTCTGAATTTGTCGATCTGTATAATATATAATACACAGATGTGACAATTCAGAAGTTTTCTGAATTTGTCGATCGGTGCAATTATATATACGAGGCTCACAATTCAGAAAAATTTCTGAATTTGGCGATCTATATAATATATAATAACACAGGTGTGACAATTCAGAAATTTGGCGATCTGTATAATGATATACGAATCTCACAATTCGAAAATTTTCTGAATTTGACGATCGGTATAATAACCCTAAACCCTAACCCAGAATTGTCAGCTTTGTATATTATGCCAAAAATATAATAACCCTAACCTTACCCTAACCCTAATCTTGAATTGTCAGCTTCGTCAAATTCAGAAAATTTCTGTGTATTATATATTATACAGATCGCCAAATTCGGAAAATTTCTGAATTGTGAGATTCTTATATATATTATTCTAAATTTATAATTATTATAAATTCAGAATAATTATTATAAATTCAGAATAAAATATATAAGAATCTCACAATTCAGAAATTTTCCGAATTTGGCGATCTGTATAATATATAATACACAGATATGACAATTCAGAAATTGTTGCCCCTTGATGCCAGTGCAGTTTGCAGTGTTGAAGTTCTGCAAATACCTTTAAAAAGATAAGAGCTAATTAATTAGTAGTGTAGACTCCGATGTTGAATATTGTCTGTATGATAGAGACTACGAGTTTATCACTAGCATTAAATGGACAGGCGGAAAATTATTTATAAATCTAATTAAAATATCTTAGTATTCTTCTTAGCGAAGTAGGCTATTTTATAATTTAAACACAACACGTCCAGACACGACCCGTCCAGACATTGAATCTTTTGAAAATCAAAATCAAATTGGTGTTGTGACTATTATATTTTTTTTCTCAGCTACATAAAACTTTTTACCCCAAGCCTCTGGGGGGGGGGGGGATAACAGGGGCGGATCTAGGAATTTCTAAAAGGGGGGGTGGGGCGATGCAAAATAAGGGCACCTCGCTGAGCAAAAAAAATTTGGGGAGGGAGGCGTGGTCTTTTATGAAAATTCATCCCTTATTGGTGTATTTTTAGAGCACTTGCTGTCTTATTTGCTTCAGTGCAAATCAATTTCTATTTATATATTCAAATTTATATAGGCCTATTCTTAAAACGGTGTTTGTGTTTTATTTGAGTATAACGAATTATGACAATCAGATAGATATTGAAAATTAAAACACGTTGTTTTATTTGACTTGTGTCTCACAAATTATATTATTATTGCGGTGGAATAAGAATCAGGTCAGACAGAAGTTGAGAAAACTCTCATAGTCCTTCTAGCCCTACTCCCGGGCCGTAGCAAATCCACGATCAACACAGGCAAGAAAAAAATAAGAAACATTGACATTGTGGATAGGCTAGGATTAACCGTAGAATGAGTACCTTAAAAAATTGATTGTAAAACCGAACGTACAACACCATTAACGACATCTAAACCTTTAACATTGGAGTGTCGTAAATTTGGATGATAGGGTCTACTTAGACTGGCCCAGTCTCTTCTATTTATCTTACATTTCGATAAATATAAAAGTAGGCCTACATGTATTTATTTTTAGTAAACCAACACTTTCACTTTTGTTTTGGAGAGGATTGGCCAATTTTTGGTGTGTGGGGAAGACTGGCCACCAGTCTAGGGTCTAGCCTACTACGTCCCACACAAAAAATAATGCCATGGCAGACATGCTTTATTTTATGTGGGCTTTTATCATTGTTTTGCCGTTTGCCGTGGTAAATTTCGAGCGCTGAGTTTGTGTACAGAGAAGGACGAAGTCGAGAGGGTTTAAATACGACTGGGTGGCTTTTTTTCGATTTTTTCTTTGTGCTTGACGGCAAAAAATAGTGCAGCCTGGCGTGGCTACATCCCTGTAACAGTTCCTTGCATCTGTAGCAATTCCAAGAGCTATTAGGGGCCTACTAATAATGTAATATTATTATTAGTAATTATTAGGCTGATATTTTCTGACATATTTAGGGTCTGAGAAAAGGCACTTTCAGAAGTTAAAAAGGCACGAGCTTTCAGAAGTAAAAAAGTGCACTGTCCAAAATTAGGGGGGTGCGCGCCCCTTGCGCATCCCCTTGAATCCGCCGCTGAATAATGATCTTTAGATCGAACGGGTATGGTATTATCATATATTCTGAGCGGCTTCGAAAACTGTGGCGTGGTCCTGTCAATGTCACGTGATAACTAGGTGCGCTTTATTTTCATCCGGGGCATTTTCAGTGTACTAAACTTTTAAGGAGAGGCTTGGCTTTTCCCAAGTTTTGGTGCCAGACAACGTCAGAAGTATTTTCTTTTAGAATAAAGTTATGACAGTTAGTGGTTTGTTGTCTGTTATGAATAAATTTGGATTAATAAAAGCAACTTTCGAAATATTAGACAGTTACCGGCAGTATCACGAGGCTATAAATTAATTACTATAAATAAATAGGCTAGCTTATTAGTAGTTCCTTTAGGAACTGTCTCTGAGCGAACGATGTCTGGTCAATTTTGAATCTGTCGTAACTTGAAATTATTTTTGTTGGACTTTTTTTTATATAAACATTGGTCTGGTGGCTTTTGCCAGGAGGTTACCCTCTAATCCTATGTTCCTCGAGTTCAGCATGAGGCAGGGTATGCTTGACTGAGTTTCTACTTCTAAAACACAACTTACAAAAGCACGGATCGAAAGCTTAAAATGTTATTTATATCCGTGAGGAGGTGACTGGCATTTGGATTATATGATAAATGAATGCCTACCCATCTGAAATAGAAAAAGTATAACCATGGACCTTGGTCTTGGACATTATATTATAATTATATAATAAGGTCCATGGTAAAAGTTAGAACACATTTAGAAAACTAGCCACAAAAAAATTAAATTACCGGTATACTAATAATCTAAAAATGATCAATTAGACCTACATGAGTACATGACTACAATCCTAATGATAATGCCATTCTTAAATTCTTAGGTCTTCGGACAAATTGAATTTTTATTTCCTTGCATCATTTCAATCCTTAAATATTGTGGCAATTTGGCAATCATTTATTGGATGATTTACAATGCTTACGATAGTTGTGCATGTAACAGCAATTTGAATTGATAATGATTGGTTAAGATATGGGACATTTTTTTCATTAAGGTTTTTTTTATAATTAAGTAAGAGGCTCAAGCCCTATTTGTGCAACTGAGAAATACCAGATAATGCAAAGAAACCTGTGCATTGAAATTTAATTAATGTTTCCTGTTTGTGTGTGTGAAATAGCTTTATTTAATGTCCCCTTCCACTGAAGTGATATCACTGACAAGTAGCCTACCAGCTGATGATGATTTGATTTTTTTAGATGAAATTTTGATTATAATAACTTTTAATCTGCCATTAGTTTTCTTAAGAGTCCCCTGAACATTTACATATTATTTTCAATAAATAAAGAAACAGATTATTATATATATACCGGTATCCATGTTTTATTCTACTAAATTTACATCTACATGTATCTGTATGTAGAATCAATTTTTTATATAAAATTTTGTCACTTATTATATATTGCAGAATTCAAGCCTTTCCTGTCTTGTTATTCATTGATTATTACCATAATGAAGTGTCTTTCTCCAGTTAAAAAACAACTGCAACAAAAAAATTCACAGTCATGAAAATTGAAAGACTAACAATGCCATACAGATAGGCAGTCACCAATCAGTTATGAAATTTTACAACTGCAATGTCAAATAGGAAATCAAAGGTAGGTCTATTGATGTTATCTAAGCTTTTAACCCTTTGAGTGCCGGGCCACTCAGTGTGAGCGCTAGCCACTTCGGCAATGTAAGGTAAGTACATCTTAATGTGCCAGCAAATTATTTACATATTTGAAGAGAACAATCAAAAAGCATTTCGCTGATATGTAACATAATATTTGGAATTTCGTTCCAAGACCCGTATTTTGGCATTGAATACCCCCCCCCCTTTATTATCATTCATAGTAATAGAGTTTAATACCACCAAACTTTGATTGCTTTTTAAGGTAAGTAAATCTTAATGTGCTAGAAAATTATTCACATATTTGAAGAGAATAATTAAAAAGCCTTTTGCTGATGTGTAACATTATATCTGGAATTTCGTACTAAGACCCGTATTTTGGCATTGAATACCCCCCCTCCCCTTCATTATCATAGTAATAGAGCTTAATACCACCAAACCTTGATTGCTTTTTAAGGTAATTAAATATGAAGGTGCCATAAGATTATTTACATATTTGAAAAGGATAATAAATAAGCTTTTCTGTGATATATAACATTAGATCTGGAATTTCGTACTAAGACCCGTATTTTGGCATTGGATACCCCCCCCCCCTTCATTAACATAGTAATAGAGCTTAATACCACCAAACCTTGATTGCTTTTTAAGGTAATTAAATATGAAGGTGCCATAAGATTATTTACATATTTGAAAAGGATAATAAATGAACTTTTCTGTGATATATAACATTAGATCTGGAATTTCGTACTAAGACCCGTATTTTGGCATTGAATACCCCCCCCCTTCATTAACATAGTTATAGCGCTTAATACCACCAAACCTTGATTGCTTTTTAAGGTAATTAAATATGAAGGTGCCACAAGATTATTTACATAATTGAAAAGGGTAATAAATAAGCTTTTCTGTGATATGTAACATTATATCTGGAGTTTCGTACTAAGACCCGTATTTTGGCATTGAATACCCCCCCCCCCCTTCATTATCATAGTAGTAGAGTTTAATATCAAACAACTTTGATCGCTATTTAAGGTAAGTAAATATGAATGTGCCATAATATTACTTACATATTTAAAGAGGGTAATAAACAAGCTTTTCTATGATATGTAACATTATATCTGGAATTTCGTACAAAGAACCGTATTTTGGAATTGAATACCCCTCCCCCCTTCATTATCATAGTAATAGAGCATAATACAACCACATTTTGATTGCTTTTTAAGGTAAGTAAATATGAATGTGCCATAACATTATTTACATATTTGAAGAGAGCAAACAAAAAGCTTTTCACTGATATGTAACATTATATCTGGAATTTCGTACTAAGACCAGTATTTTGGCATTGTATACCCCCTCCCCCTTCATTATCATAGTAATTGAGTTTAGTACCAACCAAACTTGACCGTTTTGTAAGGTAAGTAAATCTCAATGTGCCAGACTATTATTTACATATTTGCAGAGAGCAATCAACAAGCTTTTCACTGATATGTAACATTATATCTGGAATTTCGTACTAAGACCAGTATTTTGGCATTGAATACCCCCTCCCCCTTCATTATCATAGTAATTGAGTTTAGTACCAACCAAACTTGACCGTTTTGTAAGGTAAGTAAATCTCAATGTGCCAGACAAGTGTTTACATATTTGCAGAGAGCAATCAACAAGCTTTTCGCTGAAATGTAACATTATATCTGGAATTTCGTACTAAGAACGGTATTTTGGCATTGGATACCCCCCCCCCTTCATTATCATAGTAATAGAGCTTATACCACCAAACTTTGATCGCTTTTTAAGGTAAGTAAATATGAATGCACCATAAGAATTACATAATTGAAGAGAACATTCAACAAGCTTTTCTGTGATATGTGACATTATATCTTGAATTTCGTACTAAGACTTGTATTTTGACATTGAATACCCCCCCCCCTTCATTATCATAGTAATAGAGCTTAATACCACGGGTATGCAGGTGTAATTCAGCTCAATGTTATTATGATACATGTATTACTGTATTATAATTGTCTCATTGCTGTTATCAATGATTTCCAGCCCTATTCTGAAAAGATTTTGAATTATATACGTTTCTTTCGTTATTTGACCTTCCGTGTTTATTTCCGATTCTAAAATATTTGTAATTGAATATCAAAACACTACATTTATTCGCACCTATTATTAGACGACATTTATTTAATGTTTATGGTACGTGTGGAGGACAAGTCACGCCCCCACGAATTCCAACTATTCCGCTAAAAATTATGTTTATAAAATACTCTATTGACGGTACATAATAAACTTTATTTTTCGAAAAACTTTTTTTTAAATGTTGAAATACATAGTCACAATACAAATAACTTGGCGCCTTTCAATTTGAGCCACAATAATATTCATCGTGGTACCGTTGGTAGAATTAGGTCAAATTAATGTGAGAGGAATAGGTTTCTAATTAGGTGTACGTGTGGTTTAATGGTCGAGGGCGAGACATTAAGTAATATATTGTAACAACAAGAGGACCGTCAGGTCCGAGTGTTTTTACAATATATTACGCAATGTCTAAGCCCCGAGACGATTTAACTACTTAAAATACAGACTCCGCACGTGCGTTTACAGTGAAAAACATCATGCCAGTCTAATATTGAAATAATGTACTATTGGCAAGTTGCCCGTACATTATTTGAAATAATGGTACGCCAACATCAAAGGATGACGTCACATCTGTATTTTAAATCTAGATATTTCATACTGTTATATACAGTAGTCAAACAAATATAGGTTGTTATAAAATTGATTGTGAATTCTTCACTCCATCAAGGATTCATCCACTCTGTATCAAATTTTAATTGTCCCTAGCCTTTCGAAGAAAGCAGGGGACTATTAAAATGGGTTCGTCTGTCCGTCCATCCGTCTGTCACACTTTTTGGGACACAATAACTCTTTTTCTAATTGAGCTAGAATATTCAAACTTGGGGAGTGTTTATTAGGTCATTACCTTGATCCAGTTCGAAGATGAGCATTTTCCGCTCAGGGAAAGCAGAGATAAGCAATTTGATTGTGGTTGATGCTTTGGGACTCGATAACTTCAGTTGTAATTAAGTGAGAGTGATGAAACTTGGTATATAGTTTTATTTTATCAACACCTTGACTAAGTTCGATAATGAGCATTTTCTGCTCAGGGTAAGCAGAGCGATAAGCAATTTGATTGGCCGAGACTTTGGAACATAATAACTCTCCTTCTAATTGAGCTAGGATATTCAAACTTGGTGTAGGTGTTAAGTAAGTCAATACCTTGATGAAATTCGAAGATGAGCATTTACCGCTAAGGGTAAGCAGAGATAAGCAATTTGATTGGTTGATGCTTTGGGACGCGATAACTTGAGTTGTAATTAAGTTAGAGTGATGAAACTTGGTATATAGTTTCTTCATTTCATGAATACCTTGACTAAGTTCAATAATGCGCATTTTCTGCTCAGGGTAAGCAGAGCGATAAGCAATTTGATTGGCCGAGACTTTGGAACATAATAACTTTCCTTCTAATTGAGCTAGGATATTCAAACTTGATGTAGATGTTTATTAGGTCAATACATTGATGGAGTTCAAAGACGAGCATTTTCTATTTAGGGTAAGCAGAGATAAGCAATTTGATTGGTTGATGCTTTGGGATGCAATAACTTTAGTTGTAATTAAGTGAGAGTGATGAAACTTGGTATATAGTTTCATTTCATCAAAAAGTTTAATAATGAACATTTTCTGCTGAGGGTAAGCAGAGCGATAAGCAATTTGATAGGTCTAGACTTTGGAACACAAAATTCTCCTTCTAATTCAGGTAGAATGTTTGAACTAGGTGTAGGTAAATGCCTTGATGGAGTTCGATGATGAACATTGTCTGATTCTATCTGATAGAGAGTGATGATACTTAGTGTATAGTTTGATTGCTCAATACTTTTGAAAAAAATAAATGTGCAATTGATTAATATGTGTCATCGATTTATTTTGGGATTTCGGCGGGGGACATCAGCCTCACTGTTGGCTTGTTGTTACTAAATTATTGAAGATAAATATTTTATATGTATTTACATATGTACCTTCACATTAAAGGTAAAAGGTTATTTTGACTTAAGATTATAAATAAAAAGTACACCACCCTCAGACAGGATAGTATTATTATAGCAGGAGAAGCGAGGAAATAATTCAATATAGCTCTTGTTATTTGTAATAAATCACTGGAAGTATAAGTTAATTTCTTTAAATTTCTGCTTGATGTTTTGAATGCATTATAAGCACTTGCTGCTAGATTCAAAATGTTTCATCCTAGGCTTAGACTATTTAATATACCAATATTTCATGAGGTCAGTGGTTAATAAAAAATATATGTGGCTAATACTTTTTTCATGCATTAGCCACAGTGGCTAATGAATTTTAGAAGCTAGCGCTAACACAGCCACTTGTGTAACCCGTGTGCTTTGTCTGTTGGTCATCCAGGTATCAAGTCACCCCAGTGCTGCCATCTGACGAAATTTTAGGTAAACATAATTTATAATTGCTGATGTGCCTATCGGACGTACGAGAAACGTCCTAATAACTGGAAATAATGTTAGACCCAGGGCAGGCACAGTAGATACTTAATATGGGGACGTACATTGTACGTCCCTATGGCACATCAATTACCAAAATGACTATAGGCAGCTTAAGGGTTAACACAGATATGGATAGGCTAAATATTGTGCTCATTCCCACATTAGAATATCTCCTTGGATCAGTCTATTAGGCCTAGGCTAATCTTTCCTATGCTTCAGTGAATTTAACTACACTGTATTTAATTCTGTGTGGAACTTGGAAGGCTTTCAGAAATTAAATAAAATGGGTTTGATTTCTTTCTTTTCTGCACCAATCTGGGTAATGAATATGGCCCAAACAACGATGTTTATGCCTACTCTTCACTGTATTCCAACTGTCAATGGTTCTGTTACGTGCACTCAAACGTTTACATGGGCCTTCATTTTTATGCCTCCACCCTGTACACAAGGAGAAACCAGGAACCTTTTCAGGAGGGCTCTTTAGACCTCCTTATTCTAGTTAGTAACTATCTGCATCACAGTGATAAATTTTTAAAGAAATATCAACATCCAGTTGTCAGTCAATATAATGTTATCATGTTCAAAAGCATCAACAAGTCAAATTACGTCATTATGTGTTATGATTGCATCATGTAATTCCCTAGTTGTTATAAACTGTAGTATATTCGGTAAAAAAAATTATGAACTTTTGTCAATATTCATAGCTTGAGAAATAACATTTCCTAGGAATGGCTGTTTGTTGAAATTTGATGTTGTTCATATAGACTAAATATAATTTCAAAAATTTGTTTTCCACTCTCAACTGCCAGGCCTTGGATTATTTAGTTAGCAATACTCCAGGTTTTGGGGGTTTTTTTTAATTTACATTTTCAAATAAGGTGTAAACAGGTTTTATAGAGTAACATTCCGGTAAACTGTAAATAGACCTATATCTTTATAATTTTATCTATTCTTAGTGTTTTGTTAGTTGGATTATATGGTTGATTATTACAGAAAACGTGTTGGGTTACAGATGGTTCTACATGTATATATTCTGAGAAAGTTCTTTATCTGTGGAATTTTTCTCTCTGATGTAATTGTAATATCGGATATTGGAAAGATGATAAATAGCCAATTTAAGAGATTTGCGAAAAAACAATTCACCCAAGTTAATTCCAACAACCTTTCTTCTGACACTATCAGGAACAATGTGTCTCAGTTCCTTTTTCTATACTTGCATGGTTTTATGTTCATAATTCCTTATTTAATTAAATAACGCTACAGTCTTTGTAGTCATTGTATCCCATCCTCATCCTAGAAGCCTGTGTTGCTAATCTTCTCAATTATTGAATGATTTTATTCCCACAGTCTGGCTTAACAGAAGACATGAACATGTAATGGTGATATATTGACAGCCAAATGTGCATGTCAGGTTTATACAAGGTGGTGATTGTCTGCTTCTTTTAAAGAGGATGATCTGGTTTCCTTTTTCCACTCTTCTTACTAGATATTCAAACTATTTCCATCCTCCATTAAATACAGTTAATAAATCTATTGAACAGCCTTGATATAAGGAGTGGCGTTCATATAGTGATCTAATTTTATCATATGATATTGATAGATTGTTTTATAAGTTATTTACTTGTACCACCCATACATGTAAGTAGATGTAGCATTCAGGAGTATTTACAATTTACAGTTATTTGATCATGTAAGTACACATTTGTTTTAGTACCTTATTTCCTTTCTCAAAATCTATATATAAATGTAATATTTTAAAAAACAAAATATTTTTTCTAATTGATTTGCATAACTAAATTTAGGATACTAGCTGGACTGACTGGACACAATTTATTTGATAGAAATCCTGATATACGTTTGCACAGTTGGCAAAGAAATGGTGTTTAAAAAATAGCAATCATTTAGATAATTTGAAAATCTGAAGTCATATATAGTGCATATTTGGAATTCAGCAAATAGACCCTTTTAGTTCCCCTTTTCTCTGTAATTTTCTGGGTTTTATAACTCATTTTGTGATATCACATTTTATTTGAATATTGAAAGGATAACCGTCCGTGTTTTTGGTTGTCTTTGTGGGTTGGTAAAAAAACAATTTTTGATTTGACAGGTCATTGACTATGTGCAGTTACATCAAGCATGATGAAATTAGATGGTAAAAATTTAGTCTAATCTACCATGCCATCACTGTACTATACAACTTTTAAATAAGGATAGATAAATTTTGTATTCACTCATGTTAAAAATAAATGCAGCTGAATGAAAAATAATTATAACGATATATATCTATTATGGTTAGTTGTTGGTAGTTAAGTCAGGAGGCATAATCAGAAAATATGCAAACATTTAGTGTGCCCTTTTGGACTTGATTCCCCCCTGCCCCTCCCAAGCAATTCAGGATCTACATGCATTTAAATTCAGCAAAACAGATGTAATATATTTAAACATGAAAAGATTAATAAAGAAAGGGAGGTTAACTTTTTAAGGTGGTCTTTATAAATGTTGGTCCTAAATCTAAATAAAACAAAACATGTTTAGATTAAGGTTAGTGTGACATAGCCTTATACCATGGACATGTACATAGAGTAATCTGATTCTTTAGGTTGTCTGTCTCGCATTCATTCATTCATTCCATCTTCACATCATGTAAATTCCTGGTTGCTCCTTTAAAGGTTGAACTTTATAGTAAATATTACACAAGTTTTTAAACCTGTGTAGAAAGGTTGTGTTTGTTAAACCAGATGGTTCGTCTCATCATCGTCTGTCAACTGAATTTTAAACTTGTCTCATGGAAAAATACAAATCATGCTGAGAGTTGAACAGTGAGTTGAGAGATATTTAACATCTCATTCTTAGATATTTTTTTTAAAATTCATTTCTCGGTACAGGTTGTCAAGTATGAGAAAAGTATTGACTTGAAAACAAATTTGTGAAGGTATGGTTTTGTTCAAATATATGGACAAGGGTACAGTAGTGAACCCTGGCTTTTTTTTTTTTTAAAAAAAGAAACGTTGGAAGATGAAATAAACTGTTTGTTCAAATTGTACTAAATGTATGATGTAAAACTTTTCAGATAAAGACTTCTTTTACCAGTGGCAGGTGCAGATGATTCACCTATCTTTTAAGTTGAAAAATGTATCACCCCTTACAGTTTTGAAAGCCTTTTATATCTCCAAGTGGTCTATTTATCTTATACTACACCAGAACTTCTATCTATTCTTAGAGAACAAATTTTTTGAATTTTAATGTTTTTCTAAACACTTTAAAGAAATAATAGATAAAGCAAGATTTTTATTCCTTTTTACGCCCACATCATGTATTTTTGTCATGCATGTTGACCATCGTCCGCAATTCCTTATTGATGCCCTATGGGCTAAAGTTAGTTTTAACATCTTGTGGGCCCTTATTTAGTTACCAAACTTATTTTCAATACCGGTACATGTTTATGTTCATGATTTGTATGATAAATAATAGCATTACGAAGAACTAGAAGTCTACCATGTTTCAGTTATTTCTGATGATTTCTGAGTGGGTTGTTTGCTTTTGATCAGTTTTTAGTATTCACACCTATTACATATAAAAGAATAAAGCTCCTGTGGGTATATGTCTTGTTGCCTGGCAAAGTGTAAAATGATGTAAATATTTGCATAATGAAGGTAAATATGTGAAATACTATTTATGTTTGCTCAATATGTTGAATAACGTTTGTGTTTTCAGAAGGGACTGAGGTCGATTCCACACCCGCTGACAAGTATATTTTGCCTCATGACAAAAAAAGTAATGCCAATATGGATTATTTTACAATGTGGGTCTCTTATTATCATAGAATTTATGAACCTATGTTAGATCTGTTATATTTATGTTACTTTTAACAGGTTGTTGTTTTTTGAGGGGAGTACCTGTATTGTATCCCAACTCACACATACCAGACAAAATGTAGGTTGTACTTTATACACCTGATTAACGACCATTTCACCTGGACCTGACCTCATCACAAACTACATCTTTATTTTTTCTACATGACTGCTTTTGTAACAGCTATTGTTAATCAAGTGCTACAATGTACACATACAAGTACATCTTAATTTATGTCGCTTTCTCAACGGTCACTACACTTTCAATGGTTCTATATTTTTATACACTACTGGACATATTTGATGTGATTGATTGACTATTTCAAACAGATTCTGAACTTTTAAGTTTAAATTCGATCATATTACAGGTAGGATTCACTGTTTGAAATTAATTGAATAACTCAATAATGGAAAATTTTGATTACTATTTGAATTCAAATATTACAGGATGTGTGTCTACCTACAGGATACATGTCTTATTCACTGCGTAATGTCATAACCTCTAATTTGTTTTATTTATGTCAGTTTTTGACAAGAGATGATATAATAAAACATGTAACCAATCCTGTAAAAATATATTTTGACCTACCTACTTGCATTTTAAAAATAAGCTGACGCAAATTTTACAATGTCATTTTAATGTCATTTAATTTTATATTAACTATTTTATTAGGACAAAATGAGACAGATTATTTGAACTTAATCTTTGTAATATTAGTGTTATTTTGAATTTGATTGAAATAAATTAAATCTGTTTTAATTTGATGCCATGATCATATTGTATACTTTATAATCAGTATTCTTTATTCTGTACCCTAAACTCTTGATATGCGCTGAAAGAATGAGACGAGTAATATGTCACTGCCACAGCTAAGAATTAGATTTTTGTAGCGCAATCTTAATGACGCACGCAAAGTGCAAAGCTCGTGTTCAGCCAGTTACAAAAATTGGAGATTCTAATGGGTGAAAACCAGAACGCTCATTTATTTTACTCTTAACAGCATCTAGTAATTCAAACTGAAACAACTTATACCCTAGGGATTAGTGTAAAGTTGATTTCTTATTTTGGACAAATTGACAAATCATGTTTATTTGTTACAAGTTATTAACATTATTGTTTCAAGGATTGGGTGGGGAGGGTCTGGGTGAGAGAGAGAGAGAGAAATGGGGTTTAATGTCCACTCAACACTACCAGGTCATTTTGGGACTAACATATGGTTTAATTTTATTTCAATAATTCGCTTGCGCGTATTGGTCTTTAGCAGTGCCCGGAGGAAACCCACAAGGTTGAGAAGGTGCCACTATCTTCATGCCACATACGCTCACACCAGGGCTAAAAAAAACAGCCGCAAGCAAGCGGCACTCTAGACCACAAGGCCATTCCCCCCCCCCCCCCAGCAGGGGCTAAGTTGATAATGCGTGCGTGTTGAATCAAAAGGTCTGTCATTGAGTCAAGTAGCATGGTATCGATTCACCGCTTGTACATGACAAGGAATAAGGTTGCCTGTCCAACCTCAGTAATATTATTCTTCAGGTACTCCAGTTTCCAACCAATATTAAAGACCCCTACTCCTACGCACAAGCAAATTATTGAAATAAAATTGACATAGTTTGTGTCAAGTTGACGTTAAACCCCATTTCTCTTCCTCTTCCTCCCCCCTATTTTAAGAATGGTCAATTTTCGTGGCTTAGATTGTTTTGCTTTTAAATAAAAGAAAGGGTAGGTTTGAGTTTTTAAAGCAAATGTGGTCATGGTGAGGTTATATCTAACAATTATTTGACTCAAACTGAACTGATTCAAAATTTCCGGTCTAATCTACACTATTTTAAAATTGAAATAAACTATCAGTCTAATATACCATTCATATGCTAATTTTTAAACCAGTTCAACAGACAGGTGCGTGTTGCGTTCACACATAACTGTAAGCCAAACCAGTTCAACTATTCTGACCTCTTTGGTCAGAGGTTAGAGTTAACTATGCATTGGTAGCTTCATATTCTTTATTTATTTCTTGTACACTTTCGATAACACTGGCAATGCCTGACCCCATTTTTTTTCCCAGGAATGTAACTAACTGCATACTGTGCAGTTTAAAATAAAAAGCTGTCTGAAAGACCGGTTGCAGGCTGGGTTTTTTAAACTGGTTTATTTGCCCTACATTTGCATTCAGACGACAAAGTTAAACTTGTTTAATGATCCCCAGGGTTGTTAAACCAGTTCAACTTAAGTGTCTGACTGGGCTATAATAGATGATGGATCCTTCATGTAAATGAGCATTCTATATGATGTTGTTGGTATACATGTACCACATTTTGTGGTAATATGACATGGACTCGGAGATTAACTAGAATTTACCTATTTCTCATATTCCAGATAGATGTAGGTTGGATTAAATAACAACAGATTTAGATGAAACTTGACACTAGCTCATCTTAACCTCATTTATTTAAGTGGACATGGTATTATTATGTAGGCTTTTCAAATATTGACAAAATATTCACTCCATTTACAAAACACATTTTGAAGGATGTGTTAATTGGTAGAACAACTGTGCCTACCATTCAACCATTCATATAGATTTTAATTATGTAGTTACAATGTACATCTGACAAATTCATTATTTGATATATAAAATTACAAACCATCAAATTATTTGGGCTAAAGTGCCATTTGCAAATAATGTACATACATATGCAGTCCACCTGCTTCAAAGCCTTAATAATATAGTGTTTTAGTATTATTATGACAGTGACTATATATATTAATGTATAAATTTCTATGTCCAAACTAGTATAACTTGTTCAGATGAAACAGTTCGTAAAGGCCAAACAGCCACCATTTCATTTTGACTTGTTATAATATAATGAGCGGGGGACATTTGGATGAAGCTGTAATTGGTAATAATTGTTTCTGTAGAGGAAACTTACTTGCTTGACAGGACCAAAGCACTTTAAATTTGAAGCCAACTACATTATATTAAGTTGTTTACTTTCAAATAAAATAACTTGTTTTGATATTAATACTTGAATTCTCAGACAGTTAGCTATAAACTTACTTGCTTTCACATGTTCAGATAGGTTTTGTGGGAACCTCATGAAATAATAATTCATTTGAATTGTGTACCAAGTGGAAGGATTATTTTGAATAGATTTTATTGGGTTATTTCTGCTGTCTAGATGTTACAAGATGGGGAAGATCCATAGCAAATTCATGAAGGTTTGATTTAAATTTTTAAAATTTTGTTTCTCTCTTTTTGAATTTGTCAAGCAATTAATGTGTGATTTGCTGTACATTATATGTAAATTGAAGATATAAAGATTTGATGCAAGGGTCGCCAATTATTTTGAAAATCAAACTAAAGGAAATGAGCCTCTTTAGTTTCTATTAAAGTTAATTTAATTAGATTTTATGAATTTCTTCTACACAGTTAATTGCAAAATTTCACACTACATGTAATTAAATTTTCATTTCAAAAAATTTACTTAAATCAAGCAGATAGGTTCAACAACTTTCAGCTTTAGGTTTACTAACCCACTTTGTATATGTTGGTTATATATTGTCACTATTCAGTATTCAAATCATATTATTTTGTAAATACCGGTAAGTTAAAGGGACAGTCCCGAATTAAACAGAGTCTCAAAAATAAAAGTACGAGTACATATGAAATTTAAACGCCAAAATATAGAAGAATGGTGTATATACCCTGACTCAAAATTTCAGCTCAAAATATTGAGTCGTTTGGTCGTGAGCGTTAAAAGAGCTTATCCGGACACGTAACCCTTTTAAGATTTCGGGTCAATTCTTTCGTTGGGTGACCCGATATTCGATTCCCGTTCCTTTAGAGGTCTACACGGTGAATGGTCCATGTGCTGTACTTGATAACAAAAAGTAAATTTCACCGACACGTTATTTTTATATTAAAAAAAGTCTGGTTTTATCCAATCACCGCATAATACAGTTTAGGACACCGGACTCTATTACCAGATATAGATGGCGGGTTAAGATTGTTGAAAACGTATCACATATATTGTGTTAGTTGCTCGGCCCTAAGGTAGGGGATTTTAAGGGATTTTAACACAAAATTAAGCAGTTTTATTCTCAAAAACATTATCGGGATTGACCCTTTAAAGAAAAGTAAATAATGATAAGAACAAAATAAAGAGATGAACCCTATCAATCTAATATTTTCAGAGTTATTGTCCCAAAAAATATTGGGTTTTTTATATTTTTTGTAACCAATATTTTATTTCAAATTTATGAAAAGGGAACAGGCATAGCCTATATCATCCCTCTGCCCTCTACCCATACAAAGAATTATAAACATATAATAAACAGATCTGCTATGCCGGTACTATAAAATATTGGTGAAAAAAAAGAAGTTAAATAAGTTATAAATACACACTATTTAACAAATGAAAATAGAGGAAGTGCTGTTTTATAACATAAATTAAGATTATTCTATAAAAAAAAATCAGATATTAAAATGTCTGGTGACATTAAAATATCCATGTACTATTTTAATGATGTTATTAGATGTAGCCTGATTATCTGTGTCGAAAAAAAGTGGTTTAATTGATTGCTGGTGTGATGGTAAAAGATTTATTGTATATTTCTGTGCAGTTGAATATAGTGAGCACCAGAGGAGATAATGTTAAGAATCTTAATAGCAATGACCACAGCTGCAAGGTGTATCGTTGGAGAAATGTCGTAAACATTTATGCCCGTTTAGCTCCTACAAGAAAGCCGCAATTTGCTATGTATGATCTGGTTCTTCCTTTTATCCTGTAGAAATGAATAAATTTGGAGTAATAGGATCGTTTATTTTTGTTTGAAATCAAGTTTGTTCCATTCTTTTGTTGATGAGGTTCTGAAAGAGTTAAAAAAAAATGTTGTTCTACATTGGTATTCTGAAAGATTGTCATTGTTTTGAAGATGATAATTGTTGGGTCGGTATAATATTAAGTCCTTTAGGAAAGCGGGTGTCAGGTCATTGTTGACAGTAATTATAATATAATTATGTTACTTTTGCTCGCTTAATCAGGAAAAGGTCATATTTTCCATAAATGAATCTGGTATTAACATGCTTCATATTTTGGCCTATATTGATTGTGCACGGATATCAGTCTATCAGTGGCATGTATTGTTGGCATTCAACACTTGTTTCTTACACCATCAACCGCTAAAAAAAAATTCTGGATCCACATTTTCAAAACTATAAAGGTATAGAATATTAAACAGAGCTCATATATGTAGTGTTAATAGGGGCAGACTGTATCTTTAATCTTCCATTTGAGCAACATGCATCCACTGTCGGTACAAAATCAATACTAAATGAAGTGGATAAACTTTGACTTTGGTTGAGGTTAGCTAGTGATCCTTTTGTATTGCAGTCATTCGATTCTTCAACATGTAGGGCTAAATTTGTTGATTGGTCACTCATCATATCAGTGTTAAAAACTAATTTCTGTTAACATCAAAACAAATTCTTGGGTCAAAACGACAAATTTTACATGAAATTACATCAGTGACTTTTGTGCAAAGATCAGCATTATCAGAGGGGTTAAGTAAGCTCTATTAAGATTTTATTAGATACATCTGACTCTGCCTTATATTATTTGCTCTAACTTTTTGATTAATTGTGTATAATGGATCACATACTCTCTTCTAAGAAGTTCATTCTATAAGAAAAGAAATAATCATTAATAGAGTTAAGTATGTATTATCATGTTCTGATTATGATATTAAAGGTTTGTAGGTACTAACCAACAGATTGCTAATATACTTATAGTATTTGTCAAATTAATGATATGAACATGATAAGTAAAAAATGAGAATTGATGAGTCACACTTCCCCCTTTGTACTCTTTTTTTGTTCAACTGCATGCATGTACATGTATTTTCACATCTTTACATTTTATGACTCATTCAAATCATTGTTGTGTTCTTTTCCTCGGATTGCCAGAACAAAACATTTTGGACTTTTTTTTTACAATGAGGAAAATTGGTTAGCTATTATATAGTTACATGTACTGAACTTTGTGTATCTACTCTAAAAATCTCTGTTCGTGCCTCATCAATTGTTTATGTTAACGATAACATTTTGTTTGTATTTGACATTAATGATTTAAGCTAATCATTAACGTCATTTTATGTACTGTATGTCAGTGGATATGTTTTTAAATATTGATTGGTATTATATCATGTAGGATATACTTTGATCAAGACCCGTAGCTTGAGTTTTCACATTAATAGTTAAACACAAAAATACCGGAAACTTAGGGCCAGCAAATTGGAACAGTTTAGAGTCAATCATTGTGTCAATTGCTGATCATATCGTGTACATTATGACTTCATGCTTCAAGTATCAATTATATCTACTCAGCCTTCTTCAATATAAATACATGTATATTTGATATGCAGTCAATAATATGTCAGGTCTACTTTATTCTGATGTTTTATGACCACAATTTCTAAATATTTTGGAGGGTCAAAAATAAGTGATCATTAAACCTTAGGCCTTAAATGAAATATTTGTACTCTTTTTTTGTTCAACTGCATGCATGTACATGTATTTTCACATCTTTACATTTTATGACTCATTCAAATCATTGTTGTGTTCTTTTCCTCGGATTGCCAGAACAAAACATTTTGGACTTTTTTTTTACAATGAGGAAAATTGGTTAGCTATTATATAGTTACATGTACTGAACTTTTTGTATCTACTCTAAAAATCTCTGTTCGTGCCTCATCAATTGTTTATGTTAACGATAACATTTTGTTTGTATTTGACATTAATGATTTAAGCTAATCATTAACGTCATTTTATGTACTGTATGTCAGTGGATATGTTTTTAAATATTGATTGGTATTATATCATGTAGGATATACTTTGATCAAGACCCGTAGCTTGAGTTTTCACATTAATAGTTAAACACAAAAATACCGGAAACTTAGGGCCAGCAAATTGGAACAGTTTAGAGTCAATCATTGTGTCAATTGCTGATCATATCGTGTACATTATGACTTCATGCTTCAAGTATCAATTATATCTACTCAGCCTTCTTCAATATAAATACATGTATATTTGATATGCAGTCAATAATATGTCAGGTCTACTTTATTCTGATGTTTTATGACCACAATTTCTAAATATTTTGGAGGGTCAAAAATAAGTGATCATTAAACCTTAGGCCTTAAATGAAATATTTGTACTCTTTTTTTGTTCAACTGCATGCATGTACATGTATTTTCACATCTTTACATTTTATGACTCATTCAAATCATTGTTGTGTTCTTTTCCTCGGATTGCCAGAACAAAACATTTTGGACTTTTTTTTTACAATGAGGAAAATTGGTTAGCTATTATATAGTTACATGTACTGAACTTTGTGTATCTACTCTAAAAATCTCTGTTCGTGCCTCATCAATTGTTTATGTTAACGATAACATTTTGTTTGTATTTGACATTAATGATTTAAGCTAATCATTAACGTCATTTTATGTACTGTATGTCAGTGGATATGTTTTTAAATATTGATTGGTATTATTATATCATGTAGGATATACTTTGATCAAGACCCGTAGCTTGAGTTTTCACATTAATAGTTAAACACAAAAATACCGGAAACTTAGGGCCAGCAAATTGGAACAGTTTAGAGTCAATCATTGTGTCAATTGCTGATCATATCGTGTACATTATGACTTCATGCTTCAAGTATCAATTATATCTACTCAGCCTTCTTCAATATAAATACATGTATATTTGATATGCAGTCAATAATATGTCAGGTCTACTTTATTCTGATGTTTTATGACCACAATTTCTAAATATTTTGGAGGGTCAAAAATAAGTGATCATTAAACCTTAGGCCTTAAATGAAATATTTAGGATCTGATAGGAATTTGGTCTGTGTTAAAATGAAATCTCCAAAATATACAATTATCTTGGTTTGAAGCAGGAGGTCTGAACTACACTGTTATTAGATTTCATTGTTTCCTGAATATGACACGAGATTGTCACAGTAGATAATGTCTCGACCTTTCAGGGGTTGTTTATTTTTTTACAGTATATCTTACAATAGATGCTGGTGGATATTGGAGGATAAATGATAGCTTTACCCTTTGCTTTGTAACTTCATACTGTTGGAAATACTCTTCATTATACTGGTACCAGTACATAACTTAATCTTGTCAATTATTACATTTTAGGCATAAAGATAAACAAGTACATTTCAGTAACATTTCAGCTGATAAAAGCATTTTTTAGAAAGAATTTACAAGTTTGATAAAGCAATAAAATATATTTTTGTACGGAAATTTGAGTTCATGGTATACAATAAATAAAAGTGAATTTAAATAAACCAAAAATCAAAATGTGATCTGAAAAGTTTTCTAAACGAAAAAATTGTGCCTTTCCCAGTTGCTTAACCAGGTTTACTAAACTCATTTAAGAAATTATATTTATTCAAATTCATGGGTGACTTGATAATTGTCACCACCTAATATTATCACTATAATTTCAGCAAGAATATATACATGGTTATTCAGGCTACACAGTGTGGAACTGGGGGACTTATGGCCAACCTCACATAAAATCGGAAAGATATATACTTCAAAATTGTATGACTAAGCTTCATAGAGATGCACAGGAGTACAATTACGGTTTTCAAGAGCATTTCACTCTAAAATTAAGCAATTTTCTTCACTCAAATATATGTGGGATTTACCCTTTAAAATCTCACCAAAAGTGATGTTTCGTTAAGGGTTCTCTCAAACATTGAGAGAGCCCTCAACAAAACATCGCTTTAATTAAAACAGTAATTGTGTTCCATATTATGGTTTTGTGTTTAATACATTAGACATATTGGTAAGAAGAGATAATTCCAAGCTATCCATTATTATTTCTGCAAGTTGCATGGTGATAATTAATATCAAATAGTGTTTAATAAGCGATTGTCTAGTTCAGTTGATTACTTTTATGGGATATGTGCTGAGAAAACCAACATTAATATAGTTTAAAGAGTAATTAATAATATATTATTAAGACATAAATAATTACTGACATAATGAACTTTGCACTGTATGAAATTTACCACTAATTACTGATCAATTTTGGCATATATGACAGCTTTAACCTTTCAATAACTAGTGAACCTTGATTTGTTTAGTGATAGAAGCACAGGTGCTTTACTTTAATTATATACATAGTAAGCAGAAAATGTTTGACAACTGTTTAAAGTTTAGACTCTATGACCAAGGTTGTGAATATTTACATGTGGTCTCCATGACCAGATTTGGTATTATTTTACAGTCTTTAGAGAATTCAGATATTTCTTGCTGATCAAACCCAAATGATTTTCACTGAGAAAGATCAGATTCAGTATCAAGAAAGAATGTGTCATGCTTTTATAGTTTCCATGTTGCAATTTCTTTCTTGAGATAGGTGTTACTGAAATAAGGAAGAATTACATTGATTTATCTTTTATTTATTAGATTGGAGTTATTTTTTTAAAAACAGGCTGGGGATCAAATTAACGATTGCTTATATAAAATTGTTTATAATCAATGATGTAAATAGAAGGTGAAATTTGAATAAAATTAAATTGAAAACTCTTATTATATTTCTAGGAAAGAATCTGTGATATATTTATTTATAAAAAGGAATCTTTTTAAAGATGCACATAGATGTTGCTATGGTATCTTCACTATTGGTCCATATGGAATTGATTAGTGTAGTATAGTATATCATTAACAAAATCAGATATATCTCCAAGTACTTATCTGTTAAATACATCAAAAGTAGTCGGAAGAACCCTAAATATTCTGCTAATTTCCCCTTTATTATTATAACATTTATCTAAAGGTGTTCTATAATATATACACATCAGCATATGGTTGTAATAATTTGTGTTATGAAACGTCAGAAACTGCATATTTTTACCTCAGTTCTGATGAATTGTAAACATTAAACTAAATGAATAAACACCTTATATAAACAGCTAGAGGATGAAAATATAATAATATATTGTATAATGACTAAAACATTAATGGTTCGATAGACATATACCTACAGGGGGGTTTACCTTTATTATAATGATGTATATAAACAAAGACGTTTTTATATTCTACAACCTGTTCTTTCAATTTTCACCATTTTGAAATATATGTTACAACTTAATATCTGAACAATCTGAACCCTAATAATGAAGTTATTATTTTGTTTCCAGTATTAGGACAAGCATATACCTAAATATATATTTATGATTTGACTTATTTTATATATAAAGGTTTTAGAATATAGATAAATCTGTGAAATACATAGGCTTTGTTTCTCTTCAATATAAAGCTGATTCTAACTTATTTCAAGTAAAAATGTGAACGACATGGATACAATTTCTTGTATTGTCTGGGAATCCTTTCCGCCCACATGATGACTGAGTTTAATTGTTCCCCGCAATAAGCAATTTGATTGGTCAAGACTTTGGAACATACAACACTGCATTTAATTGAGATAGAATTTTAAACTTGATGTTGATGTTCATTAGGTGAATGTCTTGACAAAGTTCAATGATTAACATTTCAGGCTAAAGCTAAGCAGAGCTAATAAATTTCATAGGTCGATGCTTTGGGACAAGATAATCTTAATTCTATGTGATAGAGAGTGATTAAACTTGTTCACCAACCAGGCTAATGAAGATAAACATTTGCCATGCAGTGTGCTATGAGTGAATTTAGGCCCAGACAGTGGCATTTCTGCATACTCATCAAATTCCAACTGCCGTTTATGTACACGTCAAAAAGTACTCGGGATATCAGTTTTTCGATCTATGAAAATGAATAGACTAGACCTTCCATTCTGCATCACTAACATGGGGAAACCATTCTAAAAAAGCCTGAGGAACTTTCTCTTCAACACCAAGATAGAATCTGTGACTCCCTGATTAAAGAGTTAGAATTTGGATATGTCTAATATAATATAATTGGTCAATTTCACCTCTTTAATCCTTTGATCAACCGTGCTGCAGCATTCTGAACATATTTAAGCTTTTGTAGGTGACAGTCTGCGACATCATAAAGGACAGCGTTGTGGTAGTCGAGTTGAGACATGCAGGGGTTGAACGAGTAGTTTCAGGTTATTGGTAGATAGATACTGTTTAATTTTACCAAGTTGATGTTTTTTAAATAATGCAGATGATGTTTTAGCTGATATATGATGTTTGAAAGACAAGTTTTTATCAAGGATAACTCCAATGTTCTTGACCTTAGGTGATGTTGTAATAGTTTTGCCTGCAATAGAAAGAGTGTAGTCCCTGATCTGCTGGATCTTTTGCTTTGTTCCTATAAACATAAATTGTGTTTTGTTTGGGTTAAGTTTCAGGAAGTGAAATGTCATCCAGGTATGAATTTCATCAAGACAGTTTTTAATATTGATTAATGTTGAGTCGTGTGTGGCAGGTTCGAAACTAATATACAGTTGAGTATCGTCAGAAAATAGGTGGATCATAAGTCCATATATTAAGGCTATTTTGGTCAGTGGTTTTGTAGAGATGATAAAGAGAACAGGACCCAGGACAGAGCCTTGAGGAATCCCACAAAGAAGGGTTCGGTTCTCTGAGTATTCACCATTTATGAGTACGACTTAAACCAATTAAAAGCAGATTCGCTTAAACCCATTTCTTCCCAAAGTGTGTCCAGCAAGTCTGCAGTATCTAAAGTTTCAAAAGCGGCTGATAAGTCAAACAATACTAGCAAAACAGCTTTTTTTCAATCTCTTCATTTACCTGGTGTTTACTTCGCCGAAGCATTCGGTCAAATGTTGAAATCAATAGCCAATCACCACTCATCATCCGCTCATATCGAGAAGTCATGTGATTGATTGAAGACATAGACGCTGCCATGTTTAATTATGTGACGTGAAAGGTGATGCAATCGACTGGTGAATCAGGCTCATGTTTCCACAGCTTTAGATCAAAAGATATATCATTGATTTACATCATGGTTTTGATCCCAGGCCTTTGGGGTGGTATTGTCATCAGGATAACCTGGTTTTCTTTTTCTGGTCCTTGTGTTACTGCTATAAGCTAAAAACTTCTGTGACCAAGTGAAATAAAGATATACCATTATGTTAGTCTCGAATTTACTAAGTTTGGGTTGATTTGATGTTAAACCTTCTTCTACCACCCCATACGAATCTTGACCTGTTCAACTGCATGTAAATAATACAATTATATTATTACTGTGCTACATTATAAATTTTATTGTTCCAGCTATACATATGAATAATTAATATTATTGATATCAATTTGCACCTTTACTAATACATGTTTATTAGTACTATTAAATACAGTGAGATTTGTGCTTGATTAACTTTATTATACACATGTTTATTGAACCAAATACACTTGGCAAGAATCTCAATAGGATCAGATCATAATCTTTTCTCAACATTCCTTTTGAAGCGGTGTCATTGTACATAAAACTAAACATTTACATGTCTTTCTTCATCCACTTGTTTATTGGTTGACTAGATAATATAAGTTGTAGAGAGGTGTAAACTTTCATTTATTCAATAGCCTTTATTTACATACATACATTTGTGATTAGTCAAACATTCCAAACTATGTGAACACCGGTATGCATAAAATTACTTAATTATTCCTGTTACTAAATTGAGAATCAAACCGGAGTTAAGTAAATTTAAGAAGGGGTTTAACGGAAAAGTCATCGAGTGCATAATTACAGTTGTGTGTAGGCTAGCTACTTAGTACATGTATGTACATAATTACATGTATGGCTACATGTATCATTGTGCAATGTGTGTGTACTTTATTCAGAAAGCAATTAATTAACTTTATAACGGTGACTACAACACTTAATTGTCTCTTTATATCACTTGTGCACAAACGAACATTCCCAATCAAATAGGTTAACAAGTCTGTTCGAACTTAATTTTTTTATGTGAATTAAAACTAATGGGATTGGATCAGTTTTTATACGCCCACATAGAAATGTGGTCGTATATTGCCGTCGCCCCCGTCCGTCCGTCCGTCTGTCGGTCCGTCCGTCCGTCCGTCCGTCCATCGTCCACAATTTCTTGTGAACGCTCTAGGGGCTAAAATTAATATCCGATTGACTTTAAATTTATACACAGTGTTTAAGGTGATGAGAGGAAGACCCCTAATGATTGTCAGAGTTATGGCCCTTGATCACTTCAAAAAATCTTGTGAACGCACTAGAGGCTAAAGTTAATATCCGATTGACTTTAAATTTATACACAGTGTTTAAGGTCATTAGAGGAAGTCCCCTATTGATTTTCAGCGATATCCGATAATTGCATCTAGAGTTATGGCCCTTGATCACTTTGAAAAATCTTGTGACACTCTAGAGGCCAAAGTTAATATCTGATTGAATTAAAATTTATACACTGTGTTTAAGGCCATGAGGCAGAGAAGCCTAGGAATTTTCAGCGATATCCGATAATTACTGCCAGAGTTATGGCCCTTGATCACTTTGAAAAATCTTGTGAAAGCTCTAGAGGCTAAAGGTAATATCCGATTGAATTTAAATTTATACACAGTGTTTACGGTCATGAGACGAAGAAGCCTAGGGATTATCAGCGATATCCGATAATTACTGCCAGAGTTATGGCCCTTGATCACTTCAAAAAATCTTGTGGATGCTCTAGAGGCTAAAGTTAATATTCGATTGACTTGAAATTTATACACAGTATTGAAGGTCATGAGACGAAGAAGCCTATGGATTTTCAGAATATTAAGTGTTTCGTATACTAAACGTTAGCATGGAGGAGAACTTTATCAACAAAGCCAAACAAATTTGAATGATTTTCTGATAATTACTTAATGAGTTGTTACTTGTTATATGATTGTAGTGTATTATAAATGTTTCATTACTGAAAAAAGTAAAATATGCGACAACTCTTGTTGACTGCCCGGACGATTTAGCTGCTGTGGGCGTATGTTTCGTTGCCTGGCAACCTATCTTTGCTCTTATATACAAAATATGTAAATATCAATATTCTTTCAGTAAAATCAGTTAAATACTCAATAAAACAAATCCTGTAAGATACATTGATTTGAAAGATTCAGAATTTCTATAAATCGATTATTTTAATTGAATATTCAAATAGCATTTATATAATGAATTAGAAGATTCAAATAATGATGTCAAGATTAAGTGTCTCTAAATTAGCAATTAATACGTGACAGAACTATGAGAGAAAAGGCATCTGACACCTCTTTAGGAATTCACATGGCTACCGATATTTCTTGTACATTACATACAAATGCCTTTCTTTTTAAGATATATCTATGATTGATAATAAAGGTGAATAAGTATTTTAGTTTTTAACTAATAATAAATGAATTGCACTGCCATTTTCAATAGGAAAACTAGATTGTATGGGTCATTGTCTTTTCTGTAAATGACATGTACTCTTGTGTGTTTGCATAAACTTATCAATGGATGAAAAATCTCAACACTAAATACAGTGAGAAACACCTTTTGAAGTTTCTAGACAAAAGTCTTCTTAATGTACTTTGCCAAAACAAACTTTGATCAGAAAGTACATCAGAAGCTCATATTGACTGTCCACTAGTTGTCCAATTATTGTCGAGACAAGTCTGTTGGTCTTAAACTGCTGTTTGTATGTAGGTAGGTAGGTATGTTTATTAATAGATACACCCATCCTATATCATGGAAGTTATAGGGAGTATAATATAGATTACATAGATTGAGTATATAGTGAAATGCTTTACTTATTACAATATAAGACTTTATATATTAAGTATATGACGGAGTTCAGTAGAACAGTTGTGTTCAAGTATTAGGAAGAAATGAGTCAGGGATTTTGTACGTGTTAAAATGGATAAGCCTACTGGTTTTATATAAGATCTCATTATGGTAAGATTTCTTTTAAATTATGTATGGTGTTAAAACCTTTTTCATTTCTTTAAGATTATGCAGTCTGTAACACAACATTTAATCAAACATAAGTAAGAATTTGTGATTGATTCTATAGCCACCAGAATGTGACTAGTAATTTAATTCTTAGTGTAAAGATGTGTGACGAAAGTTTCTGTTTGAAAAATGAAATGCAGAATTCTATAACATAAATTTACTGGTCAGTTTGAAACTTAATCAAGTTAAGTGCATGGACACCCTGACCACTTGACAGTCATCATCAAACTGATGCTAACTATTAGAGACAATTATTTGCTGGATGAGAAAAGATATAATTATAAGCTGAAACAATGGTCACCCATTGATGGTATATGATGACCATCTAGTGGACACTTAATTGAGTTAGGCTGACCACTTAAAGTGATGCAGGGGAACTCTAATTGTCAGATGAACTGGAAAACTAGCCTCAGTGGTAACAGAAATAAATAAAAGCAGCCCAGATGTTTGCCTCATGGCACTATTAGAGGGATAGTGCTAATAATGAAAATGAACTGTCAAGAGGGTCGTCTAATTGGACTGAACCATTCTTAACAAGAATCATTGACCATTCTTTGATAACTGGTCAAGCTAAATGGATTAGCAACTCATTAATATTTCTCCCCCTAAAAGAAATAAAAACTTCTTTGTGTCTTGTTCTTTTCTTAAGAAACATTAATATTTAATAATACAGACTTAACGATTAATGACTCTTTGTCTTAAGTCTTTATTAAAAATAATGTTCACATATGTTTCAAAATTTGTGAAATGCTTTTGAAGTTTTAAAACAAAAGGCTCTATAAAGGCAAAATTTGATTAAATTACTGACGACTTGTTTGCATTAATAAGTGAATATGTAACTTTAATTGAGAAATTTTTTGAATTGAATTTGTTTTTCTTCTTCTTGATAAACCAGTTTTACTAGGAATTTTTATGTACTCATTCATTCATGGACAGTAGTGCCTGCCAGATGGTGAGGATATTGAAAATTATCATGGGAAACAATCTAAGTGATTAAATGAAGCTCACATAAAATTATGATAATAATCGATATGCATAAATCACAACAAATAACTCCCCCTTGTTAAATGTCATTACGCTCTAAATATTGTCTGAAAAATTAGCAGTAAACATGTAAATTTTTCTGAATTAAAACACAAACAGAATCGAGGAGCTGAACAGTAGGATGTTTAACGCCATTTTGTTTCATACCAAGTTAGGTCAAAAAATTATTCCAAACAATCAGTCAATCACCATCTTTATGTGTAATAAATAAACACATGCTACTAATTTATTTTGTCAACATTTTGAAGAGTCTTCTCTCAAGATTTTAATTGCCACAGAGGATAGACCTCTCTGTATATATATATATATATTGATCATGATAATCCTGTACTAAAGCCATTAGAAGTTTTATAGGTTAGTGGATACAGTTAAAACTACAACACATACTTTGTTTTGTGGACATTTGGAAGCTTATTCTCTTAACTTTTTAAGTGAGTATGTGTTACAGTTTACTGCTCTACCAGACGCCTGTAACTATCTTTGTGCCTTTGATAAATCTAGTAATATTTTAATCTTTTTCGTACAGTCCATTCTTCATGGAGGTTTCTTTATAATCAGATTTATTTAATTAATTACGTATGGTAATAACGACTGTCTTTACAAAACATATTCATTAAATAGCCAAAATTTTAGAGAAAAAATATCATTTAATGAATACCAAGTTTGAAAGAAAACCTGTTGAATTCTTAATTGTTTCCAAAGATAACAAATCAGTTTGAGTTGAGATTCACATCGTTTAGTCAGATTTGAGTTTGATATAGGCATACCTTTCTCTGTATGACTAAAGTTAAAGTGGACAGGTGTGTATATAATGATTCTATCAGATACTTCCAACACTTTATTAACTGTGAGCACCACATTTTGATAGAACTAGAAGGTGCTACCCATATGGCCAAATCACGCAGCAGCACCATTTTAAACTATCTAGGTTGGTTCCACTTGGCTGATTAGACTGTATTTGATAGTAAAATGTTAAAACATTTATCCAGGTCACTGATATTCAAAGTGGGGTGAAAATTATCTACAGATCATTAAACAGAGATACAGAGACCATTTCAAAGAAAAATGATTTTGTTTGGATAGCTAATTGTGCCTCAAAGATATAATGTATTTTGACAGAAAATAGAACACAACTGAAAAATGAAAATATTGAATACAGTTAATGGAGTATTAGCAATCAAGACATTTCTATGATGATGCTGCTGAAATTCAATTTTTATCAGAATAAATTGTTTTGTCTGTGCTGTTTTATTGAATTCATTTTAACATGGCAAGGAGTATATATGGTCAACTGTCTAAATGTGTGGGTTTCCTCCGGGTTCTCCAGTTTCTTACAAACTGCTTATACCCTTGCATACTACAATAGATTTGAACAATTTTGTTTTTCGTAAAAAAATTGTCTATACATGTATTTGGTTAATTTTATCAATGACATTAAGTATATGGCATAAGTTACCTAAAGGATTCCTTCAGTAGTCAAAAAACAATCAACAGTTACCTAAAAATTAGCATTTAACCCTTCTATAAGAAGAGGATTATATTGCAGACACATAAAGTATCTGTGGGCATTTATTATTTTTACTAAACTGTGATTCTAACAGCTATTATTTGTTAAACATGGAGTGTCTCCATAAATACCACTATTCATCTTCTAACTAAAAGATTTATTTGTATATATTGATTTAACACGTCTACAAGATTAGTAACAATTAGTTATAGTTCATACAAAAAACAATAGACTTGTAACTTAGTGGGTCATATCTAGTTTGTTAGTGTTGGAGATTAACCAGGTAGTGGTGTTGAAAGTATAATCCAATGCACCCCACAATAATATGATATAATAGTCAGTTTAACTTCAACTTTGATTAAGTTTACCATCACCATTATTACTAGCTTATCAACTTCAACTCTTGAAATTGTTGTTACATTGGCTGGTGGTGAAAAGCTGCAGGTCCCCCTCCTGGCCTCATTAAACTAATATTATGTTTACTATCTGTCAATATGATCATCAGTTTAATTAGATTAAACCTATCTTTAAATATGAACTGTGAAAGGTTACATAATAGAATGACCTTCCTTCAAGCATGCCAATCTTACTGGTCACTAATTTAAGGACCTCGTTATAGATGGTCAGTTCTCAATAGGATAGTGGGTGGTCCACATTCAGATATAGCTCCTTGATGATAATAAGTTCAGTATTAATACTGGTATTTATTTATAACTTCAACATAATATGTGGTTTGAAAGACAATTTGTTTTTGGATAAAAATCTTAAAGTTTCAATTATTGCAATGGTTCAACAAAAATTCTGTGAGGTAAGACTTGATAATATTGATAATATTAAGATTATATTAATTAAGATGGTGAAATAATGCGCACTTACTATGCAGTAAGATTATTATTATTTATATAAATTTATATTCATTATAGAACTGTCTTTATCATTTAATAAAATGGCAGTATTTTAGATAGTGATATTGGTGCAGAAAAGTAAGATGGTTAGGTTAAAGTGAGAATTCCATATTTTCTAAGAAAGTCAAAACATAATTATTTCTATGTCTTTTGCTCAATAGGTTATCAACTCACTATTATACGACCATGGGCATTATTTCCCACCCTTAAAAATCATTGACACAGGAAATAATAACACAAGTACCTCCCCTGTTTTCCCATTCACTCCATGCATAAGCTGTTTTCATAGTTGAAATTTGAAGTTGAAAATGATATTTTTGCCAATTTCTCAGCTGGCAATAGTGAATTATAGGAAAAATAGGATTATTTTTTAACAAGGCAGGACTGTTTATGAATACCATCTATTTTTTAAGGCTTTTTTAAAAAAAAAAAAAAATATAACTTAAAAAATGAAATTGTAGCGTTAAACTAAACTAATTGCACCATTGTGTTTACTATAGACTATATGTTAAGTATAAGTAATAAATAGATCCTTTGTATAGAATAGATATTATATAACAGATAGCAACATGTATTTGTAAATTATCAGTAGGAATTTGGGAAACATGTATTTCAGTTTCAGTACTTACTAAGTTTTATAACTAGATGTTAAGTCCATAAACAGGGTTATATATTTTGCCTAAAGACTCTTACTTTAGTTTCTTGTAAGGGTGTTGTATAACAGCCAGTAATAGGCATGTGTTGGAGTGATTACCCAGGCCCCTTTGGAGATCTCTTGCTGTGTTTTCTCAGTGACAACAATGAGCGGACCAATGGAGGGCTAGAAGGAGAAACACTGTGAACAGGTTCAAGGAAGGAGGCTTTGATAGCCTACATACAACTGGTCAAGTCTTATCTCAAATTCAAGATTCAACCTGCTAGCAGACACATTACCTGTCTTTTGATAATAGTATTGACATCTTTTAGCGGGGATTGTTAGATGGGAAATTACTCTCTCTTTATATTATGACAAACAGTTTGCATAGCTGCATTAGCCTTGCATTAGATACAGCCAGCTTCTTTGTGTGTTATAAAGAAATTATCAACATGAGATGTCTGCACAAAAACCATGTGTCTGCAACTAAAATAGAACAGAGATTGGATGAGGAAAAAATCTTTATCTCCAAGATGGGAAGTTTGAATGAAGTATAATTAGATAGAGCCAAGAGTTTATTAGTTGTGTTAGATTTTGCTCCACAGGTTATACTATAGGACTATAAAATATTCTATATAAACTGTTATAGACTATGTGGATACTATTGTAAAGCCAGGGAAACTTTATTTGTTATGATTGATTGTGCTGTCGTTTAATGCTTATAAAGAAAAGTGTGTAGCCTGTCCCAGTGTAAAGAAGCTCCATTCATTTTAAGCAGCCAATTGTGACAAAACATTCACTTCAAGTTGTACTTGAAAAGAGCTGGGTTGAAAAGTCTACATGTAAATTACATAGATTAGTTTTTTTGGGACACATCTACAATTGATTGTTGACTTAAGCCGAAAGAGCATGAAAAGAAGGCATAAACAGGACCATTGTTTAACTGGTACAAATTTTCAGGAGACTACTATTGTTAACACCCAAATTCAGGACAATCAAATGGTTGACAAAGTGCAATGAACTTACATGAATATGATCAGCAAATTTCTGAGTTTGATTTATTAAGAAGTCTGTGCCAGTTGATAAAGTGTATGTTTGTAGGTTATCAGAAGAAGTAGACAGTCTAGGAATAGAGTAGGACTAAGTATGTAAATGTAGGATTAGCTTGTTAACTGGATATATTATTATGGTTTACCTGGCCTATATCTGATCACTGACATTTCAGCTTGTATTACATGAACCTATATTATCTATTCTTGTGTGTTCTAACAGACTACTCTATTCAAACTGTGTGTGTGTTTGTCAATTTCTGCCAACATTTAAGTGCACAATAAACAAAAGCTGTTTATTATAAAAGTTTTATTGGAATAGCTGTGTTGTAGGAGATTCAGGTTTTAAAGTAAAAGGTTGGTTTGTGTTGATAATATTTAAATTTGATTCAAGGAAGATTCTTTTCATAGTTGACCCGCTTTGTTCACAAATTGCTACTTTAATTATATTCTTTGTTTATAGATGAACAAGAAATGTAATATGGGTTTGATATGTCAAATAAACTGGATATTCAATAACATCTATCCAGTTGACATGACCCTGTTCACACTAAAGCAGCAATTTCAAATCTGCACTGAATGCAATGACATAGATATGTGTATGTAGAGTCTAAGCTACGTGTAATTTTAAATTTATTTTAATGTAAAACTTTTTTGTCAAAATGATTTAAACAATTCTACAGATTTTACTTGTAGTATTAAAGCCATTACTGTATTTTGGTTATATTAAAAGAGATATTAGTAGATGAAAGGACCTGCATGAATCAAAAATTATTTTGTACAGAAGTGAATCATGAAATTTAATCTAAAAGGATTTTGTTTTAAATTATTTTTCTTGGACTTATTTAACAGTGTTTGCACACTTCAAATGTATTTAATTATCTTGAACATCCACCGCCAATTAGCTTTAATTACACCATCCCTTTATTTTATCCCAGTCAATCAACATGGTCGAATTGGTAGCCTACACCTTTGGTGATGAATATAATCTTACTGATTTAATTAACAAAGCACTTGCAAAAAAGGTACCAAAATCAGCTTCTCTAATCTTGTGGTTTTGTAGTGATTTATTGTTGTTTGTGGACCTCTAGCTTTTCTCTGGTCACATTTATCATTATTTTTGATGTACTAAGTATTGAGTGGTTTTATAAAGATAATTATACTGTTTCTCAGTTATTTGAAATCCAAGCTTAATTTTCTGAACAGCCAACCTATTGTATAAAGAAAATACATAAATCTTTATTAACTTTATACTGTCAGAATATTTCTCACATCTTCAAAATTTGATTTATGATTGATCTTATAGTTGCAATAAACTGTGCTTTAATAAACTTTCCTTTAAAGAGAGAGATAGAAATGGGGTTTAAGGTCCATTCGACACAAACTAGGTCATTTAACATGCGTGGTTTAATTTTATTTCAATAATTCACTGGTACACAGGGGTCTTTAGCTGTGCGAGGAAACAGGAGGACCCGGAGAAAACTCACAAGGTTGAACAGGCGACCCTACTCCTTGTCATGTACAACCAGGAATTCAAAACCACTCCAGTTGACTCAATGACAGGCCATATGATACAAAATGCACGTGCTAACCATTCGGACATCCACACACACACCCCCCCCCCTTCCCTTTTATAAAGGTTATGTAGTATGTATGTTAGAGTAAGTAAACAGATAGAGTAAATATTCAGTCAAACTAATGGTGTGCTATGGGCTATTTAATGATTATGTCATTATTATATTGACAAGTGTCAATAAAGTATTATAATAAATAAGTAAAAATCTTGATATATTATATACTATTACCTAATACTAATAGCTATTTAAGCCCAAGTTATCGGTGCTAAGATTATGCCAGTACAGGATTGTAATTATTCTTTTTGAGAACCAGTTACAATTCCTTATCCTTCTTTTCCTTTTAGAGAGTTAGTTATTAACTGTACAAGTAAAAATTATATTTGGAATCTTACCTGGCACAGTCTCTTTAAATCAAATAAAACCATTCAAATCTCGAAAATTATTGGATGGAAGAAAAAAAATACGGTAACCTTCAAGTATTTGTTAATATTCCACTGTAATGATAAATAGTCATTTTCTCTTTTCTATTATAAACTGAATTAATAGGCCTATCTCATTTAAATTAACACTTTATTTTCTTAAGATAAAAGAATTTATTGAAGAGATGAAATATCCCACAGGTATTCCCCAGTTAAATATGGCTGGTGAATGTGAATGAAATTATTCACATCATTTACGCCAGTAATAGTATTTTGGTTTTATAGATGTATCATAAAGACAGTTTTAGTAATATAAAACAGGGCTCTTGTTCGGCTATATTGGTCAGTGAAATTGACTGGCAAAGAATTCATCTCTCGATAGATGCGTAATAATGGTTTTTACAGAAGGAAGTGACAAACACAAAAGGAAAACACAAGTTATCCTTCTATAAAACTGACTAAAGTGATGAGTAATAACAGATACAGTCTGTGCATTCACTTTTTTTTTTTCAATTCTAGACTTTTGGTTTTGGTTTTGGTTTTTAAAATTAACCTCAAAATACAATGAATATGCTACAGTTGAATTTCTACATTTTATGTATCAGAGTTTTTAAAAAGGTCTTAAAGGACAATATTGGTGTTGGTCATGGTCAGTCATTATCACAAATGTCATAAAACTTGTTAAACACGTTCCAAATATAATTTTAGCACAGAGATCATTGCTACGATAGATGCGTAATAATGGTTTTTACAGAAGGAAGTGACAAACACAAAAGGAAAACACAAGTTATCCTTCTATAAAACTGACTAAAGTGATGAGTAATAACAGATACAGTCTGTGCATTCACTTTTTTTTTTCAATTCTAGACTTTTGGTTTTGGTTTTGGTTTTTAAAATTAACCTCAAAATACAATGAATATGCTACAGTTGAATTTCTACATTTTATGTATCAGAGTTTTTAAAAAGGTCTTAAAGGACAATATTGGTGTTGGGCATGGTCAGTCATTATCACAAATGTCATAAAACTTGTTAAACACGTTCCAAATATAATTTTAGCACAGAGATCATTGCTACGATAGATGCGTAATAATGGTTTTTACAGAAGGAAGTGACAAACACAAAAGGAAAACACAAGTTATCCTTCTATAAAACTGACTAAAGTGATGAGTAATAACAGATACAGTCTGTGCATTCACTTTTTTTTTTTCAATTCTAGACTTGAAAAAAACATGGTAATGCACAGACTTTTTCTATATTTTTTTTGTTTTCTCTTTTCTAGTGACAGATATCCTCTCAGATATTCTCTCATGTAACAACTTTTGGCCTTCGAAGGAATTATTAGTGACTAGTGAGCAGAAAATCGCCCTTGTATCTGTTATCACTCGTCACTTCATTCAGTTATATAGAAGGATAACTCATGTTTTCCTTTTTTGTTTCTCACTTCCTTTTGTAGAAACCTTGGTAACGCATCTATCGTAGCAATGATCTGTGTTAAAATTATATTTGGAACGCGATACACCAGTTCTATATGTGATAATAACTGACACCAATATTGTCTTTTAATATTTGATTATCTGAGTTGAAACAAAATACCGGTAAACAAAAATTTACTTGCTGACAAAGACACCAGATACAATATATTGGACTGATTTAAGCTACATGTAAAACAGTCTGTATGCAGTCATCCAGAATTAATGTACATGTAGTTAATGGTAAATTTAATATAGTACAAAACAATATGTTGACCAGTTTATGGCCTGTTATAATTTATTAAAGATAATAACAAGGTAAGGAAAGTTGATTAGAACATGACCAGATTGTCTGTGATTTCCTCATCTTTTATAATTACACAAACAGCTGCTACCTTAGTTTTTTACACAGCTAATGAAAATGGATATTTTTCCTACCCTCTACACACTTTTTATGGCTTTTTGGATTACTTTTTCTCACTCAGCACTATATATAAACTACAAAACACCGTAGGGAATATAAGAGTTATGTACTGGGAGATTTTTTACATGCTTTTTCATTAGAGAAATTGCCAATGAAATCTTGTTATGAACAGTCAATGAAGGAGGTGAGTTATAATAAATACAGATTGCTCAGTATGATGATGGGTTAACTTGATCTAATAACCAAAAAATTATCAGTCTGAAAAATATTTTCACCTCATTAGGCAGATTTTGTTGAACTTTATTTTAGCCTTCTTAATCAGTTAAACGGCGTACCTTCTCTTCAGCTTACCTTTAAAAAAATATTACATAATGTTGCACTGAATCTGATAACTATTGAGACATTGGTGCCATGCAGTTTTAGATCTTGGTTTTAAACTCCTAATTACTTATATAATCTTACATAGAGTGACCTATACGCTTAGTAACCCCACCGAAAATACCTATAAACCCTTTAAAGCCTTATCAGATCAACTATATTGTCCTTTGTAGTACTGATCCTCGAGCATTAAATTATGCATAAGTCATTATTATAGAGTTTGCAACAAACATCTTGCCTTTTTACAATTACAAGTCAAATCAAGTGGACTTTGAAGTTTGTGTTTTAAAAACTATCTTTGAGTAATAATAGCACTATTTTCAATGTGACTCTAATCTTCACTTCATGATTACATTTTAAAAGTACATTGTATCTTTTGTCCTTTTGACTTGTCATCAATGACCAGTCCAAGAGATCAAGGCTACAGTTTCTGTTTCTTTGTGTGAAGGAGGACCACAGAATACTACATGTATGGTGTACAGAAAAAGGTGAAGTGTGTTCAAAACTCATCCCCATTGTTAATAAAAGTGAATGGAATTCATGTGTAAGAATTATTTTGAGAGAAATAGTTCCTTTTTAAGATGAACTTTTGAAACTTTGCATTCTTACGTATATCAAAGTATAAATATATATTCAAAGAGTCAATATCTTATAGTAGGAAATAGAAAAGGCAACTGTCTCCTTATAAAGGAGTAAATGCAAAGAAAAATATAATTAGAAACCGTTTAAATTCTAATGTAATTTGCTTGGAATTATTTTGTGTATGATTAGTATCTTATTTCAAATCACGTGCAAATGTGCACTTAATATTTAAACACTAAAGTGTATGCTTGTTTTCTGTATTATTTTTGGGAAGAACATTTCATAGATTAATGGGCAACAATTTATCAAGTAGAAACATTTTACAAATCACACTTAACAATGGACAGTTTTTTGACATTTTGATTGAAATATGTCAAAGTGGTGTACTGTTGATAAGATGGTAAAATAGTAAGGTGTTTGACAATTTTATTGATATTAAAGTATTTCCTGGTCAAGCAGAAAGTTTACCTTTGTCAGATTGTAAACCAAATAATCTTGGCCCCTGGTCATTATTAATGTAAACAATGATTTGAAGTAGGAGACTTGTATCACTTTCTCAGTGTCACCAATGACCACAGGGTAGCTGTCATATTCTGATTCAGTTCTTTCACATCGTGTAGTGTAAGACCAATAGGTGAATTGTAGGATTTAATTTAATTAACATTGACAGTTATCTGGCTGAGATTGTCTTAAAAGTCTTACCATGTATATTAATGCTAATAACATGATTGCCTCTATCAACTAGCAAAATTATTAGATCTATCCGACATCTAATCTCCCTGATCTTAAAATATGTATAAAAGTAGAAAGATGTCCATTAATATCTTACTACTTGCTTAAACCGACAAAATGTTATGAATATTGATACCGTATTTCCTCTAATAAGCGCCCGGGCGCTTATTTTTTCAGCACCCCTTGACCCCCCGGCACTTATTAGAGGCCCGGCGCTTATTTCTTTAATAGCAAATTGAATTTAGGGTAAAGCCGTCATTTACCATGGACATTGGGCCGGAGAATCTTTTGAATTACGGCATTTGATCAAAAGCAATCTAATGTCCCGGCGCTTATTAGAGACCCGGCGCTTATTGGAGGCCCGGCGCTTATTTTTTCAGCACCCCTTGACCCCCCCGGCGCTTATTAGAGGCCCGGCGCTTATTGGAGACCCGGCGCTTATTAGAGGAAATACGGTATATGTGACTTTTAAGCAGTCAAAGATTTCAAAGAGTAAAATTGTATGTAAATCAAAGTACAAAATGCCCCCCAAAAAAGGTTTTGTTGACTGTTGTACTGTTTACTTTCATGGATGGCCTGACAAACATGACTATAATACAACTTGAAGATCACAGAAATGGTTATTAACACACTAGCAGTTGCACAACAAGACTAGGATAATAGAGTCCTTTTTAATGCATATATCAAATGTTATTAAATAAAATATATGAGTGCGATTGCAATAAAAGCATGAAAGTAATAGTTATTCCTTTAAGTACCTTATTTTAAAATCTAGAAGGCAAAGAATGTTGAAGACAAATAATTAAAGGATATTGTCTGAATAACTCTGGTTGTTGAGAAGGACTTGAATATTTTTCTCTTGTAATGTTAGTAAACATTTTAAACCAGACTACCTTGAGATGGGGAAATGTGAGACTAGTCAAGACTAGTCACATGGTTTTTGACGGTTTTAAGAAATGGTTGAGGTAAATAGACCAGTTTGAAAAGAGTGTGTGAATTTACTGTCAATATTAACAGTGTGCTGTTTTAAACTGTTCAGTTTATTTTCACGTCCAGAACAAATTCATGTCTATTTAACATTGGTTTGCTTAATAAATAAGATTTTGTCAGGAAGTTAAGAGCAGGAAATGAGGAATTATCATCAAAAAGATAAACCATGGGCTATTTATGGCTACCACAAAAAGATAATATAAAACTATGACTGAATTAACTTCCTGCAATTTAACATTTAAATTTATTAGAGATTAATCACAAATGTAACTTTAAATAAAATATGTTCAATTTGATGAAAAAAATTCAGGCGTTTCCATACTATTGTGAAAATTTAACAGATATAAACTATAATATGTTAAGAAATTTGATTTATGAACTATAAATTATGAAATATTGCAATCAGTCTATATACAGTAGGGATCTCACCTCAGTCATATTTACCAGTCTTGATTGACTGGCAGTGAAATTGAGTGACAAGATAACTTACTTGTCAGTCAATTTACATGCCATAAATTTATCATTTCAAAGAATTTAACTTTAAAATACCATAAATAGACTTACAGTTAACAGCATGGTACTTAAATAAGATTTAGATAATGAAAGCCTGGGGCCGTATTTATAAAAATTCTTAGAGTTTTCTTAACTTTTACTCTAAGACTTCCTAAAACAACATTTAGTTAAAAGTTACTCTCTAGAAATATTTATAAAGGATCTTAGAGTTACTTTTAACTAAATGTAAGACTTGGGTACTAACAAAACTAAATCTGTCACAAAAAGAATCCGAACCATGTCCATTCGATATCTCCTTATCAACTCGTCATTGTTGTACTCCACTAACAAATCTCTGCTTGTTTTAAACTCTCTTAGGCGGCGTACACGGACGGCCATGTTAACCAAGATAAGAGTACTTTTAACAAGTTAGGAGTGCTACAGGAGGACTCCTAAATATGTGTCATAGTTAGGAGTAATTCTTAAAGTAAAATGTTTTATAAATAGGTCTAAGGGAAATTTACAAAGTTAGGAGTAATTTTTGACAGTTAAGAGTTGATTTCAACTCTTAGAATGTTTATAAATACCGCCCCTGGTCTATAGTTTTCTTTTGTTAGCATTATTAATGCGGTATCCAGCCCACTCGGACCAAGCGAAATGTCTTACGTATTTGACAACAACATAACTTTGTACGAGTCCGTACGTAACAGCAAATATTCATATTTATTACTTCTGATGTCAACTGTTTCGTAGCCTGACTGTTTCGTACTTAGTTCATTCATACCATCAACTTTTACAAGCATAACCCTCCTCCTTTTGCACCCGGGCTTGGGACCAGCGATGGCAGAGTTATATTGGGGTTTTTTAATTTTTTTGATGACTATGATCGGTGCGAGTTTGGTCCGAGTGGTCTATCAATTGGTCCGAATGGTCTTGGTCCGAGTGGTCTTTGGTCCGAGTGGTCAGGTATGGGGCCATCCATAAAGTATGTACGCTTGAAGGGGGGAGGGGGGCATGCCAAAAACGTACAGGTGCATAAATTCATAGGCAAAACGTGCGTACAGGGGGGGAGGGGGTCTGAATTTTACCCATTTGGAGCGTACATACTTTATGGATGGACCCTATTCATTAATGCCATCTATATCAGTACCAATTGATCAAACTCATCTAATATAGGTGGGTAATTCCAGTTTCTTGAATAATGAAATATACCATTCTGTCTTGGTTATATACTTTTTAATGGTCAACCACAATTAGTACTACTATGACCTGGGAGTGATTTTCACATAAAATGGTTTAATTTGGATGGTAAAAGAATGTATTATAGGTACCAGATGAAAGCTATAAAGAGCTATTATAGTAATTGTATAGAGGGGAAGTATATGAAGGTACCAATGTATTATAATAATGGTTATAGAGAAGAGGAAGTCTGGAGGCTACAGAACGGAACAAGCTGTATAAATAAATACAATATATACACACATCGGAACTAGCAATTCATAATAAATCGCCTCAATATGTCCAAGTACGGACAATTGACTCTTCATTCCAATACATGATGATGGTATGGTGATGACCTTTTCTAAAAATGACTGGGGAATTCAGGAATAGTGATTGTATTTTTATCTAGTTGATGGTTTTCACTATTTTTTTAATTGTTCATATACAAAATGTCCCACTGGATGTTTATAAATCAAACAATTCATTACTGGATATTGTATCATGTTCTTGCTACGTTCCGAAAAAAGATGAAAAGTTGATTGAATTGATTTAAAGCAGCCATTGAACTTAATTGAAGTATTTATCTAAATGTTAACAGTTAACATTTCTATTTCAATATGTACCAATTGGTCTCAGTTGATTTGATGGCTTCTTTATAGTCTTACCACAGTATTGAATGGAGTAACAGATTGGATTGTTATTACAGCAATGTGGAGCTTCTCAAACACAACAAGGCTAAAAACAAATGGAAACTAAATATCCACATTTTACAATCAAGCAATTCCACCATATAGATTACATGAAATCATAGAATACCTAGGGGAACTTTGTCTCTGTTGGACTTCATAATGTAAAGAAATGGTTTCATGCATCAATCACAACAATTTTATTAGAATTTGTTTAGAAAATCCAAGCTTCAGTTCAATATATATTTGGAATGCAAGAAAATATTTAGATCATTTAGTATTAAGAAGTGACAAAGTAACTTTTAGTTGAAAAATTGTGTGTAAAGTGTTAAAGATGGTGGTATATAGAGCTGATTCCAGACAGGAATCCTGTAAAAGAGACAGAAAAGGAAATGTTAAACGTAAACTGAAACCTATACATGAGGATGAGGTGGGTTGGCTTGTTACCTATATAATGTTTAATTCTTTTTTGCTAGGGTTCATTGTCGTATTTTTCTTTCTTAAATTATTACCTATCGAAATGAATAATTTACATAATCAATTCTGATTATCAAGTATGAGATATTAAAATTTATACAAAGACAAGGAGTTTGTTACAAGAATTAAACAGTTTGCTTTTAGAGTTTATAAAAAATATATGATCATATGAATGTCTGTTAGGCCAAAACTACATACCTGTGTTTAAGTTTATTTAACCAAACCTATTTATTGGAGCTCTGGTAACCATAAACAGTAAAACAGGTATTAAATTATGAAATTGATTGAGAAAACGAACCAACCTCTGTAGTCTGCTGCTTTTTGAATGGAATTATGTATCACAGTTAGCTAATTGAAAGTTATGCAGGAAATTGATACAAACTTTGTTTTTTAGCCGAGAATGTTTTCTTAACTTTCTGAACTCAACAAGATGATTTATCGCATCAAATTAGTACACTAATGTAATCATATTCATAGTTAAAGTAAAAGATATATATTTAAAGAAGCAGCAAAGTATATCAAATGAATCATTGTTTTGTTTTCCTTGCATGTAATTTTGTGATAAGAAACATTTGAGATAATTTAGGTAGACATTTTTTGTACAGTATCAAGACATATCTCTGCACCACTAAACCAAGTTTTATGTTATTATGCAATCTTCTGATAGAAGCCAGAACTGACATTTGGTAAATAACACTAAGCCTGTTTTGAGGTGTTTTCACTGTATACTGTGATACCCTATAGAGTTCATTATCACCTGTTCATAACATTAAATGCATCATAGTTCTGCTGAATATTACAGCTGTGATGTAACATCATGTGCTGAATGGAAACAAGATGTCAAAGGGCCATAACCTATCACTTGATTTTTAAGTTCTGTACATAGTTGAAGGTTATAGCGAACATGGTATTATCTACAGGCATGTTAATGTTATAAGTGCATTGATTGTCTGGATCTTGAATCTGTACAATGTTAGTTGTAATAAAGATAGCCAGAAGTGATAAATTGAATTTCTGGAACTAAAGATAGATCGATGATAGAAAAATTGAGTGATTGTAGTAAAGTTGTCAAAACCAACGCATGTATAACGATTTTAGTTTGTTAATTTCCATTTTGATATAATATGTATAATAGAGATATATCGTAAACAATAAATTTGTTTTTCGGAAACATCAGAGTTATTTATGAAGATGTTTGTAATTGAAATGTATTATCATGAGTAAAATGATGGCCTGACAATTAGCTTTCTTGTCTTGCATGTTTCTTTATAATGGTATTCAATAGACTAATAAATCACCATCTACATCTGATGAGGGTGGTCAACAGGGAGACTAACTGTGACTGTATACTATACGTTAGCTGTATCCTCTTTATCTGGTGACCTAAAAAAACAGCAAGTTAATTTGTCTATCAGGTGTACATACCTACGTCACAGCTGATAATATTATAAATAGACTATATGTATATATAATATATAATAGACGTAAAATAATAAAACCTGTACTAGTCACGGTGATATCATAACCAACTGTTGTTATAAGGTTTCATACATTTGTAATTCCAATAGATTGTGAACAGTGTATAGAATAAGTTTTATGTCATGTGGGCCTGTATATATATGAAATATGATGTCATTTGAATCTTAATGATTACACTACAGCTACAGTACGATTCAAATTTTCAAATTTGAATCTCAAAAGGAATGGATAAATTTAAACTCGAAAAGGTATTTTCTTTCTCTTTCAGTTAAGTCAATATGATTTATATTGAGTAGTAAATAGGTCATTTGGAATTTATAAAAAAAAAAAAAAAACTGCTTTAGACTCATCATTTGTGAAAATCTTCAAAATGTTATTTCAGTAATAGGATTTCGATAGGCTGTATATATTATAGTATAAGAAATCTATTTAAAGCAAATATCTTAACTCATTCGCCAACTTCAAGGTAAAGTACAACAAAACCCATGAAGTTTTGTATTTCATGCTGCAAAACTTTTTTTTGTCTTTACGATTCATTTCCTTACTTTTCTCATTTAAACACGAGAACCTCACAGGCCATGAGAACTCCACATTGGGTGCATATTACATGCATATGCAGTAATGTGTTAAATATAGAAACATATGGTTTGTTTATTGTCTATGTTTTAACACATTTAGTGTATCTGTACAATGTCTAAAGATAACTCTTGTAATTTTATACCAGGTCTTTCTTTCTGCCAGCATCGCTGCAGTTTTTAACTCTTAGAGGTTGAAAGATAAATTCAAAGCAAAAAATTATATAAATTGGGTTTATTTTTAACTGAGCTCCTATAAATCTTCCATTTAAATTTGGGTGTAATCTGTGCAGTAAAAAACACTGTCATGTCAGTAAAAGATAAGTGTTGGCAGATAAATATGTTTTTTAATCTTTGATTATAATAGAACTTAAAAGAATTATTATGAATTCATAGAATTACATGTATAAATTACAACTTAGTAACACTTAGTGCAAGGGAACAATTATTTGATTTACAGCAAAAAAAATTAAATGTTGTTATGGAGAATTTTATGTTGTGCCTGGGGGGATTTAGTACATAGAGGCTTAATTGTACATTTGGGGGGTTAAGTCATGGCAGTCTGGTGCATTCTGTTCATTTTACAATCTTTGAGTTTGAGATTTTCTATAATACGTTGTTTATGTGTGTTAAATAGTGTTATTTAACCGCTGCTTTTTCTTGAACTTCCTTACGTAAATATTGCACATTACCTTCAATCACATTTACTATAATCAAGATAATTATCAATGGCAGTTGATGAGCCAATACTTAATTAATCCTGACAGTTTCTTATTGGTCTAGGTCTGATGAACAAGGCCTCACACAGGGATGCTATAACCAATCATGAGATCAGATATCCATTCTATCAGCTAATGTTATTTAGGGTAAGGAGCCAATCAGTGATCTGATATGGTTTGAATCTATAGTAAAGTTGTATTGATGATTGACAGTATGATATTGATTGGGGCCTAGTTAAAGACTGTTTATAGAGCTGTATAGTGATCATGTGTCAGTTGTATTGTGAACAATGATTCCAGCATGTCAGCATGATGAGCTCTTTAACTGCCCATTGTTGTGATTAGACTTCACACTACTCACTGAAATTCAATCAGGAATGTGATTTTCTCCTACCAGTAAACTGGATATAAAACTTGGATACCCGTACAATAAAAAAACATGCCACCTTGAAAGAAATGGAATATGTTTAAGTGTTCTGGAAAAGTAGTAATGGAAATAGAAACTAAGTTTTTATAGTAGGATTTGGTTTTATTAGAACTAGACCTATTTATATAGAATTAGTGTAAGTAAAATGCATGTTAAAATCTTCTTGTAATTGTGTACAGAGTTAGTATAAATTTGATTGAGATACAAGAAATGTTAACTGTAAATGATTTTTCCAAAAAACAATTGATGGAAGATAGCAATTAGGGTTTCAAAATGATTTTCATTAAAAAAAAAATTGGGGTAACCTTTTCTTAACATAAATGTGCAATGAATTTGAACGTAAATTAAAAAAATGTCTGAAAAATTACTGGGTTTGTTCTTTTGATCTAATTATTAATCCATTCAAGTCCTTATTGACCAGAGATTAGCACTGAGTTTATAAAGACAAAGTCTATACATTAACTAGTTTATGATGTATCTCCATGATACTGTTCCTTATTTTATGACAAGTATAAAACAAGTTTAGGAACAAACATGAGTTGAAGATGGTTTTTTTTACTGTGAGTAATAATGGTACATTCACATATTTGTATGATTTATTCCCTTTAAGAAGAAACTTTTGAACTTGGTCTATTTTAAGCCGTTTCACATTTCTGAAATAACTGATTGGTGTGTAAACTATATGCATAAAAAAATATTGTTCTAGTTCTAGAGATTAAGAATTTCTGATGTATGTACATGTATTATAGCAAAGAGTTTTGAGCTGTGTGTTGTCATTGATGATATTATGTTAGATCAGTTTTCAGACCATCTGAACAGTTCATGCTCCAATAATATTTATATTACATGAAACATTCCATTTTAAAATAGATCAAGACCTATATATGTAGAAATAACATTGATGTACCTTTTGATAATATAAAAAAAATACAGAAGGCCTTGTGTTTCACTTTTCAAATGTGCTGTTTATAAAAGGTCTAGATGTGTTTGTGAGATAGAGGGGGGTGAACAATACTGGCATGGCGCCATTTAGATTACTAATACCAGTAGTTGATAGGTATTATAGCTAGTTGATAGGTATTAGAGAGTGGTTTAACATATACTATATTTATAACTATCAGAACTACTCATCATGAATCAGTTGATGTCTGCGAGAGGGATTGACTTGAGAGTTTCTTATTGTGGAGTGTTTAGTTTGTGGCCAGTAGAGAATTGAGTCTTTATTGAGTAATTCAGGGAATACTAATATCAACAATTGCTAATCCGAAACAGAATGTGTGGTATTACTATTAAGATAATTTTAAAGGATTTAAATTTAATGATGCATATTGGTACTCTTTAAGTACCATTAGGTAAGCATTATGCATGTTTAAACATAATTACTTGGAAAAAGGACTAAATTTCAATATCATTATTTCATAAATTGAGCATATTGAACAGTTTTCACATTGTTTATATTGATTGGTCAAGAGTGATCTATGGATGTTGACAGCTGTAATCAACAGCAGTAGAATGTAGTAGTTTTACATGTTGAATGATCTGTCATCATTTATTCAGTGATAAAATAGGTAAAACTCTTCAAATTTTCTTCTTTTTTTGTCATTCAAATATCAAAGTATCAAAGTTTATTACCTGTTTGGTATCAGGTGTTCCAGAAAGATTCTTCATGCCATGCCTCATGCATGGCCCCCATCTCATTACCATGTTAAAATATTTCTAAACAGCTATCAGCTTTTAATGTTGATATCAAATTGACATAAGAGAAGATACAGTGGTGTTGATGACAGTAGTGGTGTTGACAGTGTTTCACTGTAGTGGATTGAATGTGCTATAATAAGAGATGGGAACATCATGTTGAGACTTTGTCTGATTTCTCTTGATAATTCCACAGCCAATGTCTTTATTATAAAGCAAGTTAAAGAAATTAAGTTTGAACTGACAGTTATACATAAAACTATATTCTGTAATTGATTGTTGGTCTTTCGAGACATAAGAAGATACTTAGCTAATTACACTAGTTGTCAATTTTGTATGGATTTTATTCAATTTCACTGGAAATGAGAAGAGATGTGCTCTTGATTTCCTAAATTCTGATTTTAAGATGTTTGACATTCTTTGTGAAATGTCTAGAAGCGTAATATTTTTTTTATTTAACTCCGCCTATTTACAACATGCCCCTAAGAAATGATATATTTTGTACTGATTTGTGTTTTAGTCTCCGTCATTGTAGATTTGTATTTTATCTCTTATCAAACTAGAACTGCCAATAAGTATATATATTAAAACCTATATTTAACCTTATATATATTTTGCTAATTAATTCAAGGAATAATGTGCTACAAGAATATGTACTTTGCACTAATAATAGTTATAAGCTTATACATGTAGTTTATTTTAGATATGCAATATGCAATAAGCTTGTGTAAGAATAGTTATCTATGATATATAATAGTATACTTGATATGTAAAAAGGTGTCAATTGTGAGGACCTAATAAGTGTAGAAAGTAATAGCTTGTTGAAATTGATCCTTATCCTGTTATTCTAATGTACAAACAACTTCTTCTAACTTACTTCACATTCTGCAGGAAAACCTACTCTACTCATTAATTGGAAATGTACTTTAATATAAGTTATAACCAAAATCTTTTATAAAGTATGTTTTGGTCAATTGAATTTCTGTCATAAATTATGTAGGCCTACATTAGCTGTGAGCATGTTGTGTGTTATATTGTTATACGGTATATCAATTTGCTTAAAAATGTATAACCTTGCTTCACCTATGTTGATGTCAGCGTGATCAGCCCTACCTGTATTTGGTTTATTTGCATCAGTAGGTGTACCGACAGGTGTTAAGATCTCTATCATATATTATTAATTGAATATAATATTAATTGAATATAACATGCATCAGTAAGTTGTCTTGTAGGTGCAGTTCCTATCATGTGTGAACAGCTTCATGTCAGATGAAACCTAATGCACAAATAGATTATTTACTTATATCAGAATCAATACAAATTTGATACCTGTCCTTTTTATATATATGATCTACATACATGTATATGGATGTTTACTTAAATCAATATCAACTGTATAAATATGAAATTTTGACTGGACTTTTATATCTAAACTTATATTATTATGTTGATAGACTACAAATGAATTGTGTAGCATCTTTGTAATTTCAAACACTATAACTATAACACTAGCCTTCAAATTACAGAATACTTAATGATACAGATAAAATCAAGCTACATTATGAAAACCAGAAAAATTATGGAGTTTGATAAAAGAAAATAAGCATATGTTCCATAGTAATGCATTAAGACAAAGAAATGTGACAATGAACCCAACACTTGACAAACACAAGTCATTTGCATCAATTATTATGTAATATTGATAAGAGAAGGCATTATTAATTTATGGATGGTTGGGTGATTAGCCTTGGTAATTACTAACTTAACTCAACACAGCTAATGGATATAATATAAAAGTGCATGTAATATTGTGGACACTGACAGATGGGATCTCTGTCTGTTATTTGGCAGTTTGCCTTAATACCGCTGTATCTATATATACCATAGACTAATGTGGAGTTAATTGGACTTTTTATGATGTTAGGTTTCACTTTCAAGTGTAAAGTGATTGATTAATTATCATATGATATGCTAGAAGAAAAATTGTTAAACCAAAAGGTTTATATGAAGTCTCAACAACAACCATGACACTGGTGTTTTTCTAAATCCTCCTGTCTTTTATCACTATGTGAGTCAATTCATCACAATGGCACATGTGATGTCATCGTGACACTAGATAGATTATCTTTTAACATAGTGAAACTTCCTTGTCTAATGTTTTCTTTTATATATAAAAAGTTTTAGTTTTGACATTTTCGTTAATGTTTTGACTCTTTATGTATTTCAGATGTTTCTGGCCAAGGCTTTGTACGATAATATAGCAGAGTCACCGGATGAATTGGCCTTCAGACGGGGCGACGTTATTACAGTAGTTGAACAAGATCCAGGTGGACTAGAAGGATGGTGGTTATGTCATCTTCGTGATAAACAGGGCATAGCACCTGGAAATAGATTAAAAATATTATCTGGAATGATAGATAAAGATAAGGATTTGTACAGTTCACCAAAAGGAAGTCCACGGAATAGTTGGGATGCTTTAAAGGTGGGTTTATATTTATTATTGCATCAAATGTACAGTTGCATATTACCGGGTATATAACTACAGATTCTCTTATTTCACAATGGAATATGAAATTACCTTAACAAAATTATAATTATTCTCTCAACTAAAGCTGTGTGATTCATTTTAATAATAATGGGGTTACAAGTTTCACGAATTTATGCTTCTGCAATATGATAGTTTATTACATAAATTTCTATTCAAATGTGACAGATTTTGTTACAATATTCATTTGATCATAATACATTTGCAATTACTTAAAGGTATAGAATGTTTCTTCCTGTTCAAAACTTACTTGACAAAGATATGCAAAATTATAAGGTAAAGCATGTTATTATCAAGTAATACCATCTAATTGTCTAGTAGAACCTTATCTATCAACATGTGTAGCTATTGTCACATGCAACCATGTAGAAAAACAAAGTGCGTTAAATCTGTAATAATGGGTATTTTGGATAAGATGTTATGATAATTATCATCTATCATATCACTGCCATTCAACATCAAAGGATGATTAATTTTTATGCATGGGTATTATAAATCATATGATCATGATTAATTGGTTGAAAATCGCCGATTAGATACCATTTAATGTAAAGTTTTAGGTTTTTGAGATTAGTAAATGAGTAGACATTTCTTTTCTTTTTTTATTCTGAATTAATATTATTGGCATGATGTACCATTGGAAATTGGGGGGTTGGACGACCGAATGGTTAGCACGTGCATATTGTATCATTAAGCCTGTCATTGAGCCAACTGGCATGGTTTCAAATCACCAGTTGTACGTGACAAGGAGTAGGGTCGCCTGTCCAACCTTGTGGGTTTTCTCCAGGTCTTCTGGTTTCCTCCCACTGCTTATAAGTTACAAAACATTTTTCACAGTATATGTTTACTTTATGTTACTGTCAAATTAATATCAAAAAACGAAAATGTCAATATTTGTGATATTTACCAAAGTTTTCTATTTTCTCTTGGTATTGGGAAAATGATCATTAACTGTTTTGTCAGTACCATTAGCATCATGTATGTATTCATTTATATTTACACAGTGTTGATATTTCTATTGTATGTAAATGTGGTGATGGTCACTACCTGTCAATCATTCAGAAATGGACTTCTTTTCTTTACATGTGGGTGATGACTCAGATTCAGATTGTATCATAACAATGCGCTCTCCATGATTCATTCACAAACAAAAAAATCTGTCAACTTGTGAAACCCAGGAAGGACATGATTTCTGCTAACGGTTGTGCTCTGCCATTATCTTCTGTATCCTGCCTAACACCAAATGTTAAAGGCTTGCGCCAAAGCAATTAAAATCGTGCAGTCATTTGTCTCACTGCAAACTTTGTCTTTTTTGACAGGCCAGTCATCAAGTGCAGGGAATGTCTAAAAGTTCTGGCTTAATTAATGGAGATGCTTTCTCATTTAAGTCACTTTATCTAAGCAATCAGTTGTGGAACTCATCAGAGCTCATATTTTAAAATCTGTTCTCATTAAAATAATTTATAAATCTTTCTTTGTTTGTCTGTTATTGACTTGTTATGATTTACTAATCAATTGCTAAAGGACAAACAAATGACAAAGCAACCCAACTATTTTCTATTGACCCTTTGAAGATTTAGTTCTTTGATTTTCTGGCTATGTCCACACCAACAAGTCTAATATTGTCTGTGTTCTCAAACACAAAGCTCATTTTCTTGTCAAAGTTGAAAAATATCAAGTCTGTTGCTGTTTTATTTCCGATATCTTATTTGCCTTTATTATTGTGAGATAATTTGTACAGTATTATATAGAAGCAATTGTATTAATTTAAAGTTTTCAAATTGACTAAAATAAAGTAACTAAACGGGTGGATATTTATATATCATTTCTTAAAAACTTCATAACTGCACCATGTTTCACAGGATTGCGCTATATAATTGTATTTAATGGACCAAAATCAAACTTTATTCAGCCAGGACCTGACACCATGGTATTAAATATAAACTTGTAAAACGGTCCTCAATTTTTAGACCAGAACTGACAGTGTCAGAGGTGGTCTTTATTTGGTGTCCCAGGCCCCCATCAGGTTAGAGCTTAGTAATCAGTAGCTAACTTATTATGTTGAATTTAGATTTATATTACTGTTTGTAACACTAACATGTACTTTGGTAAGCTAATAATTCAGAAGAAATTTGAGTATAACTGTAGATCTTTTGTTCTGGAGTTAAACCTGGATTATATGGGATTATCTATTTACAAACATTGCATTCAATACATAAATAATTCCACACATTCTCATCGTCAATAAGTATATTAGAATGCGTCACATTCTGGTATTTTGTTGATAGGTCTTTCAAAGATTTCAAATTATAGAGCTTCTGCACTGGAAATTTTGTGACTGTAACTTCATTTCTTTTATAATATAACAAAGGTTTTGCCCTTGTCATAAATTTGCAAGATACGACTAAGTATAATTTTATACTCTTACATTATCTCTCAATAATAATATTTGATAGGTACAAAGGTTTAAACTCCCTCGATTTTAAAAAGTATAATAAAGTAAGCTTAGAGAATGAGATACAGTGATTACTTTTATTACTGTGATTATCATGTATAAAGATTTGATGGCATTGTTCTGTTTTATATTATAAAAACATCTATTGTCAACTGGTATGTCAAGATTCAATTGTACCTGAGTTTGACATGGCCGTGCACCGAATTCACTTTAGAAAAGGTGAAAGAATATTTGATCATGGTGCACCTCATGTTGAGAGAGGGGCAAAGGTGCTTCAATTAAATTAAGTTACACTTGACATGGAATAATTGTACTTGACATTATGTGGTTAGCATGCTACATGTACTTGTTGACTGAAATGAAATGAAATAGGGGTTTTGCACCAACTGGGTTGATGAAGGGGGACGCCCCCTTTGCTTATTCCCTTTTCTTTTCTCCATGTTACTCCTGCTTTCAGTGGCATATTTATCATATTTTATCCCCAAAGTATATAGTTGCACAAGTCCACTTTTTTATGAAGTAGGTTGGATTGGGTTTCTTTTATGTGAAATTAATTCCAAGTGTTTAAGTGAGTGTTTGTTCGAACTCTTTCATGTGAAATAGTAGCACAGGCGTAGGTTTGACAACTGTCAATTTGTAAAGACTAGAATTGATTGATGACTGGAAGCTGTAGGTACATGTACTTACTATAGCTACCTATATAAACCTGGTAATTCCCTAGATCTGTTACTCTACTTACCTACTAGAACTAATATAATTACCTCCATTCTATCAGTACTATAATATCCACCAGTATGTACTCATTCATCACCTGTTAAAAGTAGTCTGATTCCGGACTACAGCAATTAAATATGGATGTATTGTATTATACATGGACTGGGAGATTAGGTACATCCATACACTAATCTTCTTGACTTATAATTTATTTCATTGAGAGGTGAGACATAGGTTAACTTTGGTATATTATTACATATAGGTACACCTTGATAAGAATGTTAAATTATCAGTAAAGGTTGGCCATCTGTGACTTCAGTTTTGTCTCACTAAACATTCTCAATCATGTAATTTTACCCTTTGGCTTCTTCTTATTTCATTTCTTCTACCAACAGAATTACCTTCATAACTGATTATGGAAAAATACTGAAATAGAAAGGGTTAAAAAAAAATTCTATACATTGATCAAAATGTTGGTTTAAATGAGAGCTGTGCCGAAATGATATAGGGTCTTTCACCTGCTGTAGGCCTACTCGACAAGAACAACCTTTTATTAACGTTCTTGACCTTTACTGATGACCTTTGAAATTTAAATTTAACAACTGGTAGAAAATAGAATTGCTGCAAGGACCACCGCAATGAATGCCTGGTGTGTTTAGTAATGAACATGTTCTATTTGAACAATTCTGTTGTTAGTTTACATCAGACTTTATGATATATTCATATATCTTAAAGTAAACATTACATCCTAGTAGTAATCAGATTACAAACCATTTTCTTTGGGATAACAATATTTGCTTCATCATGAAAACATTACAAAGATTTTGCCTTGCATTTACAGGGGACATAAAACTAAAACCAAACATAAAGTTAAGTAAGGGTGTGTTCACTTTTCCCATTTTGACTTTCGAGTTAAAGCACTAAACTTTATTATCAGTGGGTGGAAATCTTTAAACTTAAATGCCTTACAACTAACAGCTGAAATAACAAAGACAGATGAAAAGTTAAAAACTTTAAAAAAAAAAACATTTAATTTGGTAAAGTGCCTTGGTCTTGGTGATTCTTTCTAACATCCATTAATTCAAGGTTACAATTGTCATCAAAGTTAACTGGTTGACATCAGTTATGTTATGTCAAAAGAATTTATTTCTGTCAGCATAGGACCAGTTCAAATTTATTTTAGAAAGTTTAAGAATCATAAACATTCCTGCATCAATTACAATTGAATGTATCTTGTAAGTTAGAGGAAGTATTTTACCTAGGATATTAACTGGTGTATAAGAATGTAGGTATGTATGCCAGCTTTAAATAAAATCAACTAGGGATAGGCAGGTTTATCAAGATCCTTGAATATGTATTAATATGAACCTACTGAGAAAGGGTGGGCTGTTTTATTATTAACTCATACCAGACAAAGAGATGGAATTTAGAATTTCAAGCATCTGGTTTGAAATAAAATATTGACTGTCCTTAAAGTCACCTATGGCCTGGAATGAAAAGTATAACTGTCTGTAAATTCACAACATTCCAGATTTATTTTTACTGGTCTGGAATTGTATACTTATAATTTGAATAGATGTCTTTGTAAATAGGTTACAGAAATGTGTCTATATTTTGATTAGTTCTCTTCCTTTTTCACACATTTTTAAATTTAATCTGTCTTTTTAAAATATCAATCATTTCTGTTGAATGATTATTTCATTTAATATCAAAGATAATTAAAACTAATTAGATATACGACTTAGAAAGTAATAAATGTCACGTAATGTTTGAGTTTGAAATTTAAAAAGGATGACTAGGGTAGATAAGAATCTTATCATGTTGTTCAGTTTTGTTGAATATTTGCTTTTAAGATGAAATATTGTAACCAATAATACTTTCTAAGATTATAACAATCACATGACCTAGCCATGACATCTTTAAATGATATATATTTTAATAAGTATTAAAAATATAATCCTCGGCAACAGACTGGTCAACACTGTGTGGTAGAGTTAAAAAAGTATATTCATGGAACGCGTTTCGGGCAATCGCCCTTCATCAGCCATAGAGTTTTACATGGCTAATGAAGGGCGATTGCCCGAAACGCGTTCCATGAATATATATATTTTTTAAACCTTCCACACAGTGTTGACCAGTCTGGTCGGGTGTGGGGGTTGGGTTCGTCTCCCTCTTGGATTTTTATTAATCAGTATTGAGTAAGTAAGTTTATTGTAGTAAGATATATAAGCTTACTTTTTGGGAAGGGGGGTGGTGATTTTAAAGCAGAACATTTGCTTTTCATACAATACTTTTTATAATTACCGATCACTGATACACATAAAATTTTATATTACATTTTCAGGGAATTTTTTGATAATATCATGTCAGCACTCAGTGATTTTTTGCTTGGATGACCTTGTTTTTCAAATAAAACTCTGACGCTAATTATGTACAAGATATTTATTACATAGTTATTTTTCATGCTTTATCGGATAAATTGACAACAGGTGACATTATGGTTATATATATAGTAAATCCTTTCCAGGATGTTCCACACCTTACCCCAATATATTAATATCTATGATGTATATAATATACCATCCCATTTACATTTGTTATTCAAAACAAAAGAGTAGTTGTTAACCACCCAGGTGACTGATAAAACAAATGGTCATTGATAACTAGTTGTTTTCATTGTCCTAACAAAATTGTTTGTTTGTTCTAAATTACTGTTTATTTTAGAGGTATCTAGGTCAAAGGCAAGTACCTGGTTAGAAATTCATCAGCAATCAATCATTTCATTTTTAGGCAGTTAATACATTTTTTAATTTTTACTAATTTTACACAGTTGAAACATATTTTGAGAACCAGTTAAGTAAATGATTAGAGAAGGCTAGATATAATGTGTATTCTAAGTGGATATCTCACCCAGTATAACAGATGTATTGGTCCTCCATGACCTTAGTATTTGTAAACAATAATATTGGTAATTACAGGAAATTGTAGTACAGTACTGAAGTGTTTATTAGAAATTATCACCAGATTTACCATAATCTGTAGAATTAAAACAAACTTAACGGATGTTCTCAATTATCTTTTTACTCTTTACACTGCTATTTTCACTCAACTTTAGTGTTTAGCACACTATTTGAAATGTGGCTGATGCAGTAGATAATTGGGCTTCCAAAAATAATGTTTTTACTCTGTCTAATTAGATGATCTATATTAGAGGTTAACAATATTTAGGAGAGTGAAAATTATGTAAACTAAGTTGAGAGGAACTTATTTTTGCAGTGAAGTTACAAAATTAACTCACGTAACTGCTGCATTTTTTTAAGAAAAACTGCTTCTCAGCCTATATAAAGTGGTGACTTTTTGAGTAACCAAGACACACTGTTTTAAGCATAAATGTAATATAAAGGCTTTTGTATATATTATTCAATGAAAGGAAATAATTGAAAATATGTCAAATATGTTAAATTTAGGGTACTCGCATGATTAATGACTCACTGAAGATCTACCCACATAGCATGAATCATGGTATAAAAACTGTAATAATGGTATTTAATGGCTTGTATGTGGTCAACATAATTAACATATAAAACCAACAATATAATATGTGACCATTTACATATATCAAATATAGGTTTATAAAAAGACCACTATTATTATTATTATAAATGCTAAATATACAAACTGTCATTGTTAAATATTATAATAATAAATGTGACCTAAATATAGTTTATTGTTAATCAGATTTTACTTATGATAAAATAGTATACATATATATATATATATATATATACAGTGTCCTCCATGGGTCTGTATAGCAAATTTACGAATTGGTCAGAAAGTATATTTAAACATTTAAAGTTGATAATTATTAATCTTGCTAAAAAAAAAAAATTTTAAAGTTTTACATCAATTCTTAAGATATATTTATAGGATGGCAGGCTTAATTTATATAATGGCATTAACTCATATTATTATTTACATCTTTAAACTGTCATGGAGCTAAAAAAAACTTTAGAAAGGATTTTTTTTTAATCAATTATAATGATATGAACCAGATGTAAAAGTCTTTGTTTACTCTGTACTGTTTCTTTCTCTGAGGAAATACAGATGCCTCTTACACCATAGGTACATATATACAGGTATATATACCTCTTCTTATTCTATCAGTAACACATACGTATCTTTGTACTTTAGTATCAAATCATTTTCATAATATAGGTAACATGACCTTACATGTAGATGATACTCGACTAGAAAGCACCACATAATGATTGACAGTTGTGTTTTCTATATCTACACACTGTACTTTCAATATCTTATTTTTGACAACTTTGCAATCAATTCTAATAAGTTTTAGTAAGATCTAAAGCATTCTGGTACTAGGCTGCTGGGGGCATTGGATAGAATATATATTAATCATCTTATAGAATCATTTAATCAACGGTGAAGTTAAAGAAAAAATAGTCATTGATTGTTTAAGCAAGTCCAGTGATTGGTTAGTTCTAACTATAAATCAGTGAAAAGACCTGAACTTGATCATGTCCACTCATGATGTATTATACCATCCTTCAGTTTCTCTTGACCTCTGTCCACCCACATTGACCTTTTGATTACAGCTAACACCTACTCATATATAAACTACCCAGAAAATCCTTATTTATTACACATAATGTACTAGAAAAATTCCTTTTTGAAATTGGTTTAATGATTTGCTTCTTAAAATGCAATAATTAAAAGTGTTGAAGTACAAATATAGATTGGATCCTGTAATATTAAGTCATTAAAACTTGCTGGTGTCTAAAAGATAATGTCTCATAATTTATATGTTGTGATGGTAATTTAAAAGTTAAAGGTGAATATATGTACCAACCTGCTCTGTTTCCTTTGTTCTTGTCAAACACAATCTGTAGTAAAATATGATTTCTACCTGTTGGTATAAAAGGTCAAGTTTTATTATATTTACATTATATCTATAAGACAATTAATACCTACTTTATATCTAATACAACAAGGGCTATTTATTACTAATATCCTAATTCCCTGGACACAATATTGACTACCAGCACAGCTGGTAACATGAGATGACCACAAACAAAGACTTTAGACAATGTACAATACATTGAATATTGTAAATCTATAAGTTCTGATGACATGCATGGAATAGAATAATATTACTGTGATCAGAAGTACTGCTACCATAAAGTAATTTGTGTCTGTCTATAGAACAAGAGTTTGTGTTTCATTGTTCTGTGATTTGTAAAAGCGGTCAGGTGAAAATAAACTATACTGAATGATTTGTGAAACATTGTATTAATTGTTTCAATAACAGCTTGTGAAAAAAAATTTGAAACATGAGAACAATAAATTTAATATTTGTATTAAAATTAAAGTTGATTTTTAATCATATCAATTTTATCATTTCAGACTCCACCAAGAGAAACAATGGCTACTAGAGGCATGCAAGATTATGATGTTCCTCGCTCTCATTTACAAACAAGTGCTCATAACAGAAGCTCAGGAGATGCCAGTTTTCAGGATTGTTCGAACCAGTCATTTTATGACACCCCTCCTTCCAATCGTCCTGTAGGACGATCCATCAATAATGACAGTGCTTATGACATTCCAACACCAGAAAAAGGCAACAAGGATGGATACAATATTCCTTCAAATCGCTCAAGTATGTTATCTAATGCATCCAATGATTCCTCTGTTACTCTCTCAAGTTGTGCTTCAAACAATAGTTTTCATCGCTCCTCTATACCAAGCACAGGTGATTCTGCTCGTTCTAGTTTGGATGTGTCTTCAAATGACTTCTATGATATTCCTCGCGAAAATCGTACATTAAAACAACTTTCAACAGACTCAGGCTTAGACCTGTATGACTCTCCTCAAAAACCAAAACCTGTGTCTCAGAGTTCATTTATAGATGATTATGATGTACCAAAAGGAGGAACATTGAAAGCCAATAAGTCTGGTAATAATATATCACGTCGAGGTAGTCTAGAACATGCTTTGGATGATATTTATGACGTGCCAAAAAATAATGCTCCTCGTGTGGTGCTTAGTACTAGTACAGGCAACCTATCTTTCAGTCGGGCTGTTAGTGATCCTGTAACCCCGTTAAATGTGTATGATGTTCCACCTCAAGTTACACGCGACTCGGTTATTTCTGCACGCTCTGATTCTTCCGAGGAAGGTCAGAGATTATCAACTTGTAGCACAGACTCTCGGTTATCGGATATACTAAATTATGACGAACTGTTGTTGGACTTGGACTCCGCTCTAGAAAGGTTGGTAAAAGTACAGCAAGATGTGTCCAAATCTATAAATAAACTTTTATCATACGTCAGCAGCACATGGCGCAAAAAAGAAAGTCTAGAAACCAAAATGTATGAAATCAAACTAGCCTGTTCAAATGTTAAGAAAACATTAAGTGAATTTGTTCAATTTGCAGAAGGCGCTCTAGGTAACTCTACCAAACTTTCTGATAAAAAATTAGTTAACAAGTTATACAAACAGTTAATTCCTCTTCAAAATAGCTTACACATGATATGTGCTGCCATGTCATGTTTAGAGGAAGATAAATGGCAGGTGTCTCTACTGTCTGAACCCTTGGATCCTAACAAAGCAGACAGTCTTGGTCAGATTACATCCATATCTAAAGATCTGACCATAGATGTTCGTAAACTTGCATCTTTTATTCAAGGCAACTCATCCTTATTATTTAAGAGAGCCTATGAAGTTGGCTTTAATAGATCAGATTCGAAAGGCTCACTTGATGAATCCGGAATTTATTCCAAGCCACCTATTGGTCCAAAAGGAGAGGCTGCATCTAAAACTTACGCAAAACCAAGAAACTTACAACAACGACCTTTACCTCCACCACCCCCACTAGATCGACCACTGCCACTTACTCCAGTAGAACAACGAATGAAGAGCAGGAGTATGAATTCACTAAATGCCAAGGATAAAGATCTCAATGACTACCAAAATCAAAATTTAGCAGAAGGTATCTATTCCAATGATACCCTGGAAGATAACCAAGAGTATGATTATGTTCAACTCGAGACTAATGATGCTGTAGCTCATAAAAAACAAAAGGCAGAAATAGACAAGAAAGACTCTTCTGAACCTCCTGAGCTACCACGGAAATCTAGCAGTTTGGATAGTTTAGAAGATGAATTGTATGAAACTTTGAAACTTTCACCAATGCCCCCTAAAGAAACTTCTGCCCCAACACTACCAGAGAAATCATCTAGTAAATCAGCATCCTCCATAAGTTTACCTAAATCAGAGCCAGATGTAGAAACTCAGTCCCATCCAGATACACCAGTAATTGCAAGTACGGAAGTCGTTCATGGTGAATATAAACCGGAGTCTGAAATCGTAACTCAGCCTCAGCCAAAAATTCCAGAAAAATCTGCTCCTCCTGCTACCAAGCCTAAACCAACTCCACCTGTTGCTCTTCCTAAACCAACTCCACCTGTTGCTCTTCCTAAACCAGAACTACCTTTTACGGATTCCACATTCACAAAAGATTTGGTTGGCGATATTGAGGAACAAAAGAAAGATCTTGCAGATGAAGTGATCAATAAAATTGTAACAACTGCAGATCTTCAGAAACATCCAACTGATGCTGAAAATGTTGTGTCCAAAGACAATGCACCTGAAAACATGGTTCCACCAGCATCCGCTGAGTTAAACAATAGCATGGTTGACTTATCTCAGTTAGATCTTTGTAATTTTATTGTTGATGATCTCAAAACCCCTGTCAATACTAACAAGGATCTTGACTTTATTTTACCAGAAATTACATTTGAAACCGAAAATAGTGTGAGCCTTGACACCAATGATAAACAAGTTTTAGTGTATTATGGTGAACAGATGGGAACCCATACAACCTTACTATCAAACGCTATTGATGCATTTTTAAACTGCATTGAAAACAGTGAACCCCCCAAAGTTTTTATATCAAACAGTAAATTTGTTGTGTTGTCAGCTCATAAACTAGTGTACATGGGAGATACTTTACATAAAAACCTTATTAATTCACAAGTTCGCAACAGAATTATGTTGTGTGCTAACAATTTGTGTGATGTGCTAAAACAATCAGTGATGGCCACTAAAACGGCTGCCTTACAATATCCATCTGTAGCAGCAGTACAAGAAATGGTGGACCGTATTATGGATGTGTCACATGCTGCTCACAATATGAAAGTTGTTATTTCACAATCTGCAGCATTATAGTTGCATTGTAAAATTGGATTGTAGATAAACATTTCTTTGTTTACCTTTTCTCTCTCTTGTGCTTTCAAAGAATAGAGAGAAATAGATTTGTGTGTATCTGGACAGAAATCGGACACAATCAGACTTTCCATCCAAAGTTTGGATAATAACTACATGTAAATGTTGTATTTAACTGTCCGTTTATACAATGTATATAAAAGCTCACAATATATCTATTTTGGATAGAATTCTAGATAGACATTTAATTAACAATTATCCTTCTTTTTAGAGAACATGTATATATTTATGTAATAAAAATGTCTATATTTAAAACAGCAATTGTTAATGCATACACACATTGGTTTTAATTTTTGTACTCAACTAAAGTGATATAATTTATTTCAGTCATGACAAATTATTAATCTGTAATGGTTATTATTATTCCATTTAATTCTTTAAACTCAGTCTACATTTTACTTCATGGTCTGATAAAATTTTGACTAAGGAGGTTTTCCATCCTGATTGAAATGTGGTCATATTTTGTGGGCTGGAGGCACATGTTTTATTGCCTATAGTAACCCAACCTTTTTGAGACTATAGGTTCCACAAATTTAAAATACACTTTACATGTGAAAAGAGAGAAGTGTATACACAATACTGTGCTGTATGGTAAATATTTCACACCAAAATGCATGCTGTTTGTTTTGTATTATAAACATTAATAACTCAAAAACATGACTTGTGAACACTGTTGTTCATCAAATTAAACTGTAACTACTTCATATAATTAATGTAAAAAAGATCAGAGACTCAAAAATGTAATAAATTTTATAATGTGGTATATTTTTTCTGTTATTTTCTTGGTTTTGTTATGTTTGATATAAAGATAGTATGTTATAATGAATTATAAAGATAGATTATTAAGTCAGTATTATATAAAATGTGCTAATTATATATCACTTATAGAACATACTAAACCTTGTTCTAAATTATGTTGTCTTCCAAACATTGAACAAGCAGAAACTTAGTAGAATGTTTCATTATTTTTCTGTTGTTGATTATTATATTCAAATTATATATTATAGATAGATGTTGTTCTGGTATGTAAAGTTGCTGATCATCATTGGCAATTTTTGAACAATATCTTATTTTTCATGCTTAAGTGTACTCAATTGATTATTTAACATTTAATCAAGAAACCAAATCAAAAAATGAAAGTTAGATCTTCCATCACAGATTCAGTTGGATAAAAAGAGGCCTATCAAAATATTTTATCACATTTTGCTTCTATTTTCTATTGACCATATTGTCTCCAATCTGATTAAAATACAACAGAACTATAGTTTGTTCCGGTTTTTTTATACTTTCGATGGCCTGCACTATATGAAGATCTGACCCTATGATGTCAGATAATGGTTAATCAATCAGCGTTGACGTTTCCAGTGGTTTACCCACAGTTCCGTGCATCAAAAGGTCAAGAACACGCTGTAACAGTTCGTCAATAAAAACAAAACCAAATAGGATCTGTGTTTTAATCAGATTGTATGGTCTGCAGAGGATGCCAACTATTGGCTTTTTGTAATTAAATAAAAACACCATAAATGATGATCAGAGACTTAAAATGCATTCTCTATTATTTAGCTCATTCTAGCCACCTTGAACTTCAGTGAAATTATTGGAAACAAGTCGATACAAAGATAAAATAAGTTTTTAACATACACTAATAGGCTTCTACATTGTAAATTCCTTAGAAGTTGTCAGATGTTTCATAAATTTTGCTCTGTAAATTGCTTGGTATAATTATTGGTCATGAATATTATTCACAATATTATGCATATATTTACATTGCCATTTTTATAAAGGAAATTCTTCATTGTTAAAAAAAAACAACAGCAATGTACCAAATTTCGTGTGTATATGGATCTTTTATGGTTTTATCAATTTTAAAATCCATATTAGGTTCTTTTACTAACATTATTTCGTTACCAATGAGGAATGACTATCAGTGTTTTCAAATCATGTGCCTTTTTGTGTATTATACTAAGCTTCAAGTGTCCAATTAACATAATTTTGTATATTGGTTTCATATAAAATTGACTAATATTGATCTCAGTCTAGTAGGAGTATTGATGATAATTATATTTTTTCATGTAAGAAAATACAATACTTCATTATCGTATATTTCATACATAATAAAATACTCATCACTTTCTCCATTTCACTAATGTCAAGTGTAATTTTCTCATTATAATACCATCTTAAAGATAGACTAATCTTAGAGTCAAAATTTACTTACATTTATGCAAGATCACATTTTAAATATCTACATAAAATCGTTTTTGAAAAGACATCTTTTTAAAAAATATGCAAATTATTACAACTTAATGTAGTACCACCAAATACAATTTATAAGATATTTTTGTACTATTTTCAATCATACAGTCTTCCACATAACTTACAGCATTAATATTTAACATGGTGTAGATTAATATTTCAGTATGGAAATGTACGTAGATGTAATTGTAATGGGTTGTGTAATTTTAAAGTAATTACAAAAATACTAATTTATTATATTGCTTATGAAATACTTTACAAAGAAATCAATGGATAAAGTAGTTAAAAAGAAACAATGCAATCTGTTACAATGAAATTGATTAATTAATATAGCCTATCTGTATAAAATAACTATATAAAGTAGTTGTGTATATTCCATGTTATTATTCCATATTAAATCAAAGTAATTGTCCATGTGAATTATTTAGACTGTACATGTGCCTTGCTTATTAATATTAATATAAGTTATGTGATGTATTGATAATTTAACAAAAGCTTTTCTTCTGTGGACAGATACAGTAGAATGAGAAATAAAGAATATAGGAGTCAGTCTATTATTGAAAAAAAGGACTTTCTTTTGTTATCATTCCATTGGAACCCCATGTATGGTATAGATGTTAAAACACAACTACCCCATGAAGAATATATTGAATTCCAAGGAATTTCATTAATTAATGTTAGAGAATCATGTCCCTCCATCAATTTGCAATATGGTGTGGATGCTCTACAACCTAACATTTTATGGCACTGGTGCACTAACCAGGAGGTCCCACCCCAATCAAAGTGTAAATTGTCAGAGAAAGTTGCATAGGATATTCCAGTCTGATTTCCAATTTTCAGTGGTGCAGACAGAGGGTCTGGCAAGAATATGCATCTAGTCATTTGGATGGGATGGATACCAAGGCGCCATAGCAGGATGCACATAAGAAAACCTGCCAGTTGGAAATCAAAAAATAGGCCACAGCTCCAATGCCCCGGCAAAATTTATATTACAGCTCACAAAAAAAGTTTTAAAAAGCATGACATTAAACCCTATTGCATGGTTCATTTCCCCCTATCTCGGAAACTGACATTCAATTCATTTGGATTACTATCATTTTAATAAATAACTTTAAAAGTTGCTTTTGTGATGCAATAAACTCTTTTATTATAAACTCGCTCAAAAAAAAGAACATCGTGACATGGTCTTCAGATTGTAACTTGAAATTTAATGGTTTGAGATTTTGTTCCTGTGGCTGCTCACACGGCTCAGCTAGGATTATCTTGTCTGTAATCAGATACAGTCAACGGAAATTAAAACAAGCAACATGGAGCGATTGTTGACGTGTGTCGAGGTTTATTGCAATCCTTGCTAAAAACATGGTAGTCATTTTCTTGAAAGCTTTGTTCTTTAAAATGTGCACATGCCTCCAATCCAGATAAATTGGAAAAGGGGCACACGTGCAGCAATGTCATATATTTTAACAAATGTGTTGAGTTATTATATGTTACATATTATCAAAGGGTGATGTCAGTATAAACATTGGGGTTATCATTCCAAGATGCTATCTTTACTTGCCATTTGGCGCCTGTTCATTTACATGTACGTGTATATTATAGGAAACCCCAGCAGGCAGGTTCTTATCAACATCACTCTTGCACCTGTGTATGTAAAGATTTGGCTTTAAATGAAAAACTTAGTATCTGAAAAACGTTACTAAAGAATTTCAATCTGTAATGGAGGTTCGCGAAACTATATTCTCTTCTTGACAAACCCGGAAGGCGATCACATAAATTACATTTTCAGAATCGAACCTTACATCCGGTCACCAATTTCAGTAACCGTGCATCAACAAATCGGCAATGGGATCTGGAGAAATAACCATCGAAATATCACCATTATGCGACCTCGGAATTTTGTCACAATAGACGATGACGACTATGATCCCCCCCCCCCCCCAATGATTATGTCTCACAAATTTGTCTGTGAACGATAAACAAATGCATGGGATGTTAAAACTCAAAAATATTAGATTAACCTATAAAGATTGCATTTGGAGTGGGCGGTATGCCCATTTATCTGATCCTATTGTATATCGACTTATTCCATCACCAGTGACATACTATTTCCGTCTGTTCTTCAGTGTCCACTGTAATTAATAATGGATGGGATATTACGAACATGTATCTGTTTAAAGACAGGCTATAAATTCGTGACAGTGTAATTGATTTAAACAAGACACGAAATACGTGCAATTTTAAACTGTCGATATGATGGAAAACTGACCTCAAAGGATGATCTATGTGCATCTTTTTATCCACAAGTATTAAAAATAAAAGTTAACCAAGTCCTTACGAACTATTTATTAAAATATGTTAATAAGAAGGTCAAATAGCCCCTTGCCAGTGTGTTTTAGATGGTTTGGGGATGAGAAAGTCCAAGCGATATTTCGAACGGCGTACAAGATGAGTGCCCATTTGTACGCAGTTCTAGAATTCGCACTTGAAATGTTCTTTTGGATTTAGGAATAATAAGTTTTGTCTGTTCTACTATTTTTATGTTCAAGGTTATATTATGAAGTTCGGCTCTGCACGTTTAGAGCTGCACTACAAAGACTATTATTATTGCTCGGAGAGTTTGTGTCTATTAAAATCCCATCGTAACAACGCAAAAACTTACTTATCTCTTTATTTAGCATCCGCTTCCACCCAAGTGATATCGCAGATAATCTATGACACAAAAGATCATTTATTGTTCTACGTGAACATCCATAATAAATTATAGGTGACATCGCGTGTTTCATATAAAATAAATCTATTCTTCCACCTTCGTGGTTCTCCAAGTGGATAAAGGAAACAGTAGTTTATAGATAAAAATATAAGCTCGTTATCCATGAGAACAAACCAGTTGGACACTAGGTAAATAAATATACTTAGATAAAACAGCATGTCTTTTGTTCTCATGACGACAGACACAATCTTGTAAATCCAGCTCCTGACACCAATTTTTGAAGCAAGGAGAATTAAATATGCTGTCTCACTGTCTGGTTTTATTCTTAAAAAAAACAATGCTTCTTTCAAGGGAATACAAGTAACACGTATGTACAGCCCAATTAGCTTCCGTCAAAAGTTGATGAATACATTGAATAATAACTGTTTAATTTAATATATTACTGGGCATCGTTTTATGGCTCATAAAACAACAAATCTATTATACAAACTGCATTTATATAAAGGTCTTCTGAAGCTATCTGTCCCTCTAAGCTGTCTCGGAAAATTGGGGTAATTTTTGATTCTCACCTGTCAATGGAGAGTCATGTAAATCATGTGTGTAAATTAGGATACTTTAATTTTCGAAATTTTGGAAAACTGAAACCGAATGTGTCTGCAGATTGTGTGAAAACTCTTGTTAATGCATTAGTAAATTCTCGCATTGATAACATGAACTCTTTATTATATGGTATCCCTGCTAAATATATATATAAACTACAAAAAATACACAATCTCTGAAATGAAACCAATATAAGATATGGATTTGTTATTTTGGTAACAAATTTAATGAAAAGGATACAAACATTTGACAAACAGGTATACACTTTCGAAAATAACTGATGATTGATGCTAGTGCAAAAAGAGAATTATAGTGGGATTCAATTAACCAACCCATCCAACTGACACATTGTTTTGAAAGATTCTTGTTACGAAATATAATTCAAATGTTAACAAAAAAGTCATAAGTCAAAATCACCGCTTTTGTGTGTATATTTTAAGAGTCCCCGTGTTTTATTGTTTCGAGGCAAACAGGGAGAGAAATTAGTTACATACTCAAAAAGGATAGTTATGTTATGTTATTGGTATTTTAAATGTAAACCAATTCTTCAGCCCTGTTCAGTGAATTTCCCCATCCTCCCCAACTTAATTTATTTCTAGCATTTCTGGTGTCCTTTTTATAAAGGGACAATAACACTCTTGCTGGCTTGACAGGTCAAAAAATTAGCTTATTCTAACTACTAGATGTTTAAGTGTCCTATCTGTTGTGTAAATTATCTATTACATCCTATTTTACTTGTCCAGAGGGTTCGAAAATATTTTTAAATCTAAGTTACATTTGAAAAGGTTTACGTAAAGCTTTTCAAACCATGTAGTTGATTTTTTCCATTTTTTTTAAATTCGGTGTGTTAAGTTGAAATTTGTATCATCAATTAATTGGAATATTTTTTAAAAAAAAAGTACAATTTGTTGACCAGAATAATGATTGGGAGATATTATTCAGTTTCAACAAGAGTGTTATTGGCATTTAAATATGAACCAAAATTTCTTTAAATATTGATAAATATCTGTTGAAATATTACCATGGCTTGGAACAGTTTCAGTTTTTCATACATGATAAGGAGATAAGAAAAGTTCGATTGCTAAGACTGAAATAGCCTAAAGTATTTTAGTGAGTTTCTGAGGACATTGACGTCAATGGACAACATTCAGTACCGGTGACGCGGTTTGACTAGGTTCCAAGTTAGCTCAGTTAATTATGTTTCTTAGTAACCAAAAAAGGGCGACCCTAACGTCTCAGTTAATCCTTCATAGTATTTTTAATCCTTTGCAAACTACAATATTGTGAAAGTGTATTCTGGTAAAAAAGGAATATCAGACTAGAAATGGATCAGTTCCGTTATAGAATATGGCAATTAAACTTTTGATACTTAACAAAATGAAATAGTAGTCAACTATACAAGGACGTAATATAAATATCAGGCATACAAAATTGATTATCTCAGAAACAAAACCCTTAAAACGTTGGTTGAATTGATACAATGGATAATTTTATCTCTTAGGAACAAAGTCTCCTGCATAAACAATTCTATGGATTGGAAGTGGTTTGGTTAACAAATTTATCGGACCGTAAATTTCATGTAGCTGGTATTAATTAAGTTCTCAAACTTCATCTTGAAAATTGTCACAAAACATGCAATGTGATGTTTTGGATGACTCTGGTTATGGGGGTCGGGGGATAGTGGTAGACGAACATGAGTAATTGATCATAATAACTATAGTCATCGACGGATTTAACTTTGCAGACTGAATCCTGGGATCTCGAGATCTACCTCTTTGTTACATGCACCAGAGTCTTAAACAATTGTGTTTAAAACTTACTTTCATGTCCCTCTAGACTACACAAATCCACAAGCCATGCTTTTCTCGGCATGGATTGAGATTCTATTTGGGGAGATGATGTAATAAGGGAAAAGTACTCGTTGATTGGCTAAAGCTCGGCTTACAAGCCGAAATGGCGGACACACTTTACAAAAATACGCCCTGGGAGCAATAAATCCGGCTTAACGGACACAGTTGTTTTTGTGCGCAATACATGCCGGATTCTATTTCAACCCTTTCTCTAAAAATGACTAAAGTATACCAGTACGTATTCACGCACGTATTTACAGATACGCATAATTGTCAACCCATATCATTACAGTTTGTATTGGGATAAGTAATTCTGTGAAAAATAGTGAACACTGGACCACTAAAAAGGTTACCGAACAGTTTTTCTTTGTGGTAGTGCTTTCTACACTTGCATAGCGATGTTTCTTGTAATGACGTATTACGCAAGTCGCCATGACCCCGGCCAGTTGAAATTTCGCGTAGCAGTTGGGTTTCATCAAATCATATAACTATGCGGTAAGGCTTCACCTTTATTTCAATGGGAATTTATTTGTTATATGTTAAGCTATGTGCAGTACTGTTTTGGGTCAGTTTATGTGTAAATTAAGTAATAATAATAATAATGTATATTTGTAATGCGCTTAATAATCCATCCATAAGTAATCTTTTTGAAGTCATTTGAATTTGTGAAAAGGAACTCTGTAGGATGAGCCACTACTGCGACTGGAGTAAGGCGGAAGACATCAGTAGTGGAACTATTTCTAGGGACGGGCATACGCCTTGCAGTGTGCCATGGGGGAAATTTTGCCCGGAAAGCGGGGCTACGGCCAACTCAAATTTCGAATTCCAACTGCCAAGGGATCTGGAACAATGTGTACACATGACCTCGGTTCTTCGTCCCACCGAACGACTAGACAACTGCCTTTGTCAGGCCCTCCGTCCTGCACCACGCCGGCAAACCCTGATGCACTTTCTCGACTATCACCTGGAGCGAACCCGCGACCTCAAGGCTACACAGCCAGCATCTTACTCACTTAGCCACCATGGCTCCCAGTCACCGATAGTCAACAGGTCAATGGTTGAATATATACAAAGGAACATACATTAAATACGTGAACTCAACACAGAAGTGGTATCATGTGTTCTAGAAAGAGTGAACACATCCCACCCCGTGTACGACGCCCGTATCTATATAGATACACAATAATAATATGAAGAGCTTAATAAAATAAGCGAAAGTGCTTGTAATCGACAAATAATGTAGGTCTTTTTTTTCAAAAACTTTTATATTTTTGAGTATTTAATACCTAAGGGTAGTTGTCTTTAACTTTTCATATCGATAATGATATATTAGGTGAAACTTTTGGTGACTTGTTGAGTCTTAAAGCCCCAATACCACTCTTGTTGTAACTGAATAATATGTCCCAATCTTTATTTTGGTCAACAACTTGTACTATTTTACAATATTCAAATTAATAGATGATATAAATTTCATCTTAAAGGGGCTAAATCGCTAACATTTGGGACCTAAGAATTGTCAAAAGTGGGTCGCAACGCATATAATACTGTAATATGAATGTATATAAACTGATTTACATTCAATGGTTTCCGCTTTTCCCCAATTTCAAATCAGTTACGTTCGACGAAATGAGCCATGCAGACTCAATCTTGTGCAAATTTCTATAGTGTCTGGTTATTCCAGTCAACATACGCCGTATGGTATGTTGCAATATGTCTAGCCTCGCTCCTTACGTCTCTTATTAAAACTGGGGCTGAAGCATTCTATGGTACACGACTCGTGTACCAATGTTAAAAAAAATTATTTTATCTTAAACATCGGATATCAGGAGCTTATCTTTATCCGGTAAGTTTACATCATCAATGTTGATTTAAAATGGCTAAAAATTCGTGTTTTCGATGTTAAAGTTTTTAGAGGATTTTTAGTTACGGACTTAGGTCCTTTAACACCCCTTATTTTAAAAAATTGGAAAAATTCAACTATATGCCGTAACATGGTTTGAAAAGCTTTACGTAAACACTTTCAAATGCAACTTGGATTTAAAACATATTTTCGAACACTCTGGACAAGTAAGATAGGTTGTAATGGATAATTTACACAACAGGTAGGCCACTTAAACATCTAGTAGTTAAAATAGGGCTAATTTGTTTTTCGGGGCCATGTCAAGCCAGCAAGAGTGTTATTGTCCCTTTAAGGCAACAATGCATGATTCGAAAATGAATACTTTTCTCTTGATGTTCGGTGGGTTGCTGAAAATTACCTGAATATCCGACCTAAATACCAAACCACAAATCTAGTAACACACGCTAGTTCTTGTCAATATTCCATCATGTACAATAGGTTAATCTACAATGTAACAGTTGTTGGCCCTGTTTATTCAATATAAAAATCTACAATTAGAAACATAGATGTGCGATACATCACGCTAAATTACAGGTAACAACAGTAGGTAATGGTCTTGGTAGGTGGTGGTTTTAACATGAAATAAATATGGTAAAAACATTGGTAAATATGTCAGTCAACAAAGTGAAGAATGAAAAATGATTTGTTACCATTTATCGACTTATAATCAGTTTGATTTACGTCACCAGACCATTTGATCTGTTGACCTACATGACCTATAGGTACTGTGAACTATTGTGAACAAAATTAGGTAAGTTAAAGATAGGTTAATCCGAAATTAAAAGGGGGCAAATGAAAAATAAATACGATTTCATATGTGATATAATTGAGTAATTTTTCATAGGGATTAATAGTATTTTGTATTTTCTCGAACGATGCGTTTTTGTACATCGACGAAACCAAAATTTTATTAATGATGGGGTCTGTCCACAAACTTGATTTACCAGACGCTAAGAATCCTGTTTCGAGAACAGAAGCATTGTATTGTGCTACATCCAACTACGTCTAGTCTTTGTTACGCATAATAGTACTATATTACTAATAAAGGAAAAGAAATACTCCAGTGGTTACTTCACATACTTGTTCTGGTACGCGTACTTCTGATATGAAGAAGAGGCGATGGTGCCGTCTTTGAAAATACGAGGTAACCGGGGAAGATTCCATTGAATAAAACATAAAAAGTTCTAGTCAGACAAATATATGGCAATTGCAATGAAAGGGGGTGGTGTAGCTTTTTTATCGTGTAATGGTGGGTCTAAATCATGAACGATATCACTTACACAAAAGAAACATGGGCAAGTATGTTATCCCTGGGGAGTCCTTATCAAACTGTGTTCGTGAAGTGATATTGATGTCCGGACATATTCCTGAGAGTTATCGTGATTCATTCAGATATTTGCATCCCGGTCCCTTAAAGATAGGTGTAGTTTCGTGAATAAAATGGTTAATTGCAAACCGTTATTTCAATCCTCTGCAATTATCTGCAATTTTCTGCGATATTTTTTCGAAGAAATGCAAGCTCTTATGATTTCAGGGGTATACAACGCTGTGTAGGTGCTTGGATTAAAAAGGGTACTGACTGGAAATACATTGTATTATAGTCGCGATTATCTAAAATGATGCACGTAACCCAATTTAGCAAATCTAGTGATTATTTCCGAACGATTTAATAATATTTTAAAAAACCTTATCACAACAATAATGCGTTTGATTTACCTACTGTTATATATTGTGGAATATATATAATATAGATTAAGATGAAGAAATCGGACAAGGCGTGCCTGTAATTATTACATGTATTTACAAATTGTCCGTAGATTAGAGAGTATGGATGAGATATTTATAGTGGCCATGTCTTTAACTTGTCAAATAGTATATATTTAGATAGATTTTCTGAGGTGTAGTGATATATGGGAAGATAACTAAATGTAAATATCATACTTTGAATATTTTACATTTCAGTGAAATTTTAATGAGCATGTGCATGCATGTTCACATAGATTTACGTGACAAAAATGTGGGTTTGTTAACAGTAATTTACATTTTTTTTAAATTCAGCACGCATGCTATAAGACGATTACAAAGGTGAACCAAAAAAAAAAAAAAAAAAAAAAATGTTGAAGGTGAACATCCGAAACAGATCAGAAGTATTTCGACTGTGTATTCTTTATATGGTAATAACTTGGACGTACATAGCATGTGTCGTGATTTCAGAAAATTATATATGGAGTGATTTCCCTTAATAAGTAGAACACACCAACTTACAACCAAATCTACAGTTATTGTCACAGCAGTATAAGATGTTGGTTTTCATATGCATAAAAATATTATAAAAAATATAAAAGGACAAAGTTAGAGCATTTCATATGAGATAATATATGTCAATTTTTTAAAAAATCAAAACTGATTTTAATGCGTTTCTCCTTGGATACTATCATATGAATTTTGCGGAAATTCAGAGAGTTTAAAGGAGCTAAATCGCTAACATTTGGGACCTAGAAATTGACAAAGTGGGTCGCAACGCATATAATACTGTAATATGAATGTATATAAACTGATTTACATTCAATGGTTTCCGTTTTTACTCTAATTTCAAATCAGTTATGTTCGGCGAAATACGCCAGCACTCTCAATCGAATGCAAATTTCCAACGTCTGGTTATTCCAGTCTGCATTTCCCGTTAGCGCATTATGGAACACGATTCGTGTAGCATATTAATGGTAAAATGTTTATTTTGTCTTATATATTGGTTATCAGAAGCCAACTTTTTCCGGTAATGTTGATTTAATTTGACAAATAAATCGTGTTTTCAATGTTGAAGATTTTGGATCATATTGGGTTAGAGACTTAGCTACTGAAAGCTTGCTTTTAGCGTGATAATTATGTCTTCCCGATTTCTAGAAATCTGTTCTTTCAGTTGAGAATATTTTTACCATAAAAATAATAATATTCTTAAAACAGTCAGTGCAACGTAAAATGTATTTTGTAGGAGGTTGTGTACTGTTGGGGTATCTGTATATAACATCTATATGACTACTTGTTGATAGAAGTAGCGTGTTGAAAATCTAATCATTATGACACGGTTATATCATAAAGTAGATATAGCGCGTTATTTATAGCACCTTAACTATATAATTATACTATCTTAGTTTTACCTATACAGGAATCTATATTACTATAAACCTTGTTCCTTAAATAACTTGTCAGTGAGCCAATAATTACCCAAAACAAACAGTCAAAGAAAAAAACACAGACGGCGATGTACTGCTTATATCGTGTGAAATATACTGATAATTACTAACGTCAGCAAAAATATGCGCACATCCAAAATAAGCAGACGATCAACTTGCTAAGAATGTTTAAAATGCATCACCATTCATTTTGTTTACATCCTCCATCTTTTTTATATACATTTTTTTCCTCGGGATTTTTTTTTTCTGCAAGGGAGATTTTTCTTCTTTTTTTTTCGGTTTTAAAGTAGACTGTCGGTTGGATACTTGCCCATTTTGAGTATACGTGTGTTACATGCGTCCAGTTTCCAGTTACCAACAACAAAGTTAGAATGTGGTTGTAATGTCGAGATGATCTCTGGTTTAGAAACTGATATGATTATACCCATCCGCTAATTAATTTACACATACAGATGTTATACCATTCAAAAAAACTTATACGACACATTATTTACACCAAATAAGGGCTGGACAGTCTTCTTGAAAACGGTCGAATCTAGAATGCTCTCAACAAATAATGTGTAAAACATCTAATCTATCAGTATTTAAATGGGCGTACGAACCGGGGGTGGGGTGGGTCTGACTTTTCTGAGAGACGGGCCAAGTGAGAAAGAATAATTGGCAATATATAGTGTCTGAAATCTAATAAAATACTAACTATTTTACTTTTCTTGTAATTGCGTACCGCGAACAGACTGAGATTAGATATCAAACATAACTTAATCCCAATTTTCAACTTCACCATACTGTTGACTTAGTTGAAATCAGCTAAGATGATCCGTTCCTTCCAAAAATAAAGTAGAAGGCGAATTTAAAAAATAGTATGCCACCGCCTCGATTTTTGGCTATATATTGTCAGCCGATATTTTTTTTAACAAAGTACGAAAATAGAATCCAGTACGAAAATAGAAATTGATTTAAATTAATGGCCATAGCTTCCGTCAAGTTTTAGAGCAATGTTATTTGGCAAGATTAATTCTGATTGGGCATGGTCTTATTCTGTATTTGACTTCCATTCATTAATAAAAAAACCACTGGACTTAACGGTGCGAAACAACCGAACAGTTAACGACGTGTCTGCTGGAATAATTACGGTGCCAAGGCCAATTTATTCCCTTGTGATAAATCAAAAAACTTTCACGATTATTATACTCCAATACTCGACACCTGAAAAATGCTTGATTGAAATAACGTTTATTTATAGTGTCCATGTCGAAGATAAGATGGTAAAAAGCAGTCGTTGGTGATTCTCTAATCTGACAAATGTATATTCCTAAAAAAAAAGGGAGAACAAATAACTGTGATACATAGAGCTAAAAATACTTAAGTTTGATTTTCTCAGGTATTGGTGGGCAAGGTTATAAGCTAAATGATTTGATTTATACGTCATTAGTATCTGACAACTATATGATGGTTAAGGTAGGTGTAAATGAACGCTTAGAAGATGTTTCTACTCTGATAAATGTGATTTATTGATGGTCTTCCATTATGAAATAGTAAATTCCCATATAATTTAAGGAATTTACGCACCCTAATAAATCTTAAACTCAATCTCGTGTCTCTTATCAGGTATTGTATGGAACTGAAACATAATGTGGATCTGTGAACATACTACAAAAATAGAACTGAAGTTAAAAAAAAATACAAATAAAGAACGAAATCAAGTACGAAAATATAATTAAAGTACGGAAATATAATTAAAGTAATTAAAGTACGAAAATATAATTAAAGTATGAAATTATAAAATAAAATATGAAAATAGAAAAGAAGTACGAAAATAGAACATATAATGGATACAAGCATGTAATAAATGAAAATTGAAATGAAGTACGAAACTAGATAGAAGTACGAATAAGATGTAGAAAAAATAGCACTGAAGTGAGGTTTGGCCCTGAAACAGAGGCAATGAAGTGTAAGACACGGTGCTAACCTCAGTCGACCGTTGGAAAGATCTATTTTTTGTACGTGTTTTATTGAAAGGTGTATTATTTGATAAAATCATTAAAATGCTTGTGTTCGTGACTGTTAAATGTGGCCACCATATCATTATATTTAGAGGGTGTGAGAACGATTTCAGTTTCATTGACATTTTCTTTTGTCATGAAAATATCAAATGAGATTGTTTATACTCGCATTTATATATATAAAATTGTAACAAGGATTTATCCTATTTCAAAATACCATCGGTGTGGTTTAGAACGAACCAAAATTGTTCCAGGGTTGAAATGTTTCTGGGACGAAACAATTTTTTATTTTTATTTCAGTATAGGCAAAAATTACCATTGACTGAAGTTCTTTTTTTAATTCTTATTTATTTTGTCGGTTCCCCATGGATAATAATAATAATAATAACTTTATTAGAGACCCAGTTGCACAAGGCAATCTTCCCTGGGATCTGTCTACATACATAAAATAATAATGTGAGAAAATGAAAATAAGAACTATCAATCATTTCGGATCAAACTATCAAAAAGTCACTTTTATGATGAGTACATTTTATTTTTATGGTTGCCGTGTTCTGTTTTTTGGAGGGTTGCCTTTCTGTGAATTCTAAGAGTTGGAAAGTAATATGACGTCATTATATACGAAATATAATATTTTAATATGTTACCTGCCTCGGGTGATGTACACGTCTGTATAATATAGTGACTACCTGTACATACGTCTACGTAAGCAATATTATTATTTTGTTTCTATAAATAAATATGACGGATTTATGTAGATATTTTACATAATAATATTTTAAAATATTTACCACGAATGTTCGTACCATGGCACACACTTCATGCTTAAAGTCGTAGGGGTCGAAGAGGATGCGTGGGGTGGGGTGTTGTGTGGCGCTGTTGTCATTAATCATACAACGTATACTGCAATATAATAGGGAAAAAAGTTCAACTTCAAAAAAAATATTAATTAATGACAATTTGATAGTGAATCAAAAGTTTAAATAGCAATTTTCTCAAAATCAGGCATTTTGACTTATCACAAGTGTGTTCTAACCCCTCGATATATATATGTCACTAATTTATGTATTTTATTCAAATTCCTACATGTCAGCATTATACTAGTAGTTTTAGACCTACATCGGAGTGCATATAAAATCTTTTATGAAAAGACCTGATTTCGGGTATTCAATAAGTATTTGATATTTTCCGTGTTATTCTTCTGAACATATGTATTTTTATAAAAAGAAATATTAAGTGCCAGTTTATAGAATTCTGTGAACAGTGCTTTAACACGAAATGCTTTGAACTTCATTTCCTTGGAGTAATATTAATATTCCCCTCTGTGATCATACATCCATTAATTTTTGTACCACACGGTGGATTAAAGACAGTCAAAATATGACATTTGATCTTTAGGCTGATAAAATGATATGTTTTATAAACTTGTAAAAAGTCGAAAAAACATCTGTTTAACACAGAATTGGGAGGAATATACAGAAATATTGAAAAGAGTTCAGACCATTTCCTTATACCACAGCTGATATGACATCACTGCATTAGTTTTTGAACCAGACGTCCTTTGTAGCCAATATGGAGCCATACCTCCAAATACCATCAAACACCTTTCTTGTTATGTTTGCTAGCGTTCCTGGGTGTGTTTTGTAAGAGATGGACTGAAAGATAATGTTATGTTCAGTGAGTTCCTAGTATTAGCATTGCATACACTATCTTGTGCTGTCCAGCTTACATAAATAATCCAGTAAATAGACAATATTGTTCAATGGGACAAATATATTGTAACCGGCTAAAATCTGCACAGCAATGGGATAGAACCGACTTTATTAGGTTCGAATCGTTTTTGAAGTGCCCGTTAAAGGACCTAAGACAAAATCCTCCAAAATCTTCGATATTGAAAACACGAATTATTGGTCAATTTAAATCAACATTGATGATGTAAACTTAATTACCTGGAAAAGATGAGCTTCTGATATCCGATTTTTAAGATAAAATGATTGTTTAACATTGGTACACGAATCGTGTACCATAATGCGCTTCAGTCCCAGTTGTAATAAGAGACTCGGGGGACGAGGCTATACACATTGCACCAAATCAAACGACATACGTAGACTGGAATAACCAGACGCTAGAAATTTACACTTGATTGAGGCTGCATGGCTTTTTTCGCCGAACATAACTGATTTGAAATAGGAGTAAAAACGGAAACCATTGAATGTAAATCAGGTTATATACATTTATATTACAGCATTATATGCGTTGCGACCCACTTTTGTCAATTTCTAGGTCCCAAATGTTCGCGATTGAGCGCCTTTAACTTTTTTAAGAATCGGAATCCACATTGGCTCGTGAAGAAGCCATTGTCTTATATACCCACCGGTATTGGCCGAGAGTGTTAACCTGGCTTTTCAGCGTTGTTCCCCCTTTTCTAGAGAAAAGCGTAGAATATTTGGAACAAGTTACTCCTCCACAGTGGCGGTCCAGGTGGTGGGTGGTTTGGGGTAGTAATGCATCTCAAACCATGTGTAATTTACCTAAACCAACTTTCAGCAAACATTTTGCACAATCCTTTGTTGTTGAAAATAGTATCTTAGTAAAAAAAAATATATTTAAGTTTATTCTCCAACTTTTCATTTATACTTTTGATTAGAAAAAGATTTGACATCACTTGTACCATGTGCCCAAAGGCTTATTTATTAAATCTGGAATTTCATTTATTTGGAGATATTTTATCACACATTTAATAATACCTTAGGCTTATTTGTTCATAACTGAAATATTTTGAAAACGTTCGCACTAAATTAACTTGAAATTTGAATATTCATTGTGCACGGGTTAACTAGTAATTTGACATTTATAAATGATGTTAAATGAGAGTAAAAGATATATCCATGAACGATTATGATTGATGGATATTTTGAATAGAATATAGATAATATATATATAAATTATATATTTATATAGCTGAGGGTTGGTATGTTTAATGTATATAATGCTTTAATCTGTTTGCAACAAAGTGTATTGTGACATTTTCTGTATTTGAATATGTAACTATCCTTCGCTGTTAAACAAATAACGCCTTGTACCATTAAAGATATTTTATCCGTTTATGGTTATCTATAAGGTGTGTAAACCTGGTTTGTACACCAATAGAATTGAATTTGTATAGCAAAAATATACAAAGCGATGAATGCGCTCACAATACAGTTTTGCCTTGACAACAGCCTATCCGAAAGGAAAATCGGGAGGTTGGGCAAATTTGATAATCCCATTGTTCCTAACCAAATTTGAAAAAAAAACCATCTGTTAACATCTTATCGCCAAATTTTAAAACTGCAGCTTACATCGCGTTCACAAGCCAATTGTTGACGGGCGGACCGAAAGACAATATGTTGCTGAAATGTCGGCGTTTTATAATTTTAAAAAAAACCGCAATAGTTTAGAAGATACCAGCACTTGATTACACTTCTCATTTGAGAAATTCGTATAGCTAACACAGTTCAAATGTAATTTTGTGTATTTCTATCGCTGGGTTGTTGGCTTCGACTTCTTAACTATCCCAGTTAGCTCCATCATAATAAGTAATAACAGTTGTTCTTACTCTGACTGGAATACGCCATATCTCTTCTCATATGACGAGTTCGAATAGGTAAAACATTGTAGCTGTGCTGTAGTCTATCACATGGTACATTAGTATGAGCAGGGGCGGACTGGGCCCCCGAAGAGGGCCCTGTGCAGGGTAACTGAAGGGGCCCTTTAAAGACAAACACCGCGAACAACCGCGGAGGGCGAAGCCCGACGTTCCGAGCGCCGAAGGCGCGATTTTTTTGAGGGGGGCTCTCCTCCCAGAATTTTTTTGAAATTCGCCAGCCGGAAACCCGTTTTCCAAGCATCTGGGGATCTATTTTGGAAAAAGTAAAACTCCATTTTGGCGAGGAATTTTTCTGGGATAGTAACGTTTTCCAAGCATATGGGGATCAATTCTGGAAAAAGTAAATCTGCCGAATTTCAAAAGCAAATACTTAAAGTATTACATGGGGATGCAGCTATATAAAGAAGGCTCTAGGAAGCGAAGGGCCGTATAGTCACAGTACGACAGTGGTCATAGAAACTTTACTTTTAACACTTGTCATTAAAATTGTCAAATTTGGTACAGGTAACAAAATAATGATCCCGGGCCGGCCATGACATGATGACTACAAATCATGACAGGTGCAGGTGGGCCCTCTGACTACACTTTGCACTATACTTGGACCCAGAGCCTTATATAAGGCTCTGCTTGGACCCCTTCAGCTGATGGGCCCTCTAAATCAGCTAAACTTCAGCATTCTTGTCTTGACCTACTAATTAATTTATTAGACTTCCCTGTATTTTTGGGTACTTTGGCCACCTGGCAAGTAGGGGCCCCTTCGACCCAGTCCAGGCCTGCATATACATGTATATATATTGTAGGGGCCTTTTCCTTCATAATAGAGGGCAGGCCCGAATAGAGGCCATCTTACCGATGCCAAGTGGGTCCCTACTCTTGACTGTGGGCCCCCAATTTTGACAAAAATAAATCACTATTTTTACTGAATTTTGATGAATTTTTGAGTTTTTAAGCCAAAATTGGGCCCCTCTGGAGGAAAACAGGGCCCCTTAGCCACATGTAGACTACTGAAATGTAGAATATGGCACAGCTTATGTCAAATATGGGACCCAAGTGGAGGGAAATTGTAGGGACAAAGCTAGCTGACATGGGGATGGGGGCCCCCAAGTTTAGGCAACTGGGGCCCTAAAGCCTTGTCACAGAAATCATAGGGGTTGCACCCCCCCCCCTTGACACTCTTTTAAACCCTTTATGTTCACTTTTACATTAACATATTTTTTCATCTTGTTTTATTTATTTTTTTTGGAAGTGGGGGCCCGCCTGTGCATGCACAGGCGCACAGGCGGGCCAGTCCGCCCCTGAGTATGAGTATGACATTTCTTCTGAATTCTGGAATTCTCTGATTTTTATTAACCATTGCAAACTAATTACCAGAGCCAACAGGAAAAGAAAGTAAGAAATGTCACATTACATCTTCAGCCATCTTGTCGCTATTGAATATTATAATACTCTCAGATGTGTAAATCAACTTTTTGTAATTCCTGCATCAGAAATAGCATAAAAATGAAGGAAAGGAAAGCTGAAAAAGAATAATCTTAACACTGCAGCATTCTTTTGAAATGAAGGACAAATTATTTATGACTGCTAAAACTCCCTAAAACCCAAAAAGGCAGTATTTCGTTTCGTTTTGGGTAAAGAATTTATTATTTACGTCTGGTTAGACTCACATTTATTCACGGTTTTAAAGTCACCTATAAATGTTATCAAATAATAGTAGATTTTGGCAGACTTCTGAAATAGGGAATCCTATCATTGATAAGTTCATACCGAAATAAAAGGACCGACCTGGGCAATCCTAATAATTTTTTAATGGTTCTTTGGACTTTGCCGTTTCATCCAGATTGAACGTTTAGGCTATGAAAATTGACACCCGCCTGTCATCCAAATATATCGATCGTTAAGCAAAGACCTACGTTACAATTAAATCACATTTCCTGAAGTTTTCCACACAACATAATATGGGGGCATTCAGTGGCGCAGCTACTGCACGTTGGGTAATTTTGTTTCCCTGTTTACCACCATAATCTTCAAACCCATCATCAAAATCTTACTAGAACAAAAAAAAATAGGTTGATAACTTGCAACACATGAGAAACTTGTTAACAAAATGCAAATATACTGGATTATATCGAGTGTTTTAGAAGATGGTGTATTGTTACCTGTCTAAATCATTATTTATCATGAAACAATGCCAAGTAAAATTCACATCATGTTTTCAGCAGCTGCCTCGACAAAAAATGCGAGGGGCAAACACACCAAGAGAAATCTGTTTTCCTTTAATCAATGACTTGAAAATAGAATGACAAGTTGTGTGCCCCAAAAGTACTCTGCTTACACAGAGATAAAACAGATTACATCAATAAGGTACACTAATTTGAAACAATACTATAGAACCAGAACATGTTCTGTACTCAACATTCTGCATCCTGATGTCTGTATTTTATGGTTCCAGAATGAGCTGTTAGAGTGTGAGTTAATCGATACGACATCCCCCAAAAAACAAATTTCCATAATAAAAAATCGGAAGTGTTTAAAGTAGGATGGAGATTCCTTCGTCAAGGTTAATGGGTTAAATAAGATTTCCCTTCAAATAGATACAGACAAACAATCCCAGCCCGGAAGAGGGGTTTATGGGGAAAGGGCCAATTTTTAGTAGTGAGTGGAAGCCCCAGTTACACAAAGCATTCAAAGACCTCGAAATTGACACAAATGAGTCGCAACGCATACAATACTGTAATATGACTGTATGTGAACTGATTTACATTGAATGGTTTCCGTATTTACTCTAATTTCTATTCAGCTATGTTCGGTCAAATACGCGAGAAGTCTCACTTGAATGGCAATCTCTAACGTCATCGTTTGGCATGACTTGTGGAATATGTCTAGCCCCATTCTTCAAGTCCCTTGTTACAAATGGCGCTGAAACGCATTTTTGTACAGGAATCATGTACCAATGGTAAAATGTTTTTTTGGTCTTAAATATTGGATATCAGAAGCTCATCATTTCCCGGCAAGATCACAACATCAATATTGATTGAAATTGATAAATAAATCGTGTTTCCAATGTCGAAGACTTTGGATGATATTGAGTTAGAGACTTAGCTACTTTAAGTCTGACAATGTTTTGTGAAAACGGGGCCAGGTCGGGATGAAGAATTTCGGATCGGAGGCGGGTGATCTCCAGTCCAGATGCCCTGTTTGCCTCAAAACCAGTAATAAACACTTCATGGTTTATCTTGTGTTGATACTTTATTTGGGAACTATTGTATAGTTCCATACAAGTGTAATGCATGTTAATTTGACATAGGCACGCCTGTAAGAAGGCGAGCATTGTAATTAATTCATTTTCAAGATAACACCCAGTGACCCAAACCCTATCCTATTGCCCCTATCGGGAAATCTCGTCTTCGATGAGAAGTAAAGAAATGCTCCAAATACATGCTTGTCATTGTTGTGTTTTTCAATCTCAAATCATTGCATCGTGTCTAGAGTCTAGACTTCCACAAGACTTAAAGTTTATATGGTGTAGGGTGTCAAACATCACCATCTGGTTGACATCAGTGACTAAATTTACCTTCATAAAGACCCGTATATCAACAATTTAAAACATATACACAATTTCACTTTTGTTGTTATGGAAATATCATCTGACCAGAATTTAAACACCATTCCTTCTTAAACGAAACTAAATGATACCAATTGTAGGTTCTAACTTTAAAAACAAATAATGAATGAAAATGTGGGCGCAGTCTTATTTGTATCTACAATATACATGTACAGATAAGGGAAAGAGTTATAAGGCTATATCCAAATACCAAAACAGCGGAAGGATATTACTTACTATCATCTTGTGCTTTTCTCCTCTGAACTTGACATGTATATGTATATTTTTAAAAAGGGTGGGGTTATGACAATGACCTCTATATTATTTAATATGTTGTATAACACATGTGTGTGCTTTTGTTTGGAACAAGGTGCAGCTTTCCCCAATTTATGAATTGCACTTCAGAAAGGGGAGTGTTAACTTTTAATATTAAAGGCATATTATATGCCAGATCGTACACATAATGACAATGTACATCTTAAAAGTAATATTTAATATAATAGTATGTAAATGGGGACACCAATTTGAAGACACTGAACATTTCTTATTGAATTGCTCCTTATATTCAGATGCCCGAAATAAAACAATAAATAACTTATCGACTATTAATCGAAACACTACTGTTTTATTGTACGGAATTGACCATGTGGAAGACTCACTCAACATTTTTAAAACAGTCCATTCGTTCTTCGAAATCACCAGACGTTTCCAGGGACAACTATAAACACCCATTGTAAATATATTTTCACTAAAATCATACTTTCACGTGTACATTGATTATTAATTTCTAAAATGTAAATACATGTATCTATATCTGACAGGGAGAGGGGTTTAATATAGGCTATGCCTGTTCCCCAATCTCTATTCAGGTACAAATCTGAATAAAATATTGCTTATAAAAAAAAAATATAATAGTTTTATTTCATAATATGAACCGGGTATGAACCGAAACAGTCAGACGTATTTTTATCACTTTGTTTACCTTAGCAAAATACATATGGCATTGTAAAATCAATAAAAAATCATACCTAAAATTTTAACGATAAAACTACCATTACTTGTGCATCGTCTTAATTTCTACTGGGGTCTAGATAAGATAAGATAAGATAAGATAGATAAGATAAGATTTTATTGTATCATTACACCAATTATGTGTTATGCAGGCCGCATACAATTCATAGGCCTATGCATGACTTTATTCAAGGATATTGTATGTTCCTGAAGCATCGACCGTGAGTTTTACAACATCTAACCGTTGCTATATAGATTAGTCAGAAATTCCTGAATTTATAAGTTTATCTCCCTTTACTTCAGACACACGAACAACATTCGGTATACCTAGACAGATTCCAGTACCCTCCGTAACCTACATCTAGACTCGGATGTATGATAGTAAGTGATATGTACCCACGACCATACATTTGCGATGCGGCTAGTCAACTGCCGATTTACTTTAACAGGAAGACGTGTCGCTTTTACAAAAAAGTCCCAAAATGGCGTCTTTTCTAAATATAATCTCTATGGGGGCAGCCATTTTTTAGTTTGTTGATATAATCTCTATGGGGGCAGCCATTGTTTTATCCGGGTCCTTTAAAATAGTTCCAAAATGGCGGAATTCATAATACAGCCGAGTCTAGAGGTAGGGTACCGGAATCTGTCGAGATTTGCCGAGTGACACGAACAATAGCTTTGTCCAATCAGAGGTCGTGACACAAACACGCTGAAATCAAACATAGCGACTTCCATGGAAACCTTGACATTGAACGAACCTTGCACTTTGCGACTCGATTATCACAGGTAAACATTTCAGCTGGAAAGCGCGAGATTTGGTGTTCGCGATGATATTTTCTATCGAGGAATCTGAGATTTCCCAGCTGGGTCAGAAGCTAATCGAAATTATCGACGAATTAACAGTGTAGGCCTATTACGTCAAGGGTTTGATAAGATACGGAATTATGCGAGATCAAGCCTTCTATTGAAGATGGGGATATAGGTGCTTTAAAGGTCAGTGAAAATAACATATCAATCTAGTATATCGAGGCTTCGGTGTCCGACGGGGCCACCATACTGATTTAGGAGAATATGAAATAATGTGACAAGATAGTGAGATACCTTTATATTTTGGGCATTGGCAGGAACTATATATATGCACACATAATAAGCTTACGTTGGAAATACATTTAGCGTTATTTGAATTTGTCGTCTGGGACAGAGTAGACTAATATTTTTTTATTTTTTTATTTTTTTTTTGGGGGGGGGACTATTAAAATGGGTCTGTCTGTCTGTGCGTGCTCCGTCACACTTTTGGGGACACAATAACTCTTCTTGTAAATGAGACATAATGTTCAAATTTGGTGTAGATGTTTATTAGGTGAATACCTTAATGGAATCCCAAGATGAACATTTTCCGCTTAGGATAAACAGAGATAAGCAATTTGGTTGATGCTTTGGAAAACGACAACTTTGGTTCCAATTAAGTGAGGGTGATAAAACTCGGTGTATAGTTTGATAATGAGCATGTCCTGCCCAGGGTAAGCAAAGCGATAAGCCATTTAATTGGTCTAGACTTCGGGGCTTGATAACTTTGATTTTAATTGAGTTGGTTCAATTGGTTGAACTTTAAAGCACGATAAATTTGGTTCTAATTGAGTGGAAGCGCTGGAATGGGTGGAAAAAAAAACTCTGCTAAAGCTAATCAATTTCATTGGTCGATGTTTTGGGACAAGATATCTTTGATTCAAACTTTCGGAGAATGATGAAACCTTGTCTGAATTCCATCGTGTATTTATTTTGGAATTGCAGCGCGGGACATCAGCCTCACTATTGTCTTGTTAACATAATTTTAAAATGTGAGCATGTCATTAAATGTTGGTGGTTAAATAAATCTATCAATTAAATTGTGTGGTCAAGCCATATGCATATAGCGGGGGGCAATCTCAGTTGGTGGCGGGATAGGGGCTGAGGCGCCGAAAATTTTCTTTGTCACACGAATTGTTAGAATAAATCAATTATTAATTAAAACAAATTTTCCACAAAGCTGTGATTGTTGTTGTTTTTTTTTAGTTAATTACATACCAATATAAATTTACAATATGTCAAGCAAAAAACAACTTAACGTTCCTCATTCGCTGATGTTTGTGCCCGGAATATGGAAATACGGTACCCGAAAAATGGACGGTGCACCGAACCCCCGCCCGACTCCTACGCCTATATGGGTCAAGCTATTAATCTAAAACAAACGTCTATATAGAGACAGTAATAACATTTAACAGTACACCGTGACAAACAACAGTTGTTAATGATCGAAGGTCATGCATTGTACGAGCAATTAGATTAGCCTACGTTTAATTTATAGGTTTTTATTTCCTGTGCGTGTTATACTAAAATCTAAAACCATTTGACACGTTTGGTCACCAGTATAATTTAGACATAAATACGTTGTGTCCATGTTGTGGGCGTACCTTTGGGAAGTGTCAACATGCAGTGCCGAATTACTAGCGAATTTAAGTAAATGAGATTAAGAACCCCTATCCCGCCCAACCAAAAATTGGCTACGTTTACACTGAAGTTGAATTATATAAAAGGAAATTGTTGATATGAATAATATAGAACAGAAAAGTACAATAATCTCATATCTTCGAAAACTCAAATGCTGCACTAAATAGAAATCGATGCTCAAATTGTACAGGTCCTTCTAGCTGAGTCAAAATTTAACATGGCTCAATCTTGCGTTCCGAACCATAAAGGCAGAACCTAATGCCCCCGTCAGACCGAGTGAAGTTCTTACTGCGCTGCTGCGACTAGACAATTTATCAGGTCGCCGGTAAACGTAAACACAACGCGTGAAAATGTCCAAAAAATATACAAACTTGAAAGAGGTCGCGTTCTTAACCCCGTCAGAATGGGCGGAGTCTTCATTGCGCTGCTACAACGACGGAATATGGCCCCAGAGCCCGTCAATATCGCCATAAGCGTGGTAAAGCGTGGTGGAAACGCCAGATATCGCGCTGTGGTCTCGATGGTCGCAAATGACCGCCGAGTCACGGCGTTTGTTTTGAGCATGTTCAAAACAAACACCAAGGTTCTGCGATCTGCCCTTGAAAGATATAAAAACACAATTCTTTTTTTTCCAAGTTTGTGATATTTTGGGACAATTTGGTACACTGTGTTCAAGTTTGTGCATTTTCTGATCGCCGTACGGTCTCTTCAGCACAGTAAGGACGCCACCCGATCTGACGGTGACTAGGCGATCATTCACGACCATGGAGACACTGCACGGTATCTGGCGTTTCAACCACGATTTTACCGCGCTTATGGCGATCTTGAAGGGCTCTGCGGCCATTTTCCGTCGCCGTAACGTCGTAGTAAGGACGCCTCCACAGTCTGACAAGGGTATAAGATCGCAGAACCTTGGCATTTGTTTTGAACATGCTCAAAATAAACGCCGTGACTCGGCGATCATTGGCAACCATGGTGGCCACAGCACGATAGCTGGCGTTTCCACCACACCTATGGCGACCTGAATGCGCTCTAAACTCATTGTCCATCGCCGTAGCGTCGTAGTAAGGACGCCACTCCGGTCCGATGGGGTATAAGGACTTCTGACCAAGAAAACGTTCAATAATACCCCACACGGTTAAAAATTAAAAAGTCCAAAATTGCAATGTCTACGGTACGAAAGTAATGATCAGATTGCCTTAGAAAATAGTATCTATGGAATGCCAAAAGTATGAATATTTGAGAAAACAATAGCCTATTCAATACTAGACAGTATTGGGTCTAACATTTTCTTTTGAGAATCCACCGAGTATTATAGCGCAAGACTTTTATTTTGTTCCTTATCGCATTTCCAAACCAGTTTCGATCGTAAAAATAAGATTCAATAATTAAATACTTTTACAAACCGAGTAGCAGGACCGAGGCTAGTGGGGGGGGGGGCTGGGGGCGAGCCGCCCCCCCCCCCCCCCCCATGGCCGTTCCTGTCGGAATTTTTCTGTCTGCGTCGGAAAAAAAATCGCTGGTTAGCTATGCTCGCATTTTCGCCGGGAGAGAGTTTTAGTACGACATATCCTCTCTAATTCGGCCGAGATATAGTTAATGTCGGCTGGAAACTCTTAATTTTCCGACACATACGCCACCTGCATGTCATAGAGGCCAAAATTCACTCTCACAGCGTCTCAAATTCGGCCGAGAGATAGTTAATGTCGGCTAGAAACTCTTAATTTTCCGACACATTCGCCACCTGCATGTCATAGAGGCCAAAATTCACTCTCACAGCTTCTAATTTTCGTGCTCTCCCCTACTCCTGCTTACGGTAGTCGGCGATGACCTTCGGAAATTTATCTTCCTCGCCCCCCTATGTCGGCTAAATTTTGGTTTCTGGCTTCGGGCCTGCCGAGTAGAAAGTGAAGGAATCAAGTCTAGATAGTGTCTTGGCATTAATACTGATAGACCGTGGTTAAATTAGATTTTGTCTGTGTTTATTGCCATTACAGGATATTTGAAATTACGAATATGTCAACCACGTTTCCTTCATGTCACGTGAATTTTACTACAATATCAATTAGATTGCATCAAACCTAGCAAGAAATTACGAAATGGTTAATCTAGAAAGTTGAATTAAGAGTTGCTCCATTACTCAATGTCCCTTTATTCTTGAAACCGTCCCCCGAATGTTCAATGCAATCTTAATGGAAGTGTTATTATACATCACTGTTATCTGCTAATAGTTCATTGATTATATCAACAATGATTACCTTGACATGAATATGCCGATTTTAACCCTGGGTCAACAAGTTACGTCATCATAATATGCTTAGAATGACGTAAGCCAACCATAACTGGCAATTTAATAATGTTTATCAAGCCGAACTAAATCCAATTTAAACCAATTTACGATAATAGTTGCATAAAGTTTCATCTGGTGTACAATCTTACGTAAATAAGAGCTTACCACTTCACACACATCATATATTATAATAATCTATTTGGTGATATATACCGACCGGATCCATTAAAGCGAGAGTTTCATATTTTCTAAGAAAGTCAAAACATAATTATTTCTATGTCTTTTACTCCATAGGTCATCAACTCACTATAGTACGATCATGTGCAATTTTTACCCCCTTAAAAATAATAACACAATTACCACCCTGGAATGGATATCTTCAATAAAGCTGAAATTTGAAGTTGAAAATGATATTTTTGCCAATTTCTCAGCTGGTAATAGGGAATTATAGGATGAATAGGACTATCTTTCACAAGGTAAGAGTGTAGGAGTCTTTATGGATACCGTTTTTTAAGGCTTTATTTTAAAAAAATTTCAAAAACATAACTTAAAAATATGAAACGACAAGTTAAATGGAACGCCAAGGTGCTTTCTACCAGGGGAGCAGCACTGATGGGATCTCGGTTTATCTTCCTCAACAGTTTCTAGATGCTTGAACATATACTACGGTTATTCATCGCCTATAGGCCGAATGTACAGGAAATACACGAGTTTTATTTGAGTTTTGAGAAAACGATGGTTATAATCTATTAACTGAAGCAGTAGACCGAATACCCCAGCTCTGATACTGGCACCGGAAATGGTGTATTAGGGTAACGGTATCACTTGATCTTTACGTCTGTTTCACGAATCTTACCTATCAATAAAAACTGGTATCACGGCATCTGGCAGAACTAATGAATTTTTTCTATCAATTTTTTTTTATATCTAAATAAATCCAAGTAAACACATATAACAAGCCAGCAGTGAGGCTGATCCCAAAATAAATAGATGACACATATTAATTAATCGCACATTTATTTTTTTTTAAAAGTATCGAGCAATCAACTTAAGTTTCATCACTCTCTGTCATATAGAATCAAGATTATCTTGTCCCAAAGCATCGACTAATGATTTTGATTAGCTCTGCTTAGCTTTAGCTCGAAATGTTAATCATTGAACTCAGTCAAGACATTTACCTAATGAACATCTACATCAAGTTTAAACATTCTACCTCCATTAAAAGCAGGGTCGTTGTGTTCCAAAGTCTTGACCAATGCAATTACTTACCGCTAAGCAGAAAATTCGCACCATCGAACTTAGTCATAGTTAATGATATAATGAATCTATATTCTGAGTTCCATAGCTCTTACTTCATCATAAATATGGTTATCGTGCTCCAGAGCATCAACCAATCAGATTGGTTAACCCTGTTTACCGTTAGCAGACAATGTTCATCATAGAACTTCATCCAGGCATTTACCTAATGAACGCCCACACCAAGTGTCCTCACTTAATTAGAACTAAAGATATCGCGCCCCCAAAACATCAACCAATCCAATTGCTTACCCTAAGCAGAAATAGCTCATCTTCGAACTCCATCATTAAAATTCATTGACCTTATAAACACTTACACCAAGTTTGAACATTCTAGCTCAATTAGCAGGAGAGTTATTATGTTCCAAAGTCTTAGCCAATTAAATTGCTTATCACTCTGCTTACTTAGTCAAGGTATTGATGTAATGAAACTATACAGTTATCGTGTCCCAAAGCCTCAACCAATCAAATTGCTTATCTCTGCTTAACCTAAGCAGAAAATGCTTATCCTCGAACTCCATCAAGGTATTGACCTAATAGAAAGAGGGTCATTGTGATCCACAAGTGTGACGGACAGACAGAACTACAAACCTATTTTAATGGCCCCCTGATTTCTTCGGGTGACTTTTCAGAATATAAATTTAAATCTTTTTTTAATCGTTTACCAAGCAATCGTCACTAAAGTTACTTTAGAAATCCCCAAACATTGACCAATTTCCGACGTTTATAATAATTTTACACAATGCCAGTTGATTTAACCAATCGTACACCGATTTTAATTTTAGAGCCTTTGAACCGTGTAGGGTCGCCTGTCCAGCCCCGTGGGTTTTTTCCGGGTCCCCCACTCTCCTCCCACTTCTAAAGACCCCTACGCGCAAGCTGCAGCCCCCCCCCCCCCCTGCTCGTATATATCCCGTGAACCCGTTTACGGGATCTATCCCGTTCACGAGCAATGGACACCCCCCCCCCCCCCCCAATATCAATATCGTTCCGACGGGAAGGCTCAACAACAAATCTTGGGTACTAAGGTGTTTTTTTCTAAACAATAACTTACCAATGTTGCCAATTTATTCTATTTCCAGATGAGTTCTTCAACTTCAGGTTTATCAGACGTTTTTAATCTATTTTTCGCAAGCTAAATCCCAAAATGTTGGTAATAAGTTTATTATTATTTAATAAGTCGGTTGTTGTATTCCAAAGTCTCGGCGAATTACATTTAGCCTATAGTTTGAGCTGAGTGGAAGTTAAACTGCATCTATCTCGGCAAATCTCTGATTATGCTTAGCTAAGCAGAGAATGATCACCATCAACACCCGTCAGGACATTTACCAACGAGCACCTACGCTAAATTTGAACATTCTACTTTTCTAACTCAATATCATCATATCAGTATTCGACATTGAAAACACGAATTGTATGTAAATTGTACGAATTGTGATCTTCCCGGGAAAAGATGGGCTTCTTAAAACCAATATTTAAGACAAAATAAAAATTTGTTGACCAGAATAATGATTTGGACAATTCAGTTACAACAAGAGTGTTATTGGACCATTAATATATAAAACGTCGACGGTGCGATTTGTCAAGCGGTGGATGAGCCTTTGCATTGCATTATCCTAGTGCCCTCCCCTCTGCGACGGCTCCTCACCATTGTTACAGGTTTATATTTGGGTTTTATTTGCAATAGGTGGACTTAATACAGGGGAGATAACCCCATTTTATCATTACCCACCCGCTTCTCTTGAGCTTAACGGTATCTTTTTATTCTCATAAAAGTATTTTTACGGTAGTTATTTCCGTTAAAGGGACAGTCCCGTATTATACAGAGGCTCAAAAATAAAATTCTGAGAATGTATGAAAATAAAACGCCAAAATATAGGGGAATGGTGTTTATACCTTGTCTCAAAATTTCAACTCAAAATATTGAGTCATTTGGACGTGAACGCCAAAATTGCTTATCCGGACACGTAACCCTTTTAAGATTGATGGTCATTTTTTTCATTTGGTGACCTTATAATCGATTAACGTTTCTTGAGAGGTCTATACAGTGAATGACCCATGTACTGTACTTGATAACAAAAGGTAAATTTTACCTACATATTATTTTTAAAGAAAATAGTCTGGTTTTATCCAGATACTGTATGATACACAGGTCTCCATTTCCAGATGCAGACTGTCAGGTTTAAGTTGTTTACAAGCGTATCAAAAAAATCGGGCTAGTTGATCGGCCTTAGATAATGGGTTTTAAATGATTTTAACACAAAATTAAGCAGTTTTATTCCCCCAAAAGTTACCGGGATTGGCCCTTTAAAGGCATGCCTAGTCAATCTACCATTGAAATTGCCTAACTTGCAACTAATTGCAACACAAGCTTTTCTTAGTGCAAATTGGAGCATACTAGCAACATACTAAAAATATCATTAATATATTTAGTGGAATATATAATTTTGGGGTGTTTTTAATATAAAAAAAAGGAAAAAAAGAGAAAAAAAACCCCGGAAAATTCGTTTTTTTATGAATTTTAAGAGAAAATGAATTTTTTATTGGAGCATGGACTTGTATTAACAAAATTCTAAACATAAAAAAAATAAAATTGTTAAAAAAAGGGTCTTTTTGGGATGTTTTTAAGAGAAAATTGTCCAAATAAAGTGAAAAAACTGCTGTTTTAACTTCAGATCTTTACAATTTATGAATTGTTGGCGAAAGGCAAAAATTTATTGGGGAATGGATTTATTTGCATCCACAACATATTAAAATTAGTAAAAAATAAATAAATATATAATTTATTGTAAAACTATTTTTTTGGGGAAAAGTGGAAAATCTATGAATTGTTTTAGGCGAAAGGCACATATTTATTTGGTGGATGTTTTATATTATACCCCACCCCTTTATAAGTCAAATAGTTACATTTTGATAAATATCAAAAAATTGTCTTGTGCTTTCTTTTTCGATAAAACAGTTCACATATTTAGTTCATTTTTCATCTTCAAGATCTTCTCTGTAAGGGCTGAGGGGGGGGGGGCTGAATGGTTAGCGGGCACACACTGTATCATAAAGCCTTTCATTGAGTCAACTGGCGTGGTTTTGAATCCCCAGTTGTACGTGGCAAGGAGTAGGGTCGCCTGTCTAACCTCATGGGTTTTCTTGGGGCCTCCAGTTTCCTCCCACATGCAAGCAAATTATTGAAATAAAATGAAACCATGTTATTTCAAAAATTATCTAGTTTGTGTCTCTCTCTCTGTGTAAGGGCTGTTGAATTAGAGCAGTTGATGCCTTGAATTAGAGCAGTTGAGGCCTCTGCATACTCCACAACCAAAAGAGCAACTAAGGCCATTTTTCGACAACCACATCTCCTGTTATCGCAATCAGATTAACAGTTGCGGTGGATTATCTTCAGCAGAAAATCAGGAGCAGACTGCTGTGACATTTAAATTGGGAGCAAGTTTTCATTCACTGTTGTCCAACCCCATGCCGTTGGATTCATATCAATAACACTCTTGTTCAACCAATACTGGCACTGCAGATACACACGCAAGGAATGAAATTGTGCAGGATTTAAAGTGGGTGGAAGTGACTGGACTTGGACACTTACAACATGACTGGCGGACATTGTTTTTGATATAAATTTCCTCCAGCAACATAATTAGGTCCCTCGAATGGAATTCCACCATACAAACTGACTAGTTCTTCTTCTCCAGCTTTAATTATAGCCTGTTTTGACATGTTTTCAGTCATGAACACGTTTGCTTGTTCCTGAAGATATGGATCAGACTTTATTTTCTTTAAAGCAAATTGTTTCCTTATTCCAAAAAACCTAGGCAGTGTGAAGTTAGAGAAAAAATATAAAACTTATTTCTATGAGATCCACACAGCCCGAAAAGTATTTTCCCGCCTTTTTCCTGTCCATTGCATGCCCGAAGCTCTCTTATGATAGGTATGCCAAAAAACAGTATTGCCCGAAAAAACGAGCATGGAGCCGGAAAACGGCAGAGGAAACTAGCAGTAAAACGCGTTGGCGACCTTCAAATAATCCAAAATTTTCTTGGGGGGGTCATACGCCCCTCAAAGAAAACCGGCACCGCTGTCTATAAAATAAACCCGAAATTTTTCGGGCATTTCTAGGTTTGCATCCCTAACGGTCATCGAGCCCTAATACAACACTAATTTTACTTTTCTTGTAATTGAATATAACAAATTTGTACTGAGTTGACTATGGATTAAAACATGTTGTCTGGAGCCACTCTACTTTGTGTGACATTTTTCAGGGAATCGATTAATATTTTTGAATACAAATGCAACAGTATGATTGGATGGTTGGAATTCAGATTAGGATTTCGGTTACAAAACCATTGAATACTTTTGGAGTGGATTACACGGGCTAGAAAAACAGAAAACCCATTTGCAGTGTTTAAACTTTCAAATTTTTCTCGTGGAGGGCGAGGCCTACACACCGCGCGATGATTGATTTGTTGTTTGGAATTCGGGTCAGCCATGTAGACTATACTGGACCACATTGAAGTTACTGTATTCAAAGACTGGAATAGCAAGTAAACGCGTTTGTGGCAGTTACATTTTCAAAATTTTCTCCTAACGGTCCCGTCTTCGAGGACTGTAAACAATTGATATTTGAGTCAGCCAACTTAATTAGGCTATGTTAGACCAGTTTGAAGTTGCTTTGTTCACCGGCTACAAAAGCATGAAAATGTGTTTGCAGCTGTCAAATATTCCAAATTATTCTTTGGGGAGGGGGGGGGGGTACAAGGTCATCTGTCTTTAAACCCAAATTTTTTTTCTTCGGCCATTTGGGGTTCTCCCCTCCCTAACTGTCATCTAGCTCCTACTCCTACGCTTTTATACCTATTGCCATTTACGATTTCATATAAGTATTTTAACATCATTATGGTAAAAACTGTATTTTTAGCCTTCAAAACAGATGCTTTATTCAAATGAGTCTGATTTTCAATGTTTTTAAATTATGATATTTGATTCCAATCAACAAATAGATTGAACCCACACGATCGTACAGCTAGTACAGTTGAAGAGAAATAGACGATTTTCTACAAGTAACTTTTCAAGGTTTTTTGTGTATAAAAGTGGCTATAATTTTTCGATTTACATGTGATGCCTCATGCAAGTTCTGATTCCATAAAACTAATTATGATTATTCTAAAATTATTTAGTTACATGTAGTTGTTAATTCATTGAAAAGAGTGATTTAAGAATCTGATAAATTTTATTAACAGTCAGAAGAAAATAGAATAAATTATAAAATATAACGGTAACAAATACATGTAACTAGGCAAGCCATGGGAAAAAGGTACATAATATTTGAAGATTATTAAAACTGAAATATTCTTAACAAGGAGAATAAATAATTATTACATGGATGTGTTTTGACTACAGGTGTAGATATGTTACATTCAATGGAGAAGACTTGATAAGATTAATAAATATGAACAATAACAGTTATACTGCAACTTGAATAGCAGCTAATTCGGACCATGGATTTAATTTTAAAGCTGACTGTTTGGACATTTTAGGCATTTAACAAAGAACAATTGTTATTCATAGCTTTGTACAAATTATCGCAGAAATTGTTCAGGTACATGTACATGTATGCTGGCCTACTGAAGTGAGGTGGTTACGGCACGGTACCAGACATGGCAAGCTTAAATTTTCGTAGCCTTAATGCTAACCAGTCTGAGAACCGGTAGGGTAAATGTAAATAAATGTGTCCATTTCTGGTACCTTGCTGAGCATGGCACGCTTATCGCGGCCAAGTGTAAACAGGGCTACAAGTACATTTTGCGTGATTTAGCTCATTGTTAAGTTATTAAAGTAAACTATGAATTAAATGTACTGGATTTGATTTTGGCAAAATAATTAGTGCTATTCTAATGTCTTAAACATGTTATTTCTTTGTTCCATATTTTGTATATATATCTTTATTGTACTATGGTTGTCATCCATTGCTTGAAAAAGACGGGAGAACGCTCGTCGAAATGTCGATGAGCTGAAATAAACTCCTCAAGTAACTTGTATTCCATATACCGGTAATTGTGTAATGTGTTATGTAATTGTTTCCTTATTATTCCCTTTTTATTATAATTTATAATATTGTTGATGATACTATTTATTGTCATTTTTGCTGATGTTTAAAAATAAACATGTATTTTGTAAACATATTTTAAATACTCTAGTCATTCAAATAATAATCCCTGTCAACCATATTATGGTCCTTGTCGACCATAAACTTGGTCCAATTCTGACAGATCCTAATAAATCAGTAACATAAATGTACCTTATGTATGTACATTATCATGTGAATATTTTAACAATACACGTACATACTGTAAATACTCAAGTCAAATGAACAGGTGTTTTTAAAAAAATGTACATGCATATGATACATGTACTAATATATAAATCTTGGCATTAAAACTTATTGGCAACTATAATACATCAACAAAAGCACTGTAGGATACCATTTAAATATTACTGAACACTGCACAATTCAATGCACAAATACATGTACTGTCTTATTCAATACTTGTAACATACTGAATAATACCAGAGGCAGCATCTATTTCAGCATACTGAACATGTCCTATAATAGAACCACTATCAACAGTAGCAATTATTTGTCCTTCTTGTATATTATGTGTAGCTGCTAAAGCTTCAGTTAATATCTGATTCTCGGAGATATGGATAATATGATGTCCTTCAGTAATATTTTCATAGTCAGATAATCGAAGTTTCTTCGTGGGAGGCAAGCCAGCCCCATGCTGCTTTAACTTGTGTTCTTTTAGCTTATCAAAGCGTGTTGTACCAAACTGACAATCTTGAATATCACACTTGATTGGTTTGTCATTTGAGTGCATTAACATGTGCCTTTTCATATTTTTAACTAAAGAGAAACTCTGTCCACACACTTCACATTGGTGAGGTTTTTCACCAGAGTGTGTCAACATGTGATATTTCAGATTTTGTTTTTTGGTAGCTTGAAAATTACAGTTCAACACATCACACTTGTAAGTGTTACCTGAATGGATAAGTTTATGGGCTTTAAGCATACTTTTGTGAGCAGTTGCAAATCCACAAATGTCGCACAAATGGTCCTTAGTATCACTGTGTGTTATCATATGACTTTTTAAAGCATGCTTCCATTTAAATCCTGCATTACATGTTTCACAGACAAATGGCTTCACTACTGAATGTTTAGGCATGTGAGCATTTTGTTGTGCTTTATTCTTAAACCTAGAGTCACATTCCATACAAAAATAGGGAAATTCTCCTGTATGTTTTTCAATATGAAGCTGAAAGTCATTTTGATCAGCGGCTTGGTATTCACAGAAACTACACGTTAGCTCATTGTGAAGATGGGTTTTCATATGTTCTTTATATTCATTTTGTCTTTTAGTGGTAAATTCACATCTTGAACAAAATAATTCTTTTCTGGAACAAAGGGTTGTGGTATGAGTTGTGGACTTATGATCTTTATATTCATTCATATTTCTAAATGTAAGGTCGCATGCCTTGCACATGTAACGTAATTTGGAGTGGATTTCGTTGTCTACCATTGGTTTGTTTTCTCTCTCTTCATCCTCTATTGCTTCTACCTTCTTTATTTTTAGAAGTGATGATTGGTGAGTTACATAATCTGGGTGGGCTTTGACTTTTCTGACTCTTTTACTGTATCTAGTAGGCTTGGAATTTGTGGGTTCTGATTTAACAGCCTCTTGTAATAAGGATTCTTTCTCTTCATCATTGGGGATGTGTGATTTATCGATGTCTTGTTCGTCACCTTGTTTAATACATGTAGTTGTGGTTAAACAATCTTCCGGATTAAAAAAAATGCAAAGGTTTTCATCTTCAGGTTCTTCTTCTAAAACTGGTATTAGAATGGAACCAAGATTTTTATCAGAATGTTCTTGTTTTTTTCTTGGTCTTCCCCTTTTCTTCAAAACCTTTTTCTTAAATGGATCCTCCTTTACATTCGTAGGAACCTTATAGTCGGGATCATTGATTTCATTATCACTTCCAATCTCATTGTCTTCTTCTGGGGCATTACCATTAGATTTTGATTCTGTCATAGTACTAACAGTTGATTTATTGATTAAATTATCAGAGCTTTTCTCCATATCTTCACATGTTCCATCTTTTAAGTAGATTTCACAATATTCTAAAATTTTGTTCATTTGCATAATTTTAGCTATCTCAATTACTTGGTTTAAAACCTCATTTGTAATGTCTATTTTACTGGTATACATAAAGTCAACAACTTTCCGCACGGCTTCCCCGTATCCTTTTCCATCTCCGTCACTTCCATCTATGTAAATTTCAATGATTTGTGGAGTTTTTTGAGAAAATGCCCGTGGCCAATCTTGACCACAGCCCAAAAATGAACTAAAATATTCACTCGCTGAAGATAGGATATTTGAATGAGCAAATATTTGTTCACCACAAACTTTAAGAACAACATCACAAAATCTTGATAGCTTTCTCTGTTCGTTTAGTCCTTCCATTACTGCAGAAGTCTGTTTTTTGTCGCAGTATGTTGCAAGACGTTTGTTATTCTGCGCCATTTTGGAGGGAGCTGGCACAGATACTAATTTTTTTATCTAAAAACCGGACCCGACCAGGTGGAAATATGTATAAAAGTAATTTATTGTGTATGTTAAAAACACAATATATCAAAAGGACAGTTGAGAACTCCAATACTGGTAGAAAAGTGAAATACTTTGTTCTTCTAAACCAATTTCTCCCCAGGATTTACTGCGGAATTCCGGAAATTATGTAGGCTACCGGAAGTGACTTTGTTGACATTAAATTTCTTCTGACAGTCCATGAGTGTATGAAGAAAGTTTCAATGAACAAATTATTCTATAACTCCTTTACTCACGACTAATTTCACCCTTTACTTACGATTAATTTTTTGAAAAATCTCTACTTACGATCACGCAAATGAAGACATTTAAGTACATGTTAATGTACAATGAAGGTAAAGGGTCAATCAAAGACAGAAGTGTAGTGTCAGTTGTCAGTTGAGATGATATATTTTTAATTGGACAGTTTGTTCAAACCCAATTTCTAACTCATGCAACAACTCGTAGAAATAATGTGACTTTATATTGGACAGGATCTACAAAGAAAAAATAGTCCTAGTACGTACTATAATAAAAAAAAAGTAGGCTATAATAATAACATTAATATAGACATGAATGACTATGAGTGTCATTGTCAATACTGTTATTATATTGAAGTCAGGTTATGAGTCAGCACTGTTTTCTGTATGATTTTCTTCTATAAGGCCAGTGTTTTGTATGTAATTGATGGTGTGTTGCCAGATGTAAAACGACATTTACATTGTTCATACACTTCTTATGTCTTATATAGAAGTCAGCTTATTGATATATTATTACCGGTACATGAAGTAATAAGGTTGTGTTTCAATATATAGTGATACATGTAAGTGAAGTCATGTCATTCCTGAAAAAATTGTCATCAAGAAGACCAGAGAGGTTTTTAGATAGTGTTGATATTGATCCACAGGAATTGGACCTTGCTGATGATCAAGATGAATTTATTGATGAGTTTGCAGGAACACTGAATTTAACATTACCAGATGATGATGTTAATAATGAAGGTGAAAAATTTAAGTATTTATATGTATATCAAACAATTTCAGATACTGTTACAAAATTTCAACATCAAACAAACAAGCCACAGGGGGGCTGACGTCCCCCACCTGGATCCCAAAATAAATAGATGACTCATTAATTACTTGGGACAATTACATTGCCAATGTAATTTAACACATTACCATTACTTTTTAAATGTAATCATTACAAACAAGTCCATGTACTCTCTCATTTTTAGCAATGTAATTAATTACCATTACATTACATTGAAAGTAATTTATTGCCATTACCTATTACTTTATGAGTATATAAACACAAAAAAACATTGCTTGATAAAGATACTTGTAAGAGTATTGAAACGTTGCATGTAATAAATGAAGAAGTAGTACTTAAATCCACAAAGTTATGTTATTATGAATATTATACCTCTACTTCTAAATGTCATTTAAGGATATTACTTGAACTTTGAAGGTCATTATTTGGTTTGTCACTTGTTACCTTGAGATTAAGATTAGAGTGTAGTTAGACTATTGTCTTTTAAGTTAACTGATTGATTGATTGACTGCATGATTGATTGACTGTAAGTTTGCACTAATCTTTGATTAAAATATACATCTTTTCAGAAATCCACTTTTCAGGTTACATGTCTAAAAAAGGGTCTTACATGTATCGCGTACATCAAAAATAGTAATAAAAGAAAATGTTTAATGCCTTCTTATTCATATTATAATTTAGTAAAATCAATTTAAACCGTTTTTAAAATTATATGAATTAGATTTGTGTCACTTTTCAGTGTCAGATATACTTAATTTACTTCTTTTGTGCTATAAAATTTGAGGCTAGTTATATTGAAAAGATTTAATTATGCCATAAAATGTAATTGAAAAGTAATTGAAATGTTATTGACCATTACATGATTTTGGAATGTAATTAATTACATTTCCATTACCGGTACTCATTACTTTTGAAATCTTCCATTACTCATTACATGGCCATAATTGAAAAATGTAATGATTACATTCCATTACCCCTCCCCCCAGCCCAGGTTGTACTTGGCAAGGAGTAGGGTTGCCTGTCCAACTTCGTGGGTTTTTTCCTGGTCCATCTGTTTCCTCCCACTGTTAAAGACCCCTACGCGCAAGCAAATTATTGAAATAAAACCATATGTTAGTCCCGAAATGACCTACATGTAGTTTGTGTCCAATGGACGTTAAACCCCATTTCTCTCTCTCTCATTACCCCAGCCCTGGCAAATAATACATCTTTTAATAATACAATTTTACCAGCTGGTGAAGACTTCTAAAGTTCTAATACTTCATTAAATTTGGCACTTTTTATTGAGGAAGTTAAGTTTTCATAACAATATTAAATGGATCTTGTATTGTGCAAGAGTTTGAATCTAAAACCTCCCAGTTCGGAGAGACTTCTCCCAAATGTATTTCAGTGTTCATTGTGTTAAAGATGCATTATGTAAAAGCTAAATCTGCCTATTGCAGCTCTTTTTCTGGCTTCAAATAGTTCTAATCTTCAATACCGGTAATTTTTATTTAAAACATTTAGTCACATGACAAGCCTATAATTACTATAATTAACTATCTAGACTGTTGGATGGATCTGCGCTACATGTTCAAACCGTCATAACTTCACCCAGAATAGGGGGGTTGGGATGGCTGCGCTTCGACCTCTAGCCCTAGTGTGAGCGTATGTGACATGGAGATAGGGGTGCCTTCTCAACCTCCCGGGTTTCCTCCGGTTTCCTCCCACTGCTAAAGACCCCTATGCGCAAGCGAATGATTGAATTAAAAATTGAAAACCATACGTTAGTTCCAAAATAACCTAGTTTGTGACAAATGGACATTAAACCCCATTAAATTAATTTTTCATTATTTTTTTTTTGTACTGTAACAGCAAGAAAGGCCAGCTCTTCACATAAATTTTACATAATGCATTTTTAACACAGTTAAGAGTCACTCTGGTTATATACATGTACTACTATCAAAATTTTGATAGATTTTGGACTTTTTTGCTTCATTAATTTTATTTGGACCTTTCATTGAAAACAAGGAAATAAAACATTATTACGCGATAACATCATATCCTAATCCTTTTCACTGATATTTTTATACAAATACAATGTCTGAAACAGGATGTTTATGTATGAACTGTGAAGTAAATATTGTATTAGATAAATGTATTTTGATTTTGATATATACATGTATCATTAAAATCAGTAGTTAGGGTCTTTAGACCATTTTGTCAAAAATGGTGAATTGCACTCCATGATCCATAATTCAGTCTTGTCACAGTTATGTCAGTCGCGATAACTGACATGGTGCAAGTAAACTTAAAGCCAGGCATAATCTTCAAAGAATCACACAAAATGAGAAATGCATTAAATGGTTCTAATGGCATTTATTAATTGAACTTGAAATATGCAGGTCACAATACTATTGAATACAATTAGTGTTTATTACTTAGTGACATTTTGACCAGACTTCTCTCTAGTCTTTATCATTGTGACCTGAGGAGAAATACATTGTATAGCATTTATTATCTTTTTAGGAAAGCATGTTTTGTACATGTATTATTTAACATGAATGAAGTGAAAGACCATAAAGAAAGCCAAACTGTGATCTACACATGCCAATTCAATAACTATCGCATGTTTTTTTCTTAATATGTATGTGTTGTATTCAGTAAATAATAAACTGATTATAAATTTAATAAGAGCAAAATTTACAGTATTTTCTACATTTGATAAAAACAATTAGGTATGATTTTATTTTTAGATATCCGTGCCTCTCACATTTTACGCTTTAATGGAAGAAGAAATACTGGATGCAATGCTGTATTTGAAGTTATGTCAGCTGACATAGTGAAAGAAAATAGGTCAAGTTTTGTTGTAAGTAACAAATTATAGACTTTCATGTACTAGACAATCAAATGTCATCATATAAATAAAAAGTCTTCAAGCTCCGATATGGATATAGATAAGAAGATGTTGTAGGCATATGCTATTCAATGCTATTAAGAGTTCCTTCCCTTACACTGTACTAAACTGCTTGATGCAGTAAATAATGGGTCATTCCATGTCATGTGGACCAGTGCTTGATAAGTGGACCCCTCAGAAAATTGTGAACAAGATTATATGTTGTAGTACACATAGGTGTACGAGCTGGGGGGGGGGGGGAGACAAGATTAATGAGGGTCGAATGCCCCCCCCCCCTTTGGCGACGCCACTGATTGTGTCACAATGTGTGCCCAAATTTCCCCAATAATTTTAGAAAAGAAATAAAAAGTATTTGTGATACGTTTCGGTAATCAATACCTTCTACGGTGATTAAATGCCACATCCCTACTCAGTAATAGACTTGCATGTTGTTGAGCCTGCAGAGTGATTTCTTACAAGCCCATCCTGCTGTAAACCTATTATAAACAATAACATGTGAATCACTTAAAAAGTGCTTTTTACGATCCTCAAAGTTTTTTGGGTATAGATCCCACGCGGCTGTGAATATGCATTCACTTGTTACACTCACTCCGTTTGTTTGACACCTCTCTTTTTGGCCAGCTCTATTTATCTCAACAATCACTATCTGAAATACTGCCAGGCTGCATTTATTGGCAGTTTATGTCATAAAATATTGTGGCAAAAATATTCATTTACTTTGATTCACTCACTCCGCCCGTTTGTCACTTTCCTCTCTGGTCGGATAAACTAGAGATTTATATCGGGAGTTTTGGTATAATAACTATTTAATGATTTATAATAACTACATTATGATTTAAATGAGTTTTCAATTTTAAAGGACCTAAGTCTGTAACTCAAAATCCTCCAAAATCTTCGACATCGAAAACACGAATTATTGGTCAATTTAAATCAACATTGATGATGTAAACTTACCGGGAAAAGATGAGCTTCTGATATCCGATATTTAAGATAAAATAATTTTTCTAACATTGGTACACGAATCGTGTACCATAATGCACTCCAGCCCTAGTTGTGTTGAGAGACTCGAGGGACGAGGCTAGACACATTGCACTGTATCGCACGGCATTATGTAGACTGGAATAACCAGGCGCTAAAATTTGCACTGGATAGCTTATTTTGCCGAACATAACTGATTTGAAATTGGAGTAAAAACGGAAACCATTTAATGGAAATCAGTTTATATACATTCATATCACAGTATTATATGCGTTGCGATCCACTTTCGTCAGTTTCTAGATCCCAAATGTTAGCGATTTAGCTCCTTTAACATGTACAACCTTAACAGAAGGGCAACAACAATGGTTAGCTAAATTAACTCCCCATGTGCATGAGAACTTGTATGAGGTGCTTTAGAAAGAGAGCAGACCTAGCTTCATGCTCACCACCATTTACCTGTAACCCCTTTACTAATTAGAAATTCCAACCTTGTGGGTTTTCTCCGGGTCCTCTTCATTAGTCAAGTTTATGCAAAACAATAGGAAGTTCATTTCACTACTTGCCAACTTGGTACTTAGTCCCAAAATGACCTAAATGGTGTCAAGTGGACGTTAAATCCCATTTCTCTCTCTCAGTAACTTACTACTTATGATTTAATTTGATTATTAATCCTCTTTGTCTTCTCTTAATGGTATTTGATTCTCCTAGCTATGAATAATCATTGTGTTTGATAACGATAAGAGAATACCTTCAAAACATGCTTCTAGAATAAAACCAGTGATATTGATTGTTTCCCATATAAATTGTGCTCTGTTAATGTGTTTCCCAAATGCTAAATGCCACTTAAAGAATAATAATCATAGTGTTACTGTATTTTAATGTCCTAGTTGTCAATAATCATAGTGTTACTGTATTTTAATGTCCTAGTTGTCAATAATCATAGTGTTACTGTATTTTAATGTCCTAGTTGTCAATAATCATAGTGTTACTGTATTTTAATGTCTTTGTTATCAATAATCATGGTACTGTGTATTTTCAGCTATATACAATACAGATCAGCAGTCATACTGGTGACATTGACATATCATGTATAGAACGCCGCTTTTCAGATTTTGAAAAATTGAATACGGTTCTAAGGAAGAGATTTCCTGATCAAATGGAAATGGTCGCTTTCCCTAGAAAAGTTTTGGTTGGTAATTTCAGACAAGCCATCATTGCAACAAGGAGCCGAGCATTTGAACAATATCTCAGCCATTTATATGCAATTTATCAAATTCGCTATTGTCGTGATTTTCTGGAGTTTTTCCTGCTGGATTTTCTGCGAGATGGCTACAAGCATCTTCAACAAGAGAGACATCGAGATGCAATAAAAAATCTAGAATATTGTCTTCCTATTACAGAAAAACTTTATGGCAATACAAATTCAACTGTGATTAACATTCTATGTGCTTTAGTGGTCTGTTACCAAAGTATTGAAAGACTACGCATCGCTCAGAAATACAGCGAAGCCGCAGTATTATGTTTTGATGAAGATGACGGAGATGAGACATACATAGCTGTGTTAATTCAAGCGATACGTTTATCCTGGGAATTAGGAAAAGATAAGCAAGATCTGGAACTAAAGCTGCAAAAAGTAAAAAACAAAAACATTGATGTAGAAACCATACCAGAGTTAAAACTCATATGTAAACAACGATGTCAGAGTATGTAAGATGTGTGATTTTATTATGGTTGTCCCAAATGTATAGGGTGAGGTCTTCCATGTATGTAATACTAATAATAATAGATATGAGTATAATAGATGGGTAAAAGGTTTGAATGGCTTATTAAATGCATATCAATTGAGAATTGGCATATATTTTCACGTAAGCTTTTATAGAATGAAAGCATTGGATGCATTTTAAAAAATGCGAGCAGAAACTGTTGGTAATATTATCTACGCACTATATTATCTTTTTAAAGTTATATAACTTAGTGTCCATGAATTAACCTCATTTTGTTAATCATTCGCCAAATTGAGTGTAAAAAAAGGATGTATTTTACTGCTTCCCTTATTGATGGTTTGTTGTTTTATCAGCATTTGGCATGTATTAATTTCTGCATGTCAAATCAATACTTTTACATTCAGTTAGTCTATTTTGTTAATATCGTTGGAACCTTAATATAAAATGGACAAAAATAGTTCTAAAAGCACACTAAGTCTCAAATCAATATAGTTGTTACAATCAGTGCACACATCATGTCAAACATTCAAAGGCATTTTTTTCTTTTTGCATTATCGATTTATTAACTAGTATAGCAAGAGCTACCATCAAAATCTTACATAATGCTGTTTTAAAGAAGCAAAGTCTCAAACTCAATATCATCCCCAGTCTTCGATAATGAAAACATGATTATTTGTCAATTTAAGTTAACATTGGTGTTGTGATCTTACCAGGAAAAGATGGGCCTCTGGTATCTAATATTAAAGACAAAATGAACATTTTACCATTGGTACACGAATCATGTACCATAATGCATTTCGGCGCCATTTGTAGCAAGGGACTCAAAAGAACGAGGGTAGACATATTCCACAAATCATTTCAAACGGTGACGCATATTCTCATCGGTAGTATTTGGAACACTCTTAACACTAAAAGTTATCCCCGATCTGTCTGCAATTTATGTGCGTTATTAAAATTTGTGAAATGCGGAAACATATTAAATTTTAACAATTTTGATAGAGTTCTGACCTTTGTTCCAATCTGAATGAAATTTATATACATTATTCCGATTAATGCATGGAGTTATGACCCTTATAAAAAAGTCATTATATAGATAATTTAATAAAAAAAACTAAACACAAAAAAGTTGTATGGAACACAATTACTATTTAGGGAGAGGGGTTTTACATAGGCTTAAGCCTGTTCCCCAATCCCATTCAGACTTCCTGAATAAAATATTGTTTATAAAAAAAAAAATTACTATTTTAATTAAAACTTTTATAAAAAAAAACTTTATCAGTTAAAGGTAATTTAAAAAGCATGATCAATGTCTTATTAAATAAAGCAGATTGAGAAGTTATTTCAATATGTGAAGACTATTCTGCTCAATAGGGCTCCCATTTGTAGATCATAATAATAATATTACTAATTATATATCTATGATGCATCTATTACCAATATAAATAATGCTCAATGGTGCAGTTTACATTTTGTGGAGTTAAAAAAGTAGGAATAAGTAACACACATACATGTAGCAAAATCAAATAAAAATGCACTTTGTTAATTTTTCTTTTTTTTAAATATTTTATTTAGGTTTTCTGAATGGGATTGGGGAACAGGCTTAGCCTATGTAATACCCCTCTCCCAATGATTGATATAAGAAATTAAATTGGCATAGGCTATTAGTTTAAATATGGTTGTAAGAAATTAGTGATAAGATTACAATAAAATATGGCATGTGGCTAGCAAATTTCAAGTATTAAAAGCGATAGTCGTCAACAAACAACAAGAAGGTGTGTTTTTAAATTGCATTAAATTGCATCAGATAGTTTAAGATATTTCACAGAAAAAAAGGAGAAGCGTAGGAAAAAGAGCGTTTACCATGAAATGTAGAATAAGAATAAAAAAGGTGTTAGCAAATTCTTATATTGAGATCGGAGTGTACAGGATGGAGTATAAGTGATTTAAATTAATCTGATGTATTATCTGAATGTAATGTAGATTAATTTAGCAGATGTACCAGCCTGTACAGCTATCTTACTAATTCATATGGAGTGTTGCCGTACCCCTTTTCGTTTTCCTATTTTGAAAGTGATACAGTGTGATATAGGAAGCCAATGTAGATCGTATAAAACAGTAATTGATAAGTTTAGTTTTGGTAATAATTCGTATTGCTTTTTTTTAAAGTTTTCTGGAACAGAGGAACTTATTTGCAGGAAGATTACATAGTATAGAATTAAAGTATTCCAAACGAGAAGTAACACGAGTATTCACAAGCATTTTACAGGTTTCACTGTTAATAAAGTTTACTGATTTACAGAATGTTAATTCTTCTCAACTTTGTTGGCGCATTTGACACTATTGACCACCAATTTCTCCTAGACCACCTCCAGAAATCTTTTGGATTGGATGGTTATGTGTTATTGTAGTTCGTCTCTTACCTCACAGGTCACAAACAGTTTTATTCTGTTCGCCATAAAGGAGGTTTTTGTTAACATCACATCTATGCAGATAACACAAAACTGATATAAAAGTTGGACCTGCAGTTTAGCATCGTGATATTTCCAATATTGAATGTTGTATTCAAGACATCAAAGCAGGGATGACACAACATATCCCGAAACTAAATCGTGACAAGACTGAAGCAACAGTCATTGGATCAAAGACTTGTCTGAACAAACTTGATTTTAACCACATAGTAGTTAAAGAATCCAAAATTACTCTCTCCACATCAGTCAGAAATTTAGGTGTCCTCAAAGATTCCAAATTAAGTACGAACAGCGAAATAATGATCTCAATGGATCTAGTGGAGATGAACTGGACATAACTACTTTTGTGATTTCACATGTTGTTACTTTTCAAATTGGGACAATGAACTGGGACTGCTTTCTTCCAAATACCAGGCCCCGAGTTCACAAAGCATTCTCAGACAAAAGTGAAGAATTTACTCAAAATTGTTGGACTTATTTTAACTAAAATATAGCCTTTTATAAAACTTTTGCTGTTTTAATGTATCAAATACATCAATAAGATACTAACTATGTGCAAAATTTTGTGTTTCTGGATCAAAGATATTTCTCATAAACAGTGACTGAAAGTTGAGTAAATTCTTAACTTAAGTCTGAGAATGCTTTGTGAACTAGGGGCCAGATGTTTTGTTTTGAGATTGTTAATCATTCTGTATTTTTTTAATTTATTGTACACATTAAATACCCCACTTCCATCCTTCTTCGAATCCTTATAGAACTTTATAATAAGCTATGACAGGTGTTTCCTTTTTGTGCAATCTCATACATTAATAATGTAACTAAAAATATAAATGTTATTTTATGTTATCTGCATGCAATTGGATTTCTGTCTATTGCTTACACACGCAACAGTGTGGATTACACACATTTTTTATAAACGGCTGCTGAGAAATATGCAATCTTATAGTAGGATGCTCCATCAGTATGCTAGGTTATGTTCAAGATTTATGGACGCCTTGTTGATCATTTTGAAAAATCTGGTAGACACTGCAATTTGCTTGAAATTGACACATTTTGTTTATGTTGACAAGTTAAATTTCTACTACCAATATTTCCAATTATTATTGTCAGAGTTATGGCCATTGATCAATTAGAAAAAGCTTGTGAATACACTTAGATGCTGAAGTTATCATTCGATGGAAATTATTCACATGAAATTCATGAGACAAAGAAAATGATTTTCAATGTTTTACAATAATTACTGTTCAAGTTATGACCCTTGATCTATTTGCAAACTATTTTGAACACACTTGAGGCTGGAGTTATGATCTGATTGAAATTTATTCACATAAATTCATTTTCAGCAATCTACAATATCTTTCAATCATGATGGTTATCTTTGTCATTTTTTTACTTTCTGTATATAAATCGAAACGCAGTATTAGACGAATGGCTGACATTGCTGAAAAATGTTCGACGTAGGATACAAAAAATACAGTCATTTTGGGGGAGTAGGAATATTATTGACATAAATTTGAATACCGAACGGGTTTTATACATGAAATATAACGAGGTGCAGTGCAGAAACCATATGGTCAACATAAAGAAGATTAAAGTTGTTTTTACATATGAATTTGAATATATTTTGTTCACACGTGATTCTTAATTGTGTTTTGAAAACGTCTGCTTAAATTACGATAAGAGTTATGCCCCTTTATTTTTGGGAAAATATGTCCGACAAGAAAAATGTTGAAATCCCAACACTGGTAGCAAGTTATCCAAAATCAATAATTTCTGTGTTGTTAAATGTTTTAAAAATGAACATTGTATATAAACTGTAATCATTTTTTGCTGAGGAAATGTTTGTAGTAAATAATGAAATAATGATAAAGTTAGGTAAGTTAATAAAATATGTTAATACCTGCAGCTGAGACCTGTCTCTTAAGGTTACAAGTAAGCCAGTCGATTGTCTATGAAATAATCAAACATTTGTTATGTTTGTATTGTTTTTATTAAATATAACACTGTCTGCTTCCGTTATATAGACTCTGTTGAAATATCTAATATTTAAAATGTCAAACTGTAACGTAAGCAGTTATATTAAATTAATTCAAAAACTCTTTTTAAAATGTCAAACTGTCTAATAGTTACGTTAATTTACCGCCTCTAAATTTTCTTGAATGCCTTTGCCTTCAGACATGAAGGTTTATGGTTTCAGATTTCGTGCTGGATTCAAATTTATGAATACTGAATGCTACTCCAGGGGATATTGATTTTTGCTTTTCTTCTAAAATGACATATCTATCTGTCTGGAGATTTGGTTCGGGTATTATTGACATTATACTGTCTTCTATACAAACAAACATCATCATTCAATTAGAATCTCATAAAAGCTTACAAAACTAAATGTAATGCCTTTAATTAAATTTTAATAACACTGTCATTTGTATTTAAATGTTATACATGTGTCATGGGCATGGATTTTTACCTCAACCAACAGTCAATACAGGACAATCTCTATTAGTAAGTGCAGGAGGATCGCAATACAAGCAAAACAAAAATCTACAAGATAAGCCTGCGGATAAGACAGAAAATAGTCATTGCCAAATATAAACAAATATCAAAAAAAAATGAATGGACAGTAATTACTATTGTATATATAAAAAGACAACTTTCAATAATGTTTCCAAGATACATTGCAGTTGAGTATGTTCACCTAGGTAATAAATAGATTCCAAATCGCTTTCACATCTACTATTGATTATATCTTGCTAAATTTTTTTTTTCGCTTTTCTATGAACATGGCGAAATAAACCAAATTGCCATCTTTCACCATTTTCTCATAATCTGCTTGATTTAAGAAGTTACATAAAAACTAGTTAAAAATTTATATTATGTTTCCTGTAAAAGGAAAAATGTGTTTTTCATGTTTGAGATTTGTATGTTGTGGATTTATGAGATTTTGAAAATGATCTTGCATGAATGATATAAGATGCAACTAATTTTATTGATTATTTCACCAACATTGGATCAAATTCTATTTATACTAAAATTTTAATCATTTAGATCAGTGAGTTTACCAATAAAATGCCTTTTTATTCAAAAATGATTTGACATTACATTACACTATATTAAAGTGCAAGACTTTTGATCTTCTGCAGTATAGCCTTTGAAGTAACTAGGTCTTCTTTTGTTAGGTACCCGGTAATTTAATTTCTCCCATGGGGCTTTTTTTTTTTAGACACAGACAATTATTGATCAATTATGACTATAAAACAGCAAAGCTAACCTTAATTCAGTTTTTAGCATTATGTCATTATGTTTCTGTCATAGAACTGAATTGAAGGCTATGTGAACAATTCAAATTCAAAAAAAGGTATTATAAAATAATTTTTTTTGGTGAAATTTGTATATAGATTATTCATAATATGGTGGTTGATCACAAAACACAAGATAAACTATGATTGGATATAGACATTTGTTAATACTAAAATACGATGTCAACATATAAAATACATATGTGATCTTTGTAAAAATATTTATTCTACTTAAGTTTTATATATTTCGATGTTTTTGCATTAATCTAAAGTCAGATGTGGCTTATGGTTTGTTTTATCTTGTACATTATCAACTACAATGTGTAAAACCCAGAAGAAAACAAACCAAACATAAATAACTTGGCCTCAAAATTAATGTTAATTGTTATTATTTTTTTTATATTTTATTATAGCATTCCATTTTTTTATGTTAGATAATGTTTATTATATTTATATATATATTTGTTTTCCAATATTGTAAGTATGTAAGTATATCTTGAATTTATATAATAGTTAATCATATATTACTGTACATATACTTGATTATTTTTATATTATTGGTTATATAATATATCAAATATAAGTATTATTATCTTCTTATAATATATATCATTTAATTTTCTTTCTTGCCAAAATAATTTGATAAATTTTGTATTAGTAGCCTATTGTTAATAATCATGACATGTACTCATGACACTATATACAGAATAAAAGACTTGGTACTCTATCCCTTTTTGGAAAGTTTCGTTATGTTATTTAAAATCCTAGCTTTTGTCTTCCAGTCTACACATATATTCAGAAAAACTAGACATTTTTCGAATAATGATGTGTATCAAATGAGTCAGTAGTCACACAAATATTTGAATAATCCAATGAAGATAGTTAAGCATATCACAATGAGTTGAATACACATACAATGCAGATTTGTGTCAATTGCAGCTTATCTGAAATAAAAACTGAGACGTTGAGCAAATTTAGGCAAAGGGGAGATAAATCAGGAACGGAAATGAAGTGGGGTTTAACATCCTACTGTTTAGCACCTAACCCGGCCTAATGAAGACGGGCATACGCCATACAGTTTGCTATGAGGGAAATTTTGCCCGGGCAGCAGCACTACGTTCTGCATCACTGACAAAGGGAAACCACGTAAAAATTCTGGATGAACTTTCACGGCCAATGTAGGGATCGAACACTAGGCTAGCGAATCGGGAACGGAAGGCTGCAGACTAGGATTAATGATCAAAATGCTTGAAGCCAATTATATAAAAAATATCGATTAATTACAATATACACCCACACTAACATTTGCAGTATGAGACTGACTTTTATTGTTCAGAAAAGCAGTGTGGACAGGTGACAGTAAAAAAGGGGCATAACTCTTAAAAATATAAATCAGATTTTGATGAAAAGAAATATGGATCCTTGTCTTATCATAAATACAAGCTTCCTGAAAGTTTCAGAAAATCTAGCCTCTAATTGCGCTGACAAGCAGTGTTGACAGATTTCAGCAAAAAGGGGAAGAAAATATGAATCCTGTTTTGGTGTCACAATAATATTTTCCTTAATAAAAACTGTAGCCTTTTTTTTATGACAAGAAGTCTAGACAGTTTGACAAAAAAGAGTAATTATAATATATGACCACATTAACATGTGAAACTTCCAATCGATAGAAACAGGAACACAAACCAAATACAGACGGTTTGATGTTATCCCTTTTTCTCTGGGCACATAAAAACAATTTTTCATTGTCATTGGAACTGATTTTTTAGTATTTGTTATCATCTAATTAGTATGTGTCTTCTATGAAATATTTAATGATATAAATTCAATAAAATCAACAAATATCTCTTTATAAATTAAACAAACAGATTAAAAAAAAAAAAATTGATTGGAAAGATTTATATTTTACCGAAATCTGAAAAAGCACCCAAAACAGTTCAAATGGATCAAATATCTGAATAATAATTGAAATGTGCCAACAGTGAATCTGTCCCCCGCCGAAAACCCAAAATAAATAGATGACACATATTAATTAATCGCACATTTCTCTTTCAAACCTATCGAACAATCAAACTATACACTCTCTATCAGATAGAATCAAGATTATCTTGTCCCAAAGCATCAAGCAATGAAATTGATTAGCTCTGCTTAGCTTTAGTTCGAAATGTTAATCCACTGAACTCGGTCAAGACATTAACCTAATGAAGACCTACATCAAGTTTAAACATTCTACCTCAATTAAAAGAAGAATTGTTATCTTTCAAAGTCTTGACCAATCAAATTGCTTATCGTTCCTCAGCCTAAGCAGACAATTTGCAACATCGAACTTAGTCAAGGTAATGATATAATGAATCTATTCTCAGAGTTTCATCAGTGTTAGATCATTCTACCTCAATTAGAAGGAGAGTTATTGTGTTCAAAGGTCTCAACCAATCAAATTGCTAATCGCTCTGCTTATCCTCAGCAGAAAATGTTTATTATCGAACTTTGTCGATGTATTGATGTAATAAAGCTGTACACCAAGTGTCCTCACTCAATTCGAACGTAACAAAAGTTATCGTGTCCCAAAGCATCAAATGGCTGATTTCTGCTTACCCAAAGCAGAAAATTCTCATCTTCGAACTCTATCAAAGCATTCACCTATATTTTGTTCCAAAGTCTCAACTGTGCTAATGAAGACGGGCATAGCCATACAGTGTGCTATGAGGGAAATTTTGCCTGGGCTACGGCTACTCTTATATCGAATTCCAACTCCCAAGGGATCTTTTATGTGCGTGCCAATGTGTACACAGGACCTTAGTGTTTTAGTACCATCCGAACGACTAGACAGCTGTACGTGTCAGGCCCACCATCCTGCATCTCTGACAAGGGGAAACCATGACAGAAAATCTCGATGAACATTCTCTGCCAATGCAGGGATCGAACACCTGACCTGGCTAGCAAGACATCAGATATCTTGTTAAGGACATTAATTTCCAGGAAACTTATACCGATTTGGTAAAATATCTGATATAGGGTTTAATATGAATGTGAATGAGAATGGTAATGTTGTTTTTTACGACTGTGTAAAAGCCCTCATGATCAGTTCTCAAAAAAAAAAAGAAACAGCATTTTGAAAATCACAATTTGGGTCAGACATGGTATAGAAAATATGGCTTTTATAAAGATAGGTCCGTCAGTACAACTAATAGTGCTCTGTGAATGATACAATGATTTGTCAAGACTGATAGCCTACCTAAAGACTTAGAATGTGCCATTAATTCCAGAGGGCTTGTTTACCAGACCTGTTTCCTAAAGGTGTGTATCGCCATTACACTACCTTACTCAGCTGACCAATTATTTCCAGCAAACAGGGTCCATGATTAGAGATCAGCCAATGCCTGGACGTCAGTTATATGACAACCCACACTTTGTCTGACAACTTCTGTTGGCTAACAACTGTTGCTACGTTAAAAGTCCACATGGGTTTATCAATATTTACACGGTTCATTACTGACTACACTATGCTTTTACAGACTGTGTGACAGACGAATTTTTATTGGCTCATTTTTGACTCAACAGCATTACTAGTCTCTTGATTTTTACCTCTTTTGCATTTGTTTCACTCATATGTTCCGTCGATCCTTTGTGGGTTGATTTCCTTGTCTCTGGTAAATTTCCAGCCAAAAATAACATTTACATTATGTCAAATCACAGTATCTAATTTTCATACAGATATTTTTAAAATCTCATATTATGTTCATGTGGTTTTATATTGATTTTAGGTACCGGTATACAGTGTTAAAGCCCCAATACCACTCTTGTTGTAACTGAATGATATGTTCCAATCTTTATTCTGGTCAACAATTTGTACTATTTTACAATATTTCAATTAAAAAATGATACAAATTTCATCTTAACTGAAAAAATTCAACTACGTATGCCGTAACATTGTTTGAAAAGCCTTACCTAAGCACTTTCAAATGCAACTTGGATTTAAACATATTTTCGAACCCTCTTGACAAGTAAGATAGGTTGTAATGGATAATTTACACAACAGGTAGGACACTTAAACATCTTGTAGTTAGAATAAGGCTATTTTTTTTTTCTGGACCTGTTAAGCCAGCAAGAGTGTTATTGTCCGTTTAAGTTCTTGACTGATTTTCACACAATTTCCATACGTTTTATATCAGGATCAAGATGATGTCATTTGCATAAATGATTTCCCTAATTCAAGGCTGTTAACTGTCTGATCATTCCTTCTTAAAATGAATATTGACAAAAGCCTGACAGAAAATGTAAATTTAAACACTCTTCTTTGATTCTAGACCAAAAATTTAACAAAAAATGTTATGCAAAAATGAGGAAGGTTAATTTTAAAGCGTTGAAGAAACAATTATATATTTAGTCCATTGCACTATTCCAACAATTAAAATATTTGATAAAGTGCAGCAATATTCTTAACATAGTTATTACAGCCCTTCAATGTATAATTTCATATTTGGGTATTTAAGGCTTTGGGGATTCTTGGGTTTGGATATTGTGGATTAGAGTTATTTCAGATATCAGAGAGATAAATTCTGAGGGTATCAAGCAAGAGTTTGTGCTGTTCTTGGAATATAGTGTCTGAATTTTAAAGTTTTATAAACTTACTTAAAGATACATTATGGGAGATTTTTTTATTAAGAGTTGGCCATTCTTGCTATAACTGTTCAAAAGTAGATGATGATAGAAGAATATATTGAAAATTTCAGCCAAATTACTTTATTCTGAACATAGTTGTCATCGTTGTAATATTTGACTAGAAATGGTAGTGAAATTGATTATCAAGTAAAGTTTTCAATTACATGAGGAATGACTCAAAAGTGGCCTTGCTTAGTACACTCTATCATTTAGCCTTGATCTAACTGATGACGTAAACATAACAGTAAATTATCTCACCACGGTGCGCCATATCTGATTTTATCAATCAGTGAAACCCTATTTAAATCAAAGCTGTAGCTGAGCCATTCGTGGGTCTACAGAGTTGATTTTGGGCTTGTTATTTCTATTACATCTGAAGCCTAAATTAAGACTTGCAGTAATCAGATTTAGCTCTTGCATAATGTATCTTTAACCTTATTTTATATTTTATTGTCGTTACCTCACTGAACATAACAGTACATACTAAGATGAAAGACACATCTGCTATTTTAGGAGAATTAATAAGGCATAGTAAACAGAAAAAGATAAACACAAGAAACACTCATTGACACTACACAATAATCCCAATAGGCTAGTAACATCTGCTCCCATAACATTAAAAGTATTACCAGAATCATAATATTGTTCAGAACTTACAAAGATAACCCAGCAATATTCTCAAGCCAGTAGCAAATGTTCTATACCTCAATAACAATTCTGTAAAGGCAATTAACCTAGAGTTCAACATGGTGCATCATACTTTGCATTGAATAATTTTTATTTGAAGACCTATAATATATGCACAGGGCATTTCTAATAGTAGTATGAGAACGTCCTATACAGTTATCTATTAAAAGTAATTGCTGTGGGGTTTTGTCTCCAAAACTCGGAAATGTCATTCAAGTGCCACAGGAATGAAAATTTGTATATATACTATTAATTCATAGACAGCTATCCTTTATAAAACTGTATAAGTTTTCATAGTTCCCAAAAATTCAATTGTTTAGCCCATATACCCCCCCATAAGGGATTATTTTTATCATTTTCTTCAAACAGTTGATAAAGGTTTCTACAAGAAATACATCGTGGATTAAACCATTATATATTAAAGCATTGTAATATTATTTACCCCAATGGTATCTCTTAGATGTAATCTTGCCCGCAGTTTACTAGGGATTCTTCCACCTATTTATGGGTGGGGGGGGTGGATCATAAAGCAGGTCATTGAGTCAACTGGTTTGGTTTCGAATCCCCGGTTGTACATGGCAAGGAGTAGGGTTGTCTGTCCAACCTCATGGGGTTCTGTCCGGGTCCCTGGTTACCTCCAACTGATAAAGACCCTACGCATTAGCAAATTATTGAAATAAAATTAAAACCATATGTTAGTCCCGAAATGACCTAGTTTGTGTCAAGTGGACATTAAACCCCATTTCTCTCTGTCCAACCATTTATTTTACTTTAAAGATACATTAATTATGCAAGATTTAGATAAAGAGCTGGCAATTCTTGCTATAATAGTTCGAAAAAAGATAATGTAAAATGAATATGTCAGACTCATGAACAGTAATTAGTTTTGTATAGCACCTGGGCAGCAATTGAATTCGAACTGTGCACTCTCCATCCTGTCTCAGGGACATAGGCCAACCTGTTTGGAAAATCCTAGAGAACACTCTCAGCCAACACAAGGATTGTACACTGGACCTCCTGAGTTATGAGTCAACACCCTACTCACTGAGCCACTAGATCGGAAATTGTTAAAAATCAAAAGACTTCTTCGTCTCATGAGTATATACTTACACTGCACACAAAGTTAATATATTTAGCCTGTAGAGTATGGACACTAAACTGCTTGATGTAGACAGGGACGACAACAATCTAATATTGTGGACAATTAAATAAGATTGAGTGCAATATCATTTATGCAAATGCTGTTTTATTTTTGTTTGTTCAGTTACAACTGCATACAAATAAATGAACTGGACTAAACAACATCCCCACAAAATTTTATTGAAGTTTTTTTTAAATAATAATAATAATTTGTTCATTGCAAATAATTCTGGAAAATAAGATTTATCAAAGGAAAAGTATGGACAGAAAGTATGGCGTCTGACACCAACTATCTTATAATATTCCTTGTGATTTCCTGTGACAATTATCAATGGTATATTGTAGTCTCTTTAGGTAACATATCTGAACGAGCTCCCTAAATCTTTTGGTAACACAGGCAGTAAACCAAGGACTAATTTGGGTCTTAGCTATCTACAGTCCTGCACCACTAACATTATAACAAGGTAAAACCTGCTTTGATAAACCAGGAACTTTTTCTGTCAACACTGTGGGTCGCTCCTTGGAGTCAGAGCCTAGCAAACACTGTTGATAAATGTCAAATCCTGCTCAAATTCGTATCTCATCTGAGATCTCATGATTATAAAGCAATATCACAAGTTTCGTCAAAATTGAAAGAAAAAATCAAAGAATTGTAGATTGAACAATGGATATGGGTGAATACACTATATTCATTCCCATTTAAATGTCGGTAAATAAAAAGACTGATATCAAAGTCACCTTAAAGGGTTTTCTTTTATGAGATTTCCTGTCATGCTAGGAATCCTGTAGCTAGATCATAATCAGCTTAAAGGTTGTAACCCACAAGCAATAATAATAACAAAATTTAAATAAAAATAGAGATGACTATTTTAGATTTGATGAGACATGCCACCTACGGATATAATGATTAAACGTTATTTATCTCAATAATAATCAATATAATTATTATAAAGATCATAGTACAGACACTTATTCATTCTGAAAATCACCTGAACCAGTTCTATAATTATCCATTAGAACATGATCTATGCCTGGAGCTCACTGTAATAATAGCGAACCCTATTCATAAACTTACCTGTTTCCTTGTCTTCATATTTACCAAGCTAAGTGCAGAAGGATCAATTTTATTGTCCGGATTTAACTTAAACCCCCTCAAACTCTGTTTAAAATTGATATTGGAAAAAAAAACTCTGGTCAAGCTATCCCAGCTAGATTGGAAAAGTAAAAAATTCGCCAAAAAAGGAAGAATTTGCAATTTACATTATTTCCATAAAAAGTACACAGAAGGCAAAAGCATTATTCATCCCCCAATTTCCTAACATATTCAAAAAATGTAATAGTACTAATAGATGGACAGAACTATTTTAATAGTAATCTGCTTTCTTCAAAAGGCAGGAGATAAAATATTTCAAAATTCTAATTTCAGTTCAAAATAATATATAACAAAAAGGCAGTATCATCATATTATTTTCTGAGTTACATGATTTATAAACATATAACATCTAACAAACATAACAAATTGACATAATAATAATAAAAAATATGATGACTACTAGTACTACAAAGATTTCCTTAGTCCTGTTCTCTATGTTTAATTGCTAATCTGTAAATATATAGTTCAGTATTTGCACAAAGGTATACCTAGACTAAAACATTGAACATAATATATACATTTATAAACGTTGAAGCCTTTTCTTATATTTCAGATCAATGTAAGAAGTCTGGGCTTTTTTCTCAAGTTGTGCTAGTTCTGAGACTGTTGGTGCCAGAAAATGAACATGTCCTTGATAAGCACTTCCTGAAAAAGAATCCATTATTATTTATTTAAATACTGACAGCATAAAACCACTTTCTTAAGCAATTTGTTCTTTAAATTTGTGCTATGGTCACCATTTATTTTTGGGGGGCAATTACCCCCCACATGAGCAAGCATGCTTACAATGGTAACTTGTTGATCTACTGAGTCTATATTCATTCAGAATCAAGGATAGGAATCCATTTAGCACTGAAAATGCATGATTTACTTAAAATGCTGCAAATACACTAGTAATTTACATTTATACTTGACTAAGAAACAATATAACTTCTTTAATTGAAGAAAGAGGAAAACTGCTAAAGATTTTCTGATTCATCTCACAAAAAAATGAATTTCATTGCTGTTGTCTTTCTTTATCATAATGTGAAATAATATAGGTTGTTAGACATTGAAGCATACACCCAGACATTGAAACATACACCCAGACATTGAAACATACACCCATGAGCAGTTAACAATGTGACGTCATGGTAATGCAACAAGTATTTTTCTGAAAATGCCTGAAAATTGGAAGATAATCTGTAAAATATAGATTGCCAAGCAACGAAACATACACCCCATAGCAGCTAATCTGATTACGAGTACTAATAACACATGAAGTTATTATCAGAAAACATTAGAATTTGTTTCGATTGTTTTCATGAGCTTAAACAATTTATCTTAACTTTAGCCTCTAGAGTGAATAAATAAATGTAATGGAGTTTTAACCTCTAGAGCGTCCAAAATATATTTCAAAGTGATCAAAGGCTATAACTCTGGCCATAATTATCCGAAATCTTTGAAAACCAATAGGCTCCTTCGTCTCAAGACCTTAAAGCTGTGTCAATTGGATATTAACTTTAGCCTCTAGAGTGTCAAAAAGATATTTCATATAAATCAAGGGCCATAACTCTTGGAATAACTATCAGAAATTGCTGAAAAATCAAAAGGCGTCTTCGTCTCATGATCTTAAACACTGTATAAATTTAAAGTCAATTGGATATTAACTTTAGTCTCTAGAGCCTCCAAAAGATATTTCAAAGAGATCAAGGGCCATAACTCTGGCAGTAGCTATCGGAAATCAATGTTCTAGAATTTAAACACTGTGTATAAATTCAGAGTCAATCGGATATTAACTTTAGCATCTAAGAGCGCTGCAAATCAATAGGTTTCTTCGTCTCATGACCTTAAACACTGTGGATAAATTTAAGCGATATACAACCACATTTCAATGTGAAACTTCCAATCAACAGAAACAGGAAACAAAAACCAAATACAGACGGTTTGATGGGATCATTTTTGACTAAGTCAAAATGATGCATTTGATATTCAGATATGTTGATATGAAATAATTTATAAAATACAATATCAAAAAAACGCATCGTTTTATCTAATGTTTCGTTTCCGAACTTACTGCCCCTGATGAAGTTAGTATTTCACTGACGAAATGTTGGATATAACGATGTTTTTTTAATATTGTATTTTATTAATTAATTCCCATTTCAAATGTGGCGGACAGTGGCGGAGCCACTGGGGGGGGTATGGGGGGTAGTTACCTCCCCCCCCACTTTTGAAAATCATGGCCATCCCAATTTTGCTTAAAATGACATACAATTTATAGGGGTGGGGGTGGGGGGGGGGGGGGGATCCTTTTTTTGTGCATTATATTATATTAAAGTGCAACATCACATGTTAGAAAGGGCTTTTCTCGACCTAAGCGGGTGTGTCCAATAGCTGGAGAAGGGGGTTTCCCTAAGCAAAAAGGGCGTGGCTAAAAAAATTTTTTTTGGGCTATAGCTTTTTACCCCCCCACGCAGCACCGGCTGGCGCCGCCGCTGGTGGTCGTATAAAAACTAAAGACTGATTAGGGCAATCAATATATTTTATGTCAGGGGCAGTAAGTTTGGAAAGTTATCTTGTACTTAAATATCAAACAATTACTTTACTTCTCTCTGGTGAGCCTAAACAGAAAATGATTGTCATTAAAATCAATCAAGATATATGAACGTTGTTTTGATGTATCTGGTTCATCTACATTGACTAATTAATTGGTACCAGTATCTGTTTACAGTGCTCATTAGAAAGCCTCCGTTTTTATATTTGCCTTATCCATATATAATTTGATATCTGACTCGATCATGCATTAAGAGTTTTATATTTATAGCATCAATGTAGAAAAGATTTTATATTTGTCCCAACCAAGTCAAAGATAGTCCCAACTAACTTTTTAGTTACGGCTGACTAAAAACTTCTAGCATTTTGTCGTTTGTATTAGGCCTATATATATTAGAGATTTCTATAAACTTTCTTACCTCCAGCCTTTCTTCTCTGTCCATACGAAACTCTACCATCAAATTCATTAATAGGTACTTTCAGGTCTGAATCTATTCTATCAATTGTTATGTCAAGATGTTCTTCAATATCACTTAATAGCTAGGAGAAAAAAAAGAAAGGTTTTCAAGACAAATAACATGAATGGGGTGGCTTTATCATGAAATATGTACTCAAAACTTGGTTCTAAATAATATACCAGTACCATACTGAAATGACGCAGACGGTGGGACATTATGCAACTGAAAGTAGACATGAAAATCACCAACACACGGAAGTCGCAACAAGTTAACTTTACAGTGAAATTAGGCAAATATAGTATATAATCGAAAGTCAGGAACAGCCTCGAATCACAATTGGTCCAATGTAAATAAAGCACATCAAAAACTGTGTAATATACTATCCACTGTACATACCAAATTCTTAACTATTTGATCCTTCAGTCTTAAAATAATGGAAGTTCAACCAAAACCTGGCAGATATTGCCATTTATTTGATTCTAGACCAAAAAGTCAATAAAAATGACCATGCAAAAAGAGAGAAAAGATAGTAAGCTGGCACTGCCAGGCAGGAGGATACGCCCACATTTTCGAGAGATGATTGGAGAACAAACAAAACCGAAAGTGATTTTTCCTACAATCAAAGGCTATAATTCATTAAATTACTATTTGATATGCGCAAATATCGAAAAGAATCAAGATTTTTAGGTTATAAACCTGCATTTCAAGTTTCATCAAAATCGAATTAAAATTGTGACCTATACTGGGTCCACAACCTTGATATACCATATTTAACACTATTAGCGCACAAATGGCGGCCATTTTGTCTGGCAATTATGGTACGATTTCCCTGAAATTCAAACTCAACCTTCTGTATGGTGTAACGGTGATAGAGTCAAGCGTTTTTTTAAATCGGTTAATAATCGTGACCTCCAGAGGTACCATAGGCGATTTTTCGGACAATCAGGGGCCATTTTGTATGGCAATTTTGTTCCGAATTTTTCCGAAATTCAAATAACAGTATTCGCGTACGAATGGCGGCCAATTTGTATGGCAATTTAGGTCCAATTTTTTCGAAATTAGAACTCAACCTTTCTTAGGGCGTAACGGTGATATAATCAAACGATTTTTTAAATCAGATAATAATTGTGACCTCCAGAGGGACCACTATGAATTTTCATTTCCTGAATTTATCAATGATAATTGCACAAATATCATAACATAAGCTTTAAAATCTTGCATTACACAGCATGAATGAACTGTTTTGTCCAACATCAAAATCTTCTGACAACCCTTAAAAATTAGTCTCTCTGGACACATTAGGCCCTGAGCCTAGTACACCCATGTAGGAAGCTTCTGTTGGGAATAGAAGTGGCAACATCAAACATTGAATCCATACACCTCCACCAAGTGAGCCAAGAGGCTTGCCCACAGCCAATTTAGTTGGAAGTATAATTAAAATTAAGACAGCACAACACAATGTAGGTGTCCACAAATGTATAAATACAACACATTGCATCACACATTTACCACATATACATACCTGTGGTTCATTATACCAGATACAACAGCCCCCCCTATCTGTTAAATTTGTATTGTAACATCCTCTACCACGATTATTACAGTTAGAATGATACCATACCTACATAATAAATAACTTATTACAATATCAATTTCATGTAGGTTGGATGATAACACTTTAGCCAAAGCATTCACAATTTTTTGTAAAGGGAGTAAAAGAAATAACTCTTGGAAAGATTATCAGAAATCATTAAAATAAAACAAGATTCTTTGGTTCACTAATTATGTAAACAAAGTAATTTTTGGGATCGGATGAGAAAAGTTGACACTGATACAGCTGATACTAATGGTCACCATGAGTGGCGACTGCAACGTACGACTTGCAAAAACATTGCATTAATTAAAAGTATTCTTATTCATTCAACATCATTTTACCTTTTCCTTGACTTTTGATACTAAACTAATGGCTAGCCCCATTCTGAAAGAAAAATTACAATTACTTGTAAATACCTTAACCAAGACAAATTGATAAAATGATAACAAGTGATTGTGATGTAATATACACTCACACTTTCCAAGAGATAGATGGACAACAGACACAAGCAATTAGACTCACCCTCTCATTTTCCCAATGGCCTTCACTTAGAATTTTAAAAAAACTGTAGCCCATATCTCATTTACATGGTTTTCAGAAAGGAAAGAAACTGCGGAATGGTTGACCATGCTATCAACAAGTTTAATTGTCAATTAACCCTGATGCTTAAAGTGAGAATTTCATATTTTCTAAGAAAGTCAAAACATAATTATTTCTATGTCTTTTGCTCAATAGGTTGTCAACTCACTATTATACGGTCATAGGCATTATTTCCCACACTTAAAATTCATTGACACCAGAAATAATGACACATTACCCCCCTTTTTTTCCTATTCCTCGAATGCAATAGCTATCTTCATACGTTTGAATTTGAAGTTGAGATTTTTGCCAATTCTCAACTGGCAATAGTGAATTATAGGATTATTAGGATTATTCTTTAACAAGGTGGGACTGATTATAGATACCATCTATTTTAAGGCTTTATTTTAATACATTTAAAAAATATAACTTAAAAAAATATGAAATTGCAACTTTAAGAAACTGAAGCCTCTCTGATTTTATTTAGCTTTTCAAGTGATAAGTTCTTGAAAACATAAATATACATGAATGTTGATAAAAGAGTAACTTTTTAGCGTGGTTGATTATATCCAATCGTAACCATCAATTTATAAGTGATAAAAAGAAGATTTTCAGACCGACTGTATTGGTTTGGCCAAAATGGGAAATCATATGATATAGCAAACACATGGGACTTGACTTAATTTACTCTGAAATACATATTTTCGATGTGAAAGGAAACATACAAAAATATTTATTTCAGTGATCAGAATCAGTCTAATATAATTTTACAGCGGATTCATTATACTTATACAAATGGGTAACCTTAAATCTATATAGTATAATAAATTCTAGCATTTACAAAAGAATAAACAGAATGTTAGGGCTTGGAGACACATTTTCTTTCATAAGCTACAACTTTTAAAAAAATACCAAATTCATTTTTATGGTTGAAATAATTATTTTACTGGCATTTCATGGGGGAATACAACTTCTTGTATCATTAAAGATGGTCTGAAAAACCTTTTGTGCTTTTAGCCTATGATTGTAATCTCTATTATTCTAACCTTTCAGCTCGTCCAACACGCCCAATTCTATGAATGTAATTCTGTTTTTCATCTGGTAAGGTTACATTAATTACTGAAAAATATAAAAATATAACAATAATTAATATACAATAATAGTTCTGGTTATGACCTGTTAGTCCTTTAGAATTGTAGGGATCATGCTGATTTAATTTCCAAGGGACAAGACATTGATTTTACTGATTACAAAACCGTCAGGCCAGGTCACACTAGAGCTATATTTGAAAGATTAAATGACTAGTGCTGAAGAAATATCTGGTTTCCTTATTAATCATGGTTAATTATGAGAGGTTGCAATCAGGAAGAGGATGTTTTCATAGTTATATAAACAAACCAAAGATCAATTTCTCTGAAATTCGACAGGACAGTGTGGAAATTATGATGAAAATCATGCTTTTTATAGTGCAGACATGGAGTATAAAATGTGCGTATTAAAAAGGCTGTTAACATGCCATTAAACTACCATTCTAAGTGTTACGAGCAGACAGTGTCTACTAGAGATCAGCCAAGGAATGGATGGCAACACTTTACAGTACATGCCTCCTATGACCAATACATTATCCGACAACATTTGCAAGATCGCCTGCAGTCAGCTTCTAATAGTACTTCCTGCTTGGTGCAGGATATTACATCCCCTTTCGTACATTCATTCCTATTGTTCATCTGTGCTGACACTATTTATTGCTGACTCTGCTCTGCCTAACTGTATGCCAAGCACTACAGTCTGACAGTCAGCGGTACATTTTCATTGCGGCTCAGTGTATATTTACAGCTTATTATACAAACAAAAACTCGCACATTTTCACAAACCCCATTTTTAAATTAGTTGGATACCAATATGGCGTTTGAGTAATAGTTATATACCTTGTTTTCAAGGTGTATCGGTTGATACACCGTCTCTTTTTTGAGTGAGGCTCCTAGGCGAAGCCGAGGAGATCTCCACTGAAAAAAGAGACGGTGTATCATCCCACACACCGAGAAAACAGGTATATAACTGACTTATACTAAATACATTTTCCAGAAATAGCAATTTTTTCTATTTTTCCCAATTTCAAAGCATTTTTCATTTCTATTCAGATTCCCTTAATTATCTCATCACAACCGCTTATTTCTACTCAGGTAAATGATGTCAGTACACTGCACGTGCATTTCCCTAGTTTAAATCAGGTCAGGGAAATTGATTGGTTGAGAAAAGCAAACGTCATCCAATCATTTTGTACAATAATGGCCATTTTTTGTTATTTTGCCAACGGCAGTGTCGATAATGATCAGAAATGAATGCGGGAATTCGTCAAGAATCCTACCTTATAATGTCACAGAGATATACATTTCTAAGACCAAGAATATCATTTCTGCAAGAGATGTCGATGATCGCAAAGATTTAAAAGCCGATCCATCACAGAACAAGAAATTATAGCCATGCAGATGGGTAGAATTCCACAAGGAAAAATACCAATTGCATAGGAATATGGTGACACTTCGAGATCAGTTCAAGAGATTGGATTATAACTTTTTTGATAAGCAAGGTACATTTGCTAATTTCCGCACAGATCAATCAATTCATTAACTTTGCGAAGTATTGACATCCACAAAAAACAAGACCAGCCATCAAATGAAGACGAGTTGGAATTGTAGAGTTCTAGAAAATGCCAATGGATTAATTTGTACTAGTAATATATTTGGATTATGTGCTGCGGATGTGCATAAGCAGCGACAAAATGTGAAAGTTTTAGTGTTGAAAATGCCAAGAGATTAATTTATAATAGTAAAATATTTGGATTATGTGTTGCGGATGAGCATAAGCCACGACCAAATGTGAATGTGCGACAAAACATGAAAGTGCGACTTGATATCAAAATATAAGGTAATGTGAGACAAAATGTAAGAACATGACTGAGAATGATGCACATTCAAAAAGTGCTGAGACTGTTGAAAATGATGACTATAACTGTAACAGGTTCAAAACGTGTTGGAGATGTTGAAATAAATATGTAAATCATGATTTTGTTATTTTTGTCCCTTTTTGAACTGATACACGGCCACTTTTGAAAAGTGGTCGTGTATTGGTGAGTACCCTCCCATTTTCAACAAAGAGTCAAGAAAAAGTATGGGTATAATTATATATAATGAGGGATATTATCTGAAAGTATTTTATATAACAAAACTAATTCCCAGAATTTGAAAATAGGAATATTTAGCTATTAGTATGATTAAAGGCTGATAATCAGTGACAGCAAGTTATTAAGATAAGCATATGGTTATTGGTACTTTAAGAGAAAATGAAATGGATCACTTTTCTATGTTAATGTAGTCTTCTATTCCAATTCCTATCATTGTGAGAGTAATTAGTTGTGTTTTATGGCTACTTCCACCGAGGTGATATTGCTTAACTGATTCTATCTCTTTATCTCCTTGGTGTTTAACCTCTGCTTCCAAATAAGTGACATCGCAGACAACCTTAACTGATTTATATAGCTTGGAGATTATGGGCTATCAAGATTAATGGGATTTTTCACACTCAAAGGCAATGGTGAGATGAAACAATAGTCAATAAGTATTAAGAGATAAAAACATCAATCTAAACTAGTACTTTAACTCATGATTTTGATACTTTAGACCAACATAGAAAATTTAAAATCCTTGGAATGTGTCAGTTGATTATATAAGTATTAAGAGATGAAAACATCAATCTAAACTAGTACTTTAACTCATGGTTTTGAAATTGTAGACTAACATGGAAAATGAAAAATACTTGGAATGTGTCAGTAAACATGGGCGTGTCCAGGAATTTAATATATTCTCTGCACTAGAGGGGGTAGGGACCCTTGTCTAGTAAAAATCCCCACTTCAGAAAGTAGGTAGAAATTAACTTTTTCTCCCAAACTGCAACAACAAAATATTTTGTCCATATTTTTAAAAGTTCTTTTTAACAATAAACATCAAAATACAAAAAATAAAAATAATTATTGGTCACAAAAATAGTTTCATTAGATTTAAATCCCCCTCGTTTGACTCTGTCAAATATAACTTTACCAAGTTTAATTTTTATTAAGGCAGAGTAGACCGACAACAACTCTCATACAAAAATTGTTATTCTTGACATTCCGTGGCTTTACTCTAACAAAATTATCATGCCAATTCAAAACTATGATAAGAATAATTTTATAACGAAGAAGCCATAGCCTGTATAATATTCACAGAGAAAGCTGTACAAAAATGTTCATAATTTCAAGATAGTAAGTACATAAATCGTGGTTCATCGACTAATTGTCCATTTCACTTGTCAAATATGCAAAGTTGATCAACTATCTCAGTGATAATATAGATATCAGTTTAGTACATATAAAGTTTATTTACAATGGGAACAGAATATCAAACAGATACATAAATACATCAACAATACAGGAACTTAAACTATACAAGAACACATCAGGACGGTACATAACTATTTTAAATCCACCATTCCGCCCCTCTGCCAAGGCAACGGCTGAACTCGTCAAAGCCTCTCTTCTCCTCCCCACTCATCTCTCTAACTGTCAGTAAACTTCTGGTTATGAAGCGCCCGACAATAGATAGATAAGACACATGACTATATATGGAATTGTATTTTTATCACGCTCTGGTATGCTTACTGACCAGTGCGTATTGCAGAGCTTGTACACAGATCATTAATATGTAGTTTGTAAATGACATAGGACTATTTACATGTTTAATTAGACCATAGCCAGTTCGTGCCTTAATAGAAGTATAGTCGAATGTAGAGTTGAATAGTCGATATCATCTATCAAAACCAGAATTTAAATAATAGTTTGTATTTCATAAGATAGAAAGTGAAGCACTTTGTCACATATTTTCGTCCCACAGAAATACCAATATGAAAGCACAGAAACACCAAAGATAAACACCATTCAGCAATTAACGGACCATTTCACTTTCAATTGCAAACTGCCTATTTTGTCCTATTTTCAACGAAAGCATCGAACTGCTTTTGTGGTATTTTAATTTTTTCCCCAAAATTATTGAAAAATAAAATTTAAAAAAAAATTATCTTGGTCCTATTCTTCTAGGATTTTTTGAAAAAAATATAAAAGGGGAAATTTATACCAAAAGGGGCGATATTCATTTATTTTTTTTAATTTTTTTTTGTTGGGGGGGGGGGATTATTACCAGGGAGGATTGTTACTGGGGAGGATTGTTACTGGGGGGGATTATTACTGTATACCCCTTCCAATATGTTTTAAGATATGATTTCTCACACAGCTACAGAGAAAATCTAAGTAGGTAGAGTTCCCCATCAAAACAAATTACAAAACCATTATGGGTATCATAAATCTGTGAATGTGAACTGTAATCCACACTTTGGCATTGATCTTGTTGACACTCTTCATTCTACTCAGTGATTGATCGATGAAACTTGAAGATCTTAGAAATGAAGTTATTACTTTCAGAGAAAAAAGGTTTCATGATATCAGATTAATGTGCTGATCAAATTTCATTCCTGAAAATGTACTTTTGTAGAATCAAACTACAAAGGAAATCATGAAAGATGTAAAGAAATTGTTATTAGCGAAAAGTTTAAATCAACAACACCAGATAATAAATCTAGAGTTGGACAGATATTCGAAAGGTTTTGTAAATTTTATAATAATTGTGACCTCTTCAGGGACCACACAAGTTAAAACACATTTTTTTGTACAATCAGGGGCCATAATTCAGTAAGTTAATTCCAATATGCATCAAAAGGAACCAAGATCTTTGGGTCATAAACATGCATTTCAAGTTTCATCAAATTCATTTGAAAAGTGTGACCTCTAATACATGATTTTTTGTACAATCTGGAGCCTTAATCCATGAAGTTATGGTCTGATATATGCCAATATCGAAAGAAACCGAGATCTTTGGGGGATTGACTTATATTTTAAGTTTCGTCATTATTGAACAAAAATTGTGGACTGACAGACGGACGGCAGTGGTGGCGACAATTTATGTCCATATGAAAATGTCGGCGTAACAAAACAACTATCAGGTTCTAAGTTTTATTAAAAATTAGACATAGATCCTAAATAAAAACAATGCAGAGATATAACATTGCTTCAAAAGAAAAGAAATCATCGAAAATATCAAACCAGGCCATTTTGATCTACTCTCTAAAGGGGGGTTGGGATGGCCAAATGGTCTAGAGTGTCGCGCTTCGATCTTTAGCTGGCCGGTCACCTCTGGCTTGCGGCTGTGGTTTCGAGCCCTGGTGTGAGCGTATGTGACATGGAGATAGGGGCGCCTTCTCAACCTCGTGGGTTTCCTCCGGGCACTCCGGTTTCCTCCCACGGCTAAAGACCCCTACGCGCAAGCGGATTATTGAAATAAAAACCATGTGTTAGTCCCGAAATGACCTAGTTGTGTTGAGTGGACATTAAACCCCATTTCTCTCTCTCTCTCTCTACTCTCTAAAATTCACAGATGTCCTACTACGCAGGCAGTACAAGGTAGACCCATCATCACTGGAAAAGATACATCCACAGAACACATAAGTGCGTTTGCATATGAACACATAAAACAACTTGTCTTTTTTTCCCAGTTACATTAAAGGGACTGTCCCGAATAGAACAGAGCCTCAAAAATAAAAGTCCTAGTATGTGTGAAATATAAACGCCTAAATATAGAATGACTCAAAATTTCAGCTCAAAATATTGAGTCGTTTGGACGTGAACGGACACTAACCCTTTTAAGATTTTGGGTCAATTCTTTTGTTGGGTGACCCGATAATCAATTTCCGTTGCTTTAGAGGTCTACACAGTGAATGGTCCATGTGCTGTACTTTATAACAAAAGGTAAATTTCACCGACACGTTATTGTTATAAAATAAAAGTCTGGTTTTATCAAATCACCGCATAATACAGTTTGGGACACCAGACTCCATTTCAAGATGAAGACTTTGGGTTTAAGTTGTTTGAAAACGTATCACATATATTGAGTTAGTTGCTCGGCCTTAAGGTAGGGGATCTTAATGGATTTTAATACAAAATTAAGCAGTTTTATTCTCAAAAACATTATCGGGATTGACCCTTTAAAGATTGATACAAGACACGTTGTCTAGAGAGTAGAAAAGTGTTGTACGATCTCCCACAATAAACTGATCCACCAATAATGACAAAAGATTTGCACACAAGAGCCTGATAATTTACCCCCCAAGGAACCACAATCATGTGAAATATCAGTCCTAAACTTATTTGAAAAATATTGGTAAAACCAGCAATGATTCTTCTGTCATAATGATTTTAATTGTGAAAGAATAATTCATAAAAGGAATTCACTTGTACTTTCATCTTCAGCTGTCATTGTATTAAAGTATCTGTGTGTAAATACAGGTACATATTGAACAGAATCTGGTAAAAAGTTCCGGCTGTAGAGGGAAGAAAGAATCATAGAAAAGAGAGGTTTGGCAACAGAATTCAGGAATATTGTTGTTTTAAAGATTATAGAAATCAGATCTGAATGAAAAGAAATTAGGAGGGTAAAATAAAATTAAATTGTGATGTCTACATATTTCATGTAGGGCAATGAAACCTGTAGAGTGCATCAAGTACAGTTTTTTCAAGCTCATTGCAAAAAGTATTTCCATATAATATCCCAATAATCAACTGTGATAGTTTTTTAATTTAATAGAGTTTCATGATTTTCTTTTTAATTGTTATTTAATGCATAGGTGTAGGTCTACAGACAGCAGCAACTGTACCCCCACCCCCCAATCAAATTTTGGAATATTTGATGACAGCAAACAAGTTTTCCTGCTATTGCAGCCGGTGATCAAAGCAACTTCAAAGTGGTCTAATATAGCTTAATTAAGGTGGCTACTGGCTGATTCAAATTCCAATCAATCGTTTACAGTCCACAGGACCTGTTGGGAGAAAATTTTAAAATGTAACTGCCGCAAACATGTTTTCCAGCTATTACCGTCTGTAAATACAGCAACTTCAATTTGGTCCAATATAGCCTACCTGGCTGACCCAAATTCCAAACAACCAATCAATTATCGCGCGGTATGGAGGCCTCAGCCTCCTGGAAAAAAATTTGAAAATTTAAACAGTGCAAATGCAGTTTTTGCTATTCTAGCCCGTGTAAGCAACTCCAAAAGTATCCAATTGTTTTGTAAACGAAAGCCCAATCTGAATTCCAAACATCCAATCAGACTGTTTCATCCTCATTCACAAATAATATAATCAATGCCTGAAAAATGTCGCACAAAGTAGAGTGGCTCAATACAAAATGTTTTAAACCATCAAATTTGTGATATCCAATTACGAGAAAAATAAAATTAGTGTTTTATTAGGGCTCGATGACAGTTGGATAAGCAAAACTAGAAATGCCCGAAAAATTTTGGGTTTATAGACAGCGGCGTCGGTTATCTTTGAGAGGCGAATGACCCCTAAAGAAAATTTTGATTATTTGACATCGCAAATGTGTTTTACTGCTAGTTTCCTCTTCTGTTTTCTGGCCCGATGCCTGTTTTTTGGGCAATACCTATTTTCGGGCATACCTATCATAAGAGAGCTTCGGGCATATTTTCAGGCATGCGGTGGACAAGAGAAAGACAAGAAAACACTTTTCGGGCAGTGTGGATCTCATAGAAATAAGTTACTTACATTTTGGGGCAATACAGTTTTTTCGAGCATTCCTATCATAAGAGAGCTCCAGGCTTATGTTCGGACATGCAGTGGAAAGGGACGAAAAAATACTTTTTGGGCAGTGTGGATCTCATAGAAATAAGTTAGTTATATTTTTTCTCTAAACGTTAATAGAAACAAAAGGTCGCTGAATTTTTAATTGCCCCCCCCCCACGCCTATGATTTAATGAACGAAAATAGTTAAAAACTTTTCGGCTGATTGAATGAGCTTGCTGTTACAATTGGACAAAAAGACCACGATGTTTACTGGGTGAGGTATATTATGTGGGACTTTCACTGAAATGCTGAGTGTTTCCCATTTGAGGCGATTAAAATATACTTGACTGTCATATTGTAGGACAATTGTCATCACAAAAATTTGTTAAAGTACATGTGGAGCAGTCCATTTGCTGATTCAAAGTTTTGCAATGCCTTATATAATGTTTTTTAGGACTTCTATAATGTCTTATGGTTGGGATAGTTTGTACTTGCTTTTATTTTATTTTATTACAAGCAGACTTGTTATGTCTAGTAGAAGTAATCAGTTGATAACAGTCACACAAGTTATATAATGACTGCATGAATAAAAGAACCAGGTTTGACCAACATATCAACAGTAAAAACTTGCAAGATAAAGCATATCCTAACATCATTAAATGAGGATAGGATAAAAGATTGTAATTTATTTACAGATAAATATGAATTGGGTTGTCTATATAAAGTGTCAAATACAAATCAATCATTTGATGTTACCATCTTAAGCTAACAAATGAACCATCAACCCTTCAATTACAGTGTCTTTTAAACAAAATAAAATTTTGGAATTATACAGCATCCCCACCACCAGTTTTAATTGTATGATCTTTCTGAATAAGTGCATGATCAGACGGAATGGAGATATGAACTATCTAAGGTTTCAGATTGAGATAATGACAAAAAATTAATTAGTGTGAAAAATATATATTCACTTACCAAAAGGAAGTCCAGTAATGTCAAGGCCTCGAGCCGCTACATCTGTACATATCAAAAATTTAACTTTGCCATCCTGAAAATACAGTTAAATCTTTATAAAATGGTATTGTGTTTTATAATTCTGATTGGTACAACATCACACTACCAGTAAATCATTGGTGCTGGGATAGTTACATGGGGAAAACACGAAAAATGTGGATATTAGCTGGTTTTGTGGAAATTTGTCTTCTATATTGTTAACAACGGCTGCTACTATTTCCGGGACCTTTTTCAACAGGGACTCCTCACAGGGCTTTCTAGTTAAAAAGCACATCAAGTGACCAAACTAAATTTTCTATACTTGTTGCCAGCGGTTACTTTACGGTTTAGTATACCTATACTGGCAAACAAATCATGCAGAAAAGTCGTCATGAACATCAACATGACCTCTATAGGGTCCACAAGCTAAAATTGTGATTTTCCGTACAATCAGAAGCCATAATTAAGGAAGTTATGGTACGATATGCACAAATATCAAAAAGAACCAAGCTCTGTAGGTTATAAACATACATTTCAAGTTTAAACCAAATCGGATAAAAATTGTGATCTCTACAGTCTTCATAAGCTAAAAATGTAATTTTTCGTACAATCAGGGGCCATAATCCATGAAGCTAGAGTCTGATAAATGGCATATCGAAATGAAAGGAGATCTTAGATTAGTGATGGGTCAATAATCGGTTATAATATCGGTAATTGGCCGATAACTGGCCTATTTAAAGAAATCGGTATCAACCGATATGAGCCAATTTTGCAGATATGGAGTTGCCGATATCTGTTCAAAATGACTCGGTAAATACCTTTAAAATATTATCCGAGTTATGAACAAATCATTGCTATTATCCGAGTTATGAACAAATCAGTGCTATTATTAGACCTACGGGTAACATGGGACTCTCACACCGTGTGGTTTGCTATTTAGACTTACAGGTAATACATTACTCTCATAGGAACCGTTATAAAAGGAAAGAATAAACAGTAGAAAACCCTTACTGGTCTCAGTTATTTTTTAAGATCCTACCATTCCGGAGGCCAGAAAGATTGTTTTAAACATGACACCGGCTTTATCGGCAATCGTAAAAGCTAGATTGTTTTCCAGCAAGATCTGCAGTTACTAGGAGAGAGTGAGAGAGAGAGAGAGAGAGAGAGAGAGATCTGCCATTGTTACACTACCAGAGGGAAAGAGAGAGATCTGTTTGTTACTAGGAGAGAGAGATATTTGCCATTATACGAGAGAGAGAGAACCGGAAAAAATGTTTTGAACATCAAGACCGTTGTCTATGATATCAAACAATGTGCGTCTATTTATAGATTAGCACCCACGATGACCAGGAAATGGCGACTTGGCGATGTGGGTTTTTTTACTATATGTATGAAATTGTGTTCTCCACGACAGCCGAGAATTGAGCAGGATTTGAGTGAAATGAAACATTCCAGCCATCTATTTTAGACATACGGGCGCCGATCACTTCAGAGAATTATATCGTAATCAACACTTAAATATGATTATCTTGACTTTATTATACAGCAAATAATTAAGTTTGTAATAGATAGGCTAGTAAGTGTGTGATTGTGTAGAAAGCGTGACCCCATTATTACTTCAAAGAACAGCGGGCGTGTGTTTTGATTCCCCAGGTAAAATTGTACCGACTAACTATGACATATATCTACTTAGATTATCGTGCCATTCGAGGTATTTGAATGCGTAATACTTTAATATTTCCCACTATCGGTAATTATCTGTATCGGCCGATATGTTTGGCTGTCAATATCTGATATCGGTAAAACCCCTAGGTGCCATATCGGCCCATCACCATCTTAGATGATAAACCTATATTTCAAGTTTCATTGAAATCAGACAAAAATTGTGACCTGTAGATTGTAGAATGTTCACAAACAATTGTGGACGGGAAGGATGGACAGGGAAAACGACAATATACGTCCACAAGAAAATGTGCGCATATAACAATGTAATTGTCTCAACCACAATCAAATCTAGTTTCAAGAAGAACATGATTTGCCAACTTTTCAACTTACAATTATAGTGTATTTTAGGATTAATAGTATTACCGATATTTTTTAACACTTTGCGGGTAGGACAGTATATATAGATTTCATGTGTTTTAAGACTTTATTTTTAAATTATTTCATTATTTTAAATATATGACAAAAAATGCAAATACTGTTGTATAATTAAATTCCAATGGTCAAGTGACATCTTACCTTGAAAGCCTGTAAATTTGCTTTTCTTTCTTGTGGTTTTCGATCACCATGGAGACAAACACAGGGAAATTTAGCTGTAAAATAATTTTTTGGTCTTTTAAATTTAAATGAGAACTGACAGTGTATGAAACTAAGACAATGGTCTAATCCAATTCTGTTTTGGCATTGATCCATCTTTATATGTCCTTGACCCCCAAAACATTTGTCCTGTTAATAATAAATCTGTTATTAGGCAAACAACAACTCAATGATTTGATTTAAAGAATAATTATCTACTACATTGTTTTCTAAAGTACTGCATTAACTTTAGTGACACAAGCAAAATATTATTGGCTAGACTAGTCTAGCTTGATTGAAGGTGGAAAGGACTTCTAAACATTTTGGTATGGATTTGGTTTATGGGTTTAGTGTTCATTTTGCACACAAACAAGTACTGCCATTAATCTAATCAATATGAATGTAATGGCAAATCATGGCAAGTGCCTGTTAGTAATTCAGAAAGACAAAATAATGCAAGATCCTGTCTGAGCTTAATTGTCAACTGTGGGCTAGATTAGGCTATTGATATCGTGAATTGCTTCCGAGATGTGCTGTGGAATAATAATTGCATACCAAAATCTAAGACAACAAAAGTTATTTGGCTGAGAATAAGTTTGAGACCAGAATAATGACTGAGTACCAAAAACTAAGCAAAGTGAAACACAGAAATTCTGAATTAGCAAAAGTATAAGAATATGGGAAACCATATGTGACCCCATGTCACTTTATGTCTATATTTTGATTAGTAACAACAGTGTGTAGTTATCACCAACGTATTAGGGGCTATTCTTTGTTTGAATATGCACCTATGCATGTGAGTGAGCTGTGGGGGCGAGTGTAGCTCATTAATGATGAACAGTATTCTTGTGAAGGTGGTCACTATGCATTGAAAGTCCAATTCCAAATCCAATTTCAATATATATCTTGAATACAGTGTTTCAACTGCGGAACTGGTTTCGTCATCAGGTGGAGGTCCTCCGTCCTTGAGTGTTTCGGCGTGTTCCACAACGCTCTCGATGCTGTGATGCCTAAGTTCCTGAGTGCTCTCCAAACTGATTGAGACAAAAAATACTCGGAACCCTATCTCCACATTCTGTTGGCGCTGCTCTAAGAGTGGCTGATATTTGTTCAATTTCCTTGCATAGGCTTCTTCCATTCTTGCCTCCCCGGGGACAGTCAGCTCTACCAGAACAACTTGCTTGTAGTCATTTATTAACATATACTTTGTCAGACATCTAGCTAAAATTGATAGACAAATTTTCTATCGACAACGTTGAGAAGCGAAATAGTTCTGAACTGTTTAATCTCCTTGGAGTCTTCCCCTTTTGGTATGAAGCATCCCTCCGCAATGAGCCAGCTATCAGGTAACTTTCCTCGCCTCCATATCACCTTTATTAACATCCACAATCGTCTAGTAAGCCTAGGGAATGCCATTTGGCCCAGAAACCTTGGCTGGTCACCCAAGTCAGACTCCTATCTGGGTCGCTGTGAGTGTTCCTAAGATACCGCTCTACCTCTTCTTTGGAACACTCTAGACGTCCTGATCGCTTGTCTATAAGCAGCTTTTTTGTAAAACCATAGGGATCTGATGTGAAATGAGCTCTTTTCTACATACACTCTCCTCTGTCCTTCCTTAAATTCTCTGCTCTCCTTAGGTCTTGATCCTTTCACAGGTGCTGTCTCAGAGTTCTTTCAGTCCTTCCTTCTCAGCTTCTACAGCCCTCCGAAATTGTTTGTTTAATTTGCGAAGCTCATTTCTCAGCTGTGCTATCTCTCTGAGTCTTCTGTTGTCTCTTGATTTAGGCCTTGTCCTATTAACCTTCTCCTCACATGAAAAGCGTTCTTTCCCCATGCTGTAAACAATGGTTGACATGGCACTCAATTTCCTGTCAACTGATCCTGCTAAGGTCACTTCTAGCACCTTGTCAACTTCTTCATCAAACTTGCTCTATGCGTTCTTGTTTGAGCTTATGGGCCACTTGATTCTCGCCTTTGTTTGTTGGTTGTTCAGCTCTGACATCGTAGTTCTCTTTTGTGCAACCAATTCCTGCTCATTGACCAAATCAAACACAGCATCTATCTCAACTTGTTTTGTACTATCGATGCCCTTCTCTTCTTCCACTGGATCATGGAGGTCTTGGACACTGTGGTATGACTCCCGGTCCATCTCATCCTCCGTCTCACCAGGTTGCCCTGCACGTTTTTCCAGATTCGTAATTGGTGGACATGCCATCTTTGTGCGGTGGATTTTCAGCCCTCTCTCGTTCTTGCATGACTTGCCACAACTGCAAATTGTAGGTGTTGTATCCTGTTTCGTAGTCAGTAAAACTGTCATGGTTGTCTCCGTTGTTTGGTCATTTAGTCGATCCTCCTCCCCGGCTCTCGCACCACCATGAGGGTATACAGTTAAACATACATTAAATACAAAATCATATCGAAGGGCTAATAAATTACGTCTTAACCCTACCTCCTATGATCTCATCTGATTCCATTCACTTTTAATAAAACTAATTTGTGTTCTCCGTTCTAATCAATACCCTTTCCCCAGCACCAAAAGAACAAACAAAAAACAGATGGTGTACAATATTAAGAATAAAAATAAACTCATAATTCCATCCTAGAACTTTGGTTGGGCTTAACAACTTAATGAATGAATGGCATATATGGCATAAACAATGAAAATATCTCCTATAAATTTATAAAACAAACAGAATTTCTAGGTGGAGCTGGGGAGGTGAAGGGTTATTAGATAAAAATTTGTTTACATTCACACTGAACTAGTCTGCATGGAAAAATTTATACTTTGAGCAAGAACTTACAGTCTATTTCCCAGTCAGTATTTGATAAGACTCAATATGTTGAGGGCTTTCAGAATTTTATTTTGAGGCTTTTAATGTACGGGATAAATGATAATTTCTTATCAAATATCAGCCCCAGAAACTTGGTTTCAACCACAACTGGAAGGCGATTGCCATCCAAGAACAGTTCTGGATCAAGATGCAGTTCTGCATGCAGACAGTCTTGGAGTTTGAAAATCAAAATTCATTTTCGGTTGCCCATTGTTGAAGTGAATTCAAACAAAGCTGCAACTTACGTTCAATTATCCACATGTCTGTAAAACCATAGCACACCAGAAAGTGAATAACATAAAGAGCACCATTTGTATCTGGTTTAAGGCACACCGAGATAGAATTCATTTTTATTGGGAAAAGAGTAGGAGATAATATGCTTTCACTGAGGAACTTCCATAGGAAATGGGTCAGAGAATATTGATCCCAGCAGTCTACCTTAACTCTTAAACGAACCAGAGGTTTGAAGTCATAACGTCATAAAATCCCACGGCATAATAGTCAATAGTATTAAAATATAGATATATATATATTTTAAAGTCATATCATTAAAAAACAACTGAAGATAGACCCATTATGTACATGGATGAAATAATCTAAATTTAATGCCATTTTCTTAAAAATAAATGTTATACCAAACTTTTTTTAGACATTTTTTGCAAACTTCATGTATATAATGATTTTTTTTTCTTTTCTGTTCGGCTGTTGTGAACTAAAAATCATTCATCATGAATCTCTTTTAATTTAAGTTTTTTTAATTACCGTAATTGAGATTTGTTGATTAACTAAGCCTAGCCTACTTCTATCACATTCTACACTAGGCCTAACACAAAACTATAAAAAATCTACACTACAGATAAAATCTGAATCATTGTCATTCAATAAGGATGTTAATCCGTCATTAGGAGAATGTTTCCGTATAGGTCTAGATATATCACCGTTTTATGATCATTTTTCAAGGAGAAACAGTAAGATTTTTAACTGTCAAAATGTCAACCAGGAAGTAAACAAATGAGATAAAGTGGTCTGTTCATAAGGAAAATAACTGTCATTACACTAGGAACGTTGTATTCAGCTAACTGGTTTCGTCGACAAAAGTCACCTTGGGTACTTCTTAACGGTAACGTTATAGCTGTCGACAAAAGTTGCTGTGGGTCAGTTAAGAGTTAAATGACCTATTTTCCATGAAATTTTTAATGAAGACAGGTAAGCGACCCCATATTCTTACTCCAGATAAAAAAATATTGCAACTAAGATAGCTTTTGAACGAAAGCGTTCCTGATGAACATTCGATTATTGGACTCAAGCCTTTGATTGATCAATCTTACCATGGTTTTGCAAATGCAGCTAGTTCAAGCGATCAGATGATAATATATAGGGTTCATCTGATCTTTACCTGGTTTAGGGATGGGAAGACAGATAGGGGGACACCAACGCCGGATTAACCATGGTGGGGGCCCTGTGACCTGGAATTAATGGGGGCCCCTGATCACTGACTGCAGAGCAGGGGGGGGGTCTGAAAATTTTCAGAAATTGAAGGCCGGAAACGTGATTTCCTGGCATTTCAGGCACTTATGTGGAGCCATTTAGAAGAACCTATCCCAGAAAATAAATAAAATTCTGCCCAAAAATTAGTCATTTTGGACCAACCAACGTGAGTGCTATGCAATGATGGCATTTCTAGACGATTTTTGTGGGGGGCCTGGGGCCTGTGCCACATGGTACCCCATGGTTAATCTGGCTATGGGGGTCACTACTGCATAGACTTCATTTACTCTCCATGTAAAATCCTGAAACAGGACCGGAGAGCAAATGATGAGATGGAGGGAAGAAAAAAAAGCTGTGGCAGTATGTAGATAAGTAGACGAGCTATCATTTAATAAACACAAGTCCCCTATTTGTTTACCTCTGTTGTTATCATCTGGACTACCCCAGAGTGAATGATGAGGGCGTCTTAACTCTGAGGGATATATCCATTAAAAATAATAGAAACACACCCATGAGCTCAGAATTCTTAAAGAAAGTTCCCTGTAAACAAATAGCTAAAGGATTGCAAATGGACTATGGTAATACCATCGTCCATCAGATCATCCCGATATTTATTAAAGAGAATGATGACCTTTCTGAAATTGATGTTATTTTGAATGCACTATTTTCTGCTTTGCGGATGGAGTACTCCTAAACTGCATCCCTGATCCAGAGCAACTGCAATCACCAAGGTCAGCTCCAGAGGAATGCAAAGGAGGAGCCTCCTTGCCATTTTAGATCGGAGTATTGGATATTATCTCAATAACACAAGATGGAGGCAAGGCGGATAAAACTTCATAAGGCATAGAGGAATCGCTTTGAGTCGTGCTCTCAGCGGAGCTCATAATCAATTTTACATGATCTCATTTATTAGGCAAAGTCTTATTAGGCTTCTGCTTAATTATAAGACTTCTGCTTATGTTTGTCTGAACAGATATGGATTTTGTACAAACTTTAACTACACTCGAATAAGATTTCCCTTGTGGTGCAATGGGAATGACTATTATGTTCTGTTCCATAGCTCAATCATCAGGTATCAATAATAGGGTTATCTATTGTCTATTGATCCATCTGAGATCAGTGTTGATAAAAATCTACGAGAGCAGTAATAAATCAATTAGGAAACAAATGTTTTAATTATTTCTCTTCAAATAGAATTCAGTGGCTTTGATTGTTTCTAGATAACATCAAAAATAGTAAACTCATCATCAATACTAGTTCACATATTTGGGATTATTGGATTATGCCTTATATAGACATTTTATTAATTCATAAATGGGTACATTTTATTTTCGAAACGTACAATAGAGACAGAATAATGTCCTCTTTTTTTCTAGCTTGTTACAGCCAAAATATTTCAAGGCTACTGATGATTCTGATATTAGTTTTCCTTATCCGTCAGATGGTATCAAATCAAGGGATGTTGAAGTGATTACAACCTCTACATTCCATTACAACCTCTACATAACATTTTTAATGCTTTTGGATAACTAAAAATGTTTTTTTAAACTGTTTAAACTAAAAAAGGGATTCTCAATTTTGTGGGCAGAAAAAAAATATATGGTTATAAAATTCAATAAGAAAGTTGGTAGAATGAATGGAAACAAGACTGAGCAATGCTTTTAAATTTAAGAACGAAAAAAATTGATTATAAATAAGTTTATTACCTCCAGCTTTTTTCAAATAATTCTCCATATTGTCACAGTCTATTTTTGTACGACAAAAGATGAGAGCTCTATCCATTTTATGTTCTTCTAAAGCTTTTACTGTGTATTCCCCTTTCAGTATTTTAACAGCTTCTGATAGTGTTTCTGTAAAAAAAAAAAACCCAAAGATATAGCAATAAATATTCTTAGCCTCTTGACAAAAAATAATGTTGTTGTATTTCAAATGTTCCTATAGATAATTGATCCAATCATGTGCCCCTTGTTTATTGCTTAGTTATGTCGGTTCTTTCCCTCATTCTACTAAGGGAGTGGGGGGGGGGGTAAAAAGATTGGAAGTGTTATTTATATAGTGATTTATAGTAGTTGATACAAATCAATATAGTTCAACAATTCTAACTGGTCTTAAGTACAGTGAATCTCAGATATCACACAGGGACACTATCATGTATCATGAGTCAGGGTTTAGCTGAACTGATTGGGGAAATGAAACTTGGCAGCATACAAAACCATTATTACATAACATCTGATGTACACTTGATATAATACTCATTCAATAACCTTTCTGGGCATGAATATACAGTGGACATCATACCGGATCAATACAATATGCTGTTCTGGATTAGACAGCTTGTCGAAATACTCAGTTTTACCCCAAGTATTATTATACCTTCGAATACCGGATTTTTTTTATAATGACCCTCAAATACACAGACCCTAAAATATGATATAGCTTTCTGTAGATTCAAAATTTTATTACATTATATCAAACAATTGCATCCCAAGACAATAACATAACAATACATGTACATAACAATTTACTTTGAATATATATAATCATCTAAAGTTGACTAAATAGCACTTGTCATCCAAGCCTTTAGATTGGCCGACCAATTGACTGACAGGTTGTGTTTGTCCGCGCCCTTAAACCACTCGGTTTGAATTCTTTTCACTTCAAAAGTGTAGGATATTGTAGTACAGCCAATAGAATACGTAACAGCTAATTCCTTCTGTGTAGGCCATGGAACTTTCTCAAAATCTGCTATAATTTGCTGCTTGACATCCAATGTCAAATTAGTAAGGGCATGCTTTGCAGGACGACCACACATTATGAACACAATATTTTTATAATGATAGTGATTCATCATGTCGGCAATCTATATGTAATGTTGCTGTATTTGATGTGAGAAACTCAAATCATATACCAAGAGATCATAAAGTTATCAAGGTAATTGGTTAAGGTAATTTAAGAAAATAAATCGGGACCTGAAAATGATGACAGATTTCACAGAATGCTGTAGTATTCAAATATTGACAGGGTCGACTGTACATTTCATACAAATCAACCAGACACATCCTAAAATTAGGGAAACATTGTGTAGTTTTTTTTCATCTCTAAACAGACCCATGACAATCACTCTAATAACTCTGGTAGTTATTATCAAAAATTGTTGAAAATCAATAGGGTGGATATGCTCACATTTTGCAGGAGATGGATAGAGAACAAACTAAGAAAATCAATAGGCAGGATAAAACCAGCAGTTGCCATGCAAGATAGCCCACATTTTGCAAAAGATGGATAAAGAACAAGCTAAAAAAAACATGACTTTTCATACAATCAGGGGTCATAATCCAGTAAGGTATGGTCTGAAAATGCACAAAAATTCAAAGGAATTGAAATATTCTTGGGTTATAAACATATTTTACGTTCCATCAAAATCTAGAGTGTTCACAACCTTGATATTACATACTTTAACACTATTTGCGTACAGGAACTGGCTGTTTTGTTTAGCAGTCTGTCTGATTTTCTTGAAATTTGAACTCAACCATCATTTATTGTGTAATTTTGATACATTCAAAAGTTTATTTTTTAATAAGATATGTGTCAATATCAAAAGGAACCAAGATCTTTGGGTTATAAACATAAATTTCAACTTTCATCAATATCGGTTAAATATTGTGACCTCTAAAACATGATTTTTCGTACAATCAGGGGCCATAATCCATGAAATAAAATAAAAACCAAGTACGAATAATCCAAACCATAAGACAGAATTCGAAGTCCTAAAAAACGTTATAAGTTACAGTTCGATTCATGCCAATTTCAAAAGTAACCGAGATCTTTGGGAGATAAACCTTATTTCAAGTTTACTCAAACTCGGATAAAATTTGTGACCTGTCGAGTGAACAGACATCTGGACAGAGGCAATGACAATATATGCGCATGTGAAAATGTGGGTGTATAAAAACTGATTAAAAATTCAGAAAGATAGGTTCAATAATCACATTTTGTAAATTTCAAACAAGATTTAGTAATGAAGCAAAGTAAAATCTGTATGATTCTTTTCACTGACAAGTCAGCCAATTTTCTAAAAGTATAATATATAAATTATTGTGATATATGAATAACAGAACAAGTATTGCAGACTATAGATAAGAATAACTATGGAAGTTATCATAAAAGAATGCATAAGAAATACAGGATCATGATTGAAGCCTCTAGAGATGCCTACAAGATTTTTTAACAGTAATCAATGTCAATAGGATATAAATTATCAATGAATCACCCAGCTTGAATTTAATCAGATTTAATCTGCTCAGGATGCTGAATGTTACAAAATGTTCACTTTATCACATTGCATACTGAATGAATTACTTTGGATAAATAAACTGTTTAGAGAATTAACTTTCATAATATTGTATATGTAGTTAGAAAAGGATTAAAATCACCCAGATCCAATTGACGATTTAAAATGCGGGCGTATCATTCAAAAAAAAAGTAAATACATCTACGTTGCAAATAATGTTAAAAGTTAAAAGAATGACAAAGTCGAAGAGTTTGAATTTCTCAATATATATGTTAGCTGATTGTTAATCTGATTGCAATTTTATATCATATAGTATAAAAAGTGTATCAAGAGTATCTACACAAAAAGGAGAATCAAATCAAATGTGACAGATATTTAAACTTTTATCGAAGTTAATATTGATTAACATGAAAATATGCCACTTCTTCTTGTATTTATATTTGATGAGATATTAAGAAATCTCCTCTTTTGTAACCAATCATATCAGAATTATTGATATGACAAGATATGTCCATTTTCAAAATTAATTTCAAGAAGCCACACAAATGATGAGATCAATTTTTCAAAGGCGACAGGGTTAATCTACATGATGTGTTTATTGAGACATTGATGACCATTGAACAGAGCTAATAACATATCTTATTTCTTACATGTATTCTATGAAACTCATAATTTGAAGGCCATAGGCAGATAGTAATAAAAACATACTTCAACTTGTAGACCATATTCCTGAAGCAATGGCCCGAGAAATCCCTCTCTAGCCATTGCTGGATTGGCTTCTGATATTTGAACTTTTGAGGAAGTGTGCCTATTCTTCTCGTTCAATCAAATCTACCACGTAGGTACAGTAACATGGCAGTCCTTCGTTTAATCTTGGGTCTTTCCTAAAACTTTGGACAAAGATTTAAGGTATTAAAAACGGTGAAAGTTTGTTCGTTTCCATACAGTAGTGTTTACTTTACGTCATTGCCGATAGCCTCGTTTGTCACGCAATTAGTTTTACTGTAATATACTGCTATGCGCTGGTTAATTTAGCATAAAAAAACATGCAGTCATGACGTAACGTTATGTTAATAGAGTTGGGCTTTTAAAAGTAATACCATTGTAACGAAGTCAGTCATTGGTTGTTAATGGGACCACTGACCAGTCATAATTAGTGACAATAATACCCACTCAGTCCAGCAGTGAGTAGTGGGATTAGCTCTTATCAAACGGAACACTGCGTGGAGTATGCTTGTAGACTAATTATAAGAACTGTCCCAAGAATGAAATATAACATTTTTACTACTACAATGAATCATTCTAACATATTGAAACAGATGTTACTTAAGTCCAGGGCCCGAGTTCACAAAGCATACTTAAGTACAAATCTATGCTCAACTTTGAGAATTTTCTCAAATCAAACGTTCTCAGAATAAATGGAGTTCACAAAACAATTTGAGAACATTTTTGTTCTCAAAGTTGAGAAAGTTCTCAAATATTTGAGAAAGCTGCTAAGCGTACTTAAGTCTAAAATTTTTACAGATATTTTAGTAATAGTAGGTCTATGCTAATACTAATAGTACAATTATTTATAAATAAAGTATTTATGATTTTTAAAACGGCATTAATTTCATAACATTCAAGCTTTGTTTTTTTTATATAGATTAAAATTAGTTTTTTAACTGTCAGTTCCTTATTTAAATCTTACACACAATGTTATTACTTAGTTAGACATAGGGCCTACTTCTTTGTTTTATGTTATAGTTATGATACTTCTTTTTTAATTTTCCAATGCCCCTCTTTTTTGTTATAAATTCACTGAAATAGTAAACAATATTTAAATGGTAGATTTAGTTAGAATTTGTAATTTAATTTATAGGCCTACTTATAGGCCTATTTTGACCGTGATTCGTGTGAATGTGATATTTATCTAATATCACGATATTATTAGTATTTTATATTAATAAGTATCACTATTAATAAAGATTAAACTTGTTGAAATTTTAATATTGATTTGATTTGTGTGAATAAGATAGTAGGCCTACCTGTAGGCTAACGATTTAGGGATAAGTCTATTAATAAATAGGCCTAAGCTAAACTTACGACACCTATTTTCTTTCATTTTGGAAATTTTCCCCAAGGCACCACACCCCTTTATTTTACCAAATAAAGTAGCTTCCCTATATATTCTTCTATTAGAATCATCTCCTCTGCGTTTGATTAATTAGCGGCCCTCTTCCTGCCACCGCCTTCCATTTTTAGTTTGTGACAAGCATAACAGACGACGTTGGAATGTGTTTGTTTACATTTTTCGTTACAGCGAATGTCATAATAATAATAACTCTATTTAAGAAGGGTAAAGGATAAGGCTGTAGAAGCATTTCTACCATCCTGCCCTTCGTGAAAAAAAATAATTATATTATAATACAAAGACTAAAGTAAAATACAAAGATGATAGTGATAGGAGCTTGTTCATTTGACCCAATTATAAGCAGCATCTTCAGTCGAGTTTTCATTGAATAAAAACAATAATTCACTCGGTTTGTTCATACATATTTGTTCAATTACAAGTGGAAATAAAGTAAAAATGATAATAATATAGTTATTACTACAATTCCATTCATTTCTTATTGAACCCGCTAATTCTACGGTGTAAAACACTGGTATCTAAAAATAGATTTTATTCCTAGTGATTTCATTGGCTAATAGATAGAGCTGACCCCAGTCGCTTGTAGAATTGAAAACAAATAACATGACGTAATCGATGACTCCGTTAAACAGAATACTCAAGCTGAGAATTTGCTCAACTGCTTTTGTGAACACCAAAATTGAGAATGTTCTCAACTTGAGAATATTCTCAACTTTGAGCAGAAATATTGACTGAGATTTTTTTTTCTTTGTGAACTCGGGCCCAGGAGTGCCATTGACACTTTGCTAGGGTATGCCTTTCACAGCAAAACTCTGATATTAATACAGTAGAAACAGAAGAGTTTGGTATGGATAAACTATCTATTGGTTCAGATAGGTAGATATGGGTGATTCTTCCAGTTATCCTAAGTGTTTGAAAGGCCCAATAACACTTCCAATCTTTATTCTGGTCAACTAATTGTACTATTTTACAATATTCCAATCAATTGATGATACAAATTTCATCTTAACACACTGAATTTAAAAATTTGGAAAAATTCAACTACATATGGTTTGAAAAGCTTTACGTAAACACTTTCAAATGTGACTTGGATTTAAACATATTTTCGAACCCTCTGAACAAGTAAAATAGGATGTAATGGATAATTTACACAACAGGTAGGATACCTTAACATCTAGTAATTAGAATAAGGCAATTTTTTTTTTCTGGACCTGTCAAGCCAGCAAGAGTGTTATTGTTCCTTTAATGTGACTAGTTTCGTTGAACTCTTCAGACTGGTTAGACTCAAAAGTGAAATTCTATTTATACTATTCCGGGATCCTGGTAAGAGAATTTACCGGGGTGCTGGGGTTATTTTACTGGGATTTGGTGTATTTTGGCGGTGTTGCCACGGTTTGTATTACAAGGGTTTAGGTATAATGGCGAGGGTTGTTTTTACTGAGGGTTGGTATTATGCCGGGGTTTGGCATTATGGCTAAGTTCATGATTATGCAAAATACCGGGGTTTGTTTTTTTGGCTAGATAAGGAATAATAAAAAATATGATACAGAGTAGACGTGTCTGTCCTTAACCAAGGTTTTGGGTAAAGGCCGGGGACTAGTTTCGTTCGAATTGAACTCTTCAGACTGGTAGGATTGATAATTGATAGGGGAAAGCAGACCAGGGTAGGGTCTGGGGCCCGAGGGCTAGAAAGAGAAGAGAAAAAGTAAAAAAGAAAATAGAAAAGCGTTGGGACTTGATGGAGTTCCTCTTGTAGGGATTGTTCGGTGGTGATTTTGAAAAGCTTAACCGAGAACTATTAGCGGTGGTCTGGAGCAGTGTTGGAATTTTGTCCGTATATTTTTTTTCCAAACGCACAATATTGTCCGACTGGGAATATGCCCAATCGGACATCAAGACAAAGTGAATAATATTCAAAATTCCAAAATTAATATAGTGTACAACTACCACTCAACCTGATTATCGTTGACAATAGGCTGGATTAAATAGGTAATTAAGTGATCAACGTATTTATCGTGTTATACCTACTTTAAACATCCCTTGATTAACTACTTAATCTGACTTGATTGACTGACTATTCATCAAGTGATTGTAATTTTAATCTTTCGTGTAAACCATGTGGTTTCTGCATTGTCGGACATGTTAATCACATTGATGTGAGCCGACAATATGTAAAAACTAGTCATAGATGTCACATAACGCCAAGATCAATAGACAGTCATTATAATTCATCTGCGATATCACTTCGGTGGAAGCGAGCGTTAAATACTCTACATCTAGCCTCAGCTGTACGATGGTAAGTCATATGAATCTACGAACTTGCCGATTTTAGAAAGAAATTGCGTCGTTTGAAGCAAGTTTAGAATTTTTAGAGCAAAGTTTCCTTGTTTGAACAAATTCTGATTAAACTTGAAAGAAAAAAGCTTTAGACAGGTAAAGCCACTTGGCAGATTCCAATACCCTACATTAGATGCGTAGAACCTGTTCAGTTAAATCATGGTAACTTAACCGTTATAAGAAATCTCGGGGGACGTGTGACATGCGTCTAATGTCGAAGAAAAGATTATATTTTGATGGCATATTCTCGGATTTATGATCATATTTTGAATGGGATTGTTTATGTTTTTAAAAAAATAAATAAACACACTAAGAAATGTTGACGAATATTTTGATTGGAATAGTGTTAAGTGTAGTTAATTGGTTTAGATGATAGCGCATACTAGAGTTGAATGGGATTATTTAGCAGTTGTATTAGAGCAAGGTTTACTTCAGTTTATGGCCAAATAAATTTAGGGATGTCATTTTTACCTTCCGTATATAAATCGAAACAGAGTAGAAGACAAATGCCGGACTTTGCTGATAAATGTATCAACTTATGACAAGAAAAATACGGTAATTTGGGGGGAATTTGAAACCGTTACCGGGGATTAGCAGTAGTCTGCATGGTTTCATTATATGGTATAATGATGTCACGTAATTTTGTAGGAATATTATTGACATTAATTTGAATGCCGTATTGGAATTATCATGAAAAAAAACGAGGTTCACCTATTTTTTTCAATTTACGTATGAATTTGAATATTTGGTTGACACATGATTCTTAATTTGTGGTTTGAAAACGCTTGCTTAAATAACGATAAGAGTTGTCCCCCTTTATTTTCGGGAAAAAATGTCCGACAAGTAAATTCATGAGAAATTTCACTATTTAATACATGGAAAACCAGTTTGTCTACTGACCACCAGCCTCTTGCATCAATATTTCGTAAACAAATAAGCAAGTCCAGTCCACGACTTCTATTACAGACAACTAAGTATGGTGTAAAGGTTGAGTCCAAACCAGGTAAAACAAATGTCATAGTGGATGCTTTGTCAAGAGTTGATCCAGCATTCTGTCGGAAAAGGGAGGATGAATTACCAGAAATTCTAATCAACATGCACTATAACTAAACACACCTTCAAGCTCAACAGGTTAGAAAATCAAAGCACTAACTTGTCAAGACCCAACTTTAACCATAATTGATGGATTGCCCAATGACAGACATGATTGTTCGAAAGAAATTCTAGAATATTGGAATTACAGAGAAGATCTGTGTGTTGAAGATAATTTAATTTCTAAATGTCATCGTCTTATCATACCTACCTCATTACGTGAAGACACTCTTAAACTTCTACATGAAGGACATGTTAGTATAGAGAAATGTCTTCTGCATGCACGACAATCTTAATTCTGGCCTGGTATAATCTTAGATATCAAGAACACAATATCAAAATGTCAAGCACATCAATATACAAGTAAACAGTCAAGTGAACCTTTATAAGCTCATGCTACCCCTTAATATCATGGCAGATGATAGGCACAGATATTTTTGATGTCAAACAGACCAACTATATAATATTTGTAGACGTTGTTAGATGTTTTGGTAAAACAATGACTGCAGAGAGTGTTGTGGCCCATACACAATCATACATAATCAGTGATATCTGAATACGGAATTCCAGAAGTAATAATGTTGGACAATTGACCATAATATGCTAGTGAAATGTTCAAACAATAATGTGTAAAATAAAATATGATATTAATCATCATACCTCCAGCCCATGATATGCCCAGAGTAATGGACAAGCTGAGAGGGTTATTGGAACAGTGTAACGTTAATTATTAAGTCAATGGAGAGTAACCAAGATTCTTACCTTGCTTTATTAAACTACAGAACAACTCCGTTATCGAATGATCTTTCCTCAGAACTGTTAATGGGTAGATTGTTTCGTACCCTATTACCTGTTAACCGCAAATTCTTAAAGTATCACCTCAAGTGAAATAACTTTAAGGCCAGTCTCAATAAGAAGAGAGACGAGAGAGAAATGGGATTTAACGTCCACTCAACACAACTAGGTAATTTCGGGACTAACATAGGGTTTTAATTTTATTGCGCATAGGGGTCTTTAGCCTTAGGAGGAAACCGGAGTGCCCGGAGGAAACCCAAGAGGTTGAGAAGGCGCCCCTATCTCCATGCTACATACGCTTACACCAGGGCTCGAAACTACAGGCGCAAGCCAGAGGTGACCGGCCAGCTACAGGTGAAAGCGCGACACTCTAGACCACTAGGCCATCCAAACCACCCTAAAATAAGAAGAAAACAACCATGAAACATTGTTTTGGTTGAAAAGCAACCAAATGCCTTATTCAGAATTGATTGTAGGACAATCGGTTAGAATGTTCAATGACAATACAAACATTTGGAAGCCTGCAGTTATTGTTGGTATTAATCAAAATCCTAGATCATGTCTAATCAGGAATTTAAAAGGTGGTGTTTATGAGAGGAAACCAAAAATTCATACCCTTTTCTCACACTGATTGCAACGATGAGAGACATGATATTGTTGATAATGAACACAATGATAATCCACAAGATATTAATCCTAATCCAGCTGATTGTCAACAACCAAATTTGTGCCTGATCTAAATTAACAATATTTTAAATGTTCTGGAAGAGTTATCCATGCACCAGATAAACTCAATCTTTATGTTGGACTAACAAAATAATAATTATACTTCAGTTATAGTAAATTGCATAAACCTTTAAAATGTGAACTCTCTCTGTATTGACTATTTAATGGAGGACAATCATAATAAGTTAAAGTAAAATCAAGTAGATTTATTTTTTAAAAAAATGTTTCAAAATCATAATTTTTTTCTTCAAAAAGGGGAGATGTCATATTCTCTAGTCTTATTACCAACTCTATGGTATATCAGTTGCACGCAATATTATGTCACATGATTAGTCAGTGGAGTTGCTACTAAATATAGAAACTAAAACAGACATGCTTTACTGTACATTAATAATGGCGGTTAGTTAATTAAATAATTCAACTAGATGTCTATAAAATAATCGCATCATTACTCACATCATTCAAGTTTTTTTTCCTATTCAAGAGATAATTAACTGGGATAGGGCAAATGAAAGTAGTCGAATTGGGTTTTAAAGGCCGAAGAGAGGTCAATATGCATCAGAAAATTTTCATCAATAATGTTTAATAGATTCTTCATCCTAATATGCTCTTAATATATAATCAGGCACAAGTTAGAAATATGTACAGATCTATAATTCTGCATAAATTAAATAGTTGGACATCACTCACTAGACAGAGATAAGTTGTTTTCAAGAAAAATATTTGGGGAGCAATTGAAATATTCTGACTAAGTGTTTTGAAAATCAGTTTGTAACGTTACCCAAAGGTGGACCTTCAACAAATTACCAGACTCATTATCAATTTATGTACTACGTAAAAGTAATATTTAGTTGGTACCCATTGATTTCCTGTTTGATTCCTTTTATTGTTTAATCAAAATACAAAATGGAACTCCATTTGTATTAAATCAATTACGTGACATGATAAAATTTAATTGGTTCTTTGTGAATCGATGGCTTTCAATGTGACAAAACATTACTCTTTCTATCTTTTTTAAAACTTCAATCAAAAGCCTTTCAATGGTTAAAAAACCCCACTTCAATCCTCAGTTTCAACTCCTAAAGAACAATTGATCATCTATTTCCTGCCATTTATACAATGAATTATACATTTGACAATCAGTCTAGGTTTCCCATCAATTTGAGTGTCAACTAAGTGCTCTTCTCGAGTTTGGGAGAAAAGAATACCGTAAAACATAACCTAAACAGTATGTTTTTAGAGTTTCTGCCTTTTTACAGGTTAATAATGATGGAATATGCATGCACTATTTTGACCAGGCAGCAGGGCTACAGTCTACTCTTATATCAAAGTCCAACAAGACCTTATTTTTTCTCCCAATACTGGAATTAAACGCAGGAGCTCTGGGTTAGTGAGCTAATGTCTTACTCAGTGAGCAACCACAGCTCCGTACAGATTCACATGAAATTCTTAAAAGGTCATTTTGCAATCTGTATATCAAGCTAACAGTGAGGCTGATGCCAATCCCAAAATAAATAGATAACACATATTAATTTTTTTTCCAACATATCGAATCAAACTATACACTAAGTTTCATCACTCTCTATCAGATAGAATTAAGATTATCTTGTCCCGAAGCATCAACCAATGAAATTGATTAGCTCTGCTTAGCTTCATCAGTCAAAACATTCACCTTATGAAGATCTACATCCAAGTTTAAACATTCTATCTCAATTAAAAGCAAAGTTAAGTTATGTTCTAAAGTCTTGACCAATCAAATTGCTTATCGCTCCTTAGTCTAAGTAAAAAATTGGCACCATCAAATCATGGATCATATATACAGTCCAAATGATAAAACTTAGTCAATTAAGATAATGATATAATGAATCTATATTCAAAGTTGCGTCGCTCTCACTTCATGATAATCAAAGTTATTATTCCCAAAAGTATCCACCAATCAGATTGCTTATTTCTGCTGACTGTAAGGAGACAATCTACATCATCAAACTCCATCAAGGCATTCAACTAATGAACACCTACACCAAGTTTGAACATTCAACTTCAACTAGAAGGACAGTTACTGTGTTCCAAAGTCTTGAAAAATCAAATTGCTTAACGCTCTGCTCACCCTCAGCAGAACATTCTTATTATTGAACTTAATCAAGATATTGATGTAATGAAACTATACACCAAGTTTCATCACTCTCACTTAATTAGAACTCAAGTCATTGTCTCCTAAAGCATCAACCAATCAAATTGCCTATCTCTGCTTACCCTAAGAAGAAAATGCTCACCTTCGAACTTGATCAAGGTATTGACCTAATCAATACAAGAAGTTTGAACATTCTAGCTCAATTAGAAAGAGAGTTACTGTGTCCCAAAAAGTGTGGCTGACAGAGGACAGACAAACAGATGGATTAACCCATTTTAATAATCCCTTGCTATCTTCGAAAAGCAAGGGACAATTAGATTGCATTAAAGATGTGCTTATAAGAACTATCAAACAATTACTCGAAGAACCTCATACTATTGAGGATGAAATAATCATTGTGCTGAATCAAAATGCATCTATTTGGCCAGACACAGCTCCAATCGAGTCCCATCAATTGAACTCTGTGGATTTATTGAGTGATGTCTTATCCAGACTCTAGGGATTGTATATATACCATGGATCAATCATTTGACTTTAGTACCTTGTTTAATTGGTGCCAGTAAAGGTTCATATTTGACATGCCCATGTTTTCTTCCAGACTTCCAGGATACTAGAAATCCTGATTTTCAGATAATGCTTACTGGGAACAAAACTGATTGCTTTTCATTAACTCTATTTTTTTTTAATAGAACTTGTCTTTCGGTGATATACCAATAGGATTGACATGTCAGGTTACTGACTGAATTCAATTTCTGTGTCTACTTTGTGCTGCAATGGTATTAGATTGCTATCTATAACTGACAATTTGATCCATCTTAATCTTTAGGTGTATATTATTATATATTTTAGTACTGTATGAGAATACTATATAATTTGCATATATTTGTATGGGATGAAGACATTGATCAATTAACAGTTGTACAGGATATAATGCTGTATAAATTATCTTTAATTCTTGTCCTACTGTCTTGTACAAAGAAATAATATAAATAACCTGAAAAGCTGGTTTTAAATTTAAAATCTATATTTTAATATTCATTAAATAATTAGTCGTTAAAGACAGACAACAATTAATACCTGTCAGTCAAATTGTGACAGACTGGCAACTAAAGTGGTTGATCTGTTAAGTTTCTTCTAACTTTGTTTTAAATGTCTTAAGTTTTAATCCTTCAACAGTTTATGTCAACACTTTCTCAGTAACTAATTTATATATATATAGACAAATGTATGTAAGATGATTCATTAGTTGAGAGACCAGCTTAGGGAACCTATATTTGGAGGTCCGATATATAGAAAATTGAAATGTTGCATCATGTGTTCCTGTCTTGTCTCTTTTGGTTTAACCCACACCTTGAAAGGTGGATATATATATATATAGTCTGTGTCCATTGATCCTGCTACATTGTCAATGATTATGCCAAATGTATCTACTAATCTACATGTACTATACTATACCAAGGTAACATGTGGCCTTGTGCACGGAACATGTGGTCTTGTGACCGGGAACACAGACAATGAACTTGTCAATTCTTTTGCAGCTGCACTAGAGGGAACACGTCATTATGAGTGCGATATTGTATGGAAACTTGTGTGAAATTCACCCAGTTCATTGCGAGTTCCAAAAAATGGCCAGACTGAGCACCGTGGGCGTTGTCTGAAGACATGTTATCTTCTGAGATGAGCACCAGCAAGGAAAACAAATGCAATCAGTACCTGATCAGGGAAGGGAGGGGGCATAGTGGCACAAATGTCCCGGGCTTTCCACATATAAGGACCCCCCCCCCACAGTTCTGGGTCATAATAATATTTTATCCCGGATTTCACTAACATAAAGTAAATGAAAACATCATAAATACTCAATTTGTCGACGAATTCTAAACGTTAATGAAATTGCTGCCCAAATTGTCTCAGATACACTGAAATTAGTCCTAATTTTGAAAAAAGAAATCTTAAAGGAAAACACCCCAGACACTCAAGGGGGCGGAGTACATACTTGTACGATCCACAGTCAGTACGAATAATTTGAACAAACGACAATGGGGCCCCCGCACAGTTGGTATGCTCCCCCACCCCATAAGGTTTATCCGACACTGAATGCAATAGCATCATCTTCCTCATCCTTCTGATTTTCAGTCGTTGAGTTCACCGTCAAGCTAGATATAAAAAAACGGTTCGCATAATGATAGTTGTGTCTTGTGTTAATTTGTTTTCTCATCAACGTTCGTATCATATGTAGACTTTTCTTTTACCTATCTTTCCATCGTACCTTGCACATGCCACAAGGGAACAGCCTATGGATACGGTCGGGTACAGGGTCGGGTCACAAGGTCACAACGCCACAATGCAGGCCCCAGTGACATTTTCAGCCCAATGCAAGCTTATTTCGGCCATGTGTAAACCATAAATTCCGGAGGAAACCCACCAGGTTGAAATAATGTTAATGTAAACAGTCAGACTATTCTATCTTTCCCAAAATCTTGAGCTTATTGACAAATTACCCATTTAAAAATAATCATCAATTTTGTAAAGGCTGAGTTTTGCCAAGTGGTGACAGAACATTCTCAAGAATTTCAGATACATGTATTATTTGACACAAGTTTATTATATAATTTTTTTTCCTCAATATACCAAAGGTTGAAAGTTTTGTATCCAGAATAGCTGAGATAAATGATATTGTAATACAGATAGTTTTTACAATTTTCCGCCTATATCATTGTCACATGAAAGACAAAAACACCATCTCTATAGGGTTTTTTGGTTTCGTTTCATTATTGATAATTTAAACATAAAGGATCTGCTTCTTTTAAATCAGATTCTCACACAAATAAAAAAATAGATAAAAATCATTCCTTTACTGTCACATATACCACAGGCAGTATTCGATGCTGTGACAATACATGTATTACTGAGATTGTTGTAGCAGCTATCTATATATTTAATGACAATTTTTAAAACTTTGCATTGGAACAAAAACATCATAAAACTTTAAAGTTGGTTTAATTATTATTTTATACAGTATTTAATGATGAAATTGACAGTGATTTAAAAGTCCAGCTATATCTATAAAATCTGAATCACAGTGAACACTATTGATTTTTAAAGTTCAAGTACAGGTAATTAATTCTCATCATCACTTGCTGCTGATAAAACCTTGGGGTATGATATTTGAGCATAATATGTTGTTTCAGTTTTGAAATGATCTCTTGATATAAGAGACACAAAATGTCACCTTCATTTTCAAAGGGATAAGCTTTACAAGAAAATAATAAGTTCTGAAGACGCTCGATAAAGAGCTGACAGCTACATGTATAGCTTATGATTTGATGTTTATCAGAATGAAGTATATTAAATTTATACATGAGTTATGATAGGAATAGCAATAGGCAGGGTTTTTTTTTCAAATAATGACAGCATTGGACTATGCTATTTTATTTAATATAAATCTATCTAAATTCAATAAAACTACGGTAATTAAATTCTTTGTGGTTGATAAAGAACTTTTTCTCAAACAATCCTTTTTTTCAGGTTGTCTGAATTGGATTGGAAAACAAGCTTAGTCTATATCATCTTCAATAGAAGGCTTGATCTCGCCTTGACTACATACATCTTATCGAGCCCTTCACTCAACACTCTGCATTTCTAGGCCCTAAATTTGATTAGGTGTAGGCCCTAACCGACATCCAATAAGATTCCTTCGTTAAATGGATTACTAATAATAGACAACTTTCAATTCATTTTATTTATCGAAGGCTTAGATTAGCCCATACCGAGCACATGGTTTCACTGAAGTCATGGTCATTCAGCGAATTCCTTATGGCATGCTGAGTTGATTGTCCCTTATTGTGAATGAATGAATGAAATGAGGTTTAACGTCCTACTATTATGCACCTAACCCCTTATTGTGTGGTGAGTGGTCTTATTGCGTGGTATCTATTGCGTGCCAGTTTGATCTAAGCGACAGTACAGTGTGAGTGACTTATGTGCCACGACCTCTGATTGGACAATGCTAATTTGTCACGTGTGTAAACATAACAAGCCTAAAAGTTCGGAAATTGTCCAGTGTTGAAGCAACGGTTAGATGTTGTATAACTCACGGTCGTTGCTTCAGGAACATCAGTCTATGTAAAACCCCTCTCCCTAAATAATTTGTATAAATAATAATAATGCAAATGGGTGTATATACATAGTTTAAATGGCAAACACATACATATTATATAAATAAAATAAAATGGGTGAAATGTACAGAAAATATAGTTTATAGTTATACATATACAAGCATAATAAGTATTTTTTAATAATAAACAACATTAGAGAAACAAGCCCAATTTATACACACAATACATGGTAAAATACTTTTTGATCGAGATCAGTTTGACATATTAGACAGTATAGGTTGGTGAGCCGAGTAAAAAAAAGTTAATATTTTGTAGTTTGTCTATGCTTTCTGTTCGTGCATTTGAATATAAAGAACATCACGGAATGTAATGATCAGGATCTTCAAATATATGACCGCAGTGACATGTGGGACTGTCAGCAACATGTCTACGGAATTTGTGACATGCCATTATAGTAAATCGAAAGAACTTTTATATCTGATTTGGAGAGATGGTCAGAGAATATGTTCAGAGTATTTCAGTTCCTTGCAGGGTACCATGTTTATTCCACTCTCTTATACTGGATTGGATAAATGATTTAGCAAAAATTTAGTAGAACATCAAATTTCTTTTACTTTGTCTTTGCATTTCAAAGGGAATATTTGTTTGTTGGTTTAAGAGATTCTTAAGATAAGGAGGGGTTATATATAGGTTATTGATGATTTTGAATAGCAGAATGAAGGAAGAATATAAGATATGTGGTGATTTTCTATCTGGGTTATCTATTTATAGGTACAGAGAGTTATCATTAGCAAAAGGTTGGATGTTTGATTTAATATTATTCAGTATATCATTGACGATGGTATGTCACTTAGCAATGGTCGTTGAATGAGCGATGTTTTGTTGAATTTCTTAGTAAAATAGTGACCGCTGGCCGCGTTAGAGGAGTGACCTTCGAATAAAGAGATGAAACAATTGAATTTTTAAGGGGTGAATTTATTGTGACCGCTTACAAGGAGATGTCGCTGAATAGGAGTGGCTGCTCATACAGATTCTGCTGTATAATAAAAATATTAATGGTCCCAATATAAATAATAATGGTCCAAATACAATGCCCCTTGGGACACCACTGGCAATCCCCCTAAGATTCAAGGAGATTCTGTTTATTACGGCACATTGTTGTTGATTATCAAGATAGCTTTTGAACCACAACAATTATAATCCTCCCCGTACCCTAGCAGCTTCCAGCTTGTGACAGAGTCCTGCATGCCAGCCTCTTTCAAAAGCCTTGCTGATCTCACAAAGAAAATCCTGTTATATTTGTTATAATAAAAAAAAATGATTTAGACCCATTATTTGGATGGTAGTTGAATCACCTGGAAGAAAGCCACTTTGAATTGAATTGAATTATCCTTGGTTTAATTGAGGTTTTGCCACTTACAATTGATATAGTTTCAGTTTCCACTGGTTATTTCCAAATAAGAATAACAATTAAAACCTTCTTAAATAAATCACAGGGAATATAAATAAGAATAGCAATTAAAACCTTCTTAAATAAATCACAGGGAATAAAGTTAGGTGTATACCACCCTCTGCCAATTATCAATTTGAATTAATAGTACTACTAACAAACACTGCTCACATAAAACTGATCAACACATCCGTAGGCCCAATGATAATTTTAATCTGATGCTGTAAAATATAAGCAATAGTACTGTAATGAATATTACTTATTAATAAGTTGTACATTAAATCCCATGGGGTTTTTTTGAAAAAAAAAAAGAATATGTAGGCTATAGTAAAAGATTGTTGTTTTTCTTAAGGTATTGACAAGGCATTTACAAGAGTATTACAAACATGTATCAGGCTATTCTTCATTTGAATAGGCACCGTGGTGATACACATGTAATATTTCGTATACATATGGATGAGCTATGAATGAGGGTGGGTGTAGCTTATTTACTAATGTTTAGTATTCTAATAGTAAATGAAGGAGGACTGAACTACACGCAAAACACCCCCCCCACACACACACACACCCACACCCACACCCCCCCACACCCCCAAAAAATCTACAAGATAAACCTGCGGACAAGACGTACAGAAAATAGACATTGCAACCACTAAACAATTATCAAATCAAGTGAATGGATCCGGGGGCCAGTCGTAAGCGTCCACTGCGCTGTACAGTCCCGGGCCTGTTGTGGTACAGGCTTCACTAAAATGATTTACAAAAAAGACGTAACAAAAACATGCGACTGTTTTTCAAAAGTTCAAATCTATTTCCATATATTTTTACTCTATATCAGGGATTCAAAATCAAAATTTTCACAGTCAGTCATTTTTGATAATGCACAAAAACTTTGCAAAATAAATTCATATTGCATGTCTATACCACTTTGCCAGCATGGTGTACACAACAATTTATATATTGGACTTCAAAATGAAAAGGCTTATGATAATTATTTTTTAATGAAATATTCCCTTTTGGCTACTAAAAAATCAAAATAGCTGAATTGGCTGTTAAAAAAATCATCTGTAGATTACACATATTACCCCATACATGCTCTATCTATAGGCAGAGGTGAATGTCTGATTGTATGTGACAAGGGGTAGGGTCGCCTGTCCAACCTCGAGGATTTTACCCAGGTGCTCTGGTTTCTCCCCACTGCTAAAGACCTCTATGTACAAGAGAATTAATGAAATAAAACCAAACCATATGTTAGTCCCGAAATCACCTAGTTTATGTCAAGTGGACATTAAACACAATGGATAATTTTGAGTTGTAATACAATAACTTTTAAATGTAAAAAATACATAATTTCTCACATTTATCGGTTTAAGATCCTCTGGAACAGTATTAAGGACAACCGAATTATGACATAAATCATCATAATGAAAAACTATATAACTAACAGATAACTAACATAACAGCTAGCGACACTAGTCCTTCCTAGAATACCATGGTGCATAATAGTGTAACCATATAAGCTTATATACAAAGTTTTGCAACACATGGAATTATCAATATTGCTACATATTATTTAGAACTGGAATGTTAAATTCTCCTAATTTTTCAGTAAGCAAGTTAACTTATTTTTAGATTTTATTCCTACAATTCCCACATGGCCGCAATACAACTGCAAAAATAATTACAATGCATTTTTTTTCCCAAACACGTAGGTTGTAAAGGATTTACATATTTTCTATGCTGTTGTCTGGATTCAAATAGCAGTACTTCCCATCCAATTGTTCTTTTTTTTTTGAAGATCTTAATTATCTTGTTTACACCATGTGTGACCATAATAGAAGTAAAACGGCTTTGTTCTAGAAAATTCTTATGACACATGAACATTATGCGGATGTTCAAAAACCTCTTCATGGCAATTGATAAGATTCCCACACAAGAATTAACTTTTATTGTTCTACTACCAGATAAACACTCAATATAATCTATTGACAACTATGTATATTGTGTACTAGCTGTACAATTTCAAACTTACATTATAAACTTTCATATATAGTAGAGGTCGAGATTGTATAGCCATGTTTGAAGAAAAAAGACTATTTTTCCAGGGTACAAAATGACTGATGGGTCAGATCCAGTTACAATCAATTACCATAGCCTGCGTTCTTGACCAAAGCCTCAGCTTAACCCGAGCAGGGCCCTGGGCCTGACTAGAATCATGAGGCCCCTAACTGATGAAAAGATTATTTCATATCCTTTTGAATGAATTTTGACCAATCACAGAGAAGATTGAGTCTCTGCCCATCTCATGTTCTATATCTCCTCTTAATTCATGTCTTAATGATTGTAGTTGGATCATTTAAAGAAACTATAATCTACATACAGATGAATAAGGGCAATCATTTCGACAAATCAGATTGAAGATAAAATTACGGATAACAAATATTGTAATGAATCCAATCGAAGAAGTTTCAATTAATATATATATTTAACTTCTTCGATTTGATTCATTACAGGTTCATTACTTGCATGCACAGTAATTCGTACTCAGACCGGATAGTGTTTACACGAGGAGAGTTGAGAAATAAATTATGCCTTCTTTAAATAAAATTTGAAAGAGAAATTAAAATAGTATAACTATTTTGTGTTAAGGGTATGAACAAACTTCTTTACTGTTTAATTTACTGTATGTATCGTGAGGAAAACCAATCAAGCAAGTCTATTAAATTGTTTGTGTTCTCCGTTTATTACTTAAGAAAGCAATTCCAATTTCTCTGTGTTGACTGAAAATGCACTTAATTTTTCACTCTCCTGAGGTAAATTCAGTTAATCCATTTTGAATATGATCCAAATTATGTTTCCTCATCCAGAAAACTCCTGGATGATTGTATTTCTTCAATAACCATACAAGGATTTTGTTGAGTGTGATAGGATAACACTGAGCACTACTTATAAGGGGTTAATATGTGCATGGACTGTATATAAATTTTATGTCTGGCTTGTACATCTATCGATAGAAAATTTATTTCCCAATTATTACTTGGCATTACTGCTTTAAAATTGTAAATACGGTGTGTTAATTAATGCGGGTGAGAAACTGTCTGAGAGGTGAGTTAATGAACCCAAGAGATGAAAAAATTTGCCACAGTGCATTTTCTGTAAAAGTGTGTTAATTAACCGACCAGTAAAAAATGAATATCAATGGTGTGTATTGTTTACTTGGCATGTTTTCTCGCTAGTTGCCATAACAATACCATAGGAGTATAATCAAAGATCAGCAGGTATTTTCTGACACATATGTGTTACATTAAAATTTGGGAAGTAAAACTGTGCGATTTATCATTTGACCGTTTGTTTTAGGCAGATCTATGTCCTATGATCTACGTTGTCCTGTGGCGTCTTATGTATTGCGTATGATCTACGTTGAATTCAATGAAATAAAAATATGCATCTTAATCTATCGTATGGAAGGCAATTACCTAGCAGTCAGAGCCCAATATGAACATCCACAGGAATATAGAGAGTAAATCCAGAATTTCCCTAAGTGACGAACTATGTTCTAAGAATAGATTGGGGAAAATACCTCCAAGGCATTATTACGCCCTTCACACAGTGAGTGGCAGTTGTCCAGGATGTTATATAACAACCTACATACTTAATGGGTTAAAGTATTCAGATATCATAAATTATCTGTTAGTTATTATAAAAATAAACAATACACAAGCAGCGTAAGCGATATGATCAACGCTTACCAAAAAGCAAACATTTTATCAGAATTTTCAAAGAAAAAATTGACAAATTGCATAATCTAATATCAGCATCATTTCAAATGAAGCAACCAAACAATTTTCTTATATGTGTGAATAAGTTTGTGCATGCTGTTACAGTTACATGTATACAGGTAATTGTTACTTTGATCAAAGAGCTGTCACCGAGATTGCTCACCCGTGGTTCTGCACAGACTATTTGTAAAACGGCGAGACGTTGAGTCTGAATTGGTTTGGAATGACATTTGAATTATATTATTTTTTTATCAATCAGGAATTTGGTAATATGGTACAAATTTGAAGACGCAAATATTAATTTGTCAAAAGATGAGAATAACTATATATTTACAAGAAAAAGTATATTTACAAGAATAAGTATATTTACAAGTATATTCACCTATCTGGGGATATTCAAGTTGGGGTCAATCTGTGTGATATTCATAAATGACGACATTGCATTTAGTTTATTACATTTGTCTATAAGTAGAGTGCCTGTTTCGTATGTAACTAATATGTAAATTTATGATATAGATATAGTTTCCAGCTCGTTTAATTTGTCTTTGTCTATTGTTCTCTTAGCCCTCCATTTAAAGGCAGAAATCCCTACCTGAAAAAGAAAAATGAAGGAACAAGGGGAGAGAGAGAAATGGGGATTAACGTCCACTCGACCAACACATGGTTCAATTTTATTTCACATGAGGTTGGACAGGCTACCCTACTCCTTGCCACGCACAAACGGGGATTCGAAACCACGCCAGTTGACTCAATGACAGGCTTTATGATACACTGCGTGCACGCTAACCATTCAGCAATCTAACCCACAAAGGAATAAGGAGAAAAACGGCCAAAAAAACAATACACACCATTGACATTCATTTTTTACTGGTCGGTTAATTAACACACTTCTACAGAAAACGTCAAAATGCACCGCTACACAGTTTCCAACCCCTAGCATTAATTAACTCACCTCTCAGACAGTTTCTCATCCTTGTTAATTAACGCACCTTATTTACAATTTTAACGCGGTAAAGCAGAGTAATAATTGGGAAATAAATTTTCTTTTGATAGACCTACAAATAACAACCCAGACAGAGATTTATTTGGAGAGATTTAGTAGTTCTCAGTGTAATGACAAGATTAGGCTGTCCATATTTTCACCACTAGCTGTTTGTATATGTGATTGACTACAGTGCCACCACAAGCAGTAGATTAAAAAAGTAGAGTTCCACTGCCCAATTTTTGTCTTGGTCACGGCAATATGGCAAGCCGAAGTGGAATTAATTGCAAACTGGGTTTTTTTCTGTATGTAATGAGAACAATTCGAGTATATAACAATTTTTTATCTTCTTCGAAGCATTTTTATCTGTGCAAAATGACGTATATCAATAGAGACATGTGATATTTTCCGTCTTGACATATGGCAATATTGCAAGACCGTTTTTTTTTCTGTATGGCATGAGAAAAATTTGAGTACCAGTATATAACAATTTTTTCATATCCCTCAAAGCATTTTTTCTGTACAAAATTAAAGACATGTGATATTTTCCTTCTTGACATGTGAATTTTTTAGTGTTGACATGTTCACAGAAATATTTTATAACTATATCCTTTGTTTTTTTAAACAATTCAACAAAATCATTTTTCACATATCAAGGCCAAAAATCTGTTGAATTGTTTATAAAAACCAAAAATAGTGAATAAATATTTCGGTGAACAGTATAATTGACTTGATTATAACAAAAAAACGAGAGCAGCAGTGGAAAAAAATAATCTTTATTGATATACGTCAGTATTGTACAGAAAAAAATGCTTGGAAGGTGATGAAAAATGGTTATATACTCAATTTTTTTCTTTCAATACAGAAAGACAATGAAACATACGCCAGCAGCAGCTATTTCGTCCGGGCAGTCAACAAGAGTTGTCACCTATTTTTTTTTTTTTTCGATAATGAAACATTTATAATACACTAAAATCTGATTTAAGGTAACAATACTTATGTAATTATCAGAAAACCATTCGATTTTGTTTGGCTTTGATAAAGTTCTCCAGCATGCTGTTCAAGTTATCAAAATTCATTGAGGGGATCACGGTGGCTAAGTGGATAAGGCGCTGGTTTGCTAGCCTGGAGGTCGGGTGTTCGATCCCTGCATTGACCGAGAAAGTTCATCTCGATTTTCCGGCTTGATTTCCCCTTGTCAGTGATGCAGAAGGAGGGCTGTCTAGTCGTTCGGATGATACGAAAAACTAAGGTCCTGTGTACACATTGGCGTGCACGTAAAAGAACCCTTGGCAGTTACAAGTCAGTTGCTGCCTGGGCAAAATTTCCCTCATAGCACACTGTATGGCGTATGCCCATCTTCAATTAGCCCAGGTTAGGTGCTTAAGCGTAGGACGTTAACCCAATTTCATTCATTCATTCAAAATTCATTGAAACTCAATATACTTCATGTCTTGATCGTCTCATGACCTTCAACACTGTGTATAAATTTAAAGTCAATTGGAAATGAACTCTAGCCTCTAGAGCGTCCACAAATTTTTTAAAGTGATCAAGGGCCATAACTCTGACAGTAATTATTGGAAATTACTGAAAATCAATAGGCTTCTTCGTCTCATGACTTTAAAAACTGAATAAATTTAGAAATCAGATATTAACTTAAGCCTCTAGCGCGTCCACAAGATTTTTTGAAGTGTTCAAGAGCTATAACCCTAACAGTAATTATTGGAAATCGCTGAAAATCAATAGGCGTCTTCGTCGCATGACCTTACACACTGTGTATAAGTTTAAAGTCAATCGGATATTAACTTTGGCCTCTAGCATCCACAAGAATTTTTGAAGTGTTTAAGGGCCATAACTCTTGACAGTAATTATCGGAAATAGCTAAAAATCAATAGGCTTCTTCGTTTCATGACCTTAAATACTGTGTATAAATTTAAAGTCAATCAGTTATAAACTTTTGCCTCTAGAGCACCCAAAAGATTTTTTGAAGTGATCAAGGGCCATAACTCCAACAATAATTATCAGAAATTGCTAAAAATCAATAAGCTTCTTCATCTCATGACCTTAAACACTGTGTATAAATTTAAAGTCAATCGGTTATTAACTTTAGCCTCTAGAGCGTCCACAAGATTCTTTGAAGTGATCAAGGGCCATAACTCTGACAGTAATAATTGGAAATAGCTGAAAATCAATAGGATTCTTCGTCTCATGGCCTTAAAAGTCAATCGGTTATTAACTTCAGCCTCTAGAGCGTCCTCAAGACTTTTTAATGTGATCAAGGGCCATAACTCTGACAGCAATTATCAAAAATCACTGAAAATCAATAGGCTTCTTCGTCTTATGACCTTAAACACCGTGTATAAATTTAAAGACAATTGGGTATTAACTTTAGCCTCTAGAGCGTCCATAAGAAATTGTGGACGCCAGCCTGATGGCCGGACCGCCGGACGGGGGCAACAGCAATATACGACCACATTTCAATGTGTGCCTATTAATTCCACTTTGGCTTGCCATACAACGCACACCCAACTCAAACATCCTTTCATATCCAAAATTTCATTGACTCTCATTTGTAAAATATAGCTTTTTTTTTTTTCTTTCAAGTCTCTTTACAGTAATGAATACCATGTAATTAAGTTCTTCCAACAAACAAATGATCAGGCTGTTCTGTCAATATCAGTATTGATATTTCTTGATAAGTGAAATCATGCTATAATTTAGTTTTGATGTATAAGGACTCTAAACAAATAAACACTATTTATTTTTCTATGTGTAGTGTTAGCTAGGATATACATCCATGTACACATGATGTTTACGATACCGAGTTTATATTTTACCTCAATCTAAATTCAGTTATTGCTGGATGATATTAACCATGTTAAAAAATGAAATACACCATCAGGGCTAAAGAAGACAGAAAACAGATCCAAATAAACAATAAACATGTTAAACAATAATTTACTATTTACCAAAACAACAGACAGCATATTGCACCAATCATATAACCGAGCATCTGTATCAAAATGCCTCCTCTGAATCCATGTCCCAACCCAAATGTCTCTTTCTATGTAGAAATAAGCCTTACTTCCACTCCAGCACCACTGACACTGACAACTGGGAACCATGCTGGATAATCCTGAGTAATGTGCCAATCGAACAATACCATGGATCTCCTGGAGCTACCGTGGCTCAATTCGAGTAAAAGAACTAAGGCAATTCCTTTAAGTTTACTGCCCACTGTCATTTTGAAATCGTTTATGGGATTTCTCTTTTATTTTTTGTTTACCCTGTCATGTTGCCTTTTTCTGTTTCTAATTCGAGAGTAGTAATAATATGATTAGCACGAAATGATAGCTGCACAAAGCTGTGTTTATTTTTATAAACAATGCATCTGGCTTAACATTAAAATGTCATTACACTGTTCTTCTTACTGTAACAATCATTTTTGTCATTATAATTATAAGCTTATAGCAATTGTTTATTACAATAAAATCTGAATAGAATTGTATCTTTCAATCAATACTGGTAAATTTGTTTTCATACCACAATCATCTTTGTAAAGGATTTAAAATTGGAATCCCCTCTAACTACCAATCAGAGAGCAAGCTGTTCTACTCTACTTTAGCTCTCATAACACCAGCACACTATAGCGTCACCTGCAGTCAATATATCACATAGATTCTATCTTTTATTTAAAGATGTTTTAACAGGAAATACTATTTATTGTTGAAGAATTTTTCTGTTTAGTAAGAAGTATTAAATAATGCTATTTTGATAACTTTAGTTGATAACTTTACCAGCAGTTGATAGTTATATATAATATAGCAACAATAGTGTCTCTTACTTGAACAGTTTATAAAGAAAAGCCTGGGTAAGTAATTTATTGATTGTAATATATATATATTCCTTTATACTTTGCCAGAACTAAGTTTATCTTCTGTTTGATCTAGATTATGATAAAAATTTGGTGTGAGCTATATTTTCAGATCTTGTTAATAATTAAATAACTATATATTTAGCTATGTTTTAATTGTTTACACATGTCAATGTAAATTTTCAATTTTAATGAAAAATTAGATTAATAATTCCTTTCCCTTGTTATAGACATTGTTTTGTCTATGCAGCTACCTCATCTTCACCATCATAAATGTATTACAGATTTAACTTAAATTACATAGTCAATATGCTTTCAACGGGAGAAATGATATTAAACATAATGTTTAAATAGATGCACTACCTTATATTTACTCTATACCTAAATTCTATAAAAACCCAGTAAAATTCAGGTACATAATATCCTCCAGCAACTACCAAACAAAAAAACATTGGCTTAAACCCATTGTAGAAACTTTAGATAAAATCAATAGAAACGTTTGAATTTTCTAGTTTGTATACTTCAACATTCAGATCTAAAAGATAATTTAGATTGGTTTGTGGATAACGCTTTTAATGGAGCTTTCAAGAAAGATACAGAAATTGGTTTTAATGTTCACTGGACTCAAAGAGATGAACACATGGTTCAATTTTATTTCAATATCTAACTTTGTGCATAGGGGTCTTTAGCAGTTGTAAGAGCGCTCAGGTTGCCCAAGTAGTCATGACTGATATATATATATATATATATAATTGAAATTAAAGATGGCAAAATAAAAATAAAACTACATTTGTATGCTAACGTTTTCACCGCGATAGTCATTGATTTTGAGTCGCGTAAGTTTTATCACATCACAGGGCAAAATAAGCTAGACTTATAGGAGTGGAATGAAATGATGTTTATGATCTCTGCCAAAACAATACTTCTGCTATTGTGTTAAAATAATACTTTAAATATTTATTTTCTGCAATTTCCTCTAATTAATTTTAGATATTGTTGGCTAGCAACCTATCTTTACAGGTTCTTCTCATCAATCACTGCCAAAATGTTAACTATAACAAAAAAAATATAACTGTCTCTTCCATGAGACCCCTCTCTCTCCATACACACACCCGGTTTATATTTGGCTTACAGTTTTTTCTTGCCCTCCACTCTACCAAGTGTTTTAAGCATGCCATCACTCCCTACCATGGGATAGGCTTTTTTTTACAGACCCTGGTCATACCCCAACCCCCGGTATTATAAACCATGGTAAACCCCGCCAAAACTAAAACCCTGGTAAAATTCCGAAACCCTGGTAAAATTCCGAAACCCCGGTAAAATACCAAACCCCGGTATCAGAAGCCCCGGTAAACCCTGCGAAAACTAACAAACCCTTGTGAAATCTCACCGGGGTTTCCACACAGTACATATAATAGAACCTCATTCAGTGAGATAAATCAGTCTGAAGAGTTCAATTCTAAAACGAAACTAGTAACTGCTAAAAGGGATAACTGGTGGAATCGCCCATCTCTATCTACCTAACTGTAATAGGACGTTAATATTATTTTCTACGTGTTTCTATTAGATACTGGGTGGAATTGGGGTTTTTTTCACAGCTGAAATGGGAGGTGACACTTTTACAAAGACAACAATTTAAAAAAGCATAGAAATACATCCACACAGCAGAAATATCTCAACTAATAGATTATCCGAAAAAAAGGGGAGGGGGCAAATGGTAAAGTCTGTCATTCAGTCAAATGAAATCACAATTTCCTGCTTATTCGTGACAAGAAGTAGGGTTGCATGTGAAACATCTTGAGTTGTACTTTCACTGCTAAATACCTATACGCGTGAGTGAACAATTGAAATTAAGGTTGCCAGCTAAATCGTCCGGGCAGTCAACAAGAGTTGTCGCATATTTTTACTTTTTTCGGCAATGAAACATTTATAATACACTAAAATCAGATTAAAAGTAACAACTCATTGTAAATATCAGAAAATCATTTGAATTTGTTTGGCTTTGATAAGGTTTTCCTCCATGCTAACGTTTAGTATACGAAACATTTAATTATCTGGATAAGTTATCAAAATTCATTGAAACTCAATATACTTGTTCGTTTCACGACCTTCAACACTGTGTATAAATTTAAAGTCAATCGGTTATTAACTTTAGCCTCTAGAACGTCCTCAAGACTTTTTGAAGTGATCAAGGGCCATAACTCTGACGCTGATAATCAATAGGCTTCTTCGTTCATGACCTTACACACTGTGTTGTGTATAAATTTAAAGTCAATTGGATATTAACTTTAGCCTCTAGAGTTTCCACAAGCACCGCCAGACGCACGGCCAGATGGATGGGGCGATGACAATCGATGACCACATTTCAATGTATGAAACTTTCAATCGATAAAAACAGGAAAAACAAACCAAAAAAAAAAGACGATTTGATGGGATCACTTTTGACTAAGTCAAAATGATGCATTTGATATTCAGCTAGGTTGATATGAAATAATTAAAAAAATACAATATCAAAAAAACATCGTTTTATCTAACGTTTCGTCAATAAAATACTAACTTTGTCAAGGAGAAAGAATAAAATTCAAAATGGCTAGAAGTCAGTTATGACATCATAGGAATGATGACGTCATAGATACACATAACAATAATTTTCACATCAGTATCAGTCTTTGATTGGTAGGTTAATAATTCAGTCCTGGTCTTTTGATCTGCACGTTTAAATGCCTTTATCACCCAATAATACATTTGACAGTAGATATAGCTAGTGTGATAAATGTGATATATACTGTGGTGATATCACTTTACATAAACTTGATTGGTCAATCAAAAAGGAACTACTTTCTTTTATTTTTAAGAAACCACTTAGTTTAAGTAAAGAGTGACTTTTTAAAAAAAAGAAAAGAAACTGCTTTTATTTAATTGACCTTGAAGGAAAAAACTTGGTGAGTATATAGGGCTATACAATAGCTAAACTGCTGTCAAAAAATGATGTATCACTACGCTGTAATGTAATTAGGTTCAGTAAAAGTGAAATCTATACCAAAGAATTATATTTATTTATAATTTGTGCATGTAAGAAAGGATTGGGTGATAAATAAAATCTCCAACTTGTGTTTTTTGATACCAAAATATATCAACACTTGTTTAAAAAAAAAGAAAGTAGTTCCTTTTTGATTGACCAATCAAATTTATGTAAAGCGATATCTCCACTGTGTATATATCACAGTAGATTATGTAATTTATCACACAAACGATATCTACTGTCAAATGTATTACCACAATAGCTAAACTGCTGTCAAAAAATGATGTATCACTACGCTGTAATGTAATTAGGTTCAGTAAAAGTGAAATCTATACCAGATTATATTTATTTATTTGTGCATGTAAGAAAGGATTGGTTGATAAATAAAATCTCCAACTCGTGTTTTTTGATACCCAAAAATATCAACACTCGTTGATAAAGTAAAACTTGTGTTGATATTTTTTGATATCAAAAAACACTTGTAGGAGATTCTCTATTTAGAATAATTTTCTTGGGATATCCAGGTGGTTTAAGATAGAATCCAAAATTTTTTAGGTTTGATTTGGTCCAGCTATCTTTACTACAAATCCATTTTATACGTAGAGGAATATTTTAGTAGTTTCCCCATTTCCATTTGTGTGATAAAATTCCCAAAATATCCCCCCCCCTCCCCAAAGCACTGCTTAGCCGTATTTTGGCTATTTGAACAATTCCAGCAAATTTCGGGATGATAGCACTATAAGAAGTGGGTTATTTCAAAATGCATTATGATTGAGTAGTGCTTTCCCTTAAACACTCCATTTCATATCTATTCATTTGGACACAGCCACAGGACACCATTAATTCTTACGCTGGTTATAATATAAGTATTGTGTCACTTGTTGTACAAATGGAGTCGTTTCCCTTTAAGTAGAGCTACTCCATTCTCTGCACGAAGGAATATAAACACAGGAATGACTACAGAATGAAATAACATTGTATAGTGAAAATAGCTATATAACATGTAATGGTACAAATAATTTGTCATCACTTGTCAACTAAAAGACAGACAAACATTGGCTTAATCTTCTGACATCAAAATTTGTCAACCAAAAAATCTAATAGCCTACAATATAAAAAATTAACATAATAATTCTGAAGCTAAACCTTTAAAAGAATTTAATCTAGGTATTGAAATTAAATTTACTTGTAAAAAAATCCTTTTTGTAACACAAAATAAATTAGTTTTGAGTTTTATACAACAGAGTGGCTATTGTTACGCCAAGATTGAGCAAAGTTTAGAACAAATTTCAAAATGGACGCCGATCTCCCCAAAACCAGCTTTGAAAAAGAAGCAGTATTTTCATCATTTTCAGAACTGAAGGCAGCAATAACGAGATGGGAAGGGTTAGGGTTAGGACTATTTTTACAACTTTTCAAGTTTTAACTTCGCCGATGAAGGGCTTTCAAAGCATCGTCGTAACAATAGCCACAGCCTGTATGCTTTGGGCAAGAAATTATGTCATAACTACAACACAATAGTTGTGTTTTACTTTATTCATCTCAACTTCGATTTAATTATTAAATGGACATTTCGAACAACTTCATGCAAAACCCCATTCCTTCCTCCACTCCAACTTCTGCCAGGGTTATGGTCAAATACGTCTTAGATGTATTTGTATTTTAATTAAAAATCCCTTCAATTTTTATTTTTGACTTCCGTATATGGATATTTTATCAAATACAACATAGCTATTTTCTAGCTACAGTGCACTCAAACTGCAATAAACTAAACACAGATAATGACAAATTATACAATTCCTGGAGACTGTGTGATGACTAAAACATGCGGACAGGTCGTCTGTCTTAATAATATCAATAAAAATATTTTTATTTTCCTGAGAATTGGGAGGGGGGGGGGCATCAGAAGTCAATTAAGTCTGGTTTTACTTGTGTTTGTAAGATTAACTCTTGAATGCTACAAGATTTGATTGTGAAATGTACGTGGGGAATATAATATTTTGGAGGAAGATATTGATCTTGTGTGCTTGTCATAAAACCTGGTGGAAAATGAAAAACCCAAGAGTAATTCCATAAAACCATATTTTTGGAAAGCAAATATGTTATGCTACATGAATACAAATTGAATACAAGCTAAAATTGTGATTTTTCGAACAATAAGGAGTGATAATCCAGGAAGTTAAGTTCAGATATACATGATTATCGAAAAGAAACAGCCTCTTTGATATATAAACATTAATTTAAAGTTTCATCAAACTTGATATATCATATATTTACACAATTTGAGGGGCAGCCATTTTGTTCAGTTTGAGTTGGATTTTCGCGACATTCGAATTTAACCTTCATTAGGGTATAACCGTGATATATTCAAACGTTCCTTGTGGAACTCTTGTTGTGAAAAACACCACAAACCCAAAACACTGTATCAAAATTATTCTTAGGTGGAAAATCTTGTGGGATGTGGTACCACACTGGCATATGAGAGGTATGAGAAGAAATTTTGGAAAAAGTGGAATCTTGTGGAATGTGGTACCAGTTCAATATATTGTGGAACTCTTGTGGTGAAAAACACCACAGAATAATTTTTTTAGAATATGTTATTTTCCCCACGTTTTTCAAGATGATATGATAAACTATTAGGCCTATAGTTCAAGCAAAATGAAAAGAGAATATTTCAAAAAAATTTCATGGTCCACTTTTCCAAACCTTGCCATGTCTATTAAACTAAAATTCCATCCTAACTTAAGATAGATGCGTTTCACAAAACGACTTTAAGCATTTTAGATAAAATTCACTAAAAATAATATTTTAAGTTCAAATTTTATCTAAACTGGCAGTTCACAAAACTATTTTAGGGACAATTTTAACTAACTTAGAGCTACGTTGTTAGAGCTATTGCGACATAAATATATTTGGAATATTGATTATATTATTGCCAATGGCCAGGGTCACATAATTTTACCATAATATCATTAACAAAGATAGCTATGCAATGCGTGGAAATACGTCCACACAGCAGCTTTGGCTCAACTGCAGCTGATCCAAAAAGGAAAACTTGGATGTTAAGCAAATGTGATGAGGATCTAGGATCATCGTAGAAATCTAATCTCTGTTGTGTTGATAAACTTTTCCTGACAACTATATCGCCTGCAGAAGGTGGATAACTACTGGACGGAAAGTCACAGAACGTTGAATATCGATAGTTGTCATCCCCTCATGACCTCAATACTTCCCATCAAATTTGAAAAAAAATCATATCGTGTTCACAGGGGTTTGAGCAATGCAGGATAGCTCCTGACTGGAAAGTCGTAGAACGTTGAAATTTGATAGTGTTCCTCTCAATACCCCCGGTTTCCTCCCACTGCTAAAGCCCCTAAGCGCAAGTGAATTATTGAAATAAAATTAAAAACCATATGTTAGTCCCGAAATGTCCTAGTTTGTTTTGCCAAAATTTCAGACAAAATATTATTAAAAAAGTGGGTGTGACATTGCCCCAAAAGGGTTGGGGCGCGGGTGGTTTGGAGGATGGGGGACGTGCATCAAAATCAATAGTTGCCGTCCTTAGAGTATAAGGAATAAGTATACCAAGGTAATCCATTCAGAATTGTGGCTTTCAGACGCTATAGGCAAAAATTGGGCGTGACTCCGCCCCTGTGAGTTGATGCCCTTAGGCTATAAGGAATTCAAATGCCAAGTACCAAGCTGATCAATTCAGAATTGCAGTCTGTAAACGACAAACACAAATATTGGACGTGGATATGCCCCTGGAGGGAGGGGGGGGGGGGATATGCTGTTGTCGTCCTTCGGCTATAAGAAATACATATCCCAAGTTCAAAGATGATCCATTAAGATTAGTGGCCTGTAGGCAAACCACACAGACAAAAAGAAAAAAGGGGTATGGCTCTGCCCCTGGGGGTTGGGCAATCACCAAAAATCAATAGGGGTATTGCGGGAATAAGGAATAGGTATGCAAAGTTTCAAAAGTATCTATTAAGAATTGCAGCCTGTAGGTGAAACACATGACACATAAACAATGGGCATGGCTCTGTCCCAGGGGTCGGGCACGCACCAAAAATAATTGAGGTCAGTCTTGGGGTATAAGGAATAGGTATAAAATTTTTCCAAGAAGATCGATTAAGAATTGTGGGCTGTAGGCGACACACAGACACAAAAAGAAAATGGGCGTGGCACTGTCCCTGCGGGTTGGGCATGCACCCCAAATGATAGGGATGTTCCTTAGAGTACAAAGAATATGATGCAAAGTTTCAAGTTGATACGTTAAGCAGTGTGGCCTGTAGACGACAAACAATCAAATACAAGAAATGGGTGTGGCTCTGCCCCTGGGGGTTAGGCATGCACCCAAAAAAATATGGATCATCTTTGGGGTTTGTAAAATTGCAGGATGATCCCTTAAGAATTGTAGCCTCTAGGCGACACACTGACATACAAAAAGAAAATGGGCATGGCTCTGCCCCTGGGGTTTGGGCATGCACCTCAAACAATAGGGATGTTTCTTAGGGTACAAAGAATAAGTATGCAAAGGTTCAATATGATACGTTAAGAAACTCGGTCTGTAGATGACAAACAAAGAAATAGAAAAAATGGGCGTGGCTCTGCCTCTGGGGGTCGGGCATGCACCAAAAACAATAGAGATCTTAGGGTAAAAGGAATTCATATGAAAATTTTTCAAGGCGATTCATTAAGAATTATGGCCTGTGGGCGACACACAGACATACAAAAAGAAAATGTGCTTGGCTCTGTCCCTGGGGGTCGGGCATGCACTAAAAACAATAGGGATCTTCCTTAGGGTATAAGGAATATGTATGTAAAGTTTCAAGAAGATCACTCACACACACCCACACCCATACACACACACAAAACACACAGGGACGACAGCAATATACATCATATTCATAATGTGGACGTATAAAAACAATTCTCATTCAATTTCTTTTTTTAGCATGGGAAATAAAGCTGCGGTCCAACCGTTTATTTTATTCTATGGCAATTTAAGCAATTAGATAACGCCCCAAATTAAAACCCCAAGAACAAAAAAAGAGACTCAAAACCCCAGTAAACGTAACTCTTTGTTACTATTTTATATATTACCATATGATTCAAGTATAAATCATACCATTTTCAAATAATTGATAGAGAAAAAGAAAAGAAATGAACTCACTTCATATCTAATGTCATGAAAAGAAGAGCGCTCTTTGGCGTTTTCAAAGTACTATTGAAAGGATCCATGGGGCTGACTTTTCAAATCTAGGCATCGGAGCATTAGCTATTGGGTGTATTACTTAGTCTAAAAGTTGTTAAAATACTTTAAAAATTCAACAACAATTTACAGTCTAGATTAGTTGTTTAAGTCACAAATAGCACATGTTTGTGACAATTTTCAATAGTTTCTGTTTTCCAAAATATCATAAAACTAAGAAATACAGGAGGAAACGAGCTGGTTTCACGGCAGGAGAGACCAAACGGCAGGCCTTAGAATATTACAACAGATTCAATGAATGAATGCTGTTCCACGCCGCCATCTACATCTGCTAACTCTGTTACACCTTCTGCATCTGCTAATTCTGCTACGCCGTCTGCATCTGTTAATTTTGCTACGCCGTCTGCATCTGTTAACGAGCGTGAATTATTCTCACCTATAAAATGTTCATTATAAAATGTTCATTAATACTACCAGAAATAGATACTATATGGAAACTGGATCGAGAAGGTGGATATTTGTAATATTGTTTTTCTTTTATTGAATAAATAAATAACTGAATAAATAAATGTCTTTTTATTTCTCCCAGCGAACTTGCCCCAACCGGGGGCGAACATGCGGACATGGTGACTTTGAGATGAAATTATTTGTATACGCCTGTCAATAAAACTCTTTTAATGTATGCTTCAAATTAGCCAACTTCACTGTCTTTAACCAAGTATAGTCTACGGTAACGGAGCTTCAAAAGTTTTCGAGATATGTTGGTTTTGTTAAAAAAAGGTGCGAACTAGCCCCGCTCTCCCCTAGTGTGATTCAGCTTTTTTTTTATTTGGTCTATTTTTGATTGGATGTTCCTGTGAAGTTCATCATATGATCTGTTGACCGTGTATTGAAATTGAGGCATGCTAAATGGTATTGAAACATTATTGGTATACATGGCCATGTGTGTTAATAATTCTTTACATTTGACCGTATTTTCTATCTAAAACTATATCCATTTCACATCACAATGACTGAAATAAATTCACCTTTAATAAGATATTTATAGAAAATTAATGTTGATCATGTTGTAGTTTCAAGCATGTTAATTTAATTAACTCCTTCCGTTCAGCTATTTATTAGAGATCGATATTATTTTGCCACAAGTGACGAGTAATCAACTGTCAGTTATATTCAATTATGTTTTCTTTACTTGCGGCTATATTACCTTTGATCTTTATGAAAACAATACAGCTAGCTACATGTAACAAATTTACTGTTCATAATTACTTGTATTATTATATATAAACCAAGACAAAAATTTAAAAGTTCATCCGGACACATGCAGGGATGTAGCCAGGATTTGCTGAGTGGTGGAAAAAATATCTACCAAGTGATTATTAAATATTCCATTTCAAAAAGTATATACTCCAAAGTTAAAGAAAATATTGAAAATTTCAGTCTAATTACTCTTATCACTGTTGGAAGTTTGGACAAGAAATAGGCATCAACTGTGTCCGCACCATCTATGAGAATTGCTGATCGTTTGATTGACAGATGATAACTCCACACACATATTCTCAATTATCGAGTTACATTCTCTATGCCTATCATGGTTCCCTCGTTTGGCAGGCCTTTAATCAGCTGACTCCGGTAGTGACATCAGTGACTAACAGTAAATGTAAGCTTGGTAAGCGACTTATTGATTTAAATGGAGGACTATTTAATTCCAGGCTGTATCCAAGTCATCCGACGGTCTACAGAGTCGATTTTGAGCTTGTTATGTAAATAAAGGCCTAATTAATCATTTCTATAACATCTGAAGCCTAAATAAAGACTTGCAATAGGAAGACTTAGCTCTTGTATAATCTATTTTTAAGTGAAGGTGTAAATTCATCAATCCCTTTCAATTTCTGAATAAAATATTGTTAAAAAAAAACAATTGAAAGAAAATGACAATGGATAGATAAATAGATTTTTATTGTTTCTAAACACCCCATAAGAGGCAGCCTACAAATCTCCACATAACATTTCACAAAGAAAATAAATATGAAATATTATATGTTGATATACCGCCAGTAGTCTATTTTCTATTGTCTGATAAAAGTTAATTCCTTTATATTTTGTTTTTGTTCACAACATTTTTGTTAATAATCAAATACCTTAAAAGCTTATTGTTGTCACAATGAAATATGAGTGGAGGAGATATTTGGAAAAATCACAACATTAACACTTGGTTGTTTTGAATAACCAGAGTACAAGTCAACCATAATATTATTCTGCTATTGTAACTATAGTTACATATTTATAAGTTAAGCATTCACAGTTACCAGAATTGTTAATGCTGAAATCAATGCTAATGAAAATAAACCTCCAAGAAGACATTTTTATATAATAGGTTATATACAATGCAAAATTCTACCAATAAAAGACACAGGCATGAAGTGATCAATATCCAATACTGGTTAAATTAACACTTCAAGACTCAATCAGTCGCTAAATTACCACATAACCTTTATATTTTTACTTGTCACTGAATATATACAATTCACATATTAAATGTGGAACTGAATTGTTACCAAATTTAACAGGTAATAATATCATGGTTAAAATGTCAAAATTATCATAGACAAAATGATAAAAATTGTCATTTTACAGAACACAAAATCACTACATTAGTATCAAAAGAAAAGTTGCTTGAAAAAAAATTAACTATTTAAATACCAGCTTGCTTGTTGACTTTCTACTGAAACTTTTTCATTTTTACATTTTCAACTATAAGAATTTCACCATTGTATTTTCCAACCACCAAAATTTCTCCAATTATTAGGGCAGCGTTTAGGTTCCCGGTTCACCGAAGTTGACAACAGTATATAGGATGTCAATATTTAACATCTTGGCTAATATTATATGCTGCATTCATGACTCTTAAGATTGTCCTATTTTATTAATTATATTTTTGGAAAAACTTAAATAAATTGGTGGTCATGTCAGACGACTTTTGTTTAATGAGTTACATCATCGAATCCTGTGGTTGGCTCATTGTTTTTGACATAAGATGCAATGAATATACATTGATGTTGATATAAGCGATATAAGTTCTTATAGATGGTGCATCAATGAATGATTACAGCAATAATGTTAATGTTACAGTGGGACCTATAATAACATAGAAGATCTTATTGATCGGTGCATCAATTACAACAAAAAGAAAAACCTTATAAAATAGCAAACACCATAGAATAGTACTTTAACTCTAGAAAGCCAAGTATTTATCATATATCATATGATGTGACACATGATCATACATCAACATGTCCGCCTTCTAGTCTCAGCTTTTATCTTATTATTATAAACAAAATATTTGCTGCAATATTGATCGATATTTGTCTCAGAGAATGTGATTGGTGATCACTATACATTCTCATAAATAACTTTTAAATACATTGCATGAATATAATATCACCTCATCCTTTATTGTGACTTTCAACAAACCCGAGCAAAATTGGACTTATAAATCAATTTGAATTATTGTGGTTTGTTGAAAGAAAGCTTGAACTATAAGCTGATCCTACTTGAATAAAGATCACATAAGATAAGATTTATACAAGATTGGACATCAGTTCTGCTTTAAACTAATCACCCTTGCCACAGTATGTCTTTAGCAATAAACCAGACGTTCACAAAGACAATTTTTACGGGGGTAATTCCCAAGAATGGTATCATTAAAGCCAATGACTATGTGATTATTGGTTCCATCTTATAACCTGAAAGGAATCAACGTGCTAGAAAAGCCATTGAATTATTCATTCATTGGGCAAAGTAAAAGAGAAGATCATTTAAAATTCAGAACTGACATTACCCATCAAGAAATGAGCTTATAAAACAGAATAAAAACCAGGCCAAATGGATTTCTTGCCAATCACCTGCAAGTGGTAACTACATCATTCTGACTCATACTTATCCCATCTCCAACAATGCCCATTATCTTAAATAAATTCTTCAAAACTAATTTAGCAAGTCTGTGCATTTGCTATGATGTCCAACCTCCTATTTACATAACCCTATATTTGTTTCTGAAAACAGTATGTCTTACAAGTTATGCATTTGAAATTCTAATCCATTTCAAATCTAAAATTACTGCTTTCAGAAAGACACTTTACTCTTCTGAACTGTAAAGTATGAGGATATCATATTTTCATATCGCTACACAAAATAACAAGGTATTAATATGCCAAATCTGAAAGATCCCCTTCCTCCTAACTCTTTCTGAAAATAAATTAATATTCCCATTCCTTGAAATTGGTAATCCAAGTTTTGACATAAAATTTTTCAAATATGTAATCAAAAATACCCGGTATCGAGTTTCTTAGCTATTATTACTGCCTATTGGGATTTACTTGTAGCTATAGTTTCTTGACAGTCCACCTACTCAAATGCATGGCTTATTTCATCATATCTGAACAAAAATATTAAATAAATAATAAGATCATAGAATGGTTTACATTTAGACACATATTAAGTAACAACATCAAATTAATTAAAAATTTCAATTCATTTCAAGTTCATCGTAATTACATTGCTTATTCCAAGGAAATTTTAAGAAGCATTAGCATCTATCTCTTGTTGGTTTAATGTCTGATTCCACAGGCTGTCCATGCTAACATTCTTAAATTTAAACTGGGAGATTATCAGAAAAAAAACCCCACTAACTTTTATCTTAAAACACTCGATACCAGCTATATATCAATGATTTGTATAATTTGAAATATAACAATAGTAGCCACAGGAGAACAAATTATACACTGAAGTTTTTTTTTATACATTGAATTTCATTTTGTAGTCTAGGACAGCTTGAGGGTGCAACACTTAAGAGTGTCTATAATCTGCTGGATGGGAAAATAATGTTCTAATATTGTTATTGGGTGTAATCATGAGGAGTACAAGAGGTAATCAGTTGAAAATAGATTACAACAGACTTTAAGTGTTTCCTAGCCTACTTATTCTATTTACTAGAATTCTCATCAAAAACTCTTTACCAACAGAACTGACCATAGATTGGATAGAAATGTTGATACCGGAAATGTACTTGTATATAATGCTGCCCTCGAGTCACAATAATTAAACAATAATAGAGAAGTTTAAAGAGACAGGAGAGTAATTCCATCAATCTTGATTGACAATCCCATCATTATAGAGTATGCCAAATATTTATTATCTAGATGATATCATAAAATTACTAATGCTCGAATGAAGAATAACATAAAATCAATATAAATCGAATTTATAAACCATATTCAATTATAATATTGCAGAATTGGTGTGGTGTAAATAAATCATATATATATACACATTAATTTCAAATCAATCAGAAAAAATCTTTAGCCCCTATATTTAAAAGGGCAACAACACTGGAAGTAATTCTACGCAATAAATGTGGAAACAATTATTGTAAATTTTTGAAAATCAAGTAAAATTTGTTACAGCTTGACTATATTATAAATAGAGACAAGGTATTTCAGTCGCCATCTTTGTTTTCACGTCTTCAAGACATTTCGTCTGCTATCAGCTCACAATACTCACTAGTCCTAACCCTTCCTGTCGTTTTTATTGCCAACGAGGCCTTATGTGATCATTATTCAGCATCCGATGTAATTAAATTGGTCATTTCACAGCGTTATTACTTACAAATCAAACTCAAAGCGCTATATCGCTTGCCTAAATCGAACTTCTTGAGACTGAAAATGACCCAAAATCAGGTCAATGACGTTGCGTTAGGGAAGCCCTTATTTTTGATTGGTCAAGGCGTGTTACTAAAAATAAAATTGGCTGTCAAATGCAAACCGCGAATTATGAATGTCAGAATGACAGCTGAATTTTGTAATTGGTATGTAACATGCTTAGAATAATTTATTTTATGTGTATTAACTACTTCAAATGGAATCTTCTAACTACTTCTACATATGAATATATTATACCTACTAAAGGTATATCTATAATTCAACAATTTTATTTCTGTTCCTTGCAATTAAGCCATGTGGGGGAGGGGCTTCTTTTTGATTATTAGCTTGTTGGAACAGTGCATTGTTGGGTTAAAACTGGATTTCCATCCATATCGTTACAAAGTAACAATAAGCATTGGTAAATTATCTGGTTATAAAGACAGTCATACGCCATGCAGTGTGCTATTCGTGAATCTTTGCTCGAAATGTACGTGATGATCCAGCTTACTCTTACTAGATTTCCAAATGTCAATGGTTCTTTAAGGTATACACAGCACCTCAATTTTTTGTTCTATCTGAACAACTAGATGCTGTGGCTTGCCAGGCTCTCTTTATGCTGCACCACTGACAATGGGGAAACCAGACTAGATCTTATTGTTTGTTAATACATGTACAATAAAACATCAAATTATATTTTGGGTTAGTTTTACATGGCATAACATTTATTATACCAGTAAACATTTATAGAATAAGATTACACTTTAAAGTGACATGAAACATTTTGAGTGTTCTATCTTGGTAAAATTGTCTCGCTGCTATGCCAGTACTTGCAGTCACTGCAACTATTTGTGACAACTGATCTGTCTGTATGCTTCGTGAACAAGTATACTCTTGCCAGTACCTGTCTGACCCGTTACATCAATATTGTGGCCTGTTTAAATAATTTCTAATGCCTGGCTTGCTCTGGAGTCAATACCAGGGACATTTTATCATTTTCACCTGACTAACACACGTGGGTTTGGTCTGATAAAGTCTAGATCACCCAGTCTCTAAGCAAATCTTTAATAAAGGAAATGACTGGACGATCTAGACTTACTAATAAAAAGAAAAGGGGATTCCTTTGACCTGATTTCGGGTCATTTCCGGTCTCACGAAGTTCGATTTGGGCAAGCGAAAGCCCTTCGAGTTTGATTTGTAATTAATAACACTGTGAAATGACCAATTTAATTACATCAGAAGCTGAATAATGATCATAGCAATAAAAACGACGGGAAGTGTTAGAACTAGTGAGTATATGTGAGCTGATAGCAGACGAAATGTCTTGAAGACATGAAAACAAAGATGGCGACTGAAATACCTTGTCTCTATTTATAATATATAGTCAAGCAGTAAGAAATTTTATTTTTATCCATTTGGGTGCCTGTGGCTTCCTCATCACAAAAAAAGAACAACTGCGATGTTATTTTAAATTATGGTAAATTGATCAAGGTCATATTATTCTGGCAGTAATCAATGCTTAGGGCGTGCACATGTAATCACAGACAACATACAAACCACTGAACAGATGATCAGCGGTGACACAAATATGACCATAGTAACTGTTCTTATAATGTATACATCCAGAATTATAAGCTGGGGATCACAGAGGCTAAGTAGGTAAGACGCTGGCTTCGCTAGACTCGAGGTCGGTGTTCGATCCCTGCATTGGCTGAAAACGTTCATCTATGTTTTCCTGCCTGGCTTCCGTCAGTGATGCAGGATGGAGGTCCTGGCAAGGACAGCTGTCTAGTCATTTGGATGAGATGAAAAACTGAGGTCCCATATGTACACATTGGTGTGCACATAAAAGATCCCTTGCCAGTTGAATTTGATATAAGAGTAGGCCGTAACGCCACTGCCTGGAACAAAATTTCCCAATATAGCACACTGTAAGGCGTATGCCCATCCTCATTAGCCCAGTGTAGGAGCACAACAGTAGGACGTTAAACCCCATTTCAATTCATTTCTCTTTTAGCTTCTATTTTCAAGCCCAGTAATATAGACCATTTCTGTGGTATTTTTATAACTGAATGATCACAGTATTTACTATGATGTAAATACTGACATAAATAATTAAATACCATCAAGATCTGTACTTTTAGGAGACCTTGAATTACAGATAAACGTTTTGTTATTTCAATTGATTACAGGTTTTCCGTAGACCATTTATCTTTCTTTCGAAGATCAGCATAACCTCCAGCAGCAGTGAATAGATGTGTGGTATATCGTTGGCTTACTATTTGTAGAGTGTAGTACAATATTCCACATAGCTTTTAATTTAACACTATTTTACATTTAGATTCATCACAATGCAGACATTCATTGTTAAGTTTTAGTTTTTTTTAAGTTTTACTAAGATTAAATTTCTTTCGATTAACAGAGAAAATCGCAAACTGTACGAATGATGAGTATTTCATAACACCTTTATTCCCTTGGATGCCAGTTATATCCAGACCTCCCAATTTAAATCCTGCCACTCTGTTTGGCCGATTTGTATCTCTTTTCAAAAGAGTGCAGACAGCATTCTTAAGTATAAATCCAGATAGATTTTACGTGTAATAAGGTCTATGCTGCCTGGAAGACCTATTGATTATTTCACAAGAAAAATGTGAATAAATTGTATATTGCAAAAAATAAATTGGCAATACTTTCTTGGACCATATGAATTTCACATTATATATAATATGAAATAATAACAGTTTTATTACATGACAAAATATTGGCAAGAACAGATATCAATCTGCATTAAAAAAAGAGCTCTATTAAGTGCTGTGGCAAATATTATAAAAAGAAAATGGAATAAAGTTGCAGCTTTTTGTTAAATGTCTTCTTTAGATTGTGACCTTAATAAAAAATATTTTCTTAAATTAACCAATTCTAAAATCAATTTCATACACACTTCAACAACAAAGGATATGCAGCCTTATTATGCCACGGTACTCCTAGACTTATCCGTAGGTCATTTTATTCAATTAAAGCATGTCCAACTGAATAGAAACACAAAAACATCAATAAGACTCTATTTCAGACAGGTCACTTAATTCCATTTCTTTACATGCAAACATAATTCTGAGAAACCTAAAAAACAAAGATCTTTCGCTTTTATTTGAAACTTTTATAAAGACATTCTTCTTGCATCATTAAACTGAATGCTTTATTAAATTTTATATTATTAGTCTAAAGATCACATCAATTCTATTGTTGAAAGTATTACTGTTAATTTTATGCTATTTCTAAAGTAATCAAAAACAAATGTTTAAAAAAAATAGAAATTCATCACTGTGACTTTGTTCACCCAAAAGTGAAATATATTCAGATAATTATGTCATCCAGGTAGAAAAAAACATAGAGTTATTACATCCTTATTCTTAAGTTTCAAACAAGCACACATTGTGTTCTTGATGTTGGTCTGTATTTTTCTTCCTTTAATTTAAAGTCTGAATACTCTAAAATAAGAGGGTTATATATTTGACCAATAATACTTTGTATTACTCTTTTTACTTGCATTATCTTTGGATTGATAACAAGCTAAAAAATAGATTTTTCGTACAATCAGGGGCCATAATCTAGGAAATGATTTTCCGATATGCGAGATTATTAACAGAAACCCAGATCTTTGTGATATCAATATAAATTTAAAGTTTCTTCATCAAAATTGTGAACTGTAGAGTGTCCACAAACAAAATGTGACAGATACACAGACGTCTGGACGAATGGGAAGATGAAAATATACATCAAATGTGGTTGTAAGACAATGCTTTTTTAAACAAACTAATCTAAATGATTAGCTTGTACTAGTTCTATTAAAACAGTAAAAATAATCAATAGAAGTAATCTTGCATTGTAGGTGAACGTTAGCATGTGACGTCACATGGTAAAGTAAGGCTTTCACATTATTAGCTGTTTTAACAGTTTGCATCATCCCTACCAGTGGCGAATCTATAGGCCACTGTACGTATAACAGTATAATAATTCCTAGTTAGTCTATAGCACCTGCTGTAATCAGATGAACAGGTTTCAAGTAAGCCTACTATTTAATTAACAGGCTATCATTGATGTTCAATAGACTATGGATAATTATACATGTATATAGTCCCAGATCTATCATCTTCACCATAGTCTGACAAGAACTTTAAGTTCTATTACTGCAAGAAGCATTATAATATCATTTGCACTGAAATTTTGTTATTGAGTTTGAGGAAAGTTGTTATTGGTGGAAACAGCAGCCATAGAAAAATAATGATATAACATATTTTTATTTTGCATATTAACTTAGATTTATAATAAAATCTTATGAAAAATCAATGCACTGGTAGGCTACTTGTCTGACAGATGTCCTGGGAAAAGAGCATCATGATATAAAGCTATTTAGTTAATCCCCCTCTTCTGAAATTCTCTATCCCACCCATTATCTATATATAGAAGGCATGGAACAGCTTTAAAAGTAATCAGTGGAACATTTTAGTATATCATTTAAATCAACAAAGCAATTAACTGCTTCTACTGAATGGATATAAAAAGATCATTACTGTTAGCCTGACACAATCTTCTGAAATAGTTTTTCTGACTCGCAGTGAAAGTCGACAATTGTTTCATCAAAATCAATTTCAGTGGTTCCAATCCTTGGTACACATATTATGTCTTGGCGATTCAAACACAATTACCTAAAAGAATTACTGCAGTTGAAATCTCAGCTATTCGGGGAGCGGTTTGATGAAACTTTAATAAGTAGTTCTGACAGCAGTATTCCATTACTTTACATGAGATGGCAAAAAAAAATTAACAATGCCTATTTAATTCTACTCAATGTAAAAAAAAATCAATAGCTGTCCAAAGCACCATGGCCTTAATATTTATTTTGGTGCTAACACTTGATTGTATTGATACTACAAAGAAGTATGCAAGCCCACATGGAATTTCTCTCATCTGAATACAAGTATAGATGATGAAAATTTCAAAAGCATTTACTGAGAAAATTCAACAAGAAGTAAGTCAGTTTTAATAGGGCAAATTGTCTCTACATTTGGTTACCACTGGTTTAAGTATAGTGTCCTTAAAGGGACTGTCCCGAATAGAACAGAGCCTCAAATATAAAAGTCCGAGTAAATATGAAATTTAGACGCCAAAATATAGAAGAATGGTGTATATACCCTGAATCAAAATTTCAGCTCATAATATTGAGTTGTTTGGACGTGAGCGTTAAAACAGCTTATCCGGACACGTAACCCTTTTAAAATTTCGGGTCAATTCTTTCGTTGGGTGACCCAATAATTGATTCCCGTTCCTGTAGAGTTCTACTCGGTGAATGGTCCATGTGCTGTACTTGATAACAAAAGGTAAATTTAACCGACACATTATTTTTATAAAATAAAAGTCTGGTTTTATCAAATCACCGCATAATACAGATTGGGACATCGTACTCCATTTCAAGATGAAGACTGGTTGGTTTAAGTTGTATAAAAACGTATCACATATTGAGTTAGTTGCTCAGCCCTAAACTTATATTTACTGATCTAATGGAATAAATTTGTGAAGCTATTCTCAGAATGGATATGTCTTAGAAAAATGAACTGATAGTCTAATTTGATTCATTTCAACTCTTAATTCTTGGTCACTGCAAATATTTAAATTTTAAAAGATGTTGTTGATAGCTGCATTTAGGTTGACTTTTTCACACATCCCGTACTAACCAATCATTCAGAGAGTTGAGTCAATCTAGTATTTCAACCATACAATTATGTAATGGTTTTCATATGAAAGAAAGTACTTTGAAATATATTATCACCTGCAATCTGACTTTTTGGGCTGATGGGTAAAGGGAAAACAAAATTATTATTTCATCTAGTTGGAAAAATAGAGTGCACAGCAAGAACCTTTTTTATAAGGCGCATTTGAGTATTTAGTTTCGTATTTAATTGATGACTATTGTTTGGATTTGGCATTCTAATGTGGGCGTATAAAAAACGTGTGTTATCGTCCACTCAACACAAACTAGGTCATTTCAGGACTAATATGGTTTAATTTTATTTCAATAATTTAGCCTCTAGAGCGTTTACAAGAAATTGTGGATGACGGACGGACGTACGAACATGGCGACGGCAATATACAACAACATTTCTAATGTGGGTGTATAAAAATTGGGTGTTATCGTCCACTCAACAAAAACTAGGTCATTTCGGGACTAATATGGCTTAATTTTATTTCAAAAATTTGCTTGAACGTAGGTTTCATTAGTAGACGTATGAAACCAGAGAACCAGGAGAAAACCCACATGCAGCCAGGGAATCGAAACCATGCCAGGTGACACAGTCAATGACAGATACTTGTGATACAGCACGCACATGTTAATTAGGTCATTCAACCATGGGTCCCATCGTATATGCCGGTCAAGACATACAGCTATGGAAAATGACCATACCTAGATCTGACCTATCGGTCATTTTGCACATCGGAAAACATCCTTTTTTCCCCAAAACCCAATTTTCAAACATCGCTACGATCGACCTCCACTATGTAACTATACAATAATGCACACATATAGAAGCAAATCTCGTGATTGGTGTTATAGAGTTGTACATAGCTGTCAACAGATTATACTGACTGTTCTGTTGATAATTTTAATTATGATGAGTGTCTGGTAGTAGAACAATAAAAGTTAATTGATATGTGGGATCTAATCGATCAATGGAGTGAAGCGGTCCATTTTTAATCATTCACTTTGTCCACTTGTCATAAGAATTTTCAACAACAAAGCTGTTTGCCGCTTTTACGGTCAGGCAAAATGTTAACGAGGTTATTATGATCTTTGAAAAAGGGTAATTGATACGAAGTACTGCTCTTCGAATCCAATCAACTGTCATATAAAATAAAAACAGCATAGAAATTACGTTAGTCCTCAAATGCATTTATAAAATTTTATAGCAGTATTACAGCCTTGTGGAAATTGTAGAAATAAAATCTTAAGTTAAGTTAACTTGCTTACTGAAAAATTACAAAAATTACGTATCCCAGTTCTATTGTGCAGCAATATTGATAATTCAATGTGTAGTAAAAATGTTGTGTGATACAAATTCGGATAAAACCAGTGTAATCCCTGAGGGGTCCCGACAATTTTTTGACCAGTAAACCTAACTTACTTACAATGCATCCCAATGCTGTTGGGGGAAAAAGTTTGAACCTGACACCTCCTTCATCGCAAGGGAAACCTTTGCAGAAAAGTCAAATCCGAGTCAATCAAGCCAAAACGGAATATTTAATTAATTAATAAATAATTATCATAAGCCTTACTACTATTTAATTTTTAAGTCAAAAATATTTTTTTGTGTACCCCATGGGGACAAAGTGGTATAGACATGTGCATTCACAATACCCTACCATGAATAAAAAAACATGAAATATGAATTTACTTTGAACAGCTTTCGGACATTATCAAAAATGACCCACAGTGAAAATTTTGAAGTGGAAGCCCTGCATTCAACCCCCAATTAAATGACTGAAGTAACAAGCGAAAACAGATACACCTATAAGTTTCTGCTCACTGATAATTCCGTTGATGACGAAAAGATGTTATATGAGGTCTTACGATAGAATAGAAATGTTAATACAACTGTCTTAATTCTAGGTTCCCACTATCCTGATTTGTGTCAGAAAAACATGTTTTCAACAGTCAAATTTCCTTGTCCTTCTGGTGCTAAAAACCAGTCGATGTAAAAGAATTTTTGATGTTAACCATAGTTCTCTCTCTTTTTATAATGAAATTATTAGTAGAATAAATATTTGTTTGCACAATCTTTATTTAAGATATTTTCGGTTTTATAAAACAATCTTCTTTGATTAAGGGTTAAACAATAGTTAACGGTATTAATTTTTCACTACTATAGTTGTTTATGTCACATAGACTCTGTTAAGTCTTAAATTAAGCTATACATCACAGATAATTAGCATCGATTGTCTTTGATATTGCTTAGGTGATACAGGGTTAATTGACAATCTCTTAAGAAATGGGGCATTCTACTGATAAACATCATAGATTTCCATCATAGCTTTATCTGACTAAAGTTTGTCAGCAGGAGACAAATAAAACTAAAATTAAAGTAGAAACCTTAATGATCAAAGCTAATGGTATTATTAAAGTTGAAAAGAAACAAAGAAGCCATTTGTAACCAGTGACTACTGATCTTGTTTGTCTTCTTGAGGGTAAATCTTGAAAATATAGCCTATTTGAAAGGAAAACTTAGATGTTGTCTTAATTTGATATTTTGGCATGGGGTTATAACTCATGAACAGAAATCAATCCATTAAGAAATATTCCCCCTATTCAGTCGACTGCGTTTGAAGGTATTTCGGCAAAGAGGTTGAGAGGTCTGGAACAGATTATCGAAATTAGCAAATATCGATAGGGTTAATCTTCTCAACAAATTTAAAAGGAGTCAGTTAATAACTATAGCTTCTATTGAGTTCACAGGGTTTTTAAAAAAAGGAGATAATGCTTCATGCCAAATCTAAAAAGAATATGTTAAAGAAAGCTCGCCAGGCTACAAAACATACGCCCACAGCATCTAAATTGTCCGAGCAGTCACAGGTTTTTTTTTGCATATTATTCTTTTGCAGGTATTTACACAACAATTTCATACAGATCAGATTTTAATTTTCACCGTTTAAATAATTGATACAGATTGGATGTGAACTTTTGTCATTAAAACATTCATCAGGTACAACAAAGTAAAACAAGGACCATATTTCTAGAAGTAATCAATGGAAATGCATATAAATGATGCATATAAATTTCTTACAGATCGGATGATAAATTTCGTTATTCAAACGTTCACAAGGTGCAACAAGGGCCATAACTCTAGATTGAATTATTGGAAATTGCTAAAATTCAATAGGCTTCTTTGTTTCACTAATTTAAATGATGCATACCAATTTTAAACAGATAACATAATTTTTGTTGTTAAAGCATAAGAGTGATCACTCCATAAGAAATTAACAGAAATTATTGAAATTAAATAGGCCTCTTCATCTCACGGACGTAAACAACATATATCAATTTCAGAAAAATCAGATGATAAATGTAGTCTGTGGGTGTATAAAAACTATAGCCACTATATGAGTTCATATCCTGATCAACATTCTGGTACACTACATGCATTTTGAAATCTAATATATAATTATTTACAAAATAATTTAAAAAGCAACCCGTTAAATCTAATTGAATCAATTATGTCCTGACCCTCACTGTCCCTCAGGACATTTTTAGTTAGAATAAATATGCAATGAGAAACTAAATCTAACTGGTAACTAAAATATACCATATAGTCGAGAAAAAGTCTTCAGACTTAGTTCCAATTCCAATGGTCAATTAATGTGGAACCAGACAGTTAGATGACATGATAACAAGATAATGGATGTAATCTCAACATATGCCAGGTGAAGGTAGCAGATTTATTTATATAGTTACAGAATAAAATGGATACATATAGTCTCATCAACACAAATATGATAGACCCTATGAACAATATTCATTTATTTTCGAGACATTCAAATTGATAAATCTTATGAAATGCATTAAAGACAGAAAATATTTATTGATTGTGGAGAGCAACCAGTGTGTTTCTTATATATACTCTTCAAAAAAAGGGAACGCAAAGCCCATTTTTCATAATATTTTTATTTGAACGAAGGTGTTATTTCCATAAATGTTATAATAAAAGAAATTCATTATTCGTTTTACTGGTCATCCTTTTTGCTGAAATTTATTTTCGCTTGATTGCATCAAGACACATGAATTTAACAACTTTGTGAGCTTTTCACATGGAACTTAAATCTAAGGCCTTTAAAATCCCGGGGTTCTCAGTTTCCAAATCATTTGCACATGTACACATTCAACGAACCAAGTGATGCCACATCTGCACGAAGACCAACACAACAACGTTATTGGTCGATTACAAGCAGGTGAATCTCAGACAGATGTAACCAGACTGCTGAATGTTTCCCTGAGTTACATTTCTCGCCTTTGGAATAGGTACCGACAGCGAAGTTCAACACATGACAGCCACAGGCTCAGGCCAAACAAGAGTGACCCCACCTGTCCTGGATCGTCACTCCGGTTACGTCATTGGCGGAAACAATTCTCAACAAAGACCTCTACTGCAGCAGCATTTGCCGGACAACGTAGAATCTCAGAATAGGCAGTTGGTAAACGCCTACGTGAAACCTGATTACGAGCCAGACGTCCCCGATAGAGCTGCTGTTCAGAGACTGGGGTATGGACACAGCAACACTAGAGAGCAGTTTGGTTAAGCAAGATGTCGCGGTTCCTGTTGTGACAAGGCGATGGTGGAGCGAGGGTATACAGACAACGAAATGTCACGTTGTGTTTCTTTTTTGGGAGAGTAAATATATATTTACAGTGCTAGAATGTTTTCAGTGTGGGGCACCAAAACATTGTGTTATTCTCATTAGACAACCTACATAAACTGTAAGATGCATAGTGTATAAAACTGATCTCTGAGTATTGACTAACTGGCCTCTGTGTTAGAATATCCTTAAATAAAGTAGAACAAGATGACTAATCAGCACCATCCCACACCTTTGAACTTGTTTGGAAGGTATAAGGAAAACAACTTCTTGGAATATCAATGGGACTAGTCAGAAGATTCATACTCTGATCATAGTAGCTCGGCAAGGCACAAGTCGCTACCCCCTGTGTAAGTTTTGCACAGCAACCTTTGCTCTCCTCAATCAGCTGCTGTATATTAAACATTAGGCTTACACATCAGAAAAAAATACTTAAATAGTTTGATATTTGTATAAAATTTTAAAAAGATTTCTTTGAACAGACAATGAAATATGCTCTAGAAATAAAAATTGGGACAGAAGGAAGGTTAGATATCTATGAGTGGCGAGTAGCCGTCCCAGATTTCTCTCAAGAAGCTACTAGTTTTCGTTCGTTTTGAACTCATCAGGCTTAAATGATATTGTGCCGATGTTCCCTTTATATAGTCGTCGGGGACCGGAGCACAAAAATGATCTTTGATGGACCTACGATACAAATAATTTGGGTTTCAATAGCTAAAATTGAAATTTCTGGAATGATTTATCATAAATCCAGCTGTGTAAACCTTTTTCTTCTTCTATTTTCCGTCTTCATGATGGGTCTTATGTTGAAAATATGTCCGAATTCGAGTTAGTAGGGCGAAATATGAAATTCTTTTACCCCCCCCCCCGGTCGCTTTTTTTGGCCGCCATTTTAATTATATTGGTCGAATGTTATAAATATGCCCTATTTAGTGTTGAGCGACCCCGAAAACATATAAAACGATATATTACACAACCTTGGATGGTGAACAATGATTTTTTGGGGTATTTTTCCAACTACTTTTGGTCGCCATCTTGAATATTTAATTTTCCCCAAGGGTGACACGACCACACCCATCTGGGAAAAATCAAGAGAACCTACCCAACAGTAATCCACCGAGAAACATTGTATATCAGGCAAAAGTGGGTTCAGTGATAATTTGGCATTTGACGTCCGGACTATAGGAATATTTGCATTGGACGACTAACAATTTTATGAGATTTAGTCCCGAATTTTCCCCTAATTCAGAAGGAAGGTTATCAAAAAAAAGTATTATAACAGGTTGCTGAATGTAAAAGTATTATAAAGGTTTCTTGAACAGTTTCTGAGCTATGCTCTAGAATAATAATTATGTACAAAAAACTAATTTAAATGTGTAGTAAAAATCATTCAACAGCAATTTTTGTCTCCATGAAACGTAAAAATTAAAATGGCACCTGCCCCAAAACATGTGCCAATCCACTATAAATTGTATATATAATAACAATACACATTGTGCCATATTGTGCTTGGAGCACCCGTTGTAAGTTAATTCCTGGAGTTTTACGTTCCACTAGGAACGAGTACAAATAGTGTGCAAACCAAAACTGAGAATTTAAATACATATTTAATTATGAAGGTATTTATGAATCGATCTGTCTAGCCCATCAGTGGTAATCGATCAAAATTATTTCCCCCAATTAGAGAATATTAATAAATGTAGTGACAATTTAATGGAAAAGTCACAATTTAAGAAATACTAATCAATTATTAAATGATAGTAAGCTGGCAGGATACGCCCACATTTTCGAGAGATGGATAGAGAACAAGCAATACTGAAAGTGATTTTTCCTACAATCAATTCATTAAGTTACAATTTGATATGCGCAAAAATCGAAAAGAATCAAGATCTTTAGGTTATAAACATGCATTTCAAGTTTCAGCAAAATTGAATAAAAATTGTGAACAAACGGCAGCCATTTTGTCTGGCAATTATGGTCAGATTTTCGAGAAATTTGAACTCAGCCTTCCGTAGGGTGCAACGGTGATAGAGTCAAACGTTTTTTTCAAATCGGATAATAATCGTGACCTCCAAAGGGACCATAGGGGATTTTTCGGACAATCAGGGGCAATAATTCAGGAAGTTATGATCCGATATGTCGAAACCGAGATCTTTGGGTTATAACCATGCATTTCAAGTTTCATCAAAATCAAATTAAAATTGTGACCTCTACAATGTCCACAACCTGGATATACTAGCGTACAAATTGCGGCCATTTTGTATAGCAATTTTGGTCCGATTTTCCCAAAATTCGAATTCAGCCTTCAGGGTGTAACGGTGATATAATCAAACAGTTTTTTAAATTAGATAATAATTGTCACCTCCAGAGGTACCACAAGCTAAAATAGGTGATTTTTCGGACAAGCAGGGGCCATAATTCAGGAAATTACGTTCCGATAGGCGCAAATATCGAAAGGAACCAAAACATGCATGTCAAATTTCGGCAAAACCGGTTCAAAATTGTGACCTTTATAGGGTCCACAAGCTAAAAAAGTGATTTTTCTTACAATCAGGGGCCATAATCCATGAAGTTTCGATCCAATACATGCCAATAACGAAAGCAGGCGAGATCTTTTAGGGATAAACCTATATTTCAAGTTTCATCAAAATCGGGTAAGAATTGTGACCTGTAGAGGGTCCATAAACAATTGTGGACGGAGGGACGGGGGCGACGACATAATACGTCCACATGAAAATGTGGGCGTATAAAAAACTCAACAGCAATTTATATAGTTTTAACTATGATTTCATATTCTACTGATGTCAGTTCCAGTTACATTCTACTGATGTCAGTTTCAGTTACATTCTACTGATGTCAGTTCCAGTTACTGACTCAGATCAAAGATAACTGGCTTGTTGACACAGAGGGTGAACAGTAATTGAAATAGTGAAATTTTGTTAATTACACATGTTTGCCAATTTCTCCTGCAGGTGCCTGACTAGTGATATGTTCAGATCAACTCACGTTAATTTTACATACTGACACAAGCAAGGAATACTTACTAGTTAACTTAAATACTTAGCTTTTGATTATCACTGACCATTTATAGGAATACTAACTTACAGTGCAAGTACTGACAGGTTTATTAGTAAGTGCAGGAGGACTTCACTACCCGCAAAACAAAAAATATACAAGATAAGCCTGCAGACAAGACAGAAAATAGACAATGCAAAAAACAAAACAATTATCAAATCAAGTGAATGGATCCGGGGGGCCACCAGTAAGGGTCCACTGCGCTGTACAGTCCCGGCCGGGCCTGTTGTGGTACAGGCTTCACTAAAATGATTCACAAAAAAGACTTAACAAAAAATAATGCGACCAATCTTGAAGTGGTCGGCTCTTCAATTGCGATAGTCTGCCAGTTGACGTCAAATAATTTTCACAATAAGGGCGATAATCCGGACAGAATTTCAGAAAACGCTTAAATAATACATGTAGTGAGCAAACAGGAAAGCCTGACAACGAGAACATTCTGCAGTACGAAGAGCTAAAAACACTACTCTAATAGTAAGGGCAGGAGGACCGCACCACACGCAAAACAAAAAATATACAAGATATATTTCTCGCAAATTTCCATGAATAGTAACCACAATTAATTTATTCTACTTGATTTAAGGATATTCTAATACAGAACCCAGTTAGTCAATACTCTCAGTTTTACACACTATAGTCCAGTCAATCTGAGGTTTGCTTGAAATAAATTTCAACAGAAATATTTTCAACTGTTTTTGCACTCTTATCTCATAGACTTAATGACCTACCAAAAGTTTACCACCATAGGCCTTGGCAAATTCCCAGAATTCCATTGTTCCTTTCAGGGGGTAAAGCCCTATATTTTTGTCACAGAAATGTTTTCAACTGTTTTTGCACCCTTATCTCATCCTTAATGACCTACCAAAAGTTTACCACCATAGGCCTTGACAAATTCCCAGAATTGCGGTAAAGCCCTATATTTTTGTCAATTTAGGAAAATTGGCTTTCTGTTGAACCATCAATAAACACTTCAATCATATTGTTCATTCATCAAAAGAAAAATTTTTTCTCACCAGAAAAGTGGTCTTGAATATATTCAATGTAGATAAGGTTCTAATTATGGCTACCATTCATTTGATATAGCTGCCAAATGACTTGAAATGCAAGGTCGAAATGGCTTTTAAAACATTTGCCAAAAACTGACACTATAGGGAGTCTGTAATACATCTACAGTAGAACTTGTATTCAGCAGGCACCCAAGGGAAATTTCAAAATGCCTGCTTAATGGAGGTGCTCTTTGAATAAAGGTGTACAATATTGCCCAAACCCCTACCACAAAAAAATAAAGATATAGACTGCATATATTGCCCCAACCCCTACCACAAAAAATTAAAGATATAGACTGCATATATTTTTTATTCGTGTAGTATTACAATAACAATACATGTACTTTTTATCTAGTTGTGAATTCAAAGGAGTCTCGTATATAGACTGCATATATTTTTTATTCGTGTAGTTTTACAATAACAAAACATGTACTTTTTATCTAGTTGTGAATTCAAAGGAGTCTCGTAGGCCCTATACATGTTAGTAATACTGGAACTCATGTCCCCCAATATTTCTTTTACTTTCATCATAGCGTCTAAAAGCATTTCAAAATGCTGTGAATTTGAGTATTTCACACCCCAACTATTTTAGCTATTACGCGACCACTTAATAAAATAGGGAACGAACATCAATACTTGCATCGATAAATTTGACCGTCGCTGAATCTTGCGCCGAACGAAGATTCTTTACTAAAAAATCTCGAACATAACTTCGGTAAACTTGTCATTCTGTACCAACCTTAGATACTACTGTCTACCATTGTGATGCATTCGATAATATTTATTTTTGTGAAGAAAATCGATGAATTAATATTATTTTATCATGGACAAAAAACATTCGCGGATTTTATCCCCGATTTTACAGGGGGTGTAACTCTGTATGTAATATTATAGGGGGCGCTAAAAACGTATGTTTAATAACTCGGTATCCTTTCATTTTATTCAATCAGTATCAGGTTAGTCGTTTAATAAAACAAAAGATTAATAAACAGATAATCCCGGGTTGATTGTTATTTTTACATTTCTTTTTACCTGATCAGTGGGGTTCCAGTTAATTAACTACTACTCACGGGATTAGCGGGAGTGTTACAAAGAACGAACGACAATGGCCGTTGAATAGCCGATGTTTTGTTGATTTTATTAGTAAAATCGTGACCGTTGAAACAAGAGAATTGTGAAGGGGGGAATTCATCATGATGCCCGTTGCACGCGTTATCAATTCAGACTCTTTCTTAGTGTTAATTAGTGATAGTAGTTATTTCAAGCCAAGTGAGTAAGTCATGTCAAGACAGTTCAGTATCGTTCGCTTAAGCGAGAACGCGATTGTCCCGTGACAGTTCACCCTCCTTCGCTCAAGCGAGAACGGGATTCTCCGAGATGTGCTCGCTTAATGGATGAAATAGCATGATCGGGAGCTAATATAAGTGCCCGCTGCATGCGTTGAACAGGTGCGTGTTTAGTAGAGGTTAAATTACTTAAAAATCGCTCGGGGGGATTTTTTGGTGTTCGTTGAAGCGAGTGTTCGCTGATTATGAGTGCACGCCGTAGCAAGTTCTACTGTATATGGTAAAAAGTCAATGGCTGTTAAAATATTTGCAAAAACTGATTTATTATTATACTATTGACCCTTTGTCATAATTTATTTCCTGTTGTAATTTTACATATTGTCCATATTAATTATGTGAATTTTTTCACTTTTCTTTTTTACTACATCCACAAAACATAACACAGTTTATGTTTGCAAGTGCACGTCTTGGTACCCATACATGATGTTGGGCATTGGAATGGAGGCGGACTGGCAGTATAACAGGTGTAATTTCATCTATCAGGCCTTTTTACAAACTAAGTCAGTAGGCCTACTAATTTAAAAGAATTGCCATGTAGATGTGCTGTATGATAAATTTTATCCGGGATTCTCGCCAATATGTAAATAATTTCCTGGCACATTCATATTTACTTAACTTACAAAACGATCTAAGCTGGGTCGTACTAAACTTTATTACCATGATTACGGGGGGAAGGGGAGGGGTATTCAAGTTACAAATATGTGCATTAATACCAAATTCCAATCTTGTTGTAACTGAATAATATTTTCCAATCTTTATTCTTGTTAACAAATTGTACTATTTTACAATAATCCAATTAATAAATGGGGGTGGTGCTGCGCTTAAAAAGGGGCGTGAAATTTTCACGTATTTCGGCCCCGGTGACAAATGTGTCACCAATCAAAAAATGTTCAATGACCTTCAAATAGATGATTTTTGAAGAGTTTAGCTCTGGACATACACAAATACCATGAGCTACGTACTCTAGTATACATCTAGCAAGCCAATTTCTTAAAAATTGCCTTGTCCTATTGAAGTAAATTTTAAGCATGTTATTTCTGAATGTCTGGAGAGGCTAAAAACAGTGAAATAAATTATGTTGCAATTTATTCCAGGTTGACCAAAAATATGAGCCAGATTGACTGAACTACTATGCATCTTGCTGTGATAGTTTGGACTAATGAGCTTCCCATCAAGAATAATGGCAGCAATAAAGCTGATCATTTCCTCCTCCAATTATTTTATTCAAGTATTGAACAAATTTAATACGTAAACATATAGCTTGTCATGTTTACTGTAATAAGATGTTTCTAAAAATGAACCAGCCATTAATCATATTAATTAATTTAAGAACATGCTGAAGCTCTTTTTCAATTTCCATATTATTCCTTAATATAGCACTTTAATTATTTTAATATTCTAGATACGGTTCTATTTATCAATACATCCTCAGTAACAAACTATACAAATAATTGATTCTGACTAATAAAAAAGCACACTCATGATTTAAAAAGATTATAATGTGAGTCCACAAATAGCTGCAGGAAATGTTCTCATTTTCCTCTTAGGTTTGCCATATGAAAACTTAAATTTTAAAAGCCTCTAAAACAGTTTTCCGTGGGTCTATGAGAAAAAGTTTCTGTATGCAAATCAAATTTCAAAATGTGTTTTATCTTGTATGATAGGAAAATTTTTTATACATTTTGGCAACAAATTTTAGCATGATCTCACAGTTTGATCAGATAAGAGCTGCATTGATTTCAAACCGACGGTGACATGCAATTCCAAAATCAGTTATACATTTAACTGTGCTGTAGGAGATCATAAGTCCCTAATATGTTGGTCTACATTTAATTTAGAATTACAATTAACAATAATATTTGGTATATAATAAAATAAAAATAACTATTTATGAATGAAACAAATTCTACAAGCATTATTATGAAATGCTTGGTTATAAAATGATTGAAAGAAGCCTTTAAACTCATCCTTCAATATCCTATTAATAATGGCTTCCCAGTAATATTCCAAAAACTGCCAGTACAGATGTCTAGTTGTGAACTAGACATTTATATAGAGTCATTTCATTTATTTGGGGTCCAAATATTATGGTTCAAAGAGTTTTTGCTGTCAATGATCAATTTTGCGTCACCATCGTATAACATTTCTATAACACACCAGTTGGCAGTTAGGTCAAAATTTATATTGTAGGTACATAATTATTAACTACTTGTATTTATAGCCTATTAACAACAAATGAAAAGTAGTTAATAATATTCAGTTTTATTTCAAGAAAATGCAATATTATCAAAATCTGCCTTGCCAAGATTGAAATATGACTTTACTTTCAACAGGGTTCTCCCTTATCAAATAATCCTGGTACACTTGAAAATGTAACGCCCCAAAACTGGCAGCCAGGCTTATCTCTCTACTCCTGTAATAAAGTCTGTATAATAGCATTTGTGATCAAATGTTTAACAATGTTATGAAGATTATCTAGTATGCAAGGTATGAACTTTGAAAATATCTTCATCAGGTAGCATTTTTTCTGTACAAATTTCGAACTAAATGTCTTCTATGACAGTAATAATTACCCCATTTTATAGACGTTGAGATACCTGTATGTTGCTAGCCGAGAGAAAACTAATCACTTACTCTTCCAATGAACTGCACTCTTTCATAGCGAATACTGAACATTCTTTATCAGATAGAGCATATAATCTTGTATTTAATAGGAAAAGGTCCCCGGGGGAAATAAAGGAACTCTGGCTAAAAAACTCAGAAATAAAAAATGGAAAACTTGAAGGTGTTTACCAGAACTGTAAATTTGGACTAATTAACACCAGATATAAACGAGACAAAATCAACCAATTTCTTCGATTTGATATAAATGAGAATTTTGATTTCCGTGTAGTGACGAACTTGGTTAAGAGAATATGAACTATCGTATCTTAAAATTCCTGGATATTCTTTGAAAGAAATCGCCGTATTGGATTGGGCATATTTTTCAAAACAGAATTCAATGTTGTTATTATTAATCCCAGAGAGTTTGAGTCTTTCTAATTTGCTGAATTTCGCAATTTCTCTCAAAATTGTAACTTTTAGTCAGATTGCTGTTTATTGACCACCTTACTCTGAGAATCATCTACAACCTTGCCCCTGCCATATCTTTTCTGCCATTTGCAGATAAATCTTTCAGTGTGTTGGGACAGCACCTCTGTGATTCTGTGAAACACCATTGAATGCATGGCAGTAATGTGCACTATATCAAATGTAATGTAACGATAATATACTTCCACATGTGGGCATATAAAAACAAAACAAAAACATCATTAATAAAAAAACAATTTCAAAATGTTAGCATCCATTTTTCTACAGATTCATATTTAATGAGAATTTATGATGTATATAATATACATATATAAATCTTCAATACTCATTACTTGTTCTTAGATAATTTGAATGTTCATGATTTATGATGATAAATTCACTGTCATTAAGTAATTGCAACAAAAAAGAAAATAAAAAACTCAGACAAATTATTGCTTTTGAAATGAAGCATAAAGAAAGAGATTAATCTTCAGATTTTTATATCATTAAATTCTTGTGATAAGTTTCATACTCAAACTTACAAGTTAATAACTTTACGAAGGTTTCAGATTCAGATGAATCAAGTTTTGGCCCATGAAATCAAGTTCAGGATTAAAGGCAAACCCTATTATTATACATGGTTGTTATTTCAGAAATCCTGCTAGTTTAAATCACAAGACAGAAAAAAAAAAAATTATCCTTGATCTTGTTTTTTTGTTATTTGACACAAGTTCAGCTTTTTTAGTTCACATTACTGAAGATTTGTAAAGAGTTTTTGAGAAATATTCTTCACATCCATACCTTAATCCACATATAAGAAGTTGATTCAGAATATAATACCTACTTAATACCCCCAAATATATGTCCATGTATATAATATAAAATAGACCGGAATATGGGATGGTAAATTGGAACAATGTTCTATGACAGGATATGATGGAAGATTGATAATGTTAACATGATTTCGATCAATGGTAAAACAAACAGCACCAGACATTTAATCACTGAAGTATAACAAAATGAAATTAAAGCATTTATTGATACATATCCTGATAAGTCATCACAAATCGTTTTTCTCCAAATTAAGATTTTGCGATAAAATGAAAAACATGTATCAGATGAAACCAAACAACCACTTATGGTCATAGCATTCAAGTTGTTAGAAATATCAATAAAAAGAAAGTTCAACATGTACATATGTAACCACAATAGAATTGAAACAATGGAAACAATTATGTATTGTGGAAGTTCTGAAAAAGTAAAAGCAAAATCAATTACCTGATCGACATTTTGACGTCCTATTCTAATAGAAATATGATCATAACTTACTTATATACGATTACCAAATACCGGTAATTTAAGACAGAAACATAAACTAAGGCATATTATGCTGACCATGCCAAATCTAAAATGAATGGTCAACAAATCCTGTTGAACATGTTTTAAAACCAGCGCATACATTTTGCAAGAGATGGATAAAGAACAAGCTAAAATCAAAAGTATATCATACAATCAGGGACATAATCCAGAAAGTTATGGCCTGAAATGTGCAAATATCAAATAGGACTGGATAAAGATATATTTTAAGTTTAACACAATTGGATAAAAAATGTGACCTCTAGAGGGTCCACAACCTTTGTATTACATATTTTTACACAATTTGCGTACAAAGAGCAGCCATTTTGTTAGGCAGTTTCATTTCAATTTTCCCGAAATTTAAATTCAACCTTCATTATTATTATGGTGGAATGGTGATATATTTAAACAGTTTTTAAAAATGGATAAATAATTGTAACCTGAAGAGGAATCACCAGCTAAAAAACTCATAATACAGGAAGTTACGGTCCGATATGCGCAAATAGCAAAATAAGAGTGTAACGGTGGTACATATGAACTTTTTTTTTTAAAATCAGATTATAATTGTGACCTTGTGACCTCTAAAGGCACCACAAGCTAAAAACGAGATTTTCTGTACTATTGCAGGGGCCATATTTATGATCTTTAGGTTATAAACATGCATTTCAAATTTCATCAAAATTGGATGAAAATGATGAACTCTAAAGTGTCCACAAGCTAAAAACAGGGTTGTCTTACAATTGTGGGCGATAATCAGTGAAATTATGGTACGATACATACCAATATCGAAAGGAACCGATATCTCTATATTTCAAGTTTCTCCAAAATTGGATGAAATTGTGATGGACGGACAGGTGCGTTGGCATTATACGTCCACATAAAAATCCAAGCTATGGGATTATCTACAGTTGATATTTTGATTTTGAGTATGTGGAATAAGCTGTGAAAAACTACATATTGTCTGAAAAATTCAAATCACATTCAGCAACTTTAACTATAGTGTTTTCAAAAGATATAGGCATATAAATAAATAAAATGCAAAAGTAATTTTTTGGGTGCTATCTGATCTGGAGAACACAAACCCTGAAGCAAATAAACAAACATAAGATGATTGGTGTGAAATTCAATTTATTAAATGGCAACTGAGGCATGGATTCTGACAGTAATTAGAACATAATTAGATTGCTTTAAAGAGATGTGCTTATTAGAAATATGAAGCAATTACCTGAAGAACCTCATGCTTCTGAAGATCAAATAATCGTTGGGCTGAATCAAAATCCATCTCCGGCAACAGTTTCAATCGATTGTTTCCCAAAACGTAAGTTAATAAGTTAATGGCAATCAAGCGCAATCATTAAGCAAAGTTCCACTTCTCAGCTTGAACTAGGCATTGAAGCTATATGATGACTGAAGTAAGGGTTATATTATTTTTCTTTACATTGTATTTAACTAAGATTTAATTGAAAACTAAAGATTTCGGGGAAAACAAAATATGGATGCCTGCATGTTTTTAATAAATTCCATTGTTACATTTTGTGTCAAAAACCATAAAATAAAATACATGTATGGAGTGCTTTCCTTGCTTAAATCAGAGGTATTGTCAAACATAACACGACAAATCAACAATTTTTTGTTGATTACAGTACGTGAGATCGACGAGACTGTATGTCAGATCCTTTTAGTATTAGCAGGTTTGTTTATCTACTAACAGATATCTGCATTACATGCTGCCCCTAATACAGAATCAATAGCTCCACTAATTGTAAAAAGAAATGTTTATTTTGTGCAAGTGGTGTTGGTTGGTCCAGTGTTCTTACAGACAAGGGGTGTGGTTTTTAGGAGCAGGGTGGTATGTCTGACTTTGTGGCTTTTCTCCAAAGCCTGAAAGCCTAAAACTAGATCTGCTAAGTAGATATGAAAGCTTTCATATTCACAATCACTTCCTATCACATGCCATGGGTCATATAAAGAATCTGAACAAGAAAAAAAGTTAATGCAATTTTTCACTCGTAAAAAACTTTGTCGGCACAATAAACATTAAACTGGGAAGAAATTGTCCTGTAAACAATGTTGTCGGCAAGTGGAAATTCGAAATTTTGAAATACCAAACATTTGTGTCTGAGCTGGGCTATCCAAAAATGTAATAATTTCTGTCATAGGAGATGGATTCTCTAAATCACGACCTATTGTGTATGTTTCCAAGCCCTTCAATATGGATTTTTTCTTATTTTCCATATTCAATTCAAAATGGCGTCCATCATTTGCCAGAAATCAAAATTCGAAGTCCTACATTTTATGGGCTTTCCTTCAAGGATTTGAAAAACAAAATAATTGTCTGTAAGTAAAATATCAAAAAAGCCTTAGGGACTATTCATGTTTCAAGATTGTGGCACATACTTCTGGTTGTATCGATAAGACTTCATATTTTGTGTAGCCTACGCATCAGGAATTCCTCAGCTAGTACAGAAAAAATATTTAAGGCAATCTGACCTATATTTCATCTGATCCATAATTTCATTAAGGTGGTCACATTGGCAAAATCTACTTAAATACTAAATTTCATGAAAATCCTGCAACTATTCGAAAATCCGAAACTGTAGATTTAAAGTAAATGTTTCAAGGAATACTACATGAATTTTGCATGAAATGTCTAAATTAATTTTTTGTATAAAATTTATGAAATGGCATTAAATATAGATTATTTCATCCATTTACATGAATGGTCTATACAGTTGTTTTTTAATGATACCACTCTAAGATAGTAAGCTGGCACTGCCAGGCAGGATAAGCCCACATTTTCGAGAGATGGATTGAGAACAAGCAATACCGAAAGTGATTTTTCCTACAATCAACATCCTCGGTTACCCAGTGTACTCATTCCGTTCTACTCCACTATACCCTGGGTTAATCTATGGGGGAGACATGTTTTCAAGTTATTCACTATTGATGCTCGTGCTATTTTTATCGACCAATCCCATAAACTGTTATTTGGAAAGCAAATTGCCCAAAGGGAAGTTACTCTCTTCTGACAGTGTTAGCTGAGTTGGCCTATTCTAAAAGCGTAATTATATGTTTTATTATTGAAGACCAAACGTTCATTTAATCATGTAGAGTCATTAGGTTTTTTGAGAATCGTGTGTTCGTTCCGCGAAATTTATGTACACGTGATATCGTAGATAAGTAATTGGGAATTTAATTAACGAGTATACGTTCATTAATAATAAACATAACAAAACGACATATTATTATTATTATTTCAAACAAAGAACGAATAGTAAAAATGATAACAAAAGTAAAACATAGATGTTATACATATTTGATATCAACAACACATACTACAGATTTTGATAGTACAATTGAATATAAATAAATTATTAATATATGCATTACTTACATAAATCAATCAGTAAATGGACGTGGATATGGTTATCTACCCTTATAAAAACGAAGGCGAAACAATTGGTTTGTAAACTGTTTTCTAATTGGTTCGTACAGTATAGCTACATTCTAGCAATTTGAAATCGTGGAAGCCGTATAGATTAACCCAGTGTATAGTGGAGTAGAACGGAATGAATGCACTGGGTAACCGAGGATGACAATCAAAGGTCATAATTCATTAAGTTACAATTTGATATGCGCAAATATCGAAAAGAATCAAGAGTGTAACGGTAAAAGAGTCAAAGTTTTTTTTTTTAAATTGGATAATAATCGTGACCTCCAAAGGGACCATAGGGGATTTTTCGGACAATCAGGGGCCATAATTCAGGAAGTTATGATTCGATATGCGCAAATATCGAAAGGAACTAAGATCTTTGGGCTATAACCATGCATTTTAAGTTTCATCAAAATCGAATTAAAATTGTGACCTCTACAGGGTCCACAACATTGATATACCATTTTTTAACAGTATTCGCGTACAAACAACGGCCATTTTGGATGTCAATTTTGGTATGATTTTCCCGAAATTCGAACTAATTCTTCCTTAGGGTGTAACGGTGATGTATTCAAACGCTTTTTAGATTGGATAATAATTGTGACCTCCAGAGGGACCACAAGCTAAACAAAGGCGATTTTGCGTATAATCAGGGTCCATAATTCAAGAAGTTACGATCCAATATGCGCAAATATCGAAAGGAACCAAGATCTTTGGGTCAAAACCATGCATTTCAAGTTTCATCAAAATCGATTAAAATTGTGACCTCTACAGGGTCCACAACCTTGATATACCATTTTTTAACAGTATTCTGGTACAAACGGCGGCCATTTTGTATGGCAATTTCGGTCAGATTTACCAGAAATTCGAACTCAACCTTCCTTAGGGTGTAACGGTGATATACTCAAACAGTTTTTCAAATCGGATAATTATCGCCACCTCCAGAGGGACCACAAGCTAACAAAGGTGATTTTTTGGACAATCAGGGGCCATAATTCAGGAAATTACGTTCCGATAGCCGCAAATATGAAAAGGAACCAAGATCTTCGGGTTATAAACATGCATGTAAAGTTTCATCAAAATCGGCTCAAAATTGTGACCTCTATAGGGTCCACAAGCTAAAAACGTTATTTTTCGTACAATCAGGGGCCATAATCCATGAAGTTTCGATCCGATACATGCCAATATCGAAAGCAGTGGAGATCTTTTGGGGATAAAGCTATATTTCAAGTTTCATCAAAATCGGACAAGAATTGTGACCTGTAGAGGGTCCACAAACAATTGTGGACGAACGGACGAATAGGGGCGACAACATAATACGTCCACATGAAAATGTGGGCTTATAAAAATGCATATCTATATTTTAATAATATTGGACCATTATGAAGAGGGTTTTTATGACGTTATGACGTCAAAACTCTGAGTCATTTAAGAGTTTAACTTTTATCATTTGTCTATTTCAGGAGAAAAAAAAGAATGAAATCAATGGATTAAAAAGACTTTCTGTGACACTTAACAAATTGTCGGTTTATTTCTGTTACACCAGTGGGTTAGACCTTAATGAACTATGTCAGGCCTAAATTCTCTTATAAAATAGTCACTTATGTTTGCTTCCAATGGTATTAGTAGGATTTACCATGGCTGCGTATAATAGTACAAACAGAACAGAAACGGGTAGTCAGCAACAGCCGAGTGACAGTCAAGTGAGTCTTATTGATCGGAACCTCACTGCAGAGGCTGTTCATCAACTGTTACTAGCACAACCAGATTACAGGATGAGTGAACTACTACACACCTATCTTAATCCCATTCTTATGGTGTTAGGTATAATCAGTAATCTTCTTGCGATTATTGTACTACGACGAAAAAATCTACGAAATAATTCGGTTTGCTTTTACTTAGCAGCTTACGGTGTTTTCAATCTTCTAACTTTAACAGTTGTACACGGAACTAATTGGAGTTGTTATATATTTGAGACACCATGTATTGGAACTTTAACAGACTGGAGTTGCGGTTTGTGGACTTTTATTACTCATGTTATCATATATGGAGGACTTTGGGTGGTAGTTGCCGTGAGCATTGATAGATTTGTGTACCTGTGTTTACCAAACAAGTCATTATCATTGTGCACTGTTTTCTCGGCAAAAGTTATTGTTGTGTTTATTGTGGTTGGATTGGTGGTGATTAGTGTTCATGCCATGTGGACTTACCAACTTCAACCCCAAGGCTGTTTTATTCCTCATCATCAGAAAGATCTACACACTCTCATCTGGCCATGGATTTCTGCAACCTGTTATTCATACTTGCCTTTAGCTCTCTTACTCACACTTAATATTTGCATAAGTATTGCTATGTGCCTAAAAAAGCATAGATGTAGGCAAATGGGCAGAGAGAATGAAGAGCGAGTTGAAAATAATTATATTACCTTGATTGTATCTATGCTATTTTTCGTTTTAAGTATGCCCGCTACAATAATTAATATTATTGAAATTCATTTTCCTTTGAAGTGGATTAGCATAGAATTAGTGGCACAAATTGAACTAACAAACAGAATCACTAATATTCTCACAATTGTAAATTTGGCTGCCTTGGGATATGTTTTACTCTTGTTCTCAAAAGGATTCCGAGACGAAACTTACTTAATCTTGAAAGGATTAGGGTTAGTACCAAAATCTAAACATTGTGAACTTCGTGAAATGTCAAAATACAGTGATCAATTAGACAGAAAGCATGTGGAATATGAAATCTGTAATATGGAAAATAGTACAACCAATGTGTAACATTGCTGTCACTTACAAACCCTTATATCGTTATAAATGTCAATATTTACTTGCCGGATGAGATTGACTGAACAAAGAAATGTTCAAACAAGGGAATGTATGACATGTATATAATTTGAACTAATAGAATCTGACATCTCTTTGGTGAATATCATATTGGTAGACAGATATGTAAAATATTGGATGGTAAAGACAATCAATATGACCTTAATATCATGATTACAAGATAAGTGTTCGTGCTTCATATCTGGCATCAAATTTACATTAGTGACTTAATGATAATCTCAGATGCACCACAGCTAGATTTATTCTCTTTATTTTCAATATATATCCATATTTTATTATTTAATGTTGATAGAAAACTGATATTCCTTAGGGTTTGTACATTAATCATAGGTGGTGTAATCAGAATATACACAATAATGTATTGATATAATTATACAAGTACTTTGACTTTTTTTTTTAAATCATTGTTATACAGAATTTTCATACCATCTAAACACTTTTTTTTATTTAGATCAAAAGAATTGAAATTCTTAGTCCAACCAGGATATGTTAGTTTTGTAAGAAGATGACATATCTTAAAGGGCACACAGACTGTCACAGAGTCAAATTATTGTTGGTTCGATTCCTAGACTATCAATATAATTATCTTTTTTGTTTAGTTACTTTTATATCAAAGGTGTAAATTGAAAAAGACACTCATTAAAGGAATTAGACATCTCAATGTCTGGCAAGGTAATTTAAATTAAATTAGATTTTTTTTTCTGTTCAAATTCAATAACCGTGTAGTGTAAAGGTTAATAAGATGAAAAAGATAAAAATATGAAATTTTTTGAACAATTTTAATTATACTTACATGGTTTTTACTTCTCTTGAATCTTTTAAAAAATTTTGCCTATTATTTCTGAACAAAGTTAATCAGGGCTTTTTATAATCAATAAAAACAAAAATATTTGTCTGTTTTAATATTTAGATCATTGAATTGATTGTGTACATATTGTGATGTCTTCTGCCTTTATATTTGGAAAATATCAAATTTCTTACAGCTTAATCCACTCTAATATGTACTCGGATTGATTATCTAACATGTAATTAAGAAAACAACATCAAAATACACACATCGCTAGATAATCTCCCGATTAAAAACATGCCCCCGAATTTGGTTCACAGCAAATAAAGATGGTTATCTCTTCTTCAATGTTTACATTAAAATTTATACAAGTACATAAATACCAAACATCAGCTGAAAATTTGAAAAAAAGCCAAAAAAGCCATAACAATTTATTTAAATTGATTGTTATAAGATACGCAAGTCACTGCAAAGGTTTTTATACTTTAATGAATAAAAGATCAGCCACTGTAGCTCTTTTAACGAGGATATAATAATTTATATAACAATTGAAGCCAGAAAAAGACTTATAATAGGCAGAATTAGCTCTTAAGAGGGGCTTAAACTGAAAGCAACTGGCGTTTTCGCAACTGAATGCCACTGAAAGCAACTGAATGCCACCAAAAAAGTCGACCTGAGCGCCTCTTACAACTCAGATGCACATGTTCTTGCAACTGTGACTTTATAAATAAGCAATTGGAAACGAACAAAGACACCACCTTTTCAAATGTTGATAATGTCGACAATAATACATAAGTGCTCTGAATTCAGTTATTCCCAGTTGTCCTCAGTTGCTAATATAATCGACATAAGCACTATTGCAACCGACTGCAACTAGTTACTTTGGAATGCAAATTCAACATAAGCCCCGCTTTACATAATGCATCATATAAATTTCCAGATTTCCATATTATTATTATTATTAGAAAAGATTTTTGAATAAAATTTTAAAAAAATTATGCATTTCTACTTCTCAATTCTGTATAATAATTTTGTGCTCAATGAGAATTGGGCCTCAACTGTGTATGATGTAATATAATAATGTGTTTATGATGTAAAATTTGATGTTTTGTCATTCAATGTTTTTAATAATCATTCGACACGTGTAGATAATCATTACATTATAAAATCAATTCAAAATTCATCATGTAATTTCTGTTTATTTCAAATTTTAGGAAGGAAGTATTGAAAATGATTTTATTTATGTGTATATAAACAAATAAGAGGCTTTTCATCATACCTCAGGTCATTTTTTAGAAAAAACAGATTTTCAATATTGTCACATTTAGTTATAAACTGGGGAGATCTCAAGTAGACTTTATCTGTACATAATACTGTGAAATATTCTATAGGCAATTATGCAAAGCAAAAACTGATGAAGGAAAAATTTCTAAATGTGCACACTTGAGAAAAAGAATTGTGATAATATGCTACAACAAAATATATCACATTGGGAACTCTTTCCTTTATTTTATTCACTGAATTTATAAGCTAAGATCAAAGTCAGGATATGACTTCAGTTAATAATCAATAAATCCCCAAACAAGTTTTTAAATAATTTAAACAGATGGTTTTAAAGAAGTATCCTGTCTTCATTATCCCAGTAGGTGCTGAAAAGTAGGATGTTAAACCTGATTTCATTTAAGGAAGTGTATCTTTAATACACATTAACCAGTGACTTCCATTGGTATTCATTCACACAAGACAAATTTGAAACTAACAATATGACAATTTCTATTGAACTGTTACCATGTTACCATCATTGTTATTATTGAGTCAAATATTGATGTGTACTTTCAACCAATAATGTTTCATAAATAAATTTATAGCAGAAAGATTTGCTTCAGTACACAATTTAGCCTGGATAAAATATCAAGTATCCACAACATATTGCTTCCTCTCACATCATTGGATAGGAAATTAAGAAATAGCGAGCTGTTAAAATCAAATCGTCATACACACATGCAAACTGTCAAATCACATAAACTATACTATATCACGCACATTATGTACAGAGGCCATTTGGTTCATTTTAGAATGAATGAAGAAAATGGGGTATAACGTCCTACGCTTCTGCACCTAACCTGGGCTAATTGAAGACGGGCATACGACATACAGTGTGCTATGAGGGAAATTTTTGCCTTGGCAGTAACTGAATTCCATCTGCAAAGAGATCTTTTAAGTGCTTAACAATATAGGCCATTTGTTCAAATTTTAGATATTATGCACATCACGAAACATAAACAACAGATGTCATTCATTTAAATATTAGAACTTTATGTGAACAAAAGTGCATCATTGAACAAGTGACTTTTTGATTAAATTTTAGAACTTAATACACATCACTAGAACAACAGTGGTTATTTTATAACTTTATGGCATTACATTATACATATATTCATTTGATCATAAATAATGTACATGTATTAGAACTTAAACGCTATGATCATTTCTAGGTTATGCAACTGTAACTGAACTAAGTTTTTTTAGCCACGTGTTTCATTTTCTTAAAAGGACTTTGTTAGAGAGATTTTGCGGATATAGTTCATACAAAAATGGTGAATATACCAAGATGTATTTGTCTACAACACTTTGATACAGACATACAATCAATACATGTAAAGTAGAAGACGCTTCACTTTCCGTGTTCATTAAATTTACAAATCTATTTCTGGGGCAGTATTCTAATCCTTTAAAGGTCTGCACTCATTTAATAATCCTTTAAAGGTCTGCACTCATTTAATAATCCTTTAAAGGTGAAATTGGAGGTGACGTACGAACATTATCTCTTAGCTTGTTGAACCCATTTATATTAAGCCCCAAACATTTAAAACTCGAGCTAGAAGACCGTATAAATCATCATTAGATGATATATAAAGACTTATACTAGCCCCATCAGTAATCTTCTGTAGTGTAACGAGAAAATTGATTTTCTATACTGACATAAGATTGATTATTGGACAGACTGTTTCTAATTTCACATTCTTGTGTTGTTGAACTCGTTCCATTGTCCGACAATTAAACAGAAATAACATTCTTTGTCTGACCAAATCACACTGAAATGATATGGTGTATTTTTCTTTCTAGCTCGTGACAACGATCTTTTTTCTTCTCCATTTCAGAATTCATAAGTTAAGTAAAAGTTTGCTAAATTGCTAAAAATGTGAAATTATTTTGACAAAATGATATAAGATCAGTTGCCTGGCAATTAAAAGTACGCCCACCAACAGCTTTGCTATCCAAGGCATAATTTCCCTTTTTTTTCTATACTTTGTTAAATGTATTCACTGGATCTCAAATAAATATCTGAAAAAGACTTAACACTTAAATTGCATTAATATGATTATTGGACTCTAGGGAACAAAGTGAGACACAATTATCAAAAAATCAATAACCTTCAGAATTTCCTGACAATCTGATAATTGTGGTAAAAAAGACTTTAAATAATATTTTATTACTCCATTTGATTATCACCATGAATTTGTAACAACTGAAATGAGATCTGCTTACTTTAACCACAAAAATCTATTTTAGGGGATAGAGGTTCACTTAATACTGGGCGTTTAACAAGCCCGGAGGAGTAGGGGGGCTAGCTTTAGCCCCCCAAATAATTTGGCCGCAAGTACTCTTTTCTCAAGGTTATTGCGGCCCCTGGACCCTCAATTATAAGGACCTATCATGGAAGCCCCTTCCCCCCAATCCCAATCAAGAATTGTTTCCACTGGCCCGGTTTAATGACAACTATTAACTTATATCTTGTAAAATGCAGCAATATAGCATTATTTTATTTCTTTAAATTTGTGAAATCTCAATTGATTAAAAAAAAGATTATTTTTCATGAATAACTATAATTCAAAATACAATAAAAATCAAATATTATATAGAAATGAAATGGGGTTTAATATCTTATATTTTAAAATCGTTCGGTAATCAAATTGCGCTGACAGCTATATAATAATATTTGTCTGTATGTGTCTAGATTTCTAAAGATGAGCTAATGAATATTAAAACACCCTTTTCAGCACTTCCCATATAATTGTTTATTTTCTGTATATAATTCCACCAAATGCTGCTAATATTCACACATTTTCCCCCTCAAGGCACATTTTTATTATTATATTATATCTCTTGAGTCTTACATTACCATATTGAAGCTAGCAAGATTTTTACAGTACATATGTTCAATGTATTTATTATTAATGTATTTATTATTAATGTATTTATTATTAATGTTGATGTAACTTATTAAATCTATTGTAACTTTTTCTCTGTGATCAATAAAACTTACCTAGAAATATTGATGGCATTATTGTTATTTCATATAAAGCTGGGTAACAGTTATATAATGTTCATTAATGATCATTGTTTCCACTATTTTCTCATTGGTCTTGTATTTGTTGTTTTAATCGTATTGATTAATGAAGCGACGATTGTTATCCGGAGATTACCTGGTATATAAAAACTACACATCACCTATAACCAATAAATCATTGATCTATACCTTATCTGTCGCCTATAAATATTTTTGCTTTTAAAATCAAGGCAATGAAAAGTGATAATGAAGAACATAAATATGGAGAAAGCGGCAGTTTTACATCTAATGCTGTTCTATTTCAGTGTAATTATTGCCTATACATTGTCAATTTATTATCTGTGACGGTTTTACAACATACCATTCTATTTCTAAGCAAGATATAAAATGTGATTAATACAAAAAATAACCTTTCCCTTAATTCAACGCTTTGGCGAAAGACAAATTTCATGTTAATATTTATTTACTTACCATTTTAATATTCTTGATCGATTTAGAGGAAAGACATTATAATCACACACAAATGTGTAACTTCGACACTTTGGTTGGTCTCTTCTTCCACAAATTCAAGTTACAAGCTAGGCATATATTACAATTTTCATTCACAGCAAATCAATGAAGAGAGACAGTTATTACATCTGTTCCTGACATGTAATTATCTTTACAGCAGATTATTGTCAACATATTTTGTGTGTTGTTGACACCTTGTATAATATATTTAGTACCAAAAAAATGATTGTCATTAAATGAATATAAAAAAATTATTCAATTTGTATTCATAGAATGTTGAATCATTGGACAGGTGAATCCAATAAATGATGTTGGTATAATGTTTTATGTCTGTCACGTATTAAAGCTTTACATCAACAGAATATTATTATGGTTGTCATTATGACATTACAGGCTTTTGACATTACAGTCTAAGACAACTGTAAACTATCATAACATCTAATATGCAACACAATAACAGCCAAGAACTATTTCGTATCACAGAAAAACATATAGATCAAATACCATGTTTTCTTTCTGAACATTATTTAACCCTTGTGCGGACACGTTGAACGAAAAACGTTGTTGATCACAAGATGTATTCTAAGACCCCAGACAAAAATAGGTTTTTAAATGCATAATTTTATTCAAACACGATCAAATTACAGCTTCATATCAAGTCTGAATAATAATCAACCAGAGTGAAAAAAAATATTTGAGGTATTAACAGTGACGATATAAATTATAAGTTTTTTTTTAAACCATACAAATCTACACATAACGTAATTGTAATTTACATGTAGAATCCGCCTTTTGATGGGGTTGGTAGAGTACCCAAACTTTCTCTCAATTCTAGACTACAGTACTAGACTGACCAAAACAATATCATCTGTAAGAAAGATTCCAAATACAAAGCCAGCACCAAACGCAAAATAGATTAGACTTATAACCAGAAAAAAATTGAAAGGAAAGGGGAGCAGGGTTAACAAGACCCCTTGTGTATGGCAACGTAATATTCGAGTTTCTTGTCAAATGATGAATGTTGCCACTACCTCACGTCCATTCTATTCACAGCATAATACTGAACCTTAGGTAGCTGACAATGTATAGAATTCTCGCCAGACAATTATGAATCAGTTCCTCACAAACGTTAATGATATGGTCGTGGGGTCCTGAAATACCCCTTGTATACGCACACTGGTTGATAGTTGTATGTGCGTATACAAGGGGTATTTCATATCATTAACGTTTTTTGGGAACTTGTTCATAATTTATACCATTATCAAAATTCTCAGGAATTTAAATAGCAAAATAAGACGATTTTGATGACATGTAGATCACCATAATTGTATAGACCGAAAATTTATTCTGGTCATTACACGCCTTATAAAAATATGAGCTCTCAAAGCGAGTGAAAATTATTTTTACCTCACCAAAATGAAATTTAATCGTTTATATAACGGTTTATGACCCAATTATTGTTCAATTCAGTAAGCCCTTCCAAGACAAATGACATCTATTATCCTACTCGTAAATAGCTCATGCCGTAGCCTACATCCTCCAAAAAGCCCAATCTAATCATTTAGAAAGCTGATATGTAGGTAATGTTACGATACAAATATTTGGGCTTTCAATGACTGATCCCGACTAAGACATAAATGATATGTCATGTGGGAGGATATCTTTAAACCATTTTTAATCAAAATGGATTTACATTTAAGAACATTTGCATCAACGGCTTTTCAATTGTATAAGATTAAGTCCCGAAGGGTCCCCTAATTCTTTATATCGATTTTATTAACTACTTAAAACTGCAGTTTACAATTTGCCTTTTTTGACAGATAGCAATTTTTCACAGCCATAACAAAAATGTACTAAAATTCAGAAAATATCTATGGTGGATAATATATATAATCGATCAAGAAACAATTCATCATAAGGTTTTAGCAAAGATTATATATATGACTATATCCAGTTTATATGTCGGCATAGGATGCATAATGTTGACATATTTTCAATTCATCATATCTTGACAGACTTGACAGAAATGAACCATTTTTGGACTGATATTTCTATTAGAGATTCAACCTTCACAATATTGTATTTTGTGAGTGATTAAATCTAGTTTCTTACACTTGTAAGGCAACCTCGATTTTTGGTTATATATAGAAGACCTGACTTTTCAAATTTGTACAGTTAATCAACACACTAATTTGTTGACAAAGTTTTATTTTAATGAAGGAGAAACCACTAGAACAACCAGCCCAAGGCCAGAAAACATCATAATGAGCTGGCTGGTACATCTCAAGAAAGTCAGATCATCAATATCACTTAAAATTCTCAAACTACCGTTTATATAAAATTAAACAGGCCTCATCATTAAATCCCTTTTACATAACTTTGAAAACCATCAATATTTAAGACAGTGCAAATATATCAAGAGGAAAGCTTAATGGGGATATATTGTATTATCCTATATGGATATTTGCACTAATTAATTGATGGTGTGCCAGGGAAAACAAAATGAGAATTTCTTAAGCTTAGTAATTTTGGTTATGTGAAATAGGTATTTGTCAGCAAATACCCTCTAATTATTCTTGCTTAGTTTCCTCTTAACATGTAATAGCCATTGATATAACTCTCAACTACATACTAGAACTCGGGAAATGGTTACAATTTCCTGATTGATCAGGAACCATTTTATTTTCAGGATGTTCAATTCTGTAGGAAATGGCCTTATAATTGTGGTTCAAATTGACACAAGACCCTCTTAAAAACATCTCACAGGAGTTCTCAACCTTCTAGTTGAACTCTTAAACTTTTAATCATGAATTCTCTTTTTCTGAAACATACTGATAACAGTCATACCACATTAAATAACCAAGCAAAGAAATCATAAATTCGTCTTTAGAACTGATCATTTTTATGAAAACTATCTACCGGTAATTGAATCAATCAAGTCAGCAAGTTGTATAAAGAATTTATGTTTTCTTAAATTTCTTGCTCACAAGAATTGTAGATTTTTTAAAGCAAATCATCCTTTCATATATTAAAGGGTTATACTTATTGGGATGATAATTTTCTGTTTCAGAAAAAGGCAAATTTTGTTATTTTTTTTACTTTCAGTTAACCATATTCAGGGGAGTTTTCTAGATAAAATGCTATTTTATTGATTGTAGTTGAGGATATCGAAAGTATAAATAAAACGAATTGAAATATAGATCTGTATTTTAATCAGATTGTGAAATATCATCAAATCAAATCATCAGAGCAAATCATAAAATGTTTCCTAAAGATCAAGAATAAATGTCTTTCAATGTTAAGGTAATTAGAAGGAATTTGGGAAACAAATCAACTTTCTTGTACTGATCAAGCCCTTCTTTTATGACCTCATTCTTTTGTTCAATAACTGTTTTTCCAGTATTATTATTATTTTTATTATTATATAATATTTATAGTGCGCCCTTTCATATAACATGTTCAGTGGCACTTTACAAAGTGACAATGTAATCATATAAAACAAACAACAAGATTATGAACATAATAACGATTGTATACAGAGTCAGTTAAAAAGCGTTTTGGGCTTTAAGAGTAGTTTATCTGATGAACGTAATGTTCGGCCAGGCGTATAAAGTAAGATCTGAGAGGTAAACAGGAGCTAAATTATTTAAAAGTAAGTAATAAAATCTTAAAATCAATTTGGTATTTTACAGGTAACCAGTGTAAATTATATAAAACAGGAGTTATACGGTCACATTTCTTAGTTAAAGTACCAAGTGTAGCTTCAGTATTCTGTACTTTTTGTAATTTAGCTATAAGCTTTAAAGGTAAACCAACTAAAAGTGAATTAAAGTTTCCTAATCGAGAAGTGACAAGAGAATTAATAAGTGACTTGTGGCCTCTACAGTTACAAATTTATGTATTTTACCTATATTTCTGATATTAAAATAGCACAATTTACAAATATTATTGACATGAGCTCCCATAAGCATAAAACTATCAAAGATTGCACCAATATTACGAGCAGAATAAGATATATCACAATTACGAATTACAACAGGGGGGTTGTCACATGCAAATTTACTTAATTGATATCTTTAACCTAATAACAGATATTCAGTTTTATCATCATTCAATTTTAGAAAGTTCTTTGACATCCATTTTCTAATTTCACTAATACAGTTCTCCAGTTGAAATTTTGATAAATTGAAAGACGATGGACAATTAGGTGTAAATGAAATATATAATTGAGTATTATCGACATACAAATGAAAGCTGAGACCATATTTTCTAACAATATCACCTAATACCCAGTAACAGATCTTTGTGGTATTTTATCAACCTGTAAGCGCTAGGTTCTTCAATAACTAATAAGTCTGAAATGGTTCTTCAATCTTCTAATTACTGAAACTTATCTCTAACAAATGACAATTATTCAATACATACAATGTACACTTTCAGCTGCTACTAAGTCGAGTGACCTAATGACCTCTTATTGATATGTACATTAGCTTTTTTATTTTTATATTCTAACTATAATGTAATCACAGTAATGAATTAATATGTACAAATAAAAACAAGTATCACAGTTGGCATCATTAAAATTAAATAACATAGTTTATGTATATTAATATTTAAAAAATAAAACATGACAAAACATGTATGTACAAATTAAAATTTTCTATAAAAATTTGTCTCTTTTAAAAAGTCTAATGCTTTATCATATAGACCCGGTTGGGCAAATAAATTCTGTAGTGACTGACAACGAAAGTATTTAGATCTAACATCTTTAAGATGCTTGCACTCAATCAGAATGTGCTTCACTGTCAACGGAACATGACAATGTTCACATTCTGGTTGAGGCTCTCGCTTTAAAATGAAAATATGTGTTAAAAAAGTATGACCAATGCGAGAGCGACACAAAACAACTTCATCTCTCCTATTAGATCTATAGGAGTTGGGCCAGTCTCCTAAGAGAGGCTTAATGTGATGAAGTTTGTTTGTGTCTGCAAGATTCCAAGATCGTTGCCAGCGGCCATATATATACAAATTAATTGATGATTTAAAATCATAATATGGCAATAAAAATTTGGATATGGGAAGATCTAAAGCAGACTTGGCAGCCAAATCTGCTTGATCATTCCCTTTTATATCAGTATGACTGTGGAGCCAACAAAGGACAATGTCCTTGCTGCTCAACTCATATGATAGTAGCAGACGATAAATGTCTGCTACTAATGGGTGATCAAGCTGTTGGTTATTTATTGCTTGTAATGAAGACAAAGAATCAGTAAAAATTATATATTTTAAATCAGATGATGATTGAATGAACTCCAAAGCTTTGAGAATGGCCTGGAGTTCAGCTGTAAAGATGGAAGCAGCGGGTTGGAGGCGGACAGAGATGGTCTCGGATGGTGTCACGGTAGCCGAAGCTACCCGATCACCATCTTTCGAATCATCTGTATAAATGGGAATATAATCACTATATTTAGACCTTAGCTCTCTGAAGAGAGATTGGAAAACCGTCGAACTTGTATCTCTCTTTTTATGTTTAGTAAGATCGAAATCGATCTTTGGGGGAGATACAGCCCACGGTGGAGTCTCAAAGAAAGGGGTATTCGCAATACCGTCAAGGCTGATACCAGCCTCCGACAAAAGGGGTTGTATGCGAATACCGAAAGATGGAATGACTTTAGTCCTCACAAGATACAAATGCTCATGAAGAGGTCTAAATATGGTGTTAAAAGGAGTTGTGATTTGGAAGTGATGCTATTTTCGTAGCATACTGCAGGGCCAGTTTATCACGTCTGTTGTGCAATGAGGGCTCATGCGCCTCGACGTATAAACTGTCCACTGGAGATGTACGAAATGCTCCTAAACTGATTCTAAGTCCTTGGTTGTGTATGGTGTCGAGCTCTTTGAGATAAGACTCGCGGGCAGACCCATACACAATACACCCATAATCAAGTTTTGATCTTATTAAAGCTCGATATAATCTGAGCAAGACCTTACGGTCTGCTCCCCAGTCAGTATTTGATAAGACTCTCAATATGTTGAGGGCTTTCAGACATTTCTTTTTAAGGTTTTTAATGTGGGGAATAAATGATAATTTCTTATCAAATATCAGCCCCAGAAATTTGGTTTCATCCACAACTGGTAGGCGATTGCCATCCAAGAAGAGTTCTGGATCTGGATGTAAACCTCGTTTCTGACAGAAATGCATGCAGACAGTCTTGGATTTCGAAAAACGAAATCCATTTTCGGTTGCCTATTGTTGAAGTGAATTCAAACAAAGCTGCAACTTACGTTCGATTATCCGCATGTCTGTAGAACCATAGCACATCTGAAAGTCATCAACATAGAGAGCCCCGTTTGTACCTGGTTTAAGGCATGCTGGGATTGTATTAATTTTTATCGCAAAAAGTGTAGGAGATAATATGCTTCCCTCGGGAACTCCCATTTCCTGAGGAAATGGGTCAGAGAAGACTGATCCCAGTCGTACCTTAAATGACCTATCTTCCAGGAAATTTTTAATAAAGATAGGTAAGCGACCTCGTAGGCCGAGGTTATGGAGGTCGCGCATGATACCATGTTTCCATGTAGTATCATAAGCTTTCTCCAGATCAAAAAATATTGCAACTAAATGTTGTTTCTGGATGAAAGCGTCCCTGACGAACGTTTCAAATCGAATGATATGATCAAGAGTGCTCCTTTGGGACCGAAATCCACACTGGAGGTCTGTAATGAGATTGTTGGACTCAAGGTACCAAACAAGCCTTCGATTGATCAATCTCTCCATGGTTTTGCAAATACAGCTAGTTAAAGCGATCGGACGATAGTTGGTAGGATTCGTATGATCTTTTCCCGGTTTAGGGATGGGAATTATTGTGGCTTCATGCCACGACGGGGGGAAATTTCCATCAACCCAAATCCGGTTAAAAAGATCTAGTAAGATTAGTAGTGTTGAAAAAGGTAAATGTTTTAAAATCTGGTAGTGTATTTCATCTGGACCAGTTGCAGTGTCCCGGGCTCGCTTTAACGAATCCCGGAGCTCTGCAATGGAAAAACGATCATTATAGCATTCATCATTACGGGACTTGAAATTAAGTCGCCTTTTCTCCTGTTGATTTTTAATACGCCGAAAGGCATCAGAGGAGAAATTGGATGATGAATTGAATGAAAATGTGCTGGCCAGAGAATTAGCAATATCAGGAAATGTTGTTAAGGTGGTATTATCAACATTTAGATGGTTAACTGATAATGCACTACTTTTACCTTTAATCCTACGAATCCTGTCCCATACCGATTAGGAAGTGGTACGGGAATTGATCCTAGAGACGTAACCTTGCCATGAAGACTTCTTTGCTTGGCGTATGGTTCTACGGGCCTTCGCCCGGACCATCTGGTATGCCGCAATATTCTCCATGGAAGGATGGTTCTTTAGTCGTCTCAAAATACGATCACGCTCTTTTAGAGCAGATTTGCAATCGTCGTTAAACCATGGTTTGTTGAAACGTTTTGGCTCTGTCGTGGTTTTTGGAATCGCCTGCTCAGCTACATCTTGAAGAATTGAAGTGAATAAAGCCATGGGTTCATCTGCATCTTCTAACTCTTTTGCATCAAAAGAGAAGAGACACAAAGATTCAAACAGAGCCCAATCAGCCTTATGCAACTTCCACCTCTGAGGTCTTTCGATCGGAGAGGGACCATTATTATCAATAAAGATAGGAAAGTGGTCACTACCACATAGATCTTCATTTACTCTCCATGTAAAATCCTGAAATAGGACCGGAAAGCAAATGGTGAGATCAAGAGAAGAAAAAGCAGCTGTGGCAGGATGTAGATAAGTAGGCGAGTCATCATTTAATAAACACAAATTATTAATGTTAATGAAGTCCGCTATTTGTTTACCTCTGTTGTTATCATCTGGACTACCCCAGAGTGAATGATGACCATTGAAATCTCCCGTAATAATAAACGGGAGAGGAAGTTGAGCAACAAGGTCATCAAGATCTCTGGGATTAAGATGTAAACTTGGTGGAAGGTATACAGAGCAAAGTGTTATTGGAATATGCAAAGTCACCCGGACTGCAACTGCCTGTAACGGCGAGTTGAGAGTGACTTTACTCTGAGGAATGTCTCCATTAAGAATAATAGAAACACCCCCATGAGCTCTACCATCACCAACTGCGTGATGATGATAACCAACAAAATGTCTAAAAGACAATGTGTCAGAATTCCTTAAAAATGTTTCCTGTAAACAAATAGCTAAAGGATTATACTTTTGAATTAAAAGTTGAACTTCATTAAAATTTGGTTTTAAACCACGACAATTCCATTGAATAATGGAATTAGCCATTGTCAGGGAAATTTAAATTTTGGCGGCTTACTGAGTGGGTCCTCATGGACATCCACTACAGTAATGTCGTCCATCAGATCATCCCCATATTTATTAAAGAGAGTGATAGGGTTTTTTGAACCCTTAGATTCTTTCTCTCTAAATTTGTCTAAATTTTTTTGATGTTTTTTAGTATGCACTTTTTTCTCCTTTGCGGATGGAATACCCTGAAACTGCACCCCTGACCCAGTGGAACTGGAATCAGCAGTGTCAGCTTTAGAGGCGCGCAAGGGAGGATCCTTCTTGCCGTTTTGGATTGGAGTATTGGGAATTATCTCAATATCTCCAGATGGAGGCAAGAGGGATACAATCGTCTCAGGGAGAGAGTTAGTGCTTTGACTCGATCTCTCAATGGGGATCGAGACCACTCTTACATGATCTGATGGTGGCAAAGTCTTAGGTTTTTTCTCTTTACGTGGCCAAGTTATGTCTGTCTGAACAGATATGGATGTTGTAGAAACTTTAACTACACTCGAAAAGGATTTCCCTTCTGGTGCAATGAGTGAAGTCAGTTCTACTTGTTTCCTAGCGTCGAAATACGGAATCTTCCGTTCAGACATTACCTGTTGAATTCTTTTCTCTTTCTGCCATACTGGACATTCGCGAGAATAAGCAAAATGCTTACCCTTGCAATTAACGCAGCAAAACTCAGCCTGGCAGGCAGCGCTCTCGTGGCCTTCATGGCCACAACGAGCGCAGGTGTCTTTGCCCCTGCAGACGGTCTTGCTGTGTCCAAATCTCTGGCATTTATAGCAGCGAAGAGGATTGGAAATATAAGAATCAACAGGTATATTTAAATAACCTGCCTTGATTGATTTCGGTATGTCGGGACGATTAAAAGTGAGGATATAGGTGCTTGTAGGAATCACCTTCTCTCCTCGGCGTACACTAATACTTTTAACTTGTTGGACGCCTTGAGAAGAAAGGTATTCAACCATTTCATCCTCACTGCTGCCTTCAAGGTCTCGACATCGAATAACACCTCTACTGGAATTTAAAAATCTATGTGGAGACACCTTGATAGGAATGTCTGCCAAAGTTGTTGACTTGAGAAGCATGGTGGCATGCTGCTCCTTCGCACATTCTATCAAGAGTGTTCCATTTTTTAATTTCTTAATAGATTTGGGTTCACCGGCCAAGCCGACAATGCCCTTATCTATTAAAAAAGGTGAGACTTTGGATAAGTCAGTAGAGGGGCTCTCAATCAAGAGAAACCTCGGCCATGACTTTGCCATTTTATTTTTAAATAAATTAGAAACGTCCTCTGTATTAGGACGTTTCTGTCTTTTATTAATTGTTGGTGTGGGGGGGATTGGGGGATCCATGTATATATTTTTTTATTATTCACCCCTCGTTGTCCCTCAGGTTACTTTCCTGCCTACCAGGGGGAGGACTAGCACGGATAACCAGCGCATGGCCCCAGGGCTCAAGGAGGGGTATACTCAAGCCAGAAGTAAAAAATACTTTCCAACCAGATTGACCCAAGCCGCCGCTCCGTAGAATGTACTCAGGACACAAAGGTAAACTTGCTGAGTGAAAAAAACAACAAAGCATTGAAATGGGAAAAACGTACACTCTACAGAGCTTAAAACGACCAAAGCCGATTGATCAGAGTGGGCCACTCTGACCTCCCGTCTGGGTGAACCATGGGCCAAAGTAATTTGTTGCGTGAAAAGAGCTCGCAAGCCAAATCCCCACTCAATTACCAGGATTCCACTCTCCACCGACACGGGTCGCAACGCACGGCAAACACGTTGCCCCATTACAGGGATCCTTTTAGTCGCCTCTTACGACACGCAGGACATACGAAGGGTATATTCTTATCACCCCCTACACCCCAGGGGGGTATAAATGGATAAGTGTTGACATCAAAACATATACTATACAGGATTATCACTAGATTGAACCCATACGATCATACAGATACCCAAAAACGGTGTCTAACTTGTATGGTTGCAAAGAAAAAGACGATTTTCTACAAGTCACATTTCAAGGTTTTTGGTCGAAAAAAATTGAAAATTATTATTCGATTTACAAATTTTTTTCACCCTGTGATGCCTTATGCTATTTCTGATTTCATAAAACTGATTGAACATTTTCATTATCACCAGAAGTACTGTAATTTTATCAGGATCACTTACATGTAAGAAATGTATCAAATGAATTGATATTGCTGGATTTGGTTGATTCTGCGTCTATTTTATTTGATGTGTATTTGATGTGTGCAATGCTTAGATGGAAACCTGTTTAATGCTTTCTCATTGGTACCGGAAGTGATATAGGTTCAAGTGTAACGGGGCACCGGTGAAACCTGTCATTACTGCATCGCAGTTCTAGTCATAATCCGATTTTCTATTTTGTGTCACCATGTAATGCCTAATGCCATTTTAGACTGGGCGGATTGAATTTTACATTTCGTTGTCACTCAAAAATAAGTTATTTAGACAAAACTGTATTTTTAGCTTTAAAAAAAAGAGATTTTTTTTCAAATTAGTCTCACTTGTAATGCTTTCAAAATGTTGATTTTTGCTTCCAATTAGCAAATAGAATGAACCCATACGATCATACAGATACCAGAAAATGGTTTTTAACTTGTACAGTTGCAGAGAAATAGACGATTTTATACAGGTCACATTTCAAGGTCTATAAAAGTGTAAATTATTTTCGATTTTTATAAAATTTTCACCCTGCATTCCTAATGCCATTTATGATTTCATAAAACAGATTTAATGTCATTTTGACAAAAGCTGTATTAATCGCCTTCAAAACAAATATTTTGTTTTATGAGTTTCATTTATTATTTGATTAATATTATATTTGATTCTACTGGCCATATAGATTAGATCATATGATCATATATATATCTCCAAAAATTGCTTCTAGCATATTCCTTTGTTAAGAAATATTGCTGGATTTTGCTGATTCTGTGACTATGTTATAACACATGTGTAATGCTTATGTGGAATATGTTGAATGGTTTCATTTGTACCGGAAGTGACATAAGTTGAAGGGTAACCTGGCACTGGAAGTGACATAAGTTGAAGGGTAACGTGGCACCGGAAGTGACATAAGTTGAATTGAAGGGTAACGTGGCACCGATAAGCCCATCATTACTGCATTGCAGTTCATTTTTTGTTTATTAAAAATGAAATTAATGACAACTGAAACGACCAAGTGACATGTAAAAAATATTTTACAAACATTTCAACCCCTGGTTGCCCCTCCCCCACCAACCATGGTTACTCTGGCGCTTGTCTTCAGCAATGAGAGAAAACCTGAAAATTCAAAGAAAATCCATGAGATTGGCCAGGCAACACTACTCCTTGTCACATACAAGATCGTGATTGAAACCAATGATCTAAATTCTGAGCTAAAGTGCACTCGAGCCCCTAAACACCAGAAATATAAGAATGAAAAACATGCAAACACATTTTGGCAATCAATTAATAAATTTTTATCATTACTATAAGATAGAGATTAAGATGGCAGTTTGAAATCAGCAGAAAGAAATCGAACGTCAGAATTGATTGATATGAATAATTTATGGACCAAAATGTTTTATAATATAAAAGTAATTTTGGTTGTGTATGTTTTTAAACATTAAATTTAACCTTTGGGACTTTAATATTGTGTGACATGATGGAAATTTAATGGCAATATGCCTTTGTTGTCAGACATTGTTCTGTTTTTAATTTCCTTTCTAAAATGTAGGTTGTACACCTTCACATCAGTTACAAAGAAAGAATTAAAGGGACTACAATTGGAAAATGATAAGGGAAAACAAATCTTGAGTAATGTGGATAGTTTCTTTTATAATATAAATTTCCTTTATGTAAATTTAACTGAATACAACAATGTTTTTATAAAAGTCTTCTCCTGTTTTGCAGGCTTTTCTTTCAATGTACCATGTACATCAATTTCTTGAAAACAAAATTATTTATCAATCAATATTCTATTTTGTATCTAACCATCTTCAGAAGGTATTAAATCATACATCTGTGCTGATCCAATATCGTCATAACTAGCTGAACAAATAGAAATCTGAACATTCAAATATCACCATTAAACTGTCACCAATTAATAGTATTCATCATTTCTTGGGATAGAAAGTCTATACAGACTTCCAAAATACCCATTTTTTATCACTTTCTGGAACGCTCAGATTGCTGATGAACTTTTTTTGAGTGACACTGTGTCAACATTTTTTTTTATATACCCGGTAGATTGCATTGCAACATCCTGCATGAATCCAGCTTTTTATCTTCACAGAACACTAGTTGGTTTGATTAGAAATCACATTTTCAGAGTGCACTGAAGGAAAGTTATTTTTGAATTCTGGTTGGCCAGAAACAAACAAAATACATCATCAGCGGTTATGTTATCTGGGCTTAACTTTTAAAATATTTACATTACAAAGTTTCTAAATCTGCCCATGGGATTTAAACAGTGTTTTGCAATAAGAAAAAGTCTCAATTTAGAAACCAATGCCATCTTAACCTATCTTTATAGAATATTTTTTAAAACGTCTAGACTGGTTTTTGTAACCTCAACCTTCTTAGCTAAAAAATTAAACAATATGTCACGATTGCATTTAAAGTTTAAAATATGCTTTAAGCAGGGCTTATGTCTTTCTTACAATTGACAGCAAATGATGTTTCAGCAACTGGGACCATACCGGACCAATGAAAATGGTCGCACTAATTCCAGTCAGTTGCCCAAGTTTAAAGGAGCTAAGTCTCTTACTCAATATCATCCAAAATCTTCAACATTGAAAACACAAATTTTTTGTCAAATTAAATCAACATTGCTGTTGTGATCTTACCGGAAAAAGATGGGCTTTTGATATCTAATATTTAAGACTAAATAAACATTTTACTATTGGTACACGAATCGTGTACCATAGTGCGCTTCAGCCCCAGTTATAACAAGAGACTCAAGGGACGAGGCTAGACACATTTCACCAAATCAAACTGCACGTGTAGACTGGAATGACCAGATGCTAGAAGTTTGCACTCGGTTAAACCTGCTGGCTTATTTCACCAAGTGATTTAAAATTGGAGTAAAAACAGAAACCATTGAATGTAAATCAGTTTATATACATTCACATTATATGTGATGTGACCCACTTTTGTCAATTCCTAGGTCCCAAATGTAAGCGATTTAGCTCCTTTAATTTTCTGCAACTCACTTCAACTAATGGCAACTAGCACTCTTACAAATTAATAATCACGTGTTAAACGATAGCGACCGAAAATTATGAAACCAATTCTAAATTGGATCTTAAATTAAAATGAATTACGAAACAAATTATTCCGCAGTCAATTGTTTTATTTAATTAGGGGGATGAAGGAATCCATCAGGCGTTAATGAATACACCCGCCGGCTGTATATAGGTAATTTAGGAATAAACATTCTAAATATGGATTCGGTCACTGGCGTCTGATGGGATTAAGAGTGTTTTCGATAAAATTCAATTGCATAATTTCAAACAGATTGCTATGAACTTACAGTAAGGTTGATATAGTAACCATTGGCTACATGTGCACTTTAAGTGTTAAGTGTAATCAAAAAAAAAACACGAATTTGGACAGGCCCTACTCCTTGTCACATATAACTGGGAATCGAACCATGGTAGTTGACTCAATGACAGACCTTATAATACAGCGTGCACATGCTATCCATTCCGCCACCCACCCACCCCCGCCGAGAGGTAATGTGGACCGTTACAAGATCAGCATTGAATTAAAGCTATTGGTGCTGATTCGATGTACCAATATTCTTGCTAAATTTCTGCTTAATTGTTCTGAAGCTAAAACAGTAAAAGACTGTCAGATAAAAACAGCCTCAAGAAAAATTAGCTGAAGGAACAACTATGGAAATTCGTTATTTTGAGAATTTCTGATCTAATTTTAGCTATTTTTCTTTGAAATAATTAATGTAAGGGTGTAGTAAAAATATTATAACTTAGGCATCCATTTTAAAAAAAATCACAAGGTCTACTATCAAGCACCTGTTTTCTGTTTTATTAATGTCGATATTTGGGCTGAATTGAGCAACCAATATGCCCCCTATTGCCAAAGTGTAGATGTAAGCTGATCTTGTAGACGGACTGCAAAAAGCATTTAGGGTCTGATTATAACACCAATAAATGTGATCAGTAAGATGAACCGTTCACTCAAAATAACGATTGTTTCATTGGCATATTGAACTGGACATACAAAGAGCAAATTCTATAATACAGCACAATTACAGTTTTTTACAGGTAAAGACTAGAAAATCCTAGCTGAAACATCACTCAATAATATACAGAATTTTGTCCTGTGTGTTAAATAATGATAAAGATAGTAAGCTGGCACTGCCAGGCAGGATACATTTTCGAGAGATGCTTAGAGAACAAGCAAAATCGAAAGTGATTTTTCCTACAATCAAAGGCTATAATTCATTAAATTACAATTTGATATGCGCAAATATCGAAAAGAATCAAGATCTTTAGGTTATAAACATGCATTTCAAGTTTCATCAAAATCGAATTAAAATTGTGACCTATACTGGGTCCACAACCTTGATATACCATATTTTAACACTATTAGCGTACAAACGGTGGCCATTTTGTCTGGCAATTATGGTCCGATTTCCCTGAAATTCAAACTCAACCTTCCGTATGGTGTAACGGTGATTGAGTCAGGTTTTTTAAATCGGATAATAATCGTGACCCCCAGAGGGACCATAGGCGATTTTTCGGACAATCAGGGGCCATAATTCAGGAAGTTATGAATTGATATGTGAAAATAATGAAAGGAACAGTATTCACGTACAAACGGCAGCCATTTTGTATGGCAATTTTGTTCCGAATTTTCCCGAAATTCGAACTCAACATTCCTTAGGGTGTTACGGTGATATAATCAAACGATTTTTTAAATCAGATAATAATTGTGACCTCCAGATCTTTGGGTTATAACCGTGCATTTCAAGTTTCATCAAAATTGAATTAAAATCGTGATCTCTTCAGGGTCCACAACCTTGATATACCATTTTTTAACAGTATTCGCGAACGATCGGCGGCCATTTTGTATGGTAATTTTGGTCTGATTTTTCCGAAATTTGAACTTGACCTTCCTTAGGGTGTAACGGTGATATAATCAAACGATTTTTTAAATCGGTTAATTATTGTAACCTCCAGAGGGACCCAAAGCTAAACCAAGACGATTTTGCGTATAATCAGGGGCCATAATTCAGGAAGTTACAATTCGATATGCGCAAATATTGAAAGGAACCAAGATCTTTGGGTTATAACCATGCATTTTAAGTTTCATCAAAATCGAATTAAAATTTTGACCTCTACAGGATCCACAACCTCGATATACCATTTTTTACCAGTATTTGCGTACGAATGGCGGCCATTTTGTATGGCAATTTTGGTCCCATTTTTCTGAAATTCAAACTCAACCTTCCTTAGGGTGTAACGGTGATATAATAAAACGATTTTTTAAATCGGATAATTATTGTAACCTCCAGAGGGACCACAGGCTAAACCAAGACGATTTTGCGTATAATCAGGGGCCATAATTCAGGAAGTTACAATCCGATATGCGCAAATATCGAAAGGAACCAAGATCTTTGGGTTATAACCATGCATTTTAAGTTTCGTCAAAATCGAATTAAAATTGTGATCTCTACAGGGTCCACAACCTTGATATACCATTTTTTAACAGTATTTGCGTACGAACGACGGCCATTTTGTATGGTAATTTTGGTCCGATGTTTCCGAAATTTGAACTTAACCTTCCTTAGGGTGTAACGGTGATATAATCGAACGGTTTTTCAAATCGGATAATAATTGTAACCTCCAGAGGTACCACGAGCTAAAATAGGTGAAATTTCGGACAATCAGGGGCCATAATTCAGGAATTTACGTTCCGATAGGTGCAAATATCGAAAGGAACCAAGATCTTTGGGTTATAAACATGCATGTAAAGTTTCATCAAAATCGGTTCAAAATTGTGACCTCTATAGGGTCCACAAGCTAAAAACGTGATTTTTCGTACAATCAGGGGCCATAATCCATGAAGTTTTGATCTGATACATGCCAATATCGAAAGCAGCCGAGATCTTTTGTGGATAAACCTATATTTTAAGTTTCGTCAAAATCGGACAAGAATTGTGACCTGTAGAGAGTCCACAAACAATTGTGGACGGACGGACGGACAGGAGCGACGACATAATACGTCCACATGAAAATGTGGGCGTATAAAAATAATTTAGTATAGAAACCTTTCCCATTAATTTGATACATTGATTAGACATTTTCATTAAACTAACACTAAATGTTGAGGGATTACTTATACCTTGTCAATAAATGCCTACTTACAAGAGTATTCTATAACAGACTCATAATAACTTTGATTTTATATGTCATGAAGAGATAAAATGATAAAGCAGCAATAGTGGGCCTGGTCGAGTTGTGCACTTCTGGAAAGAAACATCAAAATTTGGCCTAGGGGGTTTGTGGGTATGCTTATTTCAAAAATGACGAAACGTCAACCATTCTTGCCAAAAATCGAGAAAATCAAAATGGGCGAAAATAAAACATGTTATCGTCCATAAAATGTCTATAAGTGTGCTGATTTCACTGATCTTAATATTAATAATAATGACTTTATTTGAGAAGGGTTGAAGATTAGGCTATAATAGCTTTTCTAATATTCTGCCCTTCATAGAAATATAATACAAAAGATATAGACTGATGCATTAAAAAACACACTAATTAATAATTTACAATAGAAGAAAATATATACAAATCACTTAAAAGATTAATTTAAGTAAATAATGCGAGTTCATAGAACAAAAGGTTTGAATAAATAGATCTTGATACCTATGTTTCGGAGGTCAAGGAATCCAGTGAAACACATACGAAGACTCATAATGTTTTCCTTCATAGTGTTTTCTAAAAATGGTCATAATTCTAAACAAACAGATGTATTATTTGCAATTTACCCTTTGCTAAACGGATATCAAGAATTCTTTATATTCCATTTCAGAGGAAACTAGCTATTACTGATCAAACACAAACAGTCCACATTTCATATCAATCACCATAGAGCTGTAACTATGAAATTCCAAGAGAGACTATCAAAAGCCTTTTCAAAATCTATCATTAGCAATAACCCTGGTATTTGTTATGTTCAAGGATGTCATATATTAAACAAATATTTTCGCCAATGTATCTACCCTTAATAAAACCTGTTTGGAGCTTTTCAATAATCTCATTTAATTGATTTTTTCATTTTTCATGTTTTTACAAAACTTGTAGGGCTTCATACTCTTTTATTTGACCTTCAAGCTCTTCAGCTTTGTGGTCCGACAGCTTGGCAAAAGAGATTTTGAACATATTTAATTTTATGCCTGTCTCATCATTTATTGAATCACTTTTTTTGTAAAGTTATTTGGTAAATTTCTCTTGTTTCTTCAAGAATTTCTTTTTGTGTTGTAATAATTTGTCCACGATCTTTCTCTAATCTACTTACCAGTTCGCTATAATCGTTTCTAGATTCGATTTTACAAAAATATTTAGTGGGTCGTTCACCTTCTTCTATCCATAGCGCCTTAGATCTGATAAATTTACCCCTCACTTTAATTTTCCTAAGGTTTATCAGTTCATCTTGTTTCCAATTCTATATATTACTATCATTTTCTAATTTTGAGATTTCTTTCAATAAACTGGATTCCGCTTTTCTTTGTTGGTTTCTTTTATACATATATGTTATAGTTTTCAGTCTAATTTCCATTAGTAATATATCTAAAAACTCATAGTCAGGAATTGTAAATTGAAGGCTTTTGTTTTCTACTTGTTCAATAGTTTCTCGTTTACATATTGCTACCGATCTGATCTATAATTTGTTTCAATTCAGGTGCATGTTATCTTGGGCATATAACTCAATTTTTCATTTAATTCCTTTTTAGCTTTTGGGTTATTTTTATGTAAATAATTTTTTGTGTCTTATAAGTTTTGGTTGATCACCATATTAAAGTCTCCACACATTATAACCTTAGCATATTGTATTTTTTACTTTTTAAGTACAGTGCACTGTCACATCCGATCTCTGATCACTCCGGCACTCTGTCACATCCGACACCATTTTCATGTCCCGATTTATTTCCTTATTACTTCAGCCCAAAAATCTCAGGTAATTCGACCTCTGTACGTTTTGGATTACGACATCAATCAGCCGTCCCGTCATACGATTTCCATTGAATCGACACCGTATGATCAGGCCTTCAATCGATGGGTGTGAAGCAAACACTTACTGATCATTTATCGGTGAGGTTAAAACTGGATGGGTGTGAAGCCACAAAAGATTAACAAGCAATCACCCATCAATCATCTATGAAATTAAAACTCACTAACATCGGTCTGTGTTGATTACTTTAATCTCTTATACGATAGTTGTCATTAATACATGTTGGAAACATTCATTGGGCATGCCGATTGAACCTGAATAACCTATAATTTTGGTCACCCTACAGATCTCTTCAAACCTTGTGACGATGACCTGGTGATGCTCGATTCACAGTCCGGAAAGTCCAAAATTGACAGAATTGCAATCAAGTGACACAGAATTCAGTTCTGTCACAGTTCTTTCAGTCCTGACGACGGAGGTAGTGTTAGTAGAATTTTGATGTAATTAAACACGACAAACGGGTTTCGGCTGTATGGCTGGATAAGATATTTGTATATCCAGTCGGCGCATGCGTTGTAGCCTGATTGTCACTAATTTTGGGATTAAGATAATTCAATCACGGAACGTTCAATCGAGTTCGTCCATTTTCAATGAACACGTGATATCAAAGACAATAGTGCGATCAACTGAAGATGTCGAATAAGATAAATTGACGACTGACTTGACCTATTCAAAATACCTATTCATGTTAAACAAAATAAAAATTAATGTAATAAAATTTTGAATGTACAGAAAGGTTTATCATTTTTAAAGGGAATAAGATTCTGATGATTCAAAGCTACATCATAATAATAATTCCTGTTTTCAAAGTTACAATATTTCCGGTTTTGAGAAAACTGGGTATTCCGACACTCTGCGGGATCCAACATATTGTAACAATGTCGGATGTAGTTAAATACATCCTTTCTTTTATCAGTGGTTCCCAGACCTTGGCAATTAGCTGACAGTATTTGTAATTTATTATCCATTATCAAATAGTGTTATAGTTGTTTTTTGATATTATTTCTAGTCTTATACAGATGTTTCAATTTTTTCACAGCAGTGGAGTGTAGGTGTATCGAAATTTTACATACATATACATATATAACAAGAACAAACAATATCCCCTCTCCCTCCCTATGTCTGCCCTTAATAGGTGGGTTCTATTTATCCTGCCGGTGGGCATTAGGGGCGTTCAAAAGGGCAACTTTATAAGCCACATAAGTACAATGTAAGTACTTGCAATGTATGTAATATTGGTATTACTAGACTGTTACTTTTTATCGTTTGCAAAATATATGCTGTATCTTAACTTCTAGATCGACTTGGGAAGCCATAGGTCTACCTATCTGTGCCTCAAGTGGGCTGTGAGTTTAGGTTCTAGTGGTGTGACCAATTTAATGACAAGAAAAAACCTATCCAGTAGTTAATGGGGTGTGTTTCACATTTTCCATTCTAGAGTAGACTATTAAAATAAGTCTATTAGTATGTATATCACATATTCTACAGTTTCTTTTACGATATACAAATTGAAAACAGTACAGAAATAGGTGTATGAAAGGATGTTTCATAACTGCGTTTCAGGGACCAATCTAATTAGTTTTATATCTTAAACCTATATAGTCTGATTTATAATAGAAACCTGGCTAAATAGGAGATTATACATGTATTTATAACAATCAATATAAACCTCCCCAACTATCCTCTTGTTAGGTTGATATAAAGTATAAAGTATAGATTCAAACCCATGTAGAGATGTTACAGATTTTGTTAACTTAGTACAATTTATATATATCAACAGTTTCTTTTATACTCTGTCAAAAGTAATTGTAATAGCATATATTTACAGTTTACAACGTTAAAATGAAGTCTCTCTTCTCTTCCATTTTCCGCTAGTACACCAAGTCTCCAAAATCGTATATGTATTCCTTGAACTCGTATTCTGGTTTTAAGGTGTTCCTGTTTTCTAATGTCATATGCAATACCGGCCAGTTTATGACGTTCCTGTTTCATAGGTTGAGGTAGATCCTAAAGAACTTGCTGTCCTTTTTCCAGCAGGTTTCTTTTATGTAATACTGCTTCTTAAAGGGACTGTCCCGAATAGAACAGAGCCTCAAAAATAAAAGTCTGAGTACGTATGAAATTTAAACGCCAAACTGTAGAAGAATGGTGTATATACCCTGACTCAAAATTTCAGCTCAAAATATTGAGTCCTTTGGACTTGAGTGTTAAAACAGCTTATCCGGACACGTAACCCTTTTAAGATTTCGCGTCAATTTTTTTGGGGGGTGACCCGATAATCGATTCCCGTTCCTTTAGAGGTCTACACGGTGAATGGTCCATGTGCTGTACTTGATAACAAAAGGTAAATTTCACCGACACATTATTTTTATAAAATAAAAGTCTGGTTTTATCAAATCACCGCATAATACAGTTTGGGACACCGGACTCCATTTCAAGATGAAGACTGGTGGGTTTAAGTTGTTTGAAAACGTATCACATACATTGAGTTAGTTGCTCGGCCCTAAGGTAGGGGATCTTAATGGATTTTAACACAAAATTAAGCAGTTTTGTTCTCAAAAACATTATCAGGATTGACCCTTTAAGTCTCTATAGTGCACAAATTTCACTATTATAGGTGGGGGACCTTCTCTATTTTCCCGTTTCCTTAACCTATGTTGGTTTGCTATCTCCATTTTGGAATTTAGTTGTAGATGTTATTTCAAGAAATTATGCATGGTTTCATTGATATTTTCTTTTTTTGTTTGGGGGATACCATAGAATATAAGATTATATTTACATTCAGGTTTTCAGCCAAAATCAATTTTTCATCAACATTTGCACTTCTTTATTGATCTGCACTACTTTTTGAGCCTCTGTTTTTAACTTATCTTTGTTTTCAAAATTAAATTCTCCACTTTTTTTCAATTTCAACATTTTTAATTTGCACTTACGTGATTTTCACGTACTATAAATTAAGGCGTGCCAATATTTCTTCTTTAAATTCTTTGACAGCAGTTGTTATTTCGTTTCTGTATTTTTCAATGTTGTTACCCATTTTTATCAATGTTTGTCCTATACGTTCCATGGTCCACCCACTGTCCATACTTATTTTTGTTTCAGGTAACCTCCTACTATTTCATTGTCGATTTTTTCAGATTTTCTTTGTTTTTCAAAGTTCTGTTTTATGGTTTGTTGACCATGTGCTGCTAGAGGCGTCGTAGGGGTTACTCAAAATGTAAACAATCACACCAAATTTTTCAAGTGGTGACCATTTGTTAAAAAAAAAGTTTGGGAAGAGTTTGTGTTGCAAATGATTTGCCTTGGAAGATAAGAACCGAATGTTTCTGCCACACATGTGATTACAGAGAGAAGTAGCTATACATCCTATTTTGTCTAGAACTAGTGAGGTTTCCTCTTACTGTTGTTGGCTTGGGCTGACCTACATTTGAGACTGTCTGCTGGTGCTAACTCCTTTCTAATGGTATAGACCAGAGGGAGGAGGGGGGGGGTATTATCCGAGAGGTGGGCAAAAAGCGGGAGTTGACTTTTCTAGAAGCATATTTCCTCAGGAATCCGAAAATGGTGGGTGATCTATCAGTCAGGTGAGGGAGCGTTCAGGAGTTATCGAGGTCAAAAGGTCACCAGAGGTTAAAGGAGAAGGGGGGTATTATCCGAAAGAGGGCAAAAAGCGGGAGTTGACTTATCTAGAAGAATTTTTCCTCAGGAATGCGAAAAATAAATGGTGGGTGATCAGTCAGGTGAGGGAGCGTTCAGGAGTTATAGGGGTCCAAAGGTCACCAGAGGTTAAAGTCAGAATAGCGCAGTGACGTAGGAACCAACCTGATGTCATTTAGAGCAGGATATCCAGTCTAATTTTGAAGATGGCTACAAACATCGTAAGTGTATTAAATCTGTACTTTTTTAATAATTTTGAACGCCGGCAGTGACTAGGTTCGAAAAAAATTGCATATCATGTTCAATAAAATATGTCAAAACACTTGTGTGACCATGTAGATATATTATGTGTAGTGTACGCAGGTGGTTGCTATGCTTGTTTAAAAACTTGTCATGAATGACTATCAAAATTAGTCTCCGCCCTATTCATATCAGTATCAATCCGTCTTGTATATTTTTTGAAATATATTACCATCAGTTATTTACCATCAGTTATTTACCATCAGTTATTTACGGTCCTTATGGAGTTCAATAAGTTGTTGTATTTTTATTCACTTGTTGAAAATCTTCGATTTTGACCAGTCTAATTATGACAGAATGACCATAGCAACCATTTTTGTCAGACCAAAGTTGAAATGAAATTTACTTATTATCTTTCAAATACACCACTTACTTTGCTTTTTTGTGTGTTTCAGGTGTGTGTTTCAATAAACCAATGGTTTAATTTCATTGTTGATGACATACAAGAAAAAATTCATGAAGATTTCCTAGAATAAAGTTTTGAGGTGTAGAATTGTTGGCCACTGCAAAGAGAGACTAGTTCCCAGAAAAAATTCATTCGCAGTGTGTCGCCGAGGAAATTAAGAGGACTGTTATACTCATTAAACGCCACTTTTCGACCAATCAGAATCCACAAAATTTTTATTTTGGGGTAAATATAGTTTAATAATCGATCATATCAAGCCCGCCCGGCCCTGCATATGTTTTATACATGTATATGTAAGAAGTCATTCATGAGTGTGTGAAAATGTTTAAAATTTGCCCTTTTATGTTGCCTTTGCCCTTCAAATTCATCCTTTTGGATTCACTAAATTTCCACTGAACAATTAGCTATATGTGAACCCTCTAAGGAAAAGCTATTAAAATCATAAACTATATTATTATTATAACATAGAGCAATCAGTGGCTTATTGCAGTGTCTGAGCACCATTAGTTATCTGGAACTGTCTACCCCTGAGAATCAGAAATATATTAAAAGTCTGATAACTAGTCTTATCTGAATCCTTTAAAATTACAAAATTCGCAGACATCTAAAATCAAGGATTAAAGTATAAAAGCTAATAATATTCTCACAAATTTTAGATGTGATATTTGAAATTAAAAATACCATTACCTTGAAGAGTAAAGGTCTCATTATATCAACAGAAACACTACCTGCAGTTTACTTATGACTCTTATAAATTAATTCTTGGCATGTGCCAGACTGTGCTAAATGAATAGATCAGTCATGGACGTCGGAATTTAGCCTTAGTGAAAAGAAGACACATTAATTGATTGCAAACTTACCATTTTTTAAAGCAATCAAACTGATTATTTATACTTAACCTCCTATTCCTGAAGCAATAGCACAAGAAATCCTGTTCATTCAAATCTATCAGAAGTACAGCAACATGACAGCCCTTCGTTAAACAGGGGGTGGGGGGATGATCACATTGCAAAGTGGGTAAGACGCTGGCTCGCTAGCCTGGATGATTAGCTCTAATCAAACGAAACACTGCAAGGAGTATGACTTAACCTAAGCATGCTGGCAATAGTGTACATTGGTCTTTGTTGTTCCTTTCAAATGGTCAAGTATTGAGGCTGGGACTGCCTGGTTGGTGAGCCAGAATTTTACTCACTAATTAAGCCAAAAATGATTCCTGGATATGGAACAAATGCTGGAGCCAGAATATCGGTCGTCAAAAAACAAATGCATTTTTTATTGACTATTCTCAGGTAAGGTATTCTCCTGATAAACACTTACACTACCAAGTGTCAACATTGCAGCTCAATAAGAAAAATGTGTACTGGACAGACAGATGAATACATTTTAAGAGTTCCCTTGTTTCTTCAGTAGGCAGGGGACAAAAAGGTAGCACTTTGGCGCTGATGAGTGAACAATTTTTACTGAATATTTTTCGTGGTATGTGCCGGAAATGAAATGATCCAATCAAAGGACAGACAAAAATATGTGATAAAAAAAATCAGGAAACATTTGAAAAAATCAGGATTTGTGTGTGATGTTCAGAATCAAAATATTCATTGATTGTGTCAGTATTACTTTCAAGTAAATGAACAGACTCTCAGATCATTGCTCAATTAATGATTGATCGTAAATCAATTTAACAATGGCTAGGTGCGTGGTGGTGGTGGTAATTTGAGACAAACTTGAACGTCTGATTGTGATAGTAATTAACAGAGATGAAACAATTGAGTGAAAATCATACAATTTTAAAGCAACGTCCAAACAAAAACCTAGAGAAAAACAGCATAATTTTATTGAAGTTTTTGGCTAGAAGTTTTCCTAGCTTAAACTCCCACAATTAGTACCTTGCCAGTTTCTATAAGATGAAAATAATCATCATTGTAAATAATGCTTTTGGTGTTTTATTTCCAATCCGATTGTTCTATTTTATTTACTGCATGATTATAACATATGTCCAGGAAGCAACTGAATTCCAACTGCCAAGGAATCTTTTACGTGCATGCCAATGTGTACACAGGACCTCGGTTTTCATCCCATCCAAACCACTAGGCAGCTGTCCTTGTCAGGCCCTCAGTCTGCATCATTTTTTTAGAAAGTAATGCAGGATGATTTTTTGATGATTTTCATATGTTGTTGACGGTTTTATTATTAGCTAATTATTTGTTTTTCAAATTTTCAATTCATCAAATATTTTTATATACTCAACAGATCTGAACTATTCTCAAACTGATATATTCCCTCAAATGTTAATCAGAAAGATCATATTAATTTTTGTATCAGTATAGTCAAAAAGAATGATGATGTTCTTCAAATCATAGGACATGCTATGACAAGTCTTCTACATTATTAAACTACTGAATTATCAAAAGAACATATTTTAGCAAACTTTTAAACACATTAATCTGATTTTTTATTTAATTACATGGATGATTGATCCAGACAGGGGAGGGTGGACATTAAATAATAACACAGAAAAAATTAATTTAAATCTGAAACTATATATCAAAGAATATATTCTTAGTAATGTGATTGAAATGGGTATTAACTTTATATAATGTTATATATACAGTTTAGATAACCTGATTCTAAGATAAATTTCCTCTTTCGTTATTAAAGCATGCCTTTTACTTTTTCACATCAGTTAAAAGTAATGGAATATTTGATATGGTAATAGAAAAAATACCCACGATTTATCTTCAAGTTGATAGAAAGTTGGGGGAATTCAAATATAATTTGATTTCTTACTTTGGATCAATACACAGATGTGGTGACAATTATTCTGTATACTGATAGTGCAGAAGACTAGAAAATCAAAGCCGCAGATTACTTGATCAACTTATTATACAGTAGATTGTAATTGACTATTGGGAGAAGGTTGATCTAGGTTAATTACCATATTATATCTGTGAGCAAACCTGTTGGGTAAACAAACAAGCCAACAGTGATGTCCACCGCTGAAATCTCGAAATAAATAGATGATACATATTAATTAACTGTACATTTCAAGACATAAACCTAATTGACATCTAAATCAAGTTTAAACATTCTACCTATTAAAAGCAGAGTTGTGTCCCAAAAAATTTGTGACGCACAATAAATTGTTTGTTTAGAAAAAAAAAGGTTATACGTAAAAACAGTATTTGGGGTTTGAGTCACAACAAAATTTTAATTGATGAGTAGTGCTTGGTGGCTTCAATCAGCTAGGATAAGGGTTATGTCATGACTATTATGAATTTATTATCTTTATTTGTAAACATTGTGCTTATGAATGACCTGGTCCTTTTTTTACGATTTTACTACATAAAAACTTGATGATTATTGATACCAGGCTACGATCTATGGAAATTTCAATGTCGGAATATATAAAATAATCAAACAATAAACTCATGAACGCAATCTTCATGGAATGAACACATATTTGCGAACACTTTATCTTCATATTTGCTTAAATGCTGGGTTTGTTTTCCTACTCCTCACTTCATTCGAGTACTACAATTAAAACTTTGAATCCAAGCCCTTTATATCTACTGAATTTAAAGTGGTCTTGTCTCAAAATACATGAGATGCAATTTCCGAGTGTGTATAATTTCCAAAACTTTAAAGTCTCCCTGTAGACAACACTGTTAAGACGCAATTAAGTGAAAGTGTTCATGCATATATTTCTATTCTGATCAATATTAGAGAACCACACTTATGGTAATTTGAAGAGGTCTATAACAGGAGTATTAATGAACCATCCTTCTACCTAATTAAGAATTTCAATTTATGGGGATCCAAAGAGATTCCAATTTTATTCATCAGCCAATTCTTGCACTTTCTCTTCCCGGTAATATATAAAATTAAGGAACATATTTAACCATTGATAAATTTGTGTAGAAATGGTAGGTTGTACGGCAATGAAATATATACCACTCCTAAGTTGTCAATAAAGGCTACACCACTCAGATGATTGCTTTAGTCCTTAGGGTAAACAAGATTTTTCAACTTAATAAAGAGCACTTATTCTACAAGTAATTATCAAAATATAAAATCATTGAAAACAATAGGTTCATCACAAATCATAAGCATTACAAAAGGAATATCAGTTACATCATTATTTCCCCAAAAATTGAAAACAATATCAACGAGATGTGTTTTAAACAAGCCAGCGTCACCTATAATTTTTGTTAATGAATAAATCCAAGCCAAGAGATCGTATACTGTTAAATTAAATAATCAGTCTAAGCCATGACAAATTAGATATGGTCCAAATAATGCAAATGCAGACCAGCGTTTTAACATTTGAAGTTTTTTTTAATGATACACCGGTAGTTTTACATTTGAAGACAACCATCGATCGCTTGTTAAAACAACTCATTTATTCTTGACCATATAGCGTAAACTATAGACATTGTTTAATTTGTGCTGTGGCTGAAATGCTATAAAGAGCCTTGCGATCACATGTTACTTTCCAATAACTTTTAATCTACAAATGTACATGTCCTACCAGTTATCATTAAATGAATGTCTATTAACAAATTTGTGATGTTGTATGGGGCGTATGTATGTATATTTGTAAACACTTAGCATTTATACATCTGATAATTAATTTAATACAATTCAAAAACAACAAAAAAACACATTTCAAACAGTTGGTGTTTTCAAATACTTGTGAACATTTACTTATCAATATATTTTCAGAATAAAAAATATGAATATATCCAAACTGCAAGTTTATTTCATTAAAATCAGTATTTTCCTCTTCAACCAGACATTAAGATATATTGCAATACACTAATCGACCACGACTTGACATTATCCTTTTTCAGGCCCTCAGTCCTGCACCACTGACAAGGGGAAACCACGCAAGAAAATCCTTTCGGACAACACCAGGAGCAAACCCAAGACCACCTGGTTAGTGAGCCTGTGTCTTATATTCTGAGCTACCATATGTCTCTTTCAATAGGATTTTAAAAATAAACATGGTTCTACAAGCACTTGAAAAGAGTGAACTCTTGGAACTTAAATTTAAAGCAAACCTCACATCAAATCAATAGAGTTCTTTGAAAAGGTTAAACCGAGCTTCAGATCGTTGCACAGCAATTATAGCTAGGGTAGAGGTTTGAAAAAGAATTAAACAATTTATTTACAGAAATATATCCAGAACTACTTCTATAACATAATAGATTTTCACAATAGCACTTCACAGTAAAAAAAACTATAGTATATTTTTGGACATCTTATTAGCGATCAATTATTTTATTAAATATGTATAATTTGATACAATAATTAAAGTACTCTTAAAAGACTTCAATATCCATTAATACCACTGACCTTTAAACATATTAAAAACAGAAACCATTTTAAGACGAGATAATTCTTTACACACATCATTTTACAGATTTTTTTTATGTATATAATTTCCCATAAATAGTGTAGATAAATAACTATAATGCAGACGAGCATCTTACATTTATACGAGATCAATAATCTCTGGAAAAATTTAAATGGAGCTATTAACCACTTCGGTCTTGTATTACAAGTTCAATATCAAAATCAAATGTTGCTCAGTTACCTAGACAAATGATTTCCCTGGCTTCTCATCTAACAACAGACCATTGAAGAGAAAGCAATTGTTATAGCAATCGCACACTAATTGAATGACTACAAGTGAAGTCAATTAACTAGCAACAAATGACGTTTTCATTAAATCAGTTTTCTTCATAAATGCTAGGAAATCATTCAAGAACAACTTAAGACAGAATGTAGACAGAATCTAGTTAACAATTTATGTTAAGCAAAGCTTTGAAATTGGTGCACATAAAGGTTCATCAGTTAAAAAAATGGTTAGGAAAAACAGCAAGCTGACAAAGTCTGTACAACTGCAGAAAGAAGGCCAGGTTAATTTTTAAATATGTTTTTCTGTCAATTATTATCTATCTGGAACACCAGATATGACATCCATCATTACAAATGGTTATCATTTCATACTTTTGTTTTCAGATAGGTATTCAGTGAGTACCAGTTTGTAATCCACTCAATCTAGTGACTAGATCAATCTGTATTCAGTGAGTACCAGTTTAACAGTTAAAAATCAACTCAATCTTGTTACTAGATCAATCTGTATTTGGGGGGGTGGGGGGTGTGGCCTAGTGGTCTAGACCTCTTGCTGGCTGGCCACCTCTGGCTTGCGCCTGTGGTTTCGAGCCCTGGTGTGAGCATATGTGGCATGGAGATAGGGGTGCCTTCTCAACCTCTTGGGTTTCCTCCAGGCACTCCGGCTTCCTCCCACTGCTAAAGACCCCTATGCACTAGTGAATTATTGAAATAAAAAAAAAAATATGTTAGTCTCGAATGACCTAGTTGTGTTGAGTGGACGTTAAACCCCCATTTCTCTCTCAATCTGTATTCAGTGAGTACTAGTTTGAAATCAACTCAATCTAGTTAATAGATTAATATGTATTTAGTGGGTACTAGTTTAATAGTTTAAATTAACTCAATCTAGTTAAGAGAACAATCTGTATTCAGTTAGTACTAGTTTAACAGTTTAAAATCAACTCAATCTAGTTAATAGATTAATATGTATTTAGTGGGTACTAGCTATAGTTTAATAGTTTAAATTAACTCAATCTAGTTAAGAGAACAATCTGTATTCAGTGAGTACTAGTTTAACAGTTTAAAATCAACTCAGTCTAATAGATTAATCTGTATTCAGTGAGTACTAGTTTGAAATCAACTCTTGTTAATAGATCAATCTGTATTTGGTGAGTAATAGTTTAACAGTTTAAATCAATTCAATCTAGTTAACTGATTAATCTGTATTCAGTGAGTATAAGATTAAAATCACTCAATCTAGTTAATATATATTCAGTGAGTACTAGTTTGAAATTCATACCAAGTAGAAAAAGTTTACACAGTAGAGAAAATGTTTAAACCATGGAGAAAAGGTATAAATCAACATATGGAACTAAAAGTCCAACATAGAAATAAACATCTCTAGACGGAAGACGTATCAGTTGTCATTTATCTGAAATGAGTATTATATAGGTTGCCAGGCAACTACCGAAAATAAAATGAAATTGGGCTAATGAAGACAGCACCAGCGCACAAACGGGTGATGAGATCGTCCAGAAGCATAAAGGCCCTTGGCTGTGAAAATGTGACCAATTACTTTACAGAAAATCCCTTCCCATCATTCATGGACAAAGATGCTATTGAACAAGCCAGTGTGTACTGCCATCAGCTTAAAAAGATGATCGATACCTTGGCCCCTGCAAGTCAGAAAACATTTATAGATAGACCTCGTGCTCCATGATATGAAGACGACCACCAACAGAAGCGTCGAGAACTCCGCAATTTCGAACGCAATTGGAAAAGATAAAAATTTGAAGTGAACAGACAGATTTACCTTCACAATGACCGAATACAACCAAATGTTAGACAACGCCCGTACAATGTATCACCGCAATCGAATATTGGAAGCAAATAACAGCAAGAAGCTCTTTGATTTGGTAGATGAAATGACCGGTGACAAAAATCAGATGATGTCTATTCTACCAAATCATATAAATCCCACTGAACTGGCCGATAGTTTTATTTGCTTTTTCGAAAACAAAGTTTCAAATATTCGAGAACGTTTCACTTGCTCAAATGAAGATGTCATCAACTCAACATATACCCTACACAACTCTTTTACGCATTTTGAACTAGTAAATAAGGAATCTGTGTTAAATCTTATTCAGACTATGAAATCAAAATCATGTGAACTGGATCCCATTCCCACATCGCTCCTCAAAATGTGTAATAACGACCTTATTCCTCAAGTAACTTCTGTTGTTAACTCGTCTCTCCAGTCCGGAGTTTTTCCAGACATGTTTAAGGAGGCAATAATTCGTCCTCTTCTTAAGAAGACAGGACTTGATCAAAACGATCTCTCCAATTACATTTATTTTATGAGTAAAGTTATTGAGAAAGTGGTTTTTAACCAGTTGCATAATCATTTATTGTCTTTTAACTCGTATTCAAAATTTTAGTCAGCATAAATAGAATTTCACAGTGTTGAAACGGCTTAAGTAAGAGTTTATAATGACATTTTAATATCCATTGGTAAGGGAGAGGGGGTAGTTTTGGTTCTTTTAGATTTATCAGCCGCGTTTGACACGATCGATTATGATATTTTATTGTCACAACTTAAATCTCGTTTTAATGTTTCAAATACTGTTTTAAATTGGTTAGAATCGTACATGCGAGGTAGGACCCAAAAAGTTTGTGTAAATGGTTCTTATTCTAAGTCAGTAGAACTGAAATATGGTGTACCCCAGGGTAGTGTTTTAGGCCCGATTTTATTCACTTTGTACTGCGCCCCTCTAGAAGATATTATTGTACGCAGTGGCCTCGATTTAATGCTTTATGCAGATGATACTCAATTTTACCTCAGATGTAAAAATGTAACAAATAACATACACAGTGTAGAAAAATGTATTAATGAAATTAGGTCATAGATGATTGATAACAAGTTGGCTTTAAACGATAAAAAGACAGAGGTACTGCATTTTTACTCTAAATTTCAAAGAAAAGAAAAAAAATATATTTTAGACACTTTAAATGTCGGTGACACACTAGTTAAATCTTGCACAGCTGTCCGTAATTTAGGTTTTAATCTTGACAATGTTTTATCCTTACATGACCATATTTCAAAAGTTTGTAAATCAGTATCCTATTCATTATTTCGTATTGGGCGTATAAGAAAGTTTTTAGATCGTAAATGCACCGAAACACTAGTTCACGCATTAATCACCTCCCGTCTTGACTTCTGTAACAGCCTTCTCTATAACCTTAGGCCTAAGCACAGCACTCTTGATCGCTTACAACTACTGCAAAACTCTGCTGCCCGTTTAGTCACCCGCACAAGATTACACGAACACATCTCCCCTATTTTGAATGAACTTCATTGGCTTCCTGTCTGTCAACTTATAAAATTCAAAATTATGATATTAACTTCATAACCAAGCACCACTCTATCTTTCAGAATTAATCACCACTTGGTTTCCACAGAGGTCCACTCGTTAGGCTACGATCGAAGGAGGAGGGCTTAGGCTAAATGTACCGGAGTACGACGGGTGTGACTTCTATGGATCCCGATCTTTCTCTATCGCTGCACCCACTCTATGGAACGATTTACCGCCTAGCATCCGCAAAATAGACACTTTAGCATCCTTTAAAAGTTCCCTAAAAACTTTCCTTTTTAAAGAATACTATTCTTCAAATTTTTAACCGTGGAGTATTTTTATAGCTTTTTTAGTTTTATATTATTACAGCTTTTAGTTTTGTATTTTTAAAGCTTTATAGTTTTTAGTTTTGTTTTGATATTATGTGTTACTTCTGTAAAGTCCGTTGATATGTATATGTAACTGACTGTAAACAATAAATTATTATTATTATTATTATTATATTTTTATTATTATTATATTTTTATTATTATTATATTTTTATTATTATTATATTTTTATTATTATTATATTTTTATTATTATTATTACAGACATGAATATACAGACAGTGCAGTGATGGGATTCCAAAGGTTTTCTTGTCGGACATATTTTCCAGAAAATAAAGGGGCATAACCCTTATCGTAATTTAAGCAAACGTTTTTAAAACACAATTAAGAATCACGTGTCAACAAAATATATCCAAATTCATATGTAAAACAAAATAGGTGCACCTCGTTATATTTCATGTTTAAAACCCGTACGATATTCAAATTTATGTCAATAATATTCCAACAAAATTACATAACATCAAATATGGTAATTTTTGGGGTCATATGTCGGTACATTTCTTAGCAAAGTCCGACATTCGTCTGATACTCAGTTGCGATTTATATATGAAAAAAAATTAAAATAAATGACATCCCGAAATTTATTTGGCCGTAAACCATAGTTTACTATTTAAAGTCGCTTTAATACAACGAGCGAGTGACACCCACTGCTAAATAATTGCATTCGACTGCAGCATGCGCTATCGTCTAAAACAATATTCGTCAACATTTCTTAGTGTGTTTGTTTATTTATATAAAGACATTAACTCATTCAAAATATGATCATTAATCTGACAATATGCCATTAAAATAGAATCTGTTCTCTGACACCATGCGTATTACATTTGGCACGTATACATCTCTTAATTTCACGTGTCTCGCGAGATTTCTACTTTCACTAAATTTACTGAACTATAAGCGCCATGCGCGTTTGAAATATCTTTATTTAACTTCAGCTTCCACCGAAAAATATATCACAGACAAGTTATCGGATACAATGTATGCTTATTTGAGGTGTTATATACTATCAGGATATGTGACATATATATATGACTAATTTTTACATGTTATTGTCCGACACAAAGGAGATTAAAACGTGAGACAATGGATAAATCACAGGTAATCAGATTAAGTTTATAAAGGAGAAGCGATGACTTCTGTTCGGGATTGATTTGATTAATTGTCTGATAAAGAATTAAGTCAGCCAATCAAGGCAGATTAAGTAGTTAATCAAGGTAGGTGTATAGACGGTATAACACGATAAATACGTCAAACACTTAATTTTACCTAATCAATCCAGCCTATTATCAACGATAATCAGGTTGCGCGGTAGTTATACACTCAGTAGGCTATCCTATATTAATTTTGGAATTTGAATATTATTCACCATGTCTTGATGTCTGATTGGGCATATTCCTGGTTGGACAATTTTGGGCATTTGGAAAAAATATTGGACAAGTCCGTAATATACGGGGAAAATCCCATCACTGAGACAGTGTGCAATGAGGGAAATTTTGCCTGGACAGTGGCACTTGCGCTTCTTTCACATGGAATTCCAACTGCCAAAGGTTCTTTTACGTGCATTATGATGTGTGCACAAAAAATTGTTGTTTTTCTGTCTGATCCACACAACTTTACATTGTTCCTGATAAACTTTCTGTACACCAGCACCAAACAAAGAATTTCTAGGTCCCACCAGTTGCATGAAAGGAAACAAGAATATTACAGAGGATAACACAAGGTACAATTTTATGGAAAACCAATTAACCTGAGCTAATGATAAACAATAAAGCAAGAGTGATTGTTTATCATTAGCTCAGGTTAATTGGTTTTCCATTAATAGTGTTAATACACTGATCTTTATATATAATAGCATTCAACAAGAGATTTCTGTTGTGTAGGTTTAGTTCTTAATGGCCCACTAATCAAAGGTGTTAAGATCTAATTGGATTGGATTATTGTCTTTGTTGCATTATTATTCTTTGTTGCATATCCTGTATATATTTGCCCACATTCATATATTTTGTATCATTTGCTTGATAAAGACGACAGTATCCTCATCGAAATGTCGCTTAGTATCAAACTCAGTAATTGTGTATCAATAAAATTGTACCTTGTGTTATTATGTTCAATTACTAAATGCCAATCAAAGAAGATTACAGAGGATGTTGAAAGTAATAGTTACATTAGGGGTGGGACTTTGATATACATGTATGTGTTGAGTGTGCTTGAAAACAAAGAATTTGGTGTAGAGATTCTTTTATTTCAAACAATTTCAATACTAAAGTAGACGTCATATAAAAATAAAAATCATTATAATTACTGTTCAATATATTGTTATACCAAAATGATACGATATAGATATCGCAATACCACACATGATTTATGTCATTTCTGAAGTGTTTAGAAATTGTTTCTAACAGGTGCAATTAACTCTTATTACAATTCTTCCTTACAACAGTGAGGTTGATTTCCCATGCCGAAATCCCCCCCAAAAAAGATGACACATATTAATTAATGGCACATTTATTTTTTTTCAAAAGTATTGAGCCATCAAACTATACACTAAGTTTCATCACTCCTTATCTGATATGAAATTGATTAGCTCTGCTTAGCTTTAGCTCGAAATGTTAATAATAGTTGATCTCAGTCAAGACATTCACCTAATGACATCTACATCAAGTTTTAAAATTCTACCTTAATTTAAAGCAGAGTTGTTATGTTCCAATGTCTTGACCAATAAAATTGCCTGTCACTCTTCAGCCTAAGCAGAAATGATATAATGAATCTATATTAAGAGTTTCATCGCTCTCACCTATTGTGCCCTAAAGAATCAACCAATAAGATTGCTTATATCTGCTTACCCTAAGCAGAAAAATCTCATCTTCGAACTCTATCGTTGAGGCATTGACATAATGAACACCTACACCAAGTTTGAACATTCTAGCTCAATTAGACGGGGATTTATTGTGTTCCAAAGTCTTGGTCAATCAAATTGCTTATCGCTCTGCTTACCCGGAGCAGAAAATGCTCATTATTTAACATAGTCAAGGTATTGATGTAATGAAGCTATACACCAAGTTTCATCACTCTGACTTAAAGTTAAATTGTTCAAGATATAGATAAGAACTTGCCATTCTTGCTATATTAGTTCGAAAGTAGGTGATGTAAAATGAATAATTTGAAAATTTCCATTCAAATTACTCTATTGCAAGCCAAGATATTGGCATTTGAAGAATTGGCCGACATGTGCAATAATTTCAACCACGGTCCTGGTTGATCAAAGCTAAGATTCAAAGCTTTTGGGCCCACCATATTTTATTTATCACTGAAACGTTTTAATCTATTTAATATCGAAGCAATCTGATGCCATCCAAAGTTGATTAAGGCCTGGATCAGTTAATTAATGTCTAATAACATTTCATGCCCAAATAAAGACCTGCACTAGGCAGATTTAGCTCTTGAATAATGCATGTTTAATTAGAACTACATAGTTATCGTGTCCCAAAGCATCAACCAATGAAATTGCTTATCGCTGCCTTTAACCCTTAGCAGAAAATTCTCATCTTCGAACTCCATCAAGGTATTGACCTAATAAACACCTCCACCAAGTTTGAACACTTTAGCTCAATTGGAAAGTGAGTTATTGTGTCCCAAAACGTGTGACGGACAGACGGACAGTGATTTTTAAGGTACATAAATTTAAGCTAAATTCTTAATAGTGTAAAACCAAACTGTTTTGCATTTTTTAAAAGATGTTTTTTGGGATGATGTATATGTATGTTTGGATAAAGTTTTAATAACTTGTACATCATCTGTATATGTAGCTTTTACTGATTAATCATTGAAAATAGATATTACAATTAATTATAATCAAACCAGCCAAATTTTAAAGTTCCTTTAATCGATCAAGCAAGTACCACTAAATCCAATAAAATGATAAGAAACCTAGAATAAATAGTAGCATTATTACACTTTATAACACCAAAGTCATATCATTTGGAATGAATTTCTTGATTAATATAGAAAGCTATCCTGATCTTTATAGAAAATCGGAGTAAAATCATATCTTGTGAGAAGTGATTGGGGAATACTATGTTGATATGTTCACAATTCCTGATAAATTGATGAAAGAATGGAAGGAGATTGTAAGATATGGAATCTTGATATCTCTTGATAGACGATATGTAATTAAACCTCAGACCCAAAGGTGGTTACACCAACCAACCACTCTATATATGTATAGAAAACTATAATACAACTGACAATCTTTCTGAATCATATTTATCCTCGGAATGACAACACTTTTACCAGTGATAAATTGGTTTGTCTGATGGGCTACTAATTTTGGATGTATCTATTCAAGGCTGAAGATACTCTTGACCTTTCCTCATTTTGTCACAATCTCAATTTCAACATGTCACAATTGTGTCTACAGAAAAATAAGTAATTGATGATTTTATATGTGTAATCTCTTTTTTAACAACAACAGGAATGCCTTCTTAAAGGCCCTGATCATCATTTGAGAGAATCCCTTGCAAACTACAACATTGTTAACATTGAAATATATGTCCCAAAATGTCTCACTACCAATCAATATTAATAATCTGAATTATTACTTTTATTTTAAATAATCAATTTAAGTATATTTTAGCATGATAAATCAATGAAAATTTGATATGCAAATGACAATCACCTAATCTAAATAAAGTCGGTCTTCAGCAGTGGGAGGAAACATACAATCAGGGAATTGAAACCATTTCAGTTGACTCAGTGGCAGACCTCACGATACATCGTGCATGCGCTAACCATTCGACATATCCAACCCCACATAGTGGTAGAGAAAAACAAAAACTGTGTTGCTTGCCAAAACCAGTTTGATTTTACTGTACTATTTATGAAAGATGTTGTTCTCTCCAAGATGAACCGCAAGTCACGTATTTGATTAGTCAATAGGATACTTAGGTCAGTTAGTGGAATAATTTTTTTTTTTTTAATACAATCTTCAAAAGAACCAATCTGCCTTTAATGCGAATTTCAGAAGATCAAGAACCATAACACAAGAACCCTAATACCATTAAATTGGTGAGGATAATGAGCAGTGACTGGAGAACAGATTAATGAAAGCCACGAGAATGATGCAAATCATGCCAAAAATAGCTGAATCTCCAGAATAAATCGATGTTGATTATTCCATGTCCCCTGCATTCAATCACGGTTGTCATCTTCAGAAGTCAACAAAATATATTCTTTATTTTTTTGTAAGTGAAATTAGTCTGTTTTGTAAATCAAACAGGTGTTTGTGAAACCTCAGCATACAATAACTTTGATGTGATATCGAGGTTATTGCCACAAACGGATCATCATATGAGATCTTAACATGCAACTTATCGAATTCAATTAAATTAAGGTGGCACCTCTAGGACCTAAATTAAAATATAAAAATATTAAAACCTAACTTCATTAAACAATTAATGGCTACAGTTTATGAGTGAATTAATGAATGAATGAAATGGGGTTTAACGTCCTACTGTTATGCACTTAACCTGGGCTAATTGAAGATGGGCATACGCCATACAGTGTGCTATGAGGGAAATTTTGCCCGGGCAGCGGCACTACAGCCTACTCTTATATCAAATTCCAACTGCCAAGGGATCTTTTACGTGCACTCCAATGTGTACACGGGACCTCGGTTTCTCGTCCCATCCGAACGACTAGGCAGCTGTCCTTGTCAGGCCCTCCTTCTGCATCACTGACAAGGGGTAATCCCGTCGGAAAATTGAGATGAACTTTCTCGGCCAATGCAGGGATCGAACACCTCACCTTTATGAGTGAAGGCCTACATCAACTATCTCTGATATATTTTCACACAGTCAAACACAATAACAGTGAATATTTGAAAAATAATGTTCATTTGAGATAGAAAATGTAGACTTTTTTTGCCTTCACAGGATTTTTATGTAATTCAGTGATTCAGTTATCTGTAATCTGGGCCCTGTTTCACAAAAACTTAAATCTCCTTAAAATCATTGTAAACTAAAATTTGATCCTAACTTACAATAGAAGCGTTTCACAAAACGATTTTAAGCATTGTAGCTAAAATCCACTAAAATCATATTGTAAGTTACAATTGTATCCTAACTTAAAATAGTGGCGTTTCACAAAACTATTTTAAGGACAATTTTAACTAAAATCGATTGTAACTTAGGATAGCTGTCACCCTCTCCTAACTTACAATCACGACATTAACAAATATTGATTAGAGCTACATTGTTTGATTTATTGCGACATACAGATATAATTGGCACATAATTTTAACATACAATCATTCACAAAAACAATTTGCATTCAATTTCTTTTCATAGTAGGCCTATGGGATATACAGCTACGATCCACCCGTTTATTTTATTGTAAGGCAATTTAAGCATTGGATGGCGCCCCATATTAGAACTCCAAGAAAAAAACCACCCAAAACGCCAGTAAACTACACACTAAAAGAAAATTCATATCCAATGTCATGGAAAGAAGAGCCCTCTTATTTATAAAGAAAATATCTTCGTGTTTAATATGGCCAATTTCTTGGTATTAGAAGGCCTAAAGGCCTATAATACTAGACATGCCATATGTAGTATTTACTCATGTTTTTGGGGTTATGATGATTAGTATAAAGATAAATCAATAAACACAAATGTGTTTATTCAAAAATGTTATAGACCTATTTAAAATTAAATTTTAATATCATAAATTTATTATAATTTCTTAATGAAGTTACGTTAATAAAACAACATCAATAAAAAAATAGGCTCCAAAACTATTTTATCTTGGGAAAAACTCATTTAATTGAGTAAGATAGATAGACTCTTTTGCATTTTTAAAGTATCATTGAAATGGTCTATTAGAATGACATTTATAATCTAGGCATCGGAACATTGCCTATTTGGCGTATTAATTTCAAAGTTGATAAATACTTTTAAACTTTGAGTGACACATATCAAAATATGTTTGTGAAAATTCTCAAAAGTTTCTCTTGTCCAAATTACTATAAAAATTCGAAATTCAAGCGCTTTAGTTTATCGATACACATTACTTCTATTGAAGCCTGCGAGGAAATCAAATGCCAAGTTCAAGGTCAACCCACCAATACATTTCGAAACTAATAATACGCAATTAACTCATTTATTTCATCTCTCTACGACTTTCTGACCATGTGCAGACATTTCTACAACGTATGAAACTCTCCCTATTGATAATGTAACAGTTAATTCAGTTTGTCAACAGTTTTCAGTTTCTAAGCGTATTTGCTTTCACCGTAAGTACCCGCAGCGGAAATCTGCACTGCGCGGGCGCAAGCGATTTTAACTAAAATCTATTAAAATTGCATTTTAAGTTACAATCGATCTTCGTGAAACGCATAAAATTTAAAATCTCATTTTGATTTTAGTTAAAATCGATTTTAAGGATTTTAGTTTAAGTTTTCGTGAAACAGGGCCCTGAGAGATAAGCCACATTAAAGTTTCATTAAAATCAGACGAAATTTGTAACATAAAAAAATTGAGATAGACGGTTTATATCACTTTAATGTATATTTTACACACTTTCTAAAAATACTAAATATTTAATGATAATAATCAGTTTCTTTCAAGACTGAAAAAGTGGATGAAATGGTTTCAAAGGACAACAAGAATATCATGAGGATTGTGAAAGAGCTTCTACTCCTTTTCATTCTACCTTCATCAAGGTTATTATATCTCTACTGCTTTCTTCGTGTTAAGATGTACCAATATATCAGAAGCTATTATTTTATGTGGATCAATTATTTTTATTATGGCTGCATCAATGTTGGGGTTATAGTATATACCATTCTGATCCAGGACGCAACACTACAGATTTCTTCTGGAGCGGGAGGACACTCTCAATAACATACTTAATTGAACTATTATAAATATCTATCATGTTTAATTAATCCAATAATGAGAGAATTATATCAAGGGGGAATAAAAATGTCCCCTTCACTGTCAAGGCGTTAACACATCTGGCATATTCAAGTCTTTATGAGTTATACATTGATTTCTCTTGCAGAAAGTAGAAATTGCTCTATGGTCAGATTTTTGAAGAGATTTTATGAAACACTCTTTGATTATTTAACAACCCTTTAGAAATTCATGACAGTTTTTCACAGAGTTACTGTTCCTGTTAGTGGAAAACCTATACGGTTTCTTGTTGAAGCTTACTGGGATCAGTTTACTGGTCTACAGGAGGATCCCTATATTAATCCAGTGTCGTACAACAAACTATTGTTGAGTTACTACCTATTTCAACCAAAAAATATAAACATTCAACGGGTCAGAAGATTTTTTTTCACATTTTGATATCATCATGACATATTTTCTCTAGTCTTTACCAATGTACATTAATATTTTCACCAAAAACATTATATCTAAAAAAATATTAACATACAACAAGGCAACATTGAGGCTGTTATACTCAGGAATATAACAAATTGACAATAAATACAAGGAATGAAAATTATTGGAAAGTTTGTTCCTGCACTCTCCACTTCTTTGTATGCCTACACATTGCTGTGTATGTAAAGGAACCCTAGACATAAAAAATGTTGCTGCTCTGGCAAAATTTCGCCTACATTTTATTGTACACAGAACCATATATAGTAATAAAAGATAACATTTATGTTTCTCTCAAAATGACCAAAGTATTGTGCTGATGAGACATTAAACACTGTTTTGTTAAAAATAGTCATATTATATATGGTAGTGCTCATTTGAATTCTATTTGCAAAGGGATATTATCTATGTTTACATATAGTACATAATTGTATGGGATATCAATTATTTTGAACGCATCAACACTTCTGTAAAGTGATCTTGATGTACATGTTATTAGTAAACAGCTGACGAGTACCAAACCAAATGTCCATTACATAACGTACTCATGCGTTATATTACAAAGTCTTGGCTATGTGTAATTCTGTAGGTATGAATACAGGCATTTGGGAATTGACCTAAAACAATCCTAACGTTTCTCTTGGTCCATGGTGAGATTCGACAATCGGACAATAAAGTAAAATATCAAATTTTTAGTGTCAGAGCAAATACACTGGTTATAGTTCATGCAAATGACTAGGATTTACATAGAAGCAAAATAATTCTTATCAGCATTTTCTATTTCTTTTGTTATTCTAAAAACAATTGTGGAATCTCTTTTGCTAGATAAAAATATTGTGTAAAAATATCTGATAAGAGTGACAATTAATCTTTTGGTGTTTTTCTATCAGTGATTTGTTCCTGATTTACATTGATCAAATGTAACAAGAAAAATATATCTATGTCTACAATCTTCGTAAACAAAAATGATTTATGACAAAATTAAAACAGCCATATCATTTCGATTACCAGCATATTTTATAGTCCAGAATCCAGAAATATATTACTTTATGTAATGAAAGTTTCTATTTTCTCTAAATTGAAGACATCATAGGAATTAATCAGGTCTAATAGACAATGCAGTCTAACTGCTTGCCAGAGCATTGAAGAAAAAACCAGAATATGAATATATACATGAAGCAGTTAATCCAAATTGTCAATAATGCAACAAGCCTTCAGTGAGGAATTGGAACAAATATGGAATGAGGTTTAAGTCCTCTTACTTTTCTGCACCAATTGGCATGGGCTAATGAGTGAAAATGTTGCCCTTGGCCACAGTGCTGTCACAGCATCTTTCACATGCTGCCAAGGTCCTCATTTTTTTTGGTCTATTCTCAAAGTCAAGGTGGTTTTCCATGCCAAGTCCTCCAGATATTTAACCTCCGACCAACTGGTTAGTGAGCCAGAATAATATTCACTAATTAAGCCACCATGATTCCTGGATTTTGAACAACTCTACGTTGGAGCATGTATATTTGCTGTCAAAAACATCTGCATTTTATAATATTGACTAGCATTGGTCTATTCTCAAAGTCAAGGTGGTTTTCCATGCCAAGTCCTCCAGATATTAAACCTCCGACCAACTGGTTAGTGAGCCAGAATAATATTCACTAATTAAGCCACCATGATTCCTGGATTTTGAACAACTCTACGTTGGAGCATGTATATTTGCTGTCAAAAACATCTGCATTTTATAATATTGACTAGCATCGGTGGAATATACTTTTTGTCAAACTCTGTCAACGGATTCATATAATAAATACCTACACTAATACCAAGTACAGGTGGACTGCACCACACAGTGTGAACGCTGTCCCTTATACTTTCTAACTGTTGCTCAGTGAGTAAGACGTTGGCTCGTTAACCTTGAGGTCTGGTGTTGGATCCTGATATGGGCTGAGAAGATGCAGGTGTTAGCCAAATACACATATACTATTAAAAAAAGTTTGGGATATTTGATTTTTAAGTGTTATTAAAGTCACCTAATGAAACTGATGAAAAAACAAATGACAAAATGAAATGGAGTTCACATTCATCGATTTATTCCAAATGATCGTTAGTAAGGCACAGACTGACCATTATAAGGGTAAAATGATACCCGGGGTCAAACAGCCAAATGAGGCGTCTAAGGTCATTTTGGTCCAGATTGTCCCATTCCTTTTGCAACGCAGCAGCAAGTTCTTGGACATTGGCAGGATGTTGTTGAAGTTGACGAAATCTCTGTCCAAGCATGTCCCAGACATGCTCGATGGGGGAGAGGTAGGGACTCAGTGCTGGCCGAGGTAATGTGGTGATGTTCTGTTGTTGGAGGTAACCTGTAACGATCCTGGCCCTGTGACATCTTGCGTTGTCATCCTGGAAGATAAAACGGCGGCCATGACGTCGTGCGAACGGCACAACATGGACTGCTAAGATGTTGTCCTGGTAGTACTGGCCTGTAACACGCCCTGCAACAACATGTAAAGCCGTTCTTCCAGCAACAGTGATGCCTCCCGACACCATAACAGAACCACCCCCCAAATCGATCATGTCTGATGACGTTAACGTCTTGGAAGCGCTTGTTTCGACGACGCCACACCCTCCTACGTTCGTCCCAAAAATCAACAGTGAACCTTGACTCATCTGAAAACATCACATTGCTCCAGCGTCGATTATCCCAGTGTTGACGATCCCTACACCAACGACGTCTTGCCTGAATGTGATGATCTCTCAAACAAGGGATCACGCGAGGATGTCCGGCGTGAAGGTGACCCCTATGCAGTCAATTCCGAATCGTCTGGCCACTCACTCTCACACCAGTGTCTGTTTGAAGACGAGCGCTGATCTGATTTGCAGTGATGACACGATTTCTCAAGGCCAAGGTACGGATAAATCGATCCTGGGCTTGAGTTGTCGCCCTTTGGTCTGTCCTGTACAGATTGTGTATCACGGTATTTGGACCATAGCCTGCTTATGACAGACTGAGAAACATTCATCGTCCGCGCCACAACCGCCTGTATTGTGCCGATCTGTAGCATGCCAAGGGCACGTAACCTTTCATTTTAGGTAAGCCGACGCATATTAAAATTTGTTTCCTGGTCACAAAAACAATTAAACTGGTGTTTTCACCCCGGAATTCAATGCCACATTGACTGTAACATTCAAAGTCAGAGTCGTGCAAATCTTGGGTTGGACCCCCATGATGATCCCAAGCATCACCTGCATTTCATGTGGTAGCTATTGGTGCGTTTGGGCGTCACATGCAACTGGAAATGTTTCTTCTGTTAGGATCTATAGTGACTTTTTTCGTAGTCATTTGCATATTTTAGTATTATGCCCCCAAAATCAAATATCCCCTACTTTTTTTGAATAGTATATTTAGATCGAGGAGAATCGGTTTTAGAAGTCTATGCTAAGTATCTTTTGTGTCTATTACCCTTACTCCCCATGTTATTTCATTCTTTACATAAATAGCACAACCTCCCCTCCAGTGTAATTATACCATATAATTCCCTGAAATTTCAAATCAATCTGTCGGTAACTATTGATCAAGGCCAAAATGAATGAATGAATGAAATGGAGTTAAACGTCCTACTGTTCTTATCCAAACTAGGCTAATGAAAACAGTACTAAGTCCTACTCTTATATCGGATTCCAACTGTCATGGGATCTTTTACGTGCACGGCAATGTGTTCACTGGACCTCGGTTTTCCATCCCATCTGAACGACTAGACGAAAAGCTTTCCTTGTCAAGCCTTCCGTCCAACATCACTGACAAGGGGGAATCACGCCGGAAAATCTGGATGAACTTTCTCACCGAATGCAGCGATCAAACACATGACCTCCAGGTTAGCGAGCCAGTGTCTTACCCACTTAGCCACCGTGACCCCCCTGATCAAGGCCAAAACACTGACAATTTGTTTTAATAGAGATTGCAATGCTGGAAATCTAGAGAGCCCACAAGACAGTTGTGAAGAATGATGGATAGACGCAAGGAAGATGACAATATACAATATTTACCATAATAAGACTTAATACAAGATAAAAATCAAGACAATTCTGAATGCCAAAGATAACCATATATAAAGGGAGACAACTTCTTTGATTGATGCACAACAAGGTTTAGGAACAGTCCATATCTCCATTGATTCTAATCTTTTTACATACAGACAGCCAAATTATGTCACAATCGTCCAACAGAAATCTTGAATATTTATCGTAATAATGTAGCAGGAGTAGGTTTTAGGTGTGGTTTCTTGATATTTTCCAAAACTAATCAACATATCACGTGTTTGTTATTGTAGTTTTTTTTAACCAAATTTAATCTTTATTCAAAACTTTATATAAATAAAATGCAATCAGCTAGCCTCAAATATGTGTGGAAGAATCTATATTCACAATTGCAGGTTTTAGTAAGCATTTTTTTTATATGCATTGGCTTGGAATGTCATTCTGACATGACATATACAAGTCACATATCATCAACATGCAGTTTGTAAAATACATATGTCAAACATTTTCAGTTCAAGTTGTTCTATTTAGTATGGTACAAATGGATAAAAATGTATTTTGAAAGTAAATCATGCATTCCTAATAGATTTCAGTTGAGGGTTATTAATCAAATAGACTACTCATCCAACCAATGTGTATAAATGAACCAATAAAAAACCCCAAAAGAATAATCAAAATTCTTAAACAGACATTATGCAAGAGCTTAATTTGCCTAATGCAGGTCTTTATTATATAAATGATCAATTAGTGATTTATTAACATGACAAGACCATAATCAACTCTATGACAAGACCATAATCAACTCTCGATGCTATCTGTTGGGTACGATTTTAAACAGATTCAACGGATATGTTCAAGATTAACTGTAAAAATGAATATCAAGACTTTGTTTATTATCCTAACAATGGATAACAATGACAATTGAGGCTACAGTGTTTTTGAATTCAGTTTTCTCGGCTCAGAGTGAAGCAATTTGACACAAATTTCCAGCATATTCTCTTTACATTATCTACTTTTTTAACAATTATAGCAAGAACCGTCCCCTCTTCCATAACTGCTTCACGGCTAAAATGGCACTTGCGCAAATAAGTGGGCAAATAAAAATAACATGGTGACCATACTGGTATTGCATACGTTTTCATTCTATCATATTATAAAAACATGTAATTTTGCAGGAAAATTATGGACATAAATTTGAATATCGTACAGGAATTGAATATGAAAAATACTGAGGTGCACATATATTTTTTTATTCAGAACACATGATATATAACGAAAAAATATTTGTAGTTGACGTCTCTAAGAGAAAATGGAATTATAGCTTTATATTCTGAAGCTGACAAATAACTTTTTGACACCTAATTCTGGTCTCTGTTAACCCCAATTAAAAATGTCCAATGGGAAAAATTATAGTATCCCTCATGTACATGTACTATTACTATGTGTGCAAGGGAGGAGAATTTTGTGCAGCCTTAACATTTCCACCTACTCTTTTTCAATTATTCCATTTATCAAGTTGTATTTTACATGCAGGTGGAAACTAATTGGAATCAATTTGATTCAATCTTTTTTTATGCCCCTGAGACAGAGCAAAAAATGGACAGGTTGTTGCTTCAAATTTGTAGTAGCATTCTAACAACCATACAGATCACTGTAACCAACCAACCTGTTATCTTTCCACCTCTGAACCATGAATATTTACCGTCCAAAACCCGGATGAAAATGTTAATTCAAATCTTCTTCTTCGATTCAAGACAATAAAATCAACAAAAATTGGTGATGCGAAAGAGGAGAAAAAGGGAGAGAGAGAATTTCTATGTATAGATGAATTGCTAATCATGAGTACCGGGAAGGTGAAATTTAATGGTGGTCTGCCTCCTAAATCATATTGAGCATCAATGAAATAGTCTCCCTTTCTATACTAAAGATTTTCCATTGTTCTTTGTGGGTGAACTTTGAAGCATTGTTAAAAGCCCTATTAATGAAATCACAGAAACACGCATATCATAATAAATAAAGCTACTGTCTGTTTCATGTGATACTACGACTCGAAAATTGCTTGCCATTTCTTCGATTTTTAAAAAAATGTTTAATACTTTGTGAAATACCTGTTAATACCCGTGAAAAGTATGTAAGTTAAGATCAAGCTATATAGCTTTTCTCCCTTGAAAAATCTTGGTTTGGTACCAAAAACAGCCTGATTTGGCCTACTTATCTGAAGGAGCCTAAGACTAAGAGGACAAGGGGTGATGGGCTGGCTTTGGATGCGTATGTGGTTGTTTCGGTTCAGTAGAATATAACACTTTTGAAAGAGTTATTTCCTGCATCTCTGACCACGGTTGTTCTTCCAACTGACTTGACTATTAATTGCCGAGGGTAGTAACTTTTTGATACAGATAAAAGTTACATACAAATTTTAACCTTCTATTGTGCTGACAAGTGGTGGAATTTTGATAGGAGGAAGCAGGACATATTAAAAAATGTGTTATTCTTAAGTGTTGACTTGTACTCAATCTTTGACTAAGTCACTGAAAATAATAATCATCTTGGGGGGGGGGGGGGGAAAGAGTTGAAAGAAAGATTTAGTGCATTGATATTATAATGCTTTCTGTTATGCAGTTATGAAACAAATAAACATGAGGCGAAATGGAATGGGGTTTAACGTCCTTATCTGCATCTACTGGGCCAATAAAGTTTGCCATCAAAGTATTTTATCAAGGACGTCAGCACTATAGACTACTTTTATTTCAAATTCCGACTGTAAGGGGTGCTTTTAGGTACAGGGGACCTTGTTTTTTGCACCTTTCGTTCTGCACCACTGACAAAGAGTAATCCAGATGGACCTTCTCGGCCAACAACATGAGCAAATACAATAGCGTCATACCTACTAAAGCCCCCCTTATATTCCTTCCCCTTTCTACATAGTTCACACACACGCAGGGAATTGTTGAGCTGCAAAGTATGCATGATCCTGAAGGTCAAGCTCTGGTTATCCTTGTTTGTCTTTAACCCCCAACTATGACTGCCTGTCCATAAGGGTGGATACATGACTTTTCAAAAGGGGTGGGGTGGGGTGAGCCAAAACAAAGTCTCCTCTGGCGTATCGAGAGCAGCATATTTGTTGACGCTTTCAGGCAATTATGAGAGAAAAATACACAAGGCGAAATTGACTGGAAATGACATTCATTGGATTAAATAAAGAAGTTTGTTACCGGTACATTCTTTGTTTCAGTTTCATATGCTCACACAGAGATGTAAGAAATGAAAAACAGTCAAGCTCAAAGCGTAGCCAACTCAATAATAACTGTATTTTATGTCTTTGAAGCTTGATAATTACAAATATAATGTTTGTCTTTTTATATAATAAACGATATTATATTTAATATAACTCATGAAATTTTATGTCACTCAGTTGTATATATCAAAATTGCAAAATGCGGTACCTAACATGAAATAGACACATTTTATGTTTATATAATGACATGCCAAGAGGAGCGATGCGAATAACTTTTTTAACCAGCTGCCAGGCAAATACGCCCACATACAAGAGATGGATAGAGAACAAGCTAAACAAGAAACTGATTTTTCCTACAATCAAAATTCGATATGTGCAATTATCGAAAGAAACCAAGATCTTTGGGTTATAAACATGCATTTCAAATTACATCAAAAACGGATTAAAATTGTGACCTCTATACAGGGTCCAAAACCTTGATATACCATATTTTTACACTATTCGCGTACAAGGGGTGGTAAGTTTGTCTGGAAGTTTTGGTTTGATTTTCAGACACTTAACCGTCATTTCGGTGTAACAGTGATATAATAATCAAACCTTTTTTTAAAATCAGATAATAATTGTGACTTCCAGAGGGAACACAAGCTAAAATAGGCGATTTTTCGTATAATCATGGACCATAATTCAGGAAGTTACGATCCAACATCATTGGGTTACAAATTAAAATTGTGACCAAACTTGATTATATTTTGGAGAATAAAACTACTTTATTTTGTGTTAAAAGCTCTTAAAACTCTACCTCAGTGACGAGCAGCTATATTTAGGAATACAACTGCTTAATTTTGTGTGAAAAACCTTAAAAGCCTCTTTATTTTGCATGAGAAACCAACTCAATATACGTGATATGTTTTCAAACAACTTTAACACTCCAGTCTTCATCTGAAAATGGAGCCCAGTGGCCGGATCTGTATTATACGGTGTCTGGATTAAACCAGACTTTTATTTTATAAAATAACGTGTTGGTGAAATTTAACCTTTATTATCAAGTACAGCACGTGGGTGATGCACTTTATAGACCTCTAAAGGAACAGCAATAGATTATGAGGTCATCCAACCCCAAAAATGAATGGAAATTGTAAAAGGGTTACGTATGAGACACGGTAAATTCGTTTTCAGCATTTCAACCTATCATTTTATTGTTGGTCAACAGCATTATTTGTCGTTCTGCGATTCTATAATTATTTATAACATAAGACAGTGATTTTTCTTCTGCTCATGTCGTTCTCTTGCTGATGTATGCAAAAATAAACCTGTTTTGTCGTCTAGTATGAACATGCATCTAAATAACCATTTGTATAATGCAAGAGGCGCATGAGCTATGACATTAAATTTGTTGGACGTTTATCAAAATATTCAAACTCTCTGGTGTCGTTGGTCGGGTATATGGCCTCAGTGGTGGTGCTGTCAATGGATTTTGTTTGTGACATTAGACAAATAAGATATCAGAAATGAGTTCTGATTTGAATAATTGATTCAACTTGAAAGGGATTTAGCACTAATAGCATGATACTTAAAAGAGCCAAGTCTCTGGCTCAATATTTTGCATAATATTTGAAATTAAAAACATGAGTTTCAATTCAATATTGATCAATTTTAATCAATATTGATGTTGTTATCGTGCTGTAAAACTATAGAATCCTAATGTCCAATATTTAAGACATAATCAACATTTTATAATCAGTACAAGTCGTGTACCCTATGGTTTTGGGTGCTATTTTGTAATTAACAAATAAAAACATCCTACAACACAATGTGGAAAAGGCAGATTCACAAACGACAAAATGCTAATTAATAAAACATGTAGAATGCAATAAGGAGCCGTAAACAATTGTCGTTCAATTCAAACTGTTCACGTTTTTCATCGAACATAATTGTTTATGAAATTATAATATTTTTTTTCAAAAATTGAATATAAATCACTTACATACTTTGATATTACATTAATATGTGCTTTTAGAACCATTTTTGCCTATTTCAAGGTTCCCAAAAATAGAGCCATATGCTTTTGCTATTTCAGATTGAAATTGAGAAAGAGGTAGCAGAGTTAAAGATAGTAAGCTGGCACTGCCAGGCAGGAAACGCCCACAGTTTCGAGAGATGAATAGAGAACAACTTTGATATACCATATTTTTACACTATTCGCGTACAAATGGTGGCCATTTTGTCTGGCAATTATGGTCCGATTTTCTAGAAATTCGAACTCAACCTTCCATAGGGTGTATCGGTGATAAGAGCAAACGTTTTTTTAAATCGGATAATAATTAAACTAACACATACTTATGGAATAATTGTGACCTCCAGAGGGACCATAATTTTTTTTCTCGGACAATCAGGGGTCATAATTCAGGAAGTTATGATCTGATGTGTGCAAATAACAAGAGGAACCAAGATCTTTGGGTTATAACCATGCATTTTAAGTTTCATCAAAATCAAATTAAAATTGTAGCCTCTACAGGGTCCACAACCTTGATATACAATTTTTTAACAGTATTCGCGTACAAACGGCAGCCATTTTGTATGGTAATTTTGGCCCTCCCGAAATTTGAACGCGACCTTCCTATGCTTGTAACGGTGATATATTCAAACAATTTTTAAATCTGATAATAATTGTGAATTCCAGACTCCAGAGGGACCACAAACTAAACAAAGGCGATTTTTCGAACAATCAGGGGCCATGATTCAGGAAGTTACGATCCGTTATGTGCAAATATCGAAAGGAACCAAGATTTTTGGGTTATAACCATGCTTTTAAAGTTTCATCAAAATCGAATTAAAATTGTGACCTCTACAGGGTCCACAACCTTGATATACCATTTTTTAACAGTATTCGCGTACGAACAGATACCATTTTATGTAGCAATTTTGATCAGATTTTTCCGAAGTTCGAACTCAACCTTTCTTAGGGTGTAACGAGGATAAAATCCAACGGTTTTTCAAATCGGATAATAACTGTGACCTCCAGAGGGACCACAAGCTAAAATAGGTGATTTTGCGTATAATCAGGGGCCATAATTCAGGAAGTTACGATCCGATATGCGCAAATATATTGAAAGGAACCAAGATCTTTGGGTTATAACCATGCATTTCAGGTTTCATCAAAAACAAATTAAAATTGTGACCTCTACAGGGTCCACAACCTTGATATACCATTTTTAACAGTATTCGCGTACGAACGGCAGCCATTTTGTATGGCAATTTTGGTCCGATTTTTCCGAAATTCGAACTTAACCTTCCTTAGGGTGTAACGGGACCACAAACTAAAATAGGTGATTTTTCGGAAAATCAGGGGCCATAATTCAGGAAATTACTTTCTGATAGGCGCAAATATAGAAAGGAACCAAGATCTTTGGGTTATAAACATGCAAGTTTCATCGAAATCGGTCCAAGCTAAAAACGTGATTTTTCGTACAATCAGGGGCCATAATCCATGAAGTTTTGATCTGATACATGCCAATATCGATAGCAGCCGAGATCTTTTGGGGATAAACCTATAGTTCAAGTTTCATCAAAATCGGACAAGAATTGAGACCTGTAGAGAATCCACAAACAATTGTGGACAGACGGACAGGGGCGACGACATAATACGTCCGATATGTCCACATGAAAATGTGGGCGTATAAAAACGTGATTTTTCATACAATCAGGGGCCATAATCCATGAAGTTTTGATCAGATACATGCCAATATTGAAAGCAGCCGAGATCTTTTGTGGATAAACCTATATTTCAAGTTTCGTCAAAATCAGACAAGAATTGTGACCTGTAGAGAGTCCACAAACAATTGTGGACAGACGGACAGGGGCGATGACATAATATGTCCACATGAAAATGTGAGCATATAAAAAGGGTATAAATTTATTAACAGCAGAAAGTTCAAAACGAAGATTCAGTTGATTTTGCTCTTCGTCGGAGCGAATAGTCGGACATTTGATTTTAACCCGGTCACGTTTTTGCAGAAGCTAATTACTTTGCAACAAAGAGCCAGGAAGATGAATCATCCCAAAAGTGAATCCTTGTAATTTGTTCAACGTTTCACCCTTGAGAAGGTAGCTTAACCACTTGAACTCAACTGACCCCAATCAAACTGCACCCCCACTCCGGGATCCCTGGGCGCGATTTTCTGAAAATGGTGTTCAAGTGGTGTACTCTCAAAATTTATTCTGTCTGGAATATTCGTAGGCCCCTCAGCTTGGTTAGGGCTAAAAGCACGTTCATTGAACCTCCTTGTGTCTCTAGTCCACCCTGGGGGAGAAGAGGTTCTGACATAAGAAGCCCTCACCCTCCCTCAACGTCACTTGTTCTCTGTCCTCTGTCAGGTGTGTTCCCACTTACCCGGCAGGCTGTTAATCCTTTGGTTGATCTTAAAACTATAGTCTGTTTAAAAGTAGTAACTTAAGAACTGTTCGCTAGTTTTCAGCGTTAATGAGCTCTTAATCCCTCTTAGTTCATGTCGGTGTTATGATTTCAAACACGAATTCAATTCACTATATTAATATAAATAGATGGAGCTGTAAAATGATTGTTATGTTGTAAGGCATTTATTTATAAATGATATAATGCTATTTAATAAAAGTTAAACGTGTAAATTGTAATGCATTTTTATGTGTGTAAATCATTTAATGTTAAATAATTATATTTAATAAAAGTTAAAGGAGCTAAATCGCTAATATTTTGGACCTAGAAATTGGCACAAGTGGGTCGCAACACATATAATAACATAATGTGAATTTATATAAACTGTTTTAATTTCAATCGTTTCTGTTTTACTGTGAATTGTCATCAGTTATGTTCGGCGAAATATGACAGAAGTCTCAACCGAAAGACAGTTTCTAGCGTCTGGTTATTCCAGTCAACACCGATAGTATTTATTGCGCATGCTCTCCAATAAATGACATCACCGTTTGAAATGACTTGTGGAATATGTCTACCCTCATTCTTAAAGCACCTTCTTAGAAATGGTGCGGACACACATTATGGTACACGATTAATGGTAAAATGTTTATCGTGTCTTAAGTATTGGATACCAGCAGTCCATATTTTCCAGACAACAATGTTGATTTAAATTGCCAAAGAATTCTTGTTTTCAATGTCGAAGATTTTGGATGATATTGAGTTACGGACTTAGGTCCTTTAAATGTGTAAATTGTAATGGATTTTTATATGTGTAAATTGTAATGCATTTTTATTTGCGTAAATCATTTAATTTTTTTTTTAATAAACATTAAATTTGTTAAAATCAATATATTTAAATATGTGTAAGCTATTTAATGTTATTTAATAAAAGTTAAATTTGTTAAAATCAATACAGTTTGAGTCTTAAAAAAGATATGGACTATAGTTTATAACACCATTGTTCTAGGATTAACTCTGGATTAGCGGTAAAATTTGACATCAAAGCCTGCCGGGTAAGTGGGAACACCCCCTCTGGCGTTCTCTGCGGCATCGCTACGCCCACCAGGAATAGCTACAGAAATATCATTATTATCTGTACATACTGTCTGCGCTAGTAGTATAGTCAGTAAGATCGCGGTCAGATTCGCTCTCAAATACGCTTACGGCTGGCCCCCGGATCCATTCACTTGATTTGATAATTGTTTAGTGTATGCAATGTCTATTTTCTGTCTTGTCCGCAGATTTATCTTGTTGATTTTTTTTGTTTTTGTTTTGCCTGTCCTCCTGCACTTACTATTAGAGTAGAGTTTTAGCCTTTCGTACTGCAGAATGTTCTTGTTGTCTGGATTTGCTCCTGTTTGCTCACTACATTTATTTTTTTAGTTTAGCGTTTTCCGAGTTTCTGTCCGGATTGTCGCCCTTGTTGTTAAAATTGTTTTACGTTCTGACACCTGGCGTCGGCTGGCTGACTGTCGCCATTGAAGAGACAACTACTGACAGGATCGGTCGCATTTTTTTTTTGTTATGTCTTTTTTTAGGTCATTTTAGTGAAGCCTGTACCACAACAGGCCCGGGACTGTACAGCGCAGTGGACGCTTACGGCTGGCCCCCGGATCCATTCTCTTGATTTGATAATTGTTTAGTGTATGCATTGTCTATTTTCTGTCTTGTCCGCAGGTTTATCTTGTAGATTTTGGGGGTTTTTTTTGTTTTGCGTGTAGTGCAGTCCTCCTGCATTGTGATCACCGCCCAGCACACTCTCTACACACACTCAAAATATCAACGATTACGTCACCAAGAGTTTTCATCCGAGCACTCATTTTGACGCGAAAATTCCGGCAAAATAACTGTCCACAAGTCACAGAAAGCCGAAAAGATGACATTAGATCGTCTGGCGAACATTAAGATGTAAACACAGGTGCTGATTGGTCGAAAAGCAGGTCGAATTATGACGTGTTAAAAAGGGGAATCCCCAGGCCGAAAAACCGGCCGGCGGGGTTGTGTGTCAAATATGTCCAGCCCGGAAAACCGGCCTGTGGAGGTCTAAGAGTTAACAGTAGTCATGCATGCTGTCAACAGCGAATTAGTCTTAAGTTTCTGAAATAAGAACAAAAATGAAGTCATTTCCTTAATAATCCTAAATTTAGTGATCATGTAGAATTCATATATCCTGATGAGCTCGAAACTAAAAACACCACCGACAGTGACAATTTACGCTTCCTACTTGATTTTGACAATTGCCATAAACTGAGTGTAAATTGTACGATAAACAGGATGACTTTGACTTTCCGATTGTTAACTTTCCATTTATTAGTAGTAACATTCCAATATCACCAGCTTATGGAGTGTTTGTGTCTCAGCTTATTCGTTAAGCGAGAGCTTGTTCCTTTTATTCTGAATTTTTAAGAAGATCAAGGTTACAACTACAAGGTTACTTGCACATTTAACTTATTAAAACCTTTAAACAGTTTTTTCGATTTCAATGGTACAATGTAAATATAACGTGTCTCTCTCGGCTATATATACTAGATATATTTAATTGACAAGTATACTATTACTATATCCCTGATAATCTCTACTACATCACATACATTTTGCATACCTATAGTTCATTGGCCAATGATGCTATTTTACCGACATTTCGCCTTATAGTTTGGATCAAGGTTTCAACTACAAGGATACTTGCACACTAAACATTTAAACAGTTTTTTCGATTTGAATGGTGCAATGTAAATATAACGTGTCTCTCTCAGCTATATATACTAGATATATTTAATTGACAAGTATACTATTACTATAACCCTGATAATCTCTACTACATCACATGCATTTTGCATACCAATTCATTGGCCAATCACGCTATTTTACCGACATTTCGCCTTATAGTTTGGATGCACCTATGGCGGGTGTGGCGCCAAGCAGGGTAAGCTTACTCTTCCCATCACCTGTTACCACTGTTTGTCGGGCGGTTGTCTACTTAAATAAAAGGTGGATTGTGAGTGAACTAGTCAACAGAATTATCATTTCTTCTGATAGTTTTTTTTATGTGCTGTTTTGACATAGGCCTACATGTAAAGATAGTTCATAAAATATGTTAAAATACATAATTGGTTCCTGTTAACTGAAGTCATTTATTTAACTGTTTTTATCAATAAGACAAAATAACAATATGTTAAACAATAATAATAATAAGTTAATTAAAATATGTTCCCCTCCCAATAAAGTAAACTTCTTTGAAATATTTAAAATATTACAAACACTTCCATCCGTATACTCTACATTTATATTATTCATTATTCAGTAAACCATTACTTACCAAAGACAAAAACAACTAATAAATTATGTTTTATTATATATTTACATGGACAATAACACTATTCAAAATAAAATGTGTATTATAATAAATTAAGCCTTTATTGAAGGTATTGCAATAGCAACAATAAATTGCAATATAATTTTTGGCTGCAATACACAGCCCTAATAAATACCAAAGTTGACATAATTTTATTCGAAATAACAACCAATAACTTTGCTGGGAAGTTCCCCCGTGAGAAAAATGACCGGTTGGGAAAATTTTGAAGTGGAAGCCCTGCTGGGAACCCATCTGTAAGATTATCTACTAAACTTAATTACCCAATCAACAACCTTAATCTTCCGACTACTAGCACTAAGGTGCTAATTAATTGATGAGATTAACTTAAAGCTGAACTCCGGTTACAAAAATACCGAAATAATTAAATAAAAAAAGTTAAAGCCCCCAGGCCGCCATACTTGTTTCAGATTTCTGTAATAAACATGGCTGACATGGAGGCTTATGACATGGAAAGGTTAGCTTGGGGGCTTTAACTTTTTTTTATTTAATTATTTCGGTATTTTTGTAACCGGAGTTCAGCTTTAAGTTGATCCCACCATAGTTATAAAATACAAAGTTAGACTACTAACTAATGTATACATTGTTCTATATTATAAAGCTATCCTGAAAACCTCTAGAAAACAATATTCAACGATAAAATAGCAAATAAATGACCTGGTTGCTATGGTATTTTGTTTTGAAACATACCAAATCTTTGACTTGCTTTTTCTCAAAACTTACTTTGGTTAGTTGGATGGCTTCAAGCTGTCACAGCTCAGTCAATTTATGCCTGATTCGAACAAACTATACATCAAATTGAAGGTATGGAGTCGGAGAATATGAAAATAACAATAACTTAATTTTCAAAATTTCCTCATTGAGACTCAGTATGCCATGGCGGGTCACAATTGATAATGAAAAAAGTTGATACAAAAATAACAAATGTGGACGAATGAATATTTAATGCATATTTGAAATCTGTATCTTTACAATATTCACCTTATCTATACCAACTTTAAACAACAGATTATTGCAAAATATTTAGGATTGATATTAGTGATCTTAATGCATTTTAAAACCAACTGGCTAGACCAATATTGGGTCAGTAGAAGTTGATGTCCACTGTAGGAAACAGGGTCAATAAGTTGCAGTTTTTTATTGGTTACTGATGCTACAAACTCCATTGGATTTAGTGTTTGTAACAAAATCATTATTCTAAGGAATGCCAACATGTTACTTGCCAGGTAGACAAGATGGACTTTCGGAAACCGCACATATCCAACAAGAACACTGACCTGCAAAATGTTTTAAAGACATTGTGGAAAGTCGAGAGATCAAGGATAAGAAGAAGAAAGGTTGTCAGAAAAAGAAACATGCTCACAGCAGCTGCAAGTAATTATCAAAAATCGTTAGGTAATCTATTATATGCTTCATTAAAAAAGTTAAAGCCAATTGAATGATAAGTTTAGTCACTACAGTGCCAACAAGATATTTCAAAGTAATCAAGGGCAATAACCAAGTAACTATTTGAAATTGCTGAAAATTCATATAGGCCTACATCATCGCATAAAGTCTGTGTCAATCAGATGACAGAGGTAAAAAACAAGCGGTTGCCATGTGAAATATGCCCCAATTTTGCAAGAGATACAAGAGAACAAGCTAAAAACTCCAGTAAGTTGAAGCCCTATATTCATTTATATCGAGATCTTTGGGATATAAACATATGTTTTAAGTTTCATCAAAATTGGATAAAGATAGGCTGGCACTGCCAGGCAGGTTACGCCCACATTTTCGAGAGATGAATAGAGAATAAGCAATACCAAAAGTTATTTTTCCTACAATCAAAGGCCATAATTCACTGAGTAACAATTTGATATGGGCAAATATCGAAAGGAATCAAGTTCTTTGGGTTATAAACATGTATTTCAAGTTAAATCAAAATTGAATTAAAATGTGACCTCTACCATCTTTTACACTATTCCATACAAATGGCAGCTATTTGGTCTGACAATTATGGTCCAATTTTCTCAAAATTCGAATTCAACCTTTCGTCGGGTGTACGGTGATATAGTCAAATGTTTTTTTTAATCAGATAATTATTGTGACCTCTAGAGGGACCACAAATTCAAAAAGGAGATTTTTCGGACAATCAGAGGCCATAATTCAGGAACAAGATCTTTGGGTTATAAATATGCAAGTCTAGTTTCATCAAAATCTGTTCAAAATTTGCGTATAAACGGCGGCCATTTTGTCTGGCAATTTTGGTCTGATTTTCATGAAATTCAAAGTCAATCTTCCTTAGTGTGTAACAGACATATACTCAAATGTTTTTTTAAATCGGATAATAATTGTGACCTCCAGAGGGACCATAGGGGATTTTTCGGATAATCAGGTGCCATAATCCATGAAGTTTCAATGCGATACATGCCAATATCAAAAGCAGCCTAGGTCTTTTGGGGATTAACCTATATTACAAGTTTTCGTCACATTTGAATAAGAATTGTGACCTGTAGAGAGTCCACAACCTTGATATACCATATTTTTACACTATTTGCGTACAGACCCTGACCGGTTTGTCAAATCAGATAATAATTGGGACCACTACTAAAAAATTTGATTTTTCGGCTAAGTTTTAGCAGAAAATGGCTCATCTTTGAACTCCTTCAAAGCATCAACCTTATAAACACCAACAACAAGTGACAGACGGAAGGACGGACGGATGGACAGACAGACGAACCCATTTTAATAGTCCCCTTTCTTTGAAACGCGGAGGACAATCACATGTTCAACATGGTATCAATAAACTGTCTTTTTATCCAACATCAGTGCAAGTACTAACTTCTTCAGCGATGAAGAACTAAATACAAAATGATTGAAACCTCCACAGGATCTCATGAGTGAAACTTTTGCTTAAATACACTATTTTGCCTATAACGTTTTTTTAGGGCTTTGAATTCTGTCTTAAGGTTTGGATTGTTCGTACTTGGTTTTTATTTTATTGAAATGTACATGTATAAAAAGTAAAAAACAATAATGTAATTTGAATCATTTAAAACTTACAATCCAAACATTTTGGATAGGTGAGCATATAAAAAAAGAAAGTCTAAAACATCAGAAGGCAAGGCGGTCTTATTGTTATGAGAACATCTTTCAAATATAATTCATCAACAACTTACATTTATCGTATTGATAAAATATCGCACATTGAATCAAACATATTCTTTTAAATTGCATACTAGTGCTTGAACGCCCTGATTAAACATTTAAGTCTAAAAATCACTATTTGTGGAATTAAAAATATTTTACTATACTTTTAATACAGTATTTTTAAAAATTAAAATATTATGCCATGTGTCAAGAGTGGAAAAATATCTTTTAAAATTCAGCTTCGTCATCACTATCATCATTCATATTTACTATAGTTTGTCCATTTGAATTTGTATGAATTAATCTCTTCATGGCCGTGGAATCTTCATCTTCATAACCATATTTTTTACGATAAATATAGGAGATCACAGCGCCAATTATCACTATTATTAACAAATTGAATCCGGTATGCCATGCAAAATAGCTTGTGATTGACATCATTTGTCTGTGGCTTTCTTGATCCCAGGCTACAGCACCAGGTATAGGATTGTATAAAATAAAACCAATATGTAAAAACCAGGACCCTTGTAACATTGTGGCATAGCTCATTGTCAAGGATGCCAACACATGATGTTGATATTTCATTTCAGCAAGTGTTGATAATATGCAGAGCCCAATAACATACAAAAGTAGCGTGTGCAACAAGACATCCATATTGGAGCGTCCATGTAGATGAAATTTAAACAGCACAAATTCCACACTGAAAGACAGTGTGTAACCCACATAGTTGAGAAGAGGTGGGAAGCTTGCTTTGTAATAAAGGAGAATTTCAAATATTGCAGTTACTCCAAAAAAGAAAAACATGGTAGCATGCTGCTCATTTCCTGGAGAATCAAATACACCATTATAAGTTCCTGTGTATATCTCCAGTAAAAATGCTATAGATATGAGGACAATCTTAACAACCACTTCAACAGGAAATTCTTTGAGCTTGCCACAACAACAGTCTATTGGGAACCATGTGGAAGTTGTATACGTTAAATTATCCTTTTTGCATTGATAATATCTTCGATATATTTGTATTCCATGCCATAAGCCAAAGATCATAAAGAAACTTCCTGGTAAGGCATGTCCTCCAAAAGTTCCCATGTTTTATCAATTTATCTTGTACATTTACTTCAAAACTATCTGAAAAAAAAATGTAAATTTTTTTTCTACCTACATATATGCTTTCACGGTAACATGCATAGTGGTTACTTTTGATCTCTGGGCGCTTAATACCTGGCCTATGTATGGCTATATTCATAAAGTCAGTACAAATGCTTAATTGTGATTACTATTCATGGAAACTGGTGAGAAATATACGTGTTGTCAGTAGTCGCTTAATCCCGTGAGTACTTAAATCGTACGTCAGTATTCCATCATAGTCTTCACATTTGTCCCGAAATCTGATATTTTCAATTTCTTGTAGTCTTTCAATTTCTCTGGGTGCTTAATACCTGGCCTATGTATGACTATATTCATAGAGTGAGCACAAATGCTTAATTGTGATTACTATTCATGGAAACTGGTGAGAAATATACGTGTTGTCAGTAGTCGTTTAATCCCGTGAGTACTTGAATCGTACGTCAGTATTCCTGTAAATGGTCACTAATTAACATAAAGTGAGTATTTAAGGTAACTGGTTAGTATTCCTTACTTGTGTCAGAATGTAAAGATAACGTGACTAATTAAACAAACGTGAGTTAAGCCGACCAGATCACTAGTCGGGCGTGTGTGGGAGAAATTGAGAAAAGCGTGACTATTTAGAAAACGTCACTAATGAAGATCTCGTCACTATCTGAGTGAAGCCGCCAGTTATCTTTGATGTGCGTCAGTAACTGGACCTGACGCCAGTAGAGTGTGAACTCGTTAACTATATACATTTCTAGTGAGTATTGCTACTATACGTGATTAATTAGTATCAGTTAAATTGTAGCTTGGAGGACAGCAACTGGAGTATTTGTCGTCAATTTTGACTACCGCCGTAGATGGCAGAACGTATATGTCCGTGATATAACACACCAAAGAAGAGTTGCTGTGTTCTATTTTTGGGCTCAAATAATCCGACCAGATCAGAAAGCATGCAGTCGCACCTTACAGTAGTGATATAACCGTATATACGACTCATGGGATGCCATGATATAACTGTCATCAAAGTGAAGCGTGAATGCACCAATCGGAGACTTGCTGTGTTCAATTTTTAGGCTCAAATAACCAGACCATATCAGAAAATATGCACAGTTAGATAAATTGATTTAAGGTTTATTATGTAACGAATAATAATTGATTTAAGATTTTTTATATGTAACAAATAATAAATTACGTGTTGCATTTTGAAATTCTAAATTAATTCAATCGTTTTTAAGCGCTTGAAAGGAAATCCCGATAAGAACAGAGTCTCAAAATTAGAGTCTGAGTATTTGTGAAATTTATGGACCAAAATATAAAAGCATGGCGTATTTACATTGTCTGAAAATTTCAGCTGCAAATATTGAGTAGTTTGGACGTGAACGGCAACACTGCTTATCCGGACACGTAACCCTTTTAAGGTTTCGGGTCATTTTTTTCATTGGGTGACCTGATAATCGAAATTTCACCTACATATTATTTTTTATAGAAAAAAGTCTGGTTTTATCCAGATACTGTATAATACAAAGGTCTCCATTTCCAGATGCAGACTGTCAGGTTTAAGTTATTTAAAAGCGTATCACAAATATCGGGTAAGTTTGTCGGCCTTAGATAATGCGTTTTAAATGATTTTAACACAAAATTAAGCAGTTTTTCTCCCGAAAAAGTTATCGGGAATGGCCCTTTAACAATCACCAATCAATTGTCGTCAATAGTCACAACTCACTGCGCAGAATGGGTTCGATAATCAACACCAGATTAAAAAAAAGGCAGGTTATGATAATTCAATTGGCATTTATTTAATTAGTTGATCGGCGATTGTGACATGAAGATAGGGGCGCCTACTCAACTTCGTGGGTTTCCTCCGGGCACTCTGGTTTCCTCCTACTGCTAAAGACCCCTACGCGCAAGCAAATTATTGAAATAAAAATTGAAAACCATACGTTAGTCCCAAAATGACCTAGTGTCGATTGCGGGTTGTTCATTATTAAACACGCAATTATTTGGTATGGATAAGTAATAAAACCATGAGGCGAGAGTTGAGTTAGAGAGAATTAGATTTTGATAATTAATTTCATTTTGATAACGATTATTAACATATGAAGTACGAATAAAATCAGGAATATAAATCGGTAAGCACCTTACCGTGGTCGTAATATTATTATCCATTCAAAATAGCAATGCCGCCATTGACAAATATATCATCAATAGCCCGAATCGGTAAATCAGGTTCCATGCCGCTGATCGTTTATTTTCGTTGAAGTACAGGTAGAGCTATTGTACATTGTTATAGATCAGTTACTGCGTTGGGCCTTTTCATGAATAAAATTAAAAAAGAAATACTATCAATTAAGGTTCAACAATGAGAATATGCACGTGACGTCAAAAGAAATAGCCCCACGCTAAGCATGATTTTTCTGTTCGACACTTTATTCTATACTCCTTGATGTGCTTTCTAGACTAATTAATATTGTAACTATTGAAGAGGCCCAATTCTTAAGATGTGGTTAGATGTTTACTCTGTGTGTTGATGCATAAAACAATCAAAATTAATATTTGTGTCTGAAATAATTATTGAAAACGGAATGGTTTCATTAATTATGATATTTATTGTCGATGGGATATAGACGGTAAGCAGTTTGTATTTGAAAGTCTTACAAATATTCACCTTTTTTTTCGTAGCCTACTTCATACGTAAATAATCGTAATCAAAATGAGCCGATCGGATAAACGACTCACGGGGAAAAGTTATTATTTGTGTCTTTATATTTGTACAATGACCCCTCCTACTCTATAAAACTAGCAACTACACATTTATAATATTTACAACGTGCATATATAATATTATCACCCAATAATACATTCTACAGTAGATATCGCTTGTGTGATAAATGTTATAATCTACTAACATAAACAAAATTAACAACCGTAATTCAACTGTCTAATACACATTTTGGTTGAAATAAATAATCCATGTGGCTTGTTAATTAGTTTATTACTTTATGACCCCAATCAAGTATCAACACACTGCATTTGTTACGCTTCAAAACATTCTGATCAACCAACCATCACAAAAAGACGTCAATATTTGCCCCCAGTTTGACTGTGTATAATATTGTATTTAAAAACGATAAGAAATATAGACGTTGTTATTGATGAACTATTTAAATGTTCACATCATATCCCAAGCATGTATATCGTCTAGTTCTATCGAAAAATAATTGACTTTATCCCATGATATAAAAAAAATTGGCGACAGTTAATATTGCGTCAAAAATAATTGCGTCGGGGGCCCCTTTTAGATAAATTGAATTCGCATAAAAACAACAAAGAGTGGCTACATGCGATCAATTCTTTGATCTTTGATACACGGGACAATTCTGTTATTCAAACATATCTGCACGACTCTCTTCATCTAAATTCAGTTATTCTTCAAATAAAATGAGTGCCTTGGATTTTTGTGTGGATTTGATAGCGGTTATAATTTACTAATATTCTCTGACATTGGAGACAATGTGTCGCGTTCATTTCTTACCACTGAGCATTTAAATTCATATTTAAATATGGAGGTATTTATAGACCGATCTATCTCACCATCTTTGGTGTCTACGGCGGTAATCGGAATATTGACATCCATACCATTTAATATTGTAAAGAAAACGGGTCCATATTCGAAAAAGTATCGACTCTGACAAATTCACTGACCATAGCTGAGGAGCATCTCGTTGATAGCCTTGCTTTTATGAACTTTTGGCAGGCCGTAAAAATTGCTTTCTCCACATACGAAGTGTGTCATATAATCGTGGCTGTTATGTGATTTACTGTTACACATTACCATAGCTTTAACTCGCTTTTTCTCAAAACTACGTACTTTTTCTGACATTGGCAGTCCCAAAACGGATATAGCTTAGTCATTTTAAGAGTTTAATACCAGTCATCTTTTTAAATAAAGCAACCGAACTACGGTTGCCTTGACACCGAACGTTTTCCAATATGAACCCCAAATAAGCTTGTGCACGCTTGTACATGTATAAATAGAATTCCTTCTTTCATTGCTTTGCACGGGCTATTTGTGATACGGTTAGAGGCGAAGTCTGAAATGGTCGTGTTGACGTTTGAATTGTATGTTATTTATTTTTGTTTATCAGGAATCGGGTTATATGGCACAAATTTACAATAATAATGTAATTATAGATATTAACACGATTCTTCACTGCTCAGAATTTCAGCTTGTATATATTATGTATGTGTATGAAGTTCAATACTATCTGCTATTATATTATCCGTTTCAATAAATTTAGCGTAAACAGATTGGCGTTGATCCTTTTTTAATCTTTAGTTGTGATTCCAAAATAATCCATACAGATACCAAAGTGCCACCTGCGACAAAATATGTGTCAATCTGCATGTAAAATTTAATGAGAATAAATATAAATTGTAAATTAAATAACAATGCACATTGCGCCGTATTCTGCATGGGAAACTCGTTATAAGAACGGGCACAAATAGTGTCATGAATCAAACCTTGCCAATGTGCATTTAAATTCATATTTAAATATGAAGGTATTTTTAGATTGATATATCTAACCATCTTCGGTGTCTTAATAAATAATAATTCATTTATTCAGTATACTTAATACATGTATATAATAATCACGTATAGTAAAAATACTCACTAAAAATTTATATAGTTAACGATTTCACGATTTACTGGCGTCGTGTCCAGTTACTGACGCACATCAAAGATATCTGGCGGCTTCACTCAGATAGTGACGAGATCTTCATTAGTGATTTCTTCTTAAATAGTCACGCTTTTCTCAATTTCTCCCACACGCGCCCGACTAGTGATATGGTCGGCTTAAATCACGTTTGTTTAATTAGTCACGTTATCTTTACATTCTGACACAAGTAAGGAATACTAACCAGTTACCTTAAATACTCACTTTGTTAATTAGTGACCATTTACAGGAATATTGACATACGATTCAAGTACTCACGGGATTAAGCGACTACTGACAACACGTATATTTCTCACCAGTTTCCATGAATAGTAATCACAATTAAGCATTTGTGCTCACTCTATGAATATAGTCATACATAGGCCAGGTATTAAGCACCCAGAGAAATTGAAAGACTACAAGAAATTGAAAATATCAGATTTCGGGACAAATGTGAAGACTATGATGGAACTATGACCAAGTCAATCTGTTACAAACAAAACCATTGGTTGCCAGGCTAGATACACCCACTTTTTGCAAGAGATGGATAGAGAACAAGCTTCAAACAAGCGATTTTTCGTACAATCAGGGGCCATAATCCAGAAAATAATAGTCTGAAATTTGCAAATATCGAAAGAGACTGAGATCTTTGGGATATAAATATGTATTCTAAAGGGACAATAACACTCTTGCTGGCTTGACAGGTCCAGAAAAAAAAGAAGCCTTATTCTAACTATTAGATGTCAATAAGGTGTCCTACCTGTTGTGTAAATTATCCATTACATCCTATTTTACTTGTCAAGAGAGTTCGAAAATATTTTTAAATCTAAGTTACATTTGAAATATTTGAATGCAACACAAGCTGGAACTTTAATTTCAAAATGGGTATACGTCTCTCTGATTCTGACTTATATGGAACATTCTCTTGAATACATGTAAATGCAAATTTGCGGAATCACAGGAGAAAAAAATCCTGTTCATTGTATTGCAAGACATTATTATAAGCCTAGCCGAGACATAAAATTGTAAGATATTGTATTTTCTATCACATGTTTTTGGCAGATAAAATATTCAAGTTGGCGGAAAAAAAATATGAACATTTCTTTACTACTAATGTAGAAATGCTATAGATTCAATTAAGCACACCAATTATCTTACATGAAACAATATTGACAAAAAATCTTTGAATGGGGAATACACGTCACAAGGATATTTTTAACACAAAAGAAAAGTGGTACTACTGGACTGGTAATTTTAATTATTTTTTTACATTATTTCTTTCTGTAGGCTGCATATTCAATTTTAGATATGGATATCATTGCTTGTGTATATTTTATCCATTACCCATTTAATGCAATTTTTGTATTGTTGGGCCTGGAGTTCAGTGTATCATTTGTAAATTAATTACCTTTGGAAGTGCGAATTTACGAGTTTTTGGAAATCTACTGCCAAATCATGGTTTCTCGTAGTTTCTACTGCATGTTTTTACACTATCCTACTGCATTTCAGCTCTGAGGGGTTGACGTGTCTGATTTTAAGTTTCATTCAAATCGGATAAAAACGTATTACCTACTTTCATACAATTTGCAAACAATCACCGAAATTTGAAATCAAGCCTCATTAAGATGGAATGGCGATATATTTAAACATGTTTTTAAAATTGGATAAAAATTGTGACCTTTAGAGAATTCACAAGCTAAAAAATATGAATTCTCGTACAATCAGGGGCCATAATTCAATAAATTACAGTTTGATAGGCGCGAAAATCAAAATGAACCAAGATCTCTGGGTTATAAAGTTACACGTCAAGTTTCATCAAAATCAGCTACAAATTGTGACTTCTAGAAGGTCCACAAACTTATAATTTACGTTTACACTATTTGTCTACAAGGAGCAGCGATTTTGTCCGGGATTTTTTGTTCAATTTTTACGAAATTCGAACTCAACTGACATTATGGCGGAATGATGATATATTTAAAAAGTTTTTAAAATCAAATAAAAATTGTGATCTGTAAAGAATCCACAAGCTAAAAATATGAATTTTCGTACAATAAGGAACCATAATCCAGGGAGTTACAGTCTGATATGCGTGAATATCAAGAAACAAGATCTTTGGGATATAACCATGCATTTCAAGTTTCAACAAAATCAGATCGAAATTTGACTTCTTGAGGATCCAAAACCTTAATATACCATATATTTAGTCTGTTTGGGTATGATGGGCTTCCATTTTGTCCAGCAGTTTTCAACTTACATATGGTGTAATGGTGATATATTTAAATGATTTTTTTAAATCCAATAAATATTGTGACCTTTATAGGGACCACAAACTAAAACTGCGATTTTGCGTACAATCAAGGGCCATATTTTAGGAAGTTATGATCTGATATGCACAAATTTCAATTGGAACCAAGATCTATGCTTTATAAACATGCCTATCAAGTTTCATCAAAATGTATTAAATGCCAATATTTCAAGCTTCCTTAAAAGCGTATAAAATTAGTGACCTGTAGAGCGTCCAAAAACAAATTGTGGACCGATGTCCGGATGGACAGGAGGGACAGCATAATATGTCCACATGAAAATTTGGGCTTATAAAAAACCTAAAGGAAACATAATTCAGTCAATTCAAATCCATCCCTTACAAAAAGGGAACAATGTCAATATTAAACTCCACTAATAGATAGATACATGCATCACCCACACTATACACTTTACTTATATTCTAATATAGCAAGTTTGTGATCTTTATCATAAAGAAATTAAGGTGAATATATGGGACAATAGCATTCAAACTAAGAGTACTGTCACTTCAAGATTTTATAGGAAAAACACCTCAGCATAATATTCTAGACATTGAGATTAAATATACCAATCTCTAGATCAGATGGAATGAAAAGCATTTGTGTTTCCATTTAAACTAACCACATACCCCAGCATCCGCGCCAAGAACAAACAAAAGAATGAATGGTGTACAATGTCTTATCAAATGAAATATGATTTATCAATGAATACAAATCTTCAACAAACAATACTATGTGTATAAACAATAATAATACAAATTAAAATCATATTTCACGCTTAAAACTGTGGGTTGGGCTTAAAAAATAACAAATAAATGACCAAAATCATCACAAAACGTGATGTCCTGCCCAAACCTACAGACACCATTCTCAAGATAGCTGAAAATATTATGACATATAATGAACATTGATTGACATACTTAACTATATATATATATACCGGTAGGTTTTTAGAAAGAACAAACTAATTTCATCTTAGCTAGCACTTTCACCCACTACAGGGATCATCAGGCATTTTATATATATACATACCATCTAAAATTGATGAAATAATCAACAAAAAATACAACTGAACATATATGACATCTATCAAGGGCTTTTACGTAACTGCTACAGAAATAATTCACTACATTTGCTGAGAGGCAGACTGGCAATGGGTGAAAAAAAATCCATAGTTACTAAGCACAAAATCAATCAATGCATGTGAATGGAAAATTTGACCGATTATTCCACAGTCAGTCATCCAGTGGAGATCAATAATATTGTTGATGCCTATTTCTATCATCTACTAGGACTGACTAGCCCATATAGAGGTTCCATACCTACAAATATTACTCCTAATAAACAATTGACATTGATAGAACACACCAAAGGGCTTTCTCTATTTTTCTCAACTATCACAACAAAACAAATCGGAAAATCAATATTATCGTAACCATAATAAACTGTTTCTGTTATGTTATATAATCAATGTTATCGTTACCGTAATATCTTTGTTCTATTTGCAATAAATATTATATAATATAACTTTTACACCATCTAAAGTGAAAAAGATAGATAGAAAGTATATATTTTACAGGTACAAATCAGAAAGATTGACGGGATGCTCCTAAAATGAACTGACCTAAATTAAACCAAAAATCTCTTAATATACAACCGTACATTTGCCAATCACTTTACATTTATTTACAAAGAGATTCAATGAAATAGAAGGCACCATAAACCTCTTTTCTGATATATACAGGCTGGATGAAAAGCATTTAAATATGCCCAAAATACTAAAACTGCCATACTATATATACATGTCCAGTGTAATGTGTTTTTTCAAATTTCACTTCAGCCATCTCCCAATGTTTCAAAATTTTGCCCATCAGACATTTTTAGTTAAGGCTAACAGAGGCAAGAATTGGATCACAAGGGTGGGTGGGGGGAGAGAGAGAGATAGTTCAAGGTTGACACAACATAAACCATCTTGGGACTAACACATTGAGAGTAAACTGGAGGACCAAGATAAAACCCACCAGGTTTGACAGGCAACCTGGAACCAATTGAGTCAACGTTAACTTTAGCATATGTGTTAAAGCATTCTAAAATTAGGCTTCTCCAATTATTTTAATTTGTGAGGTATACTTAACTTTTTATAGAAAAGATGTATCATATTTTTTGGGGTATCAGTCGATACTTTTTTCCAAAATATGTCATTCTGGTATGTTTATTATTATTGAACTTATATATACTTGGTAATTTGATTTACAAAAAAACATAAGATCATAAATATATCAACATAGCATAGTGTTTAGTCACAATAATAGCATCATGGCAATCAAGACTACAGACCTACTTCCTCTATAGAACGGAACTTCCAGAAACCATGAAGAGTCGGTAAATAAATCTATCTCAACTCATCTATCAGGTTTCATCCTAATAACATAGAATAAGACATTACCTCAACAAAGTACAGTAGTGTATTAAGCTCAACTGCAGCCTAAACTTTGATTAAATTAATCCCATCAAAGGACTAATTAATAACATCACAACATAGGTTTAGGACTGGTAGCCTATATTTATATATAATAGATCACAGCTTCATATAATAAACTCTATAAACATAGAAGTTGCTAGAAGTCACTACCAGCTTCTACATGTCGGCCCTAGCTCTAGCCTAACATAACAGTCTGGGCATTTATACTGAACAACAAACAGCTAGTCACTAGCTACCAGCTATATATTTAGCCTAGGACTAGCCTACATTACAGTCTGGGCATTTATACTGAACAATTGACACACAACATGTACAACAAACAGATATTTAAAAACATATTCTCACTCATCCATGATTCCTTCACCTTTAAAATAAATGTCCTTTAGTGTTATATTATGTTTGCGCAGTGCTCACTCAGGGTTCCATTTTTTTTCCGCCAATTTTAATTTTTTTAGCCATATATTTCTTCCGCCAAAAAAAAGTTAAAATTTTCAGTAATTTTTATAACATTTTTATTTACATTTATATTGTACATAGTCTATTACAAATTACAATATCCTTTTCTGCTTTGCAGAAGCACATTTTTTTAAGGATTTTTTAAAATCAGGGGAAACCACCTTTCGAATACTGCTGAGTAGCCTGAGCCAACCATTAAATTACAGAGCTTATTGGTTTTTAATGAATTGCGGTACTTGTTTTTTTATATATATAATGTGTCTACTAAATCCTCTTTCAAGTTCTGCAGTTGTAACAGGAATTGTGAGCAAACGCTATCTAATATCACAAACAGTTTTGGAAATATGTCGTCTTAGGTTAAAGGCAAATTTACAAATTGCAGTAATAGATACATCACATAGATCAGATAATTGAACATAATTGTATAATGCAATCACTTCTTCGGACAAGTTAAGGGTATCTAATTTTAACAAATTCACATAGTATTACTGGTAACTTCAGTAAGAAATATATCAAACAGTCGTCATAATTTCAAAAATCCCAAACGAATCGATCGAGGATTGTTTACCGACACCTTGTCCACCATTTTGAATATATACAAACCATAAAAAAAATTGATACCTAATTGATTGTAAATCGGTTGAATGACAGTGAGTCAATAATTGACTCACTGTCATTCAACCGAGCGCAATGGACCGTAACGCGTCTATAAGGTGTGGATATCAACGCTTTGTCATTATGACTAGAAAAAATTATTGCCAAAGGTAAAAAAGAATCGCCATGTAGGAAAAAGTTATCGCCAAAAAATCCGCCAGATTGAATATTTTATCGCCAAGATTATATTTTTATCGCAATTGGCGGAAATGGCGATCGACAGCGTGAGCGCTGTGTATGCGGTTTTCTAATCAAACAAGCTATTTTGAAAACTATAGTAAATTGGGAATAACGATTTTAGAATAATTTTTATATAGAAGCAGGTGTTTAATTGTTAGAATAAATAATAACCTATTTTGAAAACTATAATAACAAGCTATTTTGAAAAATATAGTAAATTGGGAATAACGATTTTAGAATAATTTTTATATAGAAGCAGGTGTTAATTGTTAGAATAAATAATAACCTGACTCATTTCATATTTTACTAGCACAAGGGGAAGTCTCTTTAAGTGGGGAAATAGTCCTCAGAATAAAGTAAATTTTTCATTTATCTATTTTATTTAGGGGGAGGGGGGGGGGCTAAAATGTGCAACAGAATGATGAATGGAATATGGAAAGCAGTGTTTAGCACATAGGTTCCCAACCTTTTTTGGGTGGCGACCCCATTCGAGACCCAAGATCAGATCGCAACCCCTCGGAGAACAATTGTCATATTTTGCTATGAAACATTAGTTTCATTCACTTTTATTATTGTTTATTTATAAAAGTCTGATAAGAAATTATTGATTTTTTAAATCAGTTTGATGGTTGTGCCCGTTTTTCAGCGACCATGTTTTCAATGTGTGGCTCAATGCCACTCAGCACGACAATCATTTCCCTTTCTATTTAAAGCCGGTTTCTAAATTTTGTTTTTATCACAACAATTGTAGAAAACGACTGTTTGCATAGGTATGATGACGGGTATGGCATGGGGAGCCCTATTGCAATCTCGGATAGACCAGGATAGGATTCAAGCATTTTGCACCAGTAACTTGACATTGCATTTGAACAAACCTTGAACTTTGCAACTTGATTATCACAGGTAGATATTTTTGTTGGAAAGAGTGAGACTTGGTATTCGCGATGATATTTTCTATCGAGGAATCTGAGAGGTCTAGAGCTGGATCCAAGACCAATTGAAAGGCCTTGATAAGATGTACGGATGTAAAGTGAGACTAAGCCTTCTATAGATAGATTACATGAAAAGATAGAGGTTGGGAAACGCTGGTTTAGCTCTGATTATAAATTTTAGTCACTTGTTGCTCGTTAGTCATCGGCACCATGCTGTTCTGTGCTTCAGTGAATGGATAAGTGCCTGTGGTATCTTAGATAACGGCATACTTATAAACCCATACTGGTCTAAGACAGTTAGCAGATTTATATCAGTCCCCGGAATTATGGCTGTCTGATTTGAATAGTGAGTTTCTTGTTTACCAAGAAATGACATGCAGGTGGCGAATGTGTCAGAAAATTAAGAGTTTCCTTTCGACATGAACTATCTCTACTGCGAATTTGAGAGAATATGTCGTACTAAAACTCTCTCCCGGCGAAAAGGCAAGCAAAACTAACCACCGATTTTTTTTCCAGATGAAGACAGAAAAATTCCGACAGGAACGGCCATGGGGGAATCGCCCGTCACCACCCACTAGCCTCCGGCCTGAACATTATATGATGAGACTTACCCTAATATCTTCATTCATCAACAATGGAAGTCTAACCACATTTTATTTTTGAGGACATAACCATTTGGAAAAGTGTTATAAATTCCTCAATCTACACGGCTTCTATAATCTAGAGAGTTAACTCGTGAGAATAAGAGTTTTGTCCCTTGGTTACATTCAAAAATGCAACCCATGCCTCTGAAACAAAGTATCTTTATCACAGCCGGAAAACATTGTTTATTTCCATGCTGCGAAGTAACAGAATACACTCCACAAGACGATTGTAATTAACGCATGTGCAAATGCTTAGTTGTTTTAACAATACACCCCACCTTCAAATGTCTTAATATTAACTGTTTATTATGCTACAGTGGAAATTAAAACACACGTTGAGCTGGGTATGAAAAGATCGATGTTTGACACTGTTTGAAGATTAGCCTAAAACAGGTATTAAAATGAACAGTGCTTTCATTTCTGTATATTCACAGACACTGGTCTGTTTATAATGGAGTGAGAGATCAGTGAGGTCTATAAATCTAATAATGTAGCACTTTAATGTTAGTCCCAAAGATAAATAAATATATGGCATGTAATATGGAGAGTGAGAGAGAAGGATAAAAGACCTCTATAAATCTATCAATTTAAGATTTTTTTTGCCCCACAGATAAATAAATATATTGTGCTGTTTTTTATAAAGAAAGAACACATTGCCAGATAAAGTATGGGGACAATATTCTATATGTATATTACAAATACAACAAGCCAACAGTGAGCCTGATGTCCCCCGCTGAAATCCCCAAATAAATAGATATCGCATATCAATTAATCACACATTTATTTTTTTTCTCAACTATACACTAAGTTTTATCACTCTCTTTCAGATAGAATCAAGATTATCTTGTCCCAAAGTATCGACCAATGAAATTGATTAGCTCTGCTTTTGCTTTAGCTCGAAATATTAACCATTGAACTCAGTCAGGACATCCACCTATTGAACATATACATCAAGTTTAAACATTCTACCTCAATTAAAAGCAGAGTTGTTATGTTCCAAAGTCTTGACCAATCCGATCGCTACTCACTCCTTAGACTAAGCAGAAAATTTGCACCATCGAATTTAGTCAAAGTAATGATATAATGAATCTGTATTTCATGTTTCTGCGCTCGTACTTCATTATAATCGATATTATCGTGCAAGAAAGCATCAACCAATCAGATTGCTTATCTCTAATTACCATAAGCAGAAAATGTTCATCATCGAACTCCATCACCTAATGAACGCCTACACCAAGTTTGAACATTCTACCTCAATTAGGAGGACATTTATTGTCTCAAGTTATCATGTCCCAAAGCATCAAACAATCAAATTGCTTATCTCTGCTTACCCTAAGCAGAAAATGCTCATCTTCTAACTCTATCAAAGTTTTGACCTAATAACTACCTACACCAAGTTTGAACATTCTTGCTCCATTAGAAAAATAGTTATTGTGTCCCAAAAAGACAAAAAGACAGACAGACAGACCAATTTTAATAGTCCCCTGCCTTCTTCGAGCTCTGGGGAAATTTGAATTTGAATTCGGTATAGTGATAATGATATGGGACTTGGGGATAAAAGTGAAAACAAGGTATTGCAATCCGCCGGTGGTCATGGCAGTGGGAGACGTGGTGTACGTGTTCGTGGTGGCATTGCTCATATTAATAATTTTGTTCATTTTATACATCTTAATAAAAATCCAGTGAAAAAAACAATATCCCATAAGTATTTCATAGAGAAAAATTTGTTATCGTGTTAGCTTTAGTGAAAATGAAAAATCCAAAATGGCCACCATGACGTCACGTGACTACATGATTATGTAAATTTCCCAAATTCTATTTTTTCCACTTGGCCAAACCTTAATATGCCCATCCCAACACACAAAAAGGATTTTCATAAAAGCTTCCGTAAGTACTGTTTGGCATTTAGTTCCAAACCACCTTTTTACCTCATAAAAGGGTCTAGCACAGGCAGTGGATTTATGTCTAGCATTGAAACTTAGGGTTAACACATATCAACGACTCTATGTTAATATATAATGGATGTACAGGTCATGTTGTTTCACATTTATATTAATAATAAAAAGAGAAATCCCAAATGAATTGTTTATCATCAAATCACCTTGGAGTATATAAAAATATTAATAACAGTACATCAATACTATTGACTTTCTTTGAAAGGTGGGGGACGAAAAATGTGTAATTTTGTTTCATATAATTATGACTCACATGCATGGTATACTATTATTTTAATACTTAGCATGTACACCTGTTATACAAATAGACCTACAATAGCCTTGCCAAGCCCTCACAAACATAAGCTACTAGCAAAGTAGAATATGTTTTAAAATTGCATTACAATTCATGACAATGTCAACTTCAAACTAAATGATAATATTAATAATATTAATGTACTGGTATTACAAAATAAAAAATATACTAACATTTGAATCTAATCAAATTGGTCAGGGTGTGGTCATATTCCTGAAGCATGGGTGTTTTTCGGTAATCCAGTATTTTTCTATTAAGTTTGGGTGTCTATATTTTCCATATGTAGGCCTACCAAATTTGCCATACTTTATGGGAAATAACCACCCGATAAATACTATGTATCTTGTATGATTTGATTGGAATGTATGTGTGAATTGTTTTTTTGTGAAATGACAATCTTCATCGTTTTCACTTGGCTTTAAAATAAAACCTGTTTGTTTAGGTACCATACGCAATTCAAATGCAAAAAAATGAAGAGATAGCCTATTTACGGTACGTTGTCTAAATGTTCATATCAAAATATTGAGCCCTTGGGAAATGATAACCAAAACACTTTATTGTTGTTACATAACTTGTTTGGAGGGATGGACTCCAAATTTTCATTAAGTGACCTGATATACATGACTATTTGATAACTGTTGACAACTTTACAAGAGGCTATCAAAATTCAATAATAATCTCCAAACTTCTATTAAAAGAAAAGTACAGCAGGAAGTTATCACTTCGTACATGTTTGAGTTATAGACAGGTTCAACCAGGCACAAAAAGGTGATTGCCAGTCAATAAGTTTGTCTCCAAATCCTCATCTTTCAATATTGGTACCACTGTTTCTTTAAAAAGGCATAATGGAGTTCAAAATAGTTTCTTGAAAGTAGTGCACTATATGTATTTATGGTCAATTCTTTCTCACTGTATTTTGTTTTGATACAATGATGGGTTGCCGGTTGCCTGGCAACAAAATAAACATATAAACCGCAATTGAACAGTTTATTATAAAGATTGGGTCATCAATATATTAACAAGCCAACAGTGAGGCTGATGTCCCCCGCCGAAATCCCAAAATAATAAGATGACACATATTAATTAATGGAACATTTATTTTTTTCAAAATATTAGCTTTAGCTCAAAATATTAATTATTGACTTAGTCAAGACATTCGCCTAATGATCATCTACATTAAGTTCAAAATTAAAATCAGAGTTATGTTCCAAAGTCTTGACCAATAAAGGTGCTTATCGCTCCTTAGCCTAAGCAGAAAATTTGCACCATTGAACTTAGTCAAGGTAATGATAAAATGAATCTATACTCTGAGTTACAGAGTTATTCAGTTCCAAAGTCTCGACCAATCAAATTGCTTATCGCTCTGCTTACCCTGAGCAGAAAATGCCCATTATCGAACTTAGTCATGGTATTGATGTAATGAAACTATACACCAAGTTTAATCACTCTCACTTAATTAGAACTAAAGTTATCGTGTCCCAAAGCATCAACCAATCAAATTGCTTATCTCTGCTTACCCTAAGCGGAAAATGTTCATCTTCGAACTCCATCAAGGTATTGCCATAATAAACACCTACACTGAGTTTGAACATTCTAGCTCAATTAGAACGAGAGTTATTGTGTCCCAAAAAGTGTGACAGACGGACGGACAGACAGACAGACGGACGGACCCATTTTAATAGTCCCCTGCTTTCTTCGAAAGGCGGGGGACAAAAATGAGAAACTAACTACGGTACATTTGTCTTATCTTGGGGGGTCCAGTTACTTTACATGTATTTTTTTTACACAAGTACTGACATTTTTGCCCAGTTGGTGGTTATAATTAAGGTAACTGGATTTTACTGCTACAGCTACACATAAAAAACCAAATGCAGATATGTACACGTACTATAAAATAGAGATAACATTATTATAACATACTGATATACTCACAATCAGCCATAAATAAAAATATGTAGACACTTACCTGAAATAAACAAAATACTGAAGTTATTTCTATGTATTTCTATGAAAGAGTAGAAAGAAGTAGAAGGCAAAGTGGAATGAAACGTATTGGGGTTTTAACAGTCCTACTTTTCTGACCAACTGTTCTAATGAAGACAGCGTACAACATGCAAAATGAAATGAAATGGGGGTAAACATCCTACGGTTCTGCCTTGACTGGTCTAATGAAAACCAGTATACGCCACACAGTATGCTTTTGGGGACATTTTGCCCAGACAGTGGCCCTGCAGCTTACTCTTATATCAAATTTCAACCATCACAGTTTCTTTTAAGTGCATGCAAAGGTGTAAAATGAGACCTCTATTTTTCTTTTTTTGTCCCACCTGAACCACTATACATTGTCCCCTTGCCAGACCCTCTGATATGCACAAAAAGCTTTAATGAGGTGGAGGCGGCATGGCGGCATTTTAGTGAAGTCATCAATGCCATATTGGTTAACCCAAAACAGTGTCTCTTTAATTATTTTGACAATATGCCTGGCTTCAAACCACCAGACTTAAATAATAGTCTGGAGGCTCAGTGCGGGGTTGGGGGGTGGTGTGGGTGTGTGTGTGTGTCCACCAAATGGGCACAAACCAGACTCAACTTTCCTAGAGTAAACTTTTGCGTAGAATATGATGCTGAGTGGTAATTAGTCCGCCGTTGGGAGTCAAAGGTCAAATGAGGTCATTTGCACTGAAAGTGAATGCGCAACCATTCTTGTATCATGAATATATGCTGAAAATGATCGAAAGTTATCACTCTTTCCATAAAAATGTAAACTTGCTCAAGTCGCCTTTAGACTTATTGGCGCCAGAAGTCAAAAGGTGAAATGTTCCGATTTTTCCCTTGGAAGATTTAAAGCAATGAAATGTCAACATAAAATATAAAAAACTGAAGCGAAACCTGATCTTATTAATAAAAGGGACATTTAAAATGTATCTTTAGGTGGTCTTAGCACATAACTTTTACTTTGGAACGTCATAAAAGATCTTGCATAACAGAAACAAAAGACTTCAAAACCTGTTTAAAAAATACGTAAAAACTGTCAAATCAAAATCTCGCCGAATAGTTTCATAGTTGGATTCCAGCATGCAGGCCGCGTCACAAAGGCAGTCAAACATTTCCCCGGTAACATTTACCAATACGACGTTAATATAGCTTGAGCTGTTATGTACAATGCATCCGTTGGTTTTATCGGTGTCTATATTCCAGAGGAATTCATGAAAACTCAAAAGAAACTTACAAACATTTTATCGCGTGGTCAGATACGTGTTTTTCAGTCACAGATTAACGTCGGTTTTCTCAGATTGGGATACCTGGAAATCCACGCGGCCTTCAGACTGGAGCCTAACCATGAAACTATTTAATTATTTTTCCGAACAACTAGTTTCATTATATATAACGATCAATGTTATATTTTAAATCAGGGAGATTTTGTTTTGACAGTTTTTGAGTATTTTTGAAACAGCTTTAGAAATCTGTTGGTTCTGTTATGTAAGATCTTTTTTGATGTTCCAAAGTAAATGTACGGTGCTAAGACCACATAAAGATAAGTTTTAAATGTTCCTTCTATTAACTAGAACAGGTTTCACTTTAGTTTTTAAATTTTACACTGACTTTTTATTGTTTTAAATCATCCTTGTGATTAATCAGAAAATTTCACCTTTGACCCCCGGCATCACGAAGACTAAAGGTGAATTTAGCAAGTTGACATTGTTATTTAAAGAGTGATAACTTTCAATCATTTTCAGCATATTTTCATGATATAAGAATGATTGCGCATTCACTTTCAGTGCAAATAACATCATTTGACCTTTGACCCTGAATATCTCGAAAACCCCTCTATGAATATAGTCAAACATAGGCCAGGTATTAAGCACCCAGAGATCAAAAGTAACCACTATGCATCCAGCAGTGTTAATAGAAGGAACATTTAAAACTTATCTTTATGTGGTCTTAGCACCGTACATTTACTTTGGAACGTCAAAAAAGATCTTACATAACAGAACAGCCGTTCGTTACAACATATCTTTGTGAATCTAGATTTTCAACGCTGGTTTAGATAAAAACTAAATACTGGAACACACTGAATGCTCGGAATGACATGAGATTAGCACTCTCAAACACTGTCCTGAGAACTAAAAAAATACATTTGTGACTATCACTAGGAGAAAATTACCACTCAGCATCGTATTCTACGCAAAATTTTACTCTAGAAAAGTTCGGTCGGGTTTTGTGCCCATTTGTTGTTGGACACTCCCCCCGCACCGTGCCTTCGGTCTATAAACCTAATTTGACATATTTTTTTCAAAATAACTAAAATTCATCTTCGCATCCACTGAAACAAAATTATGGCCTCAATCTGTGGCAAAAAACGATCTTTGTGAGTGAGGTCCAGGAATTGTCAATCAAACTAGTTTTGTTTACTAGCCATGTCACTTATTCTGGGGGAGAAGGGACAAAACAAGTTGGTCGGGGGCCATAGAGCTACCCAGTCTTCCCCTGACAATTTTAATCAGGGGTAAATGTGGAATAATGATCATAAATGGTTGCAAACTTCTAATCTGTTAAAATCGAAATCAGAGGAAATTAGATACCAGCCAACTATAGGTCGTTAACTGTTTTCCTGTCCAACTGAGGACTAAAGCCAACGAACAGGGAGTAGGGCCTATGCCCACATTCCTCAACCTTTTCTCCCCGCTCATCCCTAAATGAATTCTCAACCAACCCATTTACCCCCAGTGTTTTGAGTAGGTTAATGACTGCGTAGCCGTGGTCAGCAAAGCAGGTCGCGGTGAGCGTCATAGGCGTGAAGCAAGTCGAGAAGGGCTGGGGCCCCCCCCCCCCCCCCCGAAATGTTTTAGAAATTGGAGCCCGAAGATGTGATTTCAAGCCATTCTAGGCACTCTTTCAGGCATTTCACAGGAACTTGAAAATGGCCTTTTTCTATAGAAGCCACCCGACATGATTCGCGGATCCTTGCACAGGCCTGCACCCCCTGACCACATTGACATTGAATATGGAATCGAAGTTGAGATTCAATTATCACCAAATTTATATTTTAATGAAAATACGTTGTTTCCAGTTCAGTGCGAAATTTCCTCCTAGTGATAGTCACAAATGTATTTTTTTAGTTCTCAGGACAGTGTTTGAGAGTGCTAATCTCATGTCATTTCGAGCATTCAGTGTGTTCCAGTATTTAGTTTTTATCAAAACCAGCGTTGAAAATCTAGATTCACAAAGATATGTTGTAACGAACGGCTGTTCTGTAATGTAAGATCTTTTTTGACGTTCCAAAGAAAATGTACGGTGCTAAGACCACATAAAGATAAGTTTTAAATGTTCCTTCTATTAACACTGCTGGATGCATAGTGGTTACTTTTGATCTCTGGGTGCTTAATACCTGGCCTATGTTTGACTATATTCATAGAGTCAGCACAAATGCTTAATTGTGATTACTATTCATGGAAACTCGTGAGAAATATACGTGTTGTCAGTAGTCGCTTAATCCTGTGAGTACTTGAATCGTACGTCAGTATTCCTGTAAATGGTCACTAATTAACATAAAGTGAGTATTTAAGGTAACTGGTTAGTATTCCTTACTTGTGTCAGAATGTAAAGATAACGTGACTATTTAAACAAACGTGAGTTAAGCCGACCATATCACTAGTCGGGCGCGTGTGGGAGAAATTGAGAAAAGCGTGACTATTTATTAAAACGTCACTAATGAAGATCTCGTCACTATCTGAGTGAAGCCGCCAGATATCTTTGATGTGCGTCAGTAACTGGACCCGTCGCCAGTAGAGCGTGAAATCGTTAACTATATAAATTTTTAGTGAGTATTTTTACTATACGTGATCATTATATACATGATTGTATTAAGTATACTGAATAAATGAATTATTATTTATTAATATTCTCGAATCGGAGGAAATCTTTTAAACAATTATGGATGGTAGTGATTAAAGGGACTATTTTTCAGTAATTTCGATTACCGCCACAAAAGACACCGAAGATGGTTAGATATATCAATCTAAAAATACCTTCATATTTAAATATGAATTTAAACGCACATTGGCGAGGTTTGATTCGTGACACTATTTGTGCCCGTTCTTATAACGCAATGTGCATTGTTATTTAATTTACAATTAATATTTTACATGCAGATTGGCACATATTTTGGCGCAGGCGGCACTTTAATTTGGTATCTGTATAGATTATTTTGGAATCACAACTAATGATTCAAAAAGGATCAACGCCAATCTGTTTACGCTGAATTTATTGAAACGGATAATATGATAGCAGATAATATTGAACTTCATACACATACACAAGCTGAAATTCTGAGCACTGAAGAATCGTGTGAATATCTATAATTACATTATTATTGTAAATTTGTGCCATATAACTGATTCCTGATAAACAAAAATAAATAAACATACAATTCAAACGTCAACGAGACCATTTCAGACTTCGCCTCTAACCGTATCACAAATAGCCCGTGCAAAGCATTGAAAGAAGGAATTCTATTTATACATGTACAAGCGTGCACAAGCTTATTTGGGGTTCATATTGGAAAACGTATGTAATGGTGTCAAGGCAACCGCAGTTCGGTTGCTTTATTTAAAAAGATGACTGGTATTAAACTGTTAAAATGACTAAGCTATATCCGTTTTGGGACCGCAAATGTCAGAAAAAGTACGTAGTTTTGAGAAAAAGCGAGTTAAAGCTATCGTAATGTGTAACACTAAATCACATAACAGCCATGATTATATGACACACTTCGTATGTAGAGAAAGCAATTTTTACGGCCTGCCAAAAGTTCATAAGAGAAAAGCTATCAACGAGATGCTCCTCAGCTATGGTCAGCGAATTTGTCAGAGTCGATACTTTTTTGAATATGGACCCGTTTTCTTTACAATATTAACTGGTATGGATGTCAATATTCCGATTACCGCCGTAGACACCAAAGATGGTGAGATAGATCGGTCTATAAATACCTCCATATTTAAATATGAATTTAAATGCTCAGTGGTAAGAAATGAACGCGACACATTGTCTCCGATGTCAGAGAATATTAGTAAATTAGAACCGCTATCAAATCCACACAAAAATCCAAGGCACTCATTTTATTTGAAGAATAACTGTATTTAGATGAAGAGAGTCGTTTGAATAACAGAAATGTCCCGTTTATCAAAGATCAAAGAATATAATCGCACGTAGCCACTCTTTTTTGTTTTTATGCGAATTCAATTTATCTAAAAGGGGCCGCGACGCAATTATTTTTGACGCAATATTAACCATCGCCAAGTTTTTTTATACCATGGGATAAAATCAATTATTTTTCGATAGAACTAGACGATATACATGCTTGGGATATGATGTGAACATTTAAATAGTTCATCAATAACAACGTCTATATTTCTTATCGTTTTTAAATACAATATTATACAGTCAAACTGGGGGCAAATATTTGTGATGGTTGGTTGATCAGAATGTTTTGAAGCGTAACAAATGCAGTGTGTTGATACTTGATTGGGGTCATAAAGTAATAAACTAATTAACAAGCCACATGGATTATTTATTTCAACCAAAATGTGTATTAGAGAGTTGAATTAAGGTTGTTAATTTTGTTTATGTTAGTTGGTTATAACATTTATCACACAAGCGATATCTACTGTAGAATGTATTATTGGATGATAATATTATATATATGCACCTTGTAAATATTATAAATGTGTAGTTGCTAGTTTTATAGAGTAGGAGGGACATTGTACAAATATAAAGACACAAATAATAACTTTTCCCGTGAGTCTTTAATCCGATCGGTTCATTTTGATAACGATTATTTACGTAAGAAGTAGGCTACGAAAAAAAAAGGTGAATATTTCTAAGACTTTCAAATACAAACTGCTTACCGTATATATCCCATCGACAATAAATATCATAATTAATAAAACCGTTCCGTTTTCAATAATTATCACAGACACAAATATTAATTTTGATTGTTTTATGCATCAACACACAGAGTAAACATCTAACCACATCTTATGAATTGGGCCTCTTCAATAGTTACAATATTAATTAGTCTAGAAAGCACATCAAGGAGTATAGAATAAAAGTGCCGAACAGAAAAATCATGCTTAGCGTGGGGCTATTTCTTTTGATGTCACGTGGGGCTATTTCTTTTGATGTCACGTGCATATTCTCATTGTTGAACCTTAATTGATAGTATTTCTTTTTCAATTTTATTCATGAAAAGGCCCAACGCAGTAACTGATCTATAACAATGTATAGCTCTACCTGCACTTCAACGAAAATAAACGATCAGCGGCATGGAACCTGATTTACCGATTCGGGCTATTGATGATATATTTGTCAATGGCGGCATTGCTATTTTGAATGGATAATAATATTATGACCACAGTAAGGTGCTTTACCGATTTATATTTCAGATTTTATTCGTACTTCATATGTCAATAATCGTTATCAAAATACTCTCTAACTCAACTCTCGCCTCATGTTTTTATTACTTATCCATACCAAATAATTGCGTGTTTAACAATGAACAACCCGCAATTGACACTAGGTCATTTTGGGACTAACGTATTTTTTTCCAATTTTTATTTCAATAATTCGCTTGCGCGTAGGGGTCTTTAGCAGTAGGAGGAAACCGGAGTGCCCGGAGGAAACCCACGAAGTTGAGTAGGCGTCCCTATCTCCATGTCCCAATCGCCGATCAACTAATTAAATAAATGCCAATTGAATTATCATAACCTGCCTTTTTTTAAATCTGGTGTTGATTATCGAACCCATTCTGCGCAGTGAGTTGTGACTATTGACGACAATTGATTGGTGATTGTTAAAGGGCCAATCCCGATAACTTTTTCGGGAGAAAAACTGCTTAATTTTGTGTTAAAATCATTTAAAACGCATTATCAAAGGCCGACAAACTTACCCGATATTTGTGATACGCTTTTAAATAACTTAAACCTGACAGTCTGCATCTGGAAATGGAGACCTTTGTATTATACAGTATCTGGATAAAACCAGACTTTTTTCTATAAAAATAATATGTAGGTGAAATTTACCTTTGTTATCTAGTACAGTACATGGGTCATTCACTGTATAGACCTTTCAAGAAACGTATATCGATTATCAGGTCACCCAATGAAAAAAATGACCCGAAACCTTAAAAGGGTTACGTGTCCGGATAAGCAGTGTTGACGTTCACGTCCAAGCTACTCAATATTTTCAGCTGAAATTTTCAGACAATGTAAATACGCCATGCTTTTATATTTTGGTCCATAAATTCCACAAATACTCAGACTTTAATTTTTGAGACTCTGTTCTTATCGGGATTGTCCCTTTAAAGCGCTTAAAAACGATTGAATCAATTTAGAATTGCAAAATGCAACACGTAATTTATTATTCGTTACATAATAAACCTTAAATCAATTTATCTAACTGTGCCTATTTTCTGATATGGTCTGGTTATTTAAGCCTATAAAAAAAGAACACAGCAAGTCTCCGATTGATGCATTCACGCTTCACTTTGATGACAGTTATATCATGGCATCCCACGAGTCGTATATACGGTTATATCACTACTGTAAGGTGCGACTGCATGCTTTCTTATCTGGTCGGATTATTTGAGCCCAAAAATAGAACACACGATTCTTCTTTGGTGTGTTATATCACTGACATATACGTTCTGCCATCTACGGCGGTAGTCGAAATCGACGACAAATACTCCAGTTGCTGTCTTCCAAGTTACAATTTAACTGATACTAATTAATCACGTATAGTAGCAATATATTTAATACTCACTAGAAATGTATATAGTTAACGAGTTCACACTCTACTGGCGTCGGGTCCAGTTACTGACGCACATCAAAGATAACTGGCGGCTTCACTCAGATAGTGACGAGATCTTCATTAGTGACGTTTTAATAAATAGTCACGCTTTTCTCCCACACACGCCCGACTAGTGATATGGTCGGCTTAACTCACGTTTGTTTAAATAGTCACGTTATCTTTACATTCTGACACAAGTAAGGAATACTAACCAGTTACCTTAAATACTCACTTTATGTTAATTAGTGACCATTTACAGGAATACTGACGTACGATTCAAGTACTCACGGGATTAAGCGACTACTGACAACAGGATATTTCTCACGAGTTTCCATGAATAGTAATCACAATTAAGCATTTGTACTGACTTTATGAATATAGTCAAACATAGGCCAGGTATTAAGCACCCAGAGATCAAAAGTAACCACTATGCATGTTACCGTGTAACTAGAACAGGTTTCGCTTTAGCTTTTAAATTTTAAGCTGACTTTTTATTGCTTTAAATCTTCCTCGTGATTAATCAGAAAATTTCACCTTTGACCCCTGGCGTCACAAAGACTAAAGGTGAATTTAGCAAGTTGACATTGTTATTTAAAGAGTGATAACTTAGGATCATTTTCAACATATTTTCATTATATAAGAATGATTGCGCATTCACTTTCAGTGCAAATAACATCATTTGACCTTTGACCCTAAATATCTCGAAAACGCCCCAACGGAGGACTGATTACCACTCGGCATCGTATTCTACGCAAAATTTTACTCTAGAAAAGTTTGGTTGGGTTTTGTGCCCATTTGGCGGACACCCCCCCGCACTGAACCTTCGGTCTATAAACCTAATTTGACATATTTTTTTTCAAAATAACTAAAATTCATCTTCGCATCCACTGAAAACAAAATTATGGCCTCAATCTGTGGCGAAAAACGATCTTTATGAGTGAGGTCCAGAATTGTCAATCAAACTAGTTTTGTTTACTAGCCATGTCACTTATTCTGGGGGAGAAGGGACAAAACAAGTTGGTCGGGGGCCATAGAGATACCCAGTCCGCCCCTGACAATTTTAATCAGGGGTAAATGTTGAATTATGATCATAAATGGTTGCAAACTTCTAATCTTTTAAAATCGAAATCAGATGAAATTAGATACCAGCCAACAATAGGTCGTTAACTGGTTTCCTGTCAAACTGAGGACTAAAGCCAACGAACAGGGAGTAGGGCCTAGGCCCACGTTTCTCAACCTTTTCTCCCCGCTCACCCCTAAATGAATTCTCAAGTTTTCAGCAAAGCCGGTCGCAGCGAGCATCGCAGGCGTAAAGCAAGTCGAGGAGGTCTGGGGGTGTTCCCCCCCCCCCCAGAAATGTTTTAGAAATTGGAGCCCGGAAATGTGATTTCAAGCCATTCTAGGCACTCTTTCAGGCATTTCACAGGAACTTGAAAATAGCCTTCTTCTATAGAAGCCACCCGACATGATTCGCGGATCCTTGCACAGGCCTGCACCCCCTGACCACATTGACATTGAATATGGAATCGAGGTTGAGATTCAAGTATCACCAAATTTATATTTTAATGAAAATACGTTGTTTCCAGTTCAGTGCGAAATTTTCTCCTAGTGATTGTCACAAACGTTTTTTTTTTTAAGTTCTGAGGACAGTGTTTGAGAGTGCTAATCTCATGTCATTTTGAGCATTCAGTGTGTTCCAGTATTTAGTTTTTTATCAAAACCAGCGTTGAAAATCTAGATTCACAAAGATATGTTGTAACGAACGGCATAACACTGGAAATAGCCAGCAAAAAAGTTGACAACTGAAATCTTGAAATGCAACTTCACTTCTCTTATGACTCCACAACCCTTATATGACCATTTTTGAAGTTACTGGGAGTGTAGTCATTCACCCCCTGGACGTGAGCAATTCCCCCTTGGGGGTGAATTCACCCCAGGTTGAGAAACGCTGGCCTAGGCCTATTGATCAATGGTACATATAGAGGGTGCTTTTTCTGAACAAAAGGCACAGTCACACAAATTTGAATACCCTAGCGGGGAATCTCGCCGGATTTGATTGTTAACAACAATTTCCAGTTTCTTTTGTTTTTGCAAGCACCACCTACCCTGCCTTCTAGGCCTACGCTTCTAATAATGCTGTAGAGTAGATATAAGTTCTCTTACACAATATTCTAATAACACTATTTTAATATATCAATCATTCATTTCATTTCATTAGATATCAAATATATTATGTGTATTGAAAAATTTCATAAATCTATACAATCTGTTGTATAGTTAGGCTATTCAAATTTAATTTTCATAAATCTATACAATCTTTATAGATTTATTACAACTTCATAATTTATTACTTATATAATATGTGTTGCTTTTCACTGTGTAAAACAAATTTCCAAACAACCAATTACTCTTAATTGCCAGGCAACGAAACATACGCCCACAGCAGATAAATTGTCAGGGCAGTCAACAACAGTTTTTGCATATTTTTACTTTTTTCGGTATAGAACACTAAAATCTGATTAAGAGTAACAACTCATTAAGTAATTAAAAGAAAATCATTAGAACTTGTTTTGATAAAGTTCTCCTCCATGCTAACGTTTAGTATAAGAAACATTTAATATCATGGATTTAGAAAGCTGTCAAAATTCATTCAAAAACAATAAAATTGTTCGTCTCAAGACCTTAAACTCTGTGTTTCAATCTAAAGTGAATCGGATGTAAACATTTCTAATGTGGTCGTATAAAAATGTTTTGAATTAATAAAAATGGCGTGACTGGCTTTAATCGGCATAATGGTAAAATGACGTCATGCCATCTCCAGTTCATCAAAACTTCTTTGGGGGGGAAATTTAAAAGATAATTTCATACAGATCAGTTTGTGATTTTGGGCGTTTGAGGGTTAAAATAGTTTCACAAACTGAAATCAGCAGCATTATGAGGGATCGATAGAAAACAAGCTAATAAGAAAGTGTTTTTCCTACAATAAAGGTCCATAGTTCATGAAGTTACAATTCGATATGCGCAAATATTGTAAGGAAATAAGATCTTGGGTTATAAACATGCATTTGAAGTTTCATCAAAATTGGATAAAAGATTTGACTTCTACAGGGTCCAAAACCTTGATATACTATATTATACACTATTTTCGTACAATGGGTGGCCATTTTGTCCAAAAGTTTTGGTACGATTTGCAACGGTGATATAATCAAATGTTTTTTTATATCAGATAATAATTGTGACCCCCAGAGGGACCACAAGCTAAAATAGGCGATTTTGCGTACAATCAGAGGCCATAATTCAGGAAGTTAAAGATGCCTTATGAGCAAATATCGAAAGAAACCATTATCTTTAGGTTATAAATATGCATGTCAAATTTCATCGAAATCAGTTCAAAATTGTGATTTCTAAAGCGTCCACAATCTTGAAATACTATACTTTTATAGAACAAAAGAAAATAAGTGGGGGTGTCCAAGTTCAGATTTTGTCTTCGATACCGTGTGGTTGAAAAGTTTTTAATCTAATAATCCAATGTAATTCAATTGTACATCTGTTGGTTGTGGAAGTGTGTAACTCAGGGTCTGAGCCAAGTTGTTTAATTATTTGGTAGTCAAGGTCTCGACTGGAATGTCTCGGTAAATTGAAGCGAGAGGCGACCGGGGTGTCTCTCCTGTGGGTAATATCGTCTAACGAAGAGCGTTCTTTTGGTTTTGCCCGTGTACTGATTTTGGCAGAGCCTACAAGTGAGAAGGTAGAAGTCATTTCACAAACTAGGAATAACTGGAAGATCGCCCTTTTCTCTCAATACCATACTTTTATACTATTGGCACACAAATGGCGGCCAATTTGTTTGGCAATTTTAGTCCGATGTTCACTAAATTTGAACTCCATCTTTTTTATGATGTAACGGTGATATAATCAAAGTTTTTTTTAAATCAGATAATAACTGTGACCTTCACGCTAAAAAAGCTGATTTTTCATATAATCAGATGTTTTTTTTTAAATTGGATAATAATTGTGACCTCCAGAGGGACCACAAGCTAAAAAAAGATGATTTTTCGGAAAACCATGGGCCATAATTCAGGAAGTTACATCCTGATGAGCGCAAATATTGAAAGGAACCAAGACCTTTCGGTCATAAACATGCATTTTAAGTTTCATCAAAATCGGTTCAAAAATTTGACCTCTACAGTGTTCACAGGCTTAAAACGTGATTTTTCATACAGTCAGGGGCCATAATCCATGTAGTTATGGTCTGACATATGCCAATATCGAAAGGTACCGAGATCTTATGGTGATAAACCTATATTTCAAGTTTCATTGAAAAAGGATAAAAATTGTGACCTGTAGTGTGTTCATAAACAATAGACAGACGTCTAGACAAACAGACGGACAGGTGCGACGACAATATAATTCCACATGAAAATGTGGGCGTACCAAAATCTGGATGATGCTGTGGTGTCGGGCTGAAGCAGGGAGAGTGAGTTCCCTTGGGAGTGAGGGGAAGGAGAGTGAATGCCCTTGGAATGGATGAGGAAGAATGCAAGGGTGATAATGTAAATATAATTAATGAGAAGCCTAGTACTTGTATTATCAGTTATTGAATAAATATGTATGAGTATCAACACCACGAGGTGAACGGTTCTACTTGTATATATGTCTACCTACTTTTAACGCTTCTACGTTTTACTTCAAGTCAGAATGAGCGTGCAAGCTCCGCCATTTTTCCTGCCTACACCCGGCGAGCCGATTTACACTTGGACTCACTGGAAGAAAATATTTCAGAACTATCTTGTTGCATCTGGGGGCGCAGGTTATTTAAATGAACGCAAGAAAGCCATTCTTCTTCACTCCTTAGGCCCGGAGGGACAAACTATCTTTTACACACTTGGAACGGAAGATAACACTTATGAGGCTGCATTAGCTGCTCTCGAGCGTCATTTCACACCCGCCGTTAATGTCACCGCCGAATGATACCGGTTCCGGTCACACTTCCAGTACCCTGGCGAAACAGTTGATCAGTTTATTTCGAGCCTACGAAATTTAATTGCTCGATGCGAATACGGTGCTTCCACTGATGACATGATCAGAGACCAACTTATCGAAAAAACCAATGAACTCAAGATACAGGAGCGATTACTTCTAGAGTCACAATTAACTTTAGAGACAGCAGTTACGTTAGCTAAACAGGTCGAAACAGCACTGAAGGAATGTAAGTGCATGGCCACTGTACCAGACGACACAGCAGTCCATAAAATCCAACGTTCGCAATTCCGGCAGTCAAGGTCACCTAAGAACTATACCTCCCCATCATATCCTCATACGGAAAGGCAGCTTCCAATCAATGCCTGTTTCGAGTCGAAACCATAAAGCTAACCATCCTCGCTGTCCAGCGATTGGTTGCGAATGTACAAACTGGCATCGCATGGGACATTTTCACTCCGTTTGTATGTCCAATAACCAGGATTCAGCTGCATCACCTATCAACACTGTTCATGCATGTTCGGCTGCTATCACCGACCATATTATACTTAAAGTTACGAAACGGCAGGGCCTCAAACGTCTTACCTGCACTTTAAACATTGGTAATACGACGTCCCAATTTCAAGTTGATACAGGCTCTCCTGTTTGCCTTTTGAATTACTATACATTTTTGGAAATTTTTCCAGCTGCCTCATTACACCAAGCCTCCACCCCACCCGTGTGGTGAGATCGCCGTAGGGTCCATGAAATGTCGGTGAGACGAGGTCAATTTCTTGTCATACTACGTCCCAAATGATGTAAAAAAACAGGAAAATTAAAATCATCTATAGACGCCATTTTGAATAATTAGCGATTTCCATTTTTGAAACCAAAACTTTCGTAAAACAACCGAAATTGACAAGTCGAACGTATCATTTGTCAAATGAACGTTTATTAGTCAATCAAGAATACGAAGTACAAGTAAACAAAGTATTAGGTAGTGTAGTAGTGAAGCAAGATATAGATTAACATTGTCTGGACGAGTAAGCAACAACGCAAACTAAAAGTTTCGTGCCGTATTCTTAAATCAAGCATGGACAGACTCTGAAACCTGTTGTGAAGAGTAGCTCAAGCCTTTTTCACGTCCCTATCCGTCTATAAAAGCCTCCACGTGGTCAAAAATTGCGTGTGCTTTGCTTGTCACTGGCATCTTTAAATCTTTATAGGCACTTTCAAAATCTCGGATCGATTGATCGTACTCAGGAAGCATCTTCATGGAGAAACATTTCTGTCTAATGTCTTCAAACATATTGAATGATTAAACTATTTTGTTTATGCTTTCACAAGTACCACCTGATTAGAGTAGTCTCTCCAAAATGTGAAGGTTTTAAAGGAGTTACTTGCATTGTTCTCCATTAAACTCACCCCCGTGTTGAGGATGTCGTTTGATACTTATCTGACCAATCGATGGCTCGTAGGTCGCATCCCTCGGTGCCGCGGAAAGTTGCGTCAAGATGATTATATAATCTGTTTACAATTCCCAACACATTCGTCCAAATTTCCATGCCATGGTGTGAAGTTCCGAAATCCTCTTTCACTGATCCCGACAAAGTCATCGAGATGCGGACCTTGGTTGCCACCCAGGACAATGCAGCGATGTATCAAGCTGACTTGGTAAATCACAACAGGAAGACGAAACTCTCTGAAGCCGACACCAAGAATCTACCCAATGACACGGTTGTTCTTCATGTTATTCCAGTGATGGAACTTCACCTGGTGTTGGGAATTGTAAACTGATTATATGATCACCTTGACGCAACTTTCCGCGGCATAGACGGATGCGACCTACAACGTATGAGTCATCGATTGGTCAGAAAAGTTGTCTATCAAACGACCTCCTCAACACGGGGGTGAGTTTAATGATGAACAATGCAAGTAACTCCTTTAAAACGTTAACATTTTAGATAGACTACTCGAATCGGGTGGTACTTGCGAAAGCATAAACAAAATAGTTCAAACATTCAAGATATTTGAAGACGTTAGACATAAATGTTTCTCCATGAAGTTGCTTCCTGAGTACAATCAATTGATCCGAGAATTTGAAAGTGCCTATAAAGATTTAAAGGTACCAGTGACAAGCAAAGCACACATAATTTTTGACCACGTAGAGGCTTTTATAGACAGATAGGGATGTGGAAAAGGCTTGAGCTACTTTTTACAACAGGTTTCAGAGTCTGTCCATGCTTAATTTCAGAATACGGCAAGAAACTTTTAGTTTGCGTTGCTGCTTACTCGTCCAGACAATGTTAATCTATATCTTGCTTCACTACTACACTACCTAATACTTTGTTTACTTGTACTTCGTATTCTTGATTGACTTATAAACGTTCATTTGACAAATGATACGTTCGACTTGTCAATTTCGGTCGTTTTACGAAAGTTTTGGTTTCAAAAACGGAAATCGCTAATTATTCAAAATGGCGTCTATAGATGATTTTAATTTTCCTGTTTTTTTACATCATTTGGGACGTAGTATGACAGGAAATTGACCTCGTCTCACCGACATTTCATGGACCCTACGGCGATCTCACCACATGGGTGACCCAGTTACGTACCTACACCCAAACGGAAATTTGTGTTAAAGGAATTCACACTACTACAGTTTCTTTCAATAATCGTACAGCTATGGCTACATTCTACGTCGTTGAAAATGGAGAGTCATTAATTGGCCTGGATCTTATACAATCGTTACAAATGACAATTAGCCCTTGGCCACGTGAACACATTTCTCCTGTGCTTAAACAGCTACACTGGCTCCCGGTTAGAGAAAGGATAATATTTAAGATAAATGTCATTGCATATAATACACAGAATAACATTGACTCTCCTAAATATCTACAAGAAATTATTACACCGTACACTCCCTCGCGTTCACTTCGCTCACAGAATGAAAACCTTCTCGTATGTCCTCCAGTGAAAACTAAAAGTGGTGAGAGAACTTTCGCCCATAGTGGCCCAACATTATGGAATAGACTATCAAAAAAGACTAAAAACTCCAAAAACATGACATCTTTTAAGAAATCTCTTAAGACTGAACTCTTCAACTCTGTTTACCCTTAGTGTTAATAACTGTTTTGTTTGTGGTAATTTTTTACCTTTTCAGGCTTTCATTCTGTTCATTCCTTCAATGTGTTTAAATGTTTATCGTATCATGGTTTATTTCATCTCATGTATATAGCGCTCTTGAGCAACTAGTTAGTTGGATATTCAGCGCTTTATAAATAGATTATTATTATTATTATTACAACCTGTGTACAATCTACTCAGACACTTACAGTCAATTCCCTGTCGTGTTTCAAGGATGTTCAGAAGGAATTTTCCTCGGTTTTCACCAGCGTCGGCTTGGCTACCAGATTTCGAATAGATCTATTCTGAAGGATGATGCCGTACCGGTTGCACATAAACCACGCCCTGTTCCATTTGCTTTAATGGATGAACTACAGATCGAAATCAATAAATTACTAGAAGATGATGTCATAGAGCACATTGACCACGCTGAATGGGTTAGCCCTTTGGTTCTGGGAAGAAAGAGTACGGGTAAATTGCGTGTTTGTGTAGATCTCCGGTCCGTAAACAAGAATATCTACCCAGTGAAATACCCGCTACCCAACATTGAGACATTGTTTGCATCTGTCCGAAACCCAAATTTTATCACCAAGATGGACATGAATTCTGCCTATCACCAACTGCAGTTACACCCCGAGACAATGAAACTTTGTAGTTTTACTACACCAATCGGCCTCTTTCGATACAAACGTGGCCCGTTTGGTCTTGCCGATCTACCAGGCAGTTTCCAGAAAATGTTGGATGTGATTTTAGCAGGTTGCAAGGGTACTTTTCTGGTTTCTTGACGACATCGTTGTGGTCGGATCTACTGCAGAGGTACAAGATATTCGCCTACGTGACGTACTTTCTCGGTTACGGGACAACGGGTTGACTCTACACCCAGATAAATGTACCTTTAAAACCAGTTCAGTGGAATGGTTGGGTTTTACCTTATCGTCTTCAGGAATTCATTTAATCCCTACAAATGGCGAGGCCATTACTCAACTACTCCCACCTAAAGATGTTAAAGAAGTTCGCCGGATTCTGGGTCTCTTCAACCACTACGCTAAGTTTATACCGGATTTTTCTAAGCGTTCCGAACCACTACGCGAATTGCTTCGCCAGAATGTACCTTGGCAATGGACGTCGTCCCAGATAAATGCTTTTGAGGATTTAAACAATGTTTGTCAAAGTCAACAGTGCTGGCCTTGTACTGCCCTTCTTCACCTATCTATGTTACGTGTGATGCCTCGGATTATGCGCTAGGGGCTGAACTTGCACAACTTCAAAACCCAGAGAATACCGGGAGACGACCTGCTAGAATAAGCCGCTGGGCCTCACTACTGCTTGATTATCATTTTACATTAGAATACAAAGATAGGTTGCCAGGCAACGAAACATACGCCCACAGCAGCTAAATCGTCCGGGCAGTCAACAAGAGTTGTCGCATATTTTTAATTTTTTCGATAATGAAAGATTTATAATACACTTAAATCTGATTAAGCGTAATTTTAATACTTAAAGATAGGTTGCCAGGCAACGAAACATACGCCCACAGCGGATTAATCATCCGGGCAGTCAACAAGAGTTGTCGCATATTTAACTTTTTTCAGTAATGAAACATTTATAATACACTTAAATCATATAACAAGTAACAACTCATTATGTAATTATCAGAAAATCAATCGAATTTGTTTGGCTTTGATAAAGTTTTCCTCCATGCTAACGTTTAGTATACGAAACACTTAAAATTCTGAAAATCAATAGGCTTCTTCGTCTCATGACCTTCAATACTGTGTATAAATTTCAAGTCAATCTGATATTAACTTTAGTCTCTAGAGCATCCACAAGATTTTTTGTGGTGATCAAGGGCCATAACTCTAACATTAATTATCAAGAATCGCTGAAAATCCCTAGGCTTCTTCGTTTCATGACCCTCAACACTGTGTATAAATTTAAAGTCAATCGGTTATTAACTTTAGCCTCTGGAGCGTCCACAAGATTTTTTGAAGTGATCAAGGGCCATAACTCTGACAGCAATTATTGGAAATCGCTGAAAATCAATAGGCTTCTTCGTCTCATGACCCTCAACACTGTGTATAAATTTAAAGTCAATCGAATATTACCTTTAGCCTCTAGAGCGTTCACAAGATTTTTCAAAGTGATCAAGGGCCATAACTCTGGCAGTAATTATCGGATATCGCTAATAATCCCTAGGCTTCTTCGTCTCATGACCGTAAACACTGTGTATAAATTTAAATTCAATCGGATATTACCTTAAGCCTCTTAGAGCATTCACAAGATTTTTAAAAGTGATCAAGGGCCATAACTCTGGCAGTAATTATCGGATATCGGTGAAAATCCCTAGGCTTCTTTGTCTCATGACCTTAAACACTGTGTATAAATCTTAATTCAATCAGATATTAACTTTAGCCTCTAGAGCGTTCACAAGATTTTTAAAAGTGATCAAGGGCCATAACTCTGGATGCAATTATTGGATATCGCTGAAAATCAATAGGGGTCTTCCTCTGATGACCTTAAACACTGTGTATAAATTTAAAGTCAATCGGATATTAACTTTAGCCTCTAGTGCGTTCACAAGATTTTTTGAAGTGATCAAGGGCCATAACTCTGACAGCAATTATCGGAAATCGCTGAAAATCAATAGGGGTCTTCCTCTCATGATCATTAACACTGTGTATAAATTTAGAGTTGATCGGATATTAATTTTAGCCCCTAGAGCGTCCACAAGAAATTATGGACGATGGACGGACGGACGGACGGACGGGGGCGACGGCAATATACGACCACATTTCTATGTGGGCGTATAAAAAGGGTACTTCCAATATTGTTGCTGACGCCCTTCCAAGATTGCGGACAGCGCATACTCAAGAGTTTGGTTCTACAGTCTGTCATCTATCAATAGATGAGAACGTTCTTGCCGTCCAGATTTGCTCTGCTTGTGCTATCTCACACGAAAAGCTAGCACCCGAAACCACCAGTGACCCACTGCTCTGTACTTTGCTCACATACGTACGTACCGGATGGCCACCAAAGTCTCAGTTATCTCCAGGGTTACTTACTTTCTTTCACCTTAAGGATGAACTGTTTATTTTTGGTGACCGCTGTATTGCGCGTGGTGATCAAGCCATTATACTCTATTCTTTGCGGAATGGCCCACGAAGGTCACATGGGCATAGTTAAAACGAAGAATAGATTGCGCAACTGTGCATATTGGCCTGGATATGATAAGGATATTGAAAACTTTGTTCGTTCATGTGCCCTGTGTTCATCAAGTGATAAATCTGCTAAATGTGTTACTGCCCCCGTACAGCCCAGGAGGCACTCTAATGGACCATGGCAAGATCTTGGTATCAACATCCAGGGACCATATACATCTGCCCCCTACAGTATGCGGTATTTGGTTAATCTAGTAGACTATTTTTCGAAATGGCCAGAGTCCCTTCTGACGGAGAGTATTACATCATCAAAAATCATTGATTTTCGGGAATCGCGGTTTTCAATATGGGGTCTACCACGCTCCATAACTCCCGACAATGGACCACAATTCATAAGCGCGGAATTCAAAAGTTATTTAGCACAGAATAACATCACGCATATTCGCACACCAAATTATCACTCCATGGCTAACGGTGCCGTGAAAAGGCTAAATGGTACTATAAAACACTAATGTTTCCGATTCGTCATCCTGGGCACAAGCTTTACGCGTTATTTTATTTGTTATACGTTCTACGCCTCATTCATCTACACAGTGCTCACCCCATTATTTGATGACTGGACGGGAAATGCGATCTAAACTGTCATGCCTGAAACCCAACGTGAACAATGAGAACTGTGCGGCACTTGATGTCATTTCTGAACTACAGCACAGCGCTCAACGAATGAAAAGTTCTTACGACACGCGTCACAGTGTTCGTCATCACGTATTCAAGGTTGGCGACAAAGTGAGAATTAAAGTGCTCATAAGACGACAAACTGAAACTCGGCGTAGTGATGGACAGTGGTTATTATATGCACATTACGGAAAGTTAACATCAATCTGATTAAAAATAAATCAGCTATCTTCACTCAAAGTCGCAAATATAGACCTCCCGTAAAAACGACTTGGCCAATTATCGAAAACACTCTTAATCCCCTCGGTCCCTAGTGACGTCACAGTGTACAAATGCATATTCGGAATGTTTATTCCTTAATTACCTATATACAGCCGGCGTGTGTATTCATTAACGCCTGACTGGTTCCTTAATCCCCTAATTAAATAAAACAACTGACTACGGAATAATCTGTTTTTTTAATTTAGAATTTGTTTTATAAAGCCGATTGCTGTAGCATTGTCTTTTTAATCAGAATAAGCCGACCGTAAACTAACAATTGGCTTCTGATTGAAACACAATTGGTGTAGAATTGGTGTAGCCGGCGCTACGGACATCTATGAAGCCAATTGAAATAATTAATAGTCGGCATTTAAGAAACGAAATGGTTTTAAGTAGTAATCATATAAATAAATCATTAACACGTGTTATTGGTCATTCTATCATACACCGAGAAAATGGAAGCAGAATATTTAGAGTTATCCTGTAGCAGTAGTTCTTTTAGCTCTGGCAATGTATCGGGTACAGATACGTCGCGAGAAATGATAACTATAGCGCCATATATTATGTTTGAGCCGTATCTATCTGACTGTGGCTCCATAGAGGATGGCGATGTAGATGATACCGGATCTAATAACGAAAACCATCCGATTGTTGCGAGACTAGATTCATTGATTTTATTAAATTATCTATTTACAGCTTTTATAAATAAATTGATTTCATTAAATTATCTTTTTAGCTGTAAATAAATTGATTTCATTAAATTATCTATTTACAGCTTTTATATATTAAAGAATTGATATTACATGTACACAGCCTGCCCTATGGTAGTAATTCACACACAAAGGATATTTAAACTAAAATTGCTTCAGCATTCAACAAAATTTACATCAGTTATAATCGAGAGACGTTTTCGTTCAGTTTGGGTTTCAATAACAGAATTACCTCGTCATATAATCGTATATGTCCATGATACAACACCTCAAAGAAGACTTGCTGTGTTCTTTATTTAGGTTCAAATAATCCGACCATATCAGAAAGCATGCATTTGCACCTTTCACGGTGAAATAATCGTATATACGACCCATGAGATGCCATGATATAACTGTCATCAAAGGGAAGCGTGCATGCACCAATTGGAGACTTGATGTGTTCTATTTTTAGGCTCAAATAACCAGACCATATCAGAAAATGTGCACGAATAATAATAAATGACTAACGATTTTTTTATATGTAACGAATAATAAATTACGTTTTGCATTTTGCAATTCTAAATTAATTCAATGTTTTTAAGCGCTTTAACAATCAGATTCACCAATCAATTGTCGTCAATAATCTTAACTCGCTGAGCAGAATGGGTTCGATAATCAACACCAGATTTAAAAAAAGGCAGGTTATCGTTTATTATTTCAATTGAGAATTTAATTGGCATTTATTTAATTAGGTGATTGGCGGTTGTTGAGACCGCGATTAACACTGCTAGTTCTCCTTTGTTTTGTTTTATCTGCGAGTATAAAACTTGCCAAAATGTATTGTTGAAAATTTTTGCATATTTAGTAATACTTTGTTGTTTTTCTTTTATCAAATAGTTAACGAACTCGATTGACCTACCACTTACCAGTGGCTTGTTCGCACCAATTTATCGATTGGTATTGACATCTACGACAAGCATGTCGTCAAGGTGCAGCTCACTGATTATTAACAATTTGTAGGGGCTTGTAAAAAAAAAGATTGCATGTCGTGTAAATATTTATTTTGTTTTTGTGTAGGTCATCAGCATATTATTCGTTTTAAATAAATATTATATAATTTCATGAGAAACGATGATTATCAAAGAACCGTAAGTGCAACTAATGTTTTATCGTTTGGTTGAGCCTTTTACTAACCACGTGGTTCTTGATTTTTTCTCTCGTGTTTTGAATATATATATATTTCCCAAACGTCGTATACCAGAGTCCCAAACTTCGTATATCCGAGACCCAAACGACAGATATCAACTCTCGCGTCATGTTTTTTTACTACTCCATAACAATTAATGGTGTGTTTATTTAATAATAAACAATAAAGTTTATTCGACAATAAGTACAACTCGGTTAATTAACTGCTTCTATAATAACAATTGGGATGAAACAGCCCGATAGAAAATCAGGTGTGGGATGAAACAGCCCGGGGTGAACCGGTCGTGGGATGAAACGACCCGCATCCGCCAATCCGTAATTAAATTGTTGACAAACGCAATCCACTCTTTCCGTAATATTTCGTCTTTTGGAAATTTATGAAACGTCGGTATATTATTTCCCTTTTCTCTGCTGGAATTTCCACAACTCTCAATAATACAACGATAATTCGGCATCTTGAAATACACTCGGAAATATTATAGTAACAAATAAAATCTATTACAATTCAAGACGAGAAAGGTCTGCGTTTGAAAATGCTTTGAATTATATAGTGATGTGTAGCTTACATAATTACGAGCTTATGATTACCGACAATACACACTTGTTAACTGTTGGTATGTTGATACAGTGATATATTATACAGGCAGTGATATATTGGATAGATAATGTGTATAGTATGTGTAGTGCCTGTGACGTCATCAGCCAATCAACCGGATTAAGGTCGTTCATGAAAATTTGAAAACCGTTTTTGGCTGTCCCATACTAAAACGTAAATAGCTCAGTTAATTTTAATCAGATTGATTTGAACTTTCCGTAATATGGATTTAGTAATCATTGTTTATTATAATATGTAATAGATAATTATGATCTTATGTGCTCTTTAAGCTTGACCTCCATAGAGGCCGTCATAAACTGTCTTCAAAATTTTCTGATCCCACTGTTATTACGGATATTCATGGTAATATTGTTACTAGTGAAGGTGGCAAGCGATGGCATGTCAATCGTTTAGTTAAATGTTTTTTACAGGATGACATTTTTTCGCCACACCTTTATGCCCCGGTAGCGAGGCCTCAACAGGATGTTGATGTCAATAATCGGCCTCGTCGGAACATACGCTCGCCAAGGTACTTACAGGATTCCAGTAACTTTTAACCTCAGCCAATGGTATTCCTTTCCAAAAAGATATTTGGATTGTATCCCTTAGTTATATTCTCGATTGACTGCTTATATATATATTGTCTTCACATATAGTGCTCATTTTTGTTGCGGGGGGAGTCCGGGTTGAAGCAGGGAAAGTGAGTTCCCTTGGGAGTGAGGGGGAAGGAGAGTGAATGCCCTTGGAATGGATGAGGAAGGATGCGAGGGTGATAATGTAAATATAAATAATGAGAAGCTTAGTACTTGTATGATCAGTTATTGAATAAATATGTATGAGTATCAACACCACAGATGCCACTTTGGCAACCTTAGGGAAAATTAAATATTCAAGATGGCCGTCATAAGGCATTTTCGGGTTATTCAGTGGGGTATAATATGTCACAGATTCTCTCAGACCTTGGTTTGGAGAGTGAGTTCCCTTGGGAGTGAGGGGAAGGAGAGTGAATGCCCTTGGAATGGATGAGGAAGGATGCGAGGGTGATAATGTAAATATAAATAATGAGAAGCCTAGTACTTGTATGATCAGTTATTGAATAAATATGTATGAGTATCAACACCACAGATGCCACTTTGGCAACCTTAGGGAAAATTAAATATTCAAGATGGCCGTCATAAGGCATTTTCGGGTTATTCAGTGGGGTATAATATGTCACAGATTCTCTCAGACCTTGGTTTGGAGAGTGAGTTCCCTTGGGAGTGAGGGGAAGGAGAGTGAATGCCCTTGGAATGGATGAGGAAGGATGCGAGGGTGATAATGTAAATATAAATAATGAGAAGCCTAGTACTTGTATGATCAGTTATTGAATAAATATGTATGAGTATCAACACCACAGATGCCACTTTGGCAACCTTAGGGAAAATTAAATATTCAAGATGGCCGTCATGAGGCATTTTCGGGTTATTCAGTGGGGTATAATATGTCACAGATTCTCTCAGACCTTGGTTTGGAGAGTGAGTTCCCTTGGGAGTGAGGGGAAGGAGAGTGAATGCCCTTGGAATGGATGAGGAAGGATGCGAGGGTGATAATGTAAATATAAATAATGAGAAGCCTAGTACTTGTATGATCAGTTATTGAATAAATATGTATGAGTATCAACACCACAGATGCCACTTTGGCAACCTTAGGGAAAATTAAATATTCAAGATGGCCGTCATGAGGCATTTTCGGGTTATTCAGTGGGGTATAATATGTCACAGATTCTCTCAGACCTTGGTTTGGAGAGTGAGTTCCCTTGGGAGTGAGGGGAAGGAGAGTGAATGCCCTTGGAATGGATGAGGAAGGATGCGAGGGTGATAATGTAAATATAAATAATGAGAAGCCTAGTACTTGTATGATCAGTTATTGAATAAATATGTATGAGTATCAACACCACAGATGCCACTTTGGCAACCTTAGGGAAAATTAAATATTCAAGATGGCCGTCATGAGTCATTTTCTGGTTATTCAGTGGGGTATAATATGTCACAGATTCTCTCAGACCTTGGTTTGAAGATGGGTTTTATAAGGATTCTACCCACTAAATCCATTGAGCATGGGTATTCCTTCTAAAATGGCGGCTAATTCAAATTGGGGTCCAAATTCGGAATGGTTGCTTTTTATTGAAGGAAGCTTATAAAGTTGTTTAAACAAGTATGTAATATAATGATGATGTTTTAGCCCTTAATAATCCTAAATTTAGTGATTATGTAGACTTCATATATCCTGATGAGCTCGAAATTAAAAATACCACTGACAGTGACAACTACACTTCTTACTTGGATCTGCGTCTCGATTATGACAATTGCCATAAACTGAGTGTTAAATTGTACGATAAACAGGATGACTTTGACTTTCCGATTGTTAACTTTCCATTTATTAGTAGTAACATTCCAATTTCACCAGCTTATGGAGTATTTGTGTCTCAACTAATTCGTTACACGAGAGCTTGTTCCTTTTATTCTGATTTTTTAAGTAGATCGAGGCATTTGTCATCTAAGCTTCAACTACAAGGATACTTGCCCACTAAACTTATTAAAACCTTTAAAAAGTTTTATGGCCGTCATATTGATTTGATTGGTAAATATAACGTGTCTCTCTCGGCTATTTTTCTAGATATTTTTAATTGACACGTATACCGTTACTTATCACCCTGATAATGTCTACTACATCGTTAAGACAGTTCATCACCTGCATTTTGCATACTATAGTTCATTGGCCAATCACGCTATTTGACCGACATTTCGCCTTATAGTTTGGATCAAGGTTTCAACTACAAGGATACTTGCACACTAAACATTTAAACAGTTTTTTCGATTTGAATGGTGCAATGTAAATATAACGTGTCTCTCTCAGCTATATATACTAGATATATTTAATTGACAAGTATACTATTACTATAACCCTGATAATCTCTACTACATGCGCCAGGCAGACACCTCTGCTTGTCGTGTAATTTGTACACGAGGAGCAGTCCATTAAAAAACTTCAAGATGGCCGCAGTGGGGTTATTTACTTTGACGGGGAAAAATTCGGGACAGATTCTCATGGATCTCAGTATTAAGTTAATTTCTATCAGAATTTGATTTGATGAATCCAATGAACTTGGGTGTGAACTGGATATTTACTTTAATTTAATGGGTACAGTTCAGGACAAATTCTCTCGGACCTCTGTATGAGGGTGGTTTCTGTAAGAATTTGACCATCTGAATCCAAATTAAGAGTTTGGGTATTAGGAATACCAAATCTCAATGGATTCAGTGGGTCGATATGTAATTGAAACCATCTTGAAACCAAGGTCCAAGAGAATCTGTCACATAATTTACAACACTACACAACCAGAAGATGCCTCATAGTTTATGATATACAGTTACTTTTAAACATTATATTTATGTATTTTTGCTATTAATCATATTTTTGTAAAGCGCCCTTGAACATTTGTGACCCCCCAATGACATACTGGGTCTAAATGAGTTAATTTTGAAAATTGAGTTATTGTTATTTTCATATTCTCCGACCAGATACCTTCAATTTGATGTATAGTTTGTTTAAATCAGACATAAATTGACTAAGTTGTGGCGGCTTGAAGCCATCCAACACACCAAAGTAAGTTTTGAGAAAAATCAATTTAAAGATTTGGTATGTTTCAAAACAAAATACCATAGCAACCAGGCCATTTATTTGCTTTTTTGTCGTGGAATATTGTTTTCTAGGGGTTTTCAAGGGTGCTGAAGATGAAAATTATGGTAAAAATTTCATCTGACAATTTCCGCCATCTTTTTTTTAAAAATGGACGTCAAAATGACAAATTTGTGAGTTACTGCATTAAAAATAGCACTATAAGAGTCGATCAGATAATATCTGCCATTTTGTTTCTCATAATGGTGGCCTAAATAATAAAATTAATCCAACAATATCGACCATTTGTTTTATCAAAATGTCAACCAAAATGAGAATTCTGTTTTTGTCACCGTATATTTGTAACCGCATGGTGCCGTGTCATTTTATATGTGTGATTAGGCACACGATTGTTGTAGTATCAAAGGTCTGTTGTAGTATCAAAGGGTCGACCGCACTGTATCCTCTATCTTGTTTTTCTAAATGGCCACCAAACCAATTATTGGAGATCTTATACTTGGTACTCGTGTAATTTATCATTTTTGGGGTTTTCAGGGTCGCTAAAGACGACAAACATGGTTTTGTGTCGATGCAACGAATATCATTTTACATATTCGATGATTTTATGGTAACTCATAAGTTATGATCACACCTTGCAGGGTAGGGTATGCTATCAAGTATAAGAAAGGGCAACATTTTTCAAAAAACAACAGTATACTAAAAACTCTCATGAATTTAATAGAACATAATAACAAATTATTTTATAATGCAACAGAAAATATTACTAGTATTTTTTTTAATAAGAGGCCGGTAAGCCAAGGTTTTTTAAATCAGCACTGAAAATAGTTTTGAATTTATTTTATCGAGTTATATTAAAAATGAGATTAATGAATTACTATAAGACAATGGGCAAAATTTACAGTTATCTTGTACTGTAACCGAATCCATTAATCAATCGACAACACTTTTTAAGTTCATCATCCAATATACAGGAACACAGTACTCAAGAACTGAGAAAGGCCATGTGTACGTGCTACTTCTATTCAGATGGCGTACGTGTTTATCATTGACTGAACTGCTTTCTTTCCGCTTCCATATTATTAAAAATATTCAAAACCCGACAGACGGTGCGACGTTTCCCGACAAACTGAGCATTCATTCCCGACAAGCCCCCCCGTCTCATACGCCTATGTAAACTGTCGAATGTTAAGTATTCAAAAACTAACCAAAGGCTTATATTAATAAGTCTCCTTATTTAATAAATTTACTAAAATAGACGTATGATCATATATACACTGCACATACATGTACAAATACATTAACAGTGCTGTATTTTGTATTCACTATTAATCGTGCATGCAAGTAATTTAATAGTAAGTGACATTTACAGTGCCTTACTATTTCATAATACACTTTGAGGCTGTCGGTACCGTAACGGTTTCCCTAATAGAATAGAAATTTAAACTTCATTGGCATGAAATGCTTAGGTTTAGTTCCGTGCCTTTTGGAAGCGGTGTAATTAAACAATGGCATATATTTCCCACTCGATAATTGTCGGGTTTCGACACATATGCATTCTTTACTTTGCATGCCGTATGAAGCGACAGTGAACGGAATTCACCTATAAAATTCTCTTCAGAAAGACGGTTATTGGCTATTTTGTTTATTTCCATTTAAGGGCTATAGACCAGAGGGAGGAGGGGGGCATTGTCACCCGAGTGGGGGCAAATTCTGAGTTAACTTTTCTAGAGACATTTTTCACCAGGAATCTGAATCTGGTAGGTAATAAGCCAGGTGAGGGGGCGTTCCCGAGATAATCGAGGTCAAAGGTCACCGAAGGCCAAATAACGAAAGAAACGTATATAATTCAAAATCTGTCCAGAATAGGGCCGAAAATTATTGATGACAGCAATGAGACAATTATAATACAGTAATATAATAATAACATTATATCTGGAATTTTCGTACCGTACTAAGAACCGTATTTTGGCATTGAATACCCCCCCCACCCCTTCATTATCATTATCATAGTAATTAAGTTTAATACCACACAACTTTGATCATTATTTAAGGTAAGTAAATATGAATGTGCCATAATATTACTTACATATTTGAAGAGGGTAATAAACAAGATTTTCTGTGATATGTAACATTATATCTGGAATTTCGTACAAAGAACCGTATTTTGGCATTGAATACCCCTCCCCCTTCATTATCATAGTAATAGAGCTTAATACAACCAAATTTTGATCGCTTTTTAAGGTAAGTAAATATGAATGTGCCATTAAATTATTTACATATTTGAAGAGAGTAAACAACAAGCTTTTCCGTGATATGTAACATTATATCTGGAAATTTGTTCTAAGACCCGTATTTGGGTATTGAATACCCCCTCCCCCTTCATTATCATAGTAATTGAGTTTAGTACCAACCAAACTTGACTGATTTGTAAGGTAAGTAAATCTCAATGTGCCAGAAAATTATTTACATATTTGCAGAGAGCAATCAACAAGCTTTTCGCTGATATGTAACATTATATCTGTTATTTCCTAATAAGACCCGTATTTTGGCATTGAATACCCCCCCCCCACCCCTGCTTCATAATCATAGTAATAGAGCTTATACCACAAAACTTTGATCGCTTTTAAAGGTAAGTTAATATGAATGCACCATACGATTTACATATTTGAAGAGAGCAATCAACAAGCTTTTCAGTGATATATGTAACATTATATCTGGAATTTTGTACTAAGACTTGTATTTTGGCATTGAATACCCCCCCCCCCTTCATTATCATAGTAATAGAGCTTAATACCACGGGTATGCAGGTGTCATCGCTGCTCATTGTTATTATTATACATTTATTACTGTATTATAATTGTCTCATTGTTGTTATCAATGATTTCTGGCCCTCTTCTGAACAGATTTTGAATTATATACGTTTCTTTCGCTATTTGACCTTCCATGACCTTTGACCTCGATTATCTCGGGAACGCCCCCTCATCTGGCTTATTACCTACCAGATTCGGATTCCTGGTGAAAAATGCCTCTAGAAAAGTTAACTCAGAATTTGCCCCCACTCGGGTGACAATGCCCCCCCTCCCCCCTCTGGTCTACTATAAATTATTTTCTAACAGACCAAACGAGATAATTATAAAATCATCACCGCTTTGATTAGTTATTTGGAGTAATTAGTGGATTATCGGCGGCCTTATCATTGTCAGTTATCAATCAATAATTCCCTAATACCGTACGTGAGAAGTGATTACAGATTAGCATTACTCAATGACACGAAGAGCGTGTTGATTAATTTATGATGTTTTGATTAACACTCCATGGCTAACTATATTATACGATCAGAATTATGTTGCTTCATGTAATGTATTGGACGTTTAATCTTTAATAAACAAACAACAACAATTGCTTTTGCCACTTTTCATAGTAAATCGCATGTAGATAGCCCATAACATTGCCCAAATCTAATTTCTATCAATCGCTTGAGCCTCGATCCGGCCAGGGAACCACAATGCTTTGAACGCGTTGTCTGGGCCAATCAGCAAGCAAGTCGTGTTGGCAGCATAGCAACAAGCCTAGGTTGTTTACAGTTTTAGGGTTTTTAAAACCCCTTTGTATTCCTTCAAAATGAATTCATTGGCAATTCTTTGGTCCTATTTATAAACAAGAGATTCTCCGCTTTACAACAATGCCAATTAATATGCAAGAGCAATGAGCGGTCGCCCGCTGCTAGCGAAGAAACAGAACTAAATTCACCGATAATTTTAAGAAATATGACACATTTATGAATGCGGTACTTGTACAAAACATTCAAACAAAGGCGTTCTAAAATCTTGTATTGCTACTTTGATCGTTTGTATCGATAGATAGTATATTAATAGACCCACAATTTCGATCAAAATCAGTTATTTCACTTATTTTGTCTGTAGTTCAAAATTAGAATATGCGCATTACGACTTAAGATGCCATGGGGAAACACATTTTATGAAAAGGGCGCTATATAAATCTATAGTAATAATAACAGATAATAATAATAGCGACCATCTTGAAGTTTTTTAATTTCCTCAAGGATACCATGAAGGCATCATCCAGATTCTGAATCTACACATACTGATGATATTTTATCAATTTACTATTGATTTGTGTGTGATCATGTAAAACTTATCTCTGTTAAATTAGATGACTTCTATTTATAATGCAAAGGTTTTCTATCTTAAGACCAAAGAACCACATTCTACTTTATTGAAAATCATTGCAAGAAACAGTAATAGATATTTAGAAATTTAGTTTAATAGTTTTTGAGGTAAACGAGATAATGTTTTGGTTGACTAGATTTTGATAGGAATTTAATTTTATTGGTTCAAAACTAGAGGCGTAGCCGTGAAATATATATTAGGGGGGGTCATCCGATGTAGCGCGATAGGGGGAGTGGGGGAGGCCAACCCCATAAAAAAAAATGGTAATTTTTACGGGGTTAAACTAAAACAACACACTAACATATTGGGATATATACAGGTTTTATACAGATAGAATCTTAACTAATCATAATAATTATTGTAAATAAATCTTTTTTTGTGGGATGGAGGGGGGGGGGGTCTAAGTATATTGAGACCCAATAGGGGGGGGGGGGTAATTATAACACCTGCTTCAAAAATCTGAACATTTATATGAAACATTATTAATTTGGATTGTTCATACTTGTTTTTTTTTCATTATTTTTTATTACAGGAATATATTTTAATTATATATAATAAAACAGAATTAATACTATGATAAGATCTCTGTATTCTACAAGTACTTGCGATGCCTTCAAGTATTATTAGTAGCTGCCATAAGGAAAATTTATTACACAGGTGTCCACAACTGATTAATAAAATATTATTTTTTGATTTTTCAGAGATTTTATATATCTTTTAAGTATCATTAACCAACTGTGTACCGGCTGCAAACCAATGTTTCAATTTACTATTACATTAAAATGTATTTCTGCTGTTTATATTAGAATTTTTTTTCCACTTATATCGTTGGTATGGACTGGTCGGAACATAGAAACATGGTCAAAGCTCTTGTACTGTATAAATAATTCAAACCAAACTAGCTCAAAATATAAAACTATAAACCAGCGGATTCTTGTCCTCCGTCTTATTATTATGAGACGTTTGAAGCAAGGTCAATTATGGAATAATCTGTCAAGGTCTTCAGTTTTCTCCTCAAGGAACATGGTTAATGTCTAGATGATGAATCATTTAGAACTTGAATGTGCGAGGTCGAACACATCTTAAACTCCAGACCTCTTACATTCTCTTCTTCTGACAAAGACCATTTAGATCCCTTAACGTCCAATCACATCTTAACATACTTAGACTTAAGTTGTTTTATCAACGCCTAGATGTTTTCAATGTAAAGATCTATATCTACGTCCAGTATCTCGGCAATCTGTTTTGGACCCGATAGAAGACAGATGATATGTTTTCAGGAGCGTGATAAATGGTGTCATCCTCAATGGACACTTTGTTCAAGTTACTGATCAACCTGTAATGTGTTGTTTTAGCACGTGCACAGGTGATCATTTGAAGAAAAGTAGGTGCTCATATAAATGAACACTCGAACATACTAATCCGGTGATTGTCAAAACAAACCATGCATCTTCGTGCTGCAGTGTATTAGAAATAACAAGAAACACTGTGTTTATTTTTACAATGTAGAATGTGAAATAGAACTATTAGCTAAAAAACACATCCAATGGTATAAGAAACAAATACACAAAACTTAGCGAACTCGGATAAATTTCTGTTTGGCTATGTTTTAGATAATTGTAATCTTGTTAAATACCTTTCTTACCTCACCGCACATGCTATTTTTTTTGCACATGACAAATCGTGAATGCAAAACGTCTTCCAGTAAATGCAGAATAACCCATTTACACCAAAAAAATATTTATTATCCATTTGTCTGTTGTGGAATTTAAAGATAGATTGCTGGGCAACGAACCATACACCCACATCAGTTAAGTCATCAGGGCAGTCACTAAGGGTGTCGCATGTTTTTTTCTTTTGTCAGTAAGGAGAGAGTAATAGAGCTTAACGTCCACTCTACACGAACTAGGTCATTTTGGGACTAACATGGTTCAATTTTATCCCGTCATCCTTCAGTCGGAATAAAAGGAGATTAGCATAGGGTCACGTGATCATCAGTAGCTCGAAACGTGTTGCAAGTCTATGCAGACTCAGGGAGAATTATCTCCTTTTTTCATTTCTTTCGGCGTTATTCAGCGCCTTATCTTGACTTAGTACGTAATATTACCTACTTGTCGTTCTGTATTTTATCACCTTACGCAGTTTCCTAAACGGTATCGCCCGAAACTAACTGTGGCTTGTTTACAAATTTTTTAAGATGGCGGACAAAGTTCCCGCGAACAGTGATGTAAACACGACTGATACCAGTCGGGATAAGCATCCCAGTGCCATTTCAGGGCGAGCAATTACTCATAAACGTACCGGAAAATCCTGCACGATTGAGGCAGCAGCGGGTTCGGAGAGTCACTTTAAACGACAGTCTCTACTTGATTCAGTAACACAGTCATGTAGCACTCGTAATACTACATCATCAACCCAACAGTCAGAATGCTCTGATGAACGTGATAACCCGGTAAACTTGTTAACGGGAGCCGTTACTGCAATGACTAAAAATCTAACAAATTTCATGGTTGATTTGAAAAAATCTCAACTTGATTATGCAGTAGACATGCGCAAATCACAACAGGAATTTTTTAATTATTTCTGTGATAATGAGTCAATGGTTTCTTGTGATGAGGTTGACAATGACCAAGATATGGTGGATGATGATGATGGGGCTAAAGCCCTTAATAATTTAAACAATTTGTTTGATGGCAAACAAAAAGGAGGGGGCGCTGATGTCAGCACTCATACTACATCATCCAGTAGTAGTACACCCCTTGCCTTAGATAAGTCTTCAAATTTGCCAGAAGGATTTGTTGACATACTTTCTCAATATAATAAGGATGAACAATATAGTGCCAGTATAGATGATGGCCTAGCTAAGGTCTTGGATAACATTGTGAAATTTGGCCTTTCAGAAGATAAGGTCAATGAATTATTAAATAAATACAAAAGACCAGGCAATTGTGACTTTTTGGAGGTAACAAAAGTTAATCCCCCCATCTGGGAATTTTTGAGCAGCGAAACCAAATCTAATGATTTGAAACTGCAGAGAATCTGGTCTAATTCCGTTGGCCAGGTTGAGTGAACTGCTCATGAAGAAGGCCATAGGTGGCGATGAGGTAGGAGTCAAAGAGGGTTTCTGACTATTAACGGATTCCATAGCCCTTTTAGCTTCTGCTAATGCTGATATCAATGGGCGTAGGAGAATATGGATGAAAGCAGAGGTCCACTCAAACTATCGTTCTCTTTGCACTTTGAAGGGCGATAACGGCTCACTCTTATTCGGCAGTGACCTGTCTCAAAAACTAAAGGATATTTCCGAAACTAATCGTGTTAGTCAGAAAGCTAACAACAGATACCATGGTTACAGAGATCGTCACTCTAACCGATTCTCACCATACAGCAGTGGCAGAAAGCCCTTCAATAGGAACATGGCAATGAGACCTAACAGTGGTCAGCGTTTTTTAGAGAATCGCCAGAAACAACCCTTCAAAAGGAAGAAGTTTGGACGCAATTTCAGTCCCACCAAACCCAACCACAACAAACAATAACAATTGATTGCCAGAGGTCTAATTTACCGGATTTGATTTCCACTGATAAAGGTAATTATGAGGTATGTCTAACCAAATCAGATTTGACAAAAGTTGACTTTGATGCAATACCCTTTGATCCTTTCCCTGAACTAGCAGGGAAGAGTAGCTTCATAGCAGGACAGCTTGGTAATTTTGTTGATGTTTGGAAGCTTTATACTTCTGATGAATGGATTTTGAACACCATTTCAGGAATTGATATTGAATTTTCTTCCCTTCCTTTTCAAAAATTTCCCCCAACGCAGCATACTTTTCATAACACAGAGAGAGAATTCATTTCCTCTGAAATTATTAAGCTTTCGCATAAAAAGGTCATTGAACAATGTGAACATGTTGGAGGTGAATTTCTGTCAACAATTTTTTTGCGCCCCAAAAAGGACGGATCATTTCGAATGATTTTAAATCTAAAGGAACTTAACAAATTTATAGTTTATCACCACTTCAAGATGGACACGGCTCGAACTGTATTCGATCTTATTGTACCTTCTTGTTATATGTCCTCACTTGACTTGCGGGATGCTTACTATTCTGTCCCTATCAACAAACATCATAGAAAGTTTCTGAGGTTTGAATGGGAAGGGAAGTTGTACCAATTTAATGCACTCCCTAATGGATTGTCCAGTGGCCCCCGAATCTTTACAAAAATTATGAAGCCAGTTTTTGCACATTTGAGACAGTCAGGAGTAGTGTCCTCTGGTTATATTGATGATGTTTTTCTTATGGGTAACATATATGAACAATGTTTAAATAATGTTTGCATCACTGTCAAATTTTTGTCATCTTTAGGATTTTTAATCCACAAAGAAAAATCAAATTTTGAACCATGGCAATCTTTAGAGCACCTTGGCTTTAATCTAGACTCAGTTAATATGGTTGTAAGTTTACCATTTGAAAAAGCAAAGAAATTTATCTGTTTATGTCAAAATTTATTAGAATATACAAAACCCAAAATCAGAATGGTAGCTAAAGTGATTGGTCTGATGGTATCTAGCTTACCAGCCATTTTAAATGGAGAAATATACCGGTATTACAGAATTTTAGAAATAGAGAAAATAAATGCTTTAAAGATTGTTGAGGGTGATTATGAACAAACTATGAGCTTGTCTGAGCAGGCCCGTCAAGACTTACTTTAGTGGTGTGCTAATCTTGAGACCAGTTCTAGATCTCTTGTAGAGTCACTTCCCTCTATTACATTACAAACGGATGCTTCCCTCTTGGCTTGGGGAGCCGTTTTAAGAGATGTTTGCACTGGTGGACGTTGGAATGAAGTCGAAAGTAAACACCACATTAATTACTTAGAGTTAAAGGCAGCTTTGTTTGGCTTGCAGGCTTTATGCTTTGATGCACATAATAAACATATACTGATTCAAATGGATAACACCACAGCAGTGGCTTATGTTAACAGTAAAGGTGGTAGTAAATCCCCTCTGTGTAATTCCATCGCCAGGGAAATTTCTCTTTGGTGTATAGAGCATAACATTACCCTATCAGCATCCCATATTCCCGGAGTTTCCAACCACTCTGCAGACCGTGAATCTAGGGTCTTTGATGATAAAACTGAATGGACATTAAATAAAAACCTTTTCAAAGAGTTATCAGATATTTTTGGACATCCAGATTTGATATGTTTGCATCACGGCTTAATAAGCAGATTAACAAATATGTAGCCTGGAAGCCAGACCATCAAGCGTTTGCAATTGATGCCTTTTCTATCACTTGGAGTAACTATACTTTACCATACTGTTTTCCTCCTTTTAGCCTTATTCCAAAAGTATTGAAACGATTACAGTCAGAGCAAGTCCAGCAAGCCTTACTTATTGTGCCGATGTGGCCCACTCAAGCTTGGTTCGCCAAATTAACTTCGATGCTAATAGACCGTCCAAGAAAAATCAAGTTGAAGTCTACAACTCTGTGCCTGCCTTACAAGGAGTCAGCTCGTCATGCACTCTGGAAGAAGATGTCTCTACTAGTATGCCTTTTGTCAGGAAGGGACTGTCTCAGCAAGGAATTTCGATCGAAGCTCAAAACATCATTTGTGAATCGTAGAGAGCTGGAACCAACCGACAATATAGCACATATCTTAAGCGCTGGCAGATATTATTTTGTAGTGGACGGGGTATCAATCCCTTATTTGTCAATGTAAAAGACATTCTTGATTTCCTTTTGGAACTTTATAATACAGGATTAAAATACAGTGCTATTGGTACAGCATGTTCCGCTCTTTCAAACTGTGTAAAACTCGTAGATAGTACTTGTACTGTTGGAGAACATCCTCTTGTGGCTCGGTTCCTAAAAGGTGATTTTGAATTAAGACCATCTCTTCCTAGATATAAACAGATTTGGGATGTGAAAATTGTGCCTTATTATTTAGAAAAACTTTCTCCCAATGAAGATTTATCTTTTTCGGACTTATCTATGAAACTTGTAACTTTACTTGCCATTGTATCAGGACAAAGATGTCAGTCACTTCATGTGATTAAGACCTGTGATATGATCTTTGAGACTAACAGGATTACAATCCCTATAAATTCTATTATTAAACAATCCAAGCCAAATAAGATACAGCCTGTAATAGTTTTACCAGTTTTTGATAATCAAAATTTATGTGTTGTGCGCACCATGAAGGAGTATCTAAGCAGAACAGAAATTGTCCGGTGTGAGAACAGGGAACTGTTTTTGACAACTGTAAAACCTTATTTACCGGCTTCTAAATCTACAATATCCAGATGGATCAAAACAGTTTGAGTAAGGCAGGCATTGATGTGAACATTTATAGTGCACACAGCACTAGAGCTGCTTCAACAAGTGCTGCAGCTCGTATGTTACCTTTGACTTCAATTATGAAAGCCGCAGGCTGGACTAACTCTAGAACTTTTCAACATTTTTATAATGTGCCAAATAATGATGATAATGAAGCGAATGATTTTGCTACAACTGTTTTAAATCTAAGCAGTTAAATTATGTTTTACTTTTATTGTGCTTAGGCATAGGAGAATGCCTTGTGTTTGGTAACCTACGTTATAGTATACATTGTTTTATTAAGAGTTCTTAATTACAGTTGCTATTGTACTTTGAAAGAGTTGTGTTTTGTCACAGTAGCTTGTGTTCTGAATTTGCAGACTATGAACACTTTGTATTTTGTTTTCAGTTTTATAAATTTTAAACTGAATCTTTTGGTGTTTTCTTGTGTTCTGCATTCATGCCAATCTTTGAAATCTCCTTTTATTCCGACTGAAGGATGACGGGATAAAATTGATAAATTAAACGAGACTTACCTGTAAGGTAAAGTTTGATTACAATTTTATCCAGTCATCTTCTTCAGGAGGGATTAAAGGCCCTTTCCTTGGTTTGAGATGTTCCCTCCCTGTGGAATATATGGTTATTGTGTGCTGTTTGCATGTAATGCTTTATCTTTGAATACTGATGATCACGTGACCCTATGCTAATCTCCTTTAATCCCTCCTGAAGAAGATGACTGGATAAAATTGTAATCAAACTTCACCTTACAGGTAAGTCTCGTTTAATTTATCAATTTTATTTCAAAAATTCGCTTGTGCGTAGGGGTCTTTAGCAGGAGGAGACTGGAGGACCAGGAGAAAACCCAAGACAGACCTTATGGTACAACACACATGCGCAAACCATTCGGCCATCGAATCCCCGTAGTTAGTAAGGAAAACAATTACGACACACAAAAATTGTCATACTTGTTTTACTATTAATTCTGCCCTGCACTCAAAACATTAAATATCAAGGGCCATAAATCTGGATGTCATTATCAGAAATCATTGAAAATCAACAGGATTCTACCTCTCATGGCGAAAATTGTTTCTCCCTCCAGAGCATGGACACCGGACGGGAGCGACGAAAATATATGACATGCTGGCGTATAAAAACGTCCCGAAAACATGAAATCGTCAAATAGATGAAATTACATTGATCCATATAACAATCCAAATTCCTTAAAATTGTATTTCGAAAACCTGACCTTGGAATGATCTGATTTGTATGCATCCTAGATAAACAGATATACACTGACTATATTCAGGTTATGGGTCCCTCCCCAAATCTGCTGAGTAAACAACAATAATATATGACATGCAAAATGATGTATTGATACCTGTTAAAGATGAATTGGTAAAACGGTTTTGATAAAGGGCCTGTGATAAACTTGTGTCTTTCTCATGTCTATTTTCACTCACCCTCTTACACAAACAAGGAATCCAGTGTGTAAGTCAGTTATCGGCCTTCGACCCTCGGGGTAAAGTCCTGAGCTCATGCAATTGAACACTTGGAACCATAGGGTCGTGAAAGAGGGTTCTGGGAAATGACTGAAACCGGATCAGACCCTGGCTCATTTTGCACACAGGAAAAATAGCATATTTTGTGCTAAATCATAAAATCGCGGGATGCGAAGAATCTCGGAGCGTGTCGTGATGTAAACTGCCAGAGGTATCAAACCAGCGGCTGCCAGGCAGGATACGCCCACATTTTCGAGAGATGGATAGAGAACAAGCAAAACCGAAAGTGATTTTTCCTACAATCAAAGGCCATAATTCATTAAGTTACAATTTGATATGCGCAAATATCGAAAAGTATCAAGATATTGAGGTTATAAACACACAATTTAAGTTTCATCAAAATCGAAATTAAAATTGTGACCTCTACAGGGTCCACAACCTTGAAATACCATTTTTTAACAGTATTCGCATACAAACAGCAGCCATTTTGTATTGGAATTTTGGTCCTATTTTCCCGAAATTTGAACTCAACCTTCCTTAGGGTCTAACGGTGATATCAAACGATTTTTTTAAATCGGATAATAATTTTGACCTCTAGAGGAACCACAAGCTAAACAAAGGCGATTTTGCATATAATCAGGGGCCATAATTCAGGAAGTTACAATCCGATATGCGCAAATATTGAAAGGAACCAAGATCTTTGGGTTATATCCATGCATTTCAAGTTTCATCAAAATCAAATTAAAATTGTGACCTCTACAGGGTCCACAACATTGATATACCATTTTAAACAGTATTCGTGTACGATCGACGGCCATTTTGTATGGCACTTTTGGTCCGATTTTTCCAAAATTCAAACTCAACCTTCTTTAGGGTGTAAGGGTGATATAATCAAATGATTTTTTAAATCGGATAATAATTGTGACCTCCAGAGCGACCACAAGCTAAACAAAGGCGATTTTGCGTATAATCAGGGGCCATAATTCAGGAAGTTACGATCCGATATACGCAAATATCAAAAGGAACCACGACCACAAGCTAAACGATGGCGATTTTGCATATAATCAGGGGCAATAATTCAGAAAGTTACGATCCGATAAGCCCAAATATCAAAAGGAACCAAGATCTTTGGGTTTTAACCATGCATTTCAAGTTTCATCAAAATCGAATTAAAATTATGACCTCTACAGGGTCCACAACCTTGATATACCATTTTTTAACAGTATTCGCGTACGATTGGCGGCCATTTTTTATGGCAATTTTGGTCCAATTTTACTGAAATTCGAACTCAACCTTTCTTAGGGTGTAACGGTGATATAATCAAACGATTTTTTAAATCGGATAAATATTGTAACCTCCAGATGGACCACAAGCTAAACCAAGGCGATTTTGCGTATAATTAGGGGCCATAATTTAGGAAGTTACGATCCGAGATGCGAAAATATTAAAAGGAACCAAGATCTGTGGGTTTAAACCATGCATTTCAAGTTTCATCAAAATCGAATTGAAATTGTGACCTCTACAGGGTCCACAACCTTTATATACCATTTTTTAACAGTATTCGCGTACGAACGGCGGCCATTTTGTATAGTAATTTTGGTCCGATTTTTCCGAAATTTGAACTCAACCAGCCTTAGGGTGTAACGGTGATATAATCGAACGGCTTTTCAAATCGGATAATAATTGTGACCTCCAGAGGTACCACGAGCTAAAAGAGGTGATTTTTCGGACAATCAGGGGCCATAATTCAGGAAATTACGTTCCGATAGGTGCAAATATCGAAAGGAACCAAGATCTTTTGGTTATAAACATGCATGTCAAGGTTTATTAAAATCGGTTTAAAATTGTGACCTCTATAGGGTCCACAAGCTAAAAACGTGATTTTTCGTACAATCAGGGGCCATAATCCATGAAGTTTTGATCCGATACATGCCAATATCGAAAGCAGCTGAGATCTTTTGGGGATAAACCTATATTTCAAGTTTCGTCGAAATCGGACAAGAATTGTGACATGTAGAGAGTCCACAAACAATTGTGGACGGACGGACAGGGGCGACGACATAATACGTCCACATGAAAATGTGGGCGTATAAAAATTAACAGTGTTCAATAGTCCACGAATTGAAACCACAGCTTATTAATTATCCTTGTGTTTATTGCTCTAATCACAATACGGAGGATCAACATCAAACAGATTATAAGCTTAACATTTAATACCTTTAATTTACCGAATTTTGTTTTTTAATTAGCCTGTGTGACCATTCTTAAAACCAAGTTGTTGTTACAGCATATTTGCCGACTTTCATCACTCTTGCAGCCATATTTACTATGTCAACATCAAACAAATTACTTTGATGTCTTCAATTGATAACTAGAGTTAATCATGCGAATGATATATCCAGAAATGTTAGCATGCTTTACATCATCTCAAAATGTTGAAATTACAAACCTCTCAGAATAACAATTGATTATATCGCAATATTTTCCAAATATACTGTTTCCAGGGATATCACCCAGCTCTTAATTAGGTAGGTGCCTGGTAGAAGCGATGTAGCAGATCCAATTCTACTTTTTAAAGTGTTGTTATCTGGTGGTTACACCTTGTAGAATGGTAAGTATTGGAGAAATTCTCCCCTGATGTGAGCTGATACACGTGCTTCAAGTTCAAGAGAAAAGCTTTGTTAAATTGCATTCAAATTCCATTCTTCTCCTTTAGTATCTCTGCTGATAATCAACTTCATTTCTCTAGGCATTTTTGTCATAAAAACGGACAACAAGAAACATCTGTACATGTCTATGGCACCCCAAGGGATTTTAGGGATCTAACTTGCTTTGACAGCATCATTTAATCTTCTTAACGACCTTATGTTATTTGAGGCTGATTCTACATATAAAAGTCCTTCCATGTGTTGGTTGATAATAAGTTATTTGTTACCAAATCTACGTTTAAGTATATCAACAGCTTCAGCATAATTCCCAGAAGTGATAGGTTTTAGGGATCTCACTTGCTTTGACAGCATCATATAATCTTCTTAACGACCCTTTGTTATTGGAGGCTGATTCTACATATAAAAGTTCTTCCATATCACTTTAAGGTTGGTATGGTATAACATGGGTTTTTTACCGCCAGAAAGTAGACACATAGTTTACTTTCAAAAGATCGTTTGATAATTGTTAAAATTGTTTGAGAATTACAAATATGGTTTAGTTCGTACTATGACTTACTTTAATAGTGACGGTTTAGTTGACAGTTTAATTTCTCTGACTCATTTATTTATTAGACAAGCAGTTTAATTTCCAAAAACAATGCGTGTATAAATCAACATTCGGTTAATTTATGTACGCTGTACAAATATTAGATGAACTTTTCATTTTGATTACAATAATTTACATATAGAATAGGCATAAAAAGTTGAATATTAGAAAAAAAAGATGTCCGTCCATATAGATCTTCTCCTTACCGTTGTTGTTGTATTATTATCCATTAAAAATAGTAATTCTAACATTGACAAATACATTGAAAATTGCTAAATCGCATTACAGGTAAATTATACATTGAAAATCGGTATATACCACATCCCAGGTAATGTATTTTCTTTAAATCACACATGAATTTACATAGCCTTTCACCTTGCAATGTACATATGTAATTGCAAATCGCTAGAATTCACAGTTAAAACAAGTTCGTGTGTGAAATGGCTTTATTTGACGTACGCTTCCACAAGTTTATGGAACATTGCTGAATAATTGTACATGGACACGTATCAGTCCGATAATACTTTGCTGACTTTTTCATTTTGGCACTGAAGAGTCTAGTGGATGCATACTGTCAAGCAAGGTTTCATAATGAGAATTGACAAGTGAGATTTAAAGAGGCTTTGACAGAACACAGACGCCCATTTAACAACAAACTGTTACCTTGTTGTAGTCGTGTAGACAATATGACTATTACTGGTAATTGTCTGTAGTAATAATTAAAAGTTTTCAGAAGAAATGGCAATGTATTGTTATACGCCCATATTTTCATGTAAATGTATCCAAAGCCGAAAATGGAAAGATTGCAAAAACATATTCCAAAAACAGGAATCAGCTTCGGCTCTCCTGTTTCTTGTCTGCGATATCATTTACGTGGAAGAAGACGTTAAACACCAGAAACTACTACTACTACATGTAGATGTATATTGTCTTCGCCCCTGTCCGTCCGTCCACAATTTGTTTGTCGACACTCTACAGGTCACAATTCTAATCCAATTTGGATAAAACTAGAAATATAGATTTCAACCCAAATGTATCCATTTTTGGTAAACATTTCACTTTTTACTCTTGTTCTACTTTTGATTCAACATAGCAGGTTGCAGAACACTGTATATCAATATGGTTTGTTCTTTGATACCCCCAAAGTTTTACACCAAATGTTAAAACAATCTGTTGAAAACTGTCGACTCTATCCCATTCACAAACCAATTTTTGATGAAAGGACAGACCGGGTGACAATATAATACGACCACACTAAAATGTGGGGATATAAAAAGGAATCTAGGAAAAACATGGCAGTTTTAAAGTGTGTATAATTGAATTATGGGTTCTAAGCAATTTGTCAAAGACAATCGGGTCTAACTGGCAAAAACAACCCAAGTTGATCACCAAATGACATTGACATTACATGTATATCTACGCATATTTATTTCTGATGATAAATTCATATTTTGATATAATCAAATAATTAATATTAATCATAGATTGTAACAGCTTTCTCTAACTAGTGGCTTGAGGTAGAATAATTATAATTCAAAATATTACCTTGATCCGGAGAATTGAAATTCTGTCTATCTTTAGCATGGACTGCATCTGTAGTTACATGAACTTTCAGATTTTTCCATCTAATATCTTGCAGTGGATCAACAATACAAATCTATTATAAAAGAAAATGTTATACGATGCAATTAAGAATATAAACATTCATCAATATTGTAGAAACCATTTTGGCCAACGGCAGTAAGTACACATATAATTAAAAGGCAACTTTAAACATTCCATCAAAGTTTAGTAAGAAATCTTAAAAACGCAGACATATATATAGAGAATTTACAAGTGTTTGGGATAAATTCAAATATGACTCTGAATATCCATAGTGTTCCTCAAACAATCGGAATTTAAGAACATGTTTGTGATATGTAAATCTCAAGTTGGGATAAAATCTAAAGAATTTGACCTGTAACGGCAAGTATTGTTGAATGACCAACTGACAGTGGTAATGACAATGTGCATGTATAACAAATAACTACTTACGGCATGATGGACTGTTTCAGGTACGGCATCAGCACCTTTTAAATCAATCCATGTTGGAAAATACATTAATTTTTCCTGAAAAATAAACAAAATATATTTGCAGTTACCATCATACGTTTGTTTTATACATCATTAGTGCAAGTGACTGATTAATTAATGTCTACACTCAGTAATGCCAGATGAATACACATTTGGTCACTACAATTACAATGTCCAGTTCCTGTAGTCTGTTTTGTGAATATAATTTTGTGAAGCAAACTGTTCAAATCTATGTTGAAGAATCTTACACACCCCTTATCTTATGCTAGTCCAGAAGAACTACCTGAATCTTTGTGGTACTTTTTGCAGAAGTACAAATCATCAGGGTAACCACAATAGTATGTAACTCAGTTAACTGCTGGTCGGATAGCCATGGCGATAGAGAGGCGGCTTCTCACCAATGCAATGAGGGTTCAATCCCAGCTCAGGGCAAGAACTTTATCGTTGTAAGTGAGAGGGATATTCGGTCTCCCGTCCGATCAGGCAGGTTTCCCCCGAGTTCTTCGGTTTCTTCCTGCAATAATGATCGAAATCATTCGCACGATCTGTGCAAGGGCCAAATTGGAAAAAGGCCTCAGGCCTAATTTGCTACCCTTGTAAAATGACGCGATTATAATTATTAAACAAACTATTGATCATTTCCTAGCATATCAATAGTAGGAAATTTCTTCACATCTTAGCATTTAATTTGTATACTTAAACCAACTTTATGAACGCGGACCCTGTGAAATCTGAGGCAGCTCCAGTAAAGTTTCATTTTGAAAGTGTAATCATAAGTCAAGCTATAGCTACATACCGCCATTTTTTTAACATCAAAAGAATGAAGAGTAGCTGAACAGACAATCATCTGTAAACGTTTACCATCACTGGTAACTTTTGGTATTTGGTCATGTAATCGTGTTATAAGATTACCATAGCCTTGTTGTAATAAGCCATCCTATATAAAATAACAGAGAATAAATTAAAGAGCCATTGTATTAAACTAAACTATGGGAGGGGGGGTTGCTTTCTCAGGTACGGTATAACAATATTGCTATCATAAAAAAGTTTCTAAATAACAGCGAAAGTAGCTGTTTGTCTGCAAATTAAATGATACTGGAGAAATAAATCAGTGGAGGAAGAAGTCAGTAAAAATTAATGGGGGAATAAGTTAGTAAAATTCAATGGAGAAATAAGTCAGTAAAAATCAATGGAGGAATAAGTCAGTAAAACTGAAAAGAGAAACAAGTCATAATTCGAAAGGAGAAATAAGCCAATGTAATTCTACAAAGATTACAATTTTTTTAAAAAGTATTTATGATGCTTTGTCAAACTTTATGACCCATCAAAATATTTGTAATCTTTGTGCAATGTAAGAGAAAAGTTCAAAACTTACACATTCATCTAAAACAAAGAATCTGATCTGATGTAGGGCTAATTTACCAGTTGATATCAGATCTTCCATTCTACCTGGTGTTCCAACAACAATATCAACCTTACAAAACATAAATATATATACATGTAATAATAATTTGTAACTGTTCCCAATCTAACATATTAGTATGTACACTAATACAGGCCCACCCACCACCAGCAAAATCTTCCTTGCTACCTGTAAGCTGTAAGAAATTCAAATAAGTTTTTAAATATGTACTTTGTCCTAAATCACATTCACAAGCCTTGAAGTTAAAACGTAAGCATGGAGAAAACCCAAACCAGCGGCTGCAAGGCAGGATACGCCCACATTTTCGAGATCTAAAAAGAAAGTGATTTTTCCTACAATCCAGGGCCATAATTCATGAAGTTGCAATTCGAAATGCGCAATTATCGAAAGGAAAAATGAAAATGTGTTTTGAAAAATATGCTAGTTTTACACTGTGTAGATTGTAAATAAACTGATGGTTCATGAGCAGCTTAAGATCAGCGGTCAAGACCGCCATATTTTGTTGCTGAACTTCTTACTAACTAGTAAACAAGCCTGCCAAGTTCGAAACCAAGAAAGACAAACAAAAAGTAGCGTGAATTGCATCAAGTGAGGGATCACAAGCTGATTTTCAGACCTTTCAAGGGCAATTACTCTGACTGAAGGACAAATCTTGTTCATGTTTGAATTCCCAAAAATTTGGAACAATATAAAATTAGATATGTTTTTATTCAATTGGTGGAAAAATATTGACAAAGGAGACTAAATTGAATAAAGAGGGGATGAACAGAAAGGGAAGATAACTCCTCCTTATGAACACTAAACTATTACTGTACTGTGAATTTGCAATAATCCATCAAATAATTGAACAGAATTACTTAAGTCTGTTGATGAATGGACCGACATGAAATGAAGTGGGGTTTAACATCCTACTGTTCTGCTCCTAACCTAGCCTAATGAAGATTGGCATATGCCATACAATGTGCTATGAGGGAAATTTTGCCCGGCAGCGGCGCTTTGGCCTACTCTTATATCAAATTCCATCTGCCAAGAGATCTTTTAAATGCAAGCCAATGTGTACATGGGACCTCGGTTTTAGTCCCATCAGAACGACTAGACAGCTGTCCTTGTCAGACCCTCTGTCCTGCATCAATGATGATGGGAAACCATGAATGGTCTGATAACTATATAGGATAACAACAATATATATGACCACACTGCGTGTGAATTTTGATAGCCGAAGTACATACCCCGTTCTCTAATGCATTCACTTGATCTTTTGCACTTTCTCCACCTATAATCAGCAATTCACTATGAAAAAAACCCAAATTTTATCTTAAATTATTCAAGGAATAGTTATTAAATTGAACAGATAAATGATAATATTAACAATTCACATAATAGCTCTAGCTAGCAACTACTCCATGGTGCCGTTTACGATTCACCAATGTCACCAGGCATACATTCAAATATCAAAAACATGGTTTTCAGGTTATTTTAAAAACAGCAACATTAGGCCATACAGAAAATATCCTAGTACTCAGACAATGCATTGTTACGGTACTTAAATTTTTTATTTCTGGTTGAATCTGGAAGAGATGACTGAAATTATAATACTCCATAGAGATATGAGATGGAAGGAGCAGCATTCACAATAGAGCTAAAAATGATATGGGATTTAAATGTTTTACTTTTGCACATCAAAAGAATTATGAAGATGGAAATAGGTCATGCAGTGTTCTATAAGGGAAATATTGCCTGGACAGTGTTACCATCTACTCTACATGGAATTCCAGCTGCAAAGGGTTCTCTTAGGTTTTTTGTCCCATCCTTGCCAGGTCCTATGTTTTAAACCAAACTGAACCTGAGGAACTTTGTGAGCCAATACCCGAATCAAACCTGGAACCTCGTACATGTATGTTAGCTAATAGCCCAGCGCCTTATTTACACCCAATCTAAATGGGTGATTTCCAATGTATAATTGAAAATTAGCAATTTGCAGTAAAGTTATCATCAAAATAAACACCAAGGTTTTTAACTGACTGGAAATGGCAATATTTGAATCCCTTATTGACAACAAGTGATCAATGTTAGATTTTCTGAAAGAGATCTTATTTATTGAAGCACTTTCAAGACATGACATTCATCCATAAAACCCCCAATTTTGTGGATTTGTTTAGATTCTAAATAAGTTAAAATATAACTTACTTCACCTGAGGATTGTTGACATACTTTTTAAACTTCTGTAGTTGATTGAAAGTCTGCAACCCAAAATATATAACAATCATATTTTATTCAATAAAACAGGAATAAAAGATGGAAGTATTGAAGAGAAGCAGATTGATACACATTTTTAAGTAGGTGGGCGGCATGCACAACAAGATAGCCTCACTTGTTAAATGATATTTGACAACGAAAACAGTTTTAGTGTTTTTTTTGTTTATCTACTTAGATATTTATCTAGTGAAGAACACTTCCGTATCGGATTCATCGATCCATCATTTTTATATTCCTGTTGGATGCGGATTCTACACAAGCTTTGAATTAAAATTCATGGTTAATAAAACTAGACACTAAGATTATTAAAACTGTTAAAACAGAAAGGATGCCTTAAAATGAATAGCAATAAAACCATTACCTGGTCAGCCAATTCTCTTGATGGCTAAAAATAATAACGAAAAAAACCAAATATAAATTAATTAAAGATCACAAGTCGTACCAATTCTATCTCGATTAAGTTAATTTCTAAGACTAAATAACAAAGAACCAACAATTATTCAGTAAACATGTCTTTTTGGCAATTAAAGATGAATTATGTAAAATTTAGATCAAGAGCTGGCCATTTCAATGTTGGTGTATGTGGGCATATAAAAAGTGAATTTTCATATAATGGGGGGAGCCATTATCAAGTATGTTTGAGGTCAACATGCCATAATATCACAAGTAACCAAGATCTTTGTGACATAAACATACATTTTAATTTTCATAAAAATCGGATAAAAATAGTGACCTCTAACTTTTAATGGTCCACAACTTTGATATTACATACTTTTAAACTATCTGTGTACAAGGAGCGGTCATTTTGTCCAAATATGGACAGTTAACCTTTCCAATGACAAATGGAGATTAACAATAATAACATCGGGCACCACGTGTATTTTCAAAACATTTGATTAATTTTGTTAATTTTTTTACAAAATAGACATCTTATTACATGAGCCTTTTAAATCAGGTAGGCTCATGAACTTCTCTCAAAACACCATTTCCAGTTTTCAGATTGTCAAAATCTTTCTCAAATCACAAAGTTCATTTGTATTTCTTGATGTTCCAACCTCAATCTTGAAACCGACAATTTGACCCTAATCTAGAAGCGGGGCACATATTAGTTCAAGAAAGATAATGAGAAAAGAACATCAGTCAAATAACTTTATTCTTCACAAAGTTATGGGCGTTTAAAATTTTGTCAAGTACCATTGCTACCATAATAAACAAAGTATTGATTCTCCATTTTAACTTTAAATTATTAAAAGGCAAGAGGGTTTTTAATCCATCCAATATCTGGGTCACCCTGTATTCTATAGAGTCGATTATGGACTTGTCATGTCTAAATAATAATTTATATAACATTTGAAGCCAGAAAAAAGACCGAAAAGAGAGAGATTTAGCTCTTACATACATAATGTATCTTTAAGATTATCGGTACCTAGTAATAAAAACACTTGCAGACCTACCTCAATAATTATCGCCTGAGGAGCATTTGGAGCAGGTCTAGCACTAACAGCACCTTTTGCTGAAATTATTTAGAAATTTTAATAAATAGATCTAATATAGAGATTATCAAAAGAGACCAATTGTGATTAAAGGAGGAATAACAGATTTACCATCACAATTCCTTAATACTTTTCCTTTCCATGTCAAGGAAACATTCTGCAGAAATAAATGGTGCTGACTTCATTCGTGTATCTATTTTTATTCTTTTAATTTCATTTTTGTGGTAAATATAAATTTTATTCAGAATACATTCTGCTACATAACATAAGATACATTTGCATTCAATTCAAGTGTATCAAATTTACTGACCCTATTTCCAGAAGCAGACTGATTGCTTAATTCTGTTAACTCTAACTACAAATATCTTCCGAGCCTATGAATTGGGTCTTTAAGCATGAGAGGAAACCAATGATATTAATGTTGTGCAGAAGAAAAATGGATGTACTATTAAAAGAAAAAGTATTTACCAATTATTGTAGATTCTACATAATTATCTTTTGATGCTTGATTTAATCCAACGAATTCTCCCTAGAGTAACAAAAACATTTCAAGATGAAATTCTTCTTAAAAATGTATGTTCATTAAAGACAATCAATGTATTCATATATTTGACTACATACCTTTGGTGGAAACATAAATGGTTTGTCTCCAAAGTTGAAGAGAATCTCAGCATTCTACAAGAGAAAATGAAGCTATATGTATATGTACTGATAAAACATGAACTATTCTGTACATACATCAATAAATAAAAATAAAAGTGGTTGGAGTGCCCAAGTTTAGATTTGTCATTGATTCCATGAAGTAGCTAGGTTTTAGAACGCTAAATACTGTGTAATTCAACATGGCGCCTGTGGGGTTTAATATGATATATATAGGTATGAAATAGTACCAAATGGTTAATTTGTATAAGAGTCAAGATTTGGACTATAATGCCTTGGAAATCGGAAGTAGAAGGCGACTGGTATGTGTCTTTTCTATATGGACCGATGTGTGAAATGTCCGTTGTATTAACTGGACGGGTAGGCCTATTCACCTTCGGTCAATTGTCAATGTGAAAAGAGCGGCTTCTTATAAACAAAATCGGCTCTGAACCGGTTTGATTCTATGTATCTCTCGTAACTGAGAGAATAATGATTTATTGGCCGAGAGAATATCTTCCGTCAAAGTGGTGGTTGATTCCGAGGTGAAAAGGAATCATGACCAATCGAATTGATCAACAACATTTGCCATAACGAGATCGTAAGCAGAGGGTATGATAATATAAGAGATAAAGTGGCTTTGGAGACCTTGTAATCCCGAATGTCAGTGACTAGTTTCGTTCGTATTACACTTTTCAGACTGGTTGGACTCACGTGTTGGGCGATTTTATTTATACTATTCCGAAACCCCGGGGTTGTACAGAGGTTTAACACATTGAAGGAGTTTCGAATTTGTTACTGGGGTTGTACAGATCATTTAGATTGAAATATCAGTGCCCATAATTTGGCTAACTGGGATACCTTGGCGGGGTTTGCAATTTGTTACAGGGGGCGGTAGCTCGCTTACCAGGGTTGTACAGAGGTTTAACAAATTGGCGGTTTTCCAATCAACACCCTTGTCTATATACTATCTCTTCTTTGTTATGACAAGTAACAATGTTACAAACCAACCAAGAACATCCCAGTTAGCCAAATTATGGGCACTAGCATTTCAATCTAAACGATTAGTACAACCCCGGTAAGCGAGCTAGCGATCCCGGTAACAAATTTGGAACCCCGTCAATTTGTTAAACCTCTGTACAACCCGGGTAAGTGAGCTACCGACCCCGGTAACATAACGCAAACCCCGCCAAAATATGGGCACTGATATTTCAATCTAAACGATCTGTACAACCCCTGTAAAAAATTCAAATCTCCTTCAATTTGTTACAACCTCTGTACAACCCCGGTAAGCGAGCTACCAACCCCGGTAAAAATTCGCAAACCCCGCTAAGGGGGCAAACCCCGGTAAAGCCGACAATAGTAACCATGAAACCCCACCGGGGTTTCGGAATAGTATAAATAAGATCGCCCAACACGTGAGTCCAACCAGGCTGAAGAGTTCAATACGAACGAAACTAGTCACTGACATTCGGGATAACCAGGTCTCCAAAGCCACTTTATCTCTTATACATCAATAAATAGTTATCATTATTTTAATATATATTATTGGCATCTGGGAATTTCTCCTCTAAAAATAAAATTTACCAACCTTTAATACTACAGCTGCGAAGAATTTCTCATTCAACATCTGACGAGGTATGTCATAAGCTTTACCTAGATCTACCCCTGAAAGCACACCATATACATACAGCTAGAGTAGCACTATTTGTGAATTTTTCAAACAAAATTCTATAGCATTCGTCAATGATTAATAGTAATTAGTTAAAGGGGCCATCCCGATAACATTTTGGGGGTTAAAACTGCTTAATTTTGTATGAAAAGCCATTAATAGCCTCTAACTTAGATCCAATCAACTTCTTCAAGCTATGTGATACGTTTTCAAACAACTTCCAATCGTCGGTATCGCTCGGTGGCCGAAGACTTGTGTTCTGTTTGCATTACACAGAAGTGTCTTGATAAAACGAGTCTATATATGTGCAGCTTTCAATCTAACCCTATTGACTCACAGATTGGTATCAAATATAGTCGCTCTTATCAAGTAAAACGACCATAACAATTTAAAAGAAAAACTTAAAAGAGCTAGTATCCAGTTAAGCTTTTTTTGCATTCACGTCCAAACTACTCAATATTTTGAACTGAAATTTTCAGACAAGGTAAATACACTATTCCTTTATATTTTGGCGTTTAAATTTCATGCGTTCATGTCATTTTTAGATTCTTTGAAATTCGGGCTGGCCCCTTTAAATAGCACTGCTCAAAAGAGTTGAGTAGCAGAAGTTGGCAAATAGTTTTATTCAAAATATATTTAAGATGAGTATAATAACTTTGATTCCATTAGATTAAAAAGAGACCGATCAAATGCAAATCATGTTGGTTTTGACTCCGCGATGGGATTTCATCCGTATATTTCAGACACCGCTATTATCCAAACGTCCTAAATTGCTTGACCAGGAATATGCCCAATGGGACATCAAGACATGGTGAGTAATATTCAGAATTCCCAAATTAATATAGTGTACTGAGAGTATAACTACCACTCAACCTGATTAATGTTGATAATAGGTAGGATTGCTAGGTAATTAAGTGATTAATGTATTTATCTTGTTATACCGTCTATACACCTTCAATGACTGATACCAACTGAGACATAAATGATATGGCACGTCTTTGAACCATTTTTAATCGAAATGGATTCACATTTAAGAACTTTTGCATCTTTATATTTATATCTACATTTCACTGACCCTTTTGCTCTATTTTCTTTAAATTTTGTTCGCTATTTCTCTCTTGTGCACATTATTTGCAGGAAATCCATTTCACAATTCATGTCGACATATTTGGCACATAGCCATTAATTTTATAGGTACAGGAATTCCTGTGACGTCACAAGGGTGACTGTCGACCCCCGCCCCCCGATTCTCAAAGCGAGGAATGGTGTTTAAGCGTTAAAATATCACTGAAAACCCTAGTGCTATAACTTCAGATGTTTTTTCGCAAACCAATAATTAGTAACAGGGAACCTTTAATGACAAACGGCCATCTTACCGCGCCAATATACGTGATATATATGGCAATTCCAAAACTCAGTGAAGAAAGTTAAATAAGAGGTGCCCCTTGTTTTTCATATTATCACTGAAAATCCTAGTGCTATTACTTCAGATGTTTTTTCGCAAACCAATAATTAGTAACGTGGAACCTTTAACGACAAACGGCCATCTTACCGCGCCAATATACGTGATATATATGGCAATTCCAAAACTTAGTGAAGAAAATTAAATAAGAGGTGCCCCCTTTTTTTTTATCACATGTATATGAATTTGAATATTTTGTTGGCACATGATTTTTAATTGTGGTCTAAAAACGCCTGCTTAAAAATTGATAAGAGTTATTTCCCTTTATTTTGGGGAGAAATTGTCTGATAAGAAAGATTTTGAAATCCCATCACTGTGTTTACTTTCATCTTATATTTCGGCTGAAGTGAATGCAGAATTTCCAATTAATCCAATCTTAGCAAGTACTGAACAGAAAATTTGGACTGATTAACAGTGATTAACAATTCTTTTAAATGATGATCCAGGATTTAAAATACATTTACACAATCTGTTAAAACGTTAATAGACACTATAGTGTTAAAGCAATTGTTGACGGCGGGTTGTTTGGGTTTTGCTTGTCTCACCATTTTTAGACCATCTGACTTCTCCTTTTTCCATATCCAAGTAATTACCAATTGTATCATTAATTCCAAACGGCTGAAATGACAATATTCAAATAAATCTAGTTAAAGGACTTAAGTCCGTAACTCAAAATCCTCCAAAATCGATGACATCGAAAACAAGAATTATTGGTCAATTTAATCAACATTGGTGATGTAAACTTACCGGGAACAGATAAGCTTCTGATATCCGATATTTAAGATAAAATATTTTTTTTAACATCGGTACATGAATCGTGTACCATAATGCGCTTCAGCCCCAGTTGTAATAAGAGACTCGAGGGACGAGGCTAGACATACTACACCAAACTAGACGGCATCATGTAGACTGGAATAGCCATTTTAAGTTCACTTTATGTTCTACTGATTTCATAATGGTTTTTATCTTTGAAAATTAATTGATTGCTGAAGAATAATTCAATTCTATCCATTATAAACAAGGTTAAGCTGACAAATTACTTTCCTTTTCCTTTTAATTATCGAATTTACTGCTCTGATGGTACAAAAAAGTAGGACATTAAACTCCATTTCTTTCATTTCCACGATATTATATCAAGATTAATCTTATAAACAGTTCAGTCAATCTGAAATCTTATTCATATCAAATGAGCTTACTTCTCCATATGAGTCAAATTGTTTGGCAGAAGATTTCTTTCCGGTTCCACCAAAACCATAACCAAATCTATCTGTTCCTAAATCAAGGGTTCCTTTATCAGTTGACCAGCCTAGACGACATAACCCTTCATCAGTTATAGTTCCTTCATAATAATATTTACCTGAACATAGAATAAACTCCTTAAAATGACAACCATAAACTACTTGAAAGGATATGAAATATACATTTCACTAAATTCCTACATATACATTTCACTAATTCCTACATATACATTTCACTAAATTTCGGGCACTATATGTTACCCTCAATGACAACAATACAATTCTGACAGTCATCGTTAGAATGCCAGTAGTAATAGTAAATCGTTATAATAGTTGCCATGCAAGACATACTCTCATTTTGCAAAAGATGGACGGACGACAGAGAAAATCAATAGGGCTTATTCTCTCATTTGTAAAAAACACCCAAAATCATCTAATTTGTACTTGTGTCCAGTTTAAAGCTGGCTGATTAATTTTGATAATGAGTATCCAATTTACAAGTATTAAATTTCCTGACCACTGTTCAAAAATTTAACTTTTTTTTAAAATGACTTGATATTGAGTGAATGTGAAAAAAATTAGTGCTAAATACAAAAGATGAAATAATACCCAGATTACAGTGAATAAAAGTCTATTTCCTATAACTCAATGTGAATTAAAAACCCAGGCTATATTAAATAAGAAGTTGAGTTGTGATGTGCACCAAAATATAACTCATTCAATATCTTTGGGGATAAGAACATAATTCAAATTTCAACAAAAATTGTATAAAAAATGTAACCTTGGGGCATCCATACACTAAGAACATGATATTTCGTACAATCAAGGCAATAATCCATGAAACTATGGTCAGATATGGGCCAATATTAAATGGAACCAAGATATTTGGGATGTAAACATCTTTTTGGAGTCTGTCAAAATCGGTTAAAATTTGTGACCTTTAGCCTCTCAAAAGGTTTGAGTGTTCAAAAACAAATGTGATACAAGCCGATGAAATGTGGGCGTATAAAAGCCTAAAATGTTGAGAAATGCTCAAAACTTTCACCACTTAATAAAATAAGACTTACCTCCACCAACAACAGCCCTGTTAGATCTAGTACCATGCCAACCTGCTGAATCTCTTGCCTGACACAATAGTCCCTCTGGATCTATAGCTGTAATTACATACAGGATTGTAACATATTATCATGGTATTTGCTGGGTTATAATAATGAACTTTCAACAAAAATGTCAACTTGGTTTTAAATAACTGGAGGTTGATTGTTAACTATTAGTGAGTGCATATTATTGTGGTACGACATATCATCAAAACAGCTCCTGTAGGATTTGCATGTTAAAATAGATTGGTGTTGTTGTTTTGAGTTAAATAGGGGCCGAGCTATCCAAAAATAATTGGATTTTCATGATCTAAAGTTCAATCTCGTATTGCTTTATCATGACGACCCCATCTATGATACACTTAATGCGGTTGGAAGTAGTTTTCATTGACTTCCGGTGAGAAATACCTTCGTGCTTTAACTGAACTAACAGAAAGACTACTTCTTTTCGTTTTAAGATATCATAAATGGCATCAATTACAAAACACCAGAATGAATGAATGAAATGGGGTTTAACGTCCTACGCTTAAGCACCGTACCTGGGCTAATTGAAGACGGGCATATGCCACAGTGTGCAATGAGGGAAATTTTGGCCCTGGCAGCGGCGCTACGGCCTACTCTTATATCGAATTCCAACTGCCAAGGGATCTTTTACGTGCACTCCAATTTGTACACGGGACCTCGGTTTTTCGTCCCATCCGAATGACTAGGCGGCTGTCCTTGTCAGGCCCTCCTTCTGCATCACTGACAAGGGGAAATCACGCCGGAAAATCGAGATGAACTTTCTCGGCCAATGCAGGGATCGAACACTCAACCTCCAGGCTAGCGAACCAGCGCCTTATCCACTTAGCCACCGTGATCCCACACCAGAATGAACTTCAGATCATAAAAATTAAACCATTATTAGTGGAGATAGCCATGGCCTTGGTCAAGGGGTTAGAAAATTTGAACCCCAACATTTTTGAATACCTTGGTCCAACATCAACCCAAAATTTTAAAAAAAAATCAATTTTAGCAAATAAATTCTGAGGGATGACATGTGATACCACACTATACCATGAATTAATATTGCAACTATATCTTACTTCTCTACCTTCCAAAATCTAAATGAAGCTGGTGAGAATTAACTGTCATTCTAATAGTAAGTGCAGGGGGACTGCGCCACATACGATTTACATAAAAGACAAACATAACGACAAGATATACTTCGAAACAATAAACAAACAAATAAACAATTCAAAAAAGAGTGAATGGATCCGGGGGCTAGCCGTAAGCGTCCACTTCGCTGTACAGTCCCGGGTCTGAAGCAACACAGACTTCACTTATCACTTCTGCCCCAAGGAGAAGTAATCTTTACTGGAGTGTAGGTGCTCTATAAATTCATTATATTATTTAAGGCCTTCAATGTGTAAAAGATTGATAATTCAACAACAAATTAAATAAGCACAATGTATGTATATTAAATTGATGACCTACCCATGGCACTTCCTCTGTCATATGAATTCATTTTCCATTTTTGACTCTTTGCTAAAATAAAATATACCTCTCTTAATTACATTTAACGTAACCAGCATTAAATACAAAGAGGAACAAGCCAACAGTGAGGCTGATGTCCCCCGCCGAAATCCCAATATAATAAGATGACACATATTAATTAATCGAACATTTATTTTTTTCAAAATATTAGCTTTAGCTCAAAATATTAATTATTGACTTAGTTAAGACATTCGCCTTATGAGTTATGTTCCAAAGTCTTGACCAATAAAAGTGCTTATCGCTCCTTAGCCAAAGCAGAAAATTTGCAACATTAAACTTAGTCAAGATAATGATAAAAATGAATCTATACTCTGAGTTCTGAGTTACATTGCTATCACTTCATTACAACTAAAGTTATCGTGCCCGAAAGCATTAACCAATCAGATTTCTTATCGTTCTGCTTACCCTCAGCAGAAAAAGTTGATTAACGAACTTGGTCAATATATCGGTGTTATAAAGCTAAAGCTATACACCTAGTGTCCTCACTCTCACTTAATCAGAACCTAATAAGCATCAACCAATCAAATTGCTTATCTCTGCTTACCCTAAGCAGAAAATGCTCACCTTCGAACCCCATCAAGGTATTCATCTAATAGACACCTATGCCAAGTGTGAACATTCTAACTCAATTAGAACGAGAGTTATTGTGTTCCAAAATCTCGACCAATCAAATTGCTTATCAGCCATCTTACCAAGAGCAGAACATGCTCATTATCAAACTCAGTCAAGGTATTGATGTAATGAAACTACACACCAAGTTTCTTTATTTCACCTAACTAGAATTAAAGTTATCGTGCCCCAAAGCATCAACCAATCAAATTGCTTGCCTCTGCTTAAACTAAGCAAAAAATGCTCATCTTTAAATTCCATCAATACATTGACCCAATAAACACTCACACTAAGTTTGAACATTCTAACTCAATTAGAATGAGAGTTATTCAGTTCCAAAGTCTCGACCAATCAAATTGCTTATCGCTCTGCTTAGCCTGAGCAGAAAATGCTCATTATCGAACTTAGTCAAGGTATTGATGTAATGAAACTATACACCAAGTTTCATCACTCTCACTTAATTAGAACTAAAGTTATCGTGTCCCAAAGCATCAACCAATCAAATTGCTTATCTCTGCTTACCCTAAGCGGAAAATGCTCATCTTCGAACTCCATCAAGGTATTGCCATAATAAACACCTACACTAAGTTTGAACATTCTAGCTCAATTAGAACGAGAGTTATTGTGTCCCAAAAAGTGTGACAGACGGACAGACAGACAGACAGACAGACAGACAGACAGACAGACAGACAGACAGACAGACAGACGGACGGACGGACGGACGAACCCATTTTAATAGTCCCCTGCTTTCTTCGAAAGGCGGGGGACAATTATAAAATTTGTATCGTAAATACCTGAGCCACCACTTCCCTTAAGACGACTACTTTGATTCTGAAGTCCTTTTCCCTCTCGTAGATCTCTTATAGTTTCATGTACTATTTGTAATATTGGTAAACAAAATGCCTACAAGAAATCAAGAATCAAAAATTATTGCACTTATAGCTTTTGATACACTGTGACATTCACATCTAAATACAATGGGTGATTGTCAGGCCCCCAATATTATTATTATACCATATATTTACACTATTTGTGCACAAGGGACAGTCATTTTGATAGCCGTAATTAGGGTGTAACAGTGAAATATTCAAAAAAATTTTTCAATCGGATAAAAAATTGTGCCCTTTTGAGGGACCACAAGCTAAAAACATGATTTTCCGTACAATCAAGGGACATAATTCCGGAATTTACGATTTCTTAGCATTGTTTATCTTCATTATAAAAAGCTGTTTAAAGTTCTTAATTGCTCGTGAAGACACAGTGGACCTATTGGGTCTTGTTGCATTGAAATATCGTGCAGTTTTAGTGCCTAATTAATCACATCTTTTGTATTATAAAATAGGTTCTGAACATTTAAAATTTAATATGGTTCTTTCTTAGACTCTAATGACGACAATATAATACCAAATGTTTTGGACAATACAATTTTGTCATTGAAGATTTAAACGCTCCATCTTAAAGATCATATTAAAATTTAATCAGCCTTCTGATACCTTCCATTCGCTGCAATCCTATAAATTGTTGATTAGATACTTACCCCAGTTTTACCACTTCCAGTTTCAGCTGCCTAAAAAATACAAAGGAGTTTTATTGCCTTTCTTGATATTGGTAAATGATTTAGTATGACATATCGCGCGACCAAAGTGTTATATCTCGAATTTTCCTACTTTTGAGGAGACACAAAAAAATTACAGATCTAATAATAACTGGCAGATTGAATTGTTCCGTCGATATATACATGCTTAACATGACTACCTTCAAGGGTGTATAAGTGTGTAGCATGTACCTTTAACACCATATTAAACAAATGGGATACAATATTTTAAAGAAATTTTTTTCTCCAATTTTGATGGTTGTTTGTAAATATTAAATTACGTCAAAATATTGTATCTCGTAAAATATATTTTCCAAATGTTTTATTCCAACATGTAGTATGTCAAATCAAACAATGCAGTCTTGAGATACTAGGTTTTGACGAACATATTTTTGTTTCGACAAAATATTTTTGTCCAATTGAAATACGACAATTAGTCACAAGGTAAAAATAAGCATTTCTAATTGGTTTAGAGGTACGAGGTTTTGAGAGGACATGTATCAATAAAATGTGAATGTAATAAGCCCCCCAAACATTTTGGGCTAAATCCGAGATACAAGGTTTTGGAAGCGCAGCGACGATATGTATCTATGAAAATTATGTTCATAGTCCAGACGCTAGGGCTTGTGATAGTGTTTGGGATGAAACAGCATTAACTTGGATTTAATAATAACAAGATGACTAGTCATCAACATCCCGCACCCTTGCACATGTTTGGAAAAAAATAAGGAAAAATAACTTGTTTATGCTATTGGTAATCAATATAAAAATGTATCAGATTTTGCAAATGGTGTTACTGCCCTGTTTAGCAGAGCATGTCGGGGTTGCACCATCAGTTGTGGCCAGAGTCTAAATTTTTTAGACAAATCTCAAATTCCGACACATGGAATATTATTCACAGAATTTCATACTCTGATCATAGTAGTTCGGAAAGGCAGGGTCACTACTCCCTGTAAGGTTTGCACAACAACCTTAAATTCCTACTTCAATTCCTAAATCAAGCATATTTTTAACATCCGACCTATTCCGACAAAGATATTCAAAATGGCAGCAGAAGTACAAGAATATCATATTTCTCCCTACTAGATCGTGTTATATATCGTTTTATATGTTTTGGGGGTGGCTTAACGCGATTTAGGGTATCTTATTAAACCTATATTTCAGGTTTCATAAAAATTGTGGCCTGTTCAGTGTTCACAAACAAATTATGGACGGACGTAGAAAAACTATTAAACTTAGGATAAATATTATGCCTACAATAAGTCTATTACTTTTATATTCACATTAGCAAGATAATAAATTTTAGAGGAAAAATAACCGGTCCCTTTCTTTTTAATTTTCTCCAAATACATGTACATGTAACAACTCTGTTCGGACAATTTTGAATTACCTGTTTAATGGAATTACTTCCCTTTGACAACAGGACATATGAATGAGCAGTAGTCACTTGAGGATGTTTTTTTGCAAAACGTAAACAATTCATGCAGCCCTTTTCAAGGGATGTGTCTGTATCTGAGAACCAGAATATTGTTTTTTAAGCCTGATTATTAATAAATTAATGAACATACCATCAAAACATCTCCTCCTCCTAATATCATTGGTATTGCTTCATTTTGTACATCTGTAGGCAAGCTAAATAATACATTGATTATTTTACCAATTATTACACCCCAATGCGGTGAAAAAGCTCTCTTGACAAAGAAATAATTTCGAAGTATATAAATATTTTTAATGCATGACTTGCATGCATAATGGCCCAGACAATAACAAATTATATAAGAACAGACATAATATAGTTGCATTTTCTAAAAGTACTTAATATATTCCTACATTTTTCTGTATCAAATTACATGATGTTCATACTGAAATTGAACACAATGTACTTACCTCCAATCCATTTCTTCGACAGCCTTGCCAATTTCTGGCATGACACCCATCTCTGGAAATAACATGCAAAAATATTTTAATTATATTAACTTTAACTACGTTCTTAAATCTAATCACACAATATCTCTAAACCTTACGCCTAATCTCCACCCACTACAAATGGAATAGGTTTGACGTTTTTACAGCATGAAAGAGGGGATCAAGTGGCTAAGTGGGTAAGGCACTGGCCCGCTAGCCTGAAGGTCAGGTGTTCGATCCCTGCATTGGCCGAAAGTTCATCTCGATTTTCCAACGTGGTTTTCTCTTGTCAGTGATGCAGAATGGAAGGCCTGACAAGGACAGCTGCCAAGTCATTTGGATGGGACAAAAAAACAAGGTCCTGTGAACACATTGAAGTGCAGTAAAAGATCCCTTGCTTTGAATTCAATATAAGAGTAGGCCATATCGTCTCTGCCCGGGCAAAAATTTCCCTCATAGCACACTGTATAGGCGTAAGCCCATCTTCAATAAGCCTAGGTTAGATGCAGAGGAGTATGACGTTAAACTCCATTTCATTTCATTTACAGCATGAAAGAGGCTAAATATATGCCATGCACAACAGGCAATTAAAATATGTGAGATGGAGCAAGCCTTTATAAGTCGTTCACGATTAATGCACTGTAATTATATTTTTTGTATAAAAACACTGCTTAAAGGAGCTAAAACACTAACATTTGGGACCTAGAAATTCACAGAAGTGGGTCGCAACGCATATAATACTGTAATATGAATGTATATAAATGTATATGTATATAACTGATTTACATTCAATGGTTTTCGTTTTTACTCCAATTTCAAATCAGTTATGTTCGACAAAATAAGCCAGCAATCGCAATCAAGTGCGAATTTCTAGCGTCTAGTTATTTCAGTCTACATAACTCCGTTTGGTTTGGTGCAATGTGTCTAGCCTCGTCCCTCAATACAACTGGGGCTGATGCGCATTATGGTACACAATTCGTGTACCAATGTTAAAAAATTATTTTATCTTAATATTGGATATTAGAAGTTCATCTTTTCTAGGTAAGTTTACATCCTCAATGTTGATTTAAATTAACCAATAATTTGTGCTTTCGATGTCGAAGATTTTGGAGGGTTTTAAGTTACGGTCTTAGGTCCTTTAATTAACTTTACTGACAATATTTGCAGGTAAATGAAAAATGTTTCACTACATTGGGGGAGAGAGAGAGAGAGATGGGGTTTAACGTCCTCACACGATTAGAAGAATCCTGGCCTATTCAACACCAGGCTAATTCAACACCGGTAAAATCGGCGTATTCAAGACCAAAACATGATATTATAGGGTTGATTGGTCGGTGTATAAAGGTGCTAATTAGTACTCATCAGTGTGGATAGAAGCCTATACGATAATTATTAATGATTGGTGTTTGATGTACCGGTATTAAATTGTTTTTTTTTTATTGAGTTGTTGTTTAAATTATTTAATCTTAAGCTTGAGATTGTAAAGGGGATCACGGTGGCTAAGTGGATAAGGCGCTGATTCGCTAGCTTGGAGGTCGGGTGTTTGTACCCTGCATTGGCCGAGAAAGTTCATCTCGATTTTCCGACGTGATTTCCCCTTGTCAGTGATGCAGAAGGAGGGCCTGACAAGGACAGCTGTCTAGTCGTTCAGATTAATTAACACCCACCGACGTTGGCACTGATGAGTACTAATTAGCCCCTTTATATACCGACTAATCAACCATACAAAAAAACTGGTCTTGAATACGCCGATTTTACTGGTGTTGAATTAGCCTGGTGTTGAATACGCCTGATACCGATTAGGAAAGGTATGTTTTTCCAATAAGATCACAGCGTCAATGTTGATTTAAATTGACAAATAATTCGTGTTTTCAATGTTTAAGATTTGGTATGATATTGAGTTAGAGAGTTATTATTATTAGCTACTTAAAGGAGCTAAATCGCTGACATTTGGGATCCAGAAATTGACAAAAGTGGGTCGAAATATGAATGTAATATGAATGTATATAAACTGATTTACATTAAATGCTTTCCGTTTTACTACAATTTCAAATCAGTTATGTTCGGCGAAACAAGCCATTCAGTCTCAACCCAGTGCATTTTTTTTAGCGCCTGGTTATTCCAGTCCACATATGCAGTGTGCTACAGTGCATTGTGTCTAGCCTCGTCCCTCGAGTCTCTCAATAAAACCAGGACCGGAGCGCAATATGGTACACGATTCGTGTACCAATGTTAGAAAAATTATTTTATCTTAAATATCGGATATCAGAAGCTCATCTTTTCCTGGTAAGTTTACATCATCAATGTTGATTTAAATTAACCAATAATTCGTGTTTTCGATGTCGAAGATTTGGAGGATTTTGAGTTACGGACTTAGGTCCTTTAAAACTTAAAGTAGGCCCTACCACTTTAAATACTTTAATGATTTAAAGGGCTAATCCTGATATTTGTTTTGGGAATAAAACTGCTTAATTTTGTGTTAAAATCTCTTAAAATATTCGAGTCAAGGGCCGAGCAACTACTTCAATATTTAAGATACGTTTTCAAACGACTTAAACGTCAGTCTTCATCTGGAATTTGAGTCTGGTCCCGCAAGGTGTATTTTGTGTTTCTGGATTAAACCAAACATTTTTTAATAAAAAAATAATGTGTAGTTGAAATGTGCCTTTCTCTATCAAGTACGGCACATGGGTTATTCACTGCATAACCCTCTTAAGTAACCGTAATCGGTTATAAGGTCACCCAACGAAACAATTGACCCGAAATCTTAAAAGGGTTATGTGTCCAGATAAGCAGTTTTGGCGTTCACATCCAAACGACTCAATATTTTGAGCTGAAATTTTGAGACAAGGTAAATACACCATTCCCCTATATTTTGGCGTTTTATTTTCATACATTCTCACACTTTTATTTTTGAGCCCATGTTTAAAGGGACAATAACACTCTTGCTGGCTTGACAGGTTCCGAAAAAATAAATTAGCCTTAATCCAACTACTAGATGTTTAAGTGTCCTCCCTGTTGTGTAAATTATCCATTATAACCTATCTTACTTGTCCAGAGGGTTCGAAAATATGTTTAAATCCAAGTTGCATTTGAAAGTGCTTACGTAAGGCTTTTCAAACCATGTTACGGCATGTAGTTGAATTTTTTCAATATTTAAAATTAGTTGTAGCATTACCACATCAAAATTTCATTTAACAGATAATGTGTTTTTCTTCTTTTACTGCATGCAGGCTGCTTCAAAGGTTAAAAAACTTTTTAAATTTTCAAAATCGGTCCATTAATAAGTTTTCTATGAATGTTTTCCTCAGCGTAGATGGTGGTATTTTGGAGATAAAAAGTGACAGACTTATCTGTAGGCAAAACACACCCTCGAAATAAGGCATTTTGAAGGTAAAGCATGTCTTTTAAAGATCCTACAATAATTCTGGCAATATCAAGAGCAACGAGTTGAAATTTTGCAGTCACGATAGAAAATGGATGGCGAGTTTAGTTATGTCGTCAAATTGCCGCTACAACACATGCCTTCCGTGGAATGGTGGCCATCTTGGATTTCCTTTTAAAACGGTCATTAAATTGTACTGTAATCATTAAGTCAGCATCAAATGACACTGCACTGTTATTCAAATTGCTTACTTTTGCACTCAATAAAGTTAGTTTGATCTTGTTCATGACTCCGAAGAAAAATGGCGGCCATTTTGGAATCCAAGATGTCCGACTTGCCAGATTCCGTCACCGTCTGTTGTCATTTATTTGGTGCTCAACATACCGGTAATGGGTTGTAATATATCAAACTAAAGGTATTGAAGAGTATATGAAAGTTTCAAAATGCTCAATCACCATCTGAGAAAATATAACATTTTAAATAAGGAAATTGGTTTTTAAAATTCTGTTCATTTTGTTCAAAATTAAAAGCTATTTGTAGCCATAAATATTGATAATGAGACCCCTATTAGCTTCTGAAAGTTCTGCCTATAGCTGCGACTTGCCTGCGAGTGATCCTTTAATTATATTATTTGTGTTTAAAAACAATAACAGAATAATTGTTAAAAATCTGTACTACTATATATAGTACTATGTAAAAATTAGTGATTGTTTCCCATCATATTTATATAGCCTAACTGCCCTAACTACATGTAAACTGGGTTGTGTGTTTTTTTTATTTTAATAACTTTATTACTTAAAAAACAAACTATCAACTGTTGTTCATAAAGACATAACTATAAACAGATATAGCCTATCCACATGGTATTTACGGGTGCCAGTTAAATCGTCCACAAGCAAAGTCGTCCACAGACAAGTCGTACACACCCGTTGGTGAAGTCGTCCACACTCGTTGGTGGAGTCGTCCACAACTACTGGTGATGTCGTCCACAACTAAGAGTAAGACTCGTACACAACTATTGGTGATGTCGTCCACAAGAATAATCACCTATGTTTGTGTACTAGAGTTGTGTATTGTTGTATTATTGTATGATCTTTCTTTTCATGTTAGATTATGTTTGTATAATAGAGTTAATCGTATTATGATCTTTCTTTTCATGTTAGATTGGCATTATGATTCGATTTGTTGTTCACCGATGTTTAGCATTTTTGATTGTTTGATTAGTATTAACGATGTTTTTGTAATAAAGTTTATTCTGTTTTAAATGACGTTATGATTTTAACATATTTGATTAGTATTATCGATGTTTGTAATGAAGTATGCTTGTATTGTTTGTTAATTGGTGTTATGATTTTTGAACTTTTGTTTATTTGATTAGTATTATCGATGTTTTTGTAATAAAGTATTGAGTATTAATTGGTGTTATGATTATAGCCACGTTTTTTCTGAAGATAAAAGAAGCCGCCCATTGAAGATTAACTAAATGCAACTCACTGTCATAAAACGGCTTCATCCGAAGTTGGGTATATATTGACCGTAAAATTTAACATTCATTACCTTCATTAGTTCTTACTGATTTTATCATAAGCCATAAGCTCTAATTGAAATCTTATTAGTTATTATGGCTAGTTTCTGTGTTGTATGTTCTAAGGACGTCCGTCCCCGACAAGAGGCATTGCAATGCGATGTTTGTAATCGATGGCAACATCGCATTTGTAATACGGCCATGAGTCGGGGGAAAAAAGTGTATCGGGCCTTTTGAAGGACGTGGGTCGTTTAAGGGCGGTATAGACATATTTTAAAGATTTTCCCGCTTTGTTATCTTAATGAATTTGTTAATGGATTTTTTATTTGTTGAATTTGTTAAATTTATTTATGAATTTGTTATTTATTGAATTTGTTATTTATTGAGTTTGTTGTTTATTGAATTGTTAACTTGTATATGAATTTGTTATTTATTGAATAAAATGGATTACTGTGTTGTTTATTTGCTGGAGAAAAGGGTGACCAGACTATACTATTTAAAACACATTATGTGTCCCGAAAGTAAAATATGCCGTGTGGACGACTACATCAACATATACAGAAATTATACGTGTGGACATGTTGAGTACAAATAACCAAAATATACGGCTGGGAGGCAGTTTCAGGGTAAAAAACTGCCACGATACCCCCAAGGGCACGGGGGATATCGGTGATATATCCCAAGATACTAGTAATGGTATGGGAGATATTTTTCGTTCAGGTGCCTGTAATGTTTTTAAGTCCTCGAATGATTCATCAATCTCAACTCAACAGTGTTCTGTCAAACTATTTGATATTTTGCATTTTTCACCACATCATTCTAACTGTTATATTTCTAAATGTATGTCTAATAATTGTAAAACCTGTCCTATTTTGAATAACAATACTAATTTTACTAGTTCTTTAACTAATAAAACTTATTTTACACGTGGGTTTGAGAAACTTAATTGCAAAACCTCCAATGTTATCTACGGTATAGAGTGTACACTCTGCGGACTAATTTATGTTGGCGAAACTAAAGGCCCTTTACACTTACGTGTTAATGGTCATCGTCACAACATTAATAAGGGTAGTAACCAGATTCTCTATAGACATTTTAACCAACCGGACCACTCTATACTATCAATGAGAGTGTCGATATTAGAGAAAATTTACCACCATACTAACAGCCCTACTTTGAGTACTCCCTTTCGCAGAGACCGAGAGGAATATTGGATACGGACATTAGGTACTGCCACCCCTTATGGATGCAATGACAATGTAGCTAGTATAGGGAATTTATCTAGCCCTGCGTGTAGCGATGTTAATGTCATGACGTTATTCCCCAAGTTTCGTCGTCGTAAACGCAGTCACGGACATCGTCGCTACACATCACCTAAGCTCAGCACTATATCATTGGATGCCCTTTTAGAAATTATCCAGGAACCACTAGGGCCACATCATATCCGTACTAAATTATATTCTATTCCACTTACGATTTTGAAATTACTAAAAGCTGAATGTTTGGATTCAAATTGTACTGACCCTGCATCCACTGAATACAGGGTTGTATCAATTGTTCTTGACATTGCCCACCATCGTCTGGACATTGCAACTGAGTCTGATGCGTCACACACCACAAATAGTTCATTTCTAAAATTGAAATTTGCTAATAAAGGCATTGATGCTATCGGATTAAGCCAAATACTACACCATAAGCAAGTCACAGCACACATCCCTCCTTACTTCAAAACTGTTACTGTTCCTAGGATTTCTTATACTTATACTAAACCTATTGCATCCAAAATATTTAACTACAGAAACGCATTATCTGACATCAATGCACAAGACTTATACAATAACCCTCTACCATGTTCTTGTTCTACGTCGTCCTTCCTTTACCCGCCAGCTGGACATGTGGTCACTGGTGATTTGAACATAGTCCAGAATAATAAGCTACGTGAAATTTTGTCCAAAGGACCCAAATACCGGGAACCGCAACCATTTTCATGGGATCAAAATTTCAAACTTATTATGGATGCCGTAGAGGACTACGCTAGATCATGGGCTAAGAGGGAAGATGTTATCTCGGATACTCTCTCTGATTGGACTAAGTCTATCAGTCGTTTACTTAAACGAAGAATATACATGCAACGTTTGTCAGTTGACACTAGGCCTAAGTCTATTTTCAATGATGTTAGCATTGTTGAAAATCTGAATGCCTTGCATGACAATTATGTCATTGTGCCAGCTGACAAAGCGTCCAATAACATAGTGTTTATTTGTAAACGACATTATTTTGACTGTCTGTTCAAAGAACTTAATTTCGGGAAACCAATCGACAGTGCTACATATAAACGATCTACTTTTAGTAAGGATGAAATTATATCCAATCACAAATCTGTACTTACTTCATTTGGTACTCGATGTGGAAGTACCTATACAGATTTGCCCTTGTTGTATTGGATACCTAAATTACATAAAAATCCTTACAAGCAGCGTTTTATAGCAGGTTCATCCCGTTGTTCCACAAAACCACTTTCAAAGGTATTGACATCTATACTAACAGCTGTTAAAGAGGGTATTCAAAAATACTGTGACAAAGTATACTCTCGAAGTGGTATAAATCAAATGTGGATATTAAAAAATTCCAAAGAATTACTTGATGGTCTGCAATCTAGATCCCTTGCTTCAGTCTCATCTATTCAAACGTTTGACTTTTCTACTTTGTACACTAAAATTCCCCATAGTAAATTAAAAGCCCGATTGAAAGACATTATTCACAGTGTCTTTTCGTCTAAATCGGGTACTGCTCGTTATCAATATTTAGTTGTAAATTATAATTCTACATATTTCGTTAAGTATCACAGTGATTCAAAAAACAAATACACAGCCATCAAGATAATTCAGATGTTGGATTTTTTAATTGATAACATCTTTGTTGAATTTGGAGGGGAAATATATCAGCAAGTGGTTGGCATCCCGATGGGCACCAACTGTGCACCTTTGCTTGCTGATCTGTTTCTCTATGGCCGTCATATTGATTTGATTGGTAAATATAACGTGTCTCTCTCGGCTATTATTCTAGATATTTTTAATTGACACGTATACTGTTACTATCACCCTGTTAATGTCTACAACATCGTTAAGACAGTTCATCACGTGCATTTTGCATACTATAGTTCATTGGCCAATCACGCTATTTGACTGACATTTCGCCTAATAGATTGGATGCAGCTATGGCGGGTGTGGCGCCAGGCAGGGTAAGCTTACTCTTCCGGACACCTGTTACCACTGCTTGTCGTGTATTTTTGTACACGAGGAGCAGTCCATTTGCTGATTACACTATTTTGCTTGAATACACTATTTTGCCTATAACGTTTTTAGGACTTCGAATTCTGTCTTTTGATTTGGATTGTTCGTACTTGGTTTTTATTTTATTATATCCACGAATTATACTAAGTCGTGTGGACGACTCCACCAACGTATTATTATATCAACAAATTATACTAAGACGTGTGGACGACTCCACCAACGGGTTTGGACGACTCCACCAACGGGTGTGGACGACTTAACCAGGTTTTTCGTGTGTACGACTTTGCTTGTGGACGATTTGACTGGCATTCGTATTTACAATATTCAATTATATTATAAATTTTATTTTTTGTCAAGATCATTCAAAGAGTCAAAGCAAAGAAAGAGATCATATTCATATTTTAAAAATGAGTTATGCCTACATTTTTATTTTTAATCAAAATGATTATTTGAGAATAGATACATGTGTAGCAGGGCTTCCACTTCAAAATTTTCACAACCGGTCATTTTTCCCGTTGAGAAAGTGATGGTATTTTTAGCACAAAATAAGAAGCCATAAAACAACATGATATTGAAATGCCGTTCGGGTCTACCTGATTGTTGAGAAAATATTTCCTAAATAAGCTTAAAATTATAGTTTTAAATAATTTTATTAATATCTATATTTTGTCAGACATACGAGTTTGTCTTCGGTTTCAAGACCACGTTCAGTCAAACAACCGTTATTTCCACCTTCCACCCCTAGAAATGAAATGTCACGCGAACTTGTCCAATCAGACGGAACTAAACCAATCACGTGATGTAAATACAACGGGTCATCAGGGGCCGTCATTTTAGTACGATTGGAATCGCCCACAGATTTTTTCACGGATCGAGAAATCCGATCGACAATGAACTTCTGCGGCTTATTATTCTAGGAAAATCTACGATATTTCATTACGTACTCACTATTTAAAAATTCAAGCCGCAGCATAGGAACTTGGAAAAAAATGGCATCAATCTTTTAAAACGTTCACCTCTCAAAAAGTAAACACGCGATTTTGAAGAAATTTGCCGCGTAAGCTTGCGGAGTATCTCCACATGATTGGTTGAAAGTTTCAATGTCGTAGGTGAAGAGGTTCCCCTAGCAATGGGAATCCTAAGCTATGTACCGCTCAAAAACCCAGGCGTGCGTTGAGCCCAAATTAGTTTTCTAATGGTAAAACAATGGCGCACGTCAGTGACGTAATATTGCCGTCGGTACTTTTCAACTTGTGTTTTGAGTACATTATCAATAAAGAACAAAATCGAAACCTATATCATTAAAAAGGTAATTTAATGGGCTTTTTAGTCATATAGGTTAAAATTGCTTTACTCAAATTATGAGTTTCATAACCGTTATTTTTTCTTAGCTCTCTGTTCGTGAGGAGTGTAGGATATATACGACTATTAGGAGTCAATACACTGCCTGAGTGTCGCACAGCGCAGACAGTGGATGTGGTAATGCTATTAGTTGTGTTAAGATGAAATTTGTATCATTTATTAATTGGAATATTGTAAAATAGTACAATTTTATGACCAGAATAAAGATTGGGACATATTTTTCAGTTACAACAAGAGTGGTATTGGGGCTTTAATTCGGGATTGTAGCATGTGTAGTAGTAGGGCTATGAATGTCATGACGTCATCGTGGCTAATTTTCATGGATAACGTCAAAATCCTGGACACGAGTTACAAAACTCGAATTTGTTAACATATGTCTGTACTTAAAATTATAATTATTTATATCGTATGAATCAGAATTGAATTAGCCTTTTAATGGTGTTATTTTTATTTTGGTACTCCAATTACCTGCCGAGAAATCGTCCGTTGAAAAGCATTTACGGCTTTTTGGCAGATGTTTTTGCCTTCGGGAAAAATGGCACACAGATTTTGACGTTTTTCTAATTTTGTATGCTATTTTTAGTCGTTTCGCCGCCATTGGTGATACGATACACAAAAAAATATTCTGTCCAATCAAAAAGAGGAAATCCTAAAATTTATTATTCAGGTTGCGGCCAATTTTTATCGTAATTAGAACGAAAGTTATGTCATTTTAAAGGAAAGATTTGCTTTTTAATAATATTTAGAAAATAAAATTTTTACACGCGCACTCGGATTCGTAAAGACGAATATGTGTTCTCCCAACTGCAAAAAAAATTAGACTAAAATATTCATAAATAAAAGGAGGTTAGCGAGATATGTGAGAGAGGGTCACTCGTCAATTCTCTTCGTATATCCAGGGGGCGTGGCCCTATTACGCTAAAACGGAAGTGTCTTCGATTCGAGAACGTTCTAAAAGAAGAAGATTTAGATAGTGCAAGTTTGCAACAGAAATGTAAGTATGCAGAACTCGTTTAAATCAAACTTATTCGCAAAACGATGTTGGAAATTTATTTCTCCACTTTACAGAGCCGTTTCTATTGCGTTGGCTTGTGTGGAATGACTGTGTGTGGTATAAATTGATACGTGATTCAAATTGATGAACCGTTACGAGATTTCGTAGCCCTATTCATCCAGTATTATTACACGTATGTCTGTCTTCAGTAAAAAAAAAATGTCTGGATGGTACGGTCTTCCGCTTTTACTTTCACTTTTTTATTTTTACTGTTAGGCCCAATTTGTAGTTTTGAGTTTGACCAATGCAATAAAAATACATGTTAATGTTATATTTCTTTTTAGCTTCAAGTTCAAGTAGGTTAGGTCTAGATCTTTTTATTGTCAGTTTTGTACAAGGTTAAGTGTTGCAGTTGGTAAGTTTACTATTTTAATTTAGAATTTAGGCCTACTATTTCTATCATTAAATAATAATTAGCCTATTGCTATTGTGTAGTCAAGTTGAATTTTTTAATATTGATATATTTAAATTTGAATTAAAATATTTAAAATTCAGTACAGCACTTTGTACATCATCTACCATAGAATAGTAGATCTACCTATTTTTATTTTAGATTTGCAAAAAAATATGGCTTCACCTAATTTTGATAAAATTGCAGTGAACAATTTCATTTGAAAATTTTCCTAAAAGTTAAATGTTTCTACAAAAACTAGCAAATTACAAATTGAAACTGTTGATTTTAATCAACTAAAAATTGGCTTTTATTATTGAACTATTACAGTAGGCCTAATAATATTGATCAATGTAGGGGCCTACTGATAATTTAATGACAAAATTTGGATTCCTTTTTGTTTTATAAACAATATTTTATTCTCAGAAAAGGAATTGAGGAACAGGCTAGGCCGCTAGGCCTATATTACCTCTCTAGGATTCTTTCAATGTTGAATGCTTGACGATGAAAATTGGACGGGTGAATGATAAAAGTAATGACTTAACTTGAAGAAGAAAAATATTGCTACATATTTCAATCAATATTTAGATTCTGTGTTTGAACTGATGTAACAATAGGCCTACATGTATGAATTGCCTGTATATCCAATAACATTATGCATCTTTTAGATAGTATTATGTTTCTCTGTATATTATATTTTTCAGATTAATCATGGTTAAAATTGGTATAATTGGTTCAAGTTTATTGGCTCGTATAGATAAGTATTGTTGTTCTAATTTATGTGTTCCAGGTGATGTGAGTTTTTTTTGGAATAGGGGATATGAAGGCAACAAACCCGTCCCAGTCTCTTGTTTCTAGCCTTTTGTGGCAACGACATCTGTGTTTCATTGTCCCCAGTCCCCACATGCTATTTTTCAGAATTTGTGTGCACTTGTAGTAAGATACTAAGAATTAAGGCAGCGGGCTGCAGACGTGTATATGTTGGAAGTATTCTTGAGCGGAACAATTTCTTAAAATCTCCCGATCTTACATTTGACATGTATGAATCCAAAATAAAAGCAATTAACCGTGTTTTGTATCATCGTTTCAAGTCTTTTTTTGTATTTTTCAGAAATATTAAGCTTCAGGATGGTTTTTGACAAACAAGATCCATTTCAATGACAAAGGATTAAAAATAAGTACTACCATCTTATACGTCGTGTGTGTTTATCATCATAAATATTTATTATACCGTGTGTTATGTAATTGGTCTCGTGTGTGTGTTGTCTGTGTAAGTGTTGTCCTGTTTATATCCGTCGTGGCCGGTCCCAAGCCCGAGCTGTGAAAGGAGGAGGGTTGAGAATAGGACTACAAATACCTACTAGGTCAAAAAACAACAAAATAAACAGTAAACTAAAGGATATATTGCAAATACCTATGTGAACAAATAAGTAAAATAATCATTAGTGTGATGCTTTGATTCAGTACTTTTTATACAGCACAATTTTATATAAATATCAGACTTTATAATTACATGTAAAATTTGTTTGCTAGTGGATTTGTAAAAGCTGTTGATTTTCTTCCATGGGAAGAAAAAAAACACAGCTTAATATTTACATTATCCTTAATTTCACAATTATTACTAAAATGCAGTACCGGTAAATAGGATGACTGATATTGTAAATATTTTAATTTGACTGACAAAAAACAGAATTTAAATGATTATAATGTTTTGTAGAATAAATCACATCTGTGGTCTAAGGGGAGATAATTGAACTCTGCACCTATTACCTCCCTTGGATTCATAAATATTTTGTTGCATGTATGACTTTTCTATCACTAAAAATACATTTAATCATTATACTTTTTGATTTTTTTTTAAATTCTAAGTTATATTTGTCTTGTCTGTTATTACTGTAATGGTTTAAGAAGTGCAAATGTGTTATTTTTGAATTGCTGTTTAGATTTGCTTCAGTTTGATATATTGGATGATTACATTTGTTCAGTTTGTTTTTTTTTGGTTTGCGATAAAATAGTTTTTGGACGCTGGTGGCCATCTTGGAATTGTGGCAGCCATCTTGGATTTTCCGTCACCTTATTTGCATATTTGCATTACCATGATACTTATTTGGTTAGATATTGTATTAATTGTTCATTATTCTGTAAATGTAACTGGAATTTGAATATAAATAGTTACAATTTCAACAATATTACGCCTTTTTTGTCTATAATTTATTCAAAATGGCCGACATCGTGGTCGAACCATGTTTTTTTCCGTCGTTCTTTAGAGTGTCGATTCGACGTGCGTTGTGCCAATTTTCAGCAAGATCTGATATTTTGTCCAGGTATTATGCATTATTATGTGCTTCTGATCCATTGTTAATTGCTGAATTTTGTGCCATTGACCCCTGTGACCTTTCAGTCTAATTTGAACTGCTAGAGACTTTCTCTATATAAAAATTTAGACTAGGGGTTTCAGGTCAAAGTTTTAAATGAGAGAAAAAAAATTATTTTAAATATATTTTGAAAATATACATAAAATGCTACCCAATATTTTTTATTTCATCAAAATATTCTAATTAGATCCAAAGTTATGGAATTTTAAAATCCGAGATCGACGTCAATAATGTAATCAAACTGCTCTATACCCGTCAATGCGTAGCACGGCACCAAACTAAGTGCTTTTCAGTCATATTTGAGTGACGTCGTAAGCGGTATTTCCCCTTCAGAATCGCTAGTACTAATTTTAAAACTGAAATCCGATCGTTATTATCAGCTAAGATTTATTAAAATCATAATAATTTGAATGATAATATGTCAAATATTTATAATCTCGATGAAACCTCACGAATTTTTTTATATATTTAGTCGAAATTTAGCAATTTTCAGTCATCAAAACAGATAAATCCCATTTTCTACGGCTCTAATTGTCCGATCGCGAGGTTTCACTCAGAATAATAATCACAAAAATGTTATCTATCGTTTGATTGGTTCTATATGGAAATCCCCTGAAAAATAACGATCGGAATCACCAATGAAGTGGGCCGTAGCAATGCCGTCAGCGTAAATTTACCGGCCGCGTGACGTCAGAGTGATATTTTCCCGCTAGCGTCTCCTGTAAACAAACGGTAATTTCGCTATCATATCGATACTTTTTTAGCCCGAATCTTTGCAGATATTGAGATTGATATTAAAATATTGCAATACAATTGTTAGGAATGCATTTACATCAATTAGTAATTCAGAATCGTAGATTGAAGTGGGCTATATTTCAGCTGCTGGCTGTCCCGATTTCAACCTAAAGTCACGTGACGTGAAACCCCTATTTAGACAAAAAGTACCCCGATTCACCGAACATAAATGTCCATATCTTGGCTTCTAATGGAGATATCTTCAATCTGTAAACAGTTTTATGCTATTTAAATGTAGCTTTATCCAATAGGCTTATTTGTAAATAAATCCATTAATAACTCAATTTTGCATTCATACCCCTAGTAGTAGGTATGGTCATGGACGTAACTTTTCAACAACGATGTTTTGATATTTTGCCAAAATTGTTATTGGTGACAACACAGCAAGTGAGCTTTTTATGTCAAAAACAGCACCTTGAAGCACTTACATGGGTAATTCTAAAAGATTGCCATTCATAAATTACTAGATAAATACAAACCTTCGAAAGCAGTCATTTTCGCTGAATATGCAATGTGTGGCTTCTTCTTTAATACAGAGCTAGGATTTGTTTGTTTGCTGTTTCGTAGTTTTCTTAAAATTTACGATTCTACTGCACTAATCAGATTATACAATGATGAATATCAAAGATTATCATATGTTTATAGAAACCTGTATGCCAAAGATGTTAAAAAATCTTTTATTCATATTTTATATCGGATGCGAAACTATGTTATTGGAAACTATTTTTGATTTGTGTTACAAAACAAAAACATACGACTTCACTAAAGGAAAGGGCACCTGCGAATTATAAAAGTTCTATTTTTACCGTGTGCCCAAATAAATATGAGCGGGGCAAGTAATGGCAGTGTTTTTATGGTAGGTTTAGATGAATTTGAGTGAAAAGTAGCCCGGGCTTTTATTAGTGTCATCAGGAATTGCGGGTGAAAATTTATAACACACCGGCGTAAACATACGGAAGACCATCAGTATCAGAATCAGGGTCAATCAAATGAAACAGAAATCTGAATATCACGTAATTCCATTGGCAGGATCGGTCAGAGGAGCCGACTCGTTCCAAATGGAAAAAAGGGGTTGTATGCCCATCTACATTCTGCACCAAGCAAATGCCACCGAACACAATTTGGCGAGCTATTCGGCTAGCGAGCTATTCGATCAATCCAGCTGGCAACCTATTCGTTGGCAACCTATTCAGAATAAATTCAAAAAACGCCCAAACTCATCTATTTTTATCAACCAATAAAATCCATCGTAACGTCTATCAAACGAAAGTAGAATATATTGTTATTTTAAAAGGAAAGAACGTTAATATTCCGAGTCAAAATTCGGGTCATCGTACAAAATTCTGAGCATCCAGCTATATATATTCTGAAAGGTAATTGAATCACCTTTCTGCATAGTATTAGTATAAGTTGGCACAATCATATTAAAGGGGTGCGCTCTCATCCTAAACTACGCCGACTTTTCAATATTTTAAATATAAAGATAGGCCGGTAATGTTTTCGAAGTCGAAATTCTGACCATCGTACAAAATTCAGAGAACCCAGTTATATATATTCTGAAAGGTAATTGAATAGGCTTTCCAAATATTATTAGTAAAAGTTGGCAAAATCATATTAAAGGGGTGCGCACTCTTCCTAAACATAGCCAATTTGTTCATTTTTCAAATTGTAACTAACGACAGGTCGGTAATTTTTCCAAAGTCCAAATAAGGCCCATCGTACAAAATTCTGAGCATCTAGCTATAAATATTCTGAAAGGTAATTGAATAAGCTTTCCAAATCTTATAAGTAAAAGTTGGCACAATCATATTAAAGGGGTGCGCGCTTATCCGAAACATGGCCAATTTTTCAATATTCGAAATGTAAAGAACGGTAATGTCCGGAGTCAAAATTCGGACCATCGTACAAAATTCAGAGCATCCGGCTATATATATTCTAAAAGGTGATAAGATAAGCTTTCCAAATATTATTAGTAAAAGTTGGCACAATTATATTAAAGGGGTGCGCTCTCATCCTAAACATTGCCAATTTTTCATTATTCTAAAGGTTAAGAACGGTAATGTCAGGAGTCAAAATTCGGACCATCGTACAAAATTCAGAGCATCCGGCTATATATATTCTAAAAGGTGGTAAGATAAGCTTTACAAATATTATTAGTAAAAGTTGGCACAATTATATTAAAGGGGTGCGCTCTCATCCTAAACATTGCCAATTTTTCATTATTCTAAAGGTTAAGAACGGTAATGTCAGGAGTCAAAATTCGGACCATCGTACAAAATTCAGAGCATCCGGCTATATAGCACAATCATATTAAAGGGGTGCGCACTTATCCTAAACATAGCCAATTTTTCAATATTCTAAATGTAAAGAACGGTAATGTTCCGAATCAAAATTCGGACAATCGTACAAAATTCAGAGCACCTGGCTGTATATATTCGAAAAGGTGATTCAAAAAGCTTTCCAAATATCATTAATAAAAGTTGGCACAATCATATTAAAGGGGTGCGCTCTCATCCTAAACATAGCCAATTTTTCAATATTCTAAAGGTAAAGAACGGTAATGTCCGGAGTCAAAATTCGGACCATCGTACAAAATTCAGAGCATCCACCTATATATATTCTAAAAGGTGATATGATAAGCTTTCCAAATATTATAAGTAAAAGTTGGCACAATCATATTAAAAGGGTGCGCTCTCATCCTAAACATAGCCAATTTTTCAATATTCTAAATATAAAGATAAACCTGTACTTTTTTCAAAGTCAAAATACGGACCATCGTACAAAATTCAGAGCATCCGGCTATATATATTCTAAAAGGTGGTAAGATAAGCTTTACAAATATTATTAGTAAAAGTTGGCACAATTATATTAAAGGGGTGCGCTCTCATCCTAAACATTGCCAATTTTTCATTATTCTAAAGGTTAAGAACGGTAATGTCAGGAGTCAAAATTCGGACCATCGTACAAAATTCAGAGCATCCGGCTATATATATTCTAAAAGGTGATAAGATAAGCTTTACAAATATTATTAGTAAAAGTTGGCACAATCATATTAAAGGGGTGCGCTCTCATCCTAAAGATAGCCAATTTTTCAATATTCTAAAGGTAAAGAACGGTAATGTCCGGAGTCAAAATTCGGACCATCGTACAAAATTCAGAGCATCCAGCTATATATATTCTAAAAAGTAATAAGATAAGCTTTACAAATATTATTAGTAAAAGTTGGCACAATCATATTAAAGGGGTGCGCTCTCATCCTAAACATAGCCAATTTTTCAATATTCTAAATGTAAAGAACGGTAATGTTCCGAATCAAAATTCGGACCATCGTACAAAATTCAGAGCACCGAGCTATATATATTATGAAAGGTAATTGAATAAGCTTTCCAAATATTATTAGTAAAAGTTGGCACAATCATATTAAAGGGGTGCGCACTCATCCTAAACATAGCCAATTTTTAAATATTCTAAATATAAAGATAAACCTGTACTTTTGTCAAAGTCTAAATTCGGACCATCGTACAAAATTCAGAGCATCCGGCTATATATATTCTAAAAGGAGGTAAGATAAGCTTTCCAAATATTATTAGTAAAAGTTGGCACAATCATATTAAAGGGGTGCGCTCTCATCCTAAACATAGCCAATTTTTCAATATTCTAAAGGTAAAGAACGGTAATGTCCCGAGTCAAAATTCGGACCATCGTACAAAATTCAGAACATCCGGCTAAATATATTCTAAAAGGTGATAAGATAAGCTTTCCAAATATTATTAGTAAAAGTTGGCACAATCATATTAAAGGGGTGTGCGCTCATCCTAAACATAGCCAATTTTTCAATATTCTAAATATAAAGATAAACCTGTACTTTTTTCAAAGTCAAAATTCGGACCATCGTACAAAATTCAGAGCATCCGGCTATATATATTCTAAAAGGTGGTAAGATAAGCTTTCCAAATATTATTAATAAAAGTTGGCACAATCATATTAAAGGGGTGCGCTCTCATCCTAAACATAGCCAATTTTTTCAATATTCGATATGTAAAGAACGGTAATGTCCGGAGTCGAAATTCGGACCATCGTACAAAATTCAGAGCATCCGGCTATATATATTCTAAAAGGTAATAAGATAAGCTTTACAAATATTATTAGTAAAAGTTGGCACAATCATATTAAAGGGGTGCGCTCTCATCCCAAACATTGCCAATTTTTCAATATTCTAAATGTAAAGAAAAACCCTGCACTTTTTTCAAAGTCAGAATCCGGACCATCGTACAAAATTCAGAGCACCCAGCTATATATATTCGGAAAGGTAATTAAATAAGCTTTCTAAATATTATTAGTAAAAGTTGGCACAATTATATTAAAGGGGTGCGCACTCTTCCTAAACATAGCCAATTTGTTCATTTTTCAAATTGTAACTAACGACAGGTCGGTAATTTTTCCAAAGTCCAAATAAGGCCCATCGTACAAAATTCTGAGCATCTAGCTATAAATATTCTGAAAGGTAATTGAATAAGCTTTCCAAATCTTATAAGTAAAAGTTGGCACAATCATATTAAAGGGGTGCGCGCTTATCCGAAACATGGCCAATTTTTCAATATTCGAAATGTAAAGAACGGTAATGTCCGGAGTCAAAATTCGGACCATCGTACAAAATTCAGAGCATCCGGCTATATATATTCTAAAAGGTGATAAGATAAGCTTTCCAAATATTATTAGTAAAAGTTGGCACAATCATATTAAAGGGGTGCGCACTTATCCTAAACATAGCCAATTTTTCAATATTCTAAATGTAAAGAACGGTAATGTTCCGAATCAAAATTCGGACCATCGTACAAAATTCAGAGCACCTGGCTGTATATATTCGAAAAGGTGATTCAAAAAGCTTTCCAAATATCATTAATAAAAGTTGGCACAATCATATTAAAGGGGTGCGCTCTCATCCTAAACATAGCCAATTTTTCAATATTCTAAAGGTAAAGAACGGTAATGTCCGGAGTCAAAATTCGGACCATCGTACAAAATTCAGAGCATCCACCTATATATATTCTAAAAGGTGATATGATAAGCTTTCCAAATATTATTAGTAAAAGTTGGCACAATCATATTAAAGGGGTGCGCTCTCATCCTAAACATAGCCAATTTTTCAATATTCTAAATATAAAGATAAACCTGTACTTTTTTCAAAGTCAAAATACGGACCATGGCACAATTATATTAAAGGGGTTCGCACTCATCGTAAACATTGCTAATTTTTCAATATCCTAAATGTAAAGAAAAACCCTGCACTTTTTTCAAAGTCAGAATCCGGACCATCGTACAAAATTCAGAGCACCCAGCTATATATATATATATATATAAAGATAGCCAATTTTTCAATATTCTAAAGGTAAAGAACGGTAATGTCCGGAGTCAAAATTCGGACCATCGTACAAAATTCAGAGCATCCGGCTATATATATTCTAAAAGGTGATAAAATAAGCTTTACAAATATTATTAGTAAAAGTTGGCACAATTATATTAAAGGGGTGCGCTCTCATCCTAAACATTGCCAATTTTTCATTATTCTAAAGGTTAAGAAAGGTAATGTCCGGAGTCAAAATTCGCACCATCGTACAAAATTCAGAGCATCCGGCTATATATATTCTAAAAGGTGATAAGATAATCTTTACAAATATTATTAGTAAAAGTTGGCACAATCATATTAAAGGGGTGCGCTCTCATCCTAAAGATAGCCAATTTTTCAATATTCTAAAGGTAAAGAACGGTAATGTCCGGAGTCAAAATTCGGACCATCGTACAAAATTCAGAGCATCCAGCTATATATATTCTAAAAGGTGATATGATAAGCTTTCCAAATATTATTAGTAAAAAGTGGCACAATCATATTAAAGGGGTGCGCTCTCATCCTAAACATAGCCAATTTTTCAATATTCTAAATGTAAAGAACGGTAATGTTCCGAATCAAAATTCGGACCATCGTACAAAATTCAGAGCAACGAGCTATATATATTGTGAAAGGTGATAAGATAAGCTTTCCAAATATTATTAGTAAAAGTTGGCACAATCATATTAAAGGGGTGCGCACTCATCCTAAACATAGCCAATTTTTAAATATTCTAAATATAAAGATAAACCTGTACTTTTTTCAAAGTCAAAATTCGGACCATCGTACAAAATTCAGAGCATCCGGCTATATATATTCTAAAAGGTGGTAAGATAAGCTTTCCAAGTATTATTAGTAAAAGTTGGCACAATCATATTAAAGGGGTGCGCTCTCATCCTAAAGATAGCCAATTTTTCAATATTCTAAAGGTAAAGAACGGTAATGTCCGGAGTCAAAATTCGGACCATCGTACAAAATTCAGAGCATCCAGCTATATATATTCTAAAAGGTGATATGATAAGCTTTCCAAATATTATTAGTAAAAAGTGGCACAATCATATTAAAGGGGTGCGCTCTCATCCTAAACATAGCCAATTTTTCAATATTCTAAATGTAAAGAACGGTAATGTTCCGAATCAAAATTCGGACCATCGTACAAAATTCAGAGCACCGAGCTATATATATTATGAAAGGTGATAAGATAAGCTTTCCAAATATTATTAGTAAAAGTTGGCACAATCATATTAAAGGGGTGCGCACTCATCCTAAACATAGCCAATTTTTAAATATTCTAAATATAAAGATAAACCTGTACTTTTTTCAAAGTCAAAATTCGGACCATCGTACAAAATTCAGAGCATCCGGCTATATATATTCTAAAAGGTGGTAAGATAAGCTTTCCAAATATTATTAGTAAAAGTTGGCACAATCATATTAAAGGGGTGCGCTCTCATCCTAAAGATAGCCAATTTTTCAATATTCTAAAGGTAAAGAACGGTAATGTCCGGAGTCAAAATTCGGACCATCGTACAAAATTCAGAGCATCCAGCTATATATATTCTAAAAGGTGATATGATAAGCTTTCCAAATATTATTAGTAAAAAGTGGCACAATCATATTAAAGGGGTGCGCTCTCATCCTAAACATAGCCAATTTTTCAATATTCTAAATGTAAAGAACGGTAATGTTCCGAATCAAAATTCGGACCATCGTACAAAATTCAGAGCACCGAGCTATATATATTATGAAAGGTGATAAGATAAGCTTTCCAAATATTATTAGTAAAAGTTGGCACAATCATATTAAAGGGGTGCGCACTCATCCTAAACATAGCCAATTTTTAAATATTCTAAATATAAAGATAAACCTGTACTTTTTTCAAAGTCAAAATTCGGACCATCGTACAAAATTCAGAGCATCCGGCTATATATATTCTAAAAGGTGGTAAGATAAGCTTTCCAAATATTATTAGTAAAAGTTGGCACAATCATATTAAAGGGGTGCGCTCTCATCCTAAACATAGCCAATTTTTCAATATTCTAAAGGTTAAGAACGGTAATGTCCGGAGTCAAAATTCGGACCATCGTACAAAATTCAGAGCATCCGGCTATATATATTCTAAAAGGTGGTAAGATAAGCTTTCTAAATATTATTAGTAAAAGTTGGCACAATCATATTAAAGGGGGTGCGCACTCATCCTAAAGATAGCCAATTTTTCAATATTCTAAAGGTAAAGAACGGTAATGTCCGGAGTCAAAATTCGGACCATCGTACAACATTCAGAGCATCCGGCTATATATATTCTAAAAGGTGATAAGATAAGCTTTCTAAATATTATTAGTAAAAGTTGGCACAATCATATTAAAGGGGTGCGCTCTCATCCTAAACATTGCCAATTTTTCAATATTCTAAATATAAAGATAAACCTGTACTTTTTTCAAAGTCAAAATTCGGACCATCGTACAAAATTCAGAGCATCCGGCTATATATATTCTAAAAGGTGGTAAGATAAGCTTTCCAAATATTATTAGTAAAAGTTGGCACAATCATATTAAAGGGGTGCGCTCTCATCCTAAACATAGCCAATTTTTCAATATTCTAAATGTAAAGAACGGTAATGTTCCGAATCAAAATTCGGACCATCGTACAAAATTCAGAGCACCGAGCTATATATATTATGAAAGGTGATAAGATAAGCTTTCCAAATATTATTAGTAAAAGTTGGCACACTCATATTAAAGGGGTGCTCTCTCATCCTAATCAAAATTCGGACCATCGTACAAAATTCAGAGCACCGAGCTATATATATTATGAAAGGTGATAAGATAAGCTTTCCAAATATTATTAGTAAAAGTTGGCACAATCATATTAAAGGGGTGCGCACTCATCCTAAACATAGCCAATTTTTAAATATTCTAAATATAAAGATAAACCTGTATTTTTTTCAAAGTCAAAATTCGGACCATCGTACAAAATTCAGAGCATGCTCTGAATTTTGTACGATGGTCCGAGTTTTTACGTTGAAAAAGTACAGGTTTGTCTTTATATTTAGAATATTGAAAAATGGGCAATGTTTAGGATGAGAGCGCACCCCTTTAATATGATTGTGCCAACTTTTATTAATAATATTTGTAAAGCTTATCTTATCACCTTTTAGAATATATATAGCTGGATGCTCTGAATTTTGTACGATGGTCCGAATTTTGACTCCGGACATTACCGTTCTTTAAATTTCGAATATTGAAAAAATTGGCTATGTTTAGGATGGGAGCGCACCCCTTTAATATGATTGTGCCAACTTTTACTAATAATATTTAGAAAGCTTTTTTAATTACCTTTCCGAATATATATAGCTGGGTGCTCTGAATTTTGTACGATGGTCCGGATTCTGACTTTGAAAAAAGTGCAGGGTTTTTCTTTACATTTAGAATATTGAAAAATTGGCAATGTTTAGGATGAGAGCGCACCCCTTTAATATGATTGTGCCAACTTTTACTAATAATATTTGTAAAGCTTATCTTATCACCTTTTAGAATATATATAGCCGGATGCTCTGAATTTTGTACGATGGTCCGAATTTTGACTCCGGACATTACCGTTCTTTACCTTTAGAATATTGAAAAATTGGCTATCTTTAGGATGAGTGCGCACCCCTTTAATATGATTGTGCCAACTTTTACTAATAATATTTAGAAAGCTTATTTAATTACCTTTCCGAATATATATAGCTGGGTGCTCTGAATTTTGTACGATGGTCCGGATTCTGACTTTGAAAAAAGTGCAGGGTTTTTCTTTACAATTAGGATATTGAAAAATTGGCAATGTTTAGGATGAGTGCGCACCCCTTTAATGTGATTGTGCCAACTTTTACTAATAATATTTAGAAAGCTTATTTAATTACCTTTCCGAATATATATAGCTGGGTGCTCTGAATTTTGTACGATGGTCCGGATTCTGACTTTGAAAAAAGTGCAGGGTTTTTCTTTACATTTAGGATACTGAAAAATTGGCAATGTTTAGGATGAGTGCGCACCCCTTTAATATAATTGTGCCAACTTTTACTAATTATATTTAGAAAGCTTATTTAATTACCTTTCCGAATATATATAGCTGGGTGCTCTGAATTTTGTACGATGGTCCGGATTCTGACTTTGAAAAAAGTGCAGGGTTTTTCTTTACATTTAGAATATTGAAAAATTGGCAATGTTTAGGATGAGAGCGCACCCCTTTAATATGATTGTGCCAACTTTTACTAATAATATTTGTAAAGCTTATCTTATCACCTTTTAGAATATATATAGCCGGATGCTCTGAATTTTGTACGATGGTCTGAATTTTGACTCCGGACATTACCGTTCTTTACATTTCGAATATTGAAAAAATTGGCTATGTTTAGGATGAAAGCGCACCCCTTTAATATGATTGTGCCAACTTTTACTAATAATATTTGGAAAGCTTATATTACCACCTTTTAGAATATATATAGCCGGATGCTCTGAATTTTGTACGATGGTCCGAATTTTGACTTTGAAAAAAGTACAGGTTTATCTTTATATTTAGAATATTTAAAAATTGGCTATGTTTAGGATGAGTGCGCACCCCTTTAATATGATTGTGCCAACTTTTACTAATAATATTTGGAAAGCTTATCTTATCACCTTTCATAATATATATAGCCGGATGCTCTGAATTTTGTACGATGGTCCGAATTTTGACTCCGGACATTACCGTTCTTTAAATTTCGAATATTGAAAAAATTGGCTATGTTTAGGATGGGAGCGCACCCCTTTAATATGATTGTGCCAACTTTTACTAATAATATTTAGAAAGCTTTTTTAATTACCTTTCCGAATATATATAGCTGGGTGCTCTGAATTTTGTACGATGGTCCGGATTCTGACTTTGAAAAAAGTGCAGGGTTTTTCTTTACATTTAGAATATTGAAAAATTGGCAATGTTTAGGATGAGAGCGCACCCCTTTAATATGATTGTGCCAACTTTTACTAATAATATTTGTAAAGCTTATCTTATCACCTTTTAGAATATATATAGCCGGATGCTCTGAATTTTGTACGATGGTCCGAATTTTGACTCCGGACATTACCGTTCTTTACCTTTAGAATATTGAAAAATTGGCTATCTTTAGGATGAGTGCGCACCCCTTTAATATGATTGTGCCAACTTTTACTAATAATATTTAGAAAGCTTATTTAATTACCTTTCCGAATATATATAGCTGGGTGCTCTGAATTTTGTACGATGGTCCGGATTCTGACTTTGAAAAAAGTGCAGGGTTTTTCTTTACAATTAGGATATTGAAAAATTGGCAATGTTTAGGATGAGTGCGCACCCCTTTAATGTGATTGTGCCAACTTTTACTAATAATATTTAGAAAGCTTATTTAATTACCTTTCCGAATATATATAGCTGGGTGCTCTGAATTTTGTACGATGGTCCGGATTCTGACTTTGAAAAAAGTGCAGGGTTTTTCTTTACATTTAGGATATTGAAAAATTGGCAATGTTTAGGATGAGTGCGCACCCCTTTAATATAATTGTGCCAACTTTTACTAATTATATTTAGAAAGCTTATTTAATTACCTTTCCGAATATATATAGCTGGGTGCTCTGAATTTTGTACGATGGTCCGGATTCTGACTTTGAAAAAAGTGCAGGGTTTTTCTTTACATTTAGAATATTGAAAAATTGGCAATGTTTAGGATGAGAGCGCACCCCTTTAATATGATTGTGCCAACTTTTACTAATAATATTTGTAAAGCTTATCTTATCACCTTTTAGAATATATATAGCCGGATGCTCTGAATTTTGTACGATGGTCTGAATTTTGACTCCGGACATTACCGTTCTTTACATTTCGAATATTGAAAAAATTGGCTATGTTTAGGATGAAAGCGCACCCCTTTAATATGATTGTGCCAACTTTTACTAATAATATTTGGAAAGCTTATCTTACCACCTTTTAGAATATATATAGCCGGATGCTCTGAATTTTGTACGATGGTCCGAATTTTGACTTTGAAAAAAGTACAGGTTTATCTTTATATTTAGAATATTGAAAAATTGGCTATGTTTAGGTGAGCGCGCATCCCTTTAATATGATTGTGCCAACTTTTACTAATAATATTTCGAAAGCTTATCTTATCACCTTTGAGAATATATATAGCCGGATGTTCTGAATTTTGTACGATGGTCCGAATTTTGACTCGGGACATTACCGTTCTTTACCTTTAGAATATTGAAAAATTGGCTATGTTTAGGATGAGAGCGCACCCCTTTAATATGATTGTGCCAACTTTTACTAATAATATTTGGAAAGCTTATCTTACCACCTTTTAGAATATATATAGCCGGATGCTCTGAATTTTGTACGATGGTCCGAATTTTGAATTTGAAAAAAGTACAGGTTTATCTTTATATTTAGAATATTTAAAAATTGGCTATGTTTAGGATGAGTGCGCACCCCTTTAATATGATTGTGCCAACTTTTACTAATAATATTTGGAAAGCTTATTCAATTACCTTTCATAATATATATAGCTCAGTGCTCTGAATTTTGTACGATGGTCCGAATTTTGATTCGGAACATTACCGTTCTTTACATTTAGAATATTGAAAAATTGGCTATGTTCAGGATGAGAGCGCACCCCTTTAATATGATTGTGCCAACTTTTACTAATAATATTTGGAAAGCTTATCATATCACCTTTTAGAATATATATAGCTGGATGCTCTGAATTTTGTACGATGGTCCGAATTTTGACTCCGGACATTACCGTTCTTTACCTTTAGAATATTGAAAAATTGGCTATCTTTAGGATGAGAGCGCACCCCTTTAATATGATTGTGCCAACTTTTACTAATACTATTTGTAAAGCTTATCTTATCACCTTTTTAGAATATATATAGCCGGATGCTCTGAATTTTGTACGATGGTGCGAATTTTGACTCCGGACATTACCGTTCTTAACCTTTAGAATAATGAAAAATTGGCAATGTTTAGGATGAGAGCGCACCCCTTTAATATAATTGTGCCAACTTTTACTAATAATATTTGTAAAGCTTATCTTATCACCTTTTAGAATATATATAGCCGGATGCTCTGAATTTTGTACGATGGTCCGAATTTTGACTCCGGACATTACCGTTCTTTACCTTTAGAATATTGAAAAATTGGCAATGTTTAGGATGAGAGCGCACCCCTTTAATATGATTGTGCCAACTTTTACTAATAATATTTAGAAAGCTTATTTAATTACCTTTCCGAATATATATAGCTGGGTGCTCTGAATTTTGTACGATGGTCCGGATTCTGACTTTGAAAAAAGTGCAGGGTTTTTCTTTACATTTAGGATATTGAAAAATTGGCAATGTTTAGGATGAGTGCGCACCCCTTTAATATGATTGTGCCAACTTTTACTAATAATATTTAGAAAGCTTATTTAATTACCTTTCCGAATATATATAGCTGGGTGCTCTGAATTTTGTACGATGGTCCGGATTCTGACTTTGAAAAAAGTGCAGGGTTTTTCTTTACATTTAGAATATTGAAAAATTGGCAATGTTTGGGATGAGAGCGCACCCCTTTAATATGATTGTGCCAACTTTTACTAATAATATTTGTAAAGCTTATCTTATTACCTTTTAGAATATATATAGCCGGATGCTCTGAATTTTGTACGATGGTCTGAATTTTGACTCCGGACATTACCGTTCTTTACATTTCGAATATTGAAAAAATTGGCTATGTTTAGGATGAGAGCGCACCCCTTTAATATGATTGTGCCAACTTTTACTAATAATATTTGGAAAGCTTATTATACCACCTTTTAGAATATATATAGCCGGATGCTCTGAATTTTGTACGATGGTCCGAATTTTGACTTTGAAAAAAGTACAGGTTTATCTTTATATTTAGAATATTGAAAAATTGGCTATGTTTAGGATGAGCGCACACCCCTTTAATATGATTGTGCCAACTTTTACTAATAATATATGGAAAGCTTATCTTATCACCTTTTAGAATATATATAGCCGGATGTTCTGAATTTTGTACGATGGTCCGAATTTTGACTCGGGACATTACCGTTTTTTACCTTTAGAATATTGAAAAATTGGCTATGTTTAGGATGAGAGCGCACCCCTTTAATATGATTGTGCCAACTTTTACTAATAATATTTGGAAAGCTTATCTTACCACCTTTTAGAATATATATAGCCGGATGCTCTGAATTTTGTACGATGGTCCGAATTTTGACTTTGAAAAAAGTACAGGTTTATCTTTATATTTAGAATATTTAAAAATTGGCTATGTTTAGGATGAGTGCGCACCCCTTTAATATGATTGTGCCAACTTTTACTAATAATATTTGGAAAGCTTATTCAATTACCTTTCATAATATATATCGCTCGGTGCTCTGAATTTTGTACGATGGTCCGAATTTTGATTCGGAACATTACCGTTCTTTACATTTAGAATATTGAAAAATTGGCTATGTTTAGGATGAGAGCGCACCCCTTTAATATGATTGTGCCAACTTTTACTAATAATATTTGTAAAGCTTATCTTATTACCTTTTAGAATATATATAGTTGGATGCTCTGAATTTTGTACGATGGTCCGAATTTTGACTCCGGACATTACCGTTCTTTACCTTTAGAATATTGAAAAATTGGCTATCTTTAGGATGAGAGCGCACCCCTTTAATATGATTGTGCCAACTTTTACTAATAATATTTGTAAAGCTTATCTTATCACCTTTTAGAATATATATAGCCGGATGCTCTGAATTTTGTACGATGGTCCGAATTTTGACTCCTGACATTACCGTTCTTAACCTTTAGAATAATGAAAAATTGGCAATGTTTAGGATGAGAGCGCACCCCTTTAATATAATTGTGCCAACTTTTACTAATAATATTTGTAAAGCTTATCTTACCACCTTTTAGAATATATATAGCCGGATGCTCTGAATTTTGTACGATGGTCCGTATTTTGACTTTGAAAAAGTACAGGTTTATCTTTATATTTAGAATATTGAAAAATTGGCTATGTTTAGGATGAGCGCGCACCCCTTTAATATGATTGTGCCAACTTTTACTAATAATATTTGGAAAGCTTATCTTATCACCTTTTAGAATATATATAGCCGGATGTTCTGAATTTTGTACGATGGTCCGAATTCCGACTCGGGACATTATCGTTCTTTACCTTTAGAATATTGAAAAATTGGCTATGTTTAGGATGAGAGCGCACCCCTTTAATATGATTGTGCCAACTTTTATTAATGATATTTGGAAACCTTTTTGAATCACCTTTTCGAATATATACAGCCAGGTGCTCTGAATTTTGTACGATGGTCCGAATTTTGATTCGGAACATTACCGTTCTTTACATTTAGAATATTGAAAAATTGGCTATGTTTAGGATAAGTGCGCACCCCTTTAATATGATTGTGCCAACTTTTACTAATAATATTTGGAAAGCTTATCTTATCACCTTTTAGAATATATATAGCCGGATGCTCTGAATTTTGTACGATGGTCCGAATTTTGACTCCGGACATTACCGTTCTTTACATTTCGAATATTGAAAAATTGGCCATGTTTCGGATAAGCGCGCACCCCTTTAATATGATTGTGCCAACTTTTACTTATAAGATTTGGAAAGCTTATTCAATTACCTTTCAGAATATTTATAGCTAGATGCTCAGAATTTTGTACGATGGGCCTTATTTGGACTTTGGAAAAATTACCGGCCTGTCGTTAGTTACAATTTGAAAAATGAACAAATTGGCTATGTTTAGGAAGAGTGCGCACCCCTTTAATATGATTTTGCCAACTTTTACTAATAATATTTGGAAAGCCTATTCAATTACCTTTCAGAATATATATAACTGGGTTCTCTGAATTTTGTACGATGGTCCGAATTTCGACTTCGAAAACATTACCGGCCTATCTTTATATTTAAAATATTGAAAAGTCGGCGTAGTTTAGGATGAGAGCGCACCCCTTTAATATGATTGTGCCAACTTTTACTAATACTATGCAGAAAGGTGATTCAATTACCTTTCAGAATATATATAGCTGGATGCTCAGAATTTTGTACGATGACCCGAATTTTGACTCGGAATATTAACGTTCTTTCCTTTTAAAATAACAATATATTCTACTTTCGTTTGATAGACGTTACGATGGATTTTATTGGTTGATAAAAATAGATGAGTTTGGGCGTTTTTTGAATTTATTCTGAATAGGTTGCCAACGAATAGGTTGCCAGCTGGATTGATCGAATAGCTCGCTAGCCGAATAGCTCGCCAAATTGTGTTCGGTGCAAATGCCAGGGAAATTTTGCCAGATAAAAATGGGGGGGGGGCTCGAATTAGGTACGATACCGTATTATTTAACTTTTAATGGCGTTTCGGGTCACGCTACAGCATGGAATCTGACAGACAGCCCCTGAAATAAAGCCCACCTCAATCTACGATTCTGAATTACTATTTTATGTAAATATTTTACTAGTAATTGTTTTGTAATAGTTTAACCCTTCCTTAGCGCTTGCCGACATTTGTTGGCAATGTTTTTGACAGCTGGTCCTGTGACCTTGTATCACGTGGCATCTAACTCACAGATAATGAGGCGTTTGATGACATAGCTGACAATGTTCCTGGAATGATGCAAGTTGATCAGCTCACCTTCGCTACTCGTCTACCTTCGCTGCCCCCCCCCCCCTAAGATGAGGTTAGTTTTGGCGATGATCCAACATGTCAGATAATATATTTTATATTTCTCTTTGTTCACAATGAGAGAGTTATATTCTGTTAAAAAAAAAACAATTTAGCAGTTAATTGATCATAAATAAATGATTTTTGTTAGTCTTTGTGCGAAAAAAAAAATCTTGAAAAATCTGTCTTTTAGTTATATTACCATTATTTTTTAATTTTAGATGTTATCCCCCTTTTTTGGTGGAAAAATATTGGAAACATGTTAAGCCCGAGATTCTATACAAGTGCCACTATATTTACATAGATTTTATAACCTACGGCACTTGATTTCTCTTGAAAATATGATTTTTTCAAAAAGTGGCAACCATCTTGGATTACCTGGTTACCATGGCAACTTGGTAGAAGTAGGTCAAAACTTGCCAAGTACAACCTGACATAGTGATATGTAGTCCTTGAAAATTCATTAGTTATTTAGCTGGACTAATTTTAATAGTGCATACAGTGTCTGGCACTTTTTTCCTGAAAATAATGCGCTTCCTCAGTGAATATTTATGCGCTAAGGAAGGGTTAATCAATCTCAATATCTGCATAGATTCAGGCTTGAAAATTATCGATTTGTAAGAGAATATGGGTTTCAGGTCAAGTGACTTTAGCGTGAAATCGAGACAGCCATTGACTGAAATATAGTCCACTTCAATCTATGATTCTTAATTACTATTTTATATCAATGCATTACTAGCAACAGTAGTGCAGTAGTTTAATATCAATCTGAATTCTGCAAAGATTCGGACTAAAAAAATATCAAAATGTAAGAGAAATTACCGTTTGTTAACGTGAGACAGTAGCGGGAAAATCACGCTCTGACGTCACGCGGCCTGGGAATTTCTATTGCTACGACTCATTCATTGGTGAATCGGACGCTTAGTTACGGGGGGATTTTGAAAAAGAACCAATCAAACGATAGACAACATTTTTGTGATTATTATCGTCTGTGATATCCCGAGATCAAACAATTAGATCCGTAGAAAACAGGATTTATCTGTTTTTTGGACTTACAATTGCTAAATTTCGACTAAATATAAAAAACTTTCTTGAGGTATTATACTGCATCATAATGTCAGTTTTGACTTAGTGAATGCCATCAACATTCCTGTGTCTTTCCACATGAAACCAAGCAGAAGATCGAAATTTAAATCTTATTGAAGTTCTCAATCAAACCAAATAAAACCAAGCAGAAAATCGAAATTTAAATCTTATCGATGTTCTCAATCAAATCTCTCTGTACCAAAATATCAACAAATAATGCATATGAGAGGGAGAAAATAAAAAAGAAAGAACACTTGGATCTACATTCATCTACAAAAAGGAATGGAATTAATGTTTTTTTATACCCCCTCATTGAAATATTGTCGTCACCCTGGTCCATCCGTCCTGCGTCTACAATTGGTTGTGGAGTATTGTGGACGCTCTTGAGGCTAAAGTTAATATTAATATTCGATTGATTTTAATTTTATACATAGTGTTTAAGGTCATAAGATGCAGAAGCTTATTGATTTTCACCTATTTCCAATAATTACTGCCAAAGTCATGGCCCTTGACCACTTTGAAATGTTTTGTGGATGCCATCGAGGCTAAAGTTTATGTCCAATTGGCTGTAAATTTATACACAGTGTTTAAGGTCATGAGGCGAAGAAGGCTATAGATTTGAACGATTACTGATAATTACTAGTTATGGCCCTTGATCACTTTGAAAAAAGCCTGTGGACTTTTAATTTATACACAGTGTTTAAGGTCATCAGACGAAGAAGCCTATTAATTTTTCACATCAAATTGACTGTAAATTTATACACAGTGTTTAAGGTTATGAGGTGAAGAAGGCTATAGATTTTCAAAGATGTTTGTAAATTACTGCATGAGTTATGGCCCTTGATCACTTTGAAGAAGCTTGTGGTCTTTTAATTTATACACAGTGTTTAAGGTCATCAGGCGAAGAAGCCTATTAATTTTCAACGATTTCTGATAATTAGCCTACTGCCAGAGTTTTATACTGCAGGTAAATGTAGTGCTAGTAGAATAAAAATATATCTAAGTACCGTATTTCAACGATAACCCATTTGATATTGTGATATATTTTGCTGGTGATTTTGTGATTTTCCAATATCAGTTGTTTGTGTAAACATATACAGTATATTATATTCAATATTTTAAAACAGAAACAACTGAAACAGATGGTTGTAGTTTGTGGAGGTGGAACATTGACCTTTTTTGGTGTTTCTCTGTATAGAGGAGATGCAAAATTTTATGAAAATATAGTTATGCCTGCCATGAGACTTCTGGATGCAGAAACTGCACATAATTTAGCTATAAAAATTGCAAAATATAAGTTGGTGCCAAGACAGAGTTTGGCTGATCCTCCTTTACTGGTATGTACATAAATATGTTATAAGTTTACCATTATTTATCAGACTATTAAAGATCCAACAAACTAGATTGTTAACATTTATCTCAAAAGACAGTAATACATGTATGTACATTTACAGGCTGTGTAACCCAATGCCAAGAATTTGGGGGAAAGGTGATTTTTTTGACGACATAAATGTTGATCATCTTAATTAACCGTATAGATTAATTAAATAATGGCCATTGGGCTTTTAATAGTTTATTAAAATTTCTTGTGCTGAACACCCTTTAAATAACTGTATAGAATCCCTTTAACTGTATTACTTTGTGGGTCCAAAACACATGTACATGTATGTAATTTGACGACAAACCCATACAGTTTGAAATAGGCTGAAAAGGGGATATTCTTGAAAGATAATATATTAGTTTTTAACAGATGAGCACACCATAACTGTATTCTATGGTATCGGAGCCAAACACTTGTACTATTACATATACATTGTATATAAAATGTACAGTAAATTTCCACATATTTTTTACTTTAAAGCAAAGTAAATTATGGGGTAAAACATTTACTAATCCTGTTGGATTAGCAGCTGGTTTTGATAAACATGGTGAAGCTGTAGATGGTTTATTGAAACTGGGTTTTGGTTTTGTTGAAGTTGGAAGTATAACACCGGCACCACAGGAAGGAAATCCTAAACCAAGAGTGTTTAGGTTGGTGGAAGATAGAGGTGTAATAAATAGGTAAAATTCCACAATCTACAGTTTTACATTTGCTTGCATGAAAAACTTACATGTACATGTACAAACAACATTTTTAGTATCAATAGAGACCTTAACTGATGTTTGAAAGGTCAATTGATAAAACAATGAACCTGGCCACTACAAAGAGGTAATTGTTGCTTGTTAATTGAGAAGTCAATCAACTTGCTTGTAAAATGTAAACTACAATAACAGTTGTACCTTATTTAGTTTATGCCCTTGTCTGCCATTTAACATTGACAAAGTATCATTTATTATGGGTTTATAATTTTGAGCATTAATTTCAAAGCATCGTTTCAAACTGTTTCTGTATGTGTAAGCTAATACATACAGAAGCTGTAATATGAGTAGGTGCCACAATGTATTGTTATTGTGACAACATGGAGAAGTTAATATATTGATAAGTAACTTTTCTTCATTTGAATGCATTTAGGTATGGATTTAATAGTGATGGTCATGAAGTAGTTTCTAACAGATTAAGATGTAGAGAAGATGAACATGTGGTTTCAGGTTAGTTGTTATTGAATTGACAAATATGATATATCCAGTATATCAAAATTAATTAGTTTTCTTAAAATGAATAAATAGATTATAATTAAAACAAAAAAAATAATCTAAAATTCTACATTGTGTGTGATATCTCACTGGGAATCTTTTTTCTAGAATTAATAACCATTCCCCATATGGGGAATGAAAGGAATCGAGAAAATGTCAATTTTTGGACAGAACATAACCGTACATGGAGTGGTCATAAAATGAAAAAAGGTACATGTAAAACATGTCATAAGATCATTATCATACCAGATTCATAAATAATTCTTTTAATTCTTATTTTAGAATCAAACATTCTACTTCCTCCAATGACAGATAATAGAAATATGCTGTTAAAACATTAATTTCTGGACTGAAATACCATTTAAGTTGCACAATAAAATGATAAAAGGTACATCCTTTTGAGTTTTTGTCGATTGGATGGACTATTGGCTCAGATTATCAGTGTGACCAAATTTGACCTTCCTCATTTTCTGCCATGATAGATAATCCACAGTTCTTCCGTCAATAATTATAATTATGACTGTATCGGAATAGTCTGTTTAAACATTTTTTAGTGCTTTTTTTTCCCTTGGTGAATTTTGAAACCATTTTTTGGTTCTGATCTTCTATCGAAAATTTGAAAAAAAGGGTTATACTTGTAGTACATAAAATCAGAATAATAGTTCAGTGAATATAAGACTGAGTTTTAAATGCTACAAATATTCCTAAACAATTGCACCATTTCATAAAAACCTTTGTTGAAAGTTGTAGTAGAACTTAATCTGTCTTTAGAGACTTGATTTTCTTTTGGATACTGTCTTTATTTTTTGTAAAGACATTTTGCAGTTATTAGTGTTGATGGAAACAAAAATAATATAAGAGAATAGGATTATGTTAAAAATCTGTATGAAAGGTAAAATCTGTACTTGTTTATAAAGTTTTACCTATAGATCTATGTGTACTACCTTCATACATGTACTTAGCTAGTCAGACTTATGTTTCAGAAAGAGGAATAATGGGCATCAATTTGGGTAAAAATAAATTTTCGTCATATCCAGTAGAAGATTATGTTCAAGGTGTCAAGAGGTTTGGGAAATTAGCTGATTATTTAGTTATTAATGTGTCCAGTCCCAATACACCAGGGTTACGTGCAATGCAGGGTAGAAAACAACTAGAAGAATTATTAGAAAAGGTAAATAAAATGTTTTATAATTTACATCAGACTACCTTAAACCTGTTGACCATCATTAGAGGAATTCCGAATTTCTTGTCAACTGCTACACTGTGAAAGTTGACTTTTTTTAAGGGTACATGTATATCAGTCCCCAAAATGATTCAATCAGTTTTTACATAGACATGATGAATTGAAAATTTTACAACATTCAGCAGACGATAAAAAAAGGGGGTAAACCAAAACTTGTCTTTCACAATTAACTTAATGTACTGTTACTATCTGTTATATCTGTAGAATTGATCTTCAGCACTGTATTTCTTTATTTAATCATTTTTTAGGTATCTGCAGAAAGAGATAAACTAAGATTAAAGGAAAAGGTACCATTATTAGTAAAGATAGCTCCTGATCTTTCTGCTGAAGACAAAAATGATATAGCAGCAGTTGTCTCAAAAAATAATGTTAGTAGAAGTCTACATGTATTTATCATTTTACATACTAAAGATATATTTATTTAATTTCGACAACCTATTTACATAACCTTGTTTTTAAACTATATCTATACTGCAAGGAAATGTATAGTTATCGTCCTATTGATTTTAATTAGGTTTTCATAGAACTTGTCATTCTGTTTACCTTATCAAGCACACATAGCCACGGTGGCTAAGTGAGTAAGACACTTGCTCGCTAGCCTGTAGGTCGCGGGTGCAATTATTGTGTTGACCGAGATAGTTCATCAGTAGTCCAGGATGGAGGGCATGACAAGCAAAGCTGTCTAGTTGTTCGGATGGTATGGAAAACCGAGGTCCTGTGTACACCTTGGCATTCACTTAAAAGATCTCTTGGCAATTGGAATTCGATATACATTGTACATGTATGGGTTGGTCATATTTAGTGCTGCTGTTCAGGCATAATTTTCATCATAGCACACTCTATGGCATATTTAATTATTTCAGTAGTTTTGTAACCGGAGTTCAGCTTTAATAAGCAGAACAGTAGGTCGTTAAACAAGATTTCATGTGAATCAACTCTTATTACTTGTTGTTATGTAAGAAAATTTAATTTGAATGGATATATTCTTTGATTGACTTGCCAGTATTCACTGCAGTACAAGTAAATCAAGACTGGCTAATGTAACTGAAACGAGGGCTCAGTTACATAGTTTTATGCCAGCTATGCTTAATAAATATATTCTTTATTTAAGAGTGGTGTAGATGGTTTAATAGTTAGTAATACAACAGTTAGTCGGCCACCATCATTACAAAATAAACATAAAGAAGAAATTGGGGGACTCAGTGGTGATCCTTTAAAACATCTCTCTACCTCTACAATTAGTGATATGTATAAATTAACTAAAGGTATATAGTTCATCAGATAATGCTAAATGTTATAGTGGGTTTTTCCTTGTTTATTAATATGTTAATATAGATACCAGTGCACAGTCTGATCATTAATTGTGTGTATAGGAAAGAAGTAACATAGCTGTACAGTACATCTTTAAAAACTGTTGTCTGTATTTATGCTCAAACGCTATAACACAAAGTTAATGCTGAACAGGGTCATTTTTGTATAAAAATGATCAATGTAAAAATTTGGCTGCAAGTACTCTTTTCTCCAGGTGATTGCGGCCCCTGGACCCTCACCTATAAGGACCTAGGCTGGAAGCCCCCACCCCCACCCCAATAAAGCATTGCTTCCGCTAGCCTTACATATCATAGACAAAATGATATCATGCAGCATTTGTTACTTAGACAACACCAAATTGTGTGAATTTTATATCCATTTCCTTGTATTTTCCCTATTTGATGTCTAATGCCGTATTGTTTCCTCAAATCTATATTTTTGTCAGATGTCCATATTTGTATTATTTTTATGACATGTTGCTATTTAAGGTAAAATACCTATAATTGGTGTTGGTGGTATCAGTAATGGTAAAGATGCTTATGAAAAGATAAAAGCAGGAGCTTCTTTAGTGCAATTATATACAGCTCTTATATATCAAGGTCCACCAGTTGTTAAAAAAGTCAAAAGAGAATTAGCACAATATTTAGTGTAAGTAGTTGTATTATTAGCCTATGATATACTAATGCTGATCATTAGCAAGTTCCAAACTTGCTGAACTGACAGAAGTTACCATTCGATCTGTTGGACAATTTATTTGCATAATACAAAATAATGAAGGGAAAAACCTAATTTAACGTTTTTAGTTAACTACTCCTAAAGGTATGGGGGGGGGGGGGGTGGATGGCTAAATGGTTAGCACGTCCTTGCTGTATCATAAAGACTGTCATTGAGTCAACTGGCGTGGTTTCGAATCCCAGTTGTGCGTGACAAGGTGTAGGATCGCCTGTCCAACCTCGTGTTTTTGTTTCGAGTCTTCCGGTTTCCTCCCACTGCTAAAGACCGCTATGCGCAAGCGAATTATTGAAATAAAATATTAAAAATAACATATGTTAGTTCCGAAACGACCTAGTTATGGCCCTTGTTTAACTTTTAAAGATTATTGTGAACATTTCCAACAACAAAAGGTTCTGGTTTGTGCATTATTCAAATTAGTGTAGTGAAGAAACCTTTTGAATACAATGAAATACTTTTTATTAAACTTTCTTGTAGTTTCATTAGATATATATTTTCTGTTAAATTTGAGGGATCAACATATATTGTTTGTTACAGAACTGATGGGTATAGTAATATAGAAGAAGCCATAGGAGCTAATCACAGATGATAAAAAATATTTGTTATATGATGGGTTCTAACATTAACTACATCTGACCTATCTGGACGTTAATAACATTACGTTGTATCAGATATTCTACTTAGGGTGAATACTTCAGAATTGATGATACAGTCGACAAACACATAAGTCAAACTTTGCTCTTAACTTGGTAAGAGAAATCATTTTGTTCAGAAGCAAGATATTCTTGACACTGTAAGGTACCTGGTTTTTAACATGAAAATAGTTGATGCAAGAGGCTTTTAGAAATTTAATAAATTATCCAGTGCCCCAAATAAGCAGTATATTGTTGAAGATTGTAAAATTCGAATGTTATCAGCTAAGATGCTATGTGATTAATTTAATGTTATTGTAAATTAGTATTTGTACATTTACTGTTGTGTAACATCCAAGTTCTTATATAGGACTGTTTACTTAGCTGGATTGAAATTGGACCTCTTAAAGGACAATATTGGTGCCAGTCATTATCACATATGTGATAGCAGGCCCGAAGCCAGAAACCAAAATTTATCCGACATAGGGGGGCGAGGAAGATAAATTTCCGACAACAAAAAATCAATGCACGGAGGTCTTCGTCGACTGCCATAAGCAGGAGGAGGGGGAGAACACGAAAATTAGAAGCTGTGAGAGTGAATTTAGGCCTCTGTGACATGCAAGTGGCAAATGTGTCGGAAATTTAAGAGTTTCCAGCCGACATTAACTATCTCTCGGCCGAATTTGAGATGATATGTCGTACTAAAACTCTCCCCCGGCGAAAATGCGAGCATAGCTAACCAGCGATTTTTTTCCGACGCAGACAGAAAAATTCCGACAGGAACAGCCCCGGGCCTGTGTGATAGAGCTGGTTAAACACATTCCAAATATACTTTTAACGCAGAGAGCATGGCTCTGATAGCTGAGTATTACACACTGATTGAATCAGCAGTGACGTAACAACAGACAGTATAAACACCAGCTACTGCCTTATATAAGTGACTGAAGATAAGAGAACACGAGAAAAATTGAAATAGTCGGCATATTCCCTAGTTTATATTCACTCCATGCCTTATAAAACAAGGTAATACACAGACTTTTTCTGTTTTTCTTTTGTGTTCTCTTATCTAATGTCATTCAATTACTTTATTGAATTGTCAGATATTCTCTTACAGTCCCATATAACAAATGTTGGTCTTCGAAGGAATTATGAGTGAGCATAAATTTAGCCATTTGTCTGTTATCGCTCACCGCTTCAGTCACTTGTATAAGGCAGTAGCTGGTGTTTTCACCGTTGTTACGTCCCTGCTGATTCAGTCAGCGTGTAAATCTCAGCTATCGTGGCCATGATCTCTGCGTTAAAAGTATATTTGGAATGTGTTTAACCAGCTCTATCACTTATGTGATAATGACTGGCACCAATATTGTCCTTTAATTTACTCTATACAGTACTATTCTGAGTACTGCAAAAAGCATACATGTCCAATTGTAGTGAAATTGGTGACAATAGCTTTAATTTCATAACAATGAATTGTATATATTCCAAGCACAATGGTCTGTCCATTTGGTTTCAGTTATGATTTAATTGACATGAAACTTGCAGGTATTGTTATATAAGTGAGATTAAGAATCCTGTTGATTTTCAAAAATTTAGATTTAACTATTTTAAATCATGAGGATGCTCTGGAAGCTTAAGGTACCCTCCAATTGACTTCAAAGCTGCTAATTATCTTTTGAAGGATTGACTTTGAAGCTGATCGTTTTTTTTAATCCCTTGCAAAATAAAGTTGAATCTCAAAAATAAAAGCTGGTCTAAAAGTAGAAAATTTCATTCATTATATTATTTGCAAAGTTAGAATGAATTGAACATTTTCCAACACTCATCACCCTCTGCAGAAGATATACACAAGTCAGTGCTAGGTGTTGGCGAAAATCTTTTGATGGACCTCTTTTTAATGTAATTGAATCCAAGATGGAAGATTATCTACCATTGATAGGTTGATTAACTTTGATTTGTTATTTTAATTAAAATGCAAATAATCAATTTTAGTATACATTAGAGTGGATTAAGCCATGGGAAATGAAATTTTGTCTGGAAAATATGAATGAGTATCAGTGGCTTTAAATCCATTATTTATGTTAGAAATTTGTAGTTTCTTGTGAATTATTTAGCTACGGGCATCTAGGGAAGAAATGCAATCTGACAGCATTTATGGACTGCTGGATGACAGGACTTTGTTTTGTTGCCTGGCAACCCATATTTTATGCAAAGACAAATTCTTAATTAAAGCTGAACTCCGGTTACAAAAATACCGAAATATTTAAATATAAAAAAAAGTTAACACCCCAAGCCGCCATACTTGTTGCCAACTTGTGAAACAAAGATGGTGGATATGGAGGCTTATGACCCGGAGAGGTTAGTCGATCTCACTTCCAGTTCGTTTCTAGTCAGTCAGGTGTAGACATCAGGCTTTATTCTTATACACGATTCACTGATTGCTTCATTTTCCCCCCATGAGTGAGTGACTCACTGACATTATACCAAATTATTGAAGATTGCAATATGTCTGATAAGGTAAGCCTGTAAATAATTATATGATCTGTGTCTATACTGCAATATTATAGCCGCCTAAGCTTTACTCTAAAACAAAAGATGCAAACGATGACTTACTTCAACCTGGAATTATCAACAAAAACAAATCACCTATTGTCTTCTTCATATTATCATGAGCCTTATAATATATAAGGTCCATATTATTATTGCCTCGTCTTCTTGTAAATATCTTACACATATATGTAAATCACCAAATATGTTATCGCACTATAATGTCCAGTGTAATTATAACTAATATTATGCAATAAACAGATAGTTTAGATTTTCACATGTCATCATGTTAGATTGTATTTTGCTCACGAAAAAGATCAAGGCCAAGGGACATAACTACATTTTTGGGGCGGCAAACAAAACTATGGTGCAACTGCAAGTGAAAATCTAATCTAAACTATCTGGGTAAGTCATATTTTGTATCTATTGTTTTACAGTAAAGCTCAGGCGGCTATAATATTGCAGTAGACACAGTTTATATAATTATTTACAGGCTTACCTTATCAGACATATTGCAATCTTCAATAATTTGGTATACTGTCAGTGAGTCACTCACTCATGGGGGGAAAATGAAGCAATCAGTGAATCGTGTATAAGAATAAAGCCTGATGTCTACACCTGACTGACTAGAAACGAACTGGAAGTGAGATCAGCTAACCTCTCCAGGTCATAAGCCTCCATATCCACCATCTTTGTTTCAAAAGTTTGCAACAAGTATGGCGGCTTGGGGGCGTTAACTTTTTTTTTATTTAAATATTCGGTATTTTTGTAAGCGGAGTTCAGCTTTAATTTGGGAAATTAATAACATTTAGATGAAAGCTTGTATATACTATTAATAAAAAAAATAATTTTTGTGTTTTTGTAATTATGACAGCAGCTGTTATTGCTTGGTAATTCTTTTCTGGTTGATAATTTTTAGGACCCCTCTGAATTTGACAACATGAATGAGTTTAGTATAGGCCCTACATATTATTAAATTCAGGTTGTGTTTGCAGTGGCGGATTAAGCTCCACCAAGGCTTGAGGTCGCAGTTGCTGGAGGACCTATTTCAAATAGCGTGGGCCTAATTAATTTCGGGTCAGGACCTATGTTGATTTCCGTTGCGCCTAAACCCACCCCCTAACATTCATTGTCTATGCGTTTTTTCACAAAATCTTTCGGCATGAGACTGCAGGCTCATCAGCCTCCCTGATAATTCACTTCTGTGTGTTTGGCATTAAGTATAAATAATGCATACACACGTATATGTAAAACCGGATATCTTTCATAGACCAAAAAAAGTCCCAGTTTGAAATCTGTGCCCAAATAACGGCTGTCGGTTTTGGCCTGTAAATTCCGATTTCCACCCAATTATCATAATATGATAGAGTTTGGTAACTTAATATGTGTTTTCAGGGTAACTAAATCCATTTCCATACACATTTTAGATATACCGCAGACTCAATATTAGAAAATGATTCCACATGGCTGTCAGTTTTGGCGGGAAAATTCAAAGTTTACAAAATGACCACATTTGGTGTCAAAATATACGTTTTAGGGGGCAGCTGATTCCATTTTCGACACACTTGTTCTTCTTGGTAATTATCTTGTTCCCCTGGCTCAAAATATGTGGTAATTTGCGATTCGGGAGTTAGAGTAGCCGAGTCTACCTCAGATCTAATATGATGGCATTCATCAAGCATCAACTAGACACAGCATCGTAAGCAGAGATATAAGCAATTTGATTGATCAGACTTTGGAACACAATAACTCTGCTTTTAATTGAGGTAGAATGATCAAACTTGGTGTAGACATTCATTAGGTGAATGCCTTGATGGTGTTGGATGATGAACATTAATTACGGTAAGCAGAGATAAGCAATCTGATTGGTTGACGTTTGGGGCACGATATTTTCTGCTTTGGCTAAGGAGCAATAAGCAATTTGATTGGTCAAGACTTTGGAACATAACAACTTTGCTTTTAATTGGGGTAGAGTGTTTAACCCTAATGTTCATAAGGTGGATGTCTTGACTTGGGACAAGATAATCTTGATTCTATCTGATAGAGAGTGATGAAACTTGGGTGTATTGTTTGATTGCTTTTGAAAACAATAAATGTGCGATTTTGGTGAGGGACATCAGCCTCACTGTTGGCTTGTTTAAAAGGCCATGTTAAATGCCAACAGGCCATTTTCCAGCTCATTGTTAATCATATAAGCAATCACTGATCCTCATTTAGGCTATAGTATTTTGGGTTAAATGAATATGTACAAAGAATATACCAGGACTGAAAAATAGAGAACTGTTAATCTCAATACATATTGCGAGTAGTATTAACATTCAACTTTATTTAATTATTTCACTTGCACACATGCTCTTTAAAGTACCCAGGAGGTTTGTTACAGATTGAATATCTGAAGTGCATGAACACACTATCGCCACTGTTATATGAATTACAAAAAATTCTCTAGATGATGTTTATTTACATTCCTCTACAACAACAGGTTAAATAAATACAGCGCAATCAGATGTTCCAAACAATGTCAGTAATTATTAACAGTTTTTGTCCATTTAAATTTTATCACATAGCTTATTTTGTTTCTGGTTTCAATTCAGATTCTGGTGGGGGTAATGCATCTGCTTCTTCATTAGATGTGCGAAATGTATTAAAGGTTTCCCATGGTGTGGTATATTCAAACTTCCTAAATTCTTGTGTCATTTCAATTGGCTCTACAACACATCTCTTTACTTCTTCATCATACCTCACCTTGATAAATTAACATATTTCATATTAAAATATAACTAAAAGGCATGCAAATCACATTGCATTTCAAACCACTTGAAATCTACACTATTGGAGACATATATTTGTATGATTTATAAATGGTATGTAAGAATGTGAATATCTTGACAATGGCTTTGTGCATTTTAACATTATTTTGTAATACGATCATTCTTATTTCAACATTCACAATCAAATCATGTAAAACGAAATATTATTTTATCAATTGGCAAGACCTTTAAAGCACAAATGCTTCTTTAGGATCTGAGGAGTTTTACATTAAAAAGATAGTCTGGTACATCAAACACGGACTATTTATTACATTTTTACACACCGAGACAGCCAGATCAACAGTTCACTGATCTCAAATTGCAAAATTGTAATCAAATGGGTGTATGTAGAGGCAAACATGACATAATTTAAAACTAGAAACATAACTGTATGGACTAAACCAATCAAAAACTTAGCTGTCTTGAATTTCATCATCTGTTAAAAAAAAAGACTCTTACCTCTACATATCCTGATAGAGGGAAATCTTTTCTGAAGGGATGACCTTCAAATCCATAATCTGTCAAAATTCTCCTCAGATCAGGGTGATTTGCAAAGAATACACCATACATATCCCATATCTGCAAATTTACATTGTCAATTAGTCTGCTGTAATTACTAAGAATTATCTATCATTCTTCATTTTTCAATAAATACCTGTTACACACACATTTTTATTATACACCCACATTTTCATGTGGACGTTTTAGCCGTCGCCCCTGTTTGTCCGTCCAAAATTTGTTTGTGGACACTGTACATGTCATAATTATTATCCCATTTTGACGAAATTTGAAATACAGATATCCCACAGATCTTGGTTCCTTTCCATATTGGCAAGAATCGGACCATATCTTCCTGGATTATGGCCCCTGATTGTACAAAAAATCACATTATTTTTTTTAGGTCGTTCTCTGTCCATATCTTGCAATATGTAGGCGTATCTTGCATGACGACCGCTTGTTTGAATAACAGTTGGAAAATATATTGAAATATGCAATTAAGTCATACCACCTGCCGTTTTGTACCGGATAGAACAGAGTATCGCAATATATAATTAACACAGAATTTAAAACTTTGAGCGATAGTTGAAATGGCAATGTACCGCTATCTTTACTCCCTTTAACGAAGGTTGTTTATTGCTATCTTGATTTAACATTACATTAGATAAAGACACTGTCATACCTCTCTTTCATACCAATTAGCTCCAGCAAAAACAGAACAAATTGAATCTACAGGTGTTAATTCATCTGTGTATGTCTTGACTTTAATACGAGAATTATAACTCAGTGATAAAAACATATATACTATCTGTAAACAAAATGGACAACAAATAATATACCGGTACAGTACACATATGTGACTTGGCACAGCTAATTGAGTCGCTTGTCGCAAATCTAGATTCTTCGAAAGAGTGCAATAATGGTTCAATAGGTCAAAATTTCCAAATTTACATTTCTTCATTAAAAGCCACACAAGTACCTCTTTCGTCAATTAAAAGTTTAATTTTCATAAAAATAACATCTTTAGTGTTCTAAAATCTCATTTTGTAAAAGGCGATCTGTAAAGAAGTCATTAATCATCTCGAAATAATGCAAAACAATCATTTATTTACTTGCCGTCGAGTCCAATATTTAATTTCAGCGACCCGAAGAACCCCATTTTTGGCACAGTACAGACTATACCCTATTAATGCTTCCCCCCAAAATTAGAAAATCATTACATTTTGTCCGCCATCTTGGATTTCCACCATATTGGATTTTTAATAATGTATTTTGTACCCATATTTGAATTCTCTGTTACACACCATGAACGCCATGTAAACCACGATCTAACCCATATATAGAAGAATTTTACATTTTTTATTCGTCAATTTTGGTCACCATCTTGGATTTCCTCGATATTGGATTTCCGCCATCTTGGATTTCCGCCATCTTGAATTTGTTTAGTTTATTTCAGTGCCCACATTTAATTTTGGCGACTCCAAAAATCCCATGTAACTCACTATGAAAGCTATGTACACTGCAATCTAGACATAATACAGAGGAATTTTCTTTTTTCGACTGTCAATTTTGGCCGCCATCTTCGATTTCCGCCATCTTGATTTTTTGATATTATAATTAGTGTTCATATTGGAATTCCCATGTTACAAAACATGAAAGCTATGTATACCGCGATGCAGACATAACATAGAGGAATTTTACATTCTTTATTTGCCAATTTTGGTCGCCATCTTGGATTTCCGCCATCTTGGATTTGTTTAGTTTATTTTAATGCCAATATATGATTCCCGTGACTCCAAAAATCACATGTAACTTACTATGAAATCTATGAATACCGCGATCCAGACATTCATGTAGTACAGAGGAATTTTCTCTCCTTTTTTCGTCAATTTGGGTCGCCATCTTGGATTTCAGCCATCTTGATTTTTTGACATAATATTTTGTGTCTATAATTGAATTCGGTGTCTCCAAAAAGCCCATGTTACACACTATGAAAGCTATGTATCTCGCGATGCAGATATGATATACAGGAATTTTAATTTTTTCATCAAATTTGGTCGCCATCTTGGATTTCCGCCATCTTGGAATTTCGAAAACAAATTCAGCGTCCATATTTAATTTTGGTGACTCTCAACGTTCCATGTTAGACACTATAAAAGCTATGTATATAGTGATTCGGACATGATTTATTGGAATTCTCATGTTTTAATTTATTTTTGGCCGCCATTTTGAAAAATGGTACCGCACCACCATATAAATAATTATCTTTTCAAAAATTCTTCTATATTGTTTTTTTTGTAGCCCATTGCGCCATGGAAAAGCATCTGATATTTTATTCAGTTTCAAAATAAATGTTTATTGTCCCATCCCTTGTGATTGTGAAGGGATGCTGGAAAAATCTAAGTGTCATTTTTCGAGGCCATTTTCTCCTAATTTAGGAAACCAGGGATGTCCAGAACACCCAACTTCAAACCGCAATTCCTCAGAGATTATATGTCGTACAGCAATGGTTAATATATCATTAGAAAGCTGAGACCAGTATCTCTTTGGTTATGCTGAAACCTCATTTTTGAACTATTGGTCACTGTGACTCATTTTGCTATGCCGGGTCACATATATGTAACATTTCAGATAAAATGACAATATTCAGGCACTTTTTGGGGGGGATGGAATAATTTTCACATTTTTCCTTTTTTAACCACTATAATTTTATTTTTTTCCTCATTTAGTCAGTGCTGTAGACCCCCCTCCCCCCATACAATTGGGTATGTAACCTTACAAGCAGTATGGTACATTGATTCTTACCTCGAATCTATATTGTCTTGTAGGAACATCCAACCCAGCTATATCTACAATGTTCAGGAATTGGCCATTATGATGATCTTTCAGAAAAGTTGCAACTTGGACAATGCCTTCCGGGTGAATTAACAATTCCAATTCATCACCAGAAGTAACTTGAGCTCTCTGAATATATTTTGGCAAGCATTCTCCACAATAAGCACCAAAATCAGAAAGGGTCTTTTTCAATACAGGATTTTCTGGTCTAAGTGTGGCTGAAAAAACAAAACAAAACAAATTTGATCATTCATCCTAACCAGGGCTCACACTGGCTTTCAATTTTTTTCCGCCAAAATGGATCCGAATTTTTATGTAAAAAAATGATGATATTTTTTTTCCGCCAACTTGAATATTTTATCCGCCAAAAATGTATGATAAAAAAACACATGTAATAACATAAAACAATTTTATTTCTTGTACATTCTAAAAACAACAATATATTTACAATTTACAAAATCCTTCTTTGTTTTACATTAGCCCAATTTGAAAATGATTTCTGGAGATCCGGTTGATTTTTAGTTAACGTCATTGACATCAAATTAGACAATGTTTCTGGTTTCAAACAGTTTCTGCTTGCTGTTTTAATTAGATTTTGCCTACTAAAACCTCGTTCACAATCAACAGTTGCAACAGGTATACACAATAATCTAGAAGCAATTTTATGAACATTAACAAAGTTTGACTTTTCTTTTATGGCAAGTTTTAACACATCATCAATCCTATCCAATGGACAATCAACATATTTTAAATAACCCCTGAATGAAACAATCTCTGATACACAGTCATTAACCTCAAGATCAACTAATTGAAAAAAATTACTTAATGACCTAATGTAAGCCAGATCTATATCATAATGGAGCAGCTTGTTAGCTGGAGCACTCAGCGCTATATAAATTGATTATTATTATTATTATTATTATTAATTTACATCAAATAATTTACACAGTTTATTCAAAACAACACTATCCCCCTTTTCCTCAAATCTACATTCTAAATTATTGATAACATTTCTTACAAATTTCATACCTATCACCCTAGCATCTTCCCTTTGTTTTTTCCCATCCCTAATTTTTTGATCATTGAACAAAAAATGTGCCTCTCCTAACGTGTCAACCTCAACTGCTGTTGGGGCTATGTCCAATAAAGTCAAAACATTTATACCGTAATTCTCGGATTCTATCCCCTGCAACTGCGAAATGGATGACGCCAATAGTGGATTCACATTTGAGAAGACAATATCACTTCTTTGGTAACATTTTGATAATCTACAAAGTATTGGCAATACATCTGCCAAAAAATGGGTAATGTACAAAAATTTATAACTAGTTATAGATTTTAACAAACCAACAGTTTTGGGAGAATTGTCTTCTAATAATACCGTAATTAAGCTGGCATAATTTCTAAGCAATGCGGTTACGGATCCCTCAAATGACAACCACCTAGTGTTAGATATTTGTTTAAATCTAGTACCAGAATCAGAATTAACAGTGGCAAGAATTTCCTGGATTTTTTCAAGTCGTGACAAGTTTTTGGCCGAGTTTGAAAAATATTTATAAATGCAATTTACAAGTTCCTGATATTTAATGAGATATGGTATTGCATCTGCAGCACCGGCTGAACATAAGGCAAGTCTGTGTGCTATACAATGGGTACTCAGTAGTCCTGGAACTATTTCCTTAAATCGTGTTGTCAGTCCACTCCTACTCCCAACCATAACTGCAGCACCATCAGTAGCAATCCCACACATTTTTTTCACATCAAGTTCATTTTCAAACAATAAGTCAGTAACTTCTTTACGAATTTTATCAGCAGTTGCCCCATCCGAAAGTTTTCTGATCCCCAAAAAGTCTGTTCTAACAGTATTACAAAAGATATATCTCACATACACTATTAAATTTTGGTCCACTGCGACATCAGTTGATCCGTCTAATAAAATACTATAATATTCTGATCGAGCCAAACGCTGTCGAAGATCTTCACGTACTGTGTCAGCTATTGCTGCCTGAAATTCTTGGACACTTTTGTTGTGTGTATACGATGTATGGTTATCGACTAACAAATCTTTGAATTGTTCAGCACCCTGAAAAACATACAAAAGCAAATTTTAATAAAAGCAAGAAAAGCAGACATGAATGAGCAAATTAAAATGAAAGAAAGAAATAGATCTAAATTAAAATGAAAGAAAGAAATAGATCTAAATGTAACAAAGTGTGGTAACTTACCTGTTGTAAACAGAGAGTATTCAAATCTGACAGTTGCGAGTTGGGTAAATCATGCTCTGCCATGAACATTACATTTCTCATGGCTGATAATATAGCTTCTTTTGATTTGGACACCGATTTCTCTCTGGCCTTAGCCATGTCATTGCCATTTTCAATAATCGTTAGCGCTACCTTGTGGCTAGATGGACCTGAAAAAAAAATAAAAACTTAATTTAATACTTTGTCATTAAAATTTAGTCGACCGATATTCTCATATAAAACCATTAACATAAATTCACCAACATATAAATTTAATACTTTGTCATCACTGATTAAGTCGTAGATATTCTGTTCTTCTGTAACAGGATTGATATTGAGAATTGAGTCGACCGATATTCTCTTATAAAACCTTTTACATAAATTCATCAACATATAAATCAGCTTACCTTTTGCAGATAGATGAGAGTCAATACTTTCTTTCTTCAGTATAGTACACCCAGAGGTAAAACTATTGCAGACTTTTGACTTTTCGCATATTGAACAAAACATTTTCTGCGTGTATACGTCAAATCTCAACCAAGGATTGCCAAATTTCCAGTTTTCTTTGAATTTTCGTTTTGCATGCACAATAGGCCTATCGCTGATTTCGGGTACCGTCACGGTTTCTGCATCAGAATCATTAATCGTAGTGTCAATTTCATTTCGTCTAGAGGAGCCAACGTCAGACTCTTCGTTAACTTTAGAACACTTCGGCGGCGGTAAGGAAAAAAAAGCTGACAGTTTTCTCACTCCAGAACCGTCGCTATTCAACTCGCTCTTTTGTTTTCGACCCATGGTGATAATATAATTTGAAATAATAATTTCCAATAAGCCATGCTGTTATATACATGTCGTATGAAGCCACAGTAAACGAAATTCAACTATCAAAACATGTAACTCTCTTTGAAAAGAGTTGTCGGGCAACGATCGGCCATTACGATTACTTCCCTTTGTTTTACTCTCGCGACATCAATAGTCACCGCTAATCTATTTGTTGTTAAAGTTAATTAATATGATGAGTACTGCTAAGATATATGCTTTATTATTGGCAATTATCAATCAGTTGAAACCATTAATCCCAGACAATTGTTTATTATTACTTATGACACGTTCGGGATTAGCAGCAAGTTGATTGATTTATAGTATGCCGCTATGGTCAATCAAGGATAAATACGGTTAGAATTTTAAGGATTTTTTTTCGCCAAGTCTAAAAAAGAATCGCCAGTACCCCAAAACTTTATCGCCAAAGTTATCGCCAAGTAGAAAATTTAATCGCCAACCCCATAATTTTATCGCAAATTGCGACCGACAGTGTGAGCCCTGATCCTAACCTGAAAATAAAAAGTAGAGAGAACAAGCATCAACTTGCCTCCAACCAATTACACGTCAATGACTAGAATATGTCACTTCAATCCTCATCTAATTGAAATTGCCTTTGAATAAAATGTTGCTTTCCTGTCCTCTTGTTTTAATAAGTTTATTCATTAAAACATTATTAACAATTTAAAGGACCTAAGTCCGTAACTCAAAATCCTCCAAAATCTTTAACATCGAAAACACGAATTATTGGCCATTTTAAATTAACATTGATGTTGTAAACTTACCGGGAAAAGATGAGCTTCTGATATCCGATATTTTAGATAAAATTTTTTTTTTTAACATTGGTACACGAGTCGTGTACCATAATGCACTTCAGCCCCAGTTTAAATAAGAGACTTTAGGAATGAGGCTAGACATATTGCACCATACCATACGGCGTATGACTATGCTGACTGGAATAACCAGACGCTATAGAAATTTGCACTATATTGAGACTGCATGGCTTATTTCGCCGAACGTAACTGATTTCAAATTGGGGAACAAACGGAAACCATTTTGAATGTAAATCAGTTTATATATACATTCATATTACAGTAATATTATATGCGTTGCGACCCATTTTTGACAATTTCTAGGTCCCAAATGTTAACGATTTGGCTCCTTTAAGCCTAAATGTCGTACTTACGTTTAATGCTCTCACTTTTGGTAACCTGAGTTGATTGAAGGCGACACGCTGCTGATGCTAAAACTTGTCTCTGAAAAACTATTTAAAAAGAAAAATATAAAACACTATAATATAATATACATTACATGTTAAAATATTATTAAACCAGTGTTAAGTGACGGTATACCCTTTTTATCTCTTTTGTCTTCTCTAATTATATGTAACTTGTAAGCTATAATATAAATAGCTATAGGTGTAGTACAGTTTTGGGTCAGTTTAGTTTTAAATGAAGGGAGCTTTAGGCCAGTACCTTTTTTGTAGTCATTTGTTTAAAAAAAAATTTGCGCAATGACACTCTGTAGCATAAATCACTATGTCGAAGACATCGGTAAAGGACTAAAGGAACCATTTCTATTTATTTCACCATTATTTGGCATATGGCATATAGCCATTTGCACTGCAGTTCAGTATGCCTATTTTATGCCTGGACTTGCAAATGTTTGCCACGATGCAATACATTTTTCTTTTTAACCTTTCACTTAAATAATTGCTGGTTAAAAAAACGACCACGTAATTAATTACACAAAAGTAATACCTGGATTTTTGGACAAATTAGAGACAACTGGTCTCAAAACTCGACACAGTCTGGACGCCATTTTCGACCTTCAAGGACAAGTCATTGATATTAACAAATTTTACATCAAATTTTGTAAAACCGGACTTAAGCAATTGCCCCTAAGTACCACTACGTTTTCCAGTCAACAAACTCGGTCGATGGTTGGGCTAAAATTTGGGAATTGTTTATTTGACTGAAATAAAAAACGCACTAACTCAAATATGATGACATCGTTTTTGTCTATTTTGTTTATTTTTTCCCCCAAGTTCAAATCTGACAGTTGAAATCAAAACTTTATTGAGATGTTACTTCAATAGCAATCCCCTAAACATCCTGTTGACCTCTCATTGGCGTGTACGTAAAAGATCCCTTGACAGTTAGCACTCGATATATAAGAGTGTCGTAGTGCCGCTGTCCGGGCAAAATTCCCACATATCACACTGTATATATGGCGTATGTATACCCGTCTGGCGTCTTCATTAGCCCAGTTCGGAACAAAACAGTAGGACGTTTAACCCCATTTCATTTTATTTTTTTCTGAGGTGGGGGGGGGGCGAAAATATAAGTATATTATCTTAGTCCAATGCCATCAATGCTTCATATTGAGCGACTTGTTTATTCGACTGAACTATACGACTGACTTATTCGACTGAACTATACGACTGAGTTATTCGACTGAGATATACGACTGAACTATACGACTGAAGTATTTGACTGATGTTATCGACTGGACGAGACCACATGAAAATGTCAAATACCTTATCCCCAAAAGGCCACACGCCCCCCCCCCTCCAACCCACCCGCATCGCATCATACGTGTACATGTGATTCATAATCTGGACGTATGTAGGCTATTGCCATCGCCCCTCTCTCTGTTTGTTATTGTTTGTATTTAATAATAATATGTGTGTGTGTGGTGTCTGTGTGTCGCCTACAGGCCACAATTCTTACTTGATCATCTTGAAACTTTACAAACGTATTCCTTATATTACCCTAAGGATGACCCCTATTGTTTTTGGTGCATGTCCGACCCCCAGGGGCAGAGCTACGCTCATAATTCATCCAATATTATTAAAATCTAATCTATTATTAGCAAGTGATTTCAATCACGTCCGCGCTATATTAATAGAATTTGCAAATTAGTATGCTCATATCATAGGGACTCTATTCTTTTCGAGGTAGACAAGGACAGATGACTAGTCATTTGGATAAGACGAAAACCGAATTATCATGTACACATAGGCGTGCACGTAAAAGATCCCTTGACAGTTAGAACTCGATAAGAGTGGTCCGTAGTGCCGCTGTCCGGGCAAAATTCCCTCATGGCACACTGTATTATAGCGTATTCCCGTCTTCATTAGCCCAATTCGGAGCAGAACAGTAGGATGTTAAATCCCATTTCATTTCATTTCATTTCCCTCCGAGGTGGAGGGGGGAGAAATATTAGGGCGGGGTGGGGGGGGGAGTATATTATCTTAGTCCAATGCCATCACTGCTTCATATTGGGCGACTTGTTTATTCGACTGAACTATACGACTGACTTATACGACTGGATTATTCGACTGAACTATACGACTGAGTTATTCGACTGAAGTATACGACTGAGGTATTCGACTGAGATATACGACTGAACTATACGACTGAAGTATTTGACTGATGTTATCGACTGGACGAGACCACATGAAAATGTCAAATACCTTATCCCCACATTCCACACCCCCCCCCTCCAACCCACCCGCATCGCATCATACGTGTACATGTGATTCATAATGTGGACGTATGTAGGATATATTGCCATCGCCCCTCTCTCTGTTTGTTATTGTTTGTATTTAATATGTGTGTGTGTGTGTGTGGTGTCTGTGTGTCGCCTACAGGCCACAATTCTTACTTGATCATCTTGAAACTTTACAAACGTATTCCTTATATTACCCTAAGGATGACCCCTATTGTTTTTGGTGCATGTCCGACCCCCAGGGGCAGAGCCACGCTCATAATTCATCCAATATTATTAAAATCTAATCTATTTTTAGCAATTGATTTCAATCACGTCCGCGCTATATTAATAGAATTTGCAAATAGGTATGCTCATATCATATATATATAGGGACTCTATTCTTTTCGAGGTAGACAAGGACAGCTGTCTAGTCATTCAGATAAGACGAAAACCGAATTATGTACACATTGGCGTGCACGTAAAAGATCCCTTGACAGTTAGAACTCGATAAGAGTGGGCCGTAGTGCCGCTGTCCGGGCAAAATTTCCCTCGTGGCACACTGTATATACTTATTATAGCGTATTCCCGTCTTCATTAGCCCAATTCGGAGCAGAACAGTAGGATGTTAAATCCCATTTCATTTCCTTCCGAGGTGGGGAGGGGGAGTATATTATCTTAGTCTAATGCCACCACTGCTTCATATTGAGGGACTTGTTTATTCGACTGAACTATACGACTGACTTATACGACTGAATTATTCGACTGAACTATACGACTGAGTTATTCGACTGAAGTATACGACTGAAGTATACGACTGAACTATACGACTGAGTTATTCGACTGAAGTATATACGACTGAGGTATACTAGTATTATCTTAGTCCACTGCCATCACTGCTTCATATCGAGCGACTTGTTTATTCGACTGAACTATACGACTGACTTATACGACTGAATTATTCGACTGAACTATACGACTGAGTTATTCGACTGACGTATACGACTGAGGTATTCGATTGAGATATACGACTGAACCATACGACTGAAGTATTCGACTGAAGTATTTGACTGATGTTATCGACTGGACGAGACCATATGAAAATGTCAAATACCTTATCCCCACAGGCTACACGCCCCCCCCCCCTCCAACCCACCCCCATCGCATCATACATGTGATTCCTAATGTGGACGTATATGATATATGTATTGCCGTCGCCCCTTACTGTGTGTATGTAATGTATCTGTGTGTGTGCTGTCTGTGTGTCGCCTACAGGCCACAATTCTTACGTGATCATCTTGAAACTTTACAAACGTATTCCTTATAATACCCTAAGGATGACCCCTATTGTTTTTGGTGCATGTCCGACCCCCAGGGGCAGAGCAACGCTCATTATTCATTCAATATTATTAAAATCTAATCTATTTTTAGCAATTGATGTCAATCACGTCCGCGCTATATTAATATAATTTGCAAATTAGTATGCTCATATCATATATATAGGGACTCTATTCTTTTCGAGATAGACAAGGACAGCTGTCTAGTCATTCGGATAAGACTAAAACCGAATTATCGTGTACACATGGCGTGCACGTAAAAGATCCCTTGACAGTTAGAACTCGATATATAAGAGTGGGCCGTAGTGCCGCTGTCCGGGCAAAATTTCCCTCATGGCACACTGTATATACTTATTATAGCGTATTCCCGTCTTCATTAGCCCAATTCGGAGCAGAACAGTATGATGTTAAATCCCATTTCATTTCCTTCCGAGGTGTGTGTGGGGGGGGGGGGCGAAAATATTAGTATATTATCTTATAGTCTAATGCCATCACTGCTTCATATTGAGGGACTGGTTTATTCGACTGAACTATACGACTGACTTATTCGACTGAATTATTCGACTGAACTATACGACTGAACTATTCGACTGAACTATACGACTGAAGTATACGACTGAGGTATTCGACTGAACTATACGACTGAAGTATTTGACAGATGTTATCGACTGGACGAGATCACATGCAAATGTCAAATACCTTATCCCCACAGCCCCCCCCCCCCAAACCACTAGCATCATATCATACATGTGATTCATAATGTGGACGTATGTATTGCCATCGCCCCTATGTCAGTCTGTGTTTGTCACGGTGTGTATATGATATATGTAATGTATAGTGTGTTTGTAGTGTCTGTGTGTCGCCTACAGGCCACAATTCTTACGTGATCATCTTGAAACTTTACAAACGTATTCCTTATACTACCCTAAGGATGACCCCTATTGTTTTTGGTGCATGTCCGACCCCCAGGGGCAGAGCCATGCTCATAATTCATCCAATATTATTAAAATCTAATCTATTTTTAGCAAGTGATTTCAATCACGTCCGCGCTATATTAATAGAATTTGCAAATTAGTATGCTCATATCATATAGGGATTCTATTCTTTTCGAGATAGATAAGGACAGCTGTCTAGTCATTCGGATAAGACGAAAACCAAATTATCGTGTACACATTGGCGTGCACGTAAAAGATCCACTGTATGGCGTATTCCCGTCTTCATTAGCCCAATTCGGAGCAGAACAGTAGGATGTTAAATCCCATTTCATTTCATTTCCTTCCGAGTTCCGAGGTGGGGGGGGGGGGCGAAAATATTAGTATATTATCTTATAGTCTAATGCCATCACTGCTTCATATTGAGGGACTGGTTTATTCGACTGAACTATACGACTGACTTATTCGACTGACTTATTCGACTGAACTATACGACTGAACTATTCGACTGAACTATACGACTGAGTTATTCGACTGAAGTATACGACTGAGGTATTCGACTGAACTATACGACTGAAGTATTTGACTGAAGTATACGACTAAAGTATTTGACTGATGTTATCGACTGGACGAGACCACATGAAAATGTCAAATACCCCATCCCCACCCTTCACCCGCATCGCATCCGTCCCGTTTCTATGCTCATATCATATAAAGTATATATAAAGGGACTCTATTCTTTTCGGGGTGGACAATGGCAGCTGTCTAGTCATTCGGATAGGACGGACACCCCAGGTACCGTGTAGGCCTACACATTGGCGTGCACGTAAAAGATCCCTTGACAGTTAGAACTCAATATATAAGATTAGGCTGTAGTGCCGCTTTCCGGGCAAAATTTCCCTCATGGCTATGGCACACTGTATGGAGTATTTCCGTCTTCATTAGCCCAATTCGGAGCAGAACAGTAGGATGTTAAATCCCATTTCATTTCATTTCATTTCCTTCCGAGGTGGGGGGGGGGGGCGAAAATATTAGTATATTATCTTATAGTCTAATGCCATCACTGCTTCATATTGAGGGACTGGTTTATTCGACTGAACTATACGACTGAGTTATTCGACTGAACTATTCGACTGAACTATTCGACTGAGTTATTCGACTGAACTATACGACTGAACTATACGACTGAATTATTCGACTGAAGTATACGACTGAGGTATACGACTGAGGTATTCGACTAAACTATACGACTGAAGTATTTGACTGATGTTATCGACTGGACGAGACCACATGAAAATGTCACATACCCCACCCCCACCCCACCCGCATCGCATCCGTCCCGTTTCTATGCTCATGTATCACATAAAGTACAAATGGACTCTATTCTTTTCGAGGTAGACAATGGCAGCTGTCTAGTCATTCAGATAGGACGGACACCCCAGGTACCGTGTAGGCCTACACATTGGCGTGCACGTAAAAGATCCCTTGACAGTTAGAACTCGATATATAAGAGTAGGCCGTAGTGCCGCTTTCCCGGCCAAATTTCCCCCAGCACACTGTATGGCGTATGACCGTCTTCATTAGCCCAGTTCGGAGCAGAACAGTCGTTAAACCCCATTGCATTTCATTTCTTTCCGGGGTGGGGTGGGGGACGAAAATATTAGTATATTATCTTATAGTCTAATGCCATCACTGCTTGATGTTGAGCGACTTGTTTATTCGACTGAACTATACGACTGACTTATACGACTGAATTATTCGACTGAACTATACGACTGAGTTATTCGACTGAAGTATACGACTGAGGTATTCGACTGAGATATAAGACTGAACTATACGACTGAAGTATTCGACTGAAGTATTTGACTGATGTTATCGACTGGACGAGACCACATGAAAATGTCAAATACCTTCTCCCCACAGGCCACACGCCCCCCCCCCCTCCAACCCACCCGCATCGCATCATACATGTGATTCATAATGTGGACGTATGTATTGCCATCGCCCCTATATCTCAGTCTGTGTTTGTCACGGTGTGTATATAATATATGTAATGTATAGTGTGTTTGTGGTGTATGTGTGTCGCCTACAGGCCACAATTCTTACGTGATCATCTTGAAACTTTACAAACGTATTCCTTATATTACCCTAAGGCTGACCCCTATTGTTTTTGGTGCATGTCCGACCCCAAGGGACAGAGCCACGCTCATAATTCATCCAATATTATTAAAATCTAATCTATTTTTAGCAAGTGATTTCAATCACGTCCGCGCTATATTAATAGAATTTGCAAATTAGTATGCTCATATCATATAGGGATTCTATTATTTTCGAGATAGACAAGGATAGCTGTCTAGTCATTCGGATAAGACGAAAACCGAATTATCGTGTACACATTGGCGTGCACGTAAAAGACCCCTTGACAGTTAGAACTCGATATATAAGAGTGGGATTCCCGTCTTCATTAGCCCCACACAACCCTCCCCACCCCACCCCATTTCATTTCATTTCTTTCCGGGGTGGGGGGGGGGCGAAAGTATTAGTATATTATCTTAGTCAAATACCATCACTGCTTCATATTGAGCGACTTGTTTATTCGACTGAACTATACGACTGACTTATACGACTGAATTATTCGACTGAACTATACGACTGAGTTATTCGACTGAAGTATACGACTGAGGTATTCGACTGAGCTATACGACTGAACTATACGACTGAAGTATTCGACTGAAGTATTTGACTGATGTTATCGACTGGACGAGACCACGTGAAAATGTCAAATACCTTATCCCCACAGGCCACCCCCCCCCCCCCCAACCCACCCGCATCGCATCATACATGTGATTCATAATGTGGACGTATATGTATTGCCGTCGCCCCTCTCTCTGTTTGTTATTGTTTAATATGTGTCACTGTGTGTGTGGGTGTGTGTGTGTGTGTGTGTGTGTGTGTTGTCTGTGTGTCGCCTACAGGCCACAATTCTTACGTGATCATCTTGAAACTTTACATACTTATTCCTTATAATACCCTAAGGATGACCCCTATTGTTTTTGGTGCATGTCCGACCCCCAGGGGCAGAGCCACCCTCATAATACATCCAATATTATTAAAATCTAATCTATTTTTAGCAAGTGATTTTAATCACGTCCGCGCTATATTAATAGAATTTGCAAATTAGTATGCTCATATCATATATAGGGACGGATAGCTGTCTAGTCATTCGAATAAGACGAAAACCGAATTATCGTGTACACATTGGCGTGCACGTAAAAGATCCCTTGACAGTTAGAACTCGATATATAAGAGTGGGCCGTAGTGCCGCTGTCCGGGCAAAATTTTCCTCATGGCACACTGTATGGCGTATTCCCGTCTTCATTAGCCCCACACACCCCTCCCCAAACCACCCCACCCGCATCGCATCCGTCCCCTTTCTATGTTCATATCATATATAGGGACTCGATTCTTTTCGGGGTGGTCAATGGCAGCTGTCTAGTCATTCGGATAGAACGAAAACCCCGGGTAGCTTACCGTGTAGGCCTACACATTGGCGTGCACGTAAAAGATCCCTTGACAGTTAGAACTCGATATATAAGAGTGGGCCGTAGTTCCGCTGTCCGGGCAAAATTTCCCTCATGGCACACTGTATGGCGTATTCCCGTCTTCATAAGCCCCGCACACCCCTCCCCACCCCACCCCATTTCATTTCATTTCTTTCCGGGGGGGGGGGGGGGCGAAAATATTAGTATATTATCTTAGTCAAATACCACCACTGCTTCATATTGGGCGACTTGTTTATTCGACTGAACTATACGATTGACTTATTCGACTGAATTATTCGACTGAACTATACAACTGAGTTATTCGACTGAAGTATACGACTGAGGTATACGACTGAGATATACGACTGAACTATACGACTGAAGTATTCGACTGAAGTATTTGACTGATGTTATCGACTGAACGAGACCACATGAAAACGTCAAATACCTTATCCCCACAGCCCCCCCCCCTCCAACCAACCCGCATCGCATCATACATGTTATTCATAATGTGGACGTATATGATATATGTATTGCCGTCACCCCTTTCTGTGTTTGTCACGGTGTGTATGTAATGTATTTGTGTGTGTGGTGTCTGTGTGTCGCCTACAGGCCACAATTCTTACGTGATCATCTTGAAACTTTACAAACGTATTCCTTATAATACCCTAAGGATGACCCCTATTGTTTGTGGTGCATGTCCGACCCCCAGGGGCAGAGCCACGCTCATAATTCATGCAATATTATTAAAATCTAATCTATTTTTAGCAAGTGATTTCAATCACGTCCGCGCTATATTAATAGAATTTGCAAATTAGTATGCTCATATCATATATATGGACGGATAGCTGTCTAGTCATTCGGATAGGACGAAAACCGAATTATCGTGTACACATTGGCGTGCACGTAAAAGATCCCTTGACAGTTAGAACTCGATATATAAGAGTGGGCCGTAGTGCCGCTGTCCGGGCAAAATTTCCCTCATGACACACTGTATGTCGTATTCCCGTCTTCATTAGCCCCACACACCCCTCCCCAAACCACCCCACCCGCATCGCATCCGTCCCCTTTCTATGCTCATATCATATATAGGGACTCTATTCTTTTCGGGGTGGACAATGGCAGCTGTCTAGTCATTCGGATAGAACGAAAACCCTGGGTACCGTGTAGGCCTACACATCGGCGTGCACGTAAAAGATCCCTTGACAGTTAGAACTCGATAAATAAGAGTAGGCCGCAGTGCCGCTGTACGGGCAAAATTTCATCATAGCAAACTGTATGGCGTATTCCCGTCTTCATTAGCCTAATTCAGAGTAGAACAGTGGGATGTTAAAACCCATTTCATTTCAATTCTTTCCGAGGTGGGTGGGGGGGGGGGCGAAAATATTAGTATATTATCTTAAAGTCTAATAATGCCATCACTGCTTCATATTGATGGACTTGTTTATTCGACTGACTTATACGACTGAACTATTCGACTGAACTATACGACTGAGTTATTCGACTGAACTTATACGACTGAACTATACGACTGAGTTATTCGACTGAAGTATACGACTGAAGTATACGACTGAGGTATTCGACTGAACAATACGACTGAAGTATTTTTGACTGATGTTATCGACTGGACGATACCACATGAAAATGTGTAATACCCCGATGGTATTTGACTATATCATATATAGGGACTCTATTCCTTTCGGGTTGGACAATGGCAGCTGTCTTGTCATTCGGATAGAACGAAAACCCCGGGTACCGTGTAGGCCTACACATTGGCGTGCACGTAAAAGATCCCTTGACAGTTAGAACTCGATATATAATAGTGGGCCGTAGTGCCGCTGTCCGGGCAAAATTTCCCTCATGGCACACTGTATGGCATATTCCCGTCTTCATTAGCCCCACACACCCTACCCCACCCCACCCTATTTCATTTCATTTCTTTCCGGGGTGGGGGGGGGTCGAAAATATTAGTATATTATCTTAGTCAAATACCATCGCTGCTTCATATTGAGCGACTTGTTTATTCGACTGAACTATACGACTGACTTATACGACTGAATTATTCGACTGAACTATACGACTGAGTTATTCGACTGAAGTATACGACTGAGGTATTCGACTGAGATATACGACTGAAAACTATACGACTGAAATATTCGACTGAAGTATTTGACTGATGTTATCGACTGGACGAGACCACATGAAAATGTCAAATACCTTATCCCCACAGGCCACACGCCCCCCCCCCCTCCAACCCACCCGCATCGCATCATACGTGTACATGTGATTCATAATGTCGACGTATGTAGGCTATTGTCATCGTCCCTCTCTCTGTTTGTTATTGTTTGTATTTAATATGTGTGTGTGTGTGTTGTCTGTGTGTCGCCTACAGGCCACAATTCTTACGTGATCATCTTGAAACTTTACATACTTATTCCTTATATTACCCTAAGGATGACCCCTATTGTTTTTTGTGCATGTCCGACCCCCAGGGGCAGAGCCACGCTCAAAATTTATCCAATATTATTAAAATCTAATCTATTTTTAGCAAGTGATTTCAATCACGTCCGCGCTATATTAATAGAATTTGCAAATTAGTATGCTCATATCATATATATGGACGGATAGCTGTCTAGTCATTCGAATAAGACGAAAACCGAATTATCGTGTACACATTGGCGTGCACGTAAAAGATCCCTTGACAGTTAGAACTCGATATATAAGAGTGGGCCGTAGTGCCGCTGTCCGGGCAAAATTTACCTCATGGCACACTGTATGGCGTATTCCCATCTTCATTAGCCCCACACACCCCTCCCCAAACTACCCCACCCGCATCGCATCCGCCCCCTTTCTATGCTCATATCATATATAGGGACTCTATTCTTTTCGGGGTGGACAATGGCAGCTGTCTAGTCATTCGGATAGAACGAAAACCCCGGGTAGCCTACCGTGTAGGCCTACACATTGGCGTGCACGTAAAAGATCCCTTGACAGTTAGAACTCGATATAATCGAGTGGGCCGTAGTTCCGCTGTCCGGGCAAAATTTCCCTTATGGCACACTGTATGGCGTATTCACGTCTTCATTAGCCCCACACACCCCTCCCCACCCACCCCATTTCATTTCATTTCATTTCTTTCCGGGGTGGGGGTGGGCGAAAATATTAGTATATTATCTTAGTCAAATACCACCACTGCTTCATATTGGGCGACTTGTTTATTCGACTGAACTATACGACTGACTTATTCGACTGAATTATTCGACTGAACTATACGACTGAGTTATTCGACTGAAGTATACGACTGAACTATACGACTGAGTTATTCGACTGAAGTATACGACTGAGGTATTCGACTGAACTATACGACTGAAGTATTTGACTGATGTTATCGACTGGACGAGACCACATGAAAATGGCAAATACCCTATCCCCACACACGCCCCCCCCCCCCAGCCCACCTGCATCGCATCCGTCCCCTTTCTATGCTGATATCATATAAAGGGACTTTATTCTTTTCGGGTGGACAATGGCAGCTGTCGAGTCATTCGGATAGAACGATAAATCGAGGCACGTAAAGTCCCCTTGACAGAACTCAATATAAGAGTAGGCCGTAGTGCCGCTGTCCGGGCAAAATTTCCATCATAGCACACTGTATGGCGTATGCCTGTCTCCATATAGCCGAGTTCGGAGCAGAACAGTAGGACGTTAAACCCCATTTCATTTCATTTTTTTTCCAGGTGGGGGTGCAATGGGGGCGAAAATATTAGTATCTACTTAAGTTTATAAACTATGGCTACGAGCAACGAGGCAATAAAAAAAATAACATGAGGGAACGTAAAAAGTAAACAAAAACAATAATAAAAGATATTGGAAGTAGTGCGTTTTTCTTTTAACTTATACTGATTACATACTATTCCAAAATTTTAATAAGCCATCGACCGATTTATACGACTGACTATTTGATTTGGACTTAGGGGCGACTCGACTTAAGAGTCATAGTGAATTAAGTGATATTCATCGCTATATTTTAGGATTTTACAAAACTGCAATAATGATACTGCGGACCTGACATTAGAAAATATATTACATAATCATCAAAGATGTTTTATTTCAGATAATAAATGCTCTTTAGTATCATTTATGTCTCAAAAGTTGAAGGTCTTCACAAGGGGAGCTACTCTTATAAGAACCCGTTGTTTTTATTCATTCTCGTTTAGTTATATTTTATGATGACAATTTCGTTGATGTAAATCTATGAGTTAGTTTACTGTCAACCTATAATGGCTGAGGACAGAGTAACTAGATCATTTAGCCAGGATAGACAAAAATTTGTCTCTATTTTATCTGGGGAATTAATGGAAATTCCTGAAAAATCAAAGGTGGGTAAATATGATAAATTTTCAGCGGCAATGTGCATGAGAAAGTAGGGGCCTACTTTAGTACTTAATTTCTAAGCAATATAGCCATGTTAACAAAAATAAATAAACGTTTTGTTGGGTAGGAAAAATTACTGAGTTCATCAGACATCACAACAGCTAGATTTGTGCTCGGCAAGCCTGGAGGAAAGCCAATGTTACGCCCATTTATAAGAAAGGTGAGAAATACAAAGCCGAAAATTATCGCCCAGTGTCCCTAACCTGCATCTGTTGTAAGGCACTAGAACACATTGTCACCAGCCACATCATGGGTCACGCAGATAGTCTCGACATCCTATACCCACTACAGCATGGGTTCAGGCGTGCTCGTTCATGTGAGTACCGGTACCAACTAATTGAGTTTGTGAAGACGTCACCAGCAATATGGAAGAGGGAAAACATCATAGTGCTCGACTTCTCCAAGGCCTTCGACAAAGTGAGCCATAGCCTCCTTATTCACAAACTTGAACACTATGGAATACAAGGCAAAGTCAATAACTGGATAAGTGCCTTCCTATCTGACAGAGAGCAAGCGGTCATGGTGAATGGCGAGATCTCCGACACCATAGCTGTCACATCGGGAGTACCACAGGGCTCAGTCCTTGGCCCGAGTCTGTTCCTATTCTATATAAACGACCTACCAGAGGGAATAAAGTCGAAGGTACAACTATTTGCCGAAGACACCATGGTCTATCTCACTATTACAAATGAGGATGACGCCATTGTCACCAGCCACATCATGGGTCACGCAGATAGTCTTGACATCCTATACCCACTACAGCATGGGTTCAGGCGTGCTCGTTCATGTGAGTACCGGTACCAACTAATTGAGTTTGTGAAGACGTCACCAGCAATATGGAAGAGGGAAAACATCATAGTGCTCGACTTCTCCAAGGCCTTCGACAAAGTGAGCCATAGCCTCCTTATTCACAAGCTTGAACACTACGGAATACGAGGAAAAGTCAATAACTGGATAAGTGCCTTCCTATCTGACAGAGAGCAAGAGGTCATGGTGAATGGCGAGATCTCCGACACCATAGTTGTCACATCGAGAGTACCACAGGGCTCAGTCCTTGGCCCAAGTCTGTTCCTATTCTATATAAACGACCTACCAGAGGGAATAAAGTCGAAGGTACAACTATTTGCCGAAGACACCATGGTCTATCTCACTATTACAAATGAGGATGATGCCCAACGACTCCAAGAGGACTTGCTGAAACTAGCAACTTGGGAGAGGGCATGGAGGATGGTTTTTCACCCACAGAAATGTCAGGTCATCTCTATCACCAAGAAGTGAAGAAAGATCAGGTACCCCTATGTACTACACGGCCACACATTACAGTCTGTCGACTGTGCCAAATACCTAGGTTGTACCATCAGCTCAGATCTCTCCTGGAGCAATCACATCGAGAGTATATGCAGCAAAGCCAACAAGACCATAGGCTTCTTAAAAAGGAACCTCAACATCAGATCGCCAAAGATTAAAGAGAGAGCATAAAAATACGACCCTTGCTGTGTTAGCGCTAGGTTCTAAAATTCATTAGCCACTGTGGCTAGTGCATGAAAAAAGTATTAGCCACATACATTTATCATTAGCCACTGACCTCATGAAATGTTGTTTGTACCAATACTAATCTTGGTCAATTATATAGTCTGAGGATGTAACATTTTGAAGCAGAAATTTAAAGACATTAACTTTTACTTCCAATTTTATAACAACCTATATTGGCTTACGTTTATTTGTTTGACTAAACAGTATGAAGTATCTAGATGTACACATAATTATTAGACACTTATATATCCTGTCACATTAATTCGACCTAATTCTACCAACGGTACCACGATAAATATTATTGTGGCTCGAATTGAAAAGGCGCCAAATTCTTTGTATTGTGACTGTGTATTTCAACAATTAAGTTTTTTGAAAAATAAAATTAATTATGTACCGTCAATAGAGTATTTTATAAACATAATTTTCAGCGGAATAGTTAGAATTCGAGGGGGCGTGACTTGTCCTCCGCTCCATACGTACACATTGTATAAATGTCGTTTAATAATAGGTGCGAATCAAGTCGTGTTTTGATATTCAATTACAAATATTTTAGAATCTGAAATCTCTATATTAAATTTAAGGCATTGGATTTGACAGTAGGGTACCGCTGTTTTACTTTGAGGAATTCACGTGAATTTGCGTGATGAATCTTCTCTTGGCTGACAGCCAAGGCCGATAGGGAATTCGGTCGAATTTCTTGTCATACCGATGTCGAAGAAATAGGACTGTTTAAAATTACGATATTTATATGGACCTAAATAAGGAATTGTGTGATATTGGATAATGTATGACATGGATAATTAGGAGTGATAGATTAGTTGCTGAAACAAGGATATCTATGGTACCGGTATCGAAGAATGTGAAATCTCTAGCCATTTTGACAATTTTGTAAATCGTGCGTAATTCAGTACACGAGACATGATTGGAATATTCATGAATAATATGACAATTTCAGCCAATGAAAACAAAGATAACTAATGGTGACAGTACAATCCCTTCCGTCTATACGCTTTCCTCAAACATTATTTTAGAAATTTTTAATGGGTTTCTTGGTTGTTTGTTTTTGTTAAAAAGGCAAGCGCGAGAGAGAAACAATGAACCAACAGGGCCACATGACATAGGCCTTTTCGCCAAAGTGGCGACTTTTTAACAATAATTATCGCCACAGATGATGAAAATTTGCCATTGGCGAAGTGGCGAGCGGCTAGCGCTCACACTGCCTTGTGAGACCCTCAGTTGAGTATGCCAGTGCGGCTTGGGATCCACACCTACAGAAAGATATCAAAAGAATCGATATGGTCCAACGTCAAGCCGCAAGATATGTCGTCAACAACTACACACAAACAGCAAGTGTAACAGACATAAAAAGTCGTTTAGCATGGACTCCGCTGGACATCAGACAAAAACAAGCAAGGCTGATTATGCTTTATAAAATTCACAACAACCTCATCAACATCACAACAGACAAGCTAATCCCACCTAATAGGGCAACATGAACCCTCAAACTTTCCATAACCCATCTGCCAGGAATGACACCAAGAAATTCTCCTTCTTCCTAAGAACTATAAGAGATTGGAATGCTCTACCACCATACATTCCATCCTCCGACACTCTCGAGATCTTTAAGTCCAGGGTGTCTAGGGCTCTGTGAGCTTCGACAGCACATTAGTTTTTATCCTGTTTTGAACTTTATGCCTTCATGTAGAAGTAGAAGCCATATAACTATCAGAACCCTAGTAGTGTCACACTCATGATTCAGCAGCTGAACTGGCCATCTCTGGAATAACGCAGCCGTCATTCGGACTTAGTTCTTATGTATAAAGTCACTCATAAGCTGATAGCAGTACCTATATCTATATATACTACCGGACCAATCAGTCCGTCACAGCAGAAAGTTCATACCATACCACTGTAAAATTAACATGTATCAACATTCATTTTTCCCAGTATAATCGCCCATTGGAACTGATTACGCTCAAGGGATACATCCGACCTTGCTCATGTACAGTTCACCTAGCACCTTCACGTTATATCCAACAGAGGGTTTATTTGTTTTTGCAATGAGAAGGATTCAACAGAGAGTATGCGATTTTGTAAATGTCTCGTTAATTATTATGACTATATATGCATGATTATAACCCAAAAATCTTGGTTCTTTTCAATATTTGGTCATGTCGGTTCCTTACTTCCTAAATTATGGCCCTGTTGGTACGAAAAATCCTGTTTTTACCTTTTGGTCCCTTTTGAGGTCACAATTATTATCTGATTTAAAAAACATTTCGAATATATCACCATTACACAGTTATGGCAGTTAAGTTTGATTGTTGTGAAAATCTGACCAAAACTGCCGGACAAAATGGGCGCCCTTCGTACGCAAATAGTGTAAAAATTATTGTAAATTATGGTTGTGCACCTTTAGAGGTTAGAAAAATTGCGTCTTTAACTTGTGGTCCTTCTAGAGGTCACAATTATTATCCGATTTAAATAATGCTTGAATATATCAATTTTACACTGTAATGCTGGTTGAGTTTGATCTCGTAAAAATCAGACCATAACGGCCAGACAAATTGCCACCCCTTGCACACATATATTGTAAAAATATGGTATATCAAGGTTGTGGATTCTCTAGAGGTCACAATTTTGATCCGATTTTGATGAAATTTTAAACTTATATTTATATCATGAAAAATCTTGGTTCCTGTAGATAATCACACACATCCGAACATAACTTATGGCCTCTGATTGTTTGAAATATCGCAATATTAGTTTGTTGACCTGCTAGAAGTCACAAATATTGTAAAAGTATGTCATATCAAGGTTTTGAAGTTTTGAACCCCTCATCATTTTTATCCGATCTTGAAATATATCTTTTTATCCCAAATATCTCAGTCCATTTTGAATATTCGAGCATTTCAGACATAACTTCCTGTGATATGGTTCCTGATTGCTTTATTTTTAGCTTTTTCTCTATCCATATCTTGCAAAATGTGGGCATATCTTGCCTGGCAACTGCTGGTTTGATAACCATAAAACACAAGCACTTTTTTTTGTTACGGCTCACAGAGAGTTGATCTACGTGTAGACTGTAAGTTTAGATATACAAAATATATTTATTTTTCTGTGATTGTAGGCTGATTCAGTGATATTGAATAAACCAGTGAATTATGGATAATTAATCATCTTTATTTTTTCTATTTCAGCTCGGAAAATGTAGAAGTGTGATAGAGTTTGAAAAACTTAACCGTGTTGGTGAAGGGACTTATGGAATTGTTTGTTAGTAATTATTTTATATTATTTATTTTTTATTCGCAGGAAAGGTTTGACTAGCAGGCTTGGCCTGTCTATATTACCTGTCTCCGACTTTGATTTATCTTTAGATAATTACATCATGTTTGTGCATGAACTAGTATATTTGACGTACAGTTCCACAAGTCTGCTGACCACAGAAATTAAAGGAGCTAAATCACTGATATTGGTGAACTAGGAATTGACACAAACGGGTCGCATATAATAATGTAATATGAATGTATATAAACTGATTTACATTCAATCATTTCTGTTTTTACTGTAATTTTTAATCAGTTATGTTCAGTGAAATACGCCAAAAGTCTCAATCGAATGGCAATCTCTAGTTTTTGGTTATTCGAGTCTACACTTATAGTATTTATTGCACACTCTTCAGATAACGACTTGTGGAATATGTCTAGCCTCATTGTTCGAGTCCCTTGTTACAAATGGCACTGAAACGCATTATGGTACAAAATTCATGTACCAATGGTAAAATGTTTATTTTGTCTTAAATATTGGATATCAGAAGCCCATCTTTTCCCGGTAAGATATTGAGTTAGAGATTTATCAGCTACTTTAATATATGTATGTAAACTACTTTATAAACTATGTCAGTTGGTGTTTTAAACCACAGTATATCTCTTAAATTTTTTTTTTTTTAGATTGTGCTCGGGATACAAAAAGTAACAAAATAGTAGCACTTAAAAAAATGAGAATGGAAAAAGAAAAAGATGGTAATTTGAAATGTAGAATTTATGGGAAAAATGAAAGTGTTGAATTGATTATGTTTGAGTATCAATAGTTGAGGCAAATATCATTTGGGGTTTATGGACCTGCTTATAAGTCCAACCTTAGATGATGGGTCGGTTGTATATTCAATTCTTTGTATACTTCAATATTCTAGTAATACAATGATGACCAACAGGCTAGGTAACTTATTATAACAAGGAACAGTAGAGACCTGCTCTTCAGTATGTCCTGCTGTCTGCCTGTGGTCCATTACTTACAATCTACAATCTTTCCTCTAATTTACTTACGGACTCATACGTGGTGGGGTTTAATAATAGTTAACTGTAGTTGACTAGTTAAATGTAGTTCACCGTAGTTATAAACTCTACTGTGACCATACTTAGAACATAGTTGAACCTAGATGACCGTAAATGACCATATTTGAATGTACTGTTTACTGTAATTGACCATCATAACATGGCACTATGCTTAATATTTAAGTCCACTAGGGACAACTACTAGGGTTGGACTATGTTTGAAATAAGTTCACAGTACTGTTAAAGATGGGTTCCCAGCAAAGTATTTATTGGCTGGTTATTTCCAATAAAAGAATAGCAAATTTGGTATTTATGAAAAGTATAGACACAAAATCTTAATAGAAAAATACTAGATTACGCAGAAATTGCCATGGGGCAAGGACTGGACAATATTGTCAGGGAATCACTAACTGTCAACCCGACAGGATTTGCCGGCTTATTGTCTGCTAGCTTAGGTCAGGGAGCAGTTGTTATTTCTTGCTCAAATGGTTAGGCGGTTTTGGGAACATTGCGGGTTGTCAACGTACAAAATACTCTACAATTAAAAGGTGTAGAAAGGAGTTGACAGAAATAATTAAGAATTTATTTAGGCCTCAATAATATGGTAAATGTAAAGTAAGTGATGATAGATACATTTTGAAATATGGACCCTCCCACAATAAAGTTAAGTTGGCAGACATTGCGTTTAACAACAGCTTACTTACAGCTAAAGATCCCCGGCGAAAACAGAGTTTTGAAAGGGAATTGAAGCAAATTTTTGATAGATTGGTTACTTTAAATATGTGTTTAGTCCAAATATATCCTCAAATCACAAAGTTTGTACCCAGGAATGCATCTTTAAGTACGCTTAACCCGTGTCTGTGCACATGAGGTCTCCATGGATTCCATGCACATGTTTTATAGTGTTTTGTAATAACTAGGCCTAATGGGCACTGCTTTCTGAAATTTAGTGACTTTGTCTCCTTTGCATTTTAACACGTAGCTAAGAGTTCAGTATTCATCTGTTTCCCACTTGCAGAGTTCTGTTACTTGCAAAGGTAACAAGAGTTTCAATCCGACCCCTAAATTACAACTCACAGTAGGGATTTTGTTAAGGTGTTTGATACCACATTGCGTATGCCAGAGTATTCTCTCTTTTAAAATCTGCATGTTACAAATACCAAAATTTAATGATGAATTCCAAATATTCAATGATTTTTATACACCCACATTGGAAATGTGGTTGTATTTTGCCGTCGCCCCTTCCGTCCCTCCATCGTCAACAGTTTCTTGTGCATGCTTTAGAGGCTACAATTAATATCTGATTTACACACAGTATTTAAGGTCATGAGACGAAGAAATATGGCCCTTAATCACTTTGAAAAATATTGTGGACGCTCTAGTGGTTAAAGTTAATATCCAATTGACTTTAACTTCGTACACAGTGTTTAAGGTCATGAGACGAAAAAAAGCCTAGACATTTTCAACAATTTCTGATAACTACTGCCAGAGTTATGGCCCTTGATCACTACAAAGACAATGAGACAAACAATGGAAACAATTCTAATTTTCTAAGAAAGTCAAAACATAATTATTTCTATTTCTTTTGCTCAATAGGTTATCAACTCACTACTGTACAACCATGGGCATTTCTTTCCACCCTTAATAATCATTGACACAGGAAGTATCAACACCTCCCTTGTTTCCCTATTGAAAACATGGACGGCCATTTTCCAAATGTTTCGATTGTTTGTCTCATGTTCTCCTTACTGACAAAAGAAAAAATATGTGACAACCCTTGTTGACTGCCCAGACGACTAAGCTGTTGTAGGCCTATGTTTCGTTGCCTGGTAACCTATCTTTGTATCAAGCATGAATTGACATTTAACCTCTTTATCACATAGTACAAAAAGTAGCAATTTTGTGAGAATTATTGAATCCTTTCCAAATGTCACTAAAAATGCTTTGTATAATAAATTAGTTGTTTTTCTGTTGTCATATATGAATGCAAATACAAACTAGCAGCTACCTTTTAATTCAAATATATCTGTACATAAAAACTTTGAATTATAACTGGGGTCCATATGAACCCCTTGATACCTGCTATGGGATTCTTACAACGTGCACCCACAAGGGTTAACTAGGATCGATTACATTTAATCCATGGTCATAGTAGGGTCTTTTGCAAATTTTGAACCTACTTCAACCAAGTTGACTGTAATGGCACTGTGGTGAACTATATTGAAATGAACTTCGGTCTGAGATGTGACCTCAGCTTTAGTGATTTTGATGATAACTTTCATAATTATGTTCCTTGATTATTTCATGGTAGTAGGCCTATACAATAATATCGATACAATAATCCATATATCTTTTAAAATTGATATGGGTTGTCCATATCATTTAAACAAGAACCTTTTGATTTTCAATAGTTTTTTCAACACTTCCTCAAGACTTTCATCACTGCAAATATAAGAAATTGACATGGTTAACAAGAATCGAAAAAGCCTATTGATTTTCAATGATTTTTGTTAATAGTTTCCAGAGTTGTTCCTCTTTGTGACAAAATCTTTTTACCATTGCAGTGGCTCCAATTTTGTTCTGATCTTTCTTGAATTTGTAATGATTGTCTGTCCAATTGAAGGAAGTACCATATTGATTTTCATTGATTTTTGTTAATATATTTTAGGTTGGCATGAGAAAAGATATCTTTAAACTGCATTTTACACTAACATCTTTTATTATCTTATCTTACAGGTTTACCTATAAGTGGATTAAGAGAGATAGACATTTTATTGAATATTCGCCATGAGAATATAGTTGAGATGAAGGAGGTTGTTGTAGGTAAAAGTTTAGACAGGTAATAAATCATTTGATATTTATATACATAGTTTTTTTAATGTCTCTTGTTCAAGCATATCTTCAGTAGGTATGATTTATATTTAGTATTATTGCTGTCAGAACCAGTTCAAACTTGATTAGTTACCAGTTAGATATTCATATGGAAAACAGAAATAAATAGCAGCAGAAGCTTATGGTTTAAACAATATTTTATTCAATATAATTACATATAGTCATACCATTGTACAGTTTAAAGGATACGAAAACAAGCAGCATGCTTATGAATATCGCTTATGACCTTACTTGCCTTATAATTTTTAGAAAATATATTTTCAGAGAACTAGGAGAGGTTAGCCATTTTGGACTAGCATTAAAGGGACAATAACACACTTGCTGGCTTGACAGGTCCAGAAAAAAAATAGCCTTATTCTAACTACTAAATGTTAATTAAGTGTCCTACCTGTTGTGTAAATTATCCATTACATCCTATTTTACTTGTCCAGATTGTTCGAAAATATTTAAAAATCTAAGTTACATTTGAAAAGGTTTACAAAAAGCTTTTCAAACCATGTAGTTGAATTTTTCCAATTTTTTTAATTCGGTGTACTGAGATGAAATTTGTATAATCAATTAATTGGAATATTGTAAAATAGTACAATTTGTTGACCAGAATAATGTTGGGACATATTATTCAGTTACAACAAGAGTGTTATCGGGCCTTTAAAGATGCATTCCCAGGTACAAACTTTGTGATTTGATGATATATTTGTACTAAAACCATATTCAAAGTAACCAATTTATCAAAAATTTGCTTCAATTCCCTTTCAAAACTTTGTTTACACCGTGGATACCTATAGCTATAAGTAAGCTGTTGTTAGTCGCAATGTTTGCCAACTTAGCTTCATTGTGGGAGGGTCCATTTTTCAGAATGTATCTACCATTAATTACTGTACATTTACCATACGTACTGAGGCCTAAGTAAATTCTTAATTTTCTTTTTCTGCCGTTTAATTGCAGAGTCGTTTGTACGTTGACAACCCTCAATGTTCCCAAAACCGCCTAACCATTTGAGCAAGAAATAACAACTGCTCCCTGACCTAAGCCAGCAGATAATAAGCTAGCAAAACCTGTCAGGTTGACAGTTAGGGATTCCCTGACAATATTGCCCAGTGCTTGCCACATGGGCGTTTTTCGCGTTATCCAGTATTTTTCTAGTAAGATTGGGTGTCTATATTTTCCATATATACCACATTTGCCATACTTTTTTTTGAAATGACCACCAGATAAATACTTTGCTGGGAACCCATCTTTAAATACAATAAACATTAGCATCAATAAAATGAATTAATAAACTGTTTGGGTAAAAGAACCAGCGGCTGCCAGGCAGGATACGTCCACATACAAGAGTTGGATAGAGAACAAGCTAAAAAGAAAGTGATTTTTCCTACAATCAAGGACAATAACTCATGAAGTTACAAATCGATATGCGCATATATCGAATGGAACCAAGATCTTTGAATGGGTTATGAACATGCATTTCAAGGTACTTCAAAATCGGATTAAAATTATGACCTCTACAGGGTTCACAACCTTGATAAACCATATTTTTACACAATATTCGCATACAAGTGGCGGCCATTTTGTCCGGCAGTTGTGGTCCGATTTCACAAAATTCAAACTCAACCTTCATTACAATGTAACGATGATATAATCAAATGTTTTTTAAATCGGATAATAATTGTGACCTCCAGAGGGACCACAAGCTAAACAAAGACGATTTTGCGTATAATCAGGGGCCATAATTCAGGAAGTTACGATCCGATATGCGCAAATATCGAAAGGAACCAAGATCTTTGGGTTATAACCATGCATTTCAAGTTTCATCAAAATCGAATTAAAATTGTGATCTCTACAGGGTCCACAACCTTGATATACCATTTTTTAACCGTATTCGCGTACGAATGGCGGCCATTTTGTATGACAATTTTGGTCCAATTTTACCGAAATTCGAACTCAACCTTCCTTAGGGTGTAACGGTGATATAATCAAACGATTTTTTAAATTGGATAATTATTGTTACCTCCAGAGGGACCACAAGCTAAACCAAGGTGATTTTGCGTATAATCAGGGACCATAATTCAGGAAGTTACGATCCGATATGCGCAAATATCGAAAGGAACCAAGATCTTTGGGTTATAACCATGCATTTCAAGTTTCATCAAAATCGAATTAAAATTGTGATCTCTACAGGGTCCACAACCTTGATATACCATTTTTAAACAGTATTCGCGTACGAACGGCGGCCATTTTGTATGGTAATTTTGGTCCGATTTTTCCGAAATTTTAACTCAACCCTCTTCAGGGTGTAACGGTGATATAATCGAACGGTTTTACAAATCGGATAATAATTTTGACCTCCAGAGGTACCACGAGCTAAAATAGGTGATTTTTCGGACAATCAGGGGCCATAATTCAGGAAATTACGTTTCGATAGGCGCAAATATCGAAAGGAACTAAGATCTTTGGGTTATAACCATGCATTTCAAGTTTCATTAAAATCGAATTAAAATTGTGACCTCTACAGGGTCCACAACCTTGATATACCATTTTTTAACCGTATTCGCGTACGAATGGCGGCCATTTTGTATGGCAATTTTGGTCCAATTTTACCGAAATTCAAACTCATCCTTCCTTAGGGTGTAACGGTGATATAATCAAACGATTTTTTAAATTGGATAATTATTGTTACCTCCAGAGGGACCACAAGCTAAACCAAGGTGATTTTGCGTATAATCAGGGACCATAATTCAGGAAGTTACGATCCGATATGCGCAAATATCGAAAGGAACCAAGATCTTTGGGTTATAACCATGCATTTCAAGTTTCATCAAAATCGAATTAAAATTGTGATCTCTACAGGGTCCACAACCTTGATATACCATTTTTTAACAGTATTCGCGTACGAACGTCGGCCATTTTGTATGGTAATTTTGGTCCGATTTTTCCGAAATTTGAACTCAACCCTCTTAAGGGTGTAACGGTGATATAATCGAACGGTTTTACAAATCGGATAATAATTTTGACCTCCAGAGGTACCACGAGCTAAAATAGGTGATTTTTCGGACAATCAGGGGCCATAATTCAGGAAATTACGTTTCGATAGGTGCAAATATCGAAAGGAACCAAGATCTTTGGGTTATAAACATGCATGTCAAGTTTCATCAAAATCGGTTCAAAATTGTGACCTCTATAGGGTCCACAAGCTAAAAACGTGATTTTTCGTACAATCAGGGGCCATAATCCATGAAGTTTTGATCCGATACATGCCAATATCGAAAGCAGCCGAGATCTTTTGGGGATAAACCTATATTTCAAGTTTCGTTAAAATCCGACAAGAATTGTGACCTATAGAGAGTCCACAAACAATTGTGGACGGACGTCCGGACGGACAGACGGACAGGGGCGACAACATAATACGTCCACATGAAAATGTGGGCGTATAAAAACTATAAACTTAGAATTTAAAAAAATGCATCCAAATGTGACTCAAACATCGGCCTTGTCAAAGTAGGAATACATACAGTCATAACTTATTGTCATTTTATACATCGAAGAATTCGGTTTAATAAAAAAGAAAACTATAATTTATCTATATATGTGTTTTTATTTTAGTATCTTCCTGGTAATGGAATATTGTGAACAAGATTTAGCATCATTACTGGATAACATGGCAGCTCCATTTTCAGAGTCGCAGGTGCAGTAACTTCTTCATCTAGGGAATGTTTGTGCGTAATGAAACAAAGCTCTATTACATTGAATGGTGCAGCAGCCCCTTATAGTTTTGTAATAGATTTACCACTACTTACAGACAGAATGAATAGAGAAAATAATGTGGATAATATTAAATTAATTCTATGTAAAAATGATATATGTAAGGGTATAATAATATATCCTACACATATTCTTTGTGGTATATTAGTAGGAAATAGAATTCAAAGTACCACTATTACCCCCATATATAACCGTGCAAAGGGAGCAGTGTCATTTATATTTTGATAGTTCTCATTTTTTCTTTATGATTAGTTTATTCGAGTTTCATTTATTAATTTCTGTTTCAGGTTAAATGTATAATGCTCCAGTTATGTAAAGGGTTAAGATATTTGCATGAAAATTTTATCATCCACCGTGATTTAAAAGTTTCAAATTTACTCATGACCGATAAAGGGTGTGTTAAAATAGGTAAGAGCATCACCTGTTTTTAAAATGAATTAAAAAAGAAAACTATTCCCATTGATAAACAAATAGAGATCTGGTGTCCAAGGTACTAAAAATAGTTCAGTTTAAAATATCTCCAGAATGTGAAGTTCATCAAGATTAATTGAACATTTAATAGAATTTGCTAACAACCAGTCAACACTTGTAAAAGAAAATAGCGTTGTTTTCTTATTTCAGCTGATTTTGGTTTAGCTAGAAAGTATGGTATACCTACAAAACCAATGTCTCCTAAAGTAGTTACTTTATGGTAAGTTTATATTAGCGTCCTTACCAGACAGTGTTGTATAATTGCACTGCGTCATTCCTACCAACCCATTGAAATGATTTATTGAAAATGGCCATTTGAAAGCAGTTTTACCCAAGGAGCCTTGTTTGACATTGATCTGGTTCAATTAATGATATACTAATTATAAGGTCTATACAGTTAAATTTTTGATTTGAAAGATTTAAGTGGAAGTCAGCTGGTTTATATTTTGGCTTATTATGTAGACAGTGGAACATAAAAACTGTTATATCTACTGATGTAAATATTTTAATGAAGACAATTTATCACCCCACAAAATGAATCATCATGTCAAATCCAATGAAACTTACAAGTTTGTTGCTTGTGACTCAAATCAAATGGTTATATTATTTTTGACAAACTAATTTCAAGATTAGTTTATTCCAAGTTAATTGATGCACATTATTTGGAAGTTAAAAAGTCAAAGTAATAATTTATGTAACATTTTAGACCTAAAGGAAGACTTGCAATAAGCAGATTTAGCTCTTGTTTAACTTATTGAGAATTGATGTGTTTTTTTGTCTGTTTCAGGTATAGAGCACCAGAGCTACTTTTGGGATCCAAAACACACACTACAGCCATTGATATCTGGTTAGTTCAATGTTTTAGGTTATATTAATATAAAGTCAACACATTATGTTGGAGAATCATCAGTGACTAGACCAGAGGAATATTTTCAAACATTTGCACTGCTTACTTTTTTAGGAAAATTCTGGTTTTAGATCAAGGGAAGTAACTAGGCTTATAGTGGGGGGGGGGGGATATTTCTTAGTTTTCATTTCAAATTGGTGCAATAGTTAAGTTTCCAGTACAAATTTGAAGGTAAGAGTTTATGGACTAATTCTGGTTCAAGTGTCAAGCAATGAGATACAATAAAAACAAAATGGCTGCTAAATCCAAGATAGCTTCCAATTTCCAGCTTTTTTTCGCATTACACCTCATAATTTTTTTATTATTGAACCTCGAATGGTGATTTTGGTCTCTATACCTAGGTTTGTTTGTATGAGTAATCCAATAGAAATAAAATAAACATGATTGTAACATATCCTCTCTTATATTGAGTCCTACTTCCAAGAAAATTCTTACACAATTGCCTGAAAAAAAATAATTTAATAGCGAGAGAGGGGGGTGTGTTAGCCCATGCAACACAAACTAGGTCATTCTGGGAGTAACAGCCATCTTGGATTTGGCACTCGAACCAGAATTGTTCCACGGGCCTTTTATGTAGAAAAATTGGAGATTGCAAGGATGAGTTGTTTTAGTCAACTCAACTGTGCACCATTTATTTTTTACACAGTGATTAATTCTCAAATTTTTGGGGGGATATTTAATCAGTTCTACAGAATTATATAATTTGTGTTACAGGTCCGCAGGATGCATATTTGGTGAATTGTTAGCACATAAACCATTACTACCTGGTCGATCAGAACTACATCAAATAGAATTAACTATACAAATGTTTGGAACTCCTAATGAAACAATATGGCCGGTATGTTTAGAATTCTAATTTTGAATTAGGTGAAATTTGTTAAAGATACATTATGGGAAATTAGTCAATGTTACATTATTGGAAATTAGGTAAAAAGTTGGCAGTTCATACTAATAGTTAAAAACTAGATAATGTGTTGGCAATTTGCTGAAAATTTCTGTCAAATTGATCCACTTTGAACCGAAAATTAAACACACATTACACAAGAGCTAAATCTGCCTATTGTAGGTCTTTCTTTAGGCCTGAAATGTAATCTAAATTATAAATTAAATATTAATTAACTGATCCAGGCCATAATCAACTCTCGATGGCATCGACTTATCTGATTTTAAATAGATTGGGATAGGTTCAGCCATATCTTGGATTAATTTAAAACTTAGCTTAGAACAACCAGTATGGTAGTTGCAATTATTGCACACATTATTGTCTAATGCAGGGAATTGTAGAAATTCCAAATAAACATGTATCTTCGCTCACAATAGAGTAATTTGAATGAAATTTTCAAATTATTCATTTTACATTATCTTTTTTCGAACTATTACAACAAGAATGACCAACTGTTATTAAACTCTTAACTTATGTATCTTTAAGCGATTGAAATTAACGCCTAGCCTTGATCATCATTACAGAGTCGATCATCATTATCTTCTTGAAATGGATATTTTGTCAAATGTAAAAGAGCAAAATAAATTAGAATTCCATCACATGTTGCTATGAAATTACTAAATTGGTCTCAGATTGCTTAATGGGAGTATTTCCCACTAGCATAATTATTTGAAGGTTTTTACATTTTTTAGGATTTTCCACAACTCCCTGCATTAGAACAGTTTACTTTAAAACAACAACCGTAAGTAGTTCTTACTAAATATTTATGTGCCTCTGTGCTACTTCTAAGGGTAGTCCCATCAACTCAATGACACAGAGGGGAGATTTAAAAATGAAGTTAACAAAGGAAATGATTACAAAATGAAAGTAGAGGCTACATTTTTCATCTTATAAAATTCATGAACTATGTTTATGTGCATGAGGGTGAAGAAGGCTATTGATTTTCGAAGATTTTAAATAATTTCTGTGGCAGTTGTGGTCCTTGCTTAAATTACTCGTACATTTTAGTATATAACCGATGTTGGCACAAGGTAAAACTGGAAGCTAATTAAATTTGAATTATTATTTTATAATTTGTTACTCTGATCAGTTTGAAAATGTTTCCATTACCTACAAAAGAAAAAAATTGTGACAACCGTTGTGGACTGAATAAATAAGTTTATCTAATATCATTCCTGATCCCAAGCTTTTTGTGCCATTAACACAACTTGAGAATTATCCATTTTTGGATCAATTATTAATATTGATTTGTCTTTTCTTTCTCAGATATAACAATATAAGGCACACATTTCCATGGCTGTCAGAACCAGGCATCCGTCTGCTTAATTTTCTCTTCATGTATGACCCCTTAAAAAGGTAGAGTAGAACAAGTGAATCTTTTGTAATAACTAGCAGAAAGATACTGAACTGTTTTTCTTTACATTTTGGATTTTGATCATTTAACAGAATGGATTCTTAAAGCCAAATCTTCCTATTGCATGTCCTTTTTCTGGTTTAGACATTTATTTCGATGACAAGCCCTAATCAACACTATAGACAATCTGTTGTTGGCTGGGATATTTAGTGGATTAGACATTGATTGCTATATCTTTGTTAAACATTAAAATGTAAAATCAAGACTTTGTTTATTATAGTAGCAATGGTACTTTATCTAAATCTTACACTATTCATCTCTAAGCTAATTTCAGAACTTTTGATCTGCTTGAAGTTGTATGTGTTGAATTCTCTGAATTTTACAGGGCTTCAGCTGAAGATATCATTGAGAGTTCGTATTTTACTGAACCACCACATCGTAAGTACATTTTTATACGCCCACATTGAAATGTGGTCGTATAATGTCCTCGCCCCTGTCTGTCCACAAGCAATTTCCGAGTTATGGCGCTTGATCACTTCAAAAAATCTAGTGGATGCTCAAGAGGCTAAAGTTAATATCTGATGGACTCTAAATTTATACACAGTGTTTAAGGTCATGAGACGAAGAAGCCTATTAATTTTCAACGATTTCCGATAATTACTGTCAAGAGTTATGGCCCTTGATCACTTTTTAAAATCTTGTGAACGTTCTAGAGGCTAAAGTTAATATCCGATGGACTCTAAATTTATATACAGTGTTTAAGGTCATACAACAAAGAATCCTATTGATTTTCAGCGATTTCCGATAATTACTCTCCGAGTTATAGCCCTTGATCACTTCAAAAAATCTTGTGGATGCTCTTGAGGCTAAATTTAATATCAGATTGACTTTAAATTTATACATAGTGTTTGAGGTCATGTGATGAAGAATCCTATCGATTTTCAGCCATTTCCGATAATTACTGCCAGAGTTATGGCCCTTGAATATAGATAGTGATCATTCCCTCATGACCCCAATACTTCCCATCAAATTTGAACAAAAATCATATCGCGTCTTTATTGGGGATGTTTTGGGAATACTGTTTTATGTGTTCAGTTATTGTTTTCTATATTTTGTAGCTTGTGAACCAGAGTTTATGCCTTCATTTCCTCAACATAGATTAAAACGTAGACAAGCTGAAGAAAATCCTAAGGAAGAAGTGTAAGTTTTCCTAATTACATAAAACAAATTTAAGACCAGGGGCCGGTTTCACGAAATTTAACTAAGATAAAATCTGATTTTAGTAATTTGATTGGATAATATTAGATTGATTTTAGTGTTTAGCCAATCAGATTCAAGTATGCACTAAAATTTGGATTTAATCTTTAGTTAAGATTTCGGGAAACAGGGCCCTAGTCAGGATAATCCTCAATATTTCTTCAATACAAGTATTTATATCATCAGTTTAACATTAGTAGTCTTACATAGCTTATCAGCTTTAAACTTCAAAAGGGATTTGTAAGGAGCATAAAGAATAGTTATTTGATTAGAAAGCAAAATGAACGATATAATTAGAATAATTCTTCACTACATCTCTCCATGGGCTATATGTGCAAATATTTTTGGTACTATTGCATGCTTTAACAAACATTTTAGTATTATTCTAATCATTCAGCTTTACCAGCAAAAGCTGATACTGATAGATTTCTTATTCATATATTTCAGAAAACCAAAACTTAATGATTCTTTTAAGGATTTTGGTAGCAGTTCATCTGAATCAGCAGTAAGTATTGTTATATTATTTTAGTCAGTAAAAAGAGACTATTGTAATCATAGTCTTCTATCAGTAATGTAAAATCAACCATCAATATTATTTACAGTCTTAAACTCGCATGTTCTGATAAAAGTAAGACCTTAAAAATTGAAATGACAATAAAACGAATATTGTCATTTCAATTTTTAAGCTCTCACTTTTATCAGAACATGAGAGGTAAGGACTGTAATTTATATTGATGGTTGATTTTTACATTACTGATGAAATGAAATGAAAGAATACTATGATTACAATAGTCTCTTTTTATTGACTTGAATAGGCATGTCAATAAATGAATGTTTATAACAAAATGGACTAATATTCGATCAAATTAGTATAGTATCATGAGATAGTAAGTAATAACTAATTGCATAAACTGGGGGAGGTCAGTTTTGTATAGTATTAGCAGGTATGTAGATTTAATTCTTTTGACTTAAATTTTAATTGAATCCTTCTATGTAGCCCTACTGAACTTTTGTTCATTTTTTTTCAGACAAAGAAGCGAAAGCAGTCTCTTTGATTTCTAATTAATCAAGAAAAGTGTATGTCAATCCAACTCTAAATGTGTATTCCTAAAACTATCAACAATAGATTATAATTGGTATTGTGAACCAAAAAGTTACTGGTAGATAATCTTAGAGCTTTGATTCAATTGAATTAAAAATAGACCTGTCAAAAGAATTGAGCAAAGATTATGGTTATCACTGGTTTGTTTTGATCATATTACCTGCAGAGGATGCTGATTAATTTTCAATTCAATATATCTTTATAAATACTGATACTCCTATTAAGAGATTGAACTTTCTCAATATTGTAGTTTTTGCAAGGGAGATTGAAAATACATTGAATACTAATCAGAGACTTTAATGTCATTTTGCCAACCAATTACTAGTAATAAGAATTGGAGTTTTCTTTTATTTAAACAGTCATCTTTTTTATGATCATCTCATGTGTGTACATCAATGTTAAAAAAAAAGAAAACAAGAAAGATATATTATATGGTGTAAGTTTATATAAAACTAAGAATGGCTTGGTTTTTGGCATGTAACAATTCTCAGACATTTACTAGTTTAGTATGCAGAGGAGGTACATGTATTCTGAGAAAATGAGAATATAACATCAACATTTCCTTTAGTATCAGCACAACTCTGTCAGTACCGGTATATGCATAATATGGCTACCATACCAGTAAACTCCACAGAGTTGTCTATTCCTTTTATCCACCATTCTCATTCTGTATAAACAGAATCCAATAATTTCAGCAAAAAATGTATGCCCACACTGAAGATTGACTAGCCAACTTTAGTGGCTATAGTTTAGGCGGTCTACTGACATTCAGGTGTCTAACAATAAATTAACAAAACAAGATGTTAGACTGCATTTTCAATTTATTGAGAAAACAGTAAATATATGTAATTCTGTGGCTATAAAGGATCAAATTTACATGTAGCTCTAAAAATTGCAAAGCAAAGCATCAAAGATATTGGAACTCTACACAATGACTTATCATGAAACTTTGAATAAACTACAGAATTTGGGAAGAAAGAAAGCTTTCTTAAAATGAATTCAGCCACCCATATACTTCGGAATACTTTCCCTTCAAAATCAGGTACACTGATATCAAGATTACTGTTATAATAATAAAAACAACATAACTTAATGGAAACCATATTAATACATAAAACTTATAATCGGTGACAAGTTATTTTTTTCAATGAATCTACAGAACACTTAAATATCAATTTTATCTAAGCGAAAATTAGAAAATAAACAAAGTTTATATGAATAAGGAACAGAACAAAATATGTTATTAACATTAAAAGGATCTAGCACTATGCAGAGTGAACAGAGCGTAAGGTGGACATTGAGAAATAAAACAATTAAATTCTCTAATCAAGATATGATAAATATGTACAAACATAAAATGAGTGGTGAACTTAATGGTTATATTTAGCTCATCTTACCAATTTATATAGATTACGAGTGTAAGAATGAATTTTAACTTTAATACAAACTCAGCTTTACATGTTTTCTTGTATTCATATATGTAAATATGTTAGGAACATCAAATCTCTAACCTAACAATTACCATTATTTCATATTTATCCCTTATCAAGTCTCTTTTGTCCTGTCTTCTATATCTCTTTCTGTATTTAATAGCAGGTATTTTCTGGAGGCTGTGCTAGTTTATAATTCTCCTTTTGTTGCATGGAACTCCTTATATCTTGTAAAATATCTTTAATTGTATTTGTTCTTGACCAGTTTTTTAATCTATCTAATATTTTTGGGTCAACCTATAAAAATAGAGAAACATAAATGTGGAACATGAAAACAAAGTCCCTTTATTTGTAATATTAATCTCAACTAATGATACCCAGAAACAAGAGACCAATTTATAAAATATCTCTGACCTGAACAGTTTCTTTTTTTTAGGACTCTATATAATCAAGTACATTATGTACATATACACAATATTTTAGATTCAGATAATTAATGTGCTCTTAAGCAGCTTTCAACCATGGCAGATTGCTCAGTGTCAAATATATAAATGTTAGTTCATAAAATTAGAAATACTAAATGAAAAAAACTTTAGAAAGATCAGTTTCCCTGTTGTCATACTGAAAGAAATAATTAGAACAACGGTTAGATCTCTGTAAAGCGGTGGACACATTAGCCAATTCGGCCAAATTTTATTCAAACAACGTCTTCAAACAACCATGTGACCTCTCGGTATCAGTGGATGACGAGTGGTGATTAGCTAATGAATTCTACATTAGTGTGAATGCTTCTTCAAAGCAGACACACTAGGCAAAGCAGACATGCTAGCCGAAAATAATTCAGTTGTAAATATGATAATATCAAACATGTGCTTAATGATGTGCACACGGTACATGCGAATTTCGACGCCGATCGATTTAGCTGAATCATTTGGCTAGTGTGTCCACCACTTATAGAATGTCAATGAAATATATGTGGGCTTTTAAACAAACTTACCAAGCCAGATTCTTTCACATTATTTACATGTATTTTAGTACAAAAGCGCACAATCGGTGCTTCTTCAGGATATGCAGATCCACATGTTATCTTCAACTGATATATTCTCCCTTCAAATGCCGTCTGTAAAGAACAAAGGAACTAGAATTACATAATTTATGATAAAAAGAACTTAATTTACTTGTGAATCAAAATCTTAAACATCAAAGACCAATAAACCAGCGGTTGCCAGACAAGATACGATTACATTTTGCATCAGATGGATTGAGAACAAGCTAAAAAAAAAAGATTTTTTGCTCAATCCCAAGCCATAACCCGGGAAGGTAGGTCTGAAATGCGCGAATATAGCGAAATGGACTGAGATTTTTGGGATATAAAGATGTATTTTATATTTCATCAAAATCGGATAAAAATTGTGACTTTTAGGGTCCACAACCTTGGTGTTGGTAGTTACATACTTTTACACTATTTGTGTACAATGAGCCACCATATTGTTAGAGAGTTTTTATACGCCCACATTTTCATGTGGACGTATTATGTCGTCGCCCCTGTCCGTCCGTCTGTCCGTCCACAATTGTTTGTGGACCCTCTACAGGTCACAATTCTTGTTCGATTTTGACGAAACTTGAAATATAGCTTTATCACTAAAAGATCTCGGCTGCTTTCGATATTGACATGTATCGGATCGAAGCTTCATGGATTATGGCCCCTGATTGTACGAAAAATCACGTTTTTAGCTTGTGGACCCTATAGAGGTCACAATTTTGAGCCGATTTTAATGAAACTTGACGTGCATGTTTATAACCCAAAGATCATGGTTCCTTTTAATATTTGCACCTATCGGAACGTAATTTCCTGAATTATGGCCCCTGATTGTCCGAAAAATCACCTATTTTAGCTTGTGGTCACCCTTGAGGTGACAATTATTATCCGATTTGAAAAACCGTTCGATTATATCACCGTTACACCCTAAGGAAAGTTGAGTTCGAATTTGAGAAAATCAGATTGCCATACAAAATGGCTGCCGTTTGTACGCAAATACTGTTAAAAAATGGTATATCAAGGTTGTGGACCCTGTAAAGGTCACAATTTTAATTCGATTTTGATGAAACTTGAAATGCATGGTTATAACCCAAAGATCTTGGTTCCTTTCGATATTTGCGCATATCGGATCATAACTAAATTATGGCCCCTGATTGTCCGAAAAATGACCTATGGTCCCTCTGGAGGTCACGATTAATATCCAATTTATAAAAACGGCCACCGTTTGTTCGCGAATACTGTTAAAAAATGGTATATCAAGGTTGTGGACCCTGTAGAGGTCACAATTTTAATTCGATTTTGATGAAACTTAAAATGCATGGTTATACCCCAAAGATCTTGGTTCCTTTCGATATTTGTGCATATCGGATTGTGACCTCCTGAATTATGGCCCCTGATTATACGCAAAATCGACTTTGTTTAGTTTGTGGTCTTTTTGGAGGTCACAATTATTTTCTGATTTGAAAAAACGTTTGATTATATCACCATTACACACTAAGGAAGGTTGAGTTTAAATTTCGGGCAAATCGGACCAAAATTGCCATACAAATTGGGCGCCGTTTGTACGCGAATACTGTTAAAAAATGGTATATCAAGGTTGTGGACCCTGTAGAGGTCACCATTTTAATTTGATTTTGATGTATCTTGAAATGCATGGTTATAACCCAAAGATCTTGGTTCCTTTTGATATTTGCACATATGGGATCGTAAATTCCTGAATTATGGACCCTGTTTATACGCAAAATCGCCTTTGTTTAGCTTGTGGTCCCTGTGGAGGTCACAATTATTATCCGAGTTAAAAAAAAGTTTGATTATGTCACCGTTACAGCCTAAGGAAAGTTGAGTTCGAATTTCGAGAAAATCAGATTGCCATACAAAATGGCTGCCGTTTGTACGCAAATACTGTTAAAAAATGGTATATCAAGGTTGTGGACCCTGTAAAGGTCACAATTTTAATTCGATTTTGATGAAACTTGAAATGCATGGTTATAACCCAAAGATCTTGGTTCCTTTCGATATTTGCGCATATCGGATCATAACTAAATTATGGCCCCTGATTGTCCGAAAAATGACCTATGGTCCCTCTGGAGGTCACGATTAATATCCAATTTATAAAAACGTTTGACTCTTAAACCATTACACCCTACGGAAGGTTGAGTTCGAATTTCTGGAATATCGACCATAATTGCCAGACAAAATGGCCGCCGTTTGTACGCGAACAGTGTAAAAATATGGCATATTAAAGTTGTGGGCCCTGTAGAGGTCACAATTGTAATTCGATTTTAATGAAACTTGAAATACATGTTTATAACCTAAAGATCTTGATTCTTTTCGATATTTGCGCATATCAAATTGTAACTTAATGAATTATGGCCTTTGATTGTAGGAAACATCACTTTCGGTTTTGCTTGTCCTCCATCCATCTCTCGAAAATGTGGGCGTATCCTGCCTGGCAGTGCCAGCTTACTATCTTTAAAATCTGATAAAGATTGTGACCTTTAGACAGACCACAAGCTAAAAATGTGATTTTTCACACAACCAGGGGCCATAATCAAGGAAGTTATGGTTAGATATGTGCAAATATGGAAAGGAACAAAGATCATTCGATTATAATCATGCGTTTCAAATTTTATCAAAATCGGATAAAAATTGTGACTTTTACTCTAGACAGTCCTCAACCTTGGTATTACATTGTACCTACTTTTGAGTACAAGGAGTGGCCATTTTGTTTGGCAGTTTTGGTTCAATTTTCACGAAATTCAAGCTGAACATTCATTGATGTGTAACGGTGATGTAGTTAAAACGTTTTTATACGCCCACATTAAAATGTGGTCGTATATTGTTGACGCCCCCCCCCCCCATCGGCCAAAATTGCATTGGCTCTAGTGGCTAAAGTTGATATCCAATTGACTTTAAACTTATACACACTGTTTAAGGTCATGAGACGAAGACGCCTATTAATTTTCAGTGGTTTCCGATTGCTGTCAGAGTTATGGACCTTGAACACTTCAAAAAATCTTGTGGACGCTCTAGAGGCCAAAGTTAATATCCGATTGACGTTAAATTTATACACAGTTTTTTCATATGGATGAATAAAAATTATAACACTAACAGAATTCATGCTTTTTGAAAACATAATGTGATGAATTTTCTCTACAATTAAATTCCCTTAAAATCTCAGAGGAAACCATACCAGTTTCAAGAAATTATAACACTAAGATTTCCCTTAAAGTTTTTTACAAGAAAATGTGAAAGAACAAGCAGACATGTATGATCACAATGTATGTTAAACTACTATAATATTTGGACACAGAGTAAAATGAAGTTGGACACGTACAGTAAAAGGAATGAATTATAACACTGTCTCAAGACTTACAATATCGTTTAAACCTACTTCAACAAGCCAACAGTGAGACTGAAGTCCCCGACCTTATAACACATATTAATTAATTGTGCATTTAACTTTCTGTGGAGCATCTTAGCAATAAAACTTAGCCTCGACCTGATGACACATATTAATTAATTGTGCATTTAATTTTCTGTGGAGCAATAAAACTTAGCCTAAGTTCAGCAATCTCCCTCAATTAGAATCAAAGTCATTCAATCAAACTACTTATCACTCTTCTTTATCTGAGCATAAAACGCTCATTATCAAACTTAACCACGGTGTTGTCATAATGTAATAACACTATACACAAAGTATCACAACTCTCACTCCCAAAAATTTGATCGTTTCCTAATCACTGTCAAATCTCAGATTTGTGCTATTCGTGTTGACATTTAAACACGATATTACTGAGCATATTGAATAATTTAATAGATGTAATTACAATAAACAAGCTTATATTGAATATATAGAGAGAGCAGAGCTGATAAGAATTTGTTAACTACAGAAACTAACAATATGCCAGACTGTACATACCTTTGGTGGACCAATGATCATTCCTGTCCAATGAGTTAGTGTGTTGTCTTCATCTGATTCTAAACCCCAACTAATTGTACCATCTGATGTACCTTTCTGACCAGCCTCCAATTCATCCAACAAGACAAAATTTCGTGGGACTGTAATTAGATATAAATAGGTATTGAATATATAAATAATTGACATTAAAAATAATTTGTTGGCTCACCTACATTTTATTATTTACTCAAATAAGCTTATACATTTATTTAATATCATACTTATTACTAATAAAATTTTCGTAGTCAAAAAGCATATTAGAAGTTCACAAAGATAGGGTGGTCCTTATTTTGAATTTTTTTGTAAAGTTAAGGGGCTACTCTCAATTTATGTGGGAATTGATGAGTAAAAGATAGTAAGCTGGCACTGCCAGGCAGGATACGACAACATTATCGAGAGATGGATAGAAAACAGGCAATACCGAAATAGATTTTTCCTACAATCAAAGGCCATAATTCATTTAGTCTCGGTCACCCAGAACCTCCTAGTCTTCAACATACAGAGGGTCTGGGACCGTTCTCAATATTTGGCGTAAAGCCCATTGCTCATGCGTAAACGGGAGTTTGGTTATTAATGTGTCTTTTTATCCAGTCTCTTTAGCCAAGTCATGGTGTAAACATCTTTTTTTAAGAGGTGTTAACTCCCTTAGACGTTGTTTATGATAAGCCAATTTTTGTCAAATGTTGACAACGGATCCAGACTAATATTCGTAGAATAATTTCTGGATGTTAGAGACTATATAATTCATTAAGTTACAATTTGATATGCGCAAATATCGAAAAGAATCATGATCTTTAGGTTATAAACATGCATTTCAAGTTTCGTCAAAATCAAAATTAAAATTGTGATCTCTACACGGTCCACAACTTTGATATACCATATTTTTACAATATTCGCGTACAAACAGTGGCCATTTTATCTGGTCCGATTTTCTAAAAAAAGTTTTTTTTAAATCGGATAAAAATCGTGACCCCCAGAGAGATCACAAGCTAAACAAAGGCGATTTTGCGTATAATCAGGGGCCATAATTCAGGAAGTTACGATCCGATATGCGCAAATATCAAAAGGACCGAAGATCTTTGGGTAATATCCATGCATTTCAAGTTTCATAAAAATCAAATTAAAATTGTGATCTCTACAGGGTCCACGACCTTGATATACCATTTTTCAACAGTATTCGCGTACGAACGGCGGCCATTTTGTATGGCAATTTTGTTCCGATTTTTCCGAAATTCAAACTCAACATTCCTTAAGGTGTAACGGTGATAAAATCAAATGATTTTTAAAATCGGATAATAATTGTGATCTCCAGAGGGACCACAAGCTAAACAAAGGCGATTTTGCGTATAATCAGGGGCCATAATTCAGGAAGCTACAATCCGATATGCGCAAATATCGAAAGGACACATGAATATCTTTGGGTTATAACCATGCATTTCAAGTTTCATCAAAATCAAATTAAAATTGTGACCTCTACAGGGTCCACAACCTTGATATACCATTTTTTAACAGTGTTCGTGTACGAACGGCGACCATTTTGTATGGTAATTTTGGTCCGATTTTTCCGAAATTCAAACTCAACCTTCCTTGGGATGTAACGGTGATATAATCAAACGATTTTATAAATCAGATAATAATTATGACCTCCAGAGGGACTGCAAGCTAAAATAGGTGATTTTTCGGACAATCAGGGGCACAAATATCGAAAGGAACCAAGATCTTTGGGTTATAAACATGCATGGCAAGTTTCATCAAAATCTGTTCAAAATTGTGACTTCTATAGGGTCCACAAGCTAAAAACGTGATTTTTCGTACAATCAGGGGCCATAATCCATGAAGTTTTGATACGATACATATGCCAATATCGAAAGCAGCCGAGATCTTTTGGGGATAAACCTATATTTCAAGTTTCAACAAAATCAGACAAGAATTGTGACCTGTAGAGAGTCCATAAACAATTGTGGATGGATGGACAGGGGCGGCGACATACATGTAATACGTCCACATGAAAATGTAGGCGTATAAAAAGTCACGACATACATATATATAGGTAGAAAATAATTTAACAATCAAATAATTGTTAAATTATATTCTAAGTATTCATTTTATGTCATTCCCTGCCATTCAAGATTAGGGCTTATACCATTGACTAGTGAACCACAAGGCTTTTTATCGACTTGATTCGATTTTAATTTAGTGGAGATGTCATGTGACAGTATAGTCAATTTCAAAGTACTTGGTGAGTTAATCAAATGCTCCAATTAGCTGTAAACAATTGTTGTGGCTGGACAGGATACGCCCACATACAAGAGTTGGACAGAGAACAAGCTAAAACGAATGTGATTTTTCCTACAAACAAGGGCCATAATTCATGCTTCATGTTGCTCCTCCGTTAATTGGGACTAGAGCAATATACACGAGGATAATTAATTGGCAGTGGTTTCCATTCGTGGGCTACTGAACACTGTTAATTTTATTACACCCGACAGTTTATATCACGATAAGCACAAAGTTTTGCTGTGTCCGGGATTTTATGATTTAGCACAAAATATGCTATTTTTCCAGCGTGAAAAATGACCTCTGGTCATTTTCCGGAGCCCTAGGTCTCGGCCGGCATATACGGCCGACATGGAACCCATGGTCGAAAACAATAGGATTCGGGTCCTGGCGAAAATTTATTACGAAACCGTTATCTTCTCTGATTGGCCAATTTTATCATGTGGTTGACGTCATTGTTATTTTCCTATATGGGATGGCGGCCTACAACAAGCATCATTGTTGGTGCTGAATTTACAACTCTAAATTCACTGTTAGTTGCGATGAAACAATTTTAATTTAAGAATAAAGTTACGTATTTGAGAAGATATTCATGTGGGCATTAGATAATGGGTTGTTAGGGCTAATCAGAGATGATATACGGTTTCGTTGTAAATTTTCGTAAGGAACCAAATCCGGTCGTTTAGCCAAGTCTGCCTATCACTTTAATTCAATTTTACAGGAAGTTCGCATTCTGATGCACCCATGTCATTGTACTTTATGATACATGTACTACTGCAGGGATGTCACTAACTTTTCAAGTAACAGGAAATTTTGGTAAAGTAAGCGGCAGCAAATTTTAAGAGTCGCATATCCAAATCTACAAACAAACCAACCCGTTGCGATTGCGTTATGGCTCATGATCCCACAGGCGCCGTACGAATGAAAAGGAGTTTTTTTTTCAGAAGTTAGGCCTAAAATAAACTTGTGGTGCATGCTGAACATTTCTATTTCAGATTGTTAAATACCTACATGGGAGATGACTTTAATAGATAACCTTTTTTTTTAATATCCTATATTTGTTAATAATATTTATATTATATCAAAAATAAAAGTAAGACAAGCATGTACAGCAATGTAGAAAAGGCTAGGTTATTACACTAAAACTATTTCAAAATCGTTCTTGTCGGACACATATATATATTTACCGAAAATAAAGGGGCTTCAATTTTATCGTCATTTAAGAAGACGGATTCCGACTATAATAAAAAAAAAACCTGTCAACAAAATATCATATGTAATACAAATAGATGCCCGTCGCTATTTTTCAAAATTAATTCCTCTACGGTATTCAAATTTGCGTCTGCAATAATATTCCTACAAAATAAGAAAACGTGCCCACCCGTATATCTACGCCAAAGCATTCCTCTCAAATTTCGTGTCTTGGTTTAAATGACAGAACACGAAGGCAATACGTCAGTGCTGCGAATAGTTCGTGATGTCAAAAGATTGTTTGTCTTCTTTATAAAATAGTAATTTAGATTTCCATCGGGGAACCATCGACGCCGGTAGGAATGCAGCCATGCTCACCATGTTATTGTTATTTGCTCACGTGACACCTTTTTTCCCGCCAAGATGAAACCTCCTAGATAGGCATTTTGCAATGCGAGCTGCTCGTTGGAAGTGCCAGTTTAGCCGTGTTTCTAGTTTGTTAAAAGGAGAATAATTAAACTGGTGTGTTATATCTGATAACAGTGCGTACATCGAAGGGAATCTTTCGTATGATAACAGCCGACAGAGTATTTTGTTGTCCAGTGAATCGAAAAGGATTAAAATATTGGGTGTCGTTTGGGAACGCGTGCTCTCTTCCTACACAGTACGAGAAGGGAAATGGTTCTAGCTAAAAACAAAGTTTATGTTGACATTAAGAATGAATGAAGAATACAAATTTCGCGAAATAGCCATGTAGCTGGGCAATCGGACGTACATCTTGGCGTTTCGAAATTAAATTAGTTTTATTTTATTAAAATTAAATTACTGATTTTTTTTAGCTGAAAAGTAGCCGGAAATTGAGCTAATGTAAACGGCGAAATTTGCCGGTTGCCGGCTTCTCATGACATCGCTGACTACTGCATCATAGTCTATAGATGCATCATATTGTGGCACAGCCAGGGATGTAGCCAGTATTTGCTGAGTGATGGAAAAAATCTTCTGGCGAGCGCAGCGATCCCAAAAATGTTTTGGGATAGGGGCATGGTCTTTTATGAAAATTCAACCCTTATTGGTGTATTTTCACAGCATTTGCTGTTTTTTTTTCAGTGCAATCAATTTCCATTAATATATTCAAACTTATAAAGGCCTATTATTAAAACGGTGTTTGTGTTTTATTTGAGTACAATGAATTATGACAACGGGTAGATATTGATAATTAAAACATGTTGTTTTATTTGACTTGTGTATCACGAATTATGTTATTATTATTACGGTGGAATGACAATCAGGTCAGACAGAAGTTGAGAACGCTCACATCGTCCTCTGTCCTCTCCCGGGTCATAGTAAATCCACGGTCAACACAGGCAAAAAATAAAATAAGAAACATTGACATTGTGGATAGGCTAGGATTTAGTATATATTCGATAGAATTAGCCGTAGAATGAGTACATTAAAAATTGTTTGTAAAACCGGACGTACAACACCATTTACGACATTCAAACCTTCAACATTGCAGTGCCGTAAATTGGTCTGGATATAGAAATTTAGGGACCGTGAAATGAATAGACCTACACAACTTCTAAATATAAATAAACAAAAGACCAATACTAATTTGGGATGATAGGGTCTACTACCGTACAAAAATAAATAATGCAGTGGCAGACATGATTTGCGTGTGCTTTTACCATGGCTCTGCCCTTTGTCTGGGTGGTAAATTTTAAGCGCTTTGTTTGTGTACAGAGTGAGAGAAGGACGCTGTCGTTTAAATACGACTGGGCGGCTTTCTTCGATTTTTTCTTTTAGCTGGGCGGAAAAAAAAATACAGTGCTAGGCGTGTCTACATCCCTGGGCACAGCGTATCATAGGCTATCACTTCTTCTTCCTCTTGCCAATCTTGGTGTTTAACTGCTTCCACATAGGCCTAGTTAGAAATGGTTTCACTACTGTCATCTTCCTTGGTGGTTTGTTTTACAGAGTTTTCCTTTGCGCAAGTTTTTTGAGCTAAGGCTTCGTCCACAAAGCCAAAGCCACACGTCCTCATGACTGTAGACTAAACTATAGGGCTGTACGATATTCTCGATATAGTCATTTATCGCGATATGGTATTTTCAGACCCAACTACGATATCATGTGGCCAAATATCGTCGATATAGTGGCTTATCGAATATCGCCAAAAACTTCAAATATCGGAAAAAAATCATAAAAATAGATAATAAATACACTATACAGCAGTGGAAATTAGCCGACGGCCATAAACTATAATAAAACTAATGTTTTGAGAATCATTAAATGTTGAAATCACTTGCGCAGTGTCTGCAGCCGTTTTGTACAGCACATCGTGTATGCGCTACTTTTACTTTGTTTTTAGTCTACAATAAAATTAATTGTCAGCTGTTACAACATGTAAAGCTTCGCCCCACTTACCACCTCGAATTCCCTACTACCGCGGCTAATTACCAGGCTATAAATAGGTTGTCATATTTTTTAGAAAACTCTACGAAACTCAATTTCTGAAAGCAAGAATAAAACGATCTATAAATAGATTACTTTCACTGTTAGGCCAGGAATAGCACAGCCAATCGAATGTTTGAATGGAAGATAGTCAGGATCATTTAGTATTTGTTAAACTGTTTGAACTTACAATACAAGACTGGAAGACCGCATCTACTTACTTCCGTTGCACATGATGATATTTGAGAAATTTCTTACATAAGGTCGCCAGCAGACACTTTTTAAACATCCGCCGTTATATTTAAATTAGTATGAATAAAACAATTCTTACTCACACTGTTGTCAGCTTTAAAATGCATTTATATTTAATTTATTTAATAGCAAAGTGACATTATTATTTTACATCGCGATATTTAACTATATCGTTGAAAAAAATACCAATTTCGATATCGTTCCTTTTTGCAATATTGTACAGCCCTACTAAACTATCCAGTCCAACGGAAAAGGCTATTGAATATATATTTGATATTGAATATTAAAAAAGACAGTGGTATTGTATAGTAGTTTTCTTTCCGCTTAATCAGGTTTCTTTCTTCGCATATCAGGTTTTCTTTCAACAACACATAAAATATACGACAAATATCGTTTCATGTTAATATTTCTTCAACAAATTGTTCATTTATGCTAAATCAGGAAGTTCTAAACTAAATGCTGAACTAAGTTCTTGAAACAAAAGCTTGGGTAGCTCTTTATAACCAGTTGCAGTTTTCTATAGCCTTTTCTGTTGGACTGGATAGTTTAGTCTACGGTCATGAGGACGTGTGGCTTTGGCCAGAAGTATGTTGCCTTATTGTGTGAACTATGATAAATAATAAACGGATTTCTTCGATTATGAACAAACTATTCAACTTTGGTTATCATAAACTCACCTGTGTGTTTGAAATCAACTCCGGTTAAATAAAATCCATTGCACAGTTAAATACCACAACTAATTAACTAGGTTCTCTCTTGAAAAATTGAGCTTGAGCTAACTTGACATCTAAAAATGGTGGCGAAACCCAAGGTGAAGGCTGTTACGTCACCGAACACAATTTGGCGACCTATTCGCCTAGCGAGCTATTCGACCAATCCAGCTGGCAAGGTATTCATGGTTCCGACCTGTCAATCACCGTAAAGAGATTGACCAATAAGAGAGCCAGATTATATTGGCACAATCATATTAAAGGGATGCGCTCTCATCCTAAACATAGCCAATTTTTCAAATTTAGAATATTAAAAAAATGACAATGTTTAGGATGAGAGCGCACCCCTTTAATATAATTATGCCAACTTTTACTAATAGTTTTTGGAAAGCTTATTTAATCACCTTTTTGAATATATATAGCCGGGTGCTCTGAATTTTGTACGATGGTCCGAATTTTGACTCGGAACATTACCGTTCTTTACAATTAGAATATTGAAAGATAGTAAGCTGGCACTGCCAGGCAGGATACGCCCACATTTTCGAGACATGGATAGAGAACAAGCAAAACTGAAAGTGATATTTCCTACAATCAAAGGCTATAATTCATTAAATCACAATTTGATATGCGCAAATATCGAAAAGAATCAAGATCTTTAGGTTATAAACATGCATTTCAACTTTCAACAAAATCGAATTAAAATTGTGACCTATACTGGGTCCACAACCTTGATATACCATATTTTAACACTATTAGCATACAAACGGCGGCCATTTTGTCTGGCAATTATGGTCCGATTTCCTTGAAATTCAAACTCAACCTTCCGTATGGTGTAACGGTGATAGAGTCAAGCGTTTTTTTTTTAAATCGGATAATAATCGTGACCTCCAGAGGGACCATAGGCGATTTTTCGGAAAATCAGGGGCTATAATTCAGGAAGTTATGATCTGATATGTGCAAATAACGAAAGGAACCAAGATCTTTGGGTTATACCCATGCATTTCAAATTTCATCAAAATTGAATCAAAATTGTGACCTATACTGGGTCCACAACTTTGATATACCATTTTATAACAGTATTCGCGTACATGCGGCGGCCATTTTGTTTGGCAATTTTGGTCCAATTTTCCAGAAATTCGAACTCAACCTTCCTTAGGGCGTAACGGTGATATAATCAAACGATTTTTTTTAATCAGATAATAATTGTGACCTCCAGAGGGACCACAAGCTAAACAAAGACGATTTTGCGTATAATCAGGGGCCATAATTCAGGAAGTTACAATCCGATATGCGCAAATATCGAAAGGAACCAAGATCTTTGGGTTATAACCATGCATTTCAAGTTTCATCAAAATCGAAAATTAAAATTGTGACCTCTACTGGGTCCACAACCTTGATATACCATTTTTTAAACAGTATTCGCGTACGAATGGCGGCCATTTTGTATGGCAATTTTGGTCCAATTTTCCAGAAATTCGAACTCAACCTCCCTTACGGCGTAACGGTGATATAATCAAACGATTTTTTTAATCAGATAATAATTGTGACCTCCAGAGGGACCACAAGCTAAACAAAGGTGATTTTGCGTATAATCAGAGGCCATAATTCAGAAAGTTACGATCCGATATGCGCAAATATCGAAAGGAACCAAGATCTTTGGGTTATAACCATGCATTTCAAGTTTCATCTTAAATCGAATTAAAATTGTTATCTCTACAGGGTCCACAACCTTGATATACCATTTTTTAACAGTATTCGCGTACGAACGGCGGCCATTTTGTATGGTAATTTGGGTCCGATTTTTCCGAAATTTGAACTCAACCTACGGTGACATAATCGAACGGTTTTTCAAATCGGATAATAACTGTGACCTCCAGAGGTACCACGAGCTAAAATAGGTGATTTTTCGGACAATCAGGGGCAACAATTCAGGAAATTACGTTCTGATAGGCGCAAATATCGAAAGGAACCAAGATCTTTGGGTTATAAACATGCATGTCAAGTTTCATCAAAATCAGTTCAAAATTGTGACCCCTATAGGGTCCACAAGCTAAAAACGTGATTTTTCGTACAATCAGGGGCCATAATCCATGAAGTTTTGATCCGATACATGCCAATATCTAAAGCAGCCGAGATCTTTTGGGGATTAACCTATATTTCAAGTTTCGTCAAAATCCGACAAGAATTGTGACCTGTAGAGAGTCCACAAACAATTGTGGACGGACGTCCGGACGGACTGACGGACGGACGTCCAGACGGACGGACGGGCAGACGGACAGGGGCGACGACATAATACGTCCACATGAAAATGTGGGCGTATAAAAATTGGCTATGTTTAGGATGAGAGCGCACCCGTTTAATGTGATTGTGCCAACTTTTACTAATAGCTTTTGGAAAGCTTATTTAAATACCTTTCAGATTATATATAGCTGGATGCTCAGAATTTTGTACGATGACCCGAATTTTGACTCGAAATATTACCGTATTTCCACTTTAAAAAAACAATACGTTACGATGGATTTTATTGGTTGATAAAAATAGATGAGTTTGTGCGATCTTTGAATTTATTCTGATTAGGTTACCAACGAATTCATGCTTCCGAGATTTGCAGATAAGCTCCGCCCCCTGGCTTAGATACTGTTACTATGTCCCACAAATTTGACCACATCAACCTGTTCAATATGGCGATCCAGCAGTCTGTACTGTAATGTTAAACCTCATACAAATGTTTTTAAATCCTAAATTATGACGAACTCTCACTAGTGTCAAAAACAAGCAGTCCTGCGTAAATAGTTTTTAATGCCAGTATATTTGGCCCGCGTAGGTCAAGATTGGCTGCCAGTTCTGTCACACAAAAAAACAAGGCTGTTCTTTGTGGGAAGTTAGATATTTCTACATTTATCGTCAAAATAGTATTACGCTGCGCATGGGGGACTTGTGACATGGACGAACGTCACCCGGACCGCCTTCATGGTGCAACATTTATACTTTTTCCGAAACCAAAGAACCAAAAACAGGGGTAAAAATTCACGACGGCACCCGTAGTATTTTCAAGTTTTTAAACTTTAAAATACTACGGGTGCCGTCGTGATTAAAGTATTTAGCGAAATTGCAGTAGAAAACCAATAATAACTAAGGCATCTTTAGCCGTGGTATTTTATTTAAAGAATACCACGACGCAAATTGCCATTGTCCACGGCATAGTCGAAAGAAAGAATTTATTATTTTGTTTCTTTTCCGAGTCCTTGTGCCTGCATTGTTCTATTGAGTTAGATCTCGAGCCCGACAACTAAAAATAGTTCGAACGGTGTGGAATTTTTATTGGTTATCTTATAACAATGAATTTCATACCATCTACCCGGATTCTCATCTGTTTGACACTAGTATTTAACAACATGAAGTATTTATATCTACATAAATAAAACACGTATCCCCCAAGTCACCTGACCTAATTCAACCGTAAAATCGCATGCTGATGGTTAGCTAAAATGGAAATGCACACGTCTCGTTGTCCAGTGTATTTAATTATTCAAGAAGTTCAAAACAGTATTTTCCCCACCTAATCACTTGATCGGGACATATTTTCCAGTAAACTATTCATAATATATTGTCTTTATTTCTGGAAATTGTTACGATATAATTTTTAGCGTAAATATGGACGGGATGTGAGAATGGAATTTCAGGGGGCTTTACATGTCCGCCGCACGAGGTACATCATGCACAGGTGTGAAGTTGTATTTTGATAATCATGAATTTACGGTATTACATGTACATATATTTTAGAATCGAAATTCAACACCTCAACGGCGAGGTACTCATTTAAAACGCAAGTCTGGTACTATGATACTTATTTGGTGGAATTCACGTGGATACGGATAACAAAATTGCACGAATAATGTTTAGTTCCATCGGGATTTTCTCTGAACTATTAGAAAGGGAGAACTGGCATTACAAAACTATTTACGCAGGACTGCTTGTTTTTGACACTAATGAGAGTTCGTCATAATTTAGGATTTAAAAACATTTGTATGAGGTTTAACATTACGGTACAGACTGCTCGATCGCCATATTGAACAGGTTGATGTGGTCAAATTTGTGGACATAGTAACAGTATCTAAGGAGGCGGAGCTTATCTGCAAATCTCGGAAGCATGAATTCGTTGGTAACCTATTCAGAATAAATTCAAAGATCGCACAAACTCATCTATTTTTATCAACCAATAAAATCCATCGTAACGTCGTATCAAGCGAAAGTAGAATATATTGGGGTTTTTTAAGTGGAAATACGGTAATATTTCGAGTCAAAATTCGGGTCATCGTACACAATTCTGAGCATCCAGCTATATATAATCTGAAAGGTAATTAAATAAGCTTTCCAAAAACTATTAGTAAAAGTTGGCATAATCATATTAAAGGGGTGCGCTCTCATCCTAAACATTGACATTTTTTTAATATTCTAAATTTGAAAAATTGGCTATGTTTAGGATGAGAGCGCATCCCTTTAATATGATTGTGCCAATATAATCTGGCTCTCTGATTGGTCAATCTCTTTACGGTGATTGACAGGTCGGAACCATGAATACCTTGCCAGCTGGATTGGTCGAATAGCTCGCTAGCCGAATAGGTCGCCAAATTGTGTTCGGTGACGTAACAGCCTTCACCTTGGGTTTCGCCACCATTTTTAGATGTCCAGTTAGCTCGAGCTCAATTTTTTAAGAGAGAACCTAGTTAATTAGTTGTGGTATTTAACTGTGCAATGGATTTTATTTAACCGGAGTTGATTTCAAACACACAGGTCAGTTTATGATAACCAAAGTTGAATAGTTTGTTCATAATCGAAGAAATCCGTTTATTATTTATCATAGTTCACACAATAGGTGAGTTTTTTAGTCAAATGACTACAAAAAGGTTACTGGCCACCATAGCTCCCTTAATTTACACATAAACTGACCCAAAACAGTACTGCACATAGCTACATGTATACATGTAACAATAAATCAATTCCCATTGATTGAAATAAAGGTGAATCCTTACCGCATATTTATATGATTTGATGAAACCCACCTGCTACGCGTAATTTTAAATGGTGTAATGGCAGCTCATTTGCGTAATACGTCATTACAAGAAGAAACGTCGCTACGCTATGCAAATGTAGAACGCATTACCGGTGCCACAAAGAAAAAACTGTTCGGTAACTATTTTAGTGGTCCAGTCTTCAGTATTTGTCAGAGAATTACCAAACTGTAATGGCACTAATGGTATGTGTTGACAATTGTGCGTTTGAGCCTATTTGAACTTGCGTAAGGAGTCTAGACTGTATCAATTTTAATGTTAAACACTGTTTAACGTTAAAAGTATTAGTACCATTAGTATTAGTAATACAATAGTACTAACTAAGGCCAAGGGCACTAATTGACTGCCTTAAACTAAGGCCAAGTTAGTGATATCGCAGACAGCCCTATCCTATGCCTATTCCTACAAATAAGGGAGACGGATCAACCATGATAAGCTTTGACTTAGACATACCTTTGTGATTCACGAAGGCTATGTCAGATGGATCTATACTGTTTAGTACCCTCCCTTATGTCGATAAATGGTATTGGTAGGCCTAGGCAGTAGGTCGCTATGATTTCTACGGAAAATCAAATTTTAATTTTGTGGTTTTCGACGGTCGGTAGAAATCACATGATATGCTTTCTATTCTTAGTGTATAGCAATAAAGAGTGAAACCAAAAACTATAATATGTATGAACATTCTATTGGTGGCAGAGGTATGGCTTCTTCAAATATATCCTAGATAACATTCTAGAAAAACACTTACCCACAGGACGACACGCCATGTTTGTTTCTATGAATTGGGTAGACTGGTTTTACAGGACTTATTGCTAAAATGTAAAGAACGCAGTTAGTCTTGATAACAAAGTCTAAAGTAAGGAAACTATAAACACGAGGGGAAAAATAAAATGTTGCGTGTAGTTTCCAATTTCATGTCACACGTTTACTAGGAAAATAATATTAGTTCGAAAAAGATGAATTAATGTATTTTCTTCGATTTTTATGCGGGACAGTAAATCACTTCGATGACGTCACATGTAAACAGCACAGAGAAATCCCATGCAAAACATTGAAGGCCTCGGCGTAAGTTTGCTAGGGTTAGGGTTTGCCTATACCGTTATTTAAGGACTTGGAATTTTGGCTAATGGCTTGGATTGTTCGTATTTGATTTATCTTATTTGCTCACGGATATCCCACAATGCAACAGCGAGACGCCATTTTGGGGGAATGGCCATATGGGTGATAGGATACTTGCAGGAGTATGAAAAAATAGATTTATAATTTAGACTTATTAGACTCCTTCATTCATGACTTCATACTGATGAGTGATACTGATTCTGATTTATACATTGTCTATCTATTATTATCCATACAACATTTTCCACTCTACATGGTATTTTGACCCGACAAGTCCAAAATTTGCTACACATGTGACAGACTTGACATACAATACATGTACATACATTAGTTCTTTTATTTACTATTTTCATCAAAGGATTTTGACTTATCATTCATTTTTACTGTTACAGTTCAGTAGCCTAGAGGCTAGAGTAGAACCCACTATAAAATACTTCTATCTCTGACTGGATACAACATTTTCCACTCTACAAGTACAAGTGTACATGGTATTTTGATGTGAATGCCAAGAGATCAGAGACCTGCTGAGTGACAAGGCTAACATTTATGTAATACACACAGTACAAATTATATATTTTTTTTAGTCAGTTCTTTCATTCTTCACTATTTTTGTCAAATGATTATGACTTATCATATCATTTACATTTTTACTGTTTAGTAGAAGGCATTATTCAAATACTTAATATTACATAATGTCAGGACTAGGACACAGAAATTGTTGCATTATTGGTTGCTCAAACAGTGGCTACAGATTTAAAAAATGGAAGTATACAGCCTGTTCTATCCACAATACTCCTTCAAAATCTGGTCAGTGCGATTGTCCTCCCCCATTTGTTCTTTTCACATTTCCCACTGTATTGCAAGATATTGAAACAAGGAAACGATGGATTCGAATTGTAAATCGAATGGATGGTCCAAAGGGAATCTGGGAACCAAAAAAAAGCCATCGTATCTGCTCAGATCATTTTGTTGATATTGAGCCATCAAAAGAGTATCCAGATCCTACACTAAAACTTGGTTACACCCCTTATGTTCCAATAAAAAAACCTAGGAAAATCCCATTAGCTAGGTCAGAGGTTCCTCTGACAAAGAGACGAAAAACTTCTTGCACCATTATCTCATCCACTGTCTCATTTCCACAAGAAACTCCGATAATACCAGATCCAAAAATTAATATTCCAGATGATTCTAACTTGATCATTATTCCCAATTATTCCATGTATTATGATCATGATTATTGCGGTACTAACACTAAACCACAAACCCAAGTTACTCAGTGTGCTGAGGCGGTGTTCAATTGGAACTATGTTTCTTGTCGACCGCGCGCTTAGGATCGCTTAAGATATTTTTGGCCGCATTGCTATTCAACCCAATAAATTTTGAAGTTTTATTTGAATGTTTGACAGGCACCCATAAACACAAAATACCATTACTAAGTTTGTTGTTTTGAATAGTATTTATGTCAGTCAAAATTACATGTTGTAAATTTACACTCAAGAAATAAAATAAGCCAAATATTGTACAATTTATATTACATTGTAGATAAGAAATACATATGTATGAAAAGTGATTGGACTAAAATAAAATAAATCAATTTTGGTCATGTTATAACGAATCAAAGAGTTAATTTAGTTCTTTTCTTAATTAATATAGTAGGGGATGTTGGCCAAACCAACTGTTATTATTTACTGATGGCATTCAAGTTTTTGAAAGTATTACAGATATATTTTGTATTTTACCTTGTTATTTCATTTATTCTAATGATAAATTTGACATGTACGTATACTAATGGCCTGGGAATATGAATTAACCTCATTTTGTGGACAGTGGTAGAATAAGAATGAAAATAGTGATTTGTGTTGGTTTGTACACTTTGTGTTGAAAAACACGCTTTGTGTTGTGTTTGCCTCACACCCTCCTTGGATTGTCTAGAAGGTAGTGACCAGAAACGTAGTTTCAATTCAACACAGCCTGAATGTGAAATATGAGCAGAGGAAATACACCCCAAAAAATTAAATGCCATTCTAAAGAACAAATTAAAACAGTCGAAGGAGAAAATACTTGATAGGGAAAGGCAAAGCTTTACGTATAAAAATACATGACATGTACAATGTATATAAACAATTTAAATTCAATTTATACTTATAAGCCTACACATACAAGAATTACATTAATTGGTAGCTCAGTTGTTTCAGTTTAATGACTATCCAAATGAAAATAAACAAATTTATGGATCACACATCAAATATTTAGACCCTATATACTTCATACTATGGTAACAAACAATTATTATTACCTGCATTTGTTTTGCTGAGTAGACCAGTGTACCAACTCTTTTTTGCTGCCTGTACACTTAAGATCTCGCTTTCTCAGGTATTCTTCAAGTGCATCAACCTTTCAGGTCACTATCACATCATATGAAATATCCCCCATTTTTAAAATAACAGTAAAATTAGCTTTTTTCGCAATTCGGTCAGAGAAATTCCATGCAAGGCAATGGTGGCCTCCCCGTAAATTTGCTCAGGAATCTCCCACAATGCAATTGGTGATTCATGTATCAGAAACACTGCCGCACTGGTTTTTAAAAAAAATTATTAAAAAAATTGGATCTAAAATGGTTTTTGTGATTGTACAGCCAAAGAGACCCTTGAGACGGAGATTAGTGCAGCACTGGTGACTGGAGGTAAAAGTGTTAATCTGCAATATAATATTTTATGTGTATCAGCGTCGTCTCTTAAATGAAATTGAATGGGAAGAATACCTGACAACTCATCCCAAAGACAACTGAAATTTTCCCAAAATTCCCTTTACATTATCAGATTTTAAATATTATATAGTGAGAACTGCCAGCTCTGTGTCTAATCTCTCATAATGTATCTTTTAAAATAAGAGTGATGAAACTTTGTGTATAGTTTAATCACATCAATACCTTAATTAAGTTACATACTGAGCAGTTTGAATTCAGTGATAGTAGTGATACTTTGTGTATAGTTTCATTGCATCAATACTTAAGGTGTTGATATTAAACGACCATAGGCATGATTTAATTGAAACATCGATTCACACTGTGTTTTCAACACCAAGGCAGTGCTATCGTGTCACTCGGTATTCAATCGGTAAATCTCAGATTAACACGATAAAAAACACGGTAATATCGTGTTTTATCAAAGAGCTGTGACGGCCGTACTGTAGAATGTTCAAACTTTATGTAGGTGTTTATTAGGTGAATGCCTTGACAGTGTTCAATTATTCTCATCTCACTAAGGCTGAACGAAGATAAGCAATTTAATTGGTTTAGACTTTGGAACATGATAACTTTAATTCTAATTAGGTGAGAGCAATGAAACTAGTGAGTATAGAATCTCACCCAAGCCACATTTGTGAGATAATGTGTGAATTAGAGACTTCAAAGTCAGTGATAGATGTACATACCAGGGGAGGGGGAGGGATGGCCTAAAAGTTAAAAGTGTGTGCGTTGAATCATATTCATAAGATCCGTCATTGAGTCAACTGGTGTAGTTTCAATTTCCTGGTTGTACGTCTGTCCAACCTCTTGGGTTTTCTCAATGTCCTCCGGTTTCTCCCATTCTAAAGACCACTACACGTAGGTGCAAGCAAATTATAGAAATAAAATTGAACCAAATGACCTAGTTTGTGTTGAGTTAAACCTCATTTTTCTCTCGCTCTCTCTTTATCTATCTCTCTCTCTCTCTCTCTCTCTACCTACTAGTATATCAATTCAAAAGTTTAATCCCTTCTGGTAATTCAAAATAATAAAAATACCATGACAATCTAAACTTTAAAATTGTATTTTCAGATGCTTGTTTGAAACGGTAGAGACTTAGAGTGTCACACCATAATGCAAATATGACAGACATACAAACTAAAACATGTAGTATAATCAATTGTTTAGTGTCAACCAAAGAGTTCAATACTCAAAAACAATCATTAATTGATTTAACGGTTTTATTCAATGAATTTGATCAATTTGATTTGAAAAGGAAATCTGCTGCTCATAGATCTGAACTTCTCTCAGCTTTAAATCACGGAACAGTTATAAATGAATCGAATCTCACATACAAGTTTTTGTCATATGTATTTCGAACTCGATTTGAATGGATGGACCAAAATGATCAACATAAACTGTTACATTCAGCACCAAAAGAAAAGGCAGTGATATTTGACCAAATTGATCTATTGTTAAAAATGTGAGTACTAGTGTAAGAAATTTTATGTATTATAATAAATATAATGGATGATGTACATGTTACATTTTAATCTGTAATTTATGAATATAACATCAGATCATGATGAGAGTGACTGATGGTGGCTGAGAGGTCTAATGACAAGGAGAAGGGTCGTCTGCTTAACCTGTTTTTTCTCTGGGTTCAACTTCCTCTCACTCTCATTGATCAAGCGATTAATTGAAATAAAATTTTACCTGAAGTGACCTAGTTTGTGTTGAGTGAAGGTTAAATCCCATTTTTCTCTAGTATTCATGTCTAGATGGACAAAAACTTTGTAACATGATTCCTTTTTTTCAGTATTTCTACAGAAAGTGTTTGTGTGAAATCTTTACAAGCTTTTAAACAAATTGGTAAAGAATGTGAGTAGTTCTACTGTCTCTATGTATTTTGTTTAACATTAATCGTGTTTCATGGGGAAAAGTTTTAAAGATTTTTCCAGAAATATATATCGATAGAATATGGACAAAATAGTTTTATAGTCCATACCAAAAACATGGTGTCATGTTTTAGAATTTTTTTTTTTTTTGTTAGTTTCAAGATCTCCAGTTGTGAGAAGTCAGTTAGCTGGTCATGTTATGGTGTGGTTTAGTAATGCTGGCTCACAGATTAATACCCCTGAAATTTATATGTTAATACAGGTATGTTATTTGCTTAAAACAGACTAATAAAAGATCTAACAGTACAAAAAATATCTTCAAATGTTCAAAGTAAAATTTCATTCCAAATCCAACTAGGTGTTGTCGATTGTAGCTCACTTTGGTATGTTAAAGTTAAAAAAGAGTTTTAAAGAATGTTGTAAGAATTTAAGATATTGTAAATGTTAATAACTAACTGGTGCTTTAAAAGAAAGTACCCACTTAAAGACCACGTAAGACGAAAAATGTTTATTGACGGTGCTGATAATTAGACAATGGTTACTATATCCATTTTACGGTAAGTTCAAACCAATATGATTAAAATGAATCCAGTTATTGAGGTTTAAGTATCCGAAAGCCCAAAACAGTTTTCAAATTTTCAATTACAACCTTAATCCGGTTGATTGGCTGGTGACGTCACGGGCACTACACATTATCTATACCAAAAACACCACCAGTTGGCCGGTGTGTATTGATATCCCAAACTAATCTCTATAAGTACAGAAATACAAATGGTGCCAGTCATTTGTCGATATATTCATTATTAGCCACATATTATAGTAGCACTTTGATAACCATTTCTATACACATAGAACAACTTTTATTGTAACTCTATTTGAAATTGACAGCGAATATGGAATTTTCCTATGACAACTCCATGAACTACAGGCGTAGTAAATAACTGTCAATGCAATTGAAAAATGATTTTATTATAAAGAAGATAAACGATGTTAGACATTACACTCTCATGGTATCACAAAAGTTTATCCCAGGAATAATTTATATTCAGAATTCATATCAAGTCAATTAAATAAATTTTAAACTGCCAATGCAATTGTAAAATAATTCTATTATAAAGAAGATAAACGATGTTAGACATTGTAACATAATCGTATGACACAAGTTTATCCCTCATATTATTAATATTCAGATTTCATATCAAGTCAATTAAATGTGGCTTTTAAAACGGCAATCAACAATAACAATACAAAACTACTAATTGGGTAAATAATAATTATAAACGACTGATGAGTAAAAATTAGTTTTTTTATACATTTATTGTGTGTGTGTACGATTCTACCTAGATGTCTTTGATCTGGCCGGCTTAAAAAAGAAAATTACCTAATCAACATTCTTAATCCTACTAACAATCACTGCTAACAATGAGATGTAAATTAATTTATTGTCCCTAAGTCGGTATAACTTTAGTCGGACTGATTAATTAATGACCCTTCTCAATCTGTTTAGATGATTACCAACAAAATTTGTTTGTGCTATGAATTCTAACGTATATTGAGATATTTTTTAGTATTTCATTTTACGGTCCATTTGAGAGTTATGAAGTCAAATCCGCATGCAGAAAGATAGACGCTGTACGATGATAACGGATCGTCATTTACAAATTGCTTTTCAGTCATGTTTAACTTTTATGAAACATTTTGCATGACCAAGTCTTTTTACTCTTCAACTCGGGGAAATTAGAACCACGATACACTTTTGACGAAAATGTATCTCGAATCGTTTAGACTGCACACGATGGTAGAGGGTATTAAATGCTATCGTAAGAAACATTATAAAAAAAACCTTCAAAATTGGATCTTAAATTAAAATGAATTACAATAGAAATTATTCCGTAGTCAATTGTTTTATTTAATTAGGGGGATTAAGGAATCAGTCAGGTCTAATGAATACACCACCGGCTGTACATGTATATAGGTAATTAAGGAACAAACATTCTGAATATGCATTCGGTCACTGTGATGTCACTGGTGTTAGTATTGTTATATTGTGGTCTGAACCCTCTCATTCTTTTGTAATAGAGTTATCTATATATTGTGAAAGGTCAAGGTTGGTTGAATAAATATGGCGGTCAAGATTAGTTGTTTTTAATATCTGAGTGGGAGTTTTCATGGTAGCAGAGCGTGGTTTTGCGAAAACATGCACTTAACTTATTGTAGTTGGCAGTAAAAGTGATAGTGCTTGTGTTGAGGTTATTTAATAGATGATAGAAGTGAACATTTAGTGAATTTTACGAAATATTCCAGAACTTTGTCGGTGGCGTTTTTGGCGGGAAAACGAAGAGACCAAGGCGATTATGGCGACAAATAATAGTGGAAATCAGCGTGGGAATGACTATAGAACTCCACCGGCCTTTACAGGCACAAAACCCTATAATAGGTGGGTGGATGAAGTAAAAGTTTGGCAGACTGTTACTGAGCTAGCAAAAACAAAACAAGGCTCTGCGATAGCTCTGTCTTTACCTGAAGATGTTGGTTCAGTAAGAGATAAAGTGTTTAGTGAGTTAGGTGTTGACAAATTAAATAAAAATGACGGTGTAGAAGTTTTGATTCGTTTTTTGGATGGTATATACAAGAAAGATAATTTATCAGAAGCATATGAAGTGTATACCACATTTGATAGATATAAAAAAGCACCCACAATATACATGGAGGACTATATTAGTGAGTTTGAAAAACTGTATAATAAATCTGTGAAGTATAATATGAGATTGCCCCAAGCAGTGTTAGCTTTCAAAGTTTTAGATGGTGCTGGCTTAAATCATAGAGACAGGCAGTTGACATTAACAGGTGTGGATTATTCACAGGGTGACACTTTGTTTTCTCAAATGAATTCTTCCCTTAAGAAATTTTTTGGTAAACAATCTATGCCTGATAACTCAAATATTTCTACTGGTATAAAATTTGAACCAACATTTATGAGTGAGAGTGAAGCATTCTATACTCAAAATAGATGGAACAATTACGGAAACAGATCATTTAATACACGTTTTCAAGGATCACGAGGTCGTGGATCATACAGTGCAAGAGGCTTCCAACAAAACAGACCGAGCTTCACTGGAAATAATCTACAGAATAATGGCCCTCCTAGTAAGCCCAGACGAAATTCAAATCCATTAGGATTTGATGGACACCCAATGAAATGTAAAATATGTGAGTCAATTTTCCATTTTGCTCGGTCCTGTCCAGATTCATACGAAAATATGGAAAGAAAGGTTTATGCAAATTCAACAACAGAAGAAGGAGTGCTTTTTACTGGAGGAGCTAAACACGAACAAATAGTTTTATTGACTGAATCTATAAACTCTGCTTTATTAGACAGTGCCTGCAGTTCAACGGTTACAGGAAGGCAATGGATGAATTGTTATTTGGACAGTTTGGATGATCGTCATTTAAGTAAAGTGACTAAATCACATAGTGAAACTATTTTTAAATTTGGTGGTGGCAGAAAATTAAAATCACAAGAAAAGATAACTTTTCCATGCGAATTAGGTGGTAAACAATGTATGTTAACAACAGATGTAGTTGACAGTGATATTCCACTATTATTAGGCAAGCCAGACATGAAGGCGGCAAAAGTTGTTATGGATTTAGAAAATGATCGCGCATCTATAAATGGAACCAATATTGAACTTCAATGTACATCTTCAGGACATTACTGTGTACCTCTTCAAATTAGTGAAGTTTCCAATGATGAAAATTCAGTTTATTACACTCTTGCAGATAAATCATCGGAAGAGCAAAAGAAAATTATTCTTAAGCTTCACAAACAATTTGCTCATCCATCTAGTCAACGATTAGGAATGTTACTTCATGATGCTGGTGTAACCAGTTGTGATGATTTGGTGGGTCAAGTAAAAGATGAATGTAATGTCTGTAAAAAGTTTTCAACTGTAAAACCTAGACCAGTGGTTAGTTTACCGATGGCTTCTAATTTTAATGATGTTCTTGCAATGGATCTAAAACTGTGGAAAAATGGAATCTATTTCTTACATCTAATAGATTTGGCCACAAGGTTCAGTCTTGCTGCTGTAATAAGAGATAAAAATCCTTCAACTATTATAAATAAAGTTATGTTATTGTGGATAGGCAGTGGATTTGGTGTCCCAAAGAAAATATTAACAGATAATGGTGGAGAGTTCGCGAATGCTGAATTTAGAGACATGTCTGAAAACCTGAATATAGAAGTTTGTAATTCTGCTGCTTATAGTCCCTGGCAGAATGGTGTTTGCGAGCGCAATCATGCAGTCGTGGATGACTGTGTTGAGAAAATAATAGCTGACAATCCCAATATTGATTTAGAACTAGCTTTAGTGTGGGCAATTCATGCTAAAAACTCTCTTCATATGGTTTACGGTTACAGCCCATTTCAGTTAGTGTTTGGAAGTAACCCCAACCTACCCTCTGTGCTGCAAGATAAACCCCCAGCACTAGAGGGGAAGACAATCTCAGAAATTTTCTCGAATCATTTAAATGCATTGCATTTAGCGAGGAAGTCATTTATTCAAGCGGAATCGTCAGAACGCATCAGAAGAGCTTTACGGCGACAAATACGTTCAAGTGGAGAATCATTACAAACTGGTGATGCTGTTTATTATCGCAGAGACAATCAATGGAAAGGTCCTGGTAAAATTCTTGGTAGGGATGGAAAGGTTATATTTATTCGTCATGGTAGCATTTATATCCGTGCATCTCCCTGTCATATCATCAGAATAGCGGATGAGTTTAAAACTGATAAGTCTGCCAGCGATATTGATAATGTTGATGACATACATGTAGCAACAGAAACCCATCTTAACCATAGCCAAAATGACAGTGTAATAGATTCAATAGAAAAGGATTCTTCAAATGACAGTGTAACAGATTCAATAGAGAATGATTCTTCAAATGACAGTGTTATACATTTAGATCAAACCGAAGAAAAAGATTTTTCAAATGTTAAATTACCGAAGATTAAAGATACTATACGATATTTACCGGCAGGAGATGACAAGGAATGGGTGGAATGCACAGTTGTGAGTAGAGCGGGTAAAATTCATGGTAAAAATCGTTACTGGTTAAATATTCAGAACAAGACTGATTCTTCTATTAGTGCTGTAGATTTTGAGAAAGGTGTTCAAATATGGGAATCTGTTATTCCTAACATTAATAATAGCAATCCATCTGATTGTGAGAACTCTCTATCAAGAAAAGAAGAGTGGGTGAACACTCGCAATCAGGCAGAAGAAGTTAATAGTGTTTTTGTACCAACTGCTAGACATGATGAACATCAAATTCGAACGGCAAAAAGTCTAGAACTTGAAAACTGGAAATCGTTTAACGTATATGAAAGTGTGCCAGATCGCGGACAGCCTTTTATTTCGACACGTTGGGTTATAACCGAGAAGACATCAGAAAACAACAGTAAAATTGCTAAAGCTAGGTTAGTTGCTCGTGGCTTTGAGGAGGTTGAGAACATTCAGTGTGATTCCCCAACAGCTGGAAAAGATACATTGCGCATTTTTCTAGCTCTGAGTGCATGTTTATCATGGAAGTGTCAGACAATTGATATAAAAGCAGCATTTCTGCAAGGCAATGATATTGAACGCGATGTGTTTTTAAAACCTCCGTCAGAAGCAAATGCTGACAACGAACTTTGGAAGCTTAAGAAATGTGTTTATGGGTTAAATGATGCCTCACGTATATGGTATTTTAGTGTTCGAGGTGAATTAATCAAAATTAAATGTAAACAATCTGATATTGATCCTTCTTTATTTTATTATTATCATGATCAGAAATTGAATGGTTTATTTTTAATGCATGTTGATGATTTCCTTTGGTCTGGTAATAATTGTTTTGAAAATAATGTTATAGATGTGTTACGTTTAAAATTTAAGATTGGTAAACAAGCAGAAGGCGCATTTCGTTATATCGGACTTGAATTGAATCAAAATAGTGAAGAAATAACTCTTGATCAGTTTTCATACATAAACAATATAGTTTCAATTCCAATTAGTTATAATCGATCATCACAAAAATTTGAGACACTTAATAGTATCGAGACAACTCAACTTCGAAGTGTTATAGGACAAATCAATTGGGTTGCCAATCAGACGAGACCTGATGTATGTTTTGAAGTTTTACAGTTGAGTACTGCTTTAAAGGATCCACAAGTTACTGACATTCTTCATGCTAATAAAGTAGTGAAGAAATTAAAAACTGACTCTTGCTATTTAAAATTTCCAAATTTGGGATTAGTAAATGACCTACACTTGGTTTTGTTTTGTGATGCATCCTATGCCAATTTAAAAGATGGAACATCAAGTGCATGTGGTTTTGTTGTCTTCCTAGTGGGCCCAGGAAATAAGTCATGTCCACTAGCATGGAAATCATGTAAAATTTGCCGTGTAGTCAAGAGTTCGCTTGCAGCAGAAACTCTTTCAATGGTTGAAGGACTTGATACAGTAATATATTTACGGCACCTGATAAGTGAAATTTTGTTCTGTGGAAATAACTCTTCTATTCCTATTTTCACATATACTGACAATAAATCATTATACGAAAACATTCATTCCACTAAAGTTGTAGCTGAGAAAAGGCTACGTATAGACATAGCTAGTATTAAACAAATGGTGCAACAAGGTGAAATATCACAGATCATGTGGATAGACAGTTGTCATCAGATTTCTGACGCTTTAACTAAGCATGGTGCTTCTTGTGTTAAATTAACTGAAACATTCAGAAACGGACACTTAAGTATTTTATTGGACAAATGAACAACTCTCTGTAATTAATGTTTAATTTTATTTCTTAACAGATTGCTCATTCTGTTTATCTACTTTACTCCAAGTGTGGGTATTCAATATTATTTTACATTTCATACTTTTGCCATATTTACTATATATATGCAATGCATGCAGTTTGTCTCATCAAAAAAGAAAGAGAGGAATGTGTTAGTATTGTTATATTGTGGTCTGAACCCTCTCATTCTTTTGTAATAGAGTTATCTATATATTGTGAAAGGTCAAGGTTGGTTGAATAAATATGGCGGTCAAGATTAGTTGTTTTTAATATCTGAGTGGGAGTTTTCAACTGGTGTCTTGAGGGGACTAAAAGTGTTTTTGATAATTGGCCAAGTCAATTTTAGGGAAGGTCTATATTTGCGACTTTGAGTGAAGATAGCTGATTTAATTTTTGTCAGATTGATGTTAACTTTCTGTAATGTGCTTATAATAACCACTTTCTATCACTACGCCAAGTTTCAGTTTGTCGTCTTATGTGCTCTTTAAACAAACATGAAATTATAAATGTTATAATAAGGAGGTCAATCTTGAAGGGCGTACTCGATTGAACGTTATGGAATTGAATTATCTCGATTCTGAAAATAGTGTCAATTGAGTAAAAAGGGGAATTTGGGAGTACAACGCATGTGCTGACTGCATAAAAAATATCTCAACCAATCATGATAGCTGAAACATATTTGTTACTTAAAATACGTCACAATTCTGCTCACAACACCCCAGCGGTCGGGACTGACAGAACTGTTACAGGACTAAATTTTGTGTCACTCGATTGCAATTCTGTCAATTCGGGAAATTCTGGACTGTCAATCGAGCAGCCCCTGACTGTGATCTACTAAAGGGAGATAATTTGGGGTCATAACAGAGTTGCCCCTTATTTTTAGATTAGCTAAGGCTTGATATAAAAGTGTTTTTGGGGGTATTAATATTTGTCTAAATATATATGATACATGTATATTGTTCTTATAATCCAAATAGTGTGCATAAGCTAAACACAGACTGCTTGATGAATAAATCCAGAGCAAATATAAATAATTAAAAATATGAAATCTGCAAGTTCTTTACTTAAAGTTTTATGTGGTACCACATGAAACTTTAAGTAAAGAACTTACTGATTCCAAATTTTTAATTATTTATGATATATTGTTCAATATATGATATATTGTGTGGTTTATTCCACTTGTCTCCTGTTATAAAAACTACCAATAGTTACATGTCAACTAATGTAAGGAGCAATGTCATGATTGGAGTGGCTGGGTCAATAGTACCTGTCATAGGAGGCGCCTAACCAAATAATTGTAGGATGGAAGGTTGAAATTCTTAAAGTTGAAGAACCCTCTCGGAGCAATGTTTTGGCGGCCTACACTGGGATCAAACTGTGGACCTTCTGGAGTGATTTTGTTGCTAATGTATTATATTTGTATTTCAGGACATAATATTATCATCTATAACTGATGTTTGGTCTACAGTTAGGAAATCAACTTGTGCTAGATTAAACACTATACTACAACAATTAAATCATACAAACCTACATTCTTTATATGACAAACTAATCCAGGTAATTTAGAAATGATTGTTATCCAGTTCATTGTTGAATCCTTCTCCATTGGAGTCATCTTTGTCATCAAATTATTCTTTCAATTTAAATTTGATGTTTCAGATTTGTCTTGAAAAATCAAGTCCATGGCAAGCTGTTGATGGTGCAATATTAGGTAATTGTTTTGAAATTTTTGTTTAACTTTAATTATACATGAACTCAGGAATATATGTAGGAGTTTTATATCAATATACAGAAAAGTTAGCGACAAATCATTTGTGTTGAGTTTCATTTTTATGGTTCAAACAATATTTATTTCATAAGATATATATTACATTACAATTTTTGTAGATACGATACAAAAACAAGCCAAAAGCTTATATAAATTTGTATTTATGATTTGTAGGTATTACAGTGATATTGAATCAGTATGGTTCTAGAAATAAAGTAAGTAATTTTTAATGTGAACCAAAAATATAGCAACAATACCCAGAATGAAGTATAAGCATTTTATATTATTAATTTTTGTAGCGGTTTTATAAATATCTGTCGGTGGTTCAGGATGGAGGGCATGGCAAGGGGAACAGTGTCTAGTCATTTGGATGGATCGGAACTATGGTTCCATGTTTCCGTGTACAAGAAGCTTTCATAGAAAAATAAAGCCCTTGACAGTTGTTATTTTATATAAGAGTAGGCTGAAGCACATGTTTATGCTTTATAGAATATACAGCGAAGCAGACGTTTATTAATAGTAGCTATCCAGCATCTCGGAACAGCTTTTTTGCTTTCCCTCATTGTTTATGACTGGTTGATTTTTTTTTTTAAATTACACTTTTGGGGTTTTGGCATAATTTTATATTGATAGGAAGTAAATTAATAACATGTAGGCATAATTTTATTTTTCAGGCAGATTCATCGCTTGATTTTATTAAGACTGATCTTTTATCAACAGTTTTTAGTTTGATATCTCATCCTCAGCTTACTATTAGAGAAACAGCAGCCAAATCATTATTAGTTTACATCAGCTGTCTTGGTGAACATGAGGCTTTAATAACATTCCAAAAAGTTCTATTCCTACTCAATAGTCAACACAACTTTGATGAAGAGGTAAAAAGAAAATATTTCATTCTTCCTGTTATTCTAAAAAAAATCCACAAACCCTAAACCTTTTTAACTGAATATATTATTTTGCTCAATGGATGTGTAATTTTTAGTTGCAGTTAGAAATGGGACATATATTTTTGGATGATGTATTATTCCTAGTAAAGGCAATGTTAAGTTGGCTTAAAATATTGAGTCTAAATCTGTCTTATTTTAGGTATCAGTCAGTGGTCTTGTGGAAGCTTACAAAGCAGAAGGTCTACTTAATATTTGTTGTTCAATGATAAAGGTAGGAACAAACAATTTTATTTTTACGTAAGTAGACACTGTTGGAAAACAAAACACAGACAGTGCAAACAATACAATTTGTATGAAAGAGCACACAAAAGTCAATATCAGGTATGGAAGATTGTTACCACAAAAACATTCTTCTCATGCTATTCACCAAGCCTGTTTGAATTACCAGTAGGCCAAAATAAAGTATATACATTACTCCGATTAGTGAAAAGACAAGCACTACATATAAATTTGCTAATTTAAGTTCCATATTTTTTTAAATGTTAACACTGCCTTTCCCTATTATTAGGAAGACAGATTTAATAATCTACTCACAAAAAAAATTAACTTCTTAGTAAATTTCAAGGAAATAGACAAGCTCATTTTGGACCCATATTAAAAGAGGAATAGCCATTTTAATTAAAATCAACAAACCATTTATTTTTATTGTGTATTTTTACTTAATGGGAAAATTTGTATAAATTTTGAGTATTTTACAGATATTACCTTTAAAGTGCCTGCTGCCGAAATTGTTGTCATATCTAACAGTATTTTTATCGTATTTATCCCATGAAGCCTCTACAGTTAGACAGACTACAAGTTCTGTATTTAAACAGTTGTGTAAGTCAACAGTTAAATATAGACAATATCTTGAGTTAAAATCAATACATTTGAAGTATTAATTATTGGCAAAAACTATAACTTATGTAAATCAAAACACTAATTAGAACTCGTAACCATGCCATTGCTTCAATATTTTCTTCATTACAATTGGTTGGCATCAAATTTGAGACCTTTGTAGTACATGTATCCTCTGAAGAACAATTTAAGAATGAATGCATGACGATTGCTTGTATTTAAGTGTTAAGTTACTAACATTATGTTTTGAAATTAAGTTTTTTATGTCAAAGTTTTGTTTATTTTTGGTTTTTTTTATAGTGTTAAAAGCAAACTCCAATCCTGTTTTATTTAAACTTATATTGACCAAATTAACGTCTGATTGGATACCTTGTTTCACTACAGGTAATATCATATTCAGAAATTTTCTATATTTCCTTCTATCTCCATAGTAACAGCCATGACTCAGACTGGGGGCCAAGAACTGAATTTTTTCTGATGTTGACAAATTATTTGGCTAAATATATAAGAAATAAGACATTAAATTGTTCTGATTTCTAGCGTTCCACTCGATGTGTTGAGTTTATATATGCCCAGAAAAAAAATGTTGAGCTTACTTTTTATATACCCACACCACATCTATTTAAAATTTATGCATTGTTGATATTAGTGAAGAATTTGCCTTCAGCACAATAGAATCTTATAAATGCTTTACTGGCAATAGTTTTTAATCAGTCATTGGACAACTTTGCTGATGTGTGTGTATATTTAGGTGACTAGCAACCATCATTAGTTTCTCTAGTTTATAATATGTTTTATTTTTAGATTCAAGCTGTAATACTGTAAGTTTAATTAAGAGATGGGAAGGTAAAGAAGGTCGTTTATTTGTATACGAACTTATTTGTGAATATTTAGTGAAGAATCATTGGTTGAATACATTTGGACCTTTACAGCCAACTAAACATGGTGAATTACGTAGATTGTCTACATCAACTTTATCAGAAAGGTGCTCAAATTTAATTTATTTTACTTGTTGATAATCTTTATATCACATAACGCTTAAAGATACATTATGTAAGATATAGATAAAAAACTAGCCATTCTTGCTGGAATAGTTCGAAAGTAGATAATGTAAAATGAATAATATGAAAATTTCATTCAAATTACTCTATTGCAAGCGAAGATATTGGCATTTGAAGATTTTGCAGACGTGTGCAATAATTTCAACCACGGTCCTGGTTGATTGAAGCTAAGCCTCGAACGGTCTGGGTCCGCTATATTTGATTAAATCAAAGTATCACTGAACCATTTTAATCTGTTTAATATACTGTATGAAAAATCTGATGCCATCGTCATCGAGAGTTCATTAAGGCCTTGACCAGTTAATTAATGTCTAATTAATACTTTAGAAAAAACATTTCAGGCCCAAAGAAAGGCCTGCAATAGGCTGATTTAGCTCTTGCATAATGCATGTTTAATAATGTAATATTACAAATAACATTTTTAATTTTGTGATGGCTATGTCTGATTCTGTTGAATTCATGTCACTCTCTTTTTTGGTAGGGCATAAAAAACAATGATTATTTTCTCATACAAGCAGTTTTTTTCCTGTTTGTACATTGCATAAATTTTCTTCATTCAATAGTCATGAAACTAACAAATTACCAATGGGCACTTAAACGAATTTCACCAAGAGGTATGCTTATTATGACTGTGAATCAAATAAAAAATCTTGAAGGTTTACTTTAAAAGCAAGTAAATACATGTACTTTATGGTATAGTGAAAGTAACAATGCAACATTTGCATTTTTGCTAAATATCAAATTTTTCATTGTTACTCTACTATAATAATACATTAAAATCAAAATACCAACGTTAAATAACCTCCCAGCTTGGAATTAATCAGATTTTAAACAGGCCTATCACTTCTGTTAGCCCACAACAAAAGACCGGCTTGCTTATTATATAGCCAGCACCATGGATGATGAAATTTGTATTCAATTCAATATATTTTTGTTCATGCTGAATGGAATTGAACCATTTTGGGACTGATATTCATGTTAGAGATTCACTCTTCACTATGTTGTAATTGCAATGTATTCCTATTGTGGTATTGGGGGATTGGATGGCTGAATGGTTAGCGTGCGCACGCTGTATCATAAAGCATGTCATTGGGTCAACTGGCATGGTTTCGAATCCTTGGTTGTACGTGGCAAGGAGTATGGTAGCCTGTCCAACCTCGTGGGTTTTCTCTGGGTCCTCCGTTTTCCTACCACTGGTAAAGATCCCTACACGCAAGCAAATTATTGAAATAAAATTTAAACATGTTAGTCCCGAAATGATCTAGTTTGTGTCAAGTGGACTTTAAACCTTATATCTCTCTCTCTTGCTCTCCCCTTTTGTGCTGATAAACGAAATGAGACTATTATTAGTAAAAAAAACTGGTGTTTAAAGTATAATGAGAGGGTGAGTGCTAATTACCTTCTAGATTAAATGGCAGTTGAATGCTCTGAATTTTATATTCAACATGATAAAAACGTGATATTATTATTATTCCACTGCTCTAAGCTGATAACTTATGGTGTGAGTTTATATCTCTTGCGGAGATGCTTTAATCTTTGTTTTTATTGTATTTTAGTAAAATGGAGAATTGTGATGATAAAAAAAACAACAATAATGATACAGTATGGCATGAAGTAATATCGGAATTTAAAGACAAATCTTTATTAGAACAAACTAGACTTTATGATGAGTTCAGTAAACAGGTAAATGTTATCTTATTAGAAATCTAAATTGATAACTTTGACTAATTTCGCATATACATATTCTTAACTGTGTGGCGAGTAGTTCGCCAAAATAAATGACCTTTGATCCGAAAGTCAGGAATAAGCCACCTGTGGTTCTATGGAGTGTTTGAAATCCTGAAGCCCACAAATATTGTCAAATTTTTTAGCTGTTTAAAGTTTTTGTGTTTTGATTATTTCTTCTAAAAAAAGTAAATCTGATGTTTTATTGACCCACCCTTTCCAAGGGTGAAAAAATGGTGCAAAATGAGTCATCATGGAGACATTTATTGGGTTTAAAGGTACTGTACCAAAATATTATTGTTCCAAAGAACAATGAAAGCACAAAATATGAATGGGGAATTGATTTTAAGGAATTTTTAGTGCAATTTATGCTCAAAACTGTAAAATAGAATTTGGGCGTCTTCAGAGATTATCTTATTTCAAATATTTTCAAAAGAATATGTATGATCTGACTATTATTATTTTTGGGTTTTCTTTTTAGCATGAGAAATGTGTTAATGATTTACCCTTGTTGTTTATGAAACAATGTAGTTTATATACTGATGGACATGAACCTATTAAACCATTGTAAGTAAAGTATAGTCAATTATTATTTGTAGGGGATCATAATCATTTCACCAAAACATTAATTACTCTGTATTTTAATACTGCTAAATCAATTGTTTTAGTTTGGATATTATGGCCATTTTTAATGTGGACTTATTTTGCAGAACCCTTTGTCAGTTTCCTTCCACAATTTCTAATGACTACTCTCTACAGGTAACAGGAAGTTATGACATATTGCATATTGTGGGGTTATATTTCCCCGTTTAATTTAAAATTTATGAAATCTTGTGAACGCGAGTTCCAGATAGAGTTTTTTTTAAGAATTTGGTTTGTTCATTTATAAATCTACTGATTTTCTGAAATGTTGTAAAGAGTTATTTTTCTAGTCATATTTCGGCTTTTATACTGGACGCAGTTCTCAATGAAATGTTTATATTACTTATCAGGTACCTGACATGCTATATATAATCCTATGAATCTATTTAAATTGGAATCAGATTATTCAATTAGATTCACAAAAAACACACATTGTAATCTTTATAATGATATTGGAATATTTGAAATCTTTTTTTTAGAGAATTTATATGGTTAAAGAATATACGTATAGCAAATTGTACTGAGTTATTTGAGACTATGTTACATCAAACTATAGAATGTTTAACTGACGGTCAGTGGGAGTTAGCTAGAATAGCTCAACAGGTATAAGCTTACACATTAATACATTACTATGATGAAGTCTTAGCTATTATATTCAAATTTAAAGTAACAGTAAGTGATCCACATTTTTCCACGCTAAAATGTACTCGGATTGATTATTTAACATTTGATTAAGAAAACACAATCAATATATCAACGCTACATAATATCTTTGCTTATAGGTGGATCAAATTTCAGTTAATACTGAATGGAGCTTCACCATTTTTGGAATGATATTACTATGAGAGATTCAACTCTAACAATATTGTAGTAGTTTGCTTGGTATTCCTATACCACTAAATCAAACACCGGGACTCTAAATATGATATTGCTTTTCTATAGGTATTACCTGTATTGAGTGAAGTAATGAGATGGTATAATATAGATATTAATATCAAGATCATTGATAAATTGATAGCTTGTAAAAATGATGATAGATTCATGTATCTGGGTATATATTTATTAAAAGAATCTCTAGAGCACTGTGTACGTCTACTACCTCTACTTAAAGATCCACCCAAATCATGGAAGGTTGGTCCTACTTTTATATTATTATTTATAGAGTAAATAAACGCTACAACTAATTTGTGTATGGTGCGATGTGGTTTATATGCATACGGTCACCTGACCGACATACAGGTGCTCAGGAATATTGCATGTATCTATTACTTCCAGTTAAGGTATTTGAGAAATTTCTACAAACAGCTAGTTATTTTCATAATGTTTTTCGTAAATTTCTGTTCGTAAATTCCTGTGTTTTGCATCAGCATTTGTTGTGCAGTAATTTACAGCTAGACAGGCTTATCTGTTTTGTAAGTTCTGAGTTTATTTAACAAATTTCTTTCCATAAGTCTCCTCTGCTTTGTTCAGGATGAGGTTTGAAGGGAGAGTTTGAGATTGGATCCCTGCTTATGTCGGGTTTCCTGCAAAGGCAACAGTGGGCTACGTGTGTGGGGGAATTCACCATCAAAAATTAGAGTCTTATTCTGTTGCAACATTATTACGAGGAAATGACATCATAACTTTACACATTGGATCAAATGACTTATCTTCAGCCACATGCACTCCTGCTGGAGTAGCCCAGCACATTTTTGACTTTGCCAACTAAGTGTATACTTCCTTTCCCCCTCAAGATGTTTTATAGTGAGCCAAATATTGGTAAGACAGACAGAACCCAATGTCTGGCATACAAACATTATTTTGTCCTAAAAGTGTGACAAGGTACCAAATGTAAAATTTTGGCGACACAATTTAGGCTTTTGATGGTATGCATCTTTCAGAACTGGCAGCGATTAATAGTGACTTGTACTCTGTAATTATAGTTACATAGTGTAGGCTAGGTACATTTGGATTATTGTCAGGTACCTCATTTTGACTATTTCTATTAGTATTTTTGTATTTATTTTAGTATTCCCAAGATATTATTGATTGTGTGTGTGTAAATATTACTTTATGAAAATTGTGAAGTTTGGATATTAATTATATTTTTTTTCTTTGCATTATTTAATTATAGCTATATATATCTCATGAGGTATACCTCATTCCTCTCATTATTTTAACTCACACTGTGGTGTCAATGTCTCTGCAGTTGGACACTACATCACTTGTGATATCTCTGGCCTGTTTTAGTCTGAAATAAACCCAACTGTTGTTGAGTAAGGAACATGAAGTTTCAGTCATTTTATAGAACGAATTGACATTTTAAAGTTACACCACCAACTTAAGTTTTTTTTGTATAGGCTGGTGGAATATTTGAATTTTTATTTAGAGTTACAGGATATATATCCCTTTGTTTCCTATGGCAGATTAGAATAAAAACATGTACCATATCAATATTTTTGTGACTGTGCCATGCTCCTAGCATACCGGTAATCAGTTATGGAGATCCGAACCACTAAAATATCCAATCAATTTAAAATTATAACCGGTACCCATGGAAAAAAAAATAGTTTATCTGATTTAATGTCTATGCATTGATAAGAAATGCAAAATTACTTTGAAATGTGCTTTTCTTTTACAGAATCCAGAAAGATGTGTTGAAATAATTAATGTTTTGATAGGAAAGTTAAAATATGAAACAGAAAGATATATAATATTATCGGAGGAGATGTTAACCAAGTCATCTTATGACAGATTTTCATGTATGGCAACTGAAATAATCCTCATATTACACAATACATTTGATGTTAACAAAGATAAGGTCTGTATACTTGATTCCTATTAAATACTTGTTTTAAAGTTGGTTTTATTATATTGATCTTTTCCAAAATATTTATGCAAAACGATCGATCCATTGCTACTATATTGACAAATCTCAAATGTCAAGGATTTATACTAATTTTTATATGCCCACATTGTTTGTATATTTTCGTCTCCCCCAGTCAGTCTAATTCGAATGATTTTCTGATAATTACTTAATGAGTTGTTACTTTTAATCAGATTTTAGTGTATTATAATTGTTTCATTAATAACAAACAGCTTTATGGATAACATTCACTAGGTTTATTAACTGCAACGTTTCAATGAGGACAATCTCACCGTTATCAAGCAATGATACAATCAACATGTTACAGAAGGTTATATACAAACAGTTAACAATAAACTAATTAACCAAGTAAGGCCGAAGCCATTGAAGACATACCTAAGTAAATTATTATTATTGAATGAGAAACCATTAAAGGGGTGAAAAATATAAATCCATGCTAAAACAACAAATCATCCATACTTAAACCCTTAATTCCCTATTACAAATAAACATTCAAAAGTTAAAATATAGTGATATAAAATTATATAACAACACCTATGAATGAGAAACCATGTTAGTTAATGTCTTAAATCCCCTCTCCATTAGTGACCAAGATCTAACCAATCATAAATATTATAAAAAAATTTGATTATATATAGTGGTCTAACTTATTTATACGTATCGGTATAACGGGCATAATGTTTCGGTGGATTAAAAGCTTTCTGAGCGATAGAAGGATACAGGTGAATGTTGGCAGATTCCTGAGTGCCGAGCAAACATTAGAAAATGGCACGCCTCAGGGGTCTGTTATCAGTCCCACTCTCTTCAACATCATGATCAATGACATTCACAAATCGTCCTACCTCGATTCTAAAACTAACTTGGCTAAATTTGCCGATGACAGTACCATATGGAGAAATGGGACGAGCTTCTGTGACCTACAAAAGAATATGCAAAGAGCCTTAGACAAATTCATGACATGGGCAAACGACTGGGGATTTAAAGTCTCGGAGAAGAAAACAGTCGGCATGCTTGTGAGCAGGGATAGAGGGATAAACAGAATGACTCTGTGTATGAACGGGAAAACCATCGAGTTCAAAGACCAAACCAAGTTCCTTGGCGTAATCTTTGACCGACGGTTGACCTGGAAACCGCACATCGACTGGACTGTAGATAGATGCTCCAAAATCCTAAACTTAATGAGAAAATTAACGGGCAGTTCGTGGGGCGCCAATAGAGTTACACTAATGATGGTATATCGTGCTCTAATACGTTCTGTATTAGACTACGGCTCTTTGGCCTTTATGAACTGCGCGCCAACACTCTTAAGCAAGCTTGACACCATCCAATACAAAGCTCTGTGCATTGCGACTGGCGTAGGGCTCGGGACTAGGCGAGAGGCACTACTACAAGAAGTCGGGGAGTTGCCCCTATCCCTAAGAAGAAAAGAACTGGCGACAAGGTATTGGGTCAAGATATCACAACTAGGTGAAAGATCCCCAACATTTCTCAGTCTACAAAAGACAAAATATGTAAGAGATCCCAAAAAGAAAACCTTCAGCCAGGGTATCAGAGAAACGATCAAGGAACTATGACTGGGGGAGCTCGTGATAAATAAACACGACCCCCCAGTTGTCGCCCCCTGGACTCTCCCTATACCACTGGTCAATCTAGATCTACTACAGAAAACCGACAAGAAAAATAACCCCAGTGCTGCACGTGCTTACTCTCTAGAACATTTGGAAGACAACTGGCCGTCTGATGACTGGGACCATGTGTACACGGATGGCTCACGCAATCCTGAAAGGGGCACCAGCTCGTTTGGAATATACCTGCCAAACGGGGAACAGGGAATAAGCAGGAAACTGCCCAATAACTGTTCGGTGTACACTGCAGAGCTTGTTGCCATTCGTGACGCTATTTCATGGATCTCCCATCAAAAGACCGGCAAGTTCGTCATTCCAAGCGATTCTCTGAGCAGTCTGATTTCAATCCAAAATGACAACTCGGAATCAAGACCAGAAGTCATTTTGGAAATCAGGCAGCTATATCAGAGGGTCCTAGAGAAGGGAAGCAAATTAGAGCTCGTGTGGATTCCATCACATGTCAACATTAAAGGAAACGAGGAGGCAGATCGACTCGCCAGCGAGGGTCTCAAGGACACAGCTACACGCCGCCTCATAGACTACAGCACCACGGAAATCTACAGTATGGTCAAAAGACAGGTCAATTCAATCTGGGAATTAAATCTCGTTGAACTTGACACATACAGATTCCGACTGGATGACGAGATCTACACCAAGACAGCAACCAATCACCCTAGACGAGATATATGCAGACTCATATCGAAACTAAGGGTGAAAGAGAGGCTGCGAGACTACAAACACCAAGTCATCGTCTGTGAGTGCGGAGAAGAGTGTACCACCAACCATGTCCTGGTAGACTGCGAGGTTTACAAGGAAGAGAGACGGGACTTAGTGAGAATGATGGAGACCAATAACATACCATTCAACACTAAGAACCTACTCTTCCCTAGACCAGATCTGAAGCTACAAATCTTCGAAGAAGTCCACACCCTAATGGACACAGTTGGACTAAGTAAATTAGTGAAATAAGAAAGGGTCACGGCTAGATAAATTCTCCATACAACGTAGGATGGTTGAGTAAAAACGTCCTCACGAAGGAAGCCCAACCATCCTATACATTTATTTTAATTTATTTATTTTACTTTATCTTTATACTTTACTTTTACTTAAATTTATTTTATATTTATTTATTACCTTCAATTTATTTTTTATTTTTTCTACTTATTTTTTATCTCAACTTATTTTTTTTTTATACGACGTAGGGTGGGGAAGTAAAAACGTCCTCTTGAAGGAAGCCCAACCACTCTACAACTTTATTTTAATTAATTCATTTTAATTAATTCATTTTACTTTATCTTTACTTTACTTTAATTTATTTTATTTTATTTAATTTTATTTTTATTTATTACCTTTAAATTAATTAACTAATAAATTTTAATTAATTCATTTTACTTTATCTTTACTTTATCTTTACTTTATCTTTACTTTATCTTTACTTTATCTTTACTTTATCTTTACTTTACTTTTTCTTTATTTTATTACCTTTAATTTATTTTGACTACAACTTTATTATACTCTCTTTATTTATTTAATTTTATATTAGTTTAATTTACTACTAACATCTACTAAACTGGCGGGATAGTGGAGTAAGAGGGAGTCATGATCAGATGGGCTCTGCATCTAAACACTATTCTGCCAAAACAAATACCAGTGGGATAGTGGAGTAAGGGGAGACCACGAGAAGACAGGTCTGGCACCTAAAAACACAAATCCCACACAGAAGACATCTACCAATCCAGAAACAAAAGAGATCATCTACCAACGATGTGTTTTTATTAAATAAAGGGAAGAACTTCCCACTAAAACCTAATCCATGGCCTAAGGCCAAAATGGAAAGATTGCAAAATCATATTCTAAAAATCAGGAAGCAGCTTCGGCTCTCCTATGTCTTGTCTGTAATATCACTTAAGTGGAAGCAGACGTTAAACACCAAAAGAAGAAGAAGATTCAGAGTGAAAACCATGATAAAAGGAGAATAAACATGACACTATTAAATAATAATTTAAGAGTAAAAACATTAAATCACAAATAAAACACGAACTGCAAAAGTACCAGTATGTTCATATGAATGACAGCTCATAGGGTGGTGTTAAGCACAAAAAACGAAAAAAGCACAAACCAATATTATAAGGACAAATGTTTAACGCCAAATGTTTGTATCGTGGAAGGGTTGTGATCACAAAGAATGGTGAAATAGGCAATATAGATTATAACATAATCACATTTACACTGAGAACGGTATAGTTGACGGCACCAAAGATTAAATATTCATAAATTGTTTCATTGCCGAAAAAAGTAAAAACATACGATGACTCTTGTTGACTGCCCAGACAATTTAGCTGCTGGGGTCGTATGTTTCATTGCCTGGCAACCTATCTTTAATATAAAGACTGTTGTTATGTAAGTAGTTCAATCCCAGCTTAGGGCAAGAACTTTATCGTTGTAAGTGAGAGGGATATTCGGTCTCCCGTCCGATCAGGCAGGTTTCCCCGAGTTCTTCGGTTTCTTCCTGCAGTAATGATCGAAATCATTTGCACGATCTGTGCCAAGGGCCAAATTGGAAAAAGGCCTCAGGCCTAATTTGCTACCCTTGTAAAATGACGCGATTATTATTGTTATAAGCACATCTGATTATTGCAAAAACCATCATGATTATTCGGCTTGTTCATATGAAAACAATAGAATTATTTGTAATATAGATATCAGTAATACTTATTTGATTCTTAATATTTCTTACAGATGAAGATTTTGCACCAGACGATATTTAATAAATGGCAGATGTTATATCAGTTTTCTCACCCTACAAGTCAAATATGTCATATGCTGCCTAATACATCAAAGACACAATTTAAATCTCCATATACAGGCTATTTGAGGTTGGGGACTCATTCATAGAAACAATTTACATTGATTTGGAAAATTTTGTTTAGAATATTGTAATACTAAAAGATTTAATGTAACATATGAATACATGTGAAAACTTTACTCAGTTTTGAAAAAGTGTGAAATATGATGTCAATCAGTCAAATACTATAATGTATAAAAAATTGATGTCTAAGATGTAAAAAAAACGAATCGTAAATTTGATAATATTTGATGATTCCTGTCCTATTTTGTATTATATTTGTAGCTGTTGTTTAGTTGAGCCAGAAGGAGATGTACAATGTGCTAGACAAGTAGAGAAACATCTAGTCATGTCTATTTATGAATATTTGTCAACATACCTATCACAGTTTACTCAACCATATTACCTACCTATAATTGCTCATTATGTTGGACAGTTTGCAGACGACAGTTTGATATCTAAAGAGCTGATACAATGGTGAACACTTTTAGTATTTATATTTAAGTGAATTTATGTAGTTTACTGAAAGCAAGAGGCCTAGAAAAATTCAAAATTTTTACTTTCTGGTAATTAATTCTAGAATTATGGCCCTTGTTATACTTTGTAGAATATTGTGAATGGGTTAAATGGATAAGTCAAAATCTGATTTACTCATGTTGTTTCAATTATGGTCATGAACAGGGCTGAAATTTACGGGCGACTAAGGCGAGATTCTCGCCCTACAACACCAAACTTCGCCTGAAAACTTGACCAGGGGGATGTCAACTTCGCCCTATCAGTTCTCTAGAAATGATAGATGTCTAATGTCCCGACAGTAGAAGCCATGGCCGCATGCATGACAGAAGTCAAAAATGTCAGCCATGTTTAAATTCTGATGTTGTCGTAATTTAACTTTGAAGTTGTCGCAATTTTATATTATGATGTAATTTTTAAACAAACAAATTCAGATACTTGTTTCCTTAAATAAGAAAATAACTATAAGCTGAGTGTGTGTTGATATAAAATATATCAAACTTATTAGTGTTTTCAATTCATTTGGGCCAAGAACAATGACGGTAGGATTCAAAAGGTCAAAAGATTGAGTACTCTGTATTGTGTCAGCCGACATCTTTGACTTTGTTTACATAAAAATACATTCTTTTGTTTTTCTATGATCAATTTAATCCACTAGTGTGTTATTTTAAAATTAATTAACAATATTATGTGATGATAGACAGAATTTTAACAAAGAAAAACATTAGATTTTGAATTAAAAGCTTTCAATTAAAATCTAAATATTTTTATTTTCTTGTTAGGTAATACTAATGGCGGTAAATCGTATTTGTGTTTTTTGTTACTGTAATAAATTATTTTTTACCCTTCTGATCTGACTTCTCTTTGACTTTACTAATGTCTCCCTGCTTACTGAACAGAGAATGCAGCAATGCATGAAATTTGACCTCTCCTTCAAGTCTCCCTATGTCTCCCTCACTTCTCCCTATTTTGTCTGTAGGGAGACTTCTCCCCTAAAATTTGTCCCCAGTTTCAGCCCTGGTCATGAATAGATTCATAGTGCGACAAAACTTATGGACCCGTTTAATGACTTACCTTCTCTTGTCATATGTTTCTTTGTCTGGCAACCAATCTGTTAAATGTGATAAAAAGATGATGGGGGTAGGACATTGGCTCGCTAACCTGGAAGTCCTATGTTCGATCCCTGCATAGGCTGAGAAAACTCATCAGGATTTTCCAGCATGAATCCCCATTGTCAGTGGTGTAGGATGGGACAAAAAACTGATGTCATAGGTACACATTGTCATGCTCGTAAGATAACCCTTGACAGTTGTAATTCGAAATAAACAGTAGGCCATCACTGTCCGAGCAAAATTTATCTCATAGCACACTGCATGGCATGTGCCCATCTTTATTAGCCCAGTAAGAGCAGAGCAGTAGGATGTTAAACCCCCATTTCATTTTCAAAAATTGATGACCTAATTAACTTGCTGTTTTTTTAATTTTCAGTTTGATGGTTTTATGTCGTCAAGTTATAGAACCAATATTAACTAAATCTATAGAAACTGAAGATAAGCAAACTTATTTAAAATGTATATTTTATACTTTAAAAGAATTAGCAGCTGTAATAGCTATAAAAGTGAGTGGGGAATTATAAAGTTTAACAATTTTTTCGAGTTTATTTAATATAATAATTTCATATTCCCTGTATTGCTTTGTGTATCTGTTAACCTTCTCAATACCAGAATCAAAATGAAGTCATAATTTCTATAATGTTGTCATAATATATAAATTACATCTTTTATATTATTTACTATATATATTAATAAGGCTTTCACATGCTAATAAAAAATTGTAGGTGTTTTTGTTCCATTTATTTCAAATTTGAGAAAGCATTGATCTAAAAAAAAAAAACAATGGCAAAATTATGATTATTCAAATGTAAAGTGATGACAAACACATTTCAAGTCAGTAGCGAACAAATTAGTAATTTATTGTTGAAATATGAGTTTCCAATATTTTGTTTCGCTTTTAGACCTTTGATGTAACATTACTACAGAAAGTATTATCAGCTTACTTGGTTCTCTGTAGACCCATCAATCCCATAAAGCATCTGCCAACAGTACTAAAAGCAATTTGTTCTCGATTAAACAAGGTATGTATATTGGTTAACATTACTATTCTACTTGTAGGAATAGTTATTCATTGAATTTACTTCTTTTTATACGCCCACATTTTCATGTGGACGTATTATGTCGTCGCCCCTGTCCGTCTGGACGTCCGTCGGTCCACAATTGTTTGTGGACTCTCTACAGGTCACAATTCTTACACGATTTCGACGAAACTTGAAATATAGGTTTATCCCCCAAAGATCTCGGCTGCTTTCGATATTGGCACGTATCGGATCAAAACTTCATGGATTATGGCCCCTGATTGTACGAAAAATCACGTTTTTAGCTTGTGGACCCTATAGAGGTCACAATTTTGAACCGATTTTGATGAAACTTGACATGCATGTTTATATCCCAAAGATCTTGGTTCCTTTCGATATTTGCGCCTATCGCAACGTAATTTCCTGAATTATGGCCCCTGATTGTCCGAAAAATCACCTATTTTAGCTCGTGGTACCTCTGGAGGTCACAATTATTATCCGATTTGAAAAACCGTTCGATTATATCACCGTTACACCCTAAGGACGGTTGAGTTCAAATTTCGGAAAAATCGGACCAAAATTACCATACAAAATGGCCGCCGTTCGTACGCGAATACTGTTAAAAAATGGTATATCCAGGTTGTGGACCCTGTAGGGATCACAATTTTAATTTGATTTTGATGAAACTTGAAATGCATGGTTATAACCCAAAGATCTTGGTTCCTTTCAATATTTGCGCATATCAGATCGTAACTTCCTGAATTATGGCCCCTAATTATACGCAAAATCGTCTTTAATTAGCATGTGGTCCCTCTGGAGGGTACAATAATTATCTGATTTAAAAATTGTTTGATTATATCACCATTACACCCTCAGAAAGGTTGAGTTCGAATTTCGGTAAAATTGGACCAAAATTGCCATACAAAATGGCCACCATTCGTACGCGAATACTGTTAAAATATGGTATATCAAGGTTGTGGACCCTGTAGAGGTCACAATTTTAATTCGATTTTGATGAAACTTGAAATGCATGGTTATAACCCAAAGATCTTGGTTCCTTTCGATATTTGGGCATATCGGATTGTAACTTCCTAAATTATGGCCCCTGATTATACGCAAAATCATCTTTGTTAAGCTTGTGGTCCCTCTGGAGGTCACAATTATTATCCGATTTAAAAAATCGTTTGATTATATCACCGTTACACCCTAAGGATGGTTGAGTTTGAATTTCGGAAAAATTCGGAACAAAATTGCCATACAAAATGGCCGCCGCATGTACGCGAATACTGTTATAAAAAGGTATATCTAGGTTGTGGACTCAGTATAGGTCACAATTTTGATTCAATTTTGATAAAACTTAAAATGCATGGTTATAACCCAAAGATCTTGGTCCCTTTCGTTATTTGCGCATATCATATCGTAGCTTTCTGAATTATGGCTCCTGATTGCCCGAAAAATCGCCTATGGTCCCTCTGGAGGTTATGATTATTATCCGATTGAAAAAAAGCTTGACTCTATCACCGTTACACCATACCGAAGGTTGAGTTTGAATTTCAGGAAAATCGGACCATAATTGCCAGACAAAATGGCCGCTGTTTGTACTCTAATAGTGTTAAAATATGGTATATCAAGGTTGTGGACCCAATATAGGTCACAATTTTGATTCGATTTTGATGAAACTTGAAATGCATGTTTATAACCTAAGATCTTGATTCTTTTCGATATTTGCGCATATCAAATTGTAATTTAATGAATTATAGCCTTTGATTGTAGGAAAAATCACTTTCGGTTTTGCTTGTTCTCTAACCATCTCTCGAAAATGTGGGCGTATCCTGCCTGGCAGTGCCAGCTTACTATCTTTTTGCTATTTATTAAAGTTATGAAAAAATAAATTTCAGCAAAGACGCAACACTGTAGAACTTTCACCTCGTTTGGGTTCTTCAAATGAGGGATCAGTATTTGAGATTCCACCACCTTCATTTAATTATCAAGGGGAGCTAACAGCTTTAGAGATAGAAACAGACTTTTATACAGGTAAATTTCATAGTACTTGCCAGTATATGAATTTATCTTGTACCCTTAAATATGTTTTGTATATTTAAGACTTCATTGAAAGTAAAACCAATAAAAGGTTGCCCAACACAGGCAGAAATAAGCTCAAAAGTGGAAAATCACGCTGTTGGCTCTTTAACTAGAATAATATGTTGTTTAAACAGCAACAATCAAGAAATTAAATATATTAAATCAAACTTTAAATTATTTTAATAATACATGAAAAAATAATGCATACATTTAAACTTTCGTGAATGGTATAGATTTCTCATACATAAGCCGAATATTTGGTGTTGTTTTATTAAAGAACGAGACGCAGATGTAATATATACAGAATGTTTAAGTTTAAATGGATGTATAGGTGGTAGTAGTAAGAGAAGAGCTGTTAATTTGTCTGTTGATGAAACTGGTGGTGATGATGATGATGATGATTGGGATAGTTGGAGTGAAGAAGAAGAGGTCAGTTCACCATTTATTTATAGTCATGGATAAACAAAGGTCTGAGAGAGAAAATAGTTTAAAGTAATGAATTAATGAAAGACAATAATGGAGTAAGAAAGACTAGGACCAAAGTAAGAAAAAATATGTGGTTTGGGTAATAAGAATATTTAACACGTAACATATTTCCATCAGTTTTGATGCCGTTGTTATATAGCTAGGTTACACTTATCTGTTATATTAATTACTACAGTTTATTCAATTAAATGGTTTGTAAGACATTGCCATTGATCATAGTTGACAATTATGGAGTGACAGGAAAATTTGACAGAATCATCATAATAATGATTAAAGTAATATATCTACATAGGGTTGTATTTTATGCATAACCAAACACCTCTTTATTCAGTGTTCCTAGTTCTTAATTCATATTTCTTAATTCTTCATTTGATGTCATATTTGACATTTGTATTACTAAATTTAACATTATTATAATTAAATCAATATTTGTTTTACAAATCTGATATTTGTCTTATCAGGTTATGGAAATTGTGTCTTTGTTTAATTTTACTGTATTTTAATATAATGATAAAATGTCTTTTAGAAAATAACAAAATACATTCGCATTTCATTAGAAATACAACAAAAAACAAATCTCGAACAACAAATTTCCAAATGCAGATCTCCAAATACCAACCTTATAAAGCCATTTCTCCAAATTCATCTACACTATTCGTTTTTTGGATAGTATATTATATCCTTCCTTGTAATTAAAACTCTTTATATAATTATAATTTTAAACATTGTAGTACATTTAATTTTGTAAATAATTTTTTAGGGGAGATGAATTAAACTAAAATCTTGTCAGATTGATAGAAATATGTATATCAACATTATTTCAATCAATGTTACATTGGCCATTTTGATAGACGTTCATGTCGTCTAAATATTTTCTTTTCTGTTAATATAATTTTTGATTTTCATAAAAAAAATTATCATTACAGATCTGTTGACAAATATCCAATTTGTAAAACAAATATCTATTTAAGATACAGATTTTGATTTTAAGATACAAATATTAATTTTAAGATACAAATATTAGTTTTAAGATACAAATGTCGAAATACGGTAACCAATGAATTAAGAACTAAACATTAAGAACTGAATAAAGAGCTGTTTTGTCTTCCACACCAGCTCGTAAAATGATGACAGTCAAAAATACAGAAATTGTAAACTTTACAAGAAAGTTTTCTAATTAAAATTATCTTGTTTTCTATTTAAGAGTGACACATCATTATCAGATTGTTTTCGTAATTTTATTCAACAGTTGAAACGAACAAGAAATAAAGGTAATAAACTTTAAAATTATATTTTAATATGTAAAATAATGTACTGGTCGGCTGATTTAGAAAAACTGGTAATCAGTAATAATTTACTTTTTCAAACTGGATAGGATAAACAAAGACTTATGGAAGTGCTCGTAAACTATTTTTTCATTTAATCTTTGGAAGCTATCCAGCAGATAGTGCTGTGGCCCTTTGGCTGCAACAACTAAAGTACATGTCTTAATCTGGTACTGTGGTGTGTTGAATTCTTTAGACAATATGTTAATTAGCTCCCCTGAACTTGCAACCTGTGTAAAAATTGTATTATCAATTCCTGGACTGTACAATAAACATTGTAAGCATGGGTAACAGAGGCTAATAGAGTTGAATACCTAACAATTTTGTACCTCTGTATCAAATCTATCAAATCCTGGAAATTTTGCGTCATGTTTTATTTCTTCTTATTTTAGATGGTAAAGATGTACTTCAGGAAGAAATCGACAAATTAAAAGAGGTAGATGTAGATGTTCTAAATAAATTTTTAAATGATTGATTATGTTGAAAGTAAAATGGTATTTTAAAGCAAAGGTAATGACCTTTCTATATGATAAGCCAACAATATATTGTAATGTGGTCATATAATGTTGTCACCCCTGTGTCTGTTCCTGGTCTAAAATTTCTGGTGAACACTATAAAATATGCTTTGTTTAAAATCCACATATATTGTTGCATATTGTTGCCTCTTGAATTTCTGTAGTTTCTGATAATCAATCACTTAAAGAGTTTTTAAACTAAATCACTGGTAAAAATATACCCGTGTCACTGCTTACATTATAATTATACCTAGCATTAAGTCTTAAAAGTAATATTTAGAACATATGGGATTTATTCACAAAACAGAGTTACCATATAAAAGTTTACTTGATGTTGAGCATTTATGTACATGTAAAAAATTGTAAATATTACTAGTTACAAAACATGTGTACTAAGTTATACAAAAGACACATGTACTGAGTTATACAAAAGACACACTTAGTTCTACAAAAGACACACTTAGTTATACAAAAGACACATGATCTTGCATTTGAATTTCTTCAAATGTTCATATATATTTTTACTTCTGTAGAAGCTATTGTCCATATTAATTTCTTGTATGTTAGTTAATTTTACTCAACATCAAATATGTGAAATGGCTTCTGTATAGACTGTAATGTGGATTTATAAACCTCAGTGGGATTTCTTAATTATTTCACTCTATTGTATGTTGCTATGTATGTATACCAAAGAAATGCTTCTGTGGCCTTTTCAGATATACCCTGTTATTTTTGTATGAAATATCTGAGAATAGCATTATTATTGTTTAATCGTAAGCTTTAACACTTGATACATGTATATAGGTCTATGCATGAATTATTGTTTAAATGGAGGCTGATTAGACTATGACATGGCCCAAATGGGCTATAACTATGTGTATGGCTAGACCTTCAATATTCTTTTAATTATACATACTTTAATTGTCATTTGAAATTTAAGTAAACTATTTGTGGCTTTCAATTTGTGTTGAGATAGTATATGTCACACATTAGGTTAGTCTGTTATTTACTGTGCTAGTACATCATATGCAGGCACACACCAACTTGGTTTCTTATAGCCGGTTCAGATCCCCGGTGTCTGAACGCAAATGTGGGGCAAATAACCAGTTAATAAACCTAAGTTCACAACTTTTCTTCAAGAAGGTTTTATATTTTATACTGATTATCTTGGCAGTCTGAACGGGTTGGCTTAAAAAACCCAGCTGAAGCTTGCTTTGAGCATGTACAGTACACAGTAAGTTACATTCCAATGTTATCGAAAGTGTGCGAGAGCCGAATAAAGATGTGAAGCTACCTATTTATGTATGTTGATTATTCAAGACTAATTATAAACTGAATCAACATTACCATGTATTCTGTTCTGACTCCTTGTAATAGCAGATTCAAAGGGGAAAATTGGAGTATTCACAGGCACAGACAAAAAAATATTAACAATATAAATAAGGTTGTTGGAATATAAATTTGTTAATACATGTTAACAATCATGATAAACCATATCACATTTCAGCTGTATAGGTATTGTCTCACAAACACTTCTAGTCAAAAATCAGAGGTGTGTTTTCATTGTGTCATTTAAAGTATATCAGTTAAGAAGCCTACCTTTTATTATTATTCCATCCAAGATAATTTTTATACGCCCACATTTTCATGTGGCGTATTATGTCGTCGCCCCTGTCCGTCCGTCCGTCCGTCCGGACGTCCGTCCGGACGTCCGTCCGGACGTCCGTCCGTCCACAATTGTTTGTGGACTCTCTACAGGTCACAATTCTTACCCGATTTCGACGAAACTTAAAATATAGGTTTATCCCCCAAAGATCTCGGCTGCTTTCGATATTGGCACGTATCGGATCAAAACTTCATGGATTATGGCCCCTGATTGTACGAAAAATCACGTTTTTAGCTTGTTGACCCTATAGAGGTCACAATTTTGAACCGATTTTGATGAAACTTGACATGCATGTTTATATCCCAAAGATCTTGGTTCCTTTCGATATTTGCGCCTATCGGAACGTAATTTCCTGAATTATGGCCCCTGATTGTCCGAAAAATCACCTATTTTAGCTCGTGGTACCTCTGGAGGTCACAATTATTATCCGATTTGAAAAACCGTTTGATTATATCACCGTTACACCCTAAGGAGGGTTGAGTTCAAATTTCGGAAAAATCGGACCAAAATTACCATACAAAATGGCCGTCGTTCGTACGCGAATACTGTTAAAAAATGGTATATCCAGGTTGTGGACCCTGTAGGGATCACAATTTTAATTTGATTTTGATGAAACTAGAAATGCATGGTTATAACCCAAAGATCTTGGTTCCTTTCAATATTTGCGCATATCAGATCGTAACTTCCTTAATTATGGCCCCTAATTATACGCAAAATCGTCTTTGATTAGCTTGTGGTCCCTCTGGAGGTTACAATAATTATCAGATTTAAAAAATCGTTTGATTATATCACCGTTACACCCTAAGAAAGGTTGAGTTCGAATTTCGGTAAAATTGGACCAAAATTGCCATACAAAATGGCCGCCATTCGTACGCGAATACTGTTAAAATATGGTATATCAAGGTTGTGGACCCTGTAGAGGTCACAATTTTAATTCGATTTTGATGAAACTTGAAATGCATGGTTATAACCCAAAGATCTTGGTTCCTTTCGATATTTGGGCATATCGGATTGTAACTTCCTAAATTATGGCCCCTGATTATACGCATAATCGTCTTTGTTTAGCTTGTGGTCCCTCTGGAGGTCACAATTATTATCCGATTTAAAAAATCGTTTGATTATATCACCGTTACTCCCTAAGGATGGTTGAGTTTGAATTTCGGAAAAATTCGGAACAAAATTGCCATACAAAATGGCCGCCGCATGTAAGCGAATACTGTTATAAAAAGGTATATCAAGGTTGTGGACTCAGTATAGGTCACAATTTTGATAAAACTTAAAATGCATGGTTATAACTCAAAGATCTTGGTCCCTTTCGTTGTTTGCGCATATCATATCGTAGCTTTCTGAATTATGGCCCCTGATTGCCCGAAAAATCGCCTATGGTCCCTCTGGAGGTTATGATTATTATCCGATTGAAAAAAAGCTTGACTCTATCACCGTTACACCATACCGCAGGTTGAGTTTGAATTTCAGGGAAATCGGACCATAATTGCCAGACAAAATGGCTGCCCTTTTGCACTCTAATAGTGTTAAAATATGGTATATCAAGGTTGTGGACCCAGTATAGGTCACAATTTTGATTCGATTTTGATGAAACTTGAAATGCATGTTTATAACCTAAAGATCTTGATTCTTTTCGATATTTGCGCATATCAAATTGTAATTTAATGAATTATAGCCTTTGATTGTAGGAAAAATCACTTTCGGTTTTGCTTGTTCTCTAACCATCTCTCGAAAATGTGGGCGTATCCTGCCTGGCAGTGCCAGCTTACTATCTTTGATATTGCCCTGCATTACAAAAGAAGAAAAGTTTATCTATCTGTGATGTTGGGAACCAAAATATTATGTAATTTATTTTTTAGTATATGAAAATTTATTAAGTTGTTATTTGTAGTTATTAATGTTTTTTTGAATAAAAAGTCTAAATGAGTCATTTTGTTAGAATTTAATGGGTACAGGACAGAGCTTCACGGTATGTGAAAGAATGTTGCGAGTACATCAAGCGGAGATTCTGGTGCTGTAAAGTCCTGGGAAATTTGTGTGATTTGAAACTGTTAAAATAGTTTACAATTCTAGAAACATGGTTTTCTGCAAAGGGGGGATAACTCAGGAATGGAAGGCTACAGAATATGAATATCAATAAGGATTTATGACCCCAATGCTTTAAGCCAAAAAAGGCAAAGATCCATTCAAAAGAAAAGCCTTCATTCCGTTCACAAGATTTTTCGGAAAAGGGGTCATAACTCTGGAATTAAAAGTTGCAGAACTCTCGATATCAATAGGTTTCATATCCTCTCATAACCCAAATGCTTCCCCACCAAATTAAAAAAAAAACTCTAGTCACTATCATGTTTACAGTGTTTTCTGAAATGGGGGATGACTTCAGAAGGCTTAATATTGATAGAGATATCCTCTCAAGACAACAATATTCCCCACCAAATTGGAAAGAAATCTGATTAAAACTATGGCCTCTATCACATTCACAATGCTATCGGAAAGGGGGGATAACTCTAACAAAAATTCCAAAACAAAAAACCTGCAGAATGTCATATTCCTGAAGCAATGGCCCAAGAAATCCCTCTTTGGCCTCGCTGAATTTGCTTCTGATACTTGTACTTTTGAGGGAGTGTGTCTATTTTTCCTGTTCAATCAAATCAATCACTTAGGAACAGCAACATGACAGCCATTCGTTTAATCTGGGGTCTTCCCTAAAACTTTGGACAGTGATTCAAGGTATTAAAAACAGTAAGACTGTTCGTATCCATACAGTATTGTTTACTTTATGTCAATATTGATAGCCTCGTTTGTCACGCAATTAGTTTTACTGCAATATTCTGCTATGCACTTGTTAACGGGGGATAACTCTGGAACAAAAGGTTGTAGAACACTGAAAATCACAAGGGTTCTTCCTCTTATGACTAAAATACTTCACACTAAATTTGGAAAAAATCTCCAGCTCAATTGCTTTCACAAACCAATTGTTGAAGGATGGACAGGGAAAACGCCCAATCCGAATGGGACCGTATAAAAATTAATTGTTCTTGTGATGTTTTTGTTAAATTAAATATTAAGATATAAGATTGTGTCAAATGAGTCATGTGCTGTTATTTCTTCTCTGATAAGAGGGTTTGATCAAAGTTTCCCCCCTTGAATGCGATATAAAACGATAGAACTAGAATACAGCCAATTGTTTATGAAACTGGTTACCAGGGTAACCTGCAAAATAGATGCAATACTCAATAGCAATATGCATTGCTATGGTATTTATCATGTCTGTTTTTTAATTCTTAATTTGGCAGTACTGCCGCCAAGGAAACTTCAGATGGCCATAACTCACAGTTTTTAAAAAATTGGCCATGTGACTGGTTTTGTAGTAGAGGGTCACTTATGTGCTAGTAGGGACACCTATTAAACACAGGAGCATTTAAATGAAATACAATAGAAATGGAAGAGATGTTTCGACGGGGGCATAGAATTAATGCCTATTTCATGTAACCATTTCCACTAAATAGTAAATATTCTTTATCCAGATAATCTTCAAACATCTTTATTTCTTTTTCTAATAAATTAAAATATATGGCTGCCAGGCAAGGACACATACAACCTCAGCAGCTAAGTTAATTGTCCGTGAAGTCCACAAGGGTAGTCGCATATTTTTTCTTTTGTTAGTAATGAAAACATTTACAACAGACTAAAATCTAATTATGAGTAACAACCCATTGAGTAATAATCAGAAATCATTAGAATTAGTTTTGATTGTTTGTCTTATGACCTTAAACATTTATATTAACTTTAATAAGTGATCAAGGACCCAAAACTAGAGCAGTAATTGTCGGATATTGTTGAAAATCAATAGACTTTTTTGTATCATGACCTAAAACACTGTGTATCAATTTAAAGTCAATCAGTTATTAACTTTAGCCTCTAGCGCATCCACAAGATTTCTGAAGTAAGGGCCATAAGTCTGGCAATAATCAATGGATATTGTTGAAAAGCAGCCGGCTCCTTCGTCTCATGACCGTAAACACTGTGTATAAATTTAAAGTAAATCGGATATTAACTTTAGCCTCAAGATTTTCAAAGTCATCAAGAGCCATAATAGCTGGCAGTAATTATTGGAAATTGTTGAAAATCTATGATTCCTTGTATTATGACCTTAAACACTGTATAAATTTAAAATCTATTGGACTATAACTTTAGCTACTGTAGAAACCACAAGATTTTTCACAATGATCAAGGGCCATAATTCTGGCAGTAATTATCGGAAATTGTTGAATATCAATATACAAGCAATGAGACAAATGCCAGACAGGGGGGATGGCAATATACAACCACATTTTTAAAAATGGTTTTAGAATTTAATTTGCAGAAGAAAAAAGTTAATATTGAGAGCTTTTTAACTTGCCCCTATGTCATCCCAAACAGCTTATCAGATTGCTGTTGCATATCGTATCAAACTGAAGAAATTGTCAAACCAAAAACAATTTAAAAGATTACTCTTTATTATCAACAAAATCAGATTCACTAATGCTGGTAAAATAGAAGACACATGGAACATTACATACATAAAACAGTTACATAAATATGGCACTAAATATATATAGTATATTAATACTTTAACAAATCAATATGGCACCAATCACAAATTAGAAGAACTTGGAATGATTACATGTACAAAATTTGAAAGAAGTCAAAATTTCCTACAACTCTAAAAAAAAAGATGATTATAAGCAGAGAAAATTATATCATTTTTAAGAAAAAATACTTGATGAGAGAATAGTAAACGTCAACAAATTTCAGAAAATGGCAACAAATTCAATATTAATGAAAAATAATTTTGTTTCTAATTAAGTCATTAAAGTAATCTATGACAATTGAAAATATTTTTTTTAACTCAAAAATCATAAGATTTCATATAAATTATAAGAAACAGGGTTATGCTGAAGCTGATGGACTGATTTTTTCTGGTGCTTTGGCTGTGCAATAATATTTTTTATGTGCAAGAAAAGACGAGAGATAGGTAAAACTTATATCACAGTTACCACAGTATTTAGGACCTTGAGGTAAGGAAGGAGCAGCAAGTAGAACAGGTGAAGACAATGAAGATGTATTTGGAATGATTAAATATGGTAACATATTTTCTGATGTTGACCCCACATCACCATTGCACATCTCTGAAGAGGACTCCACACTCTTTGGTCTTGTCGGAGATTCCTTGGGTTTTTTAGCATATGGATTTGGTATTATTTCTTTAGCTTCTTGTTTTATAACTGGAAGACTCTCTGTAGCACTACTTTCCTTAGTTTCTTCTGCCCGAGTCTCAATCTTTTTGATGGCAAGTTCATAATCCTTATCCATCACTTCTTGTTTAATAGGAATAGGTCTAGGTGATGGTGGGGTAGGTGATGGTGTTGAGTTCGGATCTGTGTTCTCCTGCCCGCTATCATTAACATCATCATGTTGAGCCTGATGACAAGCCAGATCTTTAACCGTTTTACCAATAAAATCACACTGTTCACATTCTAGTTTAGCTTTAGTACATGTAGCAGAAACACTGTGAGTTTTCATGTGCACACTGAGATAGTTTGAGTTGGCAAATGTTTCACCACACACACTGCACTGCTGAATCTGTAAACCCATGTTTTCACTTTTCTCAAATGATTTGCGTGATCTCCTGCGTTTGTAAGGTTCATTCTTGATGCGCAAAAGTTCTGATTCTAAATCGAGATGAGAAGCGCCTACATTGTGTCCATTGGAATCAATAGGAACTAATGGAGGCTCTCTGTATTCTAACATATTGTCGTCTGTGAAGTCTTCACCATTATCTATATGTGTTTTCCCATGCATACGCATTCCTCTTATAGTATTTCCTCTGTAACCACATATTGTACATCGGAAGGATCGAGTAGGCGCATGAACTTTCATATGATCTGTCATGCGTGTTTCTGTTTGCGTCACATAATCACAATGAGCACAACGCAGAAAAGACAATTTGGATTTGTCAAAGGAGCAGATGTGGAGTTTTAGCAAACGTAAGGAAGCAAATGTATTATCACACTGGTCACATTGCATATCAACTGATTCTAATTCTGGTGATGACTTAACTGGATTCTCTTCTGTTATGTCCCCTACTAATGGTGGTTGAGCAACCATGGTCTTTTCACTGTCCTTTCCATGTGGACAATAAAATTCTTTATGGGCCGATAAAGTGCTTACTGAGCTGAATTTAATTTTACATGGAACACAGAAATATCTGTAAGTGATATCATCAATTATATCATTAGTTGTTGTTTTATCAGGGGAACTGTTGGTTGAAGTTGTGTTAGTTCTCTTTGGTGACTTTAATTCTTGTTTAACCTCAGGGACAGCAGGAGGTGGAGACTGTTGTTGGGCAATTTTTTTACCTGAACAGTAATGTTGTCTATGTATAAGATAGTTCTCTCGTTTATAAAACACAATATTACAATCAGTACATTTACTCACACCAGGATTAGGCAGACTTATAGCACTAGTCGATGGATTTAACGAAAATGGGAAGAAATTTGTCATGACATTGGACAGAAAAGCTGGTGGTGGTAAAGGAGGAATCATGGTGCTTTGTATACTAGCAGTTCTTGGTGGAGAAGAAGACTTGGAAGAACGATCACTTAAAGGTGAGATTCTTTCTTTATTTGGACTTTCACTTTTTAATGGACTCTTCAGTGTTTTAGGTTTGACCTTTAGAGGTTTGGGTGTGGTCAGATCCAAGGGTTGATCTTCGGTAGTACTATTACTTGTACTAGCAGGAGATACAGATCTATCTTTATTATGACAATGAGCAGCTTTAACATTTGGTAACTCAGGTATTCCTGGTACTGACACAACAGGTTGAACTAATAAAGTTGGCATCATGTTGGGTTTGCCATCGGCACCAACCACTGGTGTATATATAACAGTTTGTTCTGCTAATACAGGACTGCTACCATTGATTGAAGCCGGTAGCCTTGTTTTAGAAGATATCATGAGTTGATTTCTAGGAGACCGCATTCTATGTTGGTCTGTAGATGATATTTGTGGAGAAACAGATGACTGAGAAGAATCATCTGAATTTTGTTCTGTTCTAATTTCCAGGTTCTTCAGAGGTTTGGGTGCTCTCTGAGAACAGTAGAATTCTTTATGAGCTTTAAATGTATTAAAGGAAGAGAACTGTATGTTACATTGTTGGCAGTAAGTGTCAGCAGACACCATAGATTGACTTGGTTGTGGAGACTGAGGACTCTGGGGAGGGCGATTATGAATCCTACGATGTCGATTGAGACTGGAGATTTTATCAGCTGTATAAGAACAGGAGGTACACTGATAGGAGATTTGTTCTGGTCTTGGAAACTTGGCCATTGGAGTTTCAATTGAGGAATTAGAATCATCATCTGCTGATCGTTTCATGGCCCTTGATTCCTTTTCCACTTCCTCCTCATTTTCTTCAGGAACTGTTTCTAGTTTGATTGGTTCTGTGGAATCTGAAATTACAATAAATGTAAAGAAAAACTTCTGTTTTGTAAAAAAAAGTCAATGCTGTAAAAATCTGTGAATAACACTTAATTGATGAAGAATTGCCTATCTCTGTAGTTTTATGTGTAACAATACTTTATCATATAATATATCAGTGCCACAATTACCTTCTTGATGAGATTCTTGCTGAGGTTGTGATGGAGGTTTTCTTGAACAGTAAAAAGCAATATGGCCTTCTAAAGTTCTTGGACTACTAAATCTCACCCCACAAAATGGACAACCAAAGATCAAGGCAGCTAGAAGAAAGATAAGGCACAAAATATATATATTTAATAGTATTTACAGATAACATACAACAATCAGTTTTAATTATCTTTCTAACCTGGTCCACCTCTTATCACAACATATTAATTTCACTATATAGATGTTGTTTATTTTAGGTAGACCTGCAGTTATTATATTTGATAATAAAGATAACAAACTATACTTGAGATAGTGTATCTATTAATATATATTAATGTCACAATCATTGGGTGTGGAAAGAAACAGTGGGTGGGGGTCAAATCTTTTGTCAATACATTATCCAAACCCAGAGTAGAAACATTTCATCAGAAACCTACTCAGCACTTATATCATAGGCTAATTATTTCAAATAGAACCATTTTTTTCAATAATACAAAAATTAATGGTACTGTAATTAGTTTCGATCAATTTTGCCTGGATAGCAACAATACAATATACTCATATTTCAAATTTCAAAAGTCATGGTTTCCTTTGCTAGCATGCAGATGTGTACGTGGGACCTCGGTTTTTCGTCCTATCTGAACGACTAGTCCTCCATCTTGCACCACTGACAAGGGGAAAAGTAAAGACAAAGGTATTACAATATATACTAACCATGACCAGATGTAGATGTAGGTTTAGATGATGGTTGTGTTATTATAGGTTGTGATACTTTACATATAACGGGACTAGAACACTGTTCATCCTGACTATTACAATCAGGGGATTTATTTCTTAACTCATCCTCCCCTTCTACATGAAACGTAAAGGATGCAATAAGCTCAGATCCAATATCTAAATCAGATTCCACTTGACACCATATTCTTCCACCTTCAATCAAAGAATAAAACAAAACTTAGAAGACAAAAATGAAACAAAACTTAAAATATAATAAAAAAAAACAGAAGTTATTTAATCTGAACATTACATTTCATAATGTGACAGAGTGAAGATTTATTTTAATCTATTTGTATAATATATGCTATTTTATTGTATAGTGTTCTTTTTGCACAGTGTCCTTTTATGCATGTTTTAACACAGTGAGCACATTTAACCTTACACACCAAGTATTGCTATAACATCTTTATCACCCTTGTCTGTCTCTATAGTTTTCTTGTGGACTGGTGAGTAGTGTTCAACTCACCATGTGCATGTTCTCTCTTCCCTGAACATTCATTAGTCACCTGACTATTTTGACAGTCTTACTTTAGATTTTGTTGGAGAAAGATCACCTTCTGATTTTCTCCAGGTATCTATAGTTAGTTAGTTTTGGCGGGATTTTGATATTTCATCAACATTCCAATTTATATAATTAGCTTTAGTTTGATATAGTGTTTAATAAGGTTACAGATGAATTAAATAGGAATAACAGATTTAACAGCAGGTATGTGTAATGTTTAAGTTAATAATTGTTTTAAATTAGGTACCAATATATTTTAACCAGTAATAGTAATAGAAGTTTATAGATTGGCAGCCATCTTGAATTTTAGTAAAAGTAATATTTAAATGTTTCATTTAAATTAAATATCTTGAAGTTACAAAGTATCCTGGGTTAGTACGTTAACCTATATTACCATTGAAGTCTTTCACTTCAATATTATTTACCATTCACATATGTATAGATGTGTATAACTTTACAGGTTTATTGGAAGTGCTTATAATTACCACCATCTCTTGGCTTCCAAGTGGTTGGAAAACCCCTTTATAGGGTAAGCACCTAGCCAGTCAATTATATTAGTAATTAAGTTATATAATATATATATTATAAGTTAGTAATAAGATATATATATATATTTTAAGTATTATTACATTTTCATTCATTATTCATTATTATATTATAAATTAGATCTATGGAGTCGTATATTATGTATAGTTGTTTATCTGTGATATTTGTGATTGTAATGTTTTAATGAATTGGTGTAAATGTTATGTTTTATTTATAGTACGTATTTATGTATTTCAGGGTTTTTATTGTGGTTATTATTAATAAACCGATTTATGCGAGAACCTGAACCCTTGTGTCTTTTTCTTAATCCGGAAATTGCACCCTACAACAATAATACAATTAAACAAAGATATATAATTCTTGTTTACGTTTTACTGGTTTTATTGTAGAGTTTAAGCCCTTTGTACTGAAGAATATTATAGTTGTTGGTTTTTACTTATATCTTTTCTATTCCTAAATTGTTAATTCTAACAAATTTTCGTCCTTTTTTTGGCACAAACATCAGAGAAATGGGGAACATTAAGTTGTTTTTCACTTAACATTTTGTAAATTTATATTGTTGTGTAATTGAGTAATTTAATTAAAAATAAACAACTATCGCAGCTTTGTGGAAAATTTGTTTTAGTTAATGTTTGATTCATTCTGAAAATTGGGTGAGAAAGAACTTTTTTAGGCTAACAGCATCAGCCCCTGCAACTGATATTGGTACCCTTTGTCTATGATCATTCAACAGATGACCACATCACTTATTTTCCTTCTTCTTGTAATCATTGCTAGGTTTTTCTCTGTTTTATTGTGAGTTTGTTTAATTACAGGGCCAGGATCTATTTACTTGATTTGATATATACTGTACCTTTTTTTATTACTGCTAAAGACCCCTACGCACAAGCAAATTATTGAAACAAGATTTTAAAAAAACCCATCATATGTAAGTCCCGAAATAACCTAGTTTGTGTCGCTAGGTGGTTAAACCCCATTTCTCTCTCTCTTTTGTGATTTGTATGTCTTGTCCGCATGTTCGCCTTATGGGTTTTGTTTTTGTCTGGTGCGTTCCTCCTGCACTTACTAATAAATATTCAGATGAAATGATTTTAATCGTTATAAAAAAAGAAATGACCTACCATTAAGATGAACTTGTGTATTACAACAAGATGAATCTGTTGATTGACGTAATAAAGTTAACCAAGCACCAGATTGATTAGATACATTAACAAATGCTTGTTTACCTCCACTACTTGTAAACTGAAATTTTATATATATATACTTTTTTAGTCCATCATATAACAAATGTTAACTTCAAAGTGGGCAGTCAGGGATTCTGTAAATGAACTAAAAGACTGTTATTGTTGCAATTTTTGAGTGGGTTCATAGGTTTTAACAAATCGCAATTTGATGGAGACAGTAGATACCCTGCTGGAATTGATATGGGTATTTATACATACATACATATTAGACGTAACATGCCAACTATTTGAATTAGAAATTGAAGAAATTGCAGTATAAATCATATGGAAATCTCCAAATTAAGACACTTTCATGTGAAGACTTACCTGTAAAATCAGATCTCCCATTTGAACTTTTTCTGTTGAGATTATTTCTCCTTGAAAAGGACCGAGGCTACTACCTTTTGGTAGAGGGATACCGCTACACACCACCCAACCATAAGTAGGATTGTTGTCCATATTAACCTCAATACGTTTTAGATGCAACACATCACTAGGTAGTTGGAGATGACTTAATAGTCCTTCCATCATACAATTTGGGGATGTTGGTACCACTTGATTACTGTTATTAGATGACACATTGTTTTGTAAGCTTGATTCAGGATAACCATTTTTAATTTCATAATCAGGTGGTATAGAATCAGTGTCTCTCTCTTGCTTGATTTTGATCCTTTTTGGTTTGGGCTCTTGATCATCTTCATCATCCTCACCATTATCACTTCTCACATCATCCTGATGCTTAGTTTCTTTATCTGTAACATCATCACTATCATTGTCTGAAATACATAAAATAAACATAGATTGATATATTCCCTGATTCAATGTTATGTCCATCAATATTTTACTTATATACAGCAGGTTGTTCAGCAGGTCTAACATAACCCTGAAAACCATGGCCGAAGCAAAAAATGATCATCATCGAACTTAGTCAAGGTATTGATAACAATGTGATTGAAATAGATTTTTTCAAATTTGTGTTCAGCATTGTGGTCATGAGACTGCGAACCCTATGGGTTGTTAGTTTTTCACCCTTTTCTTTAAATCTTGATAATTGATAGAGGCTACAGTTTTTGATGCATTTTTCTTGGTATGAAGCATTGGGGTTATGATAAGGTGAATCTTTTCCATTTTTGTGACCTTCTGGGCATTTCCCTTTTCAGCATTCTGTGGAGAGAGAGAGAGAAATTGGGTTTAATGTCCAAACCACACAAACTAGGTCATTTTGCGGGTAACGTATGGTTTTAATTTTATTTCAATAATTCGCTTGTGCGTAGGTGTCTTTAGCAGTGGGAGGAAACCGGAGAACCCTGAGAAAATCCACGAGGTTGTACAACCGGGGATTCGAAACAACGCCAGTTGAATCAATGATAGGCTTTATTATACAGCACACCGCTAACCATTCAGCCCCCCCCCCCCAGCATTCTAGAGATATATAAGGTGTCAGAAAAGCTTGTGAATGCAATAGAAATTAGATTTCTTGAAGGCATAATAAAGGATCTTCAATAAATTTCAATACTTATTATTTAAAGTAATTTTGGGCCATTGGCAACTCTCCCTAAATAACAAATTTATCACTGTTTAATCCATGCTAATATATATTCAGATTTCAGATTGATTATTTAACACTTAATTAAGAAAATAAAATCAAAATACTAACATTAAATTCAAACGGACATAAAACAAAATGTTGACTGGCTTTTTGCAGCAAAGCATTTTTCGAGCAGAAGAACTCGTATACTTGTTATCATGACAGGAGCCTAATTTTATTCAATTATACCCAACTTTTTGTCAGGAACAACTCATATTGTTTTATCCAAAAAGACCTTTAGGAACCATTAATGTAAAAAACAATAAACAAAATATTAATATGATTTGATAAACTATGGTAAATTGAGAATTCATTACAACATCCCCATTTTTTAAAAATAAGAAAATCATTTTTATCTTAGTGAAATCATTTTTTTTTAGGAAATGTATTCATCTAAACATATCATTTACACAGACATTATAAGTTAATAGAGGGTTTCATTTCATGGTTCATGTACCATAGATTCATAAAAAGGGTTTTGAGAAAAATATATCAAAAGCTTTGATCAAGTTTTCATATTGCATTAAATATCACGTATGAAATTTCATATAAGATACCAATCTTGAAGTGATTTTAAATTCTATAATGGGATGCATAGTGAAATATGTGGAAAAGATCTTTTCTTTGATAAGATAATAGCAGACTTAAATGTAGTTGAGATTATAAAGGAAATAAGCGGAAGAGACAGACGCAAATACATCTGCTTGTGCAAGATATCAATTATAAATGTGAAATGCCCTCTTTTTTACTAAGTGCCTTAACTTACTTGTAACAGCGTTGGTTTTTTTTATAGTGTTTCATTTTCTGTGTATAATTATTATTATGAAGTATAATTGGAAACCTAATAAAGGTATCATATTGCACAGAATACCAATCATCACTCTGCTTTGTTATCATCTTATAAAACAGACATCATCATCAACAGTGTATACATGTATATGTGTATTAAGTTGGTAGCATATTGAGTGGCAATTAACATGCATGGCGGCTAATTGTTCATTAATACATAGAAATTATATTTCATAATATGCGTTTAATGGTAGGTTGCCAGACAACAAAACATATGCCAGCAGCTGATAAATGCCCCCCCCCCCTCACCTCTCCTGAGTAGTCCATAAATTTTTCGCACATTGTGAATGTAAATAAAAGGGCAATAAATCATGAAATTATTATATTCGGTGATAATTTTGTAGTTAAAGCAATTTTCTACAAAGTGAGCAATGTATAAAAAATATATAAGTTACAATGTCAATTATGTAAACAACATGTGTATATTTTAAACAGATCCCATAAATGTAGTGTTTTCATGGGCGTGGATTAAGGGGGGGGGGCGAATAGGTCTCTCCCCCCACCCCCATGAGATTGATCACCAGGATAGATTTTCAGGTTTATATATCCACATGAATGTCCTGTTCTGAAAGCTATCTAACAACTGTATTGGGTCTCGACACAGTAATTCATCTTCATGATATCTTTCTCCTTAATTGTAGGTAGTCAATTTTACCATTTAGTCATCATATTAACCCTAGTTATAGCTTTCACCGAAATAACACTGGTTAACTATTCGTAATTATTATTTTGGTTTGGTAATGAAAGTTACCAGGGTTCGTGTTTCCCCCCCCCCCCCAGACGAAAAGTTATGACAATTCCTTGCCCTTGAATGTTCTAGAGCGTTCAAAAGAAATTATGAATGATCGACAGAAGTGGGGTGACTGCCCTGTGGGTGTATAAAAACAACGTCCATATTTAGACACAGACCTACAAAAGCGGCTTTTAAGAGCTCAAATATTGGGTTGGCTATATCGCTATCCTAAGTATTTTTAATAAAATTCACTGATTGTTGTATAGATATATCTTAATTTAAAATGGATAAACATGATATTACTTTATCTAGAGATCATATGTACAAATGAAACATATTAAAATGGCAGGAGGCAGCATTAGTTTTTTAAAAAGAAATATTTAACGATGATGAGAAGTGATAAACAGGAAATACATAAAGAGAAACAGTTTTTTAAACCATGTTTTAATGGTCCTCTACAATATGGCTATTTTATCAACATAAATAAAAAGTGTTCACAGGAAATAAAATCATTAATTTTATCAAAACTCCTTTCTATCTATAACATGATATGATAAATGATGGCAGATTTTCAACTACAAAAATATATATTCTTATCGTTGCAAGTTCGTTTTTTTTTTCATAAGAGATACTTTCATTTTGAGATATTTTAACTGCCAAGTGTATTCGTTCTTTAAGAGTAATTTTATCTGAGAATAACTGGTAGTAAGATAGGAGAGAAATGAAATAATCAGGAAGACTGTGTGATAAGGCAACCTGTGTGTATGTCATATCTTATAAAACCGTCCAGCCTATCACTGCAATATGATCGCTTTATATGATACCATTGTTAAGACTTTCAATTAAAGCTTATCAGGATGGGCAGGGCTTGTTTGCTAATCTTACTGACTCATAATGGTTGTTTTTATCTTATCCTACCTAGCCAGAATTCATGACTCTTATCTCCAACTTTATCTTGCAACTTCTCTGATAAGAGGTTTCCATTTTCTTTGCCTAGTGAACTTTTAAGAAGTGGTTATTATATGATGAAGTTTTCCTTGCTAATGCAATAAATTGTTAGAATTCATTCATTCAAATATGAATTAAATATGATATTAGGAGAAGCCTAATGGCTTAATATGAAATTAAAATGAAGTAATTTTAAACATATTATAACTTGGACATTAAGTGATAAGGTCTGCTATTATATGGGATATGTATAATGCGTATTATTATGGAAGCGATATTATCATTTTTGACAGAAAAGTATATGTTATTAAGTTTACACACAAAAATATTAAATAATACTAGACTTAAGCATGAATGTTGAATGAATTCTTTAGAATTTTGTAAACCACATTAAAATGTATACAACTGATGAAATAAATCTTACATCATCTTGGTGTCTAAGTGCATTGACAGACATGTCTCATTTTTAGCACAATATCTAATTTGAACTGGATTTAACTGTATAGTATAGTCAATTTCAAGTCAAATCAATAATCACTGTTAACAGCGAGTGTCTCTTTAAAGCTATACTGGGGTAAATTGGTATATGTATTATACTTATTTGAGTATAATTTAATCATGATCATAAAGATATGGTCATCAACAGAATACATGTCTGTATTATATATAATATATACCAGTAGGTATTATAATTCATCTTATCATTTATTTGATCAATGAAAATAATGTATACATATCTTGTTTAAACCCTACACCAAAATATTATTTCTACAAAATGTTCACAATCATACATAGCCAAAACTTACTTTGATAAAAAAGATGATACCATGCAAGAGAAGAATTTTGGCATTTATTAAAATTAATATTGGTAACAACTGAACTTGAAATATTATACCAATTCGATATAAACTACAGAAACATGTTCATTAAAACAATTATAGGCTTATTGGATTATTTGAAACTGTAGACTTCTGGCAAGGTACAGTAGAAATTTTGTAGACTAAAATGAAATTTATTTCGGTTCAAAATATATTGAAAGAATATTAATATATAATGTACTATCCACAAATGTACAATTGCACCATACTTATCTTATCCTTATATAAAAGGTAGCCTGAGGCTGGATAAGCTCTCAGATATTTTGATTTGCTTGATGTCATAAACTGATCTTAAACGTCTGCTCCCATCAGTGAGGTGTTTTAAACATTTCTATTGTCTTTTTTATGACTAAAATAAGACTAGGAGATTCATTATCTATTGAAGCATAATTTCAAGACAATCTGCTGGTAAAAACAAGTGATCAGGGAGAGTGACGATCTAGATGAAAAGATTTCCTATCTTTTAACTTGAGGCTTGAAAGAAATGGAGAAAAAAGGAGAATTGGATTTTGGCTTCCCCAGCTGACAATTATATCAGTTAATCTTGATAGTTAAGATTTAATCTCACTTCAAAGCTCAAAGATAAAAATTGCAGGGTAAAAACAACATTAATAAAAGATTGTTATCAATTATGTCTAAAAGCTTCATACAGTCGGGTTTTAAAAATAACCTAAAGGATATGATAAAATCAAATACAGCCAGGTTACTTAACATGCTTTTTAAAACTGGAGACACTATAGATTTGACATTTTTTATTTGAACCTGATGACAAATGTCTTACAAGAAATAAATTGAAAAACTCACTATCTGGTAAAATATATTTCATACCAATAACTTAACAGTGTATCTTTTGGGTGGATGAGTAGTCTAATGCATATGCTTTAGATCATAAGGCCTATCATTGAGTCAGGTAGTGTGGGGTCGTCTGCATGCAGTGCCCAACTTTGTGGGTTTTATTCAGTTTCCTACCACTGATATAGATCACAACGCTCAAACAAATTAAGATAAACTTGAACCATATTTTAGTCCTGAAATGACCTGGTTTGTGTGCATCTCTCTCTTAATATACTTCAAGAGAAAACTTTTGACAATCTAATTATAAAAGGATAACCACTGGCTTTACCTACCAAGTAACTTTTGACTGAGGTATAGCAGTGATGGCCACATTAAATTCTGTGGTTGACACTTTGTAATTATTAACTTGTTTAACTAACTGTGGGTTTATTATTCAATTTTGGTTCAAAATAAGTTCATGTGGAATTAACAAATTCAACAAAACCTATGTAGATTTTGAGACAAATATTTTGGGATTAACTAATCATCTAGTTGGTAGAAGTTAATTATTTTTAATTTCTGGAATTTTAGATATCAAATATGATCATGTTATGTTGATAAATGTTGCCAACTCTGGCTGAATGGGACATGATTGTAGTTGACGTTTTCTGTATTTTGATGGTTTGATCAATTTGTCCACGTCTGGTGACAAATGAAGTTATATAGACATAACTGAAAATCGGCTTGGTAAAACATATGCCACATATTATTAATCATTATAATTTATAAATATCAATTTCTAAATTCGAAAAGCACAGTAAAATGAAATATGTGTCTATGATGAGAAATAGATTAGAGATAATAACTGCGGAGATGTCATCATTTACCATTCACATAGTCATTTTATTAATTGCATTTATAAACAATTTTATGTATTGTTCATCATGATTATTAAAATTAATGGTATTTCATTTTAGATATAAAAATTTAGATAAGATATTTTTTCATGTAAAATATTTTTGCAGTGAATGAAGAATAGCTTGTTGACAGATAACACAATTTGTTCAAAGCCTCCTAGTACATTTGTATATTGACTGATAAAATGAGAATTTATATGAATATTGATGTGTGCTTCAATAATCACTATTTCTAGTTTATCTTTTTTTGCATTTATGCAAATTTGTTATTAAATATCTGACACATATGAGACTGTAAACAAATAGATTCAAACAATGGAGACCGATAACTTTTATCCGTCATTCTGTTTGTTTAGATAAAAATATAAACGTATCAACATAATTATGTGTATCATACATGTTTAAATTCATTAATTACAGGACATGACTCTAAAATACATTGTTTCATTCAGTCAAAAATTAGATAAAACATATCACTAAAATGATGATCTGCCACCTAAACCCCTCTCAATAGGCTAACATGTACATCATTATTAATTTCAAAAATGCTGCAATTGCAATAATATTTTATCTTTATTCTGAACTGATATTTATAGCAAATTTATGCATTTGTGTGAATTATTTTTATTGCGTACTGTGACCCAGATTCTAGGTTTTTCCTGGGATAATTTGCCATCTTTAGCAGATGGAGGAAATATGAAGCCAAGAAGGTAACCAAATAGGTTGGGCAGGTGACCCTACTCCTAGTCCTTGTCACATACAAATTGGGATGCAAACAACACAACTTGACTCAATGACAGATATTAAGATAAGATAAGATAAGATGTTTATTGCATCAAAACGTCTATTAAGGACAGCATGCGTACATATACACTTATACATAGTCAAATATATTGAATAATACACATTACATAGACAACTCAATACATTCATACAAACAGTATACTACATGTATATCAAACAAAGGGGTTAGAGGTTTCAGTTAGATATAGTTGCCACCAAATTCGATTTACCTCCTTTATCAAGAGCCAAAAACATGTATAAAGCCACTGCCATGGCAATCAATTTTGGTGCCTGACAAAGCCTGAATCTGTCCCTGACATTGTCAGTGACAGGTGCCTTATTTCCAGGCTTGAATGTAGACAATATATAGGATGTAGCCAATCATGCCCTTCTATAAATGTTGCTGAAATCTTTTGATGGGCCTCTGTGTACATTTTTTCTAACGGCGGATCGAGTCATGAAAAATCAGATATTGTTCAAATACTGTATTTAACAATCAGCAATTTTAATGAACAGTAACTAGATACACAAAATTACTTTATGGGCACAAATAAAGAAGTCCATACAGTTCCTTGACATGTCATACAGTCAGCTTTTATTGATTTAAATTTATGTCCATTACTGCATAATATTATTACCTAAGTAAGAATAGATTCATAACAATTGTACCATAAATTCTTAAAGGGTATAGTTCGATTAAACTGTTTAACTTACCACCAGTGACAGCTATTTGGTTTTTGGATTGTGAATCTGAGGGACATTCTGCAGACACTAAAATGATATAAATTTAAAATAATATATTTAAAAAAAAATATGTTTGCATCATATTAAAAGGAATTAGGTAATTCAAAAATTCAACAGGCTATTAATTTTTAGATGAATGAATGACTTGACAAATTTATTTGAACAAAGGAAAATGATGAACGATTTTTTTAAGAATTTAGCAATCCATATATAAACCAGTCCGGTATATCATGAATAACTGTCTTTAAAATATTATAACTTGAAAGATGAAGCCAATATGTGGTATCTACCTTGCAACTTAACCATTTTATCATAAATATTTAAACAATGTATAATGTCTTATCATTTTGTCATGAACAAAATCTGTTATCAATCTCCCACAGTACAAAGCATATCAAGCAATGACCAGTCAAATCTACAATCTGTGTATAAATGTATGACCTTTTATATTCTACTAGACATTAAGGGGAAATAAATTCCAAAATGATTCTTTAACATGACCACTGATAAGACAGGTCTTATCTTAAACTGTGTTTTGTTTTAACAGCAATTAGTGACATGTGGAATTTGTTTTCTATGCTTATCTGTCTTTATCTCAATCTGCGAGGCAGAGAGCAGGGAGGTGCCACCAGGGATAATCAAAGAGAGGCAAAAGGTGGCCATTTTCATTGTCTGAATCTTATCTCATATTTACAATGACGCAACTCAATTCATTTGCATCTTTTAAATAAAAAATTCTCAACATTCCAAGGGCAAAATTTACAGCAATACCATGAGACCTTTGTCGCAGATGCATGTTTGTTCATTATATCTATGGCCATTCTCCTATTTTTATTTTTTACAAAGCATCTAGTTCATAAGTAGAAAGTATCTTATCTATTTATTTGAAATCACGGAGTTCTGTAAAGACAGTTTGAAACGTACGGTAATCGCATATTTATTAGTGCAGACAAACATCACAAACATATGCGACAGTATCAAAGTTATCTCCCTTGACGCATTTTTTCCAGGGTTTTGTGGTGCTAACAATTTTATAGAATGATAGATTACATATTAAAGTATATTTTATGTGCCTATTATGTACCACAACACGATGTCCATGCCTGCCAAAGTATCAGCGGCACGCAGATGTGTACACATCTGCATTTCTCGATCAAGACAGGAAATTACTCGTTTATTTAGAGTTGCCTCCCTTCCTAAAAGTAAATTGCCGCATTCGGCAAACCTCGCCAGATTCCGGTACTCTCCGTAACCTTCATCTAGACTCGGATGTATGATAGTCATTGATATGTACCTACGACCATACATTTGCGATGCGGCTTATCGACTACCGATTTACTCTAACAGGAAAACGTTCCGCGTTTACAAAAAAGTCCCAAAATCTGGTTAAGCTGCCCACACCCGTTGGTGGAGTCGTCCACACGACTTAGTATAATTTCTGGACACATAATGTATTTGTAAATAGTATAGTTTTTTCTGCGTGGTCACCCTTTCTCTCGGTAAATAAACAACAAAGTACAAAATTTCTGTGTATTGTAATACGTTTTTTGGAGTCGTCCACACGATGTATTTTTAATTAGTATAGTTTTTTCTGCGTGGTCACCCTTTCTCCCGGCAAATAAACAACAAAGTAAATCGTTTTATTCCATAAATAACAAATTCATAAACAAATTTAGTTGTGGACGACATCACTAATAGTTGTTGACGACATCACAAATGCCTTGTGGACGACTCCACCAACTGTTGTGGACGACTTCGCTTGTGGAAGACTTGACTGGCACCCATCTCCTGGGGGCAACCATGTTTATCCGGGTCCTTTAAAATAGTTCCAAAATGGCGGACTACATCATACAGCCGAGTCTAGATATAGGGCACCGGAATCTGTCGAGGTTTGCCGAATGTAAATTGCCGGTGACGCTGTAAATTACATCAGCTTTACGAATAAATATGGAAACATTGCCCAGCCTTCAGAATATAGAAACAGTTGTATCAAAAAGTTATCAAAAGAAATAACCCGAGAGTATTGTTAATTCTCTGGGGAAAGACCGTTTTTCACAGTACTAAATAGGCTAATTTATCTGGCTAACAAGATTCAAAAAGACTTCTGGAGTGTCTATCGGCGATTAGGGTTAGGCATACGGGAGAAATTTATCGCATTTTCATTAACGTTTACATATTAAGAAAGGTTTATAAATGCGATTTTTATCGCCTTTTCGCGCGTAATTTCCTGGTCCAACCGTATCAGAAAGACAAGCGCATTATTTAATTGCACGATGTTGGTTGATGTATTAGACGGTTGTTTTTAATTCTCTGAATAGTATTTTACAAAAGGGTTTGCCAAAACATAGGCCATCAAGAAAGAGGTTTATTCCAACTACTCGTTATTATATTAAACCGTGGGTGAATTACATCCTCCGAACATTAGTTCCCTTTCTTAAAAATCATTGTTATATTCAAAAGTGGTGTAGTCTATAAGATTTGAACGAAGGATCTCTTGAGAATAAATCGATAGGGCCTATGGGTTTTATCAAAATAAGAATGGGAAAAAAATACATTTTAAACATTGATCTTCGGCTGTTTATTCTCTCATTTTCCACTAAATCTCACCAATATCTGTGCTTGTCAACATTTTTTAGATGAAGTGTGTGCATTGATAAGGATATGAAATAATAGAATCTTGTATTAAAACTTATCTACGGTGCAGATCTAAATATTATTTCGTGCTAGGAAGAGCTATTGGCGTATGGAGTGGTTTGATAATAATGCCGGTCTCGGGAACTGAGAATGTTGTCACAAATTTACATCTAAATTCCATTTGGTAGTTAAAGATAAGAGGCTATTGAGTCTTGACTAACGTAAAGATTGCACGATATCAGGCGCACAATAATACAAGATTTTCAGGCAACCGTCTCTTATCGGGTGAACGCGGTGGATAGTTTCTGATTGTATTTGGCGAATCTTGGTTTATCAACTCTTATCGCTTTCCGAACAGACTTGGCCTCATAGCATCAAGTTATATTGATCAAATTTAACCCAAATCAAGCATGATTATCGCATAACGCAGATTACTGCCTCCCTTTTATAATTACACACTGTGTCTGAAGCACGATAAAAAGTTGTCCGTTATCATTCCTGCTTATCTCCCCTTATCGTTCGTTCCATCGTCTATAATGCTTCCAGTTAAACAAAACCTATCATTGTGGAGCCGTGTTTATCTTTTTTCTTTTTTACAGAAATTGAAAATATGAGCCGATTTTATCAAGGGAGACCTGGTAGGGTGAATATGCTTGTTCAAGATAACTCACAGTTTTACATACCACTTGAGCTACCCACAGATATCTGGCCTTATCAATCTTGAGCATATTCGTCAAGTGGTGCTAGACCCACCTTCACTTATAACATGTATATTATAGCCTCTACGGCTTATCTTGTCAAAATAAAAAGGAAATACATATTAGAAATTATACACCGATATAAATTTAGCTCGACCTAGACGGGAATAAAGATCAGAGAAAGGGCTTTTATTCCTATAACATGTGATATAAGATGGGCTAACCCCGATATTGAAATAGATTTCGTATTCTGGTTTCGCGAGGACTCGGCTGATACAAAGATAAAGCCAGTGCTGTACAATAGTTGGCGAATTCAGAAGGTTCTTATCGTAAATATATTCCCGATGCTATTACAGATAGGTAAATATAAGCAGACAGGGCGATGGTATCGTAGCAAATATAGATTACAATATGCACCAGGGGATACACATCTGAAAAATGAATAATCTTTTTACTGCCATGGGAAAATATTGATAAGTATGTGAAACAGAAAAACTAAATTTGATATTTTTCCACTTTGATTTTTCTTCGTCCTTTTTTTAATATGTAGATCTTGTCGCTGAAATAACATTTATAAGACTCCCATTACATTCTTCTATAGTTTAAATATACTATTTATAGTAGCTTGGATATAAACATAGAGATTATAAGTAAATGACTTCTAGGCTTTAAATGTAATTGCTTCAAGTACAGTACAGACTATAGCCGTGCTTGTCGTGACGGTTTATGACACAAGACTAGTCCGAGGTTCGGAACTGGGCACTGGCGGTGATAAAGCATACACCTTTACCAGTCAGGTTTTCCGCCTGCTCTGCGTCTTCTTTCTACATGTACTATAGATGTGCTTGTTTTTTTCGATGCCTTATTTTGCTTTTTTTTTAAAGTTACAAAAAGGCATCTACACAATTATATGTCATTATGCAAGAGCTAAATCTGCCTATTGCGTGTCTTTCTTTAGACCTTAAAAGTTACATAAACTATTAATTAGACTTTATTAACATGACAAGACCATCATCAAGTCGCGATGCCATCGGATAGGTCCCATTTTATGTTGATTACAGCGGTTCAGCCAGTACGGTGGTTATAATCAGTGCACACATCTTGTCAAACCTCCAAAATCTTCGCTCAGAATAAAGTAATTTGAATGAAATTTTCAATATATTCATTTTGCATTATCTACTTTTGATCTATTATAGCAAGAACTACCATCTCTTTATCTAAATCTTACATAGTGTATCTTTAAGTTAACTTGTGTATCTACATTATATACAATTTATACAGTACCCAGCAGGCGTTAAATAATAAATAAAACAAAGAAAGCTGTTAAAATATATAGCTAACAGTTACACTTAACATTTGAACCAACCGGCTACCTAGTCAAACAATGACACCGTTTCTCATTTGTCACGAATAGTCGTTTGGATGGGACGAAATATCAAGGTCCCGTGCATAAATTGATGATTGTATATCACACGGCTTGCAGTTTTAATTCGAGGAACAGGAAGTTTAAACACCCCTGCCCAAGCAAAACTGAAAGCATTGTTTGTTTTACGTGATGGCTTATTAGTTGACATTCTGGGTACCTAGCGGGAGAATTCGTGTGTCAGGTCTGTGGCGCTAACCCGTTGTGTTGAACAGATATCCCTTACTGTGAATACCAATATTGCTAGATGTTATCCAAATTACATATAATATTCATGCAATGCGCATGATTCACAATTTTGGCTGTAATTAATGTTATATATTAAAGAGTTAAAGGTCTCTCGATACTTTGATGTTATTATATATATTATATATATATATATATATATATGTAATAGAAGTATATGACGTATAGAATAAAATAACATGAGAATAATATCAACCTTTACTTGATACAAATCTTCATGATGCATCATCAAAGGAGGGATCATATCGTAATCTCGTCTTGTTTCAAATTACTGTTTTCAATTTAGATAATGACGCTCGATTATGAATATTGATAAGAAAACTAATCACACATAATTAAAGCATAATTGTATACTGACAGACTGATGCTGGTTTATATGACGACTTTGATCTCGCTTTAAGATAACTACATATTGCATAATTTAGTTACCGTGGCATTTTCCCCGTTATGTAGTGGAAATGATATCATTATATTTATCAGATTCTCTAAGTCCATGCTACGCATGCAATACAGTGCTAAATTTTTATGCAGGGAAATCCCATAACCACTTCACGCTATGGCATGCGATTCTCTGATTCAGTGCTAGATGCAAATAACGGCTTGGATAAGGTCACGTGTCTACTGAAATGAAATGGTGTTCAACGTACTACTGTCCAGCACCGACTGGGCCTTGTACAGAACACACAATGTAACCGCAAGATATACAATATACATCTTGTTATAAAAGAGTGTCTGTTTTTGTTCATTTATTATTTGATATTGATATTACCTAATTCAAAAAGGTTTAGCTCCTTTAAGTAGTTTACATTCTTGTCTATTCGACTGGTGTTGGAAATTTAACAGCGCCTGATAATACCCTTCCGATAGATGCCAGACGAGAGTAAAAAATAAAATAGTAGAGTAAATTCAATTAGATGAGACTGGGATATGATAATACATTATTATCGTCTGCATCTCGTGAAAATATTCATCCATTCTCGCCTACCAGAACAGTCGATACATTTCTAATACACAAATAATAATTTTTCCCTCTAGTCCAGTCAGTACCCTGGCAATATGTTAAAAGATTCCATTTCTTATTTGCCTTTCATTATAATTGTGCTGGCCTATTGGTTTTTCAATTTTACAGGGTTTAAACTCTTTTTAATCGTTAATATGATAAGACGACTATAGAAACATATCATTCACATGGAATAAAACACTAATAATTGTACCTATGATAGGGGGGGGGGGTACGGTTGTCAACCTATACCCCGATGTCGTACGTCTGTCAAGCTAATACATCACTCTAACATGCGTGAATACACTTGTCGGAAATGACTAGTTTATTTTAATTCAAAATTCTGGGAAAAGATAACTAAATGTAATCTGAAAAAAAACACGTTACAATACTTGTAGCACTGGTTAATGTGCTGATAATGCTCGCAACCACTGCTTCGTGGAATCTGGGATACATGCTGCATGCCAGCTATCTATCAAATCGTATCGGTAACAATTATTGACGATTGAGTTTATGGGGGGGGGGGGCAGATGTATCAAACCAACTACTTGGCACAAACAAACAGCGGACCTACAGGGAAAGGAGTAATGACACAAAAAAGCCAACTTTTAAAAAAATGCAATTAACAAATTTTTGTATTTTATGACTATTCATTGCTTTTTTTATTTATCATTTACCCAATTGCAATAATTATTAGTACAGTTTAACTCCTGCACTGTCGCTGTATTGAAAAAAATCATCTCTATTGAATAATTAAAGAAATTATGCAGCGCCATTCGCAGGTGTTTTTCGGGTGATGGATATACTCAATAAATTGCACCCAGGTCGTAGTGACAGGGAACATTCTAATTAAATAATACGTATTAGATTATATCACAGCATTTTGAAAATAAAGTATATCCCTTTTCTTCTTGTTTTTGTGTCTGAGCCCTGGAGCAAACGATAATCTAAATTAGTCTATCATTACAAATGGATTTTAACCCTAAAAACCAAGGACTATTCGCAGCACTCTGGATTAACCATATAAGGCAAACAAGGCACGTGCCTTAGGGCCAGGCAAAAATCCAGGCTACAAAATTAAAATGTAAATCAAAACTGATAATTATCAGGGGGTGACAAAAATGCTTGCCTTTATTTTTATATAAATAAATTGCATCCTTCTTCATCTACGAATTTTCTGATGCTAAATTTAATTTGATTCCTTTTGTCAATGAGCGCAACACATCTGTATATTTCATGCCACCTATCAAAATGTGCCTTAGGGCCAGCAGAGCCTTAATCCGACACTGTCTATTCGTTTAGGCCTACTCTGGACTATGGATGGCGTGTAAGGGATTATTTATAGGAAGACATATACCGAAACGAACCGAGGTCATTTTCGATAAAACAAAAATATATATTAAATTATAGTATTATTTAGTCATAATAAATATAGGCCATATCTAAGCCTTAATTAATTATTTGCAAGTTTTACTTTGTCACACCAGTCGATGATAGCAATCAAATCTGTTAATTGTGTGTGTCTGAAGTGAGTATGTAAGATTTGTCTATAGCCAACACAGAAGGCCAATAACTTGAGAGTATTTTTCCTGTACGACAATCGCGTAATCGAAAGACGTGATTATGTTGTCTCATGTATGTCTTTATATGGACTTTGACATTTGTAACGTAGGCCTACTTTTGTCCTATAAGCAAACTATTGTTTTCAGGTATTTAACATAAGGGCTGCTTATAATTGCTGTCAAATAATAAAAGACAGAAACTTCACAAGCCCCGACAGAGAAATGAGGGTTTAACTGTACTGTGAGTCTGTGACAAGTGTCGTCTGCTAGTGCTCATAATATATTTAATTGACAATGTAACTTACCAAAATGATTTAATAATTTCAAGAGAAACTGATATTTGATGAAAATGTATTAATAAATTTACTTACATTTGAGCGGCTTTGGATTAGATTGTTTTCGTCTGGACATTCTGAAATTTTTACTGAATATGAGAATTTTCTTCCATTCACTATTATTATGTTCTATTGAATAACGTAACAACATATGAACACCGCTACCAAAGGTCAGTGCGCTGTGACCCCTTCAAACGCCTAATACCACATGCGCCATGACCTCTTCGGGTCAAAATAGAACGGTAAAATGAAAGGTATAATCCACAAGCACAGTACACAGGAGTAAGACACGGGCCGGTTTTTAAATCCAAGAAACTGTAATATAATTGTTAAACAAAGCTTTAAGCTGGAGAGAATTCACTACACAGCGTCATCACTCACTGCTATTCTCAACTGAATGCTATAAACTTGCTCTATCAGTTCGCTTATCGATACTTTAATCTCCATGCTTGGGCGAACCGAGATTCTGGCGTACTGAAATTATATATGCGCGGCTTATCTCGGTTATCTTCCCTTATCTCAGACGATAAAATCTTATCGGTGACTCGATCGGGCAATCAATCTTGCTTTATCTTTCCAAGTGTCAGTCTAGCCTGTGTACCACATCGCCCATTACTAAGGCATTTTAGCAAAACAAAGCCTTTTACTGGCAAACTTTGTTTATCTGATTATGATGGGGGAATAGATAGATTTCACTAGCGGAGATAGTTTCTATAGATAAATATATATGTACATACCTATTTCATAGGAGTGTTATTTTAAGCATAATCACGAACTATATTATAAAATATAGGCACAGGCTGTTAATTTATTGATTAATTGATGTTATCTAGTTTCGCTTTCAGCTTGAAACATACGCTTATTTGACTTTAGATCTTTATAAATAATTCTATATGGGCAAATGTTGCAAATCTACTTAATATTTATTAAACGCCTATATTATTATAGTATATACATGTGCTGCATAAGTATTAAATTTGTCTTATCATTACGATGGCTATAAAACTAGACACAGGAGCGGTATATCAATATTTTATTGTTTAGATAATGTTCTCGAATCGTTTATTAATTTTGTATGGTGTAGGTTAGTACTTGAATCCCCCCAATTAAAAAGTATAGGCCTACCAAACCAACGATATCTTATCATAGATAAGATAACGCCGTGATATTTTTCTAATGACGTGAGATGTGTTATCGGTCAATCGTTGTTATATTTCTAGTTTTGTTTTACCTTATCAGTACCTAGATAAAGAGATAAGGTTTTTTGATCGTGCAACTGAAAGATAAAATCGGATGAGATTCTAAAGATAACAAAATGTCGGTCGATAAACCTTTTTTGACTTAATTAAAATTCTTCTTTTACTATCTTTTGATAAAAAAGAAAGAAACACAATGGTGGGGTCATTTTGAAACTAACCTTATTATCGTTATTTCCATAGTAACGCGTGCCATGCGTTTTTGCCCAAGTCCTGTCTTGTTTAAGGGTATAAGACGAAGAAGCCTATTGATATTTAACAGTTTCAGATGATTGCTGCCAGTGTTATGACCCTCAGTCTCTTTGGACAAAATAGTGGAAGCTCTAGAGACTAAAGTTATCATCTGATTGACTATAGATTTATACACAGTGTTTAAGCTCGTGAGACGAAGACACCTTTGTTTGTCAACAATTTTCGATAATTACTGCCTGAGTTATGGCCCTTGAAATCTGGGCGCTCTACAGACCATGCTGATCACCGGATTGAATTTACATTTATACACAGTGTTTACGGTCACGAGACGACGAAGTCTATAATTTTCATCGATTTCTGCTAGCATGGGGAAGAACTCAAAGCCAAACAATGATTTCTGATAATTACTTAATGGGTTGCTACTCGTAATCAGATTTTCAAAAGAAAAATTATGCTACAAGCATTGTTTCGTTACCTGGCAAACAATCTGTCGAATCCTGACTAGAATTTATGTGCAAGCATAGGACTAGGGGTTATCCGTAGGACTAGGCACCTTCTGTGCTAGTTTGGGAATCGGCTTTGAAAACCCCGGCCGTGATTCAAACCCGGGACATTGAAGTTGTGAGCCCATTATCACGTATAATCACCACAGGTTAGTCACAAGTTAGTCTAAAAAAAAGGTGTGTTTGGAACTGAGACGTAACTTGTATGTTCAGAAAAGCTGCAGAGTTTCTAATGACCGGTTAATTAAAGAGCTGGAGTTTCTCGCTATAATAGTTAAAACTTAGATAATTTAAAGGGAATATGGTGAAGATTGAGTTTTAAGCCTAGCCTCGATCATCATTACTAAAGCCGGCACGATAAAACAGATTCAAATCCAATGAAAATCGGACACATAAGATCGAGAGTTGATAATTGTCTTTTCATGTTAGTAAATTTCCGCAACAGGCAGATTTTCGCTCTTGCATAATGTATGTTTAATAATTTTATAGCAAATTGTCACAAGGGAGGTAATTTTGCCCTGAAGCTGCTTGTTACCGCCAGAAACGGTATACAGGATTCATAAGGCTTAATGTTCAGTAACTGACGACATATGATTGTTATTTCAGAATAAATCGACTCATATTTAATTTGTAATAGAAAATCCATAGAAAATGTAAATTGAAAACGATTGAATAAATAAATAAGATAGTGTCATTTGTATTAGTTTATATCTTATCGTCTTGCAGCCTTACTAAATACGAGTCAATAAAAAGGGTATATATTATAAACTATATGTTATGCATCACATACATTGATACTGATATCATAGAAATAAATTGGCTTTCACCAATTTCATTTATGTATCTTTTCAAAATATCAACATTAACGTTATCTATACGCTTACAGACGTCATGCATATGACATATAAATGTATATATATCTCATGTATTCAAATTTTAATTTGTAATAATGAAACTTTATTAAATATGTTGATTGAAAAAAATGCACATATTGCAGTGTTAGGCGGTCTAATACATTTTTACTTCTATAGTCGGCAAAATAAAGTGCCCGAAATATGATAACGTTTTGGTCTGGAGTCACTCTGCATTGTGCGGCAGTTTTCGGTCATCGATCATTTTGTTTCATCAATTTTTCGAGAATCAAAATGTCTTTAGATTGACCTGTCGATAAAGAAACATTCCCATGAAGATACTGATCTTCGTTTGATAAAACAATGCAAAACGGAAATGAAATGGGGTTTAACGTCCTACGTTTCTGCTCTATCCGGAATAATGGAAACATGTAGACAATGTAAAGTGTATCAGAATGTCTACGTCAACAAAACACTGGTGAACCTAGCTTATCCACAAATTGAGATCTGCTTTAAAGGGTCAATCCCGATAATGTTTTTGAGAATAAAACTGCTAAATTTTGTGTTAAAATCCCTTAAAATCCCCTACCTTAGGGCCGAGCAACTAACACAATTTTAACCCGCCAGTCTTTATCTGGAAATAGAGTCCGGTGTCCCAAGCTGTATTATGCGGTGATTGGATAAAACCAGACTTTTTTTTATAAAAATAACGTGTCGGTGAAATTTACTTTTTGTTATCAAGTACAGAACATGGACCATTCACCGTGTAGACCTCTACAGGAACGAGAATCGATTATCTGGTCACTCAACCAAAGAATTTACCCAAATTCTTAAAAGGGTTACGTGTCCGGATAAGCTGTTTTAACGCTCATGTCCAAACGACTCAATATTTTGAGCTGAAATTTTGAGTCAGGGTATATACACCATTCTTCTATATTTTGGCGTTTAAATTTCATACGTACTCGGACTTTTATTTTTGAGACTCTGTTCAATTCGGGACTGTCCCTTTAAAGCCATAAACATTCACCAAAATATTTAGAAATATATGGTCTAAATAACCTAAACTGAATTTCTCTTATGTTTATTCACTATCAAATTAATTGCGATAGGTTTGAACTGTGCCCGGGGTTCTGTTTCAGCTAAACCGCACCAGAAACGCTATTTTTGTCAACGATTTTTCATTTTGTGAATACATGCGTAGTTTCATTGGCATTTAACAATTGAACTGAAAAGACACATGGCACATGGAATATAATAGTGTTATTACTGAGCGATATTTCGCAAATGATACAATGAGAAATGTTGTTTCATATTGCAATATTCATGATAAAGACTTGAGAATCTCAGTCGAACCGTCGCTCGGGGGGTTGGATGGCTGAATGGTAAGCGGCGTGTGCGCGCTGTATCATAAAGCCTGTCATTGAGTCAACTGTGGTTGTACGTGGCAAGGAGAAGGGTCGCCTGTCCAACCTTGCGGGTTTTCTCCGGGTCCTCCGGTTTCCTCCCACTGCACTAAAGACCCCTATACGCACAAGCGAATTATTGAAATAAAATTAAGCCATATGTTAGTCCCAAAATGACCTAGTTTGTTTTGAGAGGACTTTAAACCCCATTTCTCTCTCTCTCTAACCGTCGCTCAGTAATTCAATAGAATTGTATCCCGTGTATGGTCTGAACATAAAATAAAGTACAACGAAAACGTTTATATGGGTGTACATGTATTGCATGCAGAGCACAGAAATTGAAGTAACATGTTTTTTTGTTGATAATTGTAAACCCCAAGAGGCGTTGTCTTGGTTTATTTGGCCACCAATGATAAGACAAAGATAAGATACAAAAGGATATATGGCTTAGCATGTTAAAATATGTTCGATTATCAAGCCACACAATATATCGAGGAGGCATAACAATAATCTCTTTTTCAGTGTTACAACGCTCAGAAGAATCTGCCTTTTTTTCTTGCGCATTTTTGAAAATATTTGTCAATAAACCCTTTTTTCCCTATAGTTGTGATTGCGATTTGAAAAAAAAAATGTCCTTTTTTTACTCTTAATGTAAGCCGTGAATACACTAAAACGGATATGACACCATTGAGCCCCAACTCTTAGATACGGTAGGTGTTAGGCAATACTATAAAAATTGAAACGAAATAGGAGCTGTGTTTTAATGAAATTGGCTATATGGTGACGATCCAATTAAATAGATGGGGAAATCGGCCAGTGGCGTGAAGACGTTTAGGTATGTACGGGGCCAACTCCTGCATTGTACGTCCCCAATAAACTTTTTATTCGAACTATTATAGGGGAATGAATGAATGACATGGGGTTTAACATCCTACTATTATGCACCTAACCTGGGCTAATGGAAGACGGGCATACGCCATACAGTGAGCTATGAGGGGCTTGTACAATGAATTTAATAGCGACAATTTCAGATTTAAAAACTTAAACACAATCTATGTTCAAATTTGAACCATAGTCAATCGGCGTTATAAATAGTTTTAATCTGTAGAAATGTAGATAGATACATTTATAACGCTAAAAATTTACCAATGACATTGTGGATACCGTTTTATTTCATTTCACAAAAACTGAAACTCTTGTTAGTTATTTTTAATCCGAGACAAAGTTATATTTTATAACCGCATCTGTAGGTCTTAAATGCTATTTCGAAAATTAAATGTAATAAATTAAACTGAAAGGGTTCAATGTATTCGTCATGGTTAGTATTTGTGTTTTGATAATTGTGTCTAGTATTTTCTCAACTGAAAGAGGAATTTGTGTATCTGATATGACGTTGGGAAATATGGTCACGTTACCAGTTACGGATATCAGAGACGGGGAAAGATAAGACCGTTAGATTTATGATAAGTGTTAGAGCGATAAGGTGTTATTCTACAATATGGCCGTCTATACTGCATGGTTACAGTGATAAATCGTAGTACCTAGGATATTGATAGAGGATCATATTGCGATGTACTGATATATAATTTATGATAGTCTTACCAAGATTGTTTATCAGTTGGTTAATTACAGTTGAAGCATATAGCTCCCATACAAAAAAAAATAACGTTGTAACTGTATATCATTTTATTATACAATAATAATAATACACAAGTCAAGCGATATAATATTTATAATACTATATTATTATAATGCTTCAGATTAAAACTTAAGATAATGCATATCCTCTGATAAGATCTCGGTTTTTGTGAAGAAAAGGTGGAATTAGAGATGTATATTTTGATTAAAAAGTGTAATATGGGATGGCTTTGTTCAAAATATGGGATGTTTAGATTAAATATGAAATATAAATTATATAGCATGATCCAGTAGACCACCTGTTGTTGTTGCGTTAATAATCACACGTTCACGTTAACATATAACAGTTACTAATAGAGACTCTTGGGAAGGGCTTTTTTCCCATCCGTATCACGTATCCGTATCGTGTTGTTAGTAGGGTTCGAACTCCCAGATCCGTGACCAATATCCGGGGAGGAAGGTTTGACGATTGATTCTGGTAGGGGGAACTGTTCTGAGGATTTGTTCAGTTTGCAACCTCTGGAAAGTGTGGGCAACTCTCAGGAGAGGCAAAAATCCAAGATGGCTGCCGAAATAGCACATAGACTTATACTTGGGGGCAAATGTCATCAAACCTTTTTTGTAATATGTCATTTTTATAGTTTTCAGGGTCGCTGAATCCATTAAGAACACTCCCAAGCCAAATAATCCACAACTGTAGCTTGTGGTAGAGCTAGCAAATGGCTAAAGATGATAAACAAATGCACACGCCTTATCCAACCTTTTCAAGATAGTCTGGAAAATCACATAAACAGAGCGAACTATCAAGCATATATCATGCTAAGTTACAATGTCAGTAACGTAGCTGATCCACGTGGACATGGATGGGAGTTGAATGAGGGAATGTGTGTTCGTGTACGGTATGTAAACCCGGCCTTGTCACTTAAGTTCAGATCATCGGTAGACAGTGATGAAGGGGGTGATGAGGAGAATAATGATACCTCTGTTAGTGACACGTGTGAGTCAGACAGTGCATTAGATTCGGAACTTTCTGACATAGATTCATGTGAAAGATATATGCCTATGAATTTTAGAAATTATGATATTAGTAGGTACTATATGAATGACATATTGAGTATATAATGATATTTTCTGTATCTTTGTATCTTCTGTGCGCTGACTTTGATTTTATATTAAACATCTAATGTAGATTTCATTGACATGAGACCATCAAAAATGAACTAAGCATCCATGAAAATCCTAAAAACAATATATTACAAGCTCATATTTGCCGCACCAGAATACATGACATTATTTTTCCGTTTTTTTTCACCATTTCCGCCAGATTTCCAACATATTGGAATATGGCTGCATCAAAATGGCTTGGGAGTGTTCTTAATGGATTCAGCGACCCTGTTAACCTTAAAAATGACATGTTACAAAGACTGTTTGATGACATTTGACCCCAACTATAAGTCTCTGTGCTATATCGGCAGCCATCTTGGATTTTTGCCTCTCCCGAGAGTTGCCCACACTTTCCAGAGGTTGCAAACTGCACAAATCCTCAGAACAGCCCCCCCTACCAGAATCAATCGTCAAACCCTTCTCCCCGGAAATTGGTCACGGATATGGGAGTTCGAACCCTACTATGTCGCAGATTTTCGTGCAGCGTACGTATGAGTAGCTGAGCTTATATTAGTTCTGTGACAGCATGATGGCAGTTGTTATCTACCAAGATATTCACTGTCAGTACAAGTCAAGTGTCTAGCCTATAAATAACTGGAGGGAGTGATGTCGCTTAAAAGTTGTCGACTTCGACTCGACATCAATATTTGGTTTCACTAATGCCTCATTTCCGAAAGGTTATACTTTATACCCCTTTATCATAGAATCACATTATTTACAGATTTACAAGGTCACACCTCTTTAAATTTTGCATGTAGATCAACCAGAAAGACGGACAGATAAAATATGAAAATTCCGAGAAAAACTCATCATAAATAATGATAAAATTCCAGTCTTTATCATGGTTAAAATCACATCTAAAATACACCTTGTTGTTCTAGGATACACATAGATTCATAAAAACACCATGCCACAACATTTCAGCGTGTAAAAGTAGTAAACAGACGGTTAAACGACGACACAATCTGATTAAAACACAGATCCAATTTCGTTCCGTTTTTTTATATTTCAAACTTTCTTTTTTGCTTGTCTTTACTACTCTTGGATCTGAAAGACTTGTTATTTAACTCGTGTTCTGCTTGAAATGAGGGGTCAGCCAATCAAATGGTCTGTCGAATCGACCGATTGACCTTTTTTTGTGCGAAACTGTGGTAAGAATATTACCAGCCAATGACGTCTATACTCATCTGTAGGAGCTCGATGGCAGTTAGGGGGGCAGAACCCGAAATGCCCGAAAAATTTTCGGGTTTACAGACAGCAGCGACCTTGTCCCCCCCCCCTCCCCAAAGAACATGTTAGAATATTTGACGGCTGCAAACACGTTTCCAGCTATTGAAGCCCTCAAAGTGGTCTAATATAGCATAATTAAGGTGGCTGACTTAAATTCCAATCAATTGTTTAAAGTCCTCGAAGACAGGACCGTTTGGAGAAAATTTAACTACCGCAAATGCTATTTCAGCCAGTGAACAAAGCAACTTCAAAGTAGTCTAATAAAGCCTAATTATGTGTAAAACCACAAGATTGAAAAGGAATATGTGTCATCAAGTCACATACGCTCAAAACAGGAACACCCAGAACTACAATACCAATGCAGCTGGCCAGATATAGCTTGAAGCGCGACATCTCCTCAATACTATCCCAGATTAATTACACACACCTTAACTTGGAAGGGGATACCCCCACTCCATCCAAAATACATCAGCACTAATACATATCTATCTCCTTCCAAGTTAATGGGATGCCTTATCAATCGTATGGTCTCATTATTTTCCTGCCACAGCAAGTACCCCGAATTCAATAAGATAAAGGTTTCCTGGATGGTGGAATAAGGTGGGGGGGGGGGTCGACGGGGTGGGACTGGTGCGGAGTGGGAGTGGGGTACTAGTAGAAGACCGACACGATCACCCCACTTGCGCCAAGGTAAATTAGGCAATGATCAGTTAGTTCCTACATATATTATTATGAAATAAATAACCTTGGATCAGACTTGAGCTTCTAAGAGAAAATGTCAATCTCTCCTAGCAAAACTCTGTAATTATTGATTGCGAAGGGGGTAAATATAACGGGAAATGTTTAGAGGTGGTGATGAGCATAGGATGGAGTGTGTGTGATGGTGTGTGTGTGTGTGTGACGGCGGGGCGGGGGGACTCCGTTACTATAGCTTTGGATGGGCTGTTAAAACGAACAAATGGATCTTTATTCTGCAAGTTCATTATTGAATAATGCACAAAATCATACAGCTTTAAAAATCGGTTGAGATGTGTTCGATTGTATTATCTCGAGCGCTCGACTTAGTATCTCGACCGCTCGACTTAGTATCTCGAGCGGTCGACTTAATATGCGTGTCCTTAATCAGCCACCGTAGTGAATACAGTAACTTCAATTTGGTCCAATAAAGCCTACCGGGCTGACCCGAATTCCAAACATGTGTTTTCTGCTATTCTAGCCCATGTAAGCAACTCCAAAAAGCATCCAATGGTTTTGTTACCGAAATCCCACTCTGAATTCCAACCATCCAATCAGACTGCTGTATCTGCATTCACAAATAATAATCGATGCCCGGAAAATGTTGCACAAAGTAGAGTGGCTCTAGACAAAATGTTTTAATCCATAGTCAACTCAGTACAAATTCGTGATATTCAATGTTGTATTAGGGCTCGATGACAGTAAGGGAAGCAAAACTAGCCAGTAATAATCTTTTTTAATTATCAAGTAAATTACAAACTTGATCGAATAGTTGCATCTATTTGAAGCCTCAGTGAAGCGATCGCTGTACAAATTACGTACTTACGATCGGTTCCAAAAGGTTGGTCGATGAAGTTCCTCGGATTTTCCAAGTCTAGTTAGCACTTGTGACTAGCTGGGCCTGGTAAGGAACAAGACCCTGTCCTCTGGATAGTACGTAAGCCATGTATATACGTTGACAAACACGCAAACGAACTCTTGACAGTTGAATTCGGTGCACAAAATTGAAAGCTGGGGCTTCTCCTTTAAAACATGCATCCAGTTTTTTTTCGGTTGTCACTTATGATAATATATTATATTCGTATCAATGAGTTTAAATTTTTTTTGGAGGATTTCTATAACATCTGGTATAGGCCCGCCTCTTTATTATTGGGATATTTTTTTTGTAGAATATATTACTAACTTATATAGATTTTCGTATATTTTTTGTGGCAAGGGCTGGATCTTATGGCTCTATTGAGTACACAAATAAAACACACAAATTTTATCGGGAATATAGTGGCATTTTCACCTGTCAGGGCTTCCCTGATCCCATTTCGTGTTATTTCCGATACGACGAAGTTGATAATCACAAAGTCAGAGCGCTTCAGGTTTGATTTGTAATTAATATTGCTGTAAAATGACCCATTTTCTTACACTGGAAGCTGTATATAATCAAATAAAGTGTCGTTGGCAATAAAAATGACGGAAAGTGTTAGAACTAGTGAGTATTGTGATATGATAGCAGACGAAATGTCTTCAACGAGTCAAACAATATGGAGGCTGATACACCTTGTTATTGTATAGTATATGTTCAAGCAGTGGTAAGAAATTTTATTTTAATCCCTTCAAATGCCCGTGTCTAAGATGTGTTTAATTAAATTTTCTTTTTTCACAGTCTCGTTAATTAAGGGGATGGCTCGCTACAAAGGTCGGAGAAAGAAGGTCTCGGGTTCGCTACCAGTATTTTGATCCAGAAAGATTCTCAGTATTTCAGGTGTCAGCCTAATTTGCCAAGGGGAGCCTTGCAAGGAACAGTGTCTAGTCGCTCCGTTAACTAGAAAAACCGAGGTTCTGTGTTGACAGTTATAATTCGAAATAAAAGTAGATGGTACTGCCGCTCTCATTTCACAATGCATGGCGCACCCGTAGTCATTTCATTTTAAACAACCTAATCCATTTCTTTTGCCACTGTCAGAGTGGTGAATGCAATTTCAGACCCGAACTAATTTGCTGTGGGAGAAATCAATGGAAATGCAGTATAATCGAAAAGTTCAAATCAAAAATTGATGACCACAGCACTCATATTTATTAAACTACGGATCTAGAAATTCGACAATCCATGAGACGTCTTGAAAAAAAATCAATAGAGCGACATCATTTTAAAGCAAAGATGGAGAGAAAAAAATGTAGAATAGAATACATTGCAGTCAAATTCCACTGGACAATTCGAGATTATTGTTTTACTAGGGGAAGGAAATGTTGTGTCTGGCAGGGGATGAGGAGTTGAGAAGGCTTTGATGTCAGATGAACACCACAATGTGTTTTGTTTAAAAAAAAACGAGCAAGAAAAAGAGCCCTTAAGTACAAAAACTACTTAACGTCCACACCAAAACTAAACACATATAATATTACAAATTGGTTCCGGTAGGACAGGAGGCTCATTTAATCAGTTATATTTTATAGAAGCTTTATGCTAATTGTGACTTAATCGGGTTCAATAAAGTAGGTTCTAAAATATGGTTTGCGAATCTGTATTTTGTGTTTATATATAGGTTTAGTATAATATATGTGTTTTAACATGATGGCGAACCTATCCAACATTAATCAGTATTGTCGTCTGATCATTCTTCTACAATACAAACGGAATATATAAAGATGATTATCTATTGATTTTATGCTGACGTGTCCCACAATCTAGCCTTATCTCTTGATCTTTCATTTAGAACCAACAGTTGACGACCCAGAGTCTCGTCATATCTCGCAGAACATCTTATCGCGAGATCACGCTGGCGCCTACTATCTCGTTCCTATCTTCACCCGGAAACGAGTTTTTCGAGAAATATCCCATGATGCCAAGGGCTAAACACTGATAATATAAAGCTCCAATATATGTTTTCCTGTAGTTTAAAATCAAGATTAAAAACTTGTAGAACTTCTTCGTGAGCCCAGAGGAGACGCTATGTTTTAATCAAATTGACGTCTTTTTTGCTCGGCTGCAGGGGTTAATCGACAACAACAGATTTTAAAGTCTGGAACTGATGGACTGAGGACGCAATTCGTTTTAAAGATTCAAACACGTTAAATAGAAGTGAAGTAACACGCTATACACTACAATACGATGCCAATTTCTTGGCTGTAATGATGTACTTTTATCAGACATTATAGACTTACTTTCTATTATTTATTTGGTGTATTAAATATGACTTTAATGAAATACGTATCCTACAGAGTGTTTGATTATGTTTTAATATATGAAGATAATAAAAAGAAACCAGTTCATAGTCGCCAAATCGTCACAAAGGTACAAGAGCAGAGCCCGAATTCAAGGGTTTTCTTAAAAATAATGAAGCTAAATCGCTAATATTTCGGACACAAATTATGGGTCGCAACGTTTATAATAATGTAATATGAATGTATAATATACTGATTTACATTTAATCGTTTCCGTTTTTACTGAGTGCAAATTAGTTCTATTCGGCGAAATACGCCAGAAATCTCAATCGAATGGCAATCTCTGGCGTCTGGCAAATCCAGTCGATATTGTATTTATTGCGCATGCTCTCCAGATAAGAATGGCGTCACCGTTTGACATGACTTGTAGAATATCTCTAGCCTCGTTCTCCGAGTCCCTTATTACAAATGGGACTGAAAAGCATTGGTACACGATTTGTGTACCAATGGTAAAGTGTTTATTTTGTCTTATATATTGGATATCAGAAGCCCATCTTTTCCCTATAAGATCACAACATCATTGTTGATTAAAATTGACAAATAATTCGAGTTTTCAATGTCGAAAACTTCGGATGATATTGAGTTATACCCCCGGGAGGCCGAGATAGCGTCTTTACTGCGCTGCTACGGCGACGGAATATGATCTCAGGCCGCGCCAAGATCGTCATAAGCGTAGTACACGCGTGGTACAAACGCTAGCTACGTGATGTGGTCTGCTTGGTCGCCAATAATCGCTGTGTCATGGCGTTTGTTTTGAGCATGTTCAAAACATACGCCAAGGTTCTGCGGTCTGACCTGGAAAGCTGTGAGAACGTGATGGGGTTCACCACGATCCTCGCGTGTTTGCCACAGCCCCCACCAAGCGTTCAGAATCCTCAGAGCGTTGTCATGGCGATGCTACGATGATTTTACCACTGTTGTGCGATTCCACCACGTCCTCTTGGGTCTCCTAGTGCGGCTATGGCAACCTTATGGGGTTCCCACTGCGTTTATAGAGTTTTTAATACGACCATGGAGCGGTAACCAAGCTTGCATTTCATTCCTGTGGCGACCATTCTTTTCGTGTTGTCATCTTGTAATTTCCAATCTGAGCAGTACATATAGTCGCCGTGATTATGTGGTAGAAACGCGCGTGCAGTCCCGAAACACGTAGAAGACGTGTGGTAGATCGCCATGCGCGTGGTTAGAGTGCCGTGCGTTCGACGATGATCGTCGTTGCCAAGCCAATGGATCTCAATAGAAACGGCATAACGCGGTATAAAGCACAGGTCGCGGTAAGAACGCAAATTTGTGCAGGTTTTTAATTTTGCTGGCGACCTTGTGAATTTTCTGGTCGCCGTACGATCGCAGCAGCGCAGTAAGGACGCCGCCCCGGTTGGGAGGGGGCTTTAGAGACTAATAGCTACTTTAATTGATACATGTACTTAATTTTTCAACTTAACAAGGGTGTTACCTTAAATCGATATTCAAGGGTTGTATTTTACATAGAACTGACTACCTGGGCCAAAACTAGCTCAGAGAAACGAGGGTGGCGGGAAATGTTCTCGGGGGTGCTGTAAAATTGACGGACAATGTATATCTATGTCCCCTTAAGCGTGGAATTTTTAAAAATTAAAATCTTGGTTTAGTCAGGTCAAAACACAGTTTAACCCCCCAAAATTGTTACGAAAGGTTTCTCAGTTGATTCTGGCAGGGTTTGGTGTACTTTATAACATACTTAACGTTTACCAAAGTAGGACCCCCCGGAATAGTGTTTTTGTTTCAAGATGGCGTCAAACATGGCCATCGAAACGTCTAAATGGTCATAATGTGTAACTATCAACTCAAATTTGATGATCTTGGGGTGTCTTCCTTGTTTTTGGGAAGCAAAGTACTCATTAAGATCATGATGTTGGCCTATTATGTCAAAAATAGCCGCTGACACCTCCAAATGACCGCAAGTCTATAACTATTGACCCCAATTTGAAGATCTGGATGTCGATCCCCAGGTTTTTTGGGACAACTTTGGATGTCACTGAGATGTTCGATCATTGCAAAATTGAATTCATGACCTTCAGCTGGCCACTATCACCTAGGTTTTAGTGTCATCCTCCCCCTTAATATCAAGTGTTGTTTGAATTGTCACAGTTTTCAGTTTGACAAGGACCATATCCAGCAGTTTAAGGGAGTCCAAAGCGTCTGCAGCTGCATCGAGAGGACGTGCATTCCCCTCGAACAGTTACAATGGATAATTTTTAAGAGTTCTTCTCCTGTCCTCAGAATATTTTGGAACCCTTACCTTCTATTTTTCACCAAGAGGAATCATTTCTCACCATATCTGACACAAATTTATAATAATATAGCACTATTTTCAAGTAGAATTTAGCGATTAAATAAGCATGCGGTCTCAGTTAAACATATGTTGTGTATGTTTTTAATCGCGGAATTCAAATTGAAAATAGTGTTGAATTATTATAAATGTGTGTAAGTTGTTGCAAAAAATGAACCTATTGGCGAACAAAGAAGAATCAGGGTGAAAAAAAGGCGGTAAGAATTCCAAAATAGCCTTAGAAAAGAAGTGAGGAAGAGCGACATTGTATTGCAACTATATGGGGACGGATAGGAACTGTCAGTGGACATCATTCAATCAGAGACAGTGTATAAAGAAACTATATTGGACCTGAACATTTCATGTAGACAGATAATCCTCTAAATATTTACAAAATCAACGCGATCTAGTTATTTTGTTACAGTTGAGAACATTTGAAGATAATGAGTTTCCGCGGGTTGTCTTTAGGCTCACTATCTCTGACATTTAAATCACAAGTTTTTTGAAGTTTTACCCATTTTTTAAAATGAATATTTTAAAACCAGACATAATCCGTCAAATTATATCAAATCAGCAAATTAATTTTCTAGTCTGTATACTGATCGCCTTAGTTTACACGCCGGTTCAAATCTCAAAACCTCTGATTTCATCATCATCGTTCATTGTCATCGCGCGGCATTATGGGTACTACAGTCTTGGATATTTGAAATTAATTTTTGAAGCGATTACACCACATATTATCCCGTATTTTCTGATATAGAAGATAAAACGGGAGTTACTGTCAAATTTGAAGAAGTAATCAAATTGGCAAAATGTTTTATCAAGTATGAACACGATATAGGCTGTCATGTTTTAGTGTAGCTGACTACTGGTTGAAATGATCGTATCAAAAACTTTCTGTCGCAGCCAACATTTTGTATGGAGATTGATAAGCCAGGTCGACCCAATGTCTTTGAAAACTTGATGAAAAACAGCAACATGCAACAGTAATCAAGCATTATTAGTGATAGTCCAGTATCAGTTATTTTTTTGTTCCCGCTTGTCATGAAATCACTTAGAAATTGAAATACTTTCAGATGGATTGATAATAATGACTGGTTTACGAATCACCTTAAACTCAAGTCATTAATGTTTGGCGGTGTATAGATCGTTAGTGCCTATCAGTAATGTTCTCATGTGCTACAAGTCTTAGTTCATTCTATGATTCCTGTCATGATAATAACAGAAATGGCAATCATTATCAATTACTTGAAGCCAAAATCGGAGGGAAACATTTTATATGTATAATGTAATGGTTTTATATTTAGTCTAGTGTTAATAAAATTAATAGTTTAAAGGGCGTAGTCTACAACTCTAACGCATTGTTACCCATAATATTCGACATTAAAAACACGAATTGGAATCCGATATTGAAAATGAGTCCCCGGTGTCGTGTTCCCTATGGTCTCGAACGCCATTTGTAATCAGAAAACGCGGGCGAAGATAATGTCCGAGCAACAAACTAGTGCAGCAACTACATGTAACAGCATAAAAACAGGAAATTGATTAAATGTGGACACAAGTATCAAATTGGACATAAACATATATTTAAGTTTCAACAAAATCGGATACAAACTGTGTCCTCCAGATAGTCCACAAACAAATGTGAACGGACGTCCAGGCGCACAGACGTGGGCAGCAACATGATAATGGCCAAAGGAAAATGTGGGCGTATAAGAATCCGCTCAATAGGTCGATCAAATGTATACAATTCTGTCGACAATGACAGCCTCGTTGGAAAATAATTATAAACGGACACACATGCAAATGTTAGTGCCCGTATCCAGATATGAAAGATCTTTACATTTAGCTGCTTCATTAAACGACAAGACAAAAATGGTGTAAACTTTTAGACTGGACTAACCTGGTGGCAAATTACCTCAATTTAAATTGACTGCTCACGTATTTTAAATTTTACCGAACATACCCGATTAGAAATTACAATATCAATGTTGAAAATTGAATATAAATCGGTTTATATGTATTCATATATTATTACATTAATATGTAACTTTGACCCATTTTTGTATTTTTTTAAGGTTTTAAAGACTCGAGTTATACGCCCTTTAAACTGATGTGAAATTATTTCTTAATGTTTAGTCTATTGATGTAAAGAGATGTAGACGTACATTAAAACATCAACACCTCCATCGTTAGTATGAGTGATTATAAAGTGAATGCGAAACTTGAATCAAAGATGGATTATGGCATCAAGGGTATATAAATTATATTTTAGACATTTATGAACTCTCTAGGTCTTCGCCTGGCTAAGATATTGAATGCATTGGAATACCCTCGATCAGTGCTCACTCTGGGTTTCGTTTTTTTCCCGCCAATTTTTCTTTGTAATTTATTAGCCATATATTTTTCCGCCAAAAAAGAACAAATATCTATAAGATTTTTTGAGTAATTTTTATGCATACTTAATCACAGTTTACAAAATTCTTCACTGCTTTGCAGAAGCCCATTTTTTAAAAGCTTTTTCAACATCTGGGGTAACCACTTTTAGTAACATTAAATTACACAGTGTATTTGTTTTCATGGATATTTGTTTTTTTTAATAACATTTCGTCAACTAAACAATCTTTCACAGCCTGTAGTTGCAACAAGAATAGTGATATCACAAGGATTTGAAATTCCCATTCATTCTTAAAAGATCTACCTTTTTCAAATGCACTTAATGCAAGAGCTAAATCTCCCTTTAGTTATGATGATTAAGGCCAGGCCTAAAATTCAAAAGCTAATATCTCGGTTCAGAGTGGTGCAATTTGAAATTGTCAGCATATTCTATTTACGTTATCTATTTCTTTTTTAACTATTATAGTCAGTTCTTTATCGTTGAAATGGAGACTATTAGACTGGTGTCCAGTCTCCTCCACACACCAAAAATTGGCCAGTCCTCTCCAAAAAAAAAAAACCCCGAAAAAAACGTAATCTCTAGAGACTGGGCAAATAGAGCTTCATTCTCATCTAGTATGTCAACCTGCATTATGTAGGTCGTGTGACGCCGTGCACGTGATCACGACATATCTAACAACAACCTGACGTCAACTCCAGACGGTCTAAGCATGACTGCTTTGCACTCCAGTCGAGACGCATAATTCATGTCACGTGACTCGGGGCTTGCTTGATAACTGTCAATCATTCCAAATAAGGAACAACGTAAAACATGACAGGAACGCCCATTTTATTTTGAAGCTCGCAAATTGTCCAGTCTCTGGTGCTGGTTACAGGTTTACTCAAATTTTTTTTTTATACAAATGGAAACGAAAGTGTTGGTTTACTAAAAATTAATACTTTTATATAAATCGAAATGTAAAATAAATAGAAGAGACTGGGCCAGTCTAGGAGACTATTTACGCTATTTGTTGTCCAAACCGCAACCACTCAAACCTCGCGCAGAATCAAGTAATTTGACTGAAATTTTCAATAATAATATTGATTTTCTATTAAAAACAAGAATGACCAACTCTTTATCCAAATCTTACATAATACATCCTTCACTTAGGTTGAATCATGGATTAAAGACTCATTTCAGGCAGACGAAAATATTTACAAAGAAAAATGTAAATAATGTTCGACGTTTATTTTATGCATTTATGTCTGTTCGTGCTTTTTTGCGAGTCGATTTGGGGGTACTTTGGCCAAATTACTTTTATTTTAATTATAATTGTCATTGATTATTTTTCTAAGAATCTTGTGATTGGTGTATTAGCAAATGTTATTATCCAATGTACTTGAAATTTGATATGACACTTGAGGGGATTAATCTTACATTATCTTGTCTAGCGTACCTATTATATTATGCTAGACAAGATAATGTAAGAAAGATTAGTCCATTAAAGTGCCTGTGCGAAATCCCAGGAATTATTGCATAATGGCATACCTTTAGGTGATCTTAGCGACAGAGTAAGATCCATTGCGGACCTGTTTGGTTCCTCTCCATGAGAGTAATCATGCAAATTTTGTTAGTTCCATAATGATTAAAATAGACGAACATGGGTCTAAAAGCACATATTATCAATGTACTACAGATGCTCATAAAGAGATTTATATATATATATATATATATATTATATGTGTATGTAACGCCATTACTGCCTCGCGTGGCTATATTTTAGACGATTATGTAGTTCCGTTCCATCCATATATGTGCGCTAACTGTCCAAATGGAACGACAGTCGTTAACGCTGCTCAGTCCATTTTACACTTTTATTTAAAAAAATATTATTTGGCCATTTGTAAATCAGCCATTACTAGTCGCATCGTTTTGGAGGATATATTTTTCTCTGTTCATTACAAATGGCACCCGAAACCATAAAATGTTCATTGTGTCTTAACTGGAAATTAGGACCCATGTTTAACGACAAGATAACAAACGATTTCCATTACTAATTCTTGTTTATATTTTCAAGATACTATTGAAAATTTGAGTTACAGGTTTCTTTAATACCTAGTAAAACCGCATTTCATTCCTCTAATATGAGATGACGATACGATTAAGAGTGTCCAAGGCGGCAGCTGAAATTGACAAGGGTCAAGATCTCCTGTGTAACTACAACCACCCTGATTTCACACAAATGCCTTTTAACCATTATGATCAGGGTTAAGAGAATTTATCATGTGAAAAACCGTGAAAATGACCATTTTTACTAACCTGATCATAATAATTTACAGTTTTACATATATTTTATCTCAATACAACGATTCGGCTCCACGCCGTATTATTTCAAAAACGTTCGACTAAAGCACAAATAACATAAACCTACGCAAAAGTATTGCCTTAATCTGTTAAAGTACCTCAGCGCGATGAGATACACCATTAAATCAAAATCGTCAGATGTTATCTTTTAACATCTAGTTTACAGGTATATCAATTACTGAATAAAAGAAAACTTAACCCATTACTACTTTGCATAATTTATAGAATGTATTCAGTCAGATATATCAGTATATATGTATGTGTATATAAACCTGTATATTATATCGTATATCGTTATATATCAAGTACGTAGCTAATATAAGTAGACATGCATTTAAAGATAAGTTTAAATATAGATTATGTTTATACGTACATAACAAAACAGTGTCTTTTACGATTCCTTGATATCTGTTTTCTTTCAACATTATACTGTTAACTTCCAAAATCTTTAAGACATTGTTGTTCATAAGTAAAAGAAGATATCTAACCAATTTCATATATCTGCACACCGAACACATACCACCCATTATTTAAAAGAAGCAATGTTAACTTTATTCGACCTTTGATAACATACTCTTTGACAACATAACCATAACAGAAGATAAAACAAACCATAATCCTTTCAACCCATCTTCCACATTTAGTCGAAGAATATTGTGTACGCTGACAAAATATTTCATGAAACATTTCAAAGCCTGAAAGGATGCTTTATTTTAAACGCTACTCGTAAATGACAACACTGTCGCATTGACGTTTCACTGGGTAGACCGACGTTTCGACATAATTTATGCTTCATTTATTAGAAGCCCCTAGATCATGATTAGGGCTCTGCTTGCACATTTTGACAGTTGGTCCGAAAATACAAATATTTGGGGTTCATCAATAAAAGAAAGCAAGTTCAATTTAAAGGAGCTAAATTGTCACAAATGGGTAGCAACTCATATAATACTAAATACAATATGAATCAATATAAACTGATTTATTTTCAATCGTTTCAGTTTTACCTCTAATTTCAAATCAGTTTCAGCAAAATACGTAAGAAGTCGAATTCGAATGGCAATCTCTGGTGCCTGGTTATTTCAGTCTACACCAATAGTATTTATTACGCATGCTCTTCAGATAAGAATATGAGGTCACCGTTTGACATGACTGGTTGAATATGTCTAGCCTCGTTCTGTGTCTCCCTTGTTATAATTGACGCTGAAACGTGTGTGCCAATTGTAAAATATTTATTTTGTCTCAGATATTGGAAACCAGAAGCCCATCTATTCCCGGTAAGATCACAACATCAATGTTGATTTAAATTGACAGATAAATCGTGTTTTCGATGTCGAAGACTTTTGATGACACTTTAGCAACAGTCTGTATTGTGGCCTGGATTATTGGTTGGCCCTTATGCACATGCCTTATTTGCCTAATGATTAATCCCCCACTGGGTACATCCCAGTTGTAAATACAGGTTAACTATTAAACTTTTCCCCAAAACAATGGTATTTATATTATGTGTCCATTGCTAAATTTTTTCAGGAATTATATTTCAAACTAGCCGGTTTAACTCTCCAGTTACCATTGGTATAGTTGGCTCCAAGCTACTCTTATACATGCATGCATTATGAGCAAACATGTAGTCTCAGAACTTCTGTTTTATAAAATTCTCGGGTAATCCCTCGAGTGACACACCAAAGTTGTCGTATCTCGATGTTGGATATTTAAAATGGACAGTGATTTTCCCGATGATGCTAGCACCATACGGGGTCTAATCACAGACCTCAAGATGCGACTAGACACCTGTATTTTTTCAAGTATGTATACAGCGATACAAAATACGATACATACTACTATATCATATTCTGCAGAATCTTGGTCAGTTATATGGAAATTTAAAAATTATAATATGTATTTGGTAATACTTAGATAAAGAGAAGTTAACTATCGGCCAGTCTTCGGTCGCTTACACCGAGAGACCATCCTAGAACGTCTTATTTCTAATACGATAACGTCATTATGTTTAACCGATTTCTGCTCGCACTACTACAATGTCACATGATTTAAAACCTATCCATCTTTTGAAGACTGAATTACAGTTAGATAGAAGATCTGTATGTCACGCAAGATCAACTATTGGCAATCAATATTACCTTATCTGGCAAGAAACAGTAGCGGATTGCTTATCTTTATTTCTACTTGGAATTCTGATTAAAGAGACACTTTCATTTTGGCGATGGTTAAAAATGTGTTCTCGGATTTGACTAACTAAACTAAATAAGTAGCTGTATTTCCATAAGTATATGTTACTGTTTTAATATACACGTTGTTGTTTGAAAGTTAAAGATACATTATATGAGATTAAATAAAGAGCTGTGAGTTCGCACTATGATTGTTAAAAACTAGATAATATAAAGGTAATTTGTTGAAAATTTCAGTCAAATTGATCCACTATGAACCGCGATATCAGCTTTGGAAATTTTGCCTATCCTAGTTCATCATTACTAAAATTAGTAGGTTTTAAAGCACAGTCTCGATTATCCACTGTTTTGATTTAATTATCAATGAGCGTTAGCAGCATATATGAATCTAATTCAGTCGGTATCGAAGGCAAGCCTTGACACCGAGAGTTGATTATGGTCTGGATAATTTAATTATGACTTATTAATAATTTAGATAATATTTTAGGTCTAAAGTAAGACCTACAAAATGCAGATTTTGCTCTCGCATAATGTATCTTTAAGTGACTCAGTAGCTACTGTGGAGTTTAAAATCCTATAAAAAACCTTGGAAATTTGATAAATTATTTTCATCCAAATTATATGTTTGGTACTAATAAATTCACATATGGCTTGTAATTTTCAAACATTAACCAAAAAATGTGCTTAGTATAAGAGGATAATTGATTACCGTTCGACTATCTGATAACCAATATATTTGTATGTATTTAAAGATATATTCCCAGAAAAGTATTTACAGCGTAGAGAATTTCAATAAACGTATGACATTTTTGGTATTATAGAAAGTATAGGCAGCCAACCTTACCAGAAAATGGATTTCCGATCGCTTCTTGTGTTGATCGGATGGCTAACGGTTATGAGAACAGTGTGAGAACAGTGTAAAAAGAGTTTTGCAGAGGTTAGTCCCAAAATTTACTTACATCGATATCTATGGTAAATAAACAGCGACTAACTAACATGCAAGCTGCAAATAGATTCTTGCGTCATCGGGTGAGTTATTTTGAAATTGAAATGTTTCAGAGGGATATTACAGATAAATTATTTTGGATATATTTTAGTCCAACTTTATCATTGAGTCACACAATATTTGTATGCGGGATTAAGGCATCTTTAATTATGTTCGGTATCATTGGCGGCTTTAAATTATCAATCTGAAAGCTACATTTTCACATTCTTTGGACCAGTGACGTTTTATGATATTTACAGTTTATTACGTATGTATATAATGCATTTTAGGACAACACTGATATTTAGAAATTTATATTACTAGATATCTTAAAGTTGGATCAGAAAAAAATGGTTAAAGATAGAAATAAACTTTCCAAAACAGACACTCTATAAATATTTTGGTTTGATGAAGCTAAAGGGAGACTACTATTGTTTCTTAATGTGGATAAGCCTAACAACAAAGTCGTGAAACCCATCTTGAAACACCCGGAAGTCTGTTCTAGGTCACGTATTGGGATTCAAGTTACGAACCAGGAACTCGTTTAGTAAAATTCATAGTTCACCCAAAAAGCGCGACTTCTGCTTTATGGGGTATTAAGAAAGGGTCTGATCAAAGACCTCCCTTTCGAAAATTATATTGAAGTAGATGTCACCTGAATATTAAAATTTTGATCTGCATTCACAAATAGTAGTATTAGACTTATACCTCTTTTTTGCCGAAAACTGTCCACACTGTCTGTTGGCGCAATAGAGGCTAAGGTTTTTTATCGAATTTTTCTGAATAACCCAGGAAACGTGTATTATGACAAGACGAGGATCCGTCGAAACCCTCCTACACTACTTGTTAGCGCAATAGACAAGCCTGTAATTAGGTCGGAAGGGGGGGGGGGGTATCGCCCCCGCCTCCTGTGAATAAGGTGTCGATAATTAAAACAATAGATATACATCGTCCGCCAATTTTACAACGCCCCTGAGAACATTTCTCGCTTCTTGTTGCTTTGAGTTATGGTCCTGGCAAAAGCTGCGACAGTTGTCAGCGGAATTTTCTAATACTTGCAGAAAATGTTTATTATGGCCATTTTTATGGCTAGCCCACGGATTCCATTGTGTGATTTGATGTTTGCTGTTTATTTCTGAGTTTGTGCAGAAGCCTTTAACTTGATCAGCGTACATAATGCAGGCGTTAGTCGTCGATGATGAACTTGGGCATCACAGAGTAGAAGGCGAATACTGATTTAAGATTAAATCAATTGATAATTTCTTGCACAGTGTCTCCGGTGATAATGGGAAATCGTACCAGCGCATTAACACATAGTCCATGACAAATTATCCGCCTTGGCATATGCCTTCCCGCTCTAATGTGTCCAACTGTGTTTACTTGGTAGGTTTTTCTTTAAAAATTGCCCCATCACAGAAATGTCACAACTTCAGCAAATAAACCCAGAAAACTCATAACCGTATGGAAACTTCCTAAATAACGCAATATTCATAATGTAATAATATTTGTATCTATTAGGGGTATTGAGTTCGCTGAATGTCGTTCTGTTCAATGTATTGTAGTGGTTACCTACAAAATATTGACAATTAGATTTAGGACAATTGTAGGTACCTTGCAAACACACTCAGTCAATAACATGTAATTGTTTGCTGAATTATCAGATATTATGGTCGTTTTGTTTTGATGTCTAACCATAAGTCACAAAAAAGTCTTTTGATTCTTTTCCGCTGAGAGCTAATTTATAGGAAACCTTGCATACAGATCTATATTAGAAGATGATCGTTGGTACCTCTTAGTATCCGGGGGCCATTGTAAGACTCTTGCTTCCAATTTATTTAGACACTGTTTCGTCACCAAATGGAGATTTTGGAGTGGGTGTTCTCACTATCCGCATCGGGATGAGAGGCTGGGACTATGCAGTGTTTCATAAGGTAGGTCAGGGATCCCTGTGTTTCTTGGAACAATGCAATGCCAAAGACTTTTACCATTTTACAAAGTAAAGAATACGAAGATCAGCGAGTTGCGGCCCCCACCTTGGAATCACACAGAACGCGCCACAATGATAGTTCTAGCCTTCCATCATCATGGTTGGTTGAAAGAGTGCAACCATGAAGATTACATTCATCAGTAATAAAAAGGTGAGTAAACATAGCTAAAGTTGGCTGGATCCATGTATATTATTGGTAACCCTCGTTTAGTGGCTTTTATTTCGGAGATGGTCTGCAGTCGCAACAGCCTGCATGGTGCCTGGCTGACCAGAGTGGTATATCTGGTTTTATCGGCCACGAGTACAGCCAAGAAAGCCAGTTTGTAAAGGCTTTAACAGGAATATTTTACTTGGTATCTGATAAACCTGAATTTCAATTATGGATTTTAATCTGTTAGTTGGCGTCGGGTTAATTGATTAACAAATGTCCATGTGTCTCCAGAAGGTCTGTCGTTTGTCAGTTCCGCTTTCGTTGCTGCTTTAACTTAAGTCCTGGCCCATGAATATGATGTACATGTAGCTGTATAGGTCTAAAATGGGTCTAAAATTGCTTGGGGTCTTGCCGCTTTCAAAAAAAACATAGCCAGAGAAGTTTATTCTTCAGCCCATCGTCCATGATAAGGACTTGTAAAGAAAGTGTAAACAAATTTGATGCAAAATTTGTCATTCTACTAAAAAACGCTGTTGTTTCTGGTCCAGATAATACTTTTCTGGATGGGTGATGGATCTTGTTTAATAATCTTGCTGCAGATTTAATAAATCACTTCTGGTCGATTTCCAAATCCCCATTTTGTGAATTATTATAACAGTCTCGAAAATTGTCCCGGTTCTATGTTGGACATATGAGGTTATGACGTCACATGGACCTCATGGGTTATGTTTCTTTCGATTCGTTGGTATCCCTTTTAAGGTGCCAACGACGGCCATATTGGATTTATGCTAATTACTCGAAAACCTATCTTTTTTTATTTTGGATTCACGCTATTGTTGGCCATATGACTTATGACGTCACCTGGCATTGTTTTTCTAGTTCTTTGGTAGCACTTTCCTAATACATTGACATCCTCCAAACTCAACTCTTTCGGGGATATCGGAGTTTTGAGTTTCGATGGCGACCATATTGGATTTATGCTAATTGTTGCCCGTATGACGGTTTGACGTAACAGGGACTTCATTTTGCTACAATTTTATGATCAATCTGTCCCACTTTCCTATCTAGCCTTAATACATTTACACCCTCCGAACTCAACCATTCCCGGATGGAATAATGAAGGCAGAAATGCGCCATACTATGTGCACTATGGCCTACTCTTATATAAAATTTCAACTGTCAAGGGATCTTTTACTTGTACGCCAAAGTATACACGGTACCTCAGTTTTTCGATGCACCCGAACGACTAGTCAACAGCAGCTGTCCTTGTCAAGCGCTCCGTTCTGCATCACTGACAAGAAGAAACCCAGTCCGGATATCAATTGCAATAATCGAGCACGCGACCTCCAGGGTGACCATCGGTTGCATGGATTCTCGTACTATACTCGAACTATCTTCATGCGAATGACAAATAGTCCAACCAGTGGTCATGCCCAGCCGTATTGTGCAAATACTGCGGACGAGATAGTTCACAGATGGCTGACTAAACTGACATGGTCGACACCATATTGAATAGTCAATGATCAGGGACATCGGGTGCTGGTTTAGACTGTAGGCTAGTCGCGACCATAGTCTTGTTGACCCAGGCTACCGAGCTTGCGTCTTACCCACTTAGCCACCGTCGTTCCTGGAAATGGTAGGGTATGCCTGTTCATGTCAAGCGTTTATACCTAACTTACAATAGCCCTGTTGTATTTCGGTGTCTTTAAAGCTGTACTCCGGTTACAAAAATACCGAAATAATTAAATCAAAAAAGTGAACACCCCCAGCCCCCATTCTTGTTTCAAAGTTGTGAAATAGATATGGCGGACATTGAGGCTTATGACGTGGAAAGTTAATTCGCTCTCACTTCCCGTGTAATTATAACTAATACTATGCAATAAACAAATAGTTTAGATTCGGGTATATGAATCAAAGGTGAATGATAATCGTTGTGGACAGTAGCACTGTCAATCACTCCCCAAATAAGAGCCGCCCAAAAATGTCCCTTTTTGTGCGCCAAATACAATTGAACATATTGACATCATGCTGACATGTGAAAATCTAATCTGTTTATTGCATACTATTACTTAGTTATAATTACACTTGGCATTTGCTGCGATAACTTTTTGGGTGATTAACATATATATGTGTAAGATATTTACAAGAAGACGTGGCAATAATAGTATGAAGAAGAAAATAGTTTGTGTACTGGTGATTTGTTATAATTATTATGGTTGAAAATTTCGGGTTGCGGTTAGGTCGTGTTTGTGCATCTTTTGTTTTAAAGTAGAGATTAGGCTATATACATTGTAGTAGACGTGGTTCATATAATTATTTACAGGCTTACCTGGTCAGACATTTTGCAATTGTCAAAATTTCCTATACTGTTGGGAAAAAAGAATAAACAAGTGAAGATGTGTAGAGAATAAGGCCGGATGTGTATAGCTGGCGGGCAACATTGTAGTAGACGTGGTTCAGATAATTATTTACAGGCTTACCTGGTCAGACATTTTGCAATCGTCAAAATTTCCTATACCGTTGGGAAAAAAGAATAAACAAGTGAAGATGTGTAGAGAATAAGGCCGGATGTGTATAGCTGACGGGCAACAAACACACAGGAGGTGAGAGCAACTTACCTTTCCACGTCATAAGCCTCCATGTCCGCTATATTTATTTCACAACTTGGAACAAGTAATGGCGGCTGGGGGCAGAACCCTTTTTTATTTAAGTAATTCATATATTATATAGTCTGCAAAATAAGATCACACGCACTGCCTGACCACGCCATTATCCCTTGTGCTTACAAGATTTCTTAATAAAATCATTTGATGTAGTGAAATGATATTGCGTTTTACTGTCAATTAAGTATGATTCAAATTTTTTCTATATTTATAGATATATTCACAGATTATACTGTAACAAATGCACTTTATAACGTTGTGCTCGGGAATGACGAATGTGTTGGTCCTATTTTGTTCGATGATTTTTGAATTACAACTAAAAATCGTGAATTTAAAATGGTCAAATCCTAATGATTTTAGTTAAAAATCGTGAATTTAAAATGGTCAAAATTTCCGATGACAATCCGGCATCATTAAAAATGTTATGTCTATAAATAAGCTAGTGTTACGATATTACCCATTTTATCTTCCACTGTCGACACAAAAGCAAAAATAAAAAAACTAAAATCAGTAAACAAGCCGGCTTCCACTAATATTTTGAAATGAATGTTTAAAACAGTGCTTCTCAACCATTATGATACTTGAGAAATATTTTCTCTGCTATTCACCCCTGGCACTATAAAACATAAATTTAATAAAAACTAAAAACTGAAACATCCTTATTGACAGTTAGGTATCGTTTAATGAACAGATGCCATGGATTTACACATTAAAAGCACATTGGAGATATCATGACCCTTGTTTAGGGAGCACCTTGTGCTTAGTGTTTTTAAAAAAGGGTCTTAACATGTGGAACTAACTTTGTTGTCGGTAACATTCTAACTGATGGCTCATGCAAATTTACCCTTATTCACAAAATTGACCCCTTTGTGTATAATTCATCCCCAATTCCCCCCTTTTTCCAAATTTCACCCCCGAGCATTTCGAATCCCCCTCTGGGGGTGCACATTGACCCCGGTTGAAAAGCACTGGTTTAAAAGAATATAGCTTGTTCCGTCACTTTGAGGGAAATTTTTGCCCGGGCAGCAATTGAATTCCAACTGCCAAGGGATCTTTTACGTGCACGCCAATGTGTACACGGGACCTCGGTTTTTCGTCCCATTCGAACTACTAGGCAGCTGTCCTTGTCAGACCCTCCGTCTGCATCACTGACAAGGGGAAATAACGCCGGAAAATCGAGAAGCTTAGGACGTTAAACCCCATTTCATTCAGTACCGTCACTAATCAAAATAACTCCGTCACTAATCCTACAAATTCCAAGGCAATTTAAATATCTCCTAAGTTAGAAATAACACATGCTGTAGTAATTAAGTTCTGCAGTTTCTGTAGACATGATTTAGTCATGCAGTTTTATGTTTGAACACCGGCATTATTAAATACCAATACATATTTATTATAGTCTAAATAATCGATCATTTAATTAATCAATTAGGGTTCTTTTGAAATATTATTAGATGGTTTGCGCTGTATGCCCGGTAACATTACTTATCGTTACTTATGATCAATGAAACTCATTATGATAATTAACTCATCAGTTATCGTTTACGGGACCCTACAGACGCCAATTATGTAATATTTGTCAGCTACCAGGTTGATATTTTAATTAATCTATAAATAGTATTGCTGGGCCACGCCAAAAGAATTACTCCTGATAAAGTCGTCAGTCTTTTCAATTCATATGTATTTAAAGTGTATGTTGCATTCCAAAGATTTATTTCTGAAGGTTATACAGTGCGATCGACTTAAACGCCAGTTGGATATGTAGATGTATAGATAAACTTATTAAAAACTTCCCATGGCAATAAGGGATGATTGATTCAAAGAAATTCGAAACTGATATATAATTGGCCGAGCAAACAACTGACAATAGAATTAGCGGATAAATTGATAACAACATGACTTTCTTTCTTTAGACTTATATAAGTATATTATTGCATTCTCTATATTCTGTTGGAAGAAAAAAGAAAGTGTTAACTTGGTTATAGAGTTAATTATAAAGGTAGGGTTATAAATGAAATTGATCTTCGTGGGTTATTATTGTTTTATAATATTTTCATTTAATATAAAAAGAATCAGACATATATACGACAGTTATATCCGACCACCACCGAACAGATGGATCGTCAAATGTATTTAAGCGTTCTTTCAATTTTATATCACGAACCATTAGCCTTAAACGTACAACATGTATTCATCGCTTACATTTTTCCAGTGTTGGCTTGTTCCGCTATTGTGGGGAATTCTTTGTTTGTGGCTTCAGTGCTTGCGAATGAACTAAGAAAGAAAACCACAGGAATTCTGTTGATGTCTTCAAATATAGCTAGTATTATTCTTACAGTGGCATCTACCTGTATTGTTTACTACCCATGGATATTTCAAGAGAAGCAGGTAACCGGCACCAAGATTCCGTGTAATATTCTAGTATTCACCCACCATACCATGGCTACATGGTCTGTGTACTTGTTGAGCTGTGCCTGTGTTGAAAGATACATCGCCATCTGTCATCCGATGTCTAAATACTCGATTCGTTCTCAGACTGTGGTAAGACAGAGCCTCAAGTTGCTGGTTGGTACCTTCATTGCCTCGTTTATCATCAATTCTCCAATGATTTGGTTTTCAGGTCTAACGGTAGTGCAAGAGTTACCGGACTTCGCCAATATTACATTCTGTTACTATACTGAAGACAATTGGTATATGCAAATACATGAATATGTGGAGATGACCCTTTATTGTATTATACCATTTACCATCATCTGTTTCTGTAATGTGTCCATCATACGAAAAATTTATTTTCACAAAACTATATTGGAGTTGTTTCGGTTGGAAGATAGACAGTCGTCTGAAGGGGGTGGAAATTGGCCACTGCCACATAGAACACAAGCCATTAAACTAGCAACTATTTTACTACCTATTGGATTCTTACATCTTATATTTTCACTTGCTGTTGTGTTGTCTGTTATTCTAGAAGAGACTGTTGCTAGAAATACAAGTGCTAAACTATTGCTACTGACCGTCAGTTACTGTGCCGCTCAATTACAAGCAGGTTTTTATTTTTATGTCAACATAGCGTTATCGCCGGTTTTTCGTCGAGCCTTTAAGAGACTGTTCAGATGTGAAACCTCCGTTTCCTCCCAAAGTGATTTCCGGTCACATCAGTATCCATCTGTTTCAAATGATCGCTTTTGAAATAATTCGGTTTATAATGACCATGTCAAGGGTGTATGATGTGCGGTTAGATGTGTATTATGTGAACCCATCGGAAAATGAATTATTCAGAATGATTAAAAAAAAACTGCCGAGTTTTTACGTTGAGCTGACATAAACTTTAACCCCTGTCAACGGTGTACCGCATTCGGTATTTAGCCTCTTCTCTCTTATTTTTTAATTTTATGACCAATTATTAGACTATAAACCGTCTTCAGATGCAAGAAAACAATGATCTGAGATGCACTACAGCGTGCACAACAAAAGAAGTAAAAACATGTTTTAAACGTTTTATTTCACCATTTGCAATTAATATATATTATAATTATATTAACAATGGATTATTAATTTCAAATGAAATTAAGTCATATTTTATTTATTGCATTTATCACATATGCATTAACAATTAACAATTAAATATATTAATTAATATGTAGACTAGTTTTCGATACATACTTATAAACTCTGATACCACAGAAAGGTGATAAACTAACAAAACTAACTAAAATAACATAATTTATGGATATGTATCATAAACTTGAAAACGTGACCTGTATGTGTTATGAAACGTTGTTATTAAATAAAAATAGAGAAGTAGTTATATCCATATATACCCTGTGTTGTGTTTTGTTATGAATATTTCTTATAATGTCAATATAGTTTGAAATGAAACTGGGTTTAACGTCTGCGCAATATAGTTTGACATTGTTTGTATAATTTGTGGGCCATACCAATCACCGACAAGAACAGAATAGAGTGTTCATTTTTTTAAAAGTACCCATTAAATTTCAAACCGGTACGGACAAGGAGATGTTCTAGATATACATATTCTACACACAATTGTCAAAACTTCAATCATTTCATATATACATGACCAAATTGTAGTAAATTTAAATATTGACAATACAATATTACGCTAATTCGGTCGCTTTTAATCAAACTTAAGGCGTTCTTTACATAATATTACTCCAAGTCACCTTTTACAAAATTTATGGTGTTTTCGACAAAATACACCATTATTAATGATTAGTAGGACCATAATTTGTAATCCGGAATTTGTGGTTCGGAGCATATCTTTGAATGTCGCTAACATGTAGACCACCTAACCCAAATGACTCAAACTTTCAGACCTTCATTGTTATCACCTTACGTTGAAGTGTGTAAAAAATGAACTCTATCCATATCCATTTGTAGCAGTTGTGGGTACTTTTATGGGTTGCATTCATTGTGAGTCACCCGTGCATTAACAAATACAAATTAAATAATATCGCCTCGCGTTTTATGTGATTGTAGACTATTTGTCACTACATTCACTACAATGTGGCCATACGTATAAACAATGATACCCCAGAAAACAATAAACGAACTAAAATAACTTTTTTTTACATTGTCAATATAGTTTGACACTGTTGGAATGAAGAAACTTATATTGGGAGGGATGGGGCAGTCAGCGTTACCAAAATGGGATCCCGGGTTGTAAACTAATGAATACCTATTTGCACGTGGCAAGGAGAAGGGTCTCCGGTTTCCTCCTACTGCTAAAGACCCATATGCGCAAGCGAATTATTGAAAAAAAATTAAACCATGTTTTAGGCCCGAAATGACCTAGCCTGTGTCGAGTGGACGTTAAATCCCCTCTCTCTTTCTCCCTCTCTCTCTGTTCTCTCTCTTGGTCCGATCAGTTCAAACTTAGTTTATGGCAAGATTTTATTGTTTCGAGAATTGCAAATAAATTTAGATATTTAATGAAAATGTATAACATTTCACCCATGTAAGAACACGGGGCGTGAACGAAGCCTATTCCAAATAATGTATAACAATCCAAATACTAGATAATGTGTTAGTCTAAAGCAATTCGAGATAAGATATGCGTTGTAATACCATATTTAAACAACTGTAAGTCTATCATTATTATCATGTTTTATTCTATCATATCCATTGCTTGACTTTCCCACATCTTCGGATTCTTCAAAACTCTGCTCCTCGTCGACTTCTTCAATAACCCGGACTCGCATTTTGTAGGCCTGATATTTTGAATCATCGTAATCACTTGCCAGAAGACAAGCCTTGACCTTGGTCACAGAAGCATTTGACGCAAACACGTTTTCATAAAGTAGACCCGCAACTACACCGCCTAATAACGGACCGATCCAATAAACCTGAAAAACAACAAGGGATTATCTATTAATATACACTTAGCCATGGAAGGAAATAAGTTTCCCTTATCTCGGTCCTAATCACGCTTCGTCGCAGAAATATTCAGTGTTTTCGCTTCGCTATGAGTCTGTCCGAAAATCAAAGCCGACTAGGCAAGAAATAACACATCTTTCATCCAATTTGTCCTTATCATTCGGTTTTTTTTAATTAGTATTGCAGACTATAATACATGTATACCCTCCTACGACACTTGGTAATCTTCAAATTAGTCCGAGGCGACTAGTAGCCTCTTATCAATTTAATTAATTGATGCAAATCCTCTACATGAACTACATTTTTATATTTGGCATTAGATAAAATTGGTTATAGGCCCAATTGTGCGTGAAAGGCCATTATAACCATCCATGTGGTTTGACAACAAATATTTGCTTGTTTATAGCTTTGATTCCCATCATAACAAAGATTTGTTTTCAAGCTAGTAAAAAAAATTTGCAGGTGGGAAGTGAGCAGTATAAAAGAATTACACAACATCAATAAGCCGTTTTGAGTATTATTCAAAGCTGAAACGAGGCAATGAGCTGCTCTTTTAACAATAAGCAATCAGGGCCCTGTTTCTCGGAATCTTTACTAAAGATACAATCCAAATTTTAGTAGATACTTCAATTTTAATTGGCTAAGCACTAAAATAAATCCAGTATTATCAAATCAAATTACTAAATTTGGATTTTATCTAATTTAAAAATTCGTGAAACAGGCACCAGGGCTGTATGTAGGATTTTAGAAGTCGGGATGCAGCAGAGTGGTGGGCGCCATTATAGCCTCCACATACGGGAGTCTTATTTTTCTTGGGGTTTAATGTACCCCCTGCACTTCCACTGAAACGGCCCTGTAATCAATATAATTTCCGTAAGAAAATTAAAAAAAAAAATCCACTTACATAATGCTTATCCCAGTTCCCTATGACTAAGGCAGGGCCTAAACTTCTGGCTGTATTCATACTGGAGCCTGTGTATTGTATCTGTAACAAAAGCAGGATTATTATTATTATGGAGACTGACCATTCTACAAAACCAATTCCCAGTCACACTATTTAAGTCATGGTATAGCTACGTACGGTGCGCCACGATATACTGGAGACTTTTGGCAAGTGAGATTTTCCCCATCCGTATCACGTATCCGTATCGTCACGTGATACGTTGCGTCAATGTAGTTTTTAGAGTTTTGTCAGATTTTCGCGCCGCGTACGTATGGGTAGCTGAGTTTAGCTTAGTTTTGTTACAGCCTTGTGACAGTTATCTACCAAGATCAACATCAGTATTAATCGAGTCCCTTGCCTACAAAAGTCGCTCGACAGTCGCTGAGCTGTTATAGTGTCGAATCTTATTAAAAATCTTCGACTTGGACTCGACCGCAATTTTTGGTTTCACTAATTCATCCTTTCAGAAAGTATAGGTCTACACCACTTTTACAGATTTGCAAGGTCCCATCTCCCTTAATTTAGCACGTATATTAACAAGCATGCAAAAAGAAAATAAGGAAATTCCGCGAAAAGCACATCAAAAGTAATGTTTAAATTCCAGTCTTTATCATGGTTAAAATCACATCAAATGGACACCTTCGTGTTTTAGTATACACAAAGATTCATAAAAAACGCTATGGAACAACATTTCAGCGTCTAAAAGTAGCAAAAAAAGCGGTAAAAAGACGACGATGTTATTATACGGACCATTTCCGTATGAAAGTTGTTCGATACGTGCTGCCGTATCCGTGTGCCGCACCACTACATGTATATGTGGATTACACACGCATTGTTGACGTCACACACAAAATCGATACGGATACGGGCCAGGAATTTACGCTTGCCAAAAGTCTCTAATAAGTGTGTTTGTGTGGGCCGTGGTGTATCCATCTTTCTTTTCCGTCTGCAATATCACCCTAGAAGTACCTATAGAAAACTCGTTGGAGTATTTGGGAATCGTAGAAGTTCTTAGCACTTTCGTATCAGTCGTAGTAATCCGTAGAACATTCGTCATAAACCATAGATGCATCGGGGGCAATCGTGACGCATCGTGTTAAATTGTACGGCAGCCCCGAAGCAAAACCTACCAAATCGTAGGAGAGTACTGGCAATAGTTTAGTTGATCGAAGCACTTTCACAGGAGTCCTGGATAGCACTTTCGTATCGGAGTTAATTCCCAGTAATCTGTAGAACATTCACCATAAACTGTAGATTTATTGTGATCAATCGTTGGTGATTGTTCGTGTGTGTTCGTTGTGGTTGTCGTAATAAATGTAGCGAACGTTGGTGAAATCCCTAGATAACCCCTGGATATTCGTACTGATATTTGACGAAAATCTCCAAACAATAAACTCGAATTATCAGGTTCCTTGCAAGGTACCCAGCCCTGCAGAGTGACATGCATGTAATTATTAGAAACCACCGGGTTCACGACTCGCTGCTGTAAAACGACAGGCGACAAATGATATATTCACAAGAAATTGTGATTGATGGACATAGATGTGACTGAAATAAAACTACATTACAGGGAGAGTGTGTAAAAAAGTGGCCTAAAATATAGCAAAAAAAACCCAACGTTTATTGATTTAAATAACCATGCTACATTATATTATTACGGTATTATAGTATTTCACTAATAGCCATAAAATAATTATAATATTTTAACACGCTAATAAACTAAAATATATTTTTAAAATGACTATATAAATTCAACATTAATATACATCTTCAGGCATATGTTTCCATTGTAAAAATCCTTGCTTTTACATATTTCTGATATGAAACTAATTTCATAAATAGCATGTTGCAGTTTTGGGAAGCGGTGGTATTATGCATGGGTATGATCTATTATTGATGAGAAGGAGGCAGACCACCATTAATTTCCCCATTGACTTCAACCTTAATTCTGGCCTCTTTGCTCACCTCCAACTTTTCCCAAAATTTTCGTTGGGCTGAATACCATGTCTTTGCACTAAAATTTGTATGAGGTTGACCACCAAAATTTTGAGATACACAAACTTGCAAAAACATACCCAAAACATGTATTAGTTGCCGTACATATCACCGTAGCCAACCTGATAACTCAGTTATCCTTCCGCCTCGAAATCATGAATATTTACCAAAACCTGGCAGAAAATATTAATTCAAACCCTCTTCGTCCATTCCGGAGTAAAAAAAGCAACCAAAATGGGCATGCAAAAGGGGAGAAAAGAGACGGAGAGCGATCATTCGCACGATCTGTGCCAAGGGCCAAATTGGAAAAAGGCCTCAGGCCTAATTTGCTACCCTTGTAAAATGACGCGATTATTATTATTATTATTATTATTAATCGCTATAAATAGACGAACTACAATGGGTACCGAGATGGTGAAATTTACTGGTGGTCTGTATCCAGGAGAGGCGAAACACGGTTATCTCCCATTATGTCTGAAGGCAGCCGAATACGTCAGTAATTTTCAAACTGTCAACGGTATTCTCTTTCCAATCTGGAAAGGACACTTTCGATTAATTGTTCGCGACTACCAGAAACAGATTTTGATCCGGGGCATTAGTCTTTTATTGTATGATTGTTTATTTTTATTGATTGACAAATTATTACGTTACATAAACATTTCGACATTAAAAAATAATATATTTTTTACTCGAACAATTAGTTATCAGCACGTTTCCAAATGTAATTTCAAAATTTTGGATCTGTATGGCAGAATAACTTAATTAAATCCGTAGTACAGAAGGAATTTATTAGATCTGTAGTACAGAATGACTATATTAAATGACAGAATGACTTTATAAGATCTATACTACAAAATGACTTGATTAGATTTGTAGCCTAGCCATTATTACTATTAGTATTACTATACACATAAAACTGTGTATGATCCGATCATAATTTATGATCATTAAATCTATGTTCTGTATTTTTTTACAACAGAAACTGCACGTTTTAAGAACACCTTTACAATCAATAATCAAGAGAACACAGTGGAATCCCGTAAGGGTCATCAGGCGTCATGATGTCTTTGTTTTAACCAATCACAAAACTCGATAATAATATATGTATTTATCAAAACATCCATGTATATTTCTCATTCATTGACATCCAAAATAAAAACATTTAGAGATGCATTATGAAAGATTTAGATAAAGAGCCAGGCTTTTATAGCATGACAGTTCAAACATAAATAATGAAAAGTGAAGATATTGAAAATGTCATTCAAATTACTTTATTCATGGCGAAATTATAACTGTTCGAAGATGCAGCGAATATTGTTTAGTACCGTAGAAACGTTACTTGAAACCCGAGACCTAACCGCGATTGTATATTTTATTGTTAAATTTGTTAAATCTCGCGGATGTTTAAATTCATGTAAATCTCGGCCGTCCGATGTTTTAGAGAGTTTATTATACACTTGTTATATTAATAAATATCTGAATTATAATATAATATATAACATTTGAAGCCAACAGGCTGATTTAGCTCTTATATAATGCATCTTTAACCCCATTTGTAAGTTGGATATTGGAACTGGTTAAGCGACGATATTATACGGGACAAGAAACTGCAACCTAGTATCTAATGACAGTGGCGTACATGGAAAGGGTGGGGCAGAGGAGGCGACGGTCCCAGCCATCCATATCAGAGTACAATCTGCCTTACTTCATTTGAATAAAACGTTTATTTCATATTATGGCATGTTTAATACGTGGACCTTTCTAACATTTGTCGACATTAGACCCTACGCTTTAGTAGTTGTCCCCAGACACCTCTGCACGCCACTGTAATGTCCGTTCCGGTTGGAATTTCCAAATATATGTTTCCAACATGCAACGGGATTTGGCTGTTATTCCTATTTTTGGTATAATGTCTGTTGGTCATCTGTCTAGATACCCTATGGAGATTTAGTAATGTATAGAATAATTATTGAAGTTTGTTCTCTTGGGGACCATCTGGTGGGTGTTCAGACTCTATTGTCATTCTTTTCAGATACAAAACTCTCTTCCGGATTTCCTTCCTCCAATGGTTCTTCGATGATTCTAACTCTCAACTTATGAGCCTCATATTTGTCATCATCGTATTGACTGGACAGTATGCATGCCTTGGTTTTAGACATAGAAGCGTTTGCTGCGAAGATATGTTCATACAATAAACCAGCTACCACACCTCCTAGTATCGGTCCAACCCAGTATACCTGTAAAATACCAATCGTTAATATTAATTTGCGTGCAACAGAGGAAGAATAAAAATAAGTCGCCAGAGAGTCTAATAAACGCCCACGAAGCGGGCTATAAGTATAAAGAGTGTACATAAATTAGTTTAAAACCGATCGGATAATAACGGTAGAAACTCCCACAAAGTAGTATTGACGGCCGGCTGTAAAATGGCAATGTAAAACCACATTTATATTATATAATGTAGCCCTGTTAACATTCGCTCCATATCGTAGAGAGGTCTTGTCATCAAGGCTTTGTGTAAGTAAAAATATCTTCAAATGCACGATTCTCAAAACATAGTTCACAGTTTACATAGAAATAAGCCATTATATTACAACTAGGAAGAGTGGGGCACAATGTCCGGTAGAAACCTAACTAAGACGGAGAGACGGAGACGGGCGGGGAAGCTCAAGGCAAAACGAGGTGACCAGCAATGGAGGCAGACGTGAACTAGGACGATGGCCGAAATGACTAAAACATGATATGGTAGAAATATAGATGTCATAATTAAATTATTATTGTGTGTTCTTGTACTGTAAAAATAAAGAAGTCAAATCCACAGCCAATTAGATCCTTTGATCCTATGTTACAACTGATCGTTTCAGAATTTAAGACAGCAACTACAGGCAGTAGGGTTGTTAATGTTAATCAAAGACTTTGACTCATTTCTATAGTATACCAAAAATCGAAAAAAAAATTTGTGTGGGCTGTGGCATAACAGTTGCGATTAACGAATTTTATCTTCTCAACGTTGATGAACTGTGTTATAAATGTAGATGAACTGTCTCCAAAGACATAGGCCATTCCCTTGACAATAGCGACAGGCGAAGAAAAAAGGGCTATTTTATGCCTTTTTTTCTGACTTCAGGTCATCAATAAAAAGGATTAATTGATGTTTTTGTGACATGGGGTAACTGACACTTGTACCCAAACAAGTATGATGCCGCCGAAAATGTGATCAGAGGTGATTATTTGATCTTTCTGAATCCGAACTGTAAATAGTATTTACATGGTACACAGGCTTATGTTTTCACCCCCCCCCCCATTCCAATAGATGCCAATAGAGCTGTCTAAATAATGTTGATTATCGACATTACTCAAGGTGTTGATCTAATAAAACGATATACCAAGTTCCATTACTTCCCCTCAATTTGGATCAATGTTATCATGTTATAGAGGGTCAAGAAATCAAATCGCATCCCTCGTCTTACCATATAAGTAGAATATGAACAGCTGTGTCAAATTTGAAGATACTACCTTAATCAGAATCTGACGGATGGATCCATTGTAATTGTTCCCTGTTCTCGTCGAAAGGCCGGACATATTAAAAATCTTATTTATTATAACATTTTTGCTGGGAAGAGGAACCAAATGGAATTCGCCAGCAAGTTTTGAACGAGTTTAAAGGTCGATATGTTACTTTCAGTGCTTATATTATTATATATCTTATATTACATCCACGGCTGTTCAACCATTTACAGGCTACAAAACCACGGGTGACAATAATTTGTAATGGACAAACGAAAAGACTACAGAAAAAATATGGTTTATTTGACTTACCCAATGATGTTCCCAGATTCCTATTACAACAGCTGGTCCAAAGGTTCTGGCAGTATTCATACTGGCACCAGTATACTGTATCTGTAAACAATAATAATATGTGTAACACATGTCGATCACCATAGATTTGTCAAAGAACTGAATAAAGACATTCAGACATACCGACATAGGTTCCGTATAGGTTATACATATATACATGTAGGTACATGTATAGATATTATTACAAACATTGATAATATGTGTAATTAAAATTAATAATTATTAACGCATTTATGACATGTAATTTACAACATTAAGATAAATATATAATTGATAACAAACAAGATTGCGGTACACCCTAAACCCGAACACAAGCAAAATTTGTTAGATCACAAGTTAAGCTGGAAAACATAGATCTGAAATGTATAGTCATCAGGAAATATATGTCCTGTACGTGTTTGTTACGTAGTTGGAAGTAAAAGAAAACTGCTTAAAACCATTTTAGAAAAGGAGTGTGTGTGACTGGCTATTATAATCAAAGAAATTGTGCAAGTTACGTAATTAATACACATAAAGGAAATTAAAAGGGAAAGTATGATATAGACAGATGGAAAGATGAAGTTAGGATGAATGATGACAGCATCAAGGGAAGCGAGAAAACCAATCGGTAAACTTTGCCGTTCATCCGAAGCATTGGTTTTAAAATATTTATTTTTAGTTGAAATTAGTTGCATTAGAAAGATGGTGCGTTTTAATGGATTAATGTAATTAGATGAGATAAGGATAGAAACATTATAAAGATTGTTAAATTTACAGATGGCGATGGCAGTGTCCAATTAGCTAGTAAACCCAAAGCAACCATTTCAGTTTTAGACTTCACACATGGTGTCACTTACCGCCTTTGGTATATCCATAAAAACGAAAGCAGATGATCCTGTGTCTGTTTTGTCGCAAAATTGTTGAAAATTCAAAACGAATCAAGCGGTCGTTTTTTAGCAAATTTGTTTTAAATGACACAACTTTTGCGAAAAATCAAAATATAACAGCAATATGAAATATCGTTATATAACTCGTATTTTTGAAAAGTCTATTTTTTTTTATATTATCAACTTTTGTTGGTAATTTTTCATACTCATAGGAGATTCTCTATATATAATGTTGTTCGTTCGTGGATCACTTATAACTATTTAACCTCATTTAAAGCTATTAGTCCGGGTTAAAATTGAGGGAGGTGCCACCTGGAGAGGAAGAAATTCTCATGTGGTTTTTCTAGACCAGTTTTTTTTTATTCTGAACAAGAATATATGAGGTAAACAGGCCAAATCCTGAGCCATTTAACGTTAGGGCACTTTTTCAAAATGGCCGCCAAAATCCCATATACATGTATATAGTGACTATATGGGTTTAGTAAGTAACAATGATGCATGTTTAACCATTTTTTGCATTAGTTAGTATTAAAGTTATTTTTAAAAAAGCTGCAATTGTAGTCCAGACTCTTGAAAGTGATGAAAAATGAGGACGCTCTTTTACGTGGGCGCCAAAAACATAGATAAACTTTCTATATCTTTTAATAAGCATTTATTAGGCTCGCAAAGGTCATTAAGCTTTAAATAAGCATTACAAAGCGTAATACATGTACATGTATGTTTATATGTCGAGTTAGTAAGTTAAAATTTGGTTAGGTGTTTCTATATGATCACCGAAAAAATGTTTTGACATCTCATTCTTAAGCATTTATTAGGCTCGCAAAGGTCATTAAGCTTTAAATAAGCATTACAAAGCGTAATACATGTACATGTATGTTTATATGTCGAGTTAGTAAGTTAAAATTTGGTTAGGTGTTTCTATATGATCACCGAAAAAATGTTTTGACATCTCATTCTTGAGGGGGAGGTTAAAGGGTAAGGGCTTATACTGAATTGTCCTTACAATGTATCCTGGTATGACAAATCACTTACAATGTTAAAGTAATAATTTTCAAAGTCGTTCAAATCACTACATTCTGAATAGTCCCCGCATGCATTGTCAATAGACTCCTAGAAGAATGCCTTAGCAAACCTGGGCTTGGTCCCCAACAACTTCCAACATACCCGCAGCTTCAGACATTCTACCATCACAGGTGTGCGAGGGCCTTGAAGAATACGTATCACTGATGTGTGGGGTAAAGACCAAGAACGTCAATGAAGCAAGATATGTCATCTTTGACCGATAGTTAACAAGGGAGCAAATATCAAAGGATATAGCATTGCTACCACCCTGTTGTCAAACACTGCAACTTCATAAACTCTGAGCGCATTTCATTGCTCGAGAATGGTGTTCAGCAGGCATCAACGATTATGGAGGCAATGATGCCTGTGGCAATGGTTGGAATGAAGAAATTGAGCCGAAGTGGATGGCGACAATGACGCCTGAAGATGTGCAAGAACTGTTTATTGACAATGAGTGCGGGGGAAATTCAGAATGCAGTGATCTGAGCGACTTTGAAAATTAATGCTATAACACTGTGAGTGATTTGTCATACCGGGATACATTGTAAGGACAAATCAGTATAAATCTTACCCTAAAGCTCCCTCAAGAACAAGATCCTAGAGATCTTTTGAGTGACCATATAGAAACGACTTACCAACTTGGCGTTTAGCGGTAATTCTGATGAGCACCCGCAATTTTCACCTCCATATTGATTATTTGTCACACACATGTAGATTCCTTTCAAATAACTTTATGTAAAACTAATGCAAAAAGAGGTCAATTAAGCCACAGTTATCTTTTTTTTAACCTACACTGGCCCATATCCTTTTCTCGTGAGATGTTAGTGTATATTGCCAAGAGCGCCCCCATCGTTTTATATCGCTATAAATTGTGTTATGCATAATCATGAAGATGCTTTGTAAATAACTCTAATCACAATTAATGCAAAATGTGATCATTGCGTGGCCCAATAAATGCTTATTAAAAGATATAGACAGTTTATCTACGTTTTTAACGGCCACGTAAAGAGCGCCCTCGTTTTTCATCACTTTCAAGAGTCTGGACTACAATTGCAGCTTTTTTGGGAATAACTTGAATACTAACCAATGCAAAAAGTGGTTAAACATGCATCATTGTTACTTACTTAACCCATACAGTCACTATGTATATGAGATTTCGGCGACCATTTTGAAAAAGCGCCCTAGCGGGAAATGCCTCAGGTTTTGGCCTGTTTACCTCATATATTCTTGTTCAGAATAAAAAAACTGGTCTAGAAAAACCACATGAGAATTTCTACCTCTCCAGGTGGCACCTTCCTCAATTTTAACCCGGACTAATTGCAGCTTTTTTGGGAATAACATCCTATTTTACTTGTTCGGAGCGTTCGAAAATATGTTTAAATCCAAGTCACATTTGAAAAGGTTCACGTAAGACTTTTCAAACCATGTAGTTGAATTTTTCCAATTTTTTAAATTAGGTGTGTTAAGATGAAATTTGTATCACCAATTAATTGGAATATTGTAAATTAGGAAAATTTGTTGAGCAGAATAAAGATTGTGACAAATTATTCAGTTACAACAAGAGTGGCGTTGGGCCTTTAAAATAAAGGAAAGTAGTTCCTCTTTGATTGACCAATCAATTTCATGTAAAGTGATATCTCCTAGGAGATATCACAGTAGATTATGTAATTTATCACACAAGTGATATCTACTCTCAAATGTGTTATTGGGTGATAAAGTCGGTTAAAATCATCGTGTATCGAATGAATCACCTGGCAAACTGGGTTTACCATGGTGTGCTCTTTAGTTAAACAAATTCCTGAAGAAATTAGCAAACCCCGAGTTCGATGTTTAAAGCACCAATACCACTCTTGTTGTAACTGAATAATATGTTCCAATCTTTATTCTGGTCAACAATTTGTACTATTTTACAATATTTCAATTAAAAAATGATACAAATTTCATCTTAACACACCTAAATTTAAAAATTGGAAAAATTCAACTACATGCCGTAACAGGGTTTGAAAAGCCTTACGTAAGCACTTTCAAATGCAACTTGGATTTAAACATATTTTCGAACCCTCTGGACAAGTAAGATAGGTTGTAATGGATAATTTACATAACCGGTAGGACACTTAAACATCTTGTAGTTAGAATAAGGCTATTTTTTTCCCTGGACCTGTCAAGCCAGCAAGAGTGTTATTGTCTCTTTAAGAAATCAGGACCTATGTCGTACATGTGTAATTAAGGTGATCAATTAGCTACCTTTATTAGTAATTATCAGTACAAACAAAAATAGTACAAAATATATAGTATAGTGTGGGTTTAATTTATTTATTTAAACACCGCCCAATTACTGGGATAACACTTCAAAGAACAACAAGATTTTTTTTTTAAATTGACATGTTTGAAATATTTCCAAATGCAAAAATAAACAATGGATGTGGGTCCCCTAGATTCATTAACAAATAAATCCTATAATTACATGACACATAAACCAAACGCTCGGTATTACAGGGCTTAAATTAAACATGTTTAAAATAACAGTGTATATCTGTATATCTGTATATATGTGGTGAACCCTAGATATACTGCAGACTATTTACTTTTACAATGAACCAACGTCGGAATTTTTGTCAACTCTATATCGTCCGTTTGTCATTGTCGGAATCCTCTATTGACTTAACTTCGATCAGATACGATGTTAAACGGATGAACTGGGGTCAAGTAAGTAAGTAAAAACAATAGAAAAATCATACACTCTGTGATAGCACATACACGTGTCCAAAATTCTATTAACGTTATCTACAAACTGACCGATTTGATAATATTATAATATTTAATATGACTGTTTGACTCGCATGATGTATGTTTAAATATTACATCTTTCTGATTTCCGTCCTCCTTAACAAAATGACAACCAACAACTACATTAAGAATATATAATTATGATTTATATTATATTACGCCTTTCCAATTTCAACAGATATGATTGCACTGTATTCACTCTAATATTTCATTTGGACTACGTCATTATATGTCATTTATCTAATATGTACTTTTTTTTAAGTGCTGGCCTTTAAATAAAACTTGCATTGACTTCCCCGGTCCAATTACAGACTCATTAAAGCTGACCTTTATATGCGGCAATAATATATTTTACTTGATAATAGATTGATAATGTGTTTTAATGTATCTCAAATTACCATGTCAGTTAGACAGGAATTTAGGAGAAAAAATTTCTCTCCAGCCTTCTCTGACGTGGATTAACGTCAGCATAACAACATCAATATGGATTGAATTGGACCAAAATCTGGACAAACTTTCTTGGTTAAGGCACCCGACCTTCAGGCTAGCGTTATATCTATATAACTGGTTAATAAAACACATCAACACCATTATATAAAGTATTCACATCAATCCATGTCTTAGCTAAACATTAAACTTATATAAAATAGACATTTACGACCATTATCAACATACTTCGAATACAATATTTAGAAAATCTGTATTTACGGGTCTCTAAAAGATAATCGGTCTCAATCAATGCTGAAAAATAATTTATGGAACTGGCGATGACATGCTTTTGTTGCATTGTACATACGTAGGTTTTCAAGCATGTGAAGAAACGGGAAGCATAGTAACTTCAAGTGCAGCACTGACAGGGGCAGTGTTCCTAGTCGTTCGGGTCCTTGTCTTGGGAGCCACGTTAGCTCAATGAGTAAGACGTTGGTTCGCTAACCTGTGGAGGTCCCGTGTTTGATCGAGATTCCTCGATGTGGTTCCCCCTTGTAAGTGGTGCAGGACCGAGGGATTGGCAAAAGACAACGAAAAGCCTAGTCGTCCAGGTGGGAAAATATGAGGTCCCGTGTACACATTTCAATGCGTGCTCGTAAAAGAACCCTTGGTACTTGGAATACGATAGAAGAGTAGGCCGTAGGGCCGCAGTCCCGGCACAATTTCAGTATACTGGCTCCTGAACAAGCATTACAATAAAATGTATACTGCCCCACCAGAGCAAGTTACCCTGCAGACAGAACTGACCCTAATTAGTGGTAGAGGGGTCTGTGTCACCGGTCATCTGTTTTAAAATTTGAAATTATCTGTTAAATTTGTATCACACGATTATTATTATTATAATTTCATTTTTAAAGCGCTGCATTATAACAATAGTTATTTCTAAGCGCTGTACAGTAATATTTACACAGTGAAACGTGCATGATTCTATTTACATGTATATGAGTTAATAAACAAGTAGGTCTTCAGTTTAGATTTAAATTGAGATAGTTTGTTACACTCTCTGATATTTTGGGGTAGTTCATTCCAAAGTTTTGCACCTCTTATGGAAAACGAAAACTCGCCCACCTGGCGCCGAGAACGTGGAACAGCTAGTAGGGTTTTATCACGTCCGGAACGAAGGTTAGATCGGCCAGTGGTGTAAACATTAAACATGTCCACCATATAATTAGGAGCCGTTTTGGTTACTACTGAGTTATAGGTGTTGACGAGAATTTTGAATTTAATTCTGGCTCTCACCGGTAGCCAGTGTAGCTCCTTCATATACAATGATATGTGATCGTATTTTAAGGTCCCCGTGACAAGTCTTGCGGCGTTGTCATGAGCGATTTGCAGTCTATCAAGGGCTGCTTCTGGTGCTCCAGATAAAAGGGAATTGGCATAGTCTAAGTGTGAAATGACCAAGGCGTTGACAACAGTTTTGAGGGCACCTGGATTCAGGTAGTTCCTAATTTTGGAGATAGACCTCATTTGAAAATGCATGCGGCTTATGCTGTTGTTTATTTGCGGTACAGCAGACAGATTTTCATTGGTCAGATATCCAAGATTTTTTACTTTAGATTTTGGGGGGATATCGCAGTTTCCAAACCGGATGGCATCAGCTTTCATCAGATTACGTGCTTGTGCCTTAGTGGAAATTACCAGAAATTCAGATTTATCATCGTTTAATTTTAGTTTATTTTTTTACCTCCATGTACGAATGTCCACAAGACAATTTTCCAGCTTCCTTAGTGATAATGTCATTGTGTGAATGGGGATCCGTGCTTTTATAAGCCAGCGTTTGTGTGTAGTAATGATTAAGATAATATTATAAAGTAGCGGCAGCATGGCGGATTTATTTATATTTATATTTAACGTTCAGTTCATCTGTTTTACATATCTAAAATGTCTTCATTTCTCAAACTGTTCAGAACAAAGGACATATATTTGGGACTTCGGGGCATACAACCCAGGAGTTGTCCACTGGCATCACCAAATATCTCTCTATACGATACTCAACAGAAATGGCTGTCAACGGTTTGTATTTAAATATAAAGACGATTGATATAGATTCCAATTGATATTCAAGAAGGAACGACGTCTATTCCGTACAAATTACATCCAATGGACGTTGGTTATCCACGTATCCAACGTAATCAATGGGTAGTAAACCGATTTAAAAGTTTATTTTCAGACAGTTTTCAAAATTTGTTTACGGGAGAGAGAGGGAGAAATGGGGTTTAACGTCCACTTAACACAACTAGGTCATTTCGGGACTAAAAATTTGTTTACCACCATAAAGAATACTCAAATACTCATTGATCAAACCCTATTTAATTCATTCGATTAATTCATTGTCCAACAAGACCAATTGAAGGGGGTATGACTTGTAATAATAACGTCGTTGATCTCATTAATGAGTGATTTCAATAAATCAGTTGTATAATAAAGGTCTGACATGAGTCAAGATCAATTTACACAACTGAACAATTATCCACGTCATTTATAACACGTGTAGCATTATTTTGAATAACTACAGGTGGGTATATTGTTTGGGGGACAAAAACTTGGTTGCCATATATAATTTATGAGAATTTGAAATAAGAGTAGGTCGTAGTGTCGCTGTCCGGGGAAATTTTCCCACATACATGTACATAGCCCCATGTATGGCGTATGCCTGTCTTCTTTTTTTTTTATCCTAGTCGGTGCAGAACAGTAGAACATTGAACCCCATTTATATAATTTATGCGTTATCTATTGAAATAGTTTCGTAAATGCAAAGCCGATATAAAATATTCTTCGACTACATTAAAGAGATCAGGGCAACACGAGGTGAGAGCAAAGCTATATAACTTCTTTCAAAACACAGCAATTGTGCATAATTGTTATGTTTATTACATTTAGGTAAAGTTTTAAAAAAAAAATCGTTCGCCATATGCTATATGCAAACACAAAAAGTGTTATCAAGATTTTGCCTACACATTAAGTTGTTTAAAAACGTAGATAATTTTATTTTCTATGGTTGCTTTATTGTCCCGCTTTCTTTTACTTACATACCAATGAATACACGGAGACGGGGCCTCGATGTTATTTTCTGGGATACTCGTCAAAGGACCGAGGGCCCAGGGGGGGGGGGGTGGTTGAGGTATGCTGTGTAATGTTTAAAGAAAATTTTGACATAAATTAATAAAAAACAAATTACACCGTTATCGATCGCTCGCGGTATAGGCTGACTGGCATCCGTTCAGTATAAACGAAATTGACAGCCAAACTTTTGCTTTCGATATTTTTGCTAATCGATCGCGGACCCTCTTCCAACAGGGACAGTGTGATTCATCCGATCGGCCAATATTACCACCACAAGTCAGGGACCCAGATTTGGGTTATTAAAAAAACCCTTACAAATAAATGACAAGATATTTTTTTGATATTTTGGCATCTGATTCTCGCGGTTTTTGTTTTTCCATTTGTTTACTTGCATAACATTTCCTGTCAAAATCGTGTACAAATGATTATTATTACAGCAATGAAACCAAAACGCAGTACTTGTACATGTATTTAGTATGTCTTGTGTTGTATTAAATATCATTTTCTGTGTTTCAGCAAAGTCACCCCCAGTTCGCCCCACCCAAAGTATCCCGAGGTAATTTACAATTAAGACTATATCATGTGCTAATTTCTCCGAGATTGTATTGTACAACGCAAATCTTGGCACCCTCTCCTCCATGTCAAGAAATACTACAAGTATTGTAATAAGAAAACATCACAAAATACAACATTAATATTTTATTGTATAAATATTAGATTATAACACGGCTGTCGTTATCTAATATTATTGCAGAGTAAACATAAATCATGGTGACAAATGACTGACCCCTGACTGACGTGTAAAATATATTCGGTGTCATGTAAACAAAACCAGATTAAATTTAACGACACACTTTAAACTTGGCGTACCCGATATATTGAGTGAATAAAACAGTGTTAACAGCCCCTACAAGGACGTTTATCTATATTCCATGCAACGATGTAAAGTTCTACGCGGCATATTTGTACTTTGATATGCTCCCAAACAAATAATCTGCTACCCATATTTTAGGTCGAAATTGGACCGGGAGTGTGTGTGTGTGTATCTGGAAGGGGGAGGGAGGCTTGAAAAGGGAAGGCCGGATGAATTCTCAGCTTTGACCTTTCACCTGTTCTATTACGTCTCTCGAGGTTAATCCTGGCTACAGTATTATAAAAATATATTATCCCCTTCAAATAATTTTGTCAATTCTCTATAAACTGTAATATGGCAAATTTTCGATTATCAATTCCTCTTTGGGGTTTTATACACTGAATAAAGATCTCGTGGTGGATCTCAACACAACCTTGAGTTGTTTTACATTGTATTAACACAAGTGTGTCTTCCTTGTAAATGCACTTGTGTTAAAACACAAACTAATATAGATTTATAAAATATTGTGTTTTTTTTTCATATCATTAACACATGCAAAACCGGAATTCGGAAGTCCCGTGTTACGAACAAATGGGATTGTTACTATGAAGAGTCATTTTCATTCATTCGTACATTTTCCCGAACTGTTCTTGACTGTCGGAACCGTAGGATTAGGTTTCCCCCAAATAACTTGTGGCATGGACTAATCGTAACTTCTATTGACACCAACCTGACTATATTGCTCTAACATAATATAAAACGGAAATCAAAATGTCACAAAATGATTTGATGTAACATGTAACAATTTGAACTTTTGAGTCGACTTTTTGTTGGAGAAATCACTAGAAAAGGTCAAAAATTGTTTTAACCCGCTCTGAACATAATAAATATGCCTTTTACCTATTCCCTTGGAAAAATACTGTATCCGCCCATTAACCCGCATTCGAATCTTGAATTTCTTAGTTTATGTTACAAGTATTATTTTATCTTTAAATTTACTTTATATACGTTTTCATGTTATTGAGTACACGATATATAGAGATATTTTTTGATATAAAAAAAGACGAGTATGAGATTTTATTTATCACCCAATCCCTTCTTACATGCAGAAATAAATAAATATAATTATTTGCTATAGGTTTAACTTTTACCGAACCTAAATACATTATGGCGTAGTGATACATCAACTTTTTGACAGCAATTCAACCATTGCAAAGTCCTTTATTTTGACCCAGTGTTTCCATCAAGGTCAATTAAAAAAAAAAGTCTTTTTTGATAACAAAGAAGTTACTTTTAATAAAAAATGAACTGTAGTTCCTTTTTGATCGACCTATCAAATTTCATGTAAAGCATATGAGATATCGCAGTAGATTATGACATTTAACACACAAGCGATATCTACTGTAGAATGTATTATTGGGTGATAAATACAGTTATCTTGTATTCATAATTTAATCCTATCTTGAGTCTTTATTACAACCTGCTTATGTATAAAACACCCTACTACCTACTGTGTTTAGTAATATAATTTGATATGTTATCTCTTCAAATAATTAACTAAGATTGTCTTCATAATTGATACTTAATGGCCAGTATTTAGTTTGAATAAATATAGCAATTTCTTGGATAAGCCAACACAAATAAATATTGTTATCATTTCATGATTTACAGAACCTTTGAGATCATAGCATACATTACAAACCATTCTTATAGGAACAATAATAAGTAAATAATATTAGATACACGAAACACGATAACATATGCTTTACCTCAAGTGTATTTATTCATGGGGTTGAACCATCCTCGTGATGGAAATATAATTTACTAAGCACAGAAGCCTTTATGTCCAGAGTTTTCGAGTTTGACTCAACGCTTGGATCAATTTTCCTATACTTATAATTCTGATCCGAATTCAAACTCATAGTTCTGTACCGAAAGTTCAGAACAAATAATCCCGACTTTTCTTCCAGAAATTATAGTTTTAACAATATGGATTACTTTTTATTTTTTAATGATTGATTTATATTCTATGGTACATATCAATCTATAATACACGGTGCTGTATTAAGAATTATCATGGGAAATAACAAAATTGTAATCAAGGTTTAAACAATTGCTATATGCTTAATTACGTATTGAATAATGTGTATACCAGAAAAGAAAAGACAACAGAAACACATCAAATTCAGAATTTTAAGTATAGCCGCATGATAGTAACGAAGGGTATTAAAGTTTATTTACGATGACATTGGCTTACACTGATCTCTGATATATTATCAACGATATTACTTATACAATATAACTGATATGCTAATCATGAGAACTTGGATTACAGATAATAAATTTACTTACCGCAAATAAATGACACATGGTGACAGACAGACCAATAGTCAGTGGTATTGATCCTTTAATATCCTTTCTCTTCCCATCACAAGATGCAAAAACAGTAAAAACCAAAATAAAAGTGATCATGAATTCCACACCGACAGCTTTTCCCACATCAATTTTGGGTGATACGGTAGTCATACCCAAGGACCCATGGTAGCCATCTGGAGTAAGTCCAAGCAAGATTGCAGCACCGACAATAGCTCCGACAAGTTGAAAGAGGACATAAAACACGGCTCGGGCCAGACTGATCTTACGGGCAGCAAACATGCCAGCGGTAACGGCGGGGTTGATGTGCCCACCGCTGATATGGGCAATGTTCCATACGATAGTTGCAACACTTAGCCCAAAACATAATGCAATCTGCACAATTGACGATTTAACGCCATCTATGAGTTCGATACATGATCCACAAGCAACCAATACCAACAAGAGAGTTCCAAGAAACTCAGCTATCACCGCTTTCCAAAATCTCATAGACTGGATATCGTCTAAACTGGTCACCATCCTGGTGCGTTGAAGAGCCGTTGAAGGTGACTGACTAGTTTGTACATCAAGCTTTCCCTTCGTCATGTGGGACGTTTAATCTTTATATCTAGATGAGGAAAATATAGCACAGTTACGTGAGATCACCGGTAAGGTAGATATTTAAAGGTATATATCTATATATTATATATAGATATTCGAACGTTATTTTGATCAATAGTCAATCGAAATGTCCGGTAGAGTATGTTCGCTATTAATTTAAACTGAATTTGTATAAACTGCGAGTAAACGTAATACAATGGACATTATATACCGTTTAACACTGCCACCCAATGAAAGTGGCCTTATTTGATACACGTCCAATACACATTAACAAAGTAACCGCCTCTTTTAACTTTGGTGCATTACCTTTATGATTTACGTAATTAAAATATAACTTATCCTACCAATGTGTACATGTAAACCCCGAAACATCAATCACATACTCCGCATGCATGTTTTTTCTTCTTTCATACTATGAATAAATTACACCTCATGTTATTTAATAGTTTAATTACGTAGTTTTCGGTTTGACTTACCAACCCGATTTCCACATGTTCATTATACATCACCTATATAAGTTTTACATGTGAGTTTTAATTGTGTGGAGACCTAGATGTGTTTTTTATATAAAACAAATAATATTATATTACCTTTAAAGACGTTATCATTCATTTGGTGTCTTCGTTTCATCGTTTCTGTAAAATCGCCAACATTAATCTAATATTTCGGATGATACGTGGTTATAAAAATCGACCACTTAACCTCTAGCATGCATTTCACCGAAACTAGTTAGTGATCTATATTATATCATTAAACTAGAATAAGAAGTCGCCTGTCCAACCTCGTGGGTTTTCTCCCACTGCTAAAGACCCCTACACACAAGCGAATTATTGAAATAAAATTAAACCATATGTTAGTCACGAAATGACCTACTACTTTATGTCGAGTGGACGTTAAACCTCATTGGTACCAAATTATTGCTAGTTCTGAACTTTACAGTAATACTAAATATTGACCGAAGTAGATACCTTTGGCGTAACACCTCGGGTATTTCTCTCTGTATTGGACATTACCCATGGTACTGTTGGGATCTAAAACCATTACTCTGGGCTACTACTAATGACAATCAAAAATGTAACCGTGCTTTCGCACTATTTAGTTGGACTTTTGTATTTAAACAATTTGTCTGTGGTAACACTACCGCGGCCATTGTCCAGAAGTTACCACTGTCCTGTATGTACATTTGCATCTGAAAAATTACACATGCCTTATATTATCAAACACTATATATTTAAATGTATACAAGTTTTGTTTACCAAACGAAATATCTAGGATAGTTTTAATTAACGAAAATTTAAGCAGCCGCGAGTGTGTGTTTCGTGCTATTGTACGCCTACCTGCTTACAGAACAGTACAACCAACCTTATGTAACTGAACGAGGACATGGCTATCTCGGCCAATAATGGTTGGATTTTCATGATCTGAAGTTCATTTTAGTGTTTTTCCATCATGCCTGCCCCATCTATGGTACATTTAAAGCGATTGAAAGTAGTTTTCATTGACTTCCGGTGGAAAATTTCTGAAATCGGACACCTCTGAACCAGGCCCGAAGCCAGAAACCAAAATTTAGCCGACATAGGGGGACGAGGAAGATAAATTTCCGACAACAAAATTAGAAGCTGTGAGAGTGAATTTGGGCCTCTATGACATGCAGGTGGCGAATGTGTCGGAAAGTTAAGAGTTTCCAGCTGACATTAACTATCTCTCGGTCGAATTTGAGACGCTGTGAGAGTGAATTTAGGCCTCTATGACATGCAGATGGCGAATGTGGCGGAAAATTTAGGGTTTCCAGCCGACATTAACTATATCTCGGCCGAATTAGAGAGGATATGTCGTACTAAACTCTCTCCCGGCAAAAATGCGAGCATAGCTAACCAGCGATTTTTTTCCGACGCAGACAGAAAAATTCCGACAGGAACGGCCATAGGGGGCGGCTCGCCCCCATCCCCCAGGCCCCCCCCCCCACTAGCCTCGGGCCTGCTCTGAACGAGGACATGGCTAGAACACCCCCTCCCATTTCGGACCCTACTTTACACAACTCTGATTTTGAATGTCCGTACTATTTTTAATGGGCGGATTCGTGTGATGAATATAATTCTATGACTAAATTGATTTTGGTAACAACTTGACAAAGAATACATCGATTTTCTGAAATCGGTGGATGCCCAATACTGTAACAAAAAAACAATTTTTTCAATAAGATTAAAATTTATATAATGCCTCTTCGAAGCGTATAATTCCAGTACTGGAGATACTTTTATTTGCATCTGTTCAATAAATTGTGTCTTAAACGCTTTAAGTGTGTGAAAGCAGACATGAGCCTGTAATTAATACGTTTGGAGAAAGGGATGTATGTTTTCAACTAAAATCAAAGGCCAAGCCACTTTATTACTATCGAGTAAAGTCACCACGATTCCATATATAGTTGGATTTATAATCCAGATAATTTTTTTATAAAAAGTATGCTATAATTTTGTAAATGAATAATTCATGATTGAGACAAGTTTTGTATATTTAATAGTCATTTTATTATATGAACTTAGTTCGTCAAATCTATCCAAACTGCCCTCAGTAAAAAAAAGGATGACATTAATACATATATTTTCTTTTTAATTTATTACAATAAGGTTACCATGTACGTATATAACATAAATATTTTAAAACCTGAGGCCTTGAAGATGAAGGGTATATGTCAACACTTTCAAATAAAAAACAAAATAAACACTTTCAACAGAAATATCCAAAATTATCTAAATTCTTAAACAGAATATACTCGAGAATCTATTGTTTAAATCGTAGTTTTGTGGGGTTTTAAAAATAAAATAAAATCAAGTACGAACAATCCAAACCATTAGACAAAATTCGAAGTCCTAAAAACGGTATAGGCAAAATAGTGTAATATCGCAAAAAAGCGACCTGAACTCTTGAAGAGAATAAAACACGAAATATAAAGGTATGCCAGTAGAGAAGAACAAAAAAAATAGCCGTCCTCTTTTTTTTTGCATTTAAAAATAGTTAATATTAACACTCAAGCATGTAATAAATTATAGCCGCCTCCATTGTTATAACGAAATGAATACCAAAATTTAATCCATGAAAAATACACAAAAATTACGAACAGGCATGCACAAAAGGAAAAGCAATAGTGCAAGATCATAAAATGCTTACTATTCACACGTTTCAAGTTTAATTGGGGACAATAACCTATTATTATTATCGCAACGCTAAACGAAAGACAACAATGCTTATTATTGTCAATTACGGTTAAAATGTATTTTATATGGAATGGAAAATGAGCAGGGGTCGGTTGCTCAAAACTAAGTTATTTTAACGATTCGTTAAACTCTAACGGACATATCTTGGTAACGTGTTGTTTGCGTTAAATTTACTACAGAAGAAAACACCTTTTTTTCCTGTAGAAATATTAGCATAAATCTGTAGGAAAAATTTGCACCACAGAATGTTTGGGGCCTTTATTTCTCTTCGTTTAAGTTAACGGATCGTTAAAAGATAATGTAGCTTTGAGCAACCGGCCCCAGGTCGATTGGCCATTTATTTTTGTCTTCTAACTATTGATCTATAGTATTCTTGGCCAGAGCAGAACGACCAGTAATTGGACCAGAAACTTATTCCCAAGCACTGCTTATCTTATTGTTGTTCTTCATGAAAATTGGCATGATGTGTCTATGGTGGCGATGACATCTTGCTTAGTTAAGGAGGACAATGAGGAATAAGGAGTCGATCAGGATACCTCTGGTGATGACCTCGACATTGCTTCTTCTGATGAAAACAGTTGCCTCTCCTAAGTTAGGTTTTGGTCGATTGGGTCTTGATTGATGTCTGCAATAACATGACATAGATCAACGTTTTAAATGATCATTGAAACGAAAGAAGTGGGGTGGAAATTAATGTATCACTATTATCTTCAGAGATGAAGAGGAAAACTTAACATTCCGGCCCATTTTACTGTTTGTCAATTGTTTATTATGGGCATTGATCTCATCTGCTGTTCCTAAGTTCATTTACCACCAACATATTCATTCTTACGTTTGTGGTCGAGAATCCTATGATCGTCCCCAACATGTTACAACCTGTTCCAATGTCGCACCTTTCATGTTAATTACGGGGTCCTTCGGTGCAAACCAGCATTATTCTCTTCATAATTACACCGACCACTAGAAATTTCATTCAGTTGATGATAATGATTTCTGATATAATTCCGCCCAATTAAGGCTTGATTTCCTACTCACATCTTTCATGTTGATTAAAAGTTTAATTATCGATGGGGCGGGGGGAGTGATATACTCGTTAAATTTGGAGATTATGTGATACATTTTATATCTCATATCTGCCCTCCTTGCAGTATAAAACAGTTCTATGTAGTTCTGAAAAAGACCGAAAAATTGCTAATTGATGACCTTTGTCCTCTTCTTAAGTGGCCTTTTCATCACAAATTCTATTCTCAAGTTATATTTCTTAATTCAGGGCACATTCCTCTATCAAATGCCACTGAAGTGAAACTTGCACCTTCCATGTTGAATAAACCAGTTTTCGGGGTTACTATTGTTGGTTCCTCCTACCATACCCACCACTGCTAAAGAATTGGGTTTCTGGAGTCTCCTAACCCAGCCATACATCACTAGCAACAAACCTTCCACACCTTCCATGTTGAACAAAACCCACCTATAGCTCCCTGACTAGTGAAGCGACTACAGCAGCGGGCCAAAGAAGACATTAGGCGCAGAAGGAAAGTGATGAGGAAGGCGGGAGGGGAAAGGCTCTAACCAGACCTAACGTACATGCAACAAAAGATTCATATATAGCTAGTATATTGACAATCATGAGTAGTTGGCAGGGCCGGATTAACCTTTTGGGGGGCCCGGGACATACAAACTGTGCGGGGCCCCCATTGTTGTTTGTTCAAATTGTTCGTACTGACCACGGATCTACTTGAGTGTTTTCCTCCAGGATTTTTTTTAAAATTAGAATTAATTCCAGTTCATCTGGGACAATTTAAACAGCGATTTCATTGACGTTTAGGTGAAATTATTTTAGGTGACATAAAACATTAAACTGCGTTGTCTGAACTATAATTGGAGGGTCTAGAGCACAAGTGATCTAACAACCAACTAAAACGGTAGGTAGTTAGATCACTTGTGCTCTAGACCCTCCAATTATAGTATGATTACGTTAATTTCCTGGGACTGGTTGGGCCCCAGCAATCACATCGCGAGATGAGGTCCCTGGAACTGGTTAGGACCTATTGATTGGTTGAACCTCTAAGTTATGTAATTTAGTTAATTTTAGGGCCTAACAGATCTCTGCTCCCCCCCGAAAATCTGTTGGTACCTACCAGTCCCGGGACCCCAATATCTCTTACTGCCCAGGGCCACAATCCTCGCCCCCTCAGTCCAGGTACTGGTAAAATCCGTCCGGGATAAAATATACGTATGACCCAGAATTGTGGGAAGGGGGGGGGGGCTGAATGTGGGGGGCCCGGGACATTTGTCCCACTTTGCCTCCCCTAGATCCGGCACTGGTAGTTGGTACTGGGAATATAATTGTTATCCCCAACTTCTCCATCGGTCTTTTTGAATGTTTACAATATCTGACAGTTATAATAAAATTCAGATTTAATGCCGTATAATCTTTAATTCTGTGGAATATATGTCACCATGTCAACATTGATATAATACATTATAAACAGTAGGTTATCACAAACATTTTCAATGTCGACAAAAACTATATTACATCTCAACTTACATTAATCTTGGAAGTTCTGTGGAATACAATGATGGTGTTTTAATCATAGCTACGTAAATGTCTTCCATATAGAACTGTCGTGATGATTTTAATTTGTTCAATTACTAAATACCGCTGTGTCTCAGGGTCGCCTGTTCAACCTCGTGGGTTTTCTCTGGGCCCCCCGGTTTCCCCCCATTGCTAAACACGCCTACGCGCAAGCGAATTATTGAAATCATATGACCTAGTTTGTGTCGAGTGGATAATATTAATAATCATTATTTGTTCCATCAAATTGATAGGTTGATTGAAATTCAGGTGAGCATTGAGTGGTATTTTGGCTGCAAAGCTACATAAATAAGGCTATATTGAATGTTTATGCTATATGTCTCTCTATTATTATGTGTGCTATGAAATATGACTGTCATAATTGGAAAATAATGTAAATGTATACATAAAGTGTGAATAGTTACTATGTCCATGTATGTTATATTATATACATGTGTATAATATATTATTAAAAGGATTTGAAAGAAAAAACTTAAGTTGGTGAAATAATAAGATTAGCTAGAAAACCCATGCACTAATAAGGAGCATAAACACAAAACACGGCGAACACGGGAAAATAATTGCTGTTTGGCCATTTTGTAAATAATATACCATTCATACGTCCTTACATGATAAGTTTATTTTGTGGCTGATGAATCATAATTGTTAAACGAATTCCAGTTAATGCAGCCTACCTGGTTCCCATCATATTAATATTACATTATCTATTGGCCTATTGTGTATTTTAAAAATGGTTGAAAACTTGAAATCAGCACATAGGCTTCAAATACATTTATGTGTGAATAGTAACTTTGTCCATTTATATATTATTATACACACTGGATCCTTTGTTCTGGAGTCGTTACTGATCAACCCTCAGTGTATTTTGCTTTTTGACAAATTAACAAATGTACTTTCACAAATCGACAAATGTACTTTCACAAATCGACAAATGTACTTTGTATTTTGACAAATTAACAAATGTACTTTCACAAATCGACAAATGTATTTTCACGAATTGAGAGTTTTGGCGAGGATCCCCCTCCATAATATGCCATAAGAACGTACAGCTCTTTAGTTTAATACATAATGCATCTTTAACCCGTTTTAGTCACTAAACAAGGGTTCCAGTTATATGTTATCGTTATACCTTAAATAACATTGTTATGTGATATTATTATTAATTAAAATTGAAACAATGTTAAATTTCCCCTTTGTCGGCAGAAGTGTAAATGTAATTACCGAACAAACTAATAAAATGAGGTTTAACGTCCTAATGTTCTGCTCCAAACTGAGCTAATGAAGATGGGTATACGCCATACAGTGTGCTATGAGGAAAATTTGGCCCGGGCAGTGGCGCTATACTCTTATATCGAATTCCAACTACCATGGGATCATTTACTTGCTTCACTGACGAGGGGAAACCACGCCGGGAAATAGGGATTAACCTCCAGGCTAGCGAGCCAGCGTCTTACCAACTAAGCCACCGTGATCCCAAAACAAGGCGAGGGAAAATTTAGTCCTGCTAAATACTCGGAAGTCATGCAAACCAGAAATTTGGGGGTTCTTTCCCGGGCCCGGCGGAGTAGGGGGGATAGGGCCCCCCCCCAATAATTTGGCCGCAAGTAGTCTTTTCTTCAGGTTATTGCGGCCCTTGGACCCTCGCCCATAGGGACTTAGTAATATGGAAGCCCCCCAATCAAGAAATGCTTTCGCCGGCCCTGTTTCCTATTAAGATATAGAAGAATAGAACTGAATACTTCTCACATAAACACTCTTGGACAAGGGTGAAACACTGTCGTGGGCTCGCTTGAAATAAATTTAAACTTTGAATTAGGACATTCTAGACGGAATTGGAATTACGCCTATATGCGAAATAAAAATAGCGCATATATTTATAAAGGATTTGTACGTGACACATTTTCATAACATTGGTTTTTTTTTAAATGTTTAATTTTTGGATGAAAATGATGTTTTATTGTGTGAGCATCATTGTATAGACAATTAGACACGCGAAAGGGTGTGCTATGTAAACAAATAACAATACTGTTAGAATCGATGTTTGCTTAATGTTGTTAGTGACATGTGAATGCACGAATCATGATTCACCTTTGTAGTGACAATTTATTACACTAATATGTGGGAGAGTCTTCTGTAAACACTGTTTTGGCATATTTTACGGGGTTAAACTAAAATATCACAACAGCATATTGGAATATGGACCGGTTGTATACAGATAGAAACTTAACTTATCCTAAATAACAAATGAGTTTGGGCCTACTAAGTATATTCAGACCCCCCACCCCTCCCCAATGTGGGACGCCGATGCACACGATATTCCTTTATATTAAAGGCCCAATAACACTCTTGTTGTAACCTAATAATATGTCCCAATCATTATTCTGGTCAACAAATTGTACTATTTTGCAATATGCCAAATAATTGATGATACAAATTTCATCTTAACACGCCTAATTTAAAAAAAATGGAAAAATTCAACCACATGATTTGAAAAGCTTTACGTAAACACTTTCAAATGTATCTTAGATTTAAAAATATTTCGAGCCCCCTGAACAAGCAAAACAGTATGTAATGGATAATTAACACAACGGGTAGGACACTTAAACATCTAGTAGTTAGAATAAGGCTATTTGTTTACCGTCAAGCCAGCAATAAGAGTGTAATTGTCCCTTTAATAAAGACTGAATGAATTTTGAGTATAAAGAAGTGCATTTGTATATTATATATTAGTAACCTATTCCTTTTAACGTTTTGAATCAACAAATGAAACCGATAACGCATGGCTGGTGTATTCGATCCCTATGAGTTATTATTCCTTAATATAGAGCAGAGCCTTGTAAGGCTCTGGCATAGAGGATACATTTCTTAATGTGGTGCAAAGATGCGGGTTTAGTACCGGTGTAGACCAAACTCATCCAATTCCCTCAAGGTAACTAGTTGAATGTATCTCACTATCTGATTGGTCATTATCCGCCAAGTATTATTTTTCATGTATATCATCGCTTTTTAAAATTTATCATTGCTTGAGAAACACTAGAGATCCTAAGTCGAAATCTCGCCCAGTACTGATATTCTATTGAATTGTGACCTGTTTATATTTAAACTAGTTTATCTATCAAAAATTTGTTTCAAATCCCCCCTCAAAACAGTTTAATTGCAAGAAACTACCACAGGCCGCAAACCTCTATTTTAAGCAGCCTTCTTTGAGACGTGACTTGGGGGGGGGGGGGGCGTTTGAGCTGACATTTATCGTACTTAATGTTTATTTACCATAATATCTGGTATTCTTGGATTATCATCTGCCAATTTCTATTCCCATGCTGTTCTCAAAACCGCTAGCCATTCGATCATTACATACTAAGCGCCCCTTAAGACACTCGAACAGACAATAAACCGTCATGTTGTCTTTTATTGATATTTTTATATTTTCGTGTTGGCGCCAATAATTAAGTCTTTATCAGGGAATCCAGTATTTTCTTTAAAAAGACTGAGTGTCTCTATTTTTCATATATTACACCTTAATATGCAATACTTCTAAATAACCACCCTGTAAATATTTTCGTGGGAATTTTTCTTTAATGTATGTTAAGTGGACCGAGTAGTATTAAGTCATAAGTGTAGGCCTATTGTAATTGTAGCCTATGTTTGCTTTAATGTAGGGAGTGAAATAAACAGATATGCCATTAAAGACAGAAAAAAACTATCGACCATCACTTTGCTTTTAATATAGTTATGCAGAAATTGCGATAAATAATCGCTGCAATTCGAAATGTGTCGAAAAGGTATGCGCATGCGGTAAAGCTCAAAACGTGCGTGGAAAGATCAAGAATCTCACGCCGAGAACACGCGATAAACTTTCGACGTCACGTGTTTGAAACTTGTTGATCATCAAAGCAACGATACTCTGGTCACGTTTCAATGTTGAATTTTAGGAGATCAAAGTCAAATTAATGATAGTCCCTGTTTTGTTACTCTATGGCAAGGGGGTATAAAGACTAAACAATGTTGGTCCCAGAACGGATCCTTGGGGGACTCCTGGAGGTAAAGGTGGGGAAACAGTTATTGGCGACAGCACTTTGAATGATCTTTAACATATGGCGTAGTGGCGGTACAGCTGAAATGTGACTTTGGGACGATGGTAGGCTGGATATTCACCGCCACTAAAAAAATGAAAAGAATATGGATTCTCGAAATTTTGACAAAAACGGCACCACCCTTTTTTGTAATTAGTAAAACCCTTAGTAAATGTCATATTTTGTTTTCATTTTGTATAGATTACTATTTATTTATGTATTTTGGAGTAGGTATCGAGTTCGCTATCTTAATGTAGGCTTTGGCGGACATATTATGATCCACGGAGTACACCTTGCAAAATATTATCTTTTTAAATCAATCACCAAGTAGGGACTGTTTGTGACTGATCTTATGATCTAAAACGAATTAAAATTAATATCAGTAAATTAATGAAGAAGGATTTTTAAACCGGTAATTGATGGAGAAGGAATATTAAACAGTAAGTTAACGGGGAAGGATTATTAAACAGTAAGTTAACGGAGAAGGATTATTAAACAGTAAGTTAACGGAGAAGGATTATTAAACAGTAAGTTAACGGAGAAGGATTATTAAACTGGATATGCCGAAGAGTTCTTTTCTTTCTGATTTAGTAAACACTTCTAATATTTAATCCCATGATATCTTCTTGCTTTCAAATATAAAGTTCCAAGGTGTTATTTGAGAATTCATAAAAATGTGTCTTCAATACAATGAATTGGTGTTTAACTCTCTACTATTCTGCTCCGACTGAGATAATTAATACGGATCTTCAATGCAAAAATAGCTTAAGACAACACTAAGTTTCCAGTAATATTTATGTCTACTATTCACGTTTCACTGTCAAGACTCTAGTGGTCTAGAGTGTCGCGCTTCGACCTCTTGCTGGCCGGTCACCTCTGGCTTGTGGCTGTGGTTTCCTCCTACTGCTAAAGACCCCTACGCGCAAGCGCATTATTGAAATAATTATTGAAAACAATACGTTAGTCCCAAAATGACCTAGTTTGTGTCGAGTGGACATTAAACCCCATTTCTCTCTCTCTTTGTAATTTTAATTACAAAAAGCTACGAGAACGTAGCTATAAACGTTGAGACATACTGATGTGTTTGTTATTAGCTACGATTGGCAGCCTTCAATTTGACGTTGCAAACCAAATGTTTTTGTTAATACATGTAACATCTTTAAAACAAGATTGGCTGTTTTAAAAGCCTCATATGTAGACCGCCTTCATAATGAGAGCCGTCAAAATATGCTGTTTAAAAAGATGGTTGTCTTAGTAACGATTTTAACGCCTCGATTTTAAATACGATGATTTGTACCTGTTTTAAGTAGGATGAACGGCTTATTGTAGTTGTGAATGGCGGAAATATTATAAATAACAATAATCAATCGGGCAGTGCAACGTTGGATGCAATGGCTAAAAAACTTATCTCGAACCACGGAGGGTGAAGAGATAAGGTTCGTTATCTTTGTAATTATATACATGTATAGCCTAATGTTAAGAAAGAACAAAAATAATAATACCACGTGATTTGAACGATACAATTAATAATAATTTACCTAAATCAATTATACTTTTTAAAAAAAAGAAAACAATAGACTTATAAGAATATAGACAGAAATGGGGTTTAACTTCCACTCGACAGTCTCCCCGACGACGAAGCTCGACATTACAACATTATATTCAAGATAACTTTATCACTAGAGAACTAGAAAGGGCACATACATCATAGGTTTCAGACCACACATAATGCATAATGTCATCGTACTTGTGTTTTAAATTGCATACAATAGCGACATTCATATAAATCTGCGATTAAAGGGAATATACATATAGCATTTAGCACAGAGTTTAAATTTATGACTTATAATTATTTAATTGATACTGTTACGTTGTTTAATGATATACTTCAACATCCACGAAATAATTTGACGTTAAATATAGCCGTTAACTTTGTCCGTTAATTGTTTCTTTGTCATGCTGAAACCGTGTGAAATTTTTGATTGAGGAGGTATTTTTGTCAAATGTTGATTTCTGTCATTGAAAACGTTTACTAGCAATCGTTTCAATTCTACGATTCACGCCGATAACGAATTAATGAAGACCGGTTACCATCAGTGGCGATAGACCTACCAATTGGTTGTGCTCCATAACCTTTCGGCCTTTTAACGTTTGATTGCCAAAAGCACTTCCTGTTTGGTCTTAATACTATTTTGCAAGAAATCTTCTGTGCATGTTCGTCAAGAATGTAGAACAATGTCATGCCGTGCAGTTCAATTCTTTCACGAAAACAACTGTTAATACTGTCATCTGTTTATTACATTCTCAACCAGTATTTAAAACTAGTATTGTATTTCTTTAAGAGCTAATCCCGATATTTGTTTTGGGAATAAAACTGCTTAATTTTGTGTTAAAATCCTTTAAAATGTTCGAGTCAAGGGCCGAGCAATACTTCAGTATTTATGATACGTTTTCAAACGACTTAAATCCGCCAGTCTTCATCTGGAATTTGAGATCGGTGCCCCAAGGTGTATTTTGTGGTATCTGGATAAAACCAAACATTTAAAAAAAAAAAAATAATGTGTAGTTGAAATTTGCCTTTCTTTATTAAGTACGGTACATGGGTTGTTCACTGCATAACCCTCTCTAGTAACCGTAGTCGGTTATAAAGTCCGGATAAGCATTTTTTGCGTTCACGTCAAAACGACTCAATATTTTGAGTTGAAATTTTGAGACAAGGTAAATACTCCACTTTTATTTTCATACATTCTCAGACTTCTTTTTTGAGTCTCTGTTTAATTCGGGATTGTCCCTTTAAAGATGCATTATGTAAGTTAAAGGGCCGACAGTTCTCGCTATTATAGTTATAAATAGATAATGAAAAGGTAATACATTGAAAATTTCAGTTCAGTAAATTACTTCATTCTGAGCGGAGTTTTAGCCGTTTGAAGTACGATAATAGACACAGTCTCGATTATCCATTTTTAATTAAAATTATCAACTGACAGGCGCTAACATTTCTTGCGGGGCGTTTTGGGGGTTCTCCCCCAGAAACTTTTGAAAGCAGGATGCCTGAAAACGCTATCTGAGACCATTTCTGAGCATTCTGCAGCGGTGAACGTACACTCTAAAAGCTGGACGCGTCCGGACGCGTCGAGTACGTTCTGTTTTTTTTTTTAAATGTGTTCTGAAATTATCTAATGTGTTCTAATATCCATAACTCGAGTGTTCTAAACAGAACAATATGTTTTATGAATGTGTTTTAGGTGTTAAATCTAAATAAATGCTAAATGTTTGGGGCACAATTCAACAATGTTTCAAAGATACAAATATGTTACCCAAAATTATTAATGAAAAATTACGTGGAAATACAATAAAGTGAATTTGCTTGTCACCATATATCTCCATCCGCTGCTCTGGCCTGAGGTGCTTGGAAAATGGGTTTGCGGCTGTCTATTTTTCAAAATTTTATGGGGGGGGAGACCCCCCCCAGACCACCCTCGAGCGCTCATAGGCGGATTTCGCCCGCCATTTGCTCGTGGGCCTTGTCACAGGTATGGCAAGTGGGCCTTCGACCCACCAGTCCGGCACTGCTCGTACTGTTACCGACGAAGAAAGTCACACAATTCAACGGTAACTGTATCAAAGAATGAATGGAATTGTTAACAAATTGATTAAAATTTTATTTTGACATAAAATAAATAATACATAGACCTAATTGCAATGTTCGAGCTCAACTCTAGCTAGGCTTGATCGCTAGGGCTTACTCCGCTTAGGCAGTGGTCTTATTTTTTTTTTGGATCGTGTTCATTAATTTCAACCAGACTGATGGCCGATTACTTGTAAATACCTCCTGCCTATATAATATTGATAATCGTGTGTGTTTTTGGGGGGATTTTTAAACGAAGACAGGCATTGTTGAGAACGCATTGTGGTCTACTAATGAACGCACAATGTTATTATTATTACTTCGTTGTAAATCAACAACATAAATATACATATGTTTGAACTCCGACTGACAGATAATTAATCACGTTGAATTCCAACTTTTTATTCAGCTTGTGCATCTATATTAATCTGACAATGTTGTTGCTTTCAGACTCCAGACATGATTAAAAAAGATATCATGAAAATGATCTGAATTTGTATGCATCTTAAAAATAGGATCATGTTCCTTCCTCAACTAAAGACAGTAAATTATCGGGAGCATTTACACAGAAAACAGAAAAATTGCAATGTAGAAAATGAAACGATGATGAGGTTTTAAATTAAAATGGTCTCCAAAATATGAGTAATGACTCATTGGGAATGGTGAATTGAATTTAAATTCACCATTCCCCATTGGTATATCGAAGCACTACAATGGGGGGAAGGAAATCACGAAGAAGTACAGTATTGAGAATAAAAAAAGTAAGTGATTAAGCTTATAAATAAACCAGTTATTCATGGCATTATATGATTGTGCTGAAATTTGCGGGCTTTGAATTGGCTGAATATCAGTGATCTTATCAATCATTTTCAAGCCTTTTTTTGAATTATCAGAATGTATTATTATTACATCTTACTAATTCGTTTCCAAATATGTATTCAGATTTTACATGTCCAAATTCAAACAAATGTTGGAGTATATTGTCGGCATCCGTGGCTTGAGGTTACATTTCGTGTCTAGGCCACCGTTTAAAGCTGTGGTTTAGTGAAAATTCGTATACATTCTAAATTATGGGCAGCGATAAGGGACTGATGGACTTTACTCCATCCATATTTTAGATCCTAAGCTGCTGCCCTTGCATGCTGCCCTTGCAGTACGGTCCATTATATTACATATTACATGTACATTTTATTGAGATCTAAAGATCTGTGAACATTTTATTGACTACATGAAATATACGTGTCTCTTTGCAGGATGTGCAAATAGATAAAATTTTGACAACCAAGGAAAAGGAGCCCAGCATAATAATCTCAAAACATCAAATGAGGATATACATTGATGCAGTCAAAAAAAGTTTAAATTTGAAATTGAAACTGATATGTTGTTAGTTTTTGATTTAGTTTACCCAAGACCGTATGTCATGTGTATGGGCTTATTGAAAACTTTTATAATTGATGAACCAAATACTCCAGGAAGCAGTACCAGATACAAGACATATGTAAAGCAATTGCAGCAGGAATTTTATGAGATATAGACCTTTCAAATATATGATACCCTAAAATTATGGTTAAAAAAACAATGCATGCTTGAACATGCACATTAATTTTGCATTTTTTTTAATCATACATATTTTTATTGTATAAAATGCTGCTTTAAATCGTTAAATTATAATTGATAATAAATCAGATTTTCTTCTATTTATAATTTTCATTTTCATGTATTCTTCAAGAACACTCTCTTACCTTGAACATGTGTCAAGTGTTCTCAATCTGTTGCATTTTAACGCACACTGTTTTGGTGTTCTCACGGGCTCTTTCAGAACACTTTGACAATGTTCTTAACTAGAACAGTACGTGTTCCAACCTAATACGGCATGTGTTCTAACATAGAACAGTACGTTTTCTAACAAAAAACGCTATGTGTTCTAACATGAACTAGAAGTGTTCTGCATAGAACACCTTGTCAAACGGACGCGCCCCCGGTGTTCTCAATCTGTTACATAACTAGTGTTCTCAGTAACAGTAAAGTATGTTCTGTAATAGAACACTTAGAGTGTACCGAGAATAAGTTGTCGTTTTTGAGCGAGAATAATCAATAACTACACAAATAGGATTAAGGGATGAGGAATATTCTTTATTTCATCATAATGAATAATTTCAGCCGACAGGCCGTCATAAAATATCAACATATTATAATAGGCCTATACTTATCAATAAAATATGCTCCGGTATAGTTTAAACTCGTTGAGTGTAATTCGAAAAATATTGAATTTCTATAATCGTTCGTTACAATTTAAACTGTATCATTTCAAAGTTCAAACATCTAAATTCTGATTTATAATTCGTTTGTACCTCATATTGAACGGAAGTCCATCAGTAGACATGACTCGATGGGTACGGAGGGCGGGCGAAGGCATACGCCACGTGCGCTACAGGCGCGCATTAAGCGGGGGCCTCGGTGCCTCCCTCGGAAGTGAAAATCCAGGGGGGACACACACACCCACGTGATCTGTGTCAACGCCCACAGTGCAAAGTTTTGTGTTTCTGGATCAAACTTATTTCTCAGAAACACTGATTGAAAGTTAAGTAAATTTTGAACTTAAGTCTGAGAATGCTTTGTGAACCCAGGGGGCCAGATCTCAAATGAATATCTATCTTTAATATAATGCGTTCTCGTTTGATATAACTGAACATATTTTCTGGGGTGGTCTGGGGTCACATCCGTAATCGATAGAAATTACGATTATCTTTTTAAAAACTGAATGTAAATCACTTGATATAATTCTAATTGCATTAATATGTGGCTTTATGTCAAAGAATATAGCTATACGTCCTTTAAGTTGACCAAGTAATGCTTTGATGTACCTGTGCATTACAATTAAACTAATTACAACTGACCTGAAAAAGGCAATCTCACAGACCTCAATAAAATATATATTTCAATGTTTTGCCTAGTCTTTCTCGTGTGATATGAAATGAACTATACAAATTCATTATTATCAAGTTATATTGACATTTAATGCGAGTTAAGCTGACCGAGTATTATCTATAACTATATAACGACATGTATTATTGTTGCCTAATTTCATGTATTTGCTTCAGTGCAGTCGTACATAAAAAAAATGACACGAATAACGATAATGGCTCACTGCCTGGGTCATCAACTTTTTAAATTGGAGATTTCAATTTACACCAAAAACCCATTCCGCTAAACTTTCGGGTAACTCCGTTTACTCAAATCAGATTTCCCAATAAAATATACCCATAAAAATTTGTCCAAATATCTTGTATCATTCATAGTTTTCTTTTTAAATAAACCGCCCGTTAAAATATCACGAATAACAATTTCTCACGATTTGTTTGTGAACCAGCGGTTGTCAGACAAGAGATGAACAGAGAACAAGCTAAACATAGTTAGAGCGCTAGGTTCAGTTTGTTTCGAAAATCGCGTACTATATTTCTACTATGCTCGATGAATGAATGAATGAAATTGGGTTTAACGTTCTACCCTTCTGTCCTAACCTGGGCTAATTGAAGACGGGCATATGCCATACAGTCTGCAATGAGTAAAATTTTTGCCCGGGCAACAACTGAATTCCAACTGCCAAGGGATCTTTTACGTGCACGCTAATGTGTACAAGGGACCTCGGTTTTTCGTCCCATCCGAACGACTAGGCAGCTGTTCGTCTGCATCACTAACAAGGGGAAACCACGCCTAAAATCGAGATGAACTTTCTCGACCAATGCAGGGATTTAACACCTGACCTCCAGGCTTGCGAGCCAGCATCTTACCCACTTAGCACCATCTATGCTAGATGAGTGGACAGCGGTGTTCAATACTCTGAACCCTGATTCTTAAATTGCGGGTCCCCTTCCAATGGGGGAGGGGTGAGGGGTCCGATAAAACATCGAATTTTGAAGTTTAATTCGACTTTTGCGTACAAATTAAACTTTCGTGCATAAGTCGACTAACTTCAGATGCCGCCAAAAACAATGCTTGAGAAGATTCCCAACCCTTCCTTCCTCCCTTCCTCCTTTACCCCGCCGAGAGAGGGGTTAATTTGACTTCCGCGTACAACATTATTGATCTGCTAGAACAATGCACTAACTTAAACATGCATTATTCAAGAGCTAAATCTGCCCAGTGCAGGTCTTTATTTTGGGCATGAAATGTTTTCTAAAGTATTAATTAGACATTAATTAACTGATCCAGGCCTTAATCAACTTTGGATGGCATCAGATTGCTCCGATATTAAACAGATTAAAACGTTTCAGTGGTAAATCAAATATGGCGGTTCCAGACGCTTCAAGTCTTAGCTTTGATCAACCAGGACCGTGGTTGAAATTATTGCACACATCGACAAAATCTTCAAATGCCAATATCATCGCTTGCAATAGAGTAATTTGAATGAAATTTTCAAATTATTCATTTTACATCACCTACTTTCGAACTATTATAGCAAGAATGGCTAGTTCTTATCTATATCTTGAATAATGTAACTTTAATAATGCGAAATTCCCTTCTATTCCAGAAAGATCGACAAAAGGGGGGGGGGGGGGAGAGGCATTGGTGAAATGAACAAACTGGCGATTTAATTTGACTTTTGCGTACAACGATCAATTTTCGTGCAAACGTCGACCAAAATGAGATGTCACCAAAAACACAGCTCAAGAGGACCCACGACCCTTCCTCCTCCCTTAATGACACCCCTTTACCCCTCTGATAGACGCGTTAATTCGACTCGTGCGTACATTTATTTTTTCGTTAAAAGTTTCACTCATCGGTTTTTAACGTTACTCTCCGTCACTTGATTACTTGATCTCACTTCACTCTACATGTATATGACAATCCTAATTTGACCTTTATTTTGCATCTCGGAACTAAGGATATTAAGTTGGATGTAAATAAATTACACGACGTCAATATCGACCCCCTTTTATTGATGACTGACAACTCACATTCCTTTTTTTTAATTGTTATAGTTCTTCGTATTTATTTAGCCCTCTCATTTTCACCAGTGCCACAATGTTTCACGATTTTTGAGAAATGGGTCTTCATTATTTTTTGCTATAAAATATAAAAAAAAACAAAACAAAATGTCACCAAATCGCCATGATCCGTCACTGCTCCTTCTCGGAAAACTTTGTAAATTGACGACCGCAAACGCGTTTTCTAGCTCAGAAATTCATTCTCTTGCAACTCTGAACATGAACATAGTAACAAGACAGGGACCTCACGACAGTGGGCCATTTGGCAAGTCTGTACAAGATATGTGGCATATAGATGTCAGAATTTTTTTTATGGTTGGCAACGGGGCTGAAATTCAATGGGTTTATTCCATACAGAATTCATTAACCGGATGATTCGATAAAATATATCTGGTATTGCTCCTTTATGAGTAATTTGAGTTCATTATTAAAACATATGTTATTGTTTTACGTCATGTACGAGGCAGAATACAGGATATGCTTACAATTTCTGAATACCAGATACCTCTTTCTGTTTGATCATTGTTGAACGCATTCCCTTATAGTAATTTATGCTTCATAAAAATATTGTTACTGTTTTATAATGTAAACATGTCATAAATTTACATGACTCGACTTGATCCTTATACTGTCATATTATGTCGTTAAAAATGACATGTAGGTCTACGATAAAAAAATACTAATATAAATGTAACATAAAATAGTGTAAGTTCCTCGCTTATATATTACACCCATCACATTCGCTTAGAGATACATTATGGGAGATCTTTATAGAGAGTTGGCCATTCTTGCTATAACCGTTCAAAAATAGATGATGGAAGAAGAATATATTGACAAATTTAATCAAATTACTTTATTCTGAACATAGTTGTCATCGTTGTAATATTTGACTAGGAATGATAGTGAAATTGGTCTTCACCTTCGCCGATCGTTAGATTGACAGGCGTTAACTCCACCTACATAATCTCGATTATCAAGTAAAGTTTTCAATTACATTCGAAATCACTCAAAAGCAGTGATAAGAATTAGCTCTTGCATAATGTATCTTTAACTCATTCAATTGAACCGACTATCAGCCTGGCGAAGGGAGTCGCGAGAAAATCTGTACAAAATAGCAGACGTGAATCAAATAGGTGTTGGCCCATCTACAGAGACAGCAATCAGCCGGACCTGAAACATTTTAATGGTTGTGTTATATCTAAAATCCCCGCATATGGTATAGTTCAGACACGTTTAGCACCACCAGCTGTTGACAAATTAACGTGCCCTAAAAATATTCAGGATGAAACTAAAGATGAGAACTAGAGTTAATTCGACACAATTTATTTTGAAAATAATTTAGAGTATAAAATTTATACATGACATTACAAAATTACCTTATTATGAAGATCTTCAGAATTTTGAAAAAGTTTGAAAACATTAAAATAGTTACATTTATAAACAGAACAGGCTACTAAGTTGGACGTTAAACCCAATTTTATTTCTAGAACTGTTTTGTACGTATGCAAATTGCTGAAATCAAAAAGTCCCACTGTTTTGTAAAAAAAATAAAGATGCAATGAGGTAATACCAATCCTTTTGGTACTATTAAGATGGAAAATAGCACATTCAGGTAAACACAACGCTCGGGGACATTCACATCCCTAAACTGCTCTAAGGTATGCTGAAGTTCAAACAGTTTCTCGTGCCACTCGCCCACCAGGCTATGTTGAGTTGATTGTAACTTATAAATGATCTAGGTAAATAACATTTCAGTAACAATGGTGTTTTTTTAGAGTTCTCCACAAATATTTCTCTAACAACTATTCGTTAAACCATATTAGTTAGTGTTTGACCAATTCCGTCATCTATCCAAAGTTTGGAGCTTCGCATCGAATGTTTTAACAAATGATTTATCATTTAAACTTAAAATATACAAAATATTCCAAATGGTCAATTCTACAGTAACACGTGATTTGCTGGGGAGGGGTGTTTTTAATGTACTAGGATTCTTCCGTTTGTCAGTTCTTGAACATATTGACGATGTGATGCGTGCACTTCATCCCAGAATTCCACTTTCTGCACTCGCGATAACCATTCTATAACGTTTGGCCACATTTGTGACTTACTTCCGGTCCACTGAAGTTGCGCTACTACGGTAGCCACAAAAATGTCAGCCATTGTCAGTGTTTTTCCTGTTAAATACTTGTTTTTGCTTAAATACCGCCCTTCTAAAATTTCCAATTTCTGTGATACATGCCGCAGACCTTTATCAACGATGGCATCATTTAAATGTTCCGAGGGGATGGCATACTTTTCAAGGAATTGGGGGTAAATATATTCATACCCAATTATCCTGAATAAATAAAAATAACATTTAAGTCCTATTACCGATAGTATACATGTATTAAGTTTTACTTGTCATTAACTACAAGAAGACATGAATTTAGAAAATATAACAATCTCCTATATTATATTCGTATTTTTAACACATTGCTAAGCTTAAGGGTCTTGTGACATTACTTAGATTTCGCCTTGCTTTTTAAATAAAAGAAGGCAATAGTTTTACAAAATTTACTTTGCCATATTATATGAAACCAGTCGACTGGGTATAAATAAATGTATAAAAATTAAACCAGCGGCTGCCAGGCAGGATACGCCCACATTTTCGAGAGATAGAGAACAAGCAAAACCGAAAGTGATTTTTCCTACAATCAAAGGCCATAATTCATTAAGTTACAATTTGATATGCGCAAATATCGAAAAGTATCAAGATATTAAGGTTATAAACACGCAATTTAAGTTTCATCAAAATGGAAATTAAAATTGTGACCTCTACAGGGTCCACAACCTTGAAATACCATTTTTTAACAGTATTCGCGTACAAACAGCAGCCATTTTGTATTGTAATTTTGGTCCTATTTTCCCGAAATTTGAACTCAACCTTCCTTAGCTTGTAACGGTGATATAATCAAACGATTTTTTTAAATCGGATAATAATTGTGACCTCCAGAGAGACCACAAGCTAAACAAAGGCGATTTTGCGTATAATCAGGAGCATTAATTCAGGAAGTTACGATCCGATATGCGCAAATATCAAAAGGACCCAAGATCTTTGGGTAATATCCATGCATTTCAAGTTTCGTCAAAATCGAATTAAAATTGGGACCTCTACAGGGTCGACGAGCTTGATATACCATTTTTCAACAGTATGCGCATACAAACGGCGGCCATTTTGTATGGTAATTTTGGTCCAATATTTCCGAAATTCGAACTTACCCTTCCATAGGGTGTAACGGTAATATAATCAAACGATTTTTTAAATCGGATAATAATTGTGACCTCTAGAGGAACCACAAGCTAAACAAAGGCGATTTTGCATATAATCAGGGGCCATAATTCAGGAAGTTACAATCCGATATGCGCAAATATTGAAAGGAACCAAGATCTTTGGGTTATATCCATGCATTTCAAGTTTCATCAAAATCAAATTAAAATTGTGACCTCTACAGGGTCCACAACATTGATATACCATTTTAAACAGTATTCGCGTAAGATCGGCGGCCATTTTGTATGGCAATTTTGGTCCGATTTTTCCGAAATTCAAACTCAACCTTTTTTAGGGTGTAACGGTGATATAATCAAACGATTTTTTAAATCAGATAATAATTGTGACGACAAGCTAAACAAAGGCGATTTTGCGTATAATCAGGGGCCATAATTCAGGAAGATACGATCCGATAGTACAAATATCGAAAGGAACCAAGATCTATGGGTTATAACCATGCATTTAAAGTTTCATCAAAATTGAATTAATATTGTGACCTCTACAGGGTCCACAACCTTGATATACCATTTTTTAACAGTATTCGCGTACGAACGGCGGCCATTTTGTATGGTAATTTTGGCCTGATTTTTCCGAAATTTGAACTCGACCTTCCTTAGGGTGTAACGGTGATATGTTCGAACGGTTTTTTAAATCGGATAATAATTGTGACCTCCAGAGCTACCACATGCTAAAATAGGTGATTTTTCGGATAATCAGGGGCAATAATTCAGGAAATTACGTTCCGATAGGCGCAAATATCGAAAGGAACCAAGATCTTAGGGTTATAAACATGAATGTAAAGTTTCATCAAAACCGGTTCAAAATTGTGACCTCTATAGGGTCCACAAGCTAAAATCATGATTTTTCGTACAATCAGGGGCCATAATCCATGAAGTTTTGATCCGATACATGCCAATATCGAAAGCAGCGGAGATCTTTGGGGGATAAACCTATATTTCAAGTTTCATCAAAATCGGGTAAGAATTGTGACCTGTGGAGAGTCCACAAACGGACGGACGGACGGACGGACAGGGGCGACGACATAATACGTTCTGATGAAAATGTGGGCGTATAAAAAGCAACCGATATTAAAGGAATTAACAGGAATATATGTGAGATATATACATGTATATCGATATAATAGGATGCATTCCGCGGTGTTACACCGTGGAATGCATCCTATTATATCGTGTTATATTGACCAGTTTCTATTTCACGTTCGACTTGCCAGATAATAAAACAACCATGGGACTGTTAACATTTCTGTGTTAAAACAAACAAAATTAAAGGTCACCGTAAAATCGATGGCAAGTATTGAGTGTACAATGTTGTTGCCGTTCTAGAGCAGTACGGTATACATGTACACGCAATTTTTAACTACATGTTCTAGAGAAAGACTAGCGTCTGCCCCCGCCTAGGATGATCTCCCGGTTAAGTGTGCCCGAAGAAACTTGTCGAAAAAGGACGTGGAGAAAGAAGAGGGAAATCGCTTATCACTGTGATTTTATCCATCTTCTAATATAATTTATCAGGACTCTGGCGATGGAGGCAATCAGTTGCTTATTGCCGAGGTTGTCAACTTAAATGCTGTCTGCTATATTTACTGTAATCACTGGCTTTTGTTTTATACCACAGATCAGCAATAAACATATACCAACCAATAATAAGAAAATAACAAAACCTCTAGATATTGGTAATGGTGTGGAAAAGGGGGTGGGGGTATATTATTAATCAAATAAATACTGTGGATTATATGAGATTTTAAGATGAGCACTTGAATAGGTGTTTCATTAGACCTGTTGCATACTTTCCTTCATATAAACCTGTGCAGTTTCGAGAAATTTTGGTATAATTACCTGTGCAGTTCACTATTAGCCCAGCTAATAACAGATTCTGTTGCAAGACGAGTGCTCAGATTTGATCCAAATCCAGCGTGATTCGTGTATGTCTGTGCTAGATAATTCAATATGGGTGGACTGAAAATTAGATAATTAAAATTTGTAATGAAATAAAATTATTAGAAATGCAGGACCCTATCCTAGGATAAATATTTGCGGTTTTATTGGAGTATTCTTTTGGTCCGGTGTTGTGAGTACAATACCCCACCTACCCCTCCAATTTGTTTTACAAAGTTAAAGACAGCCGACTTTTATCTTTGTCCAAGATGACTGACAGTTGAAAGGTCAGACCGCTATAGTTCAATGGGTGACGTCACATTCTAATGTTTACCAACAAATTAAGATGGCGTTTATAACGTCAAAAATGATTACATCTGTATCTATTTAAGCTAATTATGGAATATATGTTATCCAGATATACTTCAAACACCTTTATTTATTTTTCTTATACTTCAAAAAAATGTTTTAGAATTTATTTTGTCGGAGGAAAAAAGTTAATATTTGGCAGAATTAAGAAGCATATGTCGTCTTTATCAGTGATACTAGCGGCCAAGCGAATATTCACTGCGGGACCAGTGTGCTACCCCTCCTCTCTCCTTCCCCCATGCTCACTAGTCCGCGGGTGCACCACAGGTTCACTAGTCCACAGGTTCATTATTCCATCGATATCTATTTATTATTAGGGTTGGGTTGTACGTTAGGGTTCGATTTATTGATACCAATATTTATAGTATTTCTTATAGCGGCATACTAGTGCAGTGGCGGAATAAAACCTCTCGGATAGTTATGAATACTCCGACGAGTATAGGAAACAGAAATGCGCAATACTGGTACAATGCCGGATTTCATATATTTTGGGGAATTTGACCGTCTACAAACTTGCAAATTGCGATCAGCCCCCCCCCCCCTGGAAATAATCTTGCCCCCCCCCCTGACAAAAAGTTGTCGACCATATGGCCGGAGGGAGTGACCCCCTCCGGACCCCCCTATCAGCCGGGCTGCCCCCACTTCGCCATCAAGCTGGCTACGGGCCTGATTGCGATGCCCTCTGTCGTCGGCCTCTGGTGGAAATCAGGCAGAAACTGTGGTCGTAAGACGCAAAGGAAAGCATAGGCTAAACAATGACAGCGTCGTCAGGCTACTCACCCTTCAAATATAATGTTATCACCGTCAACCAATAACGGCACTTCCTGATGAGAGTTACGTAGCAATACATCAGGTAGAGTTGTTTCCCCTTTCGTAAAGTCGACATCAATTAAAACATGCGGGATATTATTCTGAAACAGATATAATATACAATTATTTCATAATGTGGTGTAAATAGGAAAGGGTGGCAATATTAATAATAGTCACCATATGCAAAAGGCTGTCATTGATTTGTACCAAGTGGGTCAATTTCAGAAAATTATAAGCTTTTATTGCACAGAAATATAATATAGTGCCAACGATTATAAATGGTTGCTCAAATTCAAAATACATAAATGCAAAGGCACGTTTAATAGATAGTATCAAGGGAATGTTCTAAAATGGATGGCGTTTCACATAATAAAAAGTATACCTTAAGATACTGATAACCGCCACTACTTCAAAGTGGGTAACACCAATGTTAGTAAAATCTATAGATATGCGATGATAATGCCAGGTATTCATCCCCATAGGTTGCTTAGAATGTTGTTTCTAATTAAGATATTAACGCCCACTCTTAACAAATTAAGTCATTTCTAGATTTACAAGGGAATCTTTAAGCAGTGACATCAAATCGGAGAAAACCCACGAGGTTAGACAGGTGACCCTTAAGCATTGTCATATAGAAAAGACAAAACCCTCGGTACATACCACTTAGTGTAATAATTCTTTCTCGAGCACCAGTACTAAAACAATTTAATATAAATGTTGTGAAATTATTGTTTTTTTTTATGCTTATGGGCATTTCCCGACTTCATTAGCCAATTCTATGAAGAACAGAAGGTCTTTAAAACCGCATTTTATTTCGTAGGCGTTCACAAAATCAATAACTTGCATAAATAAAATGCCGAGTTGCACAAAGGTATCTCGCTTGTATTATACGGAAGCCCATAACTACCATTCATAATTTCTACTTTTTGCCTCTTCAGAACGCGAAAGTTAAAAAGTAGAAGTTACGACTTAGTCATATTTCTGTATTTATTGATGTCAGTAAGAAGGCGCCAACACGCTATGCAAGCCAAAATCAACTCGGCAATAGGGGAATTAAGAAATAACACACAGCCATAATAGCACCCCTCGTTTTTTCCTAATTTTCGACTTGCATTTTGGCTTGTATACCGTCTTTTCCAATCCGCACGACCAGACAGCTGTCCTTGTCAGGCCCTCCGTCCTGCATCACTGACAAGAGGAAACCACACCGGAAAATGTGAAGAACTTTCTCGGCCAATGGTGGGATCGAACACCCGACCTCCAGGCCAGCGAGAGAGGCTTAAAATTAAAGTAGCCAAGTCTCTTACCCAAAGTCATCCAAAATCGTTGACATTGAAAATAAATACAAATTATTTGTCTATTTAAATCAACATTAATGTTCGGATCAAACCAGGAAACGATTGGCGTCTGATAAACCAATAATTAAGACAAAATAAACAGTTTTCCATTGGTACACGAATCGTGTACCAGAATGCAGATCGGCGCCATTTGTAACAAGGGACATCAAGATCGAGGCTAGACGTATTCTACAATTGATGATGCCATATTTTTATCTGGCGAGCATGCGCAATAAATAATATGGGTGTAGACTAGAATAACTAGACGCTAGAGATTTCCATTCAAATAAGACTTCTCGCATATATCGCCGAACATAACGGGTTTGAAATTAGAGTAAAAACGGAAACGATTGAATTTTAATCAGTTTATATATATTCATATTACATTATTATTTTGACAATTTCTAGGTCCCAAATATAAGCGATTTAGCCCCTTTAAAACATCCACTCGACGAAAACTAAATCATTTCAATAATTCGGTTGCACGTAGGGGTCTTTAGCAGTGGATAGAAACTGGGGTATCCGGAGATAACCCACAAGGTGGGGACATCAATAATTACAAAAATATGACTAAGTCGATAGTCGACAAGACGATATACAAGCCAAAATAAGAAATTAGGAACAAACGAGGGTCGCTATCATTATCGCTGATCGTTATTTCTTAAATTCCTATTTTCGAGTTGATTTTGGCGTAAGCGTGTTGTCGCCTCACATTTTGTCGTAACTTCTAATTATCAACTTTCGTGTTTTGAAGGGGAGAAAAGTAGAAATTGTGAATGGTAGTTATAGGTTTCCATGATATTTTGTGTCGGCATTTCTTCGAGCACGATATTGGAGAGATAAACATGCAATAATCTATTTTTAGTTCTTTTATTTTGCTTTAGTGTCGAACATAAACTTATCTTTGATATTATTAATGCTGGTGATAACAATTGTAACCCTATCAGAACGGATCAAATTAATGGATTTCCCTAGTCAAATCCATGAATCGATAGCAATTTTCAATATGTTAACGTGAAGAACGATTTCCTCACGTCTGCTGATCAGAAGATAAGGTTATTATTTTCCCATTAATATTCTCTTGCATGGCAGTTTCTATTTTTGTAGAAAATATCCCCTTTTAATCATTTCCTAATGTCCCCTTTGCTTGCATACTTTCCCACCGTGTCAATGTAAAAGTTTGAAAGAACTTTATGAGGTGTGACCATTGTTCAAGTAGCCAATAATAGCTCCCTATGAAAAGTATTAGTGCCAACGCTTTGAACGCTTGTAATTGTTCTGAATATATAAATTTAGATGTTGAAATCTTTCAAATTTCACGCCCAGTTAGGCTACTTAGCTTTTGAAACATGTAATAGTGTCTTGAAAAATGATCACCACAATCAAACACGGAATTTAATGTGTGGAGACAAGAGTTGTAGTTTGCTTTATTAGGGCTGCTCTTCAATTTAACCTATTTTCGAAGCATGTATTATTGTTGTATCCATTTTATTTTCAATAGGCCGTATTATCTTGGCTGTAGGACACTTTTTTATTTCATTTCATGTCCTATTTTGTTATCCAAGACGACATATGATTATTATCCCTTGGCTCCAAGAAATGTTGCAAAACACCAGAAATGGGATGCATGTCACAATTGTAAACGCCAAATGCACTGAACATTTCCTAGCGATATAAACATATATTCTAAGTTGCATCAAAATCGGACAAACATTGTGACCTCTTGAGGATCCACAATTATATACTTTTACACAATTTGCGTACAGGGAATGGTCATTTTATCGGGATCTCAATTTTCAGGAAATTCGAGCACAACCATCATTATGGTGTAACGGTGATATGATATATTCGGATAAAATGTTTGACCAAAATCTAAAAGCGCGATTTTTCGTACAACCAGGGACCATAAGGAATCGAGATCTTGCGGTTATAAGCATACATTTTAAATTTAATGAATTTCACTAGCTATAATAATGTGATTTTTCGTACAACCAGAGGCCATCACACAGAGGTCATAATCAATGAAGTTACGGTCGGATAGATACCAATTTCGAAAGGAACCGAGATCTTTTGGATTCACGTTTTGTTAAAATCGGTTACAAATTGTGATCTGTAGAATTTCCACAAACAAAATGTGAACGGACGGACATACTTTCGTATATATTCAACGACCTGTAGGATGTCAGAACCCAACAAAAGGAATGTCGCGATGAAATAATTCGTTATAACGTAATTCCTTCGACCTGTAGGATGTCAGAACCCAACAAAAGGAATGTCGCGATGGAATAATTCGTTATAACGCAATTCCTTCGAGTGTTAATACTTCCATACTTTTATAATCTCTACATACTATATAAAAAATACTGAAAAGAACATTAAAGCATTTGTAATTACTTATTAATAAAAAAATTCGTTACGCTACAAGATGGTTCTTTGACAATATTTTGTTAATTAATAATACCTTTATATTCTTTACAATATTGACCTGTTTAGCCCACTGTCACTTCAATAACGGATAATAAGATAAGTTTAATACCTACAAAGAAAGGTTGCCAGGCAACGAGACATGAATTGTCGCATATTTTTCGGTAATAACACATTTATAATACACCAAAATCTGATTAAGAGTAGCAACTCATTAAGTAATTATCAGAAAATCATTAGAATTTGTTTAGTATACGAAACATTTAATATCATGGATTTAGCTGTTCTAGTTATCAAAATTCATATTTGAAGTGATCAAGGGCCATACCCTGGTAATTATCAATAGATTTATTCGTCTCGTGACCTTAGACACTGTGTATAAATTTAAAGTCAATCGGATTTTAACTTTGGCCTCTAGAGCGCCCACATGATTTTTCAAGTGATTAAGGGCCATAACTCTGGCAGTAATTATCGGAAATCGCTGAAAATCAATAGACTTCTTCGTCTCATGGCCTTAAACACTGTGTTTAAATCATAAAAAGCCCAGCAGAAGCCTACTTCGAGCAAATATTTTTTTTTTCACATCCATCATCTGAACTCCCCTTAAAGCACTATAGGATATACTATAATCTTATACAACTTAAACCTATCTTGAACTTTGCATGAACGTCACAGCAACTCAAATTTCTGTTTATTTACACACCGCCAAAATCGCCAAAGCAAGAATACTCACTAGAACTGTCCTTATAATAAGAAGGGTATTAAGTTCTTGGGTGGTATACTTTGAAATTAGAATGCCTCACTAATATTTCTTATCATGTACCAATAATAGACTTAGTAACATAAAGAACATTATTAAAAACAAACAGAAAAAAATACTAAAATGCTGGCAAGCCATCTTTCATACGATCCAAAATACATACGGGAATAAGTTGGCATAACAAATACAATTATGCTAAATATCCAATGGTTACTCCCGATGACAGAAGATTCATAAAATTGAATATAAAACTTGGCTGTCTTGAGCATTTAAAAGTATAACAAAACGTATGCCAGCACTCTCCTCTATAATACTACTTTTGAATATCTTTTAGAAATGCCATAAGCTTAGTCTTGATACAGAAATGAATGCATGAAATGGTGGGTTAACGTCCTACTTTTCTGCACCAACTAAGGATAATAAAGACGGACTTGGTCGGATTGTCTAAGAAGAATATCAGAATTCAATTAACAGTGAGCTACCATTTCATTTTTGAACTTGGGTTCGGAAGTTATCATTTGGTAGATTGACGTAGGAAACAATGTGGATTCACCTGTTTGGATAAAGTGTTGGTATTCCCATGTCAATGTTGACTGGTTGATGGTGGCGGTGTGTCATTAATACACATTGCATTACATTTCCAATTATTTACCCCGATGACTATTAAGTAAAGAAGATGAAAGAAAGTTAAAAGAAACTCCTACCTGTAGAAGATAAAACCAAACTGCACGACACGCAGGTGATATTCTAATTAGGTAAAGTTCGAGTGGCTTGCCATTCCTTGTCTTTAATTTTCCTTTAGTTCCTTTGCTAGCCATTATTGTTGTTGAACTGGACAAGGAGGAGTAAATGAATGTATTTAATGATCTGCTACACTCCACCCAGTCTTTAATGTGGATGGCTGACTTGGGGGAACAATCGATAAAACACGATATATAAAAATAATTATTCAACTGAAATATCGACCCGAATACCAGGCAGTCAATCATCCCAACAGCTTCTTAATGGTCGTCTGCTGGGAATTGTTGAGGGTGGCACCACTGAACTAATACAATTAATAGATTTTTGATTAGAAATTGGTCAAATGGCACTTGAGGTGGTGAGCAAGGTTAGTTTTCTCAATAATCACTAACTTAATAGTGCAACAAAAAAGAGAAAAACATTCTTACAAAGGTTATTTCAATTGTCCTTTAAACAGTATTATGACAGAATCTCTTAAGACAATAAGATATGGTACTCTAGATCATAAGTAGTCTATAGTTGAACATCTCGCAACCCTCTTCAATTGACTGGAACTGGAACCAACTGCTTTTGAGTTGTAAGAGGTGCTCAGATCGGCCCATTTTCAATGCATGTCAGTTGAAGCGATTTGCTCCCAGTTGTCGAAATGTCATTTGCTGATTACACTATTATGCTTGAATACACTATTTTGCCTATAATGTTTTTTAGGACTTCGAATTCTGTCTTATGGTTTGGATTGTTCGTACTTGGTTTCATTTTATTTGCTCTCGGTTGTAAGGCCGACACCATCCGAAACTTTGGCTGCCTATCTACCGCTAGCTCCGACATTTTAATTCCTACATCGAAGATTTTAGTCGATAACACTGGGTATGCTTATATAAATTTTAAGAAGTATTTATTTATCTTCTATTGTCATATTGAATGCAATTAAACATGTTTATTTAGCCGTTGTGTGCATGAAAGATGTCAAACTAATCAGAGCCAAATCACAAAGAAGCTCTATAATTATTCCATATGGCGCTGCCTATGACACAATTTCACAGAGGCGGTTTTGTTTTGAAAGATTGACAGTTGACAATGGTAAAGAATGTATTGCAATATTACCCATAGCACAAATTATATAGTATTTCAAAAAAGTAGGGGATATTTGATTTTGGGGGCATAATACTAAAATATGGAAATGAATACGATAAAAGTCACTATAGAACCTAACAGAAGAAACATTTACAGTTACCAATAGCTACCGCATGGGCGTCCAACCCAAGATTTGCACGACTCTGAATTTGAATGTTACAGTCATTATAGCATCGAATTCCAGTTAGGTAACATCAGTTTAATTGTTTTAGTGACCAGAAAACAAACTTTGATATGCGTCGGCTTACCCAAAATGAAAGGTTACGTGCCCTTGGCATGCTACAGATCGGCACAACACAGGCGGTTGTGGCGCGGACGATGAATGTTTCTCAGTCTGTCATAAGCAGGCTATGGTCCAGATACCGTGATACACAATCTGTACAGGACAGACCACGCCCAGGTCGACCAAGAGCGACAACTCAAGCCCAGGATCAATTTATCCGTACCTTGGCCTTGAGAAATCGTGTCATCACAGCCAATCAGATCAGCGCTCATCTTCAAACAGACCATTCGGAATCGACTGCATAGGGGTCACCTTCGCGCCCGACGTCCTCGCGTGATCCCTTGTTTTAGAGATCATCACATTCAGGCAAGACGTCGTTGGTGTAGGGATCGTCAACACTGGGATAATCGACGCTGGAGCAATGTGATGGTTTTATATGAGTCAAGGTACACTGTTGATTTTTTGGACAGACGTAGGAGGGTGTGGCGTCGTCGAAACGAGCGCTTCCAAGACGTTAACGTCATCAGACATGATCGATTTGGGGGTGGTTCTGTTATGGTGTGGGGGGGGGGGGGGGATCACTGTTGCTGGAAGAACGGCTTTACATGTTGTTGCAGGGCGTGTTACAGGCCAGTACTACCGGGACAACATCTTGGCAGTCCATGTTGTGCCGTTCGCACGACGTCATGGCCGACGTTTCATCTTCCAGAATGACAATGCAAGATGTCACAGGGCCAGGATCGTTACAGGTTACCTCCAACAACAGAACATCACCACATTACCTTGGCCAGCACGACCTCTCCCCCATCGAGCATGTCTGGGACATACTTGGACAGTGGTTACGTCAACGTCAACAACGTCCTGTCAATGTCCAAGAACTTGCTGCTGTCTTGCAACAGGAACGGGACAATCTTGACCAAAATGACCTTAGACGTCTCATTAGGAGTATGTCACGTCGGATCAATGCTTGTTTGGCAAACAGAGGAGGATTTACCCGTTACTGACTTTGTTGTGATCCTGTGGTAACTTTGCTGTTTGACCCCGGGTATCATGTTACCCTTATAATGGTCAGTCTCTGTGTCTTACTTAGTCTAACGATCATTTGGAATAAATCGATGAAATCGATGAATGGGAACTTCATTTCATTTTGTCATTTGTTTTTTCGTCAGTTTCATAAGGTGACTTTAATAACACTTAAAAATCAAATATCCCCTACTTTTTTTGAATAGTATATATCATTTTTAGCAGAACTTGTAATTTGACTTTGTGTTTACATGAAGTAAAACCAAGTACGAACATTAGACAAAATTCGAAGTCCTAAAAAACGGTATAGGCAAAATAGTGTAATCTGGCAAAATAGTGTTATCAGCATATGGACTGATCACCGTGTACAAAATACACGACAAACAGTGGTAACAGGTGTCCGGAAGAGTAAGCTTACACTGCTAGCATGTCACACCCGCCATACACGTAGATGCATCCAAACTATTAGACGAAATCTGGTAAAATAGCGTGATTGGCCCATGGACTATCAATGACAGCCTATCCCAAAACAAACGGTATAGGCAAAATAGTGTAATCAGGTAACATAATGTAATCAGCATATGGACTGTTCACCGTGCACAAAATACACGACAAACAGTGGTAACAGGTGTCCGGAAGA